>OX465572.1:6558332-7940198 GCA_950022955.1 Xestia ashworthii
AAAAAAATGTCACAGCTCTGGCATTCTAGGATATTCGATTGCTTAAGTTAAAATATTATTCGTACAAGTTTGAACGCAGTTATTATACATAATCAGCGTCAAGTCGAATTTGGTACCACAAGGGATCGGCCACAGTTTGACCAGAGACGCATCCAATGCATCCAAAATGACACCAATCAAACTTGCACTTTCACTGAACTTTCCCACACACAATAAATAAATAAACTCATCCACATGCATATCTATTCACCCCAAAGGAACCAAACCGTGATGATACAGAACATAACCCAGCACCGAATTCCATGTTTAACTGCGTCAAAGGCGAGCGACAAAATTTTGTCCACAAAGCTCGTGAAAGTCAATTTAACTTAAAACTTTATGTTTGCATAACTTTCTGGCTCCACAGTGGAGTGTCTCGCACTAGTTTATATGACAAACGTGTGGGTGACGTGTAAGATAGATTTAGTTCTACATTCTGGAGAAGCTATTGCAGAGAGTGTTTAGTTGTGTGCGCAGGATTGAATGGAGTTTCCGAAATGTAAACTGAATTGAAATAATTTATCCTGTAAATAAAGAGTGCAACAAGACCTGTAACGAAGCTAAAAGGCACTTGTTTTCCTCGTCAATACGATACTTTTTTTTGTTTAAGATCATACCTTCCAGTTACGGAGATATTGGGGTTAAAATTCCAACTTTTCCACAAGTTTTTTTTAATTACATGTTTTTAATGTAAGTGTATTTTTACTTTAATCACCTCAACGATCCCCGAACTTTTCAATCCATCCATCAGCACAATGTGTTTAGTGCGTTACATTGAGTCCTGTGGCTGGCCACGTAGCGCGAATGCAACTGGAGAGACTCACGGACGCCTCGACGTCGATTTCCTCAGTAAATCGATGCCGAGGTAGACAACGGCAAAGGTGGTGTGACAAACTGATCTTACAAACACGGTCAGATATCGCCAAGATAGAGAAGTTTGGAAAGAGAAAGGGGAAGCCTTTACCCAGCATTGAAACGCATAACAGGCTAGAAAAAAAAATGTTAATGTTGGACCAAACGGGTATAACTGTACAACTGTGCAATTCACTACCAAACACTCTCCTACACACCCTATAAAAAACACAACCACATCCACACACCCATTCTGCCAAAACAGTGCAGCTTTAATACCCTCGATCCAGCAGCAGTAACGAGCACCCTCTATCGCCGAGATAGTTACAGCCGAACTCACAGACTCACTGAATTCCCCGATCGCCCCTTTGTCCAGCACTCGCCTCATTTGGCACAAAAAGCCAGTAAAATAAAAGGAAAGGGACTGTTAATCGCATTGGAATAGCGTATTACAGTGATGTGGGTGTTCTAAGGTGGACGTTGGGAATTCGAATTATTTAAAAATAAATTGTTTGTGGCCAGTTTTTTTTTTTCAAGAGGATTTTATGAGGTAAAAGAACCTTCGAACCAAATTCTTCACTAAAATCCCAGTTAGTATATAAAAAAGACTTTTACAATAACTTTCTAAAATAATGCTGGACAACACTATGATGACTAAACAAGGGCACATAAGAAACTTCAAAAGATATATGCACGGACGGTTAGGATTGGTCGCTTCTTTATGGAGAATAAACCGGCAAGAAATTTCATGATAATTCTTTAAAAATATATGATTTTAAAAGCACAATATTATTATGCTATAGCATCAATACTTAAAGTTATCAGAGGACAGCATAGGTCTGAAAACAAGTTGGTACCTACTTCATAAAATCGAAAAAACAATACGAAAAACGTGAAACAAAAGCCTACAATACTCTCACATTTCATAGTTGTCAGCTTGTCATCTTGCTTGCTACCATCATCATCTGGACTTCTTCATCTTGGACTTTTCCAAGCTATTGGGGTCGGCTTCCAGTCAACCTGATGCAGCTACCAGTGTTTTACATGGAGCGACTGCTCAACGCACCACCACATCCCAGTTAGTACTTTACAGGCCTGCATGTAAACTAAACTGAACCTAGATGACTAGGCCGGATTATGAAAAAGCCTGCGAACGAACACGTGTGCTGGCTTTGTTCCGGTGTGCCTGGATTGTGGAGTGCCTAGGTTAGACTCGGACGCCTAACTAGCGGGCTTAGGGGGAACTGGTAACGACCTGTGTTGATAGTGCGGTCTAAGGTAGAAGATTGTGGAGTTTTACACGTTCGGATGTTTGAATAAAAGTGGAGAAGTTAGAACTTGCTTGAGTAACGACCCTTTTTGATACATGGATCTCTTCAACTTTATCTGAAAGCAATTTAATGCACTTAAGTGAATTAACCCAGGTGAAATAAGTAAACTCCAGGAGTGTAATTTGTCGTCAGATTAGATTAAAATTAAATTAAATTAAAATTAATTAAATTAAAATTACTTTCATTAAGTAATGTTGATACATTACAATTAAATAGTGGTAATCGCATGTGACTAGAGGAGTGATAAATATAAATGATGGATGGAGAGGGAGAAGAAGACCAAGGAAAAGATGGATTGATGGATAGGAAAGAAAAAGAAATAAATTATATCGTGACGACTGACTGAGGAGAAAAGGGGAAACAAACAAGTTTTGCCGACCCATAGTATCATGGGAAGATGATGTCGATAAAGTGGTAAATCTTGTAGAGATAAATGATATCGAGAACTATCAAATGTCTTTTTTTTATGTTAACCCACTTCAAACACTGTTTTAAGCTATCATGGTTCACAACTAAATCTGAAATGTCACTTACTGTGATTAACCCACTTGCACCAGAGGTCCTACTCGCTAACGCTTCGTCCGTATATTCGGATCTATCCGTCTCTCTCGCGCACGTCTGCAGATGAGTGCGAGTGAAAAGGACGGATAGATCCGAATATACGGACGAAGCGTTAGAGAGTAGGGCCTCAGTCTCGGATGACAATACAGTGATTTCAAAAATTATTTTACAACTAGCGGACGTCACGCAGTTTCGCCCTCGTAGTTCCCATTCCCGAGAAAAAAAGGGGACTAAACATAACCGCTATTCATTTGTAACTTGCACCATAGCAACAAAACTCAAAGGTAAAATCGCACACGTAAGCCCTTACACAGGAACAATGAAAACTGCAATTTAATACTTTATCTAACTATCGAAATAGTTTAATTTTCCGAACACATATCTTGATGGAGTACAGCGATCGTTTCATTTGAAAATAAAAAGTGCTGAAACTAAAGCGATAGATTAAAAACGCGTTGTTGCTAACACTGGGTTAATAACAGTCATATTTGAAAATAATTTTAATGTCTTTATGGCGACACTTGGGGGAGGCCTATGTCCAGCAAGTGACGTATTTCGGCTGAAATAGAACTTTAGAATGTTAAGTCTTGCACTTTCAAAGTCTTGAATAAAAACGTTAATTTTTTATAAGCCGGTCCCACTTTTGAGACACAAGCCTCACAGCGTGAGTTAGTCGGTTTCAACTGCCACATGACCTTATCAATCTCTTATGACGCCATCACTAAAACACATCACAGGTCTATGCCATCATGCCGGGACTGCGAGCCTGCGGGGCTGCGGAACTTGCCGGGGCTGTGGGACTGTTCGAAAGAGATACCGTGGCCCCGGAACATAAAGGGCGAGGAAGGAACATGGATGGGTTTTAGTCAGTAAAAGTCTGACACTCCCTCCCGCTCCGCCCAGAGTGGGAGAAGTCATTTGATGAATCCCATCCGAAAAAAAAAAATTGAAAAAGAAAAGGTCTATGCCATCAATTTCCTACCCCTGTCCCATGGGGTCTTCTTTCAATTGTCCTCTGTCAACCATCCTGTTTTCATTTACTAATTTTTCTTTCATCTCAATCCGCATACAATCCGTCCAACTTTCCTTTAGTCTTCCTCTCCCTCTCCTTCTACCAACATTCGTGACACTGTTTGTCACATGCGCTTCATCGGTATAACATTGAAAAGAGCCATATTTATAGTCAGGTTAATTGATTTCATATATGGATTTTGACAAATTGGACATTTTAGAGGCTTCTGATTATTATATACATTGTCTAAAGAAAAGAATAAAGTAAACATTATTTAGTATTCTCTTTTTATTGAGTTTTCAAAGCAACGATAAAAATTATTCCTACTTCCCTCCACCAAGTTGTCAAAGTTTCCTTCGTTCGTGTTGAAATTAGAAAATAAATGGAATCTCATCTAGATTTATATTTCCTGATACAGAAATACTTTATTCCTGTTCTTATAACTTTTAATTAGTTATTATTTTGCTGAGTAATTAGATTTAGCATTTTTTTTTTTATTTTGACGATAAATGTTTTAATTAGTAACTAATTTTGTTGGTCTACCACGATGATCTCAAAACAAAATCGATTCCCTTCTCTATTTTTAGAATTCAGTTTGACCACAGAACTAATAGAATAAAAGCGAAAAGAAACGAAAACTGAAAATAAGTTACATTACAGGCAACTTTATAGCTACTGTTTAAGTTACTACCTAGATAACGCCCTATTTCAAGCCAAGACAGACACACTTATCGGAAAGATAAAAATCACATTTGACCTAAAAAAAACAGTAAAAATAGAGTTTATTACCCTTTATACAAAAGTTTATGACAACATTAAAGGGTATTACAAAACATTTTATTAGCGGGTAGGCAACAAAATTTCAATAATCGTTGGCAGTGACGTCATACAAGTATCGGATTTTGCCATTGTCACGTTCGCCGTCGGGGAGATCGGACGTGTGAATGTTGGGAATTGTTGAGCGAGGCGTTCAGCGATTTCGGAATAGTTTTTGATTGGAATTTTACACGGTAGATGTGTTCACGTAAAACATTGACTCAATATTCATAGTTATCCGTTGCCTGCTTGGTCTAATCATAAACTTAATTTCTGAGTATGAGATATTGGGTAAAATTCGCAGGTATGACAAAATGTTATTGGACATTTTCTATCAAGAATTTCTGTAAACTTTCTGCTTAGTCCTTCAGGAATTAAATAGCATAATAATCGTCTAGTTACGTAGATTAAAACAGATGGATATTTGAAAAAAGAGAACCTTTGCATTTTTAAATCAACCTGGCTGTAACTAAGAAACCCTCGTCCGTGAATCTTTTAAAATTCAGCTTTATATTCATACTCAAAGGAATAATTATTCCTGGTAATAATAAAAGCAAAGAAGGTACACCTTTCAGGCTGTGGAATTAATTCCTCACTGAATATTCTGATGGTCGCAGAGTATTAAGTATGAACGTTGACACATCATAAGACAGAGATTTACTGAGAGAGAGAGAGAGGGTGGTGAGAAAACAAAATGGTTGACGAATCATCAAACCTGTCCTAAAGGAAGCATTGTTTTTCCAAGAGGCGTAACTTTTCGATCGATTCTGTTTTGTATAATCAGTAATGTTTTCTTTTTAGGGATCCGTACCCCAAGGGTAAAAACGGGACCCTATTTCTAAAGACTCCTCTGACTATCTGTCTTACACCAGGCTGCCTCAACTGAGGTAGTATTTTTGATGCCGCTATAACAAAAAATATTTAAGGCGATAACAAGCTTCAATAACATTCACTGATATAAACAAGACCAGAAAAATATATGATACTCTTCAGGATATATGCTAGCATGATACTGTTTTGAAAACATAATACAATTAATTTGGCTCGATAAAAAGAAATCACGAACTTACCTCTAAAAATATCTTTCAAACAATAAAAAAACATACTAATATGCATGCGATCATTCTGTTTTTTTGGCAAATAATTCTACAAGCAATATATTAGCATGATACTGTTTTAGTTTTTTAATCCAATCAATAGTTTTTTTGTAAATCGATCGAAACCACTCATTCCGCGCTATATGGCCCGCAGTGGCTGACGTAACAACCACTTTGTAGTGCAAGCCGATTAGAACGTTATTCTAACAGCATTTCAAACAAAGTTTGAACCACCACAAATAGAGTTGCTAATTTAGCTCGTCTACGCGCCTTAGGTGTGGTCAATAAATATTTAAGAAAAAAAACGTGATTTTTTTTATATTTTGTTGTATCGATAATGATACGGAACCCTTCGTGTGCAATTCCGACTCGCACTTGTTATTCATCAGATACGATGCTGTGGTTTTCAAGACAATTCCTAAAATAGACAACCAAGTCGTCCCACCACACCTTCGTAGTCTAACTTAGCCTTTTTCGGATGGGAAATCATCAAATAACTTCTCCCACTCTGGGCGGAGCGGGAGGGAGTGTCAGACTTTTACTGACTAAAACCCATCCATGTTCCTTCCTCGCCCTTTACGTTCCGGGGCCACGGTATCTCTTTCGAACAGCCCCGCAACCCCGGCAGGGTCTAACTTAGCCTTGCATTTTCACCTTCTTCGTAGAATCAATCCTGTACCGATTTCATGCCGCCGATTTATCAAAAAGCCGCAGATTATCTATCTTCTACTTAACGCCTTTGATAAGAACAAACGTCACGCATACCAACAAGAAGTCACCGGATACATACCCCTACTCATTCCGTGCTAATAAACCATCGTTTTCACCAACGGACACCATAAAAACGTGCTTTGATCAACGATTAAACCGATACCCATCTTTTACAGCTAACCATCACGCTAATGCCGTAAGGCGGAAGCTTAGTTGCGCCACAGAACAGGTAGAATAGAAGGCCGACTTTGTACAAGGATCTAAAACGCACACACACATAAACACACGCTTCACGTACAGCGGGGTGCAAGCGCACTCGCGACTGTCATTTGTAGCGCGCGAAGTGCATTTAATTGAGATCTCAGCGCACACATAGACACGCTTCACGTACAGCGAGTGCAACGCGACTGTCATTTGTTTGAGATCTCCACGCACACATAGACACGCTTCACGTACAGCGAGTGCAAGCGCACTGGCGACAGTCATTTGTTTAAGATCTCCAAGCACACATCGACACGCTTCATATACAGCGAGTGTAACGCGACTGTCATTTGTTTGAGATCTCCACGCACACATAGACACGCTTCACGTACAGCGAGTGCAAGCGCACTCGCGACAGTCATTCGATTCAGAACTTCACACACATAGACACGCTTCACGTACAGCGAGTGCAACGCGACCGTTATTTGTTTGAGATCTCCACGCAAACATAGACATGCTTTACACACAGCAAGTACAAGCGTGCTGGTGACTGCACTTGTGTACGTGCGCCTGTTTTCATTCGTCAATGGAGCAGGCCTTTTGTACCTCTCTGCTTTGTGGTTACGACTTATGTAAACCTATTTTTGTTGTTATGTGATTCTAGCTAGGAATAGATAAGTTTTTACGACTCTGTACTTAAATGCCCTAGAGAGACTCTTATATTCAAGAAATGGAAAGCTTGGGCTTTCTGCGCTACAGTCAAAGGCATTATCTTTATATTGCCGTAAAGACGGATTGCTATGAGGAGAATTCTGGCAAGATATTATTGACAAAGCTTCAAAATGGAAGCAGTTGAGGCTGGCAGTTTCCTGCCTTACTGCTATAATAAATGCGAAAATTTGTGTGGATGTTTCTTACTCTTCGACGCACTCGCTACTTAACGGATGATTTAAAACCTGGATTAACAACTATCTTGCTTACCAGCAACCCGAAGTCTTCAGCCTGCCGAAACGTCCAAAGGGATGTCGAGGTATTCCTAAAGCTGCCGACACGTCTTGCCATGCCCTGCAGTTAGTGTGCGCCGGGCGTAACACTTAGGCCTGAATTCTTGTCGCGCTATCGGTCGGTCGCGCGGTCGATATAGCACCATACTGTGACGCTGACGTCAGCGGCGACCGAAAGCCGTATTTTGTTCTCGCTCCGACCGTCAGCTCTACAAGAATTTAGGCCTTACAAACGTTGCTCGACAAAAACTAATTTCGTTCTGAACGTCCACAATATACCCAGCCCGGATCAACATGCTCTCACTCAAACCACAAGAACAATGAAGGTTTCACATAGACCTAAAACTATATTACACTAGAAACCTAAGAATCTACTAAACTATCCTATCAGTTTGACCGCAGAATCTCAAACGAAGCAGTTTCTGAACCGAACCGCGCGTTTGAACGGGCTTACGGTTTATCTATAGGTCCTGCGGTCAACTGTGCAACTGGGTAATAATAAAGTCTGGTCCGGATTTTATGATTTATTTAACTAATACTATACAGGGTGTAAACCACCTCATCACAAAGCCGTTAACCAAGGATTCTGTACATCAAACTAAGTAACTTTACGCAAAAAATATTGCTGGGAAACAACTTTTTTTTTTTGAGGTTATAAATCATGTTTTGTGGTAGAACTCAATACAACGCACTTAAAACATTGTGCTGATGGATGGATTTAATAGTACGGGGGTCATGGAGGTGTTAAAATCTTACAAAACAAACTTGTATTTAAAAAATCCCTCCGGCAAGCCGCAGGAGGAGGTAGATTTCGAAGAAGGTGCTGGAGCGTCCGACTATTGAAAATTTGTATAAAGAGTTGTACTTATGTGTACAATCTACAAAAAAAAAATATGAAAATTTCAAAATCGTTGTCCTGTAATGGAAAGTTTACCCTATAAGAGTTAGCATGGAAACGCCCTCAAATGTTTAGTTATAATTTTTTATTTCGAAAACTATAAGTTTTATCGCTAAACTTTGAAGGTAACAATTGTAAAGTAAACAGTTTGCTTTCAAAAAAAAATATTTGCGACGTTGAAAATGTTTACTGTTTCGGAGATATGATTTTTTTTCGCAAAAAATTTGGAATTTTCAACCCCCTCCCCAATTTAGGGGTTGCATTAAAAAAGTTTTAATTTAAAGGTGTCCGTATTCGTACTCAGAATGATAAAAATGAGAAACGGTTCAAAAATTTTCCATAGGAAAAAAGTTATGGTCAAAAAACTGATTTTAGAAAAACCGGCCCCCCGCCGCCCCCCATGGACGAATTCCGCCCATTCACGAACTTAGCCTAAGTTTTGACCGTTTCGATTTTTTGGCCAAGTTTGAAAGCAATCGGTTCATAATTGCGACCTGTAGAGTGTGGCTAAATTTGGCTTGTCACCCATATACATACGTATTCATATATATCCCCGTAGGTGAGAGACCAATAGGTAGATTTTTTTTTTTTCAAAAAAAGGAAATCTACCTAAAAGAAACTTGTCAAAAAGTTGTAACTTTGACCCCCCATATCTCCGTAACTAGAAGGTTCCCAGGTATGGTGTAGAACAAAAAAATGATCACAATGATGGGGAGAACAAGTGCCTTTCGGCTTCGTGAAGAGGTGTTTTACACCCTTTAGATTTTGAATGGGTCCGGACACGCGGTTTGCCGCATAATTATACAATGGCGGGACGAGCTAGACAAAATAAATGACCAGCAACGAATATTGCAGCACGTTGAATACCTTTACAATTCATACCAACATAATACATTATTTACTTATGTAGGTATGTAACAACTTACTACATCAGAACTTATATTTACAGGTGATTTTTTATTATTTTCAGCTCTCGATATTTCGATGCTGTTGCAAGCGCCATGATCGCGGGATGACTAGAGAATGCGGGTAGAAGGTAAATAATTTGTTAGGTTTGTCAATTATGGAAGCTATCCCATAAGTGACAGTATAAATTTAGTTTTAAACCGTGAAAGTTTAAATCAGTGTAATAAGACCGTCTTTCTTAACTTTCAGTATCTGATAACCGCGGCTTCCCCCGCGTACAATTTATATACTAAAACCTTCCTCGAGAATCACTCTATTCATTGGTGACAACTCCATGGAAATCGATGAAGTAGTTTTTGAGTTTGTCGCGAACAGACAGACAGACGCGCCAGAGGACTTTGTTTTTTAGTATGTAGTGATAGTGAATATGTGCCACCATTTCATCAAGTTTACAGTCATCTAATAAGTATTATTGCAGGTAATCCAGTAAACCTTTACGATTATCTCTACGCCTCCTATGTCCAAACAATCATTGATGGCGAAAAACTTATTTCCACAAACATTTAGAGGAAACATCACGTATGCTTTCATATAAACGAAATTATTTCCAATCGAAAAACACCAATAGAAATTCGATTCGCTTTGTTTTGACCGATAAAAAATCGATTTGAAATTGGAACACAGATTTTGCACGCAGTAAAAATGTTTTTTTTTCTCATTCGATTTCATAATGGCTGCAATTGTTTTGCGCGTTCAAAATTCAAATTTCATTTGGAATATGTGGAATGAAACGGCGATTCGGATTACAGGCCTATCAAATCCGCGGGCATCATTGAAAAAATGACAGTGATCTCTATACCGTCGCTATAAGGTAGTCATTAGTTTACTCCTTCAATAAAAAAGTAATCTTTATCAACTTGAAACTAAGGTTGCTGTTGTATTGCAGCTGTCACTTGTAAAGGACTGTAGGTGAAACATTTTTGTTTTCAATTGGTTTTCTGCCATAATTTTTAACACGTACTACAATAAATTGTAGGATTAAACAGGATTAGCAATAAAACTTAAATAATAAAGATTTAGTACCTGGATGTAGTAAGAACTGGTCAAAGTTGAATGCTTACCTGAAAACAAAATAATAAAATGTTATTACAAATAGCCATAACATAAGTAATTGGACTGTATTCAACAATAGTGTTGTTTGCAAACTATCGATGGTGATCCCAGGTGGTCTGAAGTACACTACCATACCATACTTCACGCGATTGAACATGACGGAGAGTTTCATGTCCTTGCAATAATCAACATCTGCATATCCTTGAGACAAAATATGTTTTCTTTCTTTCCTATTTGGAGCCGAACACGCCGCGAAGAAAAACAAAATGAATGATTGTACTAAACGCGAAACGTACACCGCGATCTCGCGGCCCATCCGCGGCGTCTTCGCCGCGCACATGTTGCGAACTCGCGACGAGCTCGCTGCGCACTCGCTCCGCTCTCCACTCGCTCGCAACTCGCTAGTGTGATAAGGCCCTAAGACATCGTTTTTTACGAATCCATTTTCCTATAAGTACAACAGTCTCGGCTTATAAAGTTAACAAGATTTTTATCACAAAAAACACACTACAACTATTTTTAAATGCTTGCAACAGAACATTTATAAAATAATAGACGACGAAAGGGGATTGCTAGATAACTCTCTATTTCTCCCTCGAGTGACGATGGGATAGGATCGATCCTTTCAGTCCACATCCGGAAACCACACAAAATTTGGTCTGCGTGCACAGGTTTAAATATTGAAGGTCTAACTAAAGTATGACCAGTAAATCTTGACCTAGTGTGGGCGCCATTTGAAAAGACATGTCAAAATGTGACGTTTTAATTGTCACTTTAGTTCCGAATTCTGCCACGGGTAAAATTAAAACGAACAATTTGCGCTTAGGTATTTCTTTTTCATTTTCAGAAAACTGAATTCTGAGACGATATTAATATAATTATGGAAACGTGACCGTGATATTGGCTTTTTTAATTACATTTAACAGGATTCCGTCGGTGCATTTTTACGTAGTAAATAATATTTTTCCTCATTTTTTATTTTTTATTCTGCGGGATGGAAGATTGATGAAGGCTTTTTCGTGGACAATATTACACATTTTCAATGGATTTCGAGAAGTTTTGCCTGTTTCTGCATACAACATGCAAAAACAGGGAAAAAAAACTTTTCAGTAGTTCTAGTTTATTTATTAAAGACTAGTTTTTGCCGAAAATTTACCACGCCTTAAACTCGGGATTGAGTAGCTTCCCATCAGTAAAAGAATATTCGCAATCGGGTCAGTAATTCCGAAGATTACCTTTCATCCAAACTTACAAACTTATCTTCTTCAAAATATTACCGAATCGGTGTTTACCGTTTTCATTCTTCATCATCATAATTTCAGCCGAAAGACGTCCACTGCTGGACATAGGTAGCCCCCAAGTGTCGCCACGATACGATGCGATTCGCATCCAGCGGATTCCCGCAGCCAGCTCATCTGTCCACCTAGTGGGAGGCCTTCCAACGCAACGTCTTCCGGTTGAGGGTCGCCACTCCAGGAACTTATCCGCTGTCCGTTCTGCGAGCAATGTGCCCTGCTTAATGCCACTTAAGTTTGGCAATTCTTCGGGCTACGTCGGTAACCTTGGTTCCCTTGCTTGGACGTCTTCATTCCTGATTCGATCACGCCCTCGATCTCTTCATTGCCCTTTGGGTGACTTTAATTAACTATACTTGTTAAATAAATAAATTACTAAAGTAAAAAAAAAATACTGTTTCAACGAATATTCCACGCGTCTAAAATGATCAGTAATCCCGCTTCTTGAAATTAATGTTGCGAAAATCTGCTGTCATTTCGCATCTAAACAACTGTAACTTATTTGCTCAGTCTATTAAAATGCTCATCTTTCTTATTTGTCACCACAACTGCTCTTTATTGATTTTTTGTAGAACTTACGATTACCAAAACGTCGTGAGGAAAGTTTTGATGTGTGGATGGCTATAAGATTAGAGGAAGACCAAAGAAACGATGGATGAACTGTGTGAAGGATAAGGGGGAGGTTAGAAAGGAGGTATCTGCTGAGCTAAAGAGTAATAAATACAGGTTGATTTGTAATTGAGTGTATTCCTTTAAATTTTTATTATTTTGGCGCAGCGGTAGTGAGGCTGCCTTACGTTCATAGGGTTCGAATCCCGGTAGGAGCAAATGTTTGTGTGATGAGCATGGACATTTGTTTCCGAGTCATGGATGTTTATATGTAGAATAAGTATGTATTTACAAAAAAAAAAAGTATATACGTAGTATTATCAACTGTCTGGTGACCACGACACAAGCCTTGTTTAGTGTGGCACTAGATGGCGCTGTGTGTAATGTCCAGCGATATTTATTTATTTAAATGAGTGGTACTAGAACTAATTTGCAACAATTTTGACCAAGTAACTTGGGCTCCCAACTGGCATGTTTTCGGGAAATTGAACTTTTAGAGGTTTTTGGAAATATTCCAACTCTAAACCCTAAACTGTGCCCGGTGGATGGCAATAGGCTCGCCCCTATTATATAGGACTTAAAGATACCTATTTTTTTTTCGGATGGGAAATCTTGTTGTCCTATTAGGTACACCTCTACCTTGCTCTTCCGTATTGATTATGTAAGAAGTAGAAACTTAAAATATTCCCATCCTCAAGAAACATTCTAGAACAAAATTCCTTATGCACAAAACTTTTCCAACTACATTTTACATAAAGTTGAACCAGGTTATCAATAAATTCCGAAGACATCGTCTTTTGTTAGGAGCTCTATGCAAAATATTTTGAATAGTCTGAATATCCGTACTGTCGTTGTAAAGCTATTTAGATCTGGCTGCATATCTGTATTCAGAACACAGGTAACTAAATATTCAAGGAGCAAGTTTGGAATATAGCTGACATTTTTTTGAATAATGGGAGTTGCATACACGGAATTCATCTAAAGACGTCCACTGCTGGACATAGGCCTCCCCCAAGTGTCGCCATATTGACCGGTCCCGTGCGACTCGCATCCAACGGATTCCCGCAACCTTCACCAGGTCATCGGTCCACCTAGTGGACGAATATACGGAGTTACGGAGATATTGGGTTTAAAAGTTCCAACGTTTTGAAAGTTTTTTTTAATACTTACAAGTTTTTGTTGCAATATTTACCTTATACACCGTCCTCTACGACCCCTGTACTATTCAATCCATCAGCACAATGTTTTGAGTGCGTTACTATGAGTTCTACCACAAAAATGTCGTTTTACAGCAATATTTTTGCATTAAGTTATTTAGTTTGATGTACAGAATGCTCGGTTGACAGCTTCGTGATGAGGTTGTTTACACCCTGTAGTCCATGCGGTAATCAAACCCGAGACACGTAACGTAGCAGCCAATCGCTCAGCCACTGTGCCAACGACTTGCGTATGCCAGATAGACGCAGGTAACCACCTAGACGACTACTCAAAATTGCTGGTACGAAATATTCTGCTGATGTCAATCATCGAATTTGGTTTGACGCACTCTCATGACCAGCTAGGACAGTGACAAGCTTAGGTCCAGTCGACCGGATACAGGTGGTAAGACATCATCACACAGTCATGGTCATAGCTGGTCTAATATAGTCCAGAATTTTATTGAAATAAGACGCCAGTTTATACTGGTTTTGCCACCATGTACTGACACCCCAAGATACTAAAGCATCATTCACATTTCTTGCTAACAATTCTACTCATTCTATTAAAATTGTTTACAAAATACAAAGAAACAACTCATAACTTCAGACCCACATTTAATTAGTTATAGCTACATTACCATCTTCAAATTTTCTTTTAAAACAAGACGAGAACCACGAAAACAACAAAAAAACACGAGAAAAACAGAGCGAGCGTTACGCCGTAATTATAACTTCTCGAAGCAACTGCGATATAATTTAAAGTACTAAAAACCTGAGGTACAAAAGACCAAAATATTAGTCAGAAGAACCGCTACACATCAATACCACAAAAACTACTAACGGATTTGGATGAAATATGGCCTGTATTTACATAGAATTTATGCTAGTAGTATGATCTCGTGGGACAATTTTACAACTTCATGCAGGCAAAGACGCGGGGAATTAGGTAGTTTTATAAGAGTGTTGCCCACAATCGTCATCCACGTGAAATTAAAAATTAAGCGACTACAGCCCGGCTAGCATGGGCAGGGGATAAAATTTTATCCACCGGTTATTTCCACTGACAAGGGACAAAATTCATACAAAAGTGGAAATAACCGGTGGATAAAATTTTTATCCCCTGCCCATGCTAGCCGGGCAGGAGCTAAACGCGAGTTTTATAATGCCTGAATGGTTATGATTCACTGCAATAAACAAAACTAGAAAAATATATGATATTCTTCAGGATATATGCCAGTATGAAAGGTTTTGAAAAAAATACAATTAATTTTACTCGTAAAAAAAATCTTTTAGAGATAAGTAAAAACCATACTAAAATACATGCGATCATTCTGATTTTTTGGCAAATAATTCTATAAGCAACATATTAGCATCATAGTGTTTTATTTTTTTAAGTCCAATCAATACATTTTTGTATATCGATCGAAACCACTAATTTCGCACTATTCGGCCCGCAGTGACTGACGTAACAACCACTTTCTAGTACAAGTTGATAAGAACTTCATTCTAACAGTATTTCAAGCGAAGTTTGAACCACCACAAATAGAGTTACTAATTTAGCATCTTGTAGTCTCCTTAATATAAAATTGCTTCCTTATTTCAATATGATTTTGTTATCAATTTCAATGGTTTTATTTTTTCGCACGAAAGAGTTATTCCACTACCACACTAAATCGTAGATCTGTGGTCATCAAGCATGGTGAATAACGTCAGTTTCAACTTCCTTGAGAGTAAAGTCTTAGTCCTGCTCTCAGATATATTATTATAAAGGAGCTAGACATTGAGATTTGTCCATAGTAGTTCTTCTGCAGAAATAATTTAGTGGCGTCGAGGACAAGATACCTGTTTGCAATTTAATTTTAAAAAAAATAAGGCTGGGAAATAGAGTTTGCAACTTGTTCTTTACCAGAGATTAATCGGATAGGATCTTGGAGTGGGATGCATAAGAATAAGGATCTGCTACTAGATCTCAGTTTTAGTCTTATTTTCACGTTGTTAGAAATTTAGAGCTTGGAATATTGATTTGGTGTGAAATGCTAAGTCTTACCAAAAGTAAGAGCTAGGTTGTGGAGGTCAGATTAGAATTCAGCTGCATTCGATTAGACCGGAACCCATCCCCAACATATTGGAAAAAGGTAAGGCAGGCTATTAATTGCTAGACCTAAATGGTCCTTCGAGCCGGATTTTTTCTTTTTTTTTTTAAACGCTTTGAAATTATTTCGTCTTACAACCAGATGACACGACATTTTTCTATCACAAGAAAAGAAAAGATGAGTCAAAGAATTCAAGAGAAAGAGATCAATATATTCATATTGATCTCAAGCCAAAGAAAGGATCGAGAGACTCGGTCCTTTCTTTGGCTTGACATCTGTGATGAAGCGAAAACCTTATCAGAAATCTTCAATTGTGATTGAAAGTCTTTCGTTTGACATTAGAAAAGATTGCATTTGACATTTTAGAGAGACGTAAAATACGGTGGGAATGAAGGGTGCTGAAGCATTGTACAATGATTGGTGTTAGATACTAGTTTTACTCGTGACTTTGCTTAAGATCTGTTTTAGTATTAGTGCCCGCAGACGACACATAACCGGAATGCCTTAATATTGGAAAGTAGTCGGTTTTTTATTGCGTTCAACCGAACATTGAAAATTCAACAGTGTGCTTTATTTAGGCTTTACTCCGTGTTCAATGCTAATATTCGGTTAGACTAGAAGCCAACTTCAACATAGATGGAAAAAAGCTAGACAGGGATGACGATGATTTTCAGTTAAAAGTTAAGTTTCAGCAAAATGGGTACATTGCTTAAGTATTCAAAAATCGTATGAAATGAAAGAACAGACCGACTCCCCTTCACATTAAAATCTATTACGCTCAAGCATGTGTTCTTATAAATATTTATGAGCATAAAATCAACTGGAAAATTTCTTGACAGCCAGCTGTGCAGGTTTCATTATAATTTTCATGTTTAGTCTTGCTTAGACGCGAAGGTGACCGCTCGTTAATGTAAGGTTAAAAATAATTTAACAATGTTAAAATTAATGAGACTGTTGGCGACTGGCTGGTTTGCCACCTGTTTTTAAGAAGTTTAGTTATTTTTGTAATGACGTTTTATATTTTTGTGACTTTTCAGTTGTCAAGTGTGCTTTGCCTTGTACATATGCATATCAGAGCATAATCAGTCAATGTTTCCACTGCTGGGACGCAGGCCTCCTCTCTATGAGAGGGAACGGGCTTTTAATCCACCACGCGGGCCCAGTGCGGGTTGGTATATGTCACATGTCTTCAATTTTTGGTTCTAGGATATGCCGATTTCTTCTCGATGTTGTCCTTCACCGTTTTGTGAGCAGTGGTGATGAAATAAATGGGTTCGCACTAGTTATTTACTGTTCGTAAGTCGGGGCCGCCACCACTGAGCCACCGCTGCTCTTGTTAAAAGGTAATGAAGTAACCTTAATAAACCGAAACTTCAAAAACGATGGAATTCCTGGCATTATCCTTCAAAGATTTAAGATAAGAAATAACTTAATCCTTTTATCGGAAACAAAGCATATTTGCTAATAAACAACTAACTGTGCTTCATAGAATTAATCAACTAAGACTCAAAACAAACAGAAATTCCAATGTCAATTTATTTTGGCAAGTAATAAATTAAGAGGCATAGAAAAGGCTACCCCTGGCAGAATAAAAAATTAAATTAAGATTTATCTAAAAACAGGACAGCGGTCGACATTTGTACTTGATACGAAGGGTAGCCAGTTTCCGGCCATTTTTTTTTTTTGTTATTTTGTGAGCTACATAATAATAATAAATAAATAAATATCGCTGTACATTAAACACACAGCGCCATCAAGTGCCACACTAAGCAAGGCTTGTGTCGTGGAAACCAGATAGTTGATATATACATATACTTTTTTGTTTGTAATTACATACTTATCACATCCATGACTCGGAAGCAAATGTCCTCATCATACAAACATTTGCTCCTTCCGGAATTCGAACCCTGGACCGTAAGAACGTAAGGCAGCTCGTTGGGCTTTGGTACTGTGCATGAAGCGCTTGATTCAACATGAAGCCCTTGATTCAATTACCGGGTCGGGCACAGTGAAAATGTTTAATGGTTATTGAAGTGAATACGTCTTTGGGAGCGATGAGCAATTTTTGGTGAACAAAAATCATGAAACTCGCGTGACCGTCACCTATCGCTTGGTAGCACTCGTAGCCGATCCGCTACTGCGTAGAACCACTTGCGCGCGTGGGGCACCACCCGTAGCAGATATAGATTGCTTAGTTTTCACTTCTATATCGGGAGTCTTCAAAGAGTGCCCCGTTAGGAAGTTTTCTGCAGCAGCCACCGAGTCTGGATTTGGGCCCGGTTGATGGCAATAGGCTCGCCCTTAGTACATGAGACTTTGAACAACTGGAAAAATATGGATCTACTATTAGGCCTGTGACCCGTATTTTCCCAGTTCCACTGTATATTTCGGGGATTTCAGGCATCATCATCATCATCATCATCTCAGCCGAAAGACGTCCACTGCTGGACATAGGCCTCCCCCAAGTGTCACCACATTGACCGGTCTATTGCGACTCGCATCCACCGGATTCCCGCAACCTTCACTAGGTCATCGGTCCACCAAATGAGAGGTCTTCCAACGCATCGTCTTCCGGTTCGCGGTCGCCACTCCAGAACTTTTCGGCCCCATCGGCCATCCGTTCTGCGAGCAATGTGCCCTGCCCACTGCCACTTCAGTTTTCCAACATTGCAAGCACGATGTTATAAAATCCGTTTCATTATTTATTATTAGTCAATTAAAATGGCGGTACATTCCGTAGAGAAGAAGACAGTCTTAGAATAAAAAGGTACCTAACAAAAATAGGTTTTCATATTCAAATTCGGTGCTTCCAAGCATTCGTTGTTTCTCCAACACTAGAAATTGTACCCGCCTGGGAAATAAAGGCAAAATCTAGTTGTGATTTAGCCGTAGTTGTCCCCAAAACAGCAATCTAACTTGTATGTAGAAAGCAATAAGGTTCAAATTATAATAAAAACATCAAGGGACAAAATTAACTTGTCTTTTGTTTCTTTGATAGTAAACAACTAAATTAGTTGTTTCTGTGTCACATGAAATATTCGAAATTAATTAGAATGTTAGCTTTCCCTGAAGGGATGGTGTCACGAATAACCTATTTTAATAAAACATTTTGTTGGACAAAGCGACGGTTTTTATGCTATGCGAGCAGGCAAGTCTAGAGGGAATTTTATATAGCATGTTTATTAAAAGCGTAAATTACGGAATTCCTTTAAAGGCAGACCTAAACCTAATATTAAATGCCACAAAGACTTAGTTTTCAGTTTAAAAACCTAACACGCAACGCAAGTGTTTAAATAAAATTTTACTAACATAATAAAAAACCTCGACAGTTAGTACATACACCCGCAAATGGCCAGCTATGTTTACGTTCCATGTAATAGAAAATAAGAAGAAACTTTGCCCGAGGGCAATCGAAGGCAGTACCTTTTGCCTCAGGACCCAAAGACCTCAGGGCCTCAGGGCTTCAGGAATCCAGAAGTATGGCTCAGTACCACAACCACTTCACCAAGAAGCATTTCTGATTATTATAATTTAGCAAACCCATTCTTACTAGTTTACGATATTGGAAATCCCGTTATTGTGCTCAAATGGTGTTGGGTAGGACACCTAACAAAGCGCGGTGATGCCAAGTAGGTTAAAGCTGAGACCAAGATGGTATCCAAGGATTGGAAAAAGGAGTGTTGATCGTCCGGCGGCGAGATGAGCAGACGATATTGTTACCATGCATTGCGGGAATATCTTGGATGAGGCTGGCACAAGAGCGTGGTGCTTGGCACAAGCAAAGAGAGGCTTACATCCAGCAGTGGGCGATGTCGGGCTGTAGATGATGATGATTCTTATTGCAATGACTTCTTAAATCACGACATATTATAAACCAAAGTCGCCCGCCGCGTCCGTCCCTATGTATGCTTAGATCTTTAAAACTACGCAACGGATTTTGATGCGGGTTTTATTGATAGTTAGAATGATTTAAGAGGAAGGTTTTAGTATATAATTTCGAAGACGAAAAGACGAAGCCGCGGGCATCAGCTTGTCAGTAATAAAAGAGAGAAAAAGTTCGTCGATAAATACATTACTAGAAAATTCATTAAATAATTGATGTTTTACGGACAAAAATGGCGCTGTTTAACTAACACAAGTACAGAAGAAATTTCCATTACATAAGATAAATATTTGATACAAACATGAGTCTATTGGCAGAACATGGACAAATAAAAAAAACATCAGATGAGTACAGATTCGGCTAGAACAGTTAATTAAATGAATAACTATTTTTAAGAATTTCGAGGTTTTGTGACAGCTTTGGGTATCTTATACTAAGGGTTGCTTAGAAAATTCATTCCCTCGCATAGAGAGGAGGCCTGTGGCCCAGCAGTGGGAACATTAATGGGCTGATGATGGTGACGATGATGAGGAATTTTACTTTGCTTTGCTTTGTACAGTGAAATTAGTAACTTAAAACTGTGTTAACTTATTCCGTCACTTACGGGATACCTTTCGTGGTTATTTTTATTTTTTTCACAGTTTGTGTGGTTAGTTTGTAGTTTGTGTTGTTTAGTTTGTGTAGTCGGTGAAATAGGTCCATTCGATTAGTTGTTTTTGTACCTAATAAACAATTATCTTTGTCAAAAATGACGAAGAATTATTTACATATGAAATTGCAATTTGCAAACAAAGACGTGCCAATTGCAATCTTCTTTTTTTAATTGTAAAGGTTTGAGTGAAAGCTGCTCTGTGAAAGTGTCATCTTATCCCATTGAATGGTTTTCCTTTTAATTAAATTATTTTATTTGTGAAAGATTTCATTCATATGATTTACCCTATCGATTGATGTAAAAAGTACACTTTTCGAATTTTAGTCGGTTCGATTCGAGTCGCAGAGATTGAGAGCGAATTTACGAAATTCTGAAAATGCAGATTTGTTTCTTTAAAAAAAAAGGAATGTTTTCTTTGTGTAAGTCATCTCCATTGTCCGGGAGGTACCATTGCAAATGAAAAAGTCGTAGTAAGCCGGCCGATATTGTCATCGAAGGTTGATTGAATCTTACCAATAAGTAAACCAATCGTCAGCTGCTCAAGTAGCGGTGGGTGTACGATTGGGAGGTTACGAAAGTTGTAAAAAAATTAAAAATGAAGTCATAGTACGTACCTACGCCGGCTGAACTTATTTTCATAAATAGTTTACATCATAATGAGCTTAAAAATATCGTCAGCTGCACGATGGGGGGGGGGGGATTATGCGTCAGCCGCTCGCATGAACTTGTAAATGGTACTGGTCTGATGAAAAACTAAAAGAAATCTACCATCAAGTAGAGAGTGTGTGATATATTGCTTTTACTTTTTTATCAAACGTGCATCATTTACAAGTATTTGGAGTACTTTCTCTTCGAGTACTTATTAAGGAATAAGCAGTTTCTTTTTTCCTAACATAAGCCACAACCCGACAATTTTGCATTCCTTTGTAAAAAATACCTCAACAAGAAAAAATACTAAGTTTTGAAACAGCTGCTAAAACACGGGTATTCATTATTTTCTTTTATGTAACTTCATAACTAGTTTTTCACTTTACCTTCACATAAAAGCGTGTATCGTTTAAGCTTGTTCGTAGTTTCTTTGTAAGTTAAATAATCATTAACTGAGGTTCAGAGTTAACCTACACGACGGTAGCTTTTGAAACTGTTTGTTGGGATAAAAAGTGTTTTCATAATATGACGCTTGTTAATCTTAAAATGTCACTAACGGGATATTTTCCGTGATTAATATTTTTATTGAGGTCCCGATATTTCGAAAAAAACTTGTTAACGTTAGATGGAAAAACTTGTTAGGAGCAGACAAATCTGTCTACACTCTTTCTTTGTCTTTTGCTACGCGCACTACTGGAACTCGACACTAAGTCACGGCAAAATACACTCAAAGACCCTGATCATGGCGCTTGCAACAGCGTCGAAATATCGAGACCTCAATAAAAATATTATGAGGAATAAATAGAATGTGGTGTACTATGAGGTACACCTGTACCTAACTAATAAATAAATAATGCTGGACACTACACACAGCGCCAACAAGTGCCACACTAAGCAAGGCTGGTGTCGTGGACCCCAGATAGTTGATATAATACATATCTACTTTTTGTTTGTAAATACATACTTAATGTATACTAATATTATAAAGTAGAAGAGTTTGTTTGTTTGTTGAACGCGATAATCTCAGGAAATACCGGCTCGATTTGAAACATTTTTTTGCGTTGGATAGTCCATTTATCGAGGAAGGCTATAGGCTATATAACATGCTATGACCAATAGGAGCGGAGCAGCAATAAGAAATGTTGCAAGCGGGATAAAAGCTTCCGTTGAGCAGGCGATGCGTTGCGATATCAAAACTTCACGCAGAAGCTAGTATACATATAAAAATCCATGACTCGGAAACCATTATCCATGCTCATCACACAAACATTTGCTCCTACCGGGCCGGGATTCCAACCGGACCCTAAGTACGTAAGGCAGCCTCACTACCGCTGCGCCATTCGAGTGGTCCTACAACTAAACTCCTCGAATACAACCGGCGATGTCCATCAAATAAATTAAACCAAACATATGACGTGAATGTTTACATACATTTTCAGCAAAAGAACCCAAAACCCATATCTATTAAGCATATAATATAACATTGTATCCACGGAAAAGCATTCAAACACATGATAATTTACGAAAATCTATACATCTATTGAGTTTTATGGGAAAAGGCTTTTGTTAAGTCTAAAATGCCCTTTGACCGTTAAGCCGAAGCCGACTTTCTTCAGAAGAAAGGTATTTATTCTTCTCAATGAGATGAAAAGGAGAGATTTTACGCCATTTTCTTCGGCAGTTACAGTTACTTACAATTGTTATGGGGTTGGATAATGGGTCATGGCCTTAATGGCTTAGTAGTGAAGTGTTTGGCTTTCCGACCGAGGGTTGTTGGTTTGATCTTTGTATTTAGTGGAGTCAGTTTATTGTATGATATGATAAGTGGTTTTGTGTGTGATACTTATAGTGGTAGGTGTTCTTCTGTACATTGAGTCATCATCATCATCATCGGCCTATAAATGTTCCCACTGCTGGGACAGGCCTCCTCTCTATGAGAGGGAATGGGCTACATAATCCACCACGCGGGCCCAGTGCGGATTGGTAGATGTCACATGTCTTCGAATTTATGGTTCTACTACATGCCGGTTTCCTCACGATGTTTTCCTTCGCCGTTTTGAGAGCAGCGGTGATGTAATAAATTGCACAAAGTAATGCGCCTGTCTGGGTTCGAACCCACGACTTACTGAACGTAAGTCGGGGCCGCCACCACTGGGCCACCGCTGCTCTGTACATTGAGTGGGGTAAGAAAATAGGGAGCTAATTTCATAGACTACACGTAGCAAGGGAAATCATGATCTAAAAACATGACATGGCTTCCTACTGCTGACGTAGAATGAATTGGCATGACAACAGTATCAAAAAAATATAAATCTATTTAGTCCGTCAGTTAGATTATTGAAAAATAATGGACACGTATTTTTGTTTTTGTAAATCAATGAATATTGACAAAGGATAAAACGCATCAAAACTTGGGAAATGGGGGCTTCTGACGTCAGAACTAGCTAAAAAAAAAAAAAAAAATTATACCTAGGCGTGCCGTATTGGGAATTTTAAAAGCGTCGTATCTCCGTCAATTTTGATTTAAGTAACATATGCCAAAAATACGGGTCAAATATTTTTTAATAATCTACCTGACGGACTAATTAGATTTTTTTTTGTCGTCACAATTTTGAATTTATGTAACGATTTTCTATTAAGCATGTAGAGGTTTCATGACTTATATAACTTATTTCTTTTAGAAGTGATGATACTTACTCAAATACGTCGTACATTTACTTAGCCAAAATATTATGTAATTAGTACTAATATTTGGGTCTAAAAACTAAGATCTAATGACTAATCCATTTGGACAACAGTTGGTCAGATTATATCTATTTAAAGTACCACTTTTAGTACTTACTACAAAGAAGGTACATTCGAAATCTATTACCTTTAAATCGTTCACGTACATCACTACTCTTTTACGTTCCCAACAACGTGTTTCAACCCTTATTGTGAGGATACTTGCCAATTGAAGAACACTCGTGTGCCGGTACTTGGTACCTAAGTACCCGTATCATAAAATGTTACGACTTATTGTACTAGCCAATGTTAGGGTATTATGGTCTATCAGTTTGGGTATACCCTAATGAAAAACTAGGATGATATGTTGAACTTAATTGTGAGAATCAACAGTTATGGGTCCTTTAGGTAAATGTACGGTCAAGGGCATTAATAAATACCTAACACTAGCAACTTTCGCTTGAAATCACATCTATACTAATATTATAAAGCTGAAGAGTTTGTTTGTTTAAACGCGCTAATCTCAGGAACTACTGATTGAAATTGAAAAAATTTGTTTGTGTTGGATAGTTCATTTATCGAGGAAGGTTATAGGCTATATAACATCACGCTACAATCAAGAAGAGCGGAGCATAAATGAAAATTGTTGCAAAAACGGGGAATATTTATTCCTTTTTGGGCTTTTTCTGTTTTATGTGACGCAGACGAAGTTGCGTGTGTCAGCTAGTTAATAATAAATATTATAAAGAACAATCGGCGACTCCAATATTCCCCTTAAACTTAAGGGGAAGATTTATAAGATTTATAAAACAATGGTTAGACCTGCTGTCTTGTATGGATCAGAATGATGGGCCACAAAAGGGATGAATGAAAGGCATCTGCATGTCGCGGAGATGAGAATGTAAAGGGGGAAGTCTAAAAGTGGCGCCGGTGACTGAAGACTTGTGTGGTAATCGGTTGTCGTGGTAGGGGCATGTGATGCGAAAGAATGAGGAAAATGTTGTGAGAAAAGTTTTGAGTATGAATGTGGATGGGTATACAGGTACACAACTTCATCACGAAGCTGTTAACTAAGCATTCTGTATACCAAACTAAGTAACTACGCAAAAATAATTGCAGGGAAACGACTTTTTTTGGGGTGAAATATCATGTTTTGTGGTACAACTCAATGTTACGCACTCAAAACATTGTGCTGATGGATGGATTGAATAGTACGCGGGTCGTGCAGGTGTTTAAAGGAAAAATCTTCCAAAAAAAAACTTGTATAAAAAAAAAAAAGTTGGAACTTTGACCCCCAATATCTCCGTAACTAGCAGGTTCCCAGGTGTGGTGTAGAATAAAAAAAATTATCGCAATGACTGGGAGAAAAAGTGCCTTTCGGCTTCGTTAAGAAGTTTTTACACCCTTCATGAGTAGACGAAGACCAAAGAAACGATGGATGGACTGTGTTAAGAATGTTATAGCAAGGAAAGAAGTGTCTGATGAGAAGCTTGATGATACGAGCAGCTGTTATTACTCAGCCACGAGATCCTCCTTCGTTCTCCAATCATCTGCCTAGCCTTTTCCCAACTATGTCGGAGTCGGCTTCCAGTCTAACCGGATGCAGCTGAATACCAGTATTTTACATGGAGCGACTGCCTATCTGACCTCGGTAATACGATACCCCTTAGTAAGACTGGTTGTCAAACTTTTCGGGCCACTGACTACCTGTAACGATTGCCAAAGATTGACAAATGACAGCTGGGACCAACAGCTTAACGTGCTTTCCGAGGCACGGAGGAAACTCGGTATGTACGGGTAACCTATCCACTTAGGCCAGGCTGTTATTATTAATCCACAAGCTTCTCAAATATTTCTTTTAAAATCCTATCTCCGCTATTCTCATCCTTTGGACCATTCCAAGATAATCTGAAGCCTTTCACGCACAACGGTAAACTGTACATAGGAATGGCGATATTCAAGAGGCGTGGACTATTTCAAATTTGCTCTAATCTCCTGGTTTTAGAAGCTGCGAGGATTCCCTCGTTTACTCTCAGATTATGCTATGAGCTTTGGAATAAATTTCCTTGTCGTAAAAGGCTTTGAGGTTCAAGGTTGGTCGGGTTTGTGAGTTGTATTTTTTGAGGTTTTAGGAATTTATGTCATTAAGATACATATAAGTAAACTAAGATAATACCTGTAGTCTAAGGAGGATGAGGCAGAGGTGTACCCAAGAGTAGGTACACCTACATTTTGCCTGATAGGTTTTTTAAATTCCATGTAATATGGGGGGCAAGCCGCTCGGGCTGATCTTTAGGTTAAGCCGTGCTTGCCTAGGTTGGTCTGTGGATGGGTGACCACCCTTACATACCGAGCTTCCTCCGTGCCTCGGAAACCACGTTAAGCTATTTGTCCATCTTTGGCAGACGTTACAGATAGTCAGTGGCCCAAAAAGTCTGACAACCAGTCTTACAAAGTGGTATCGTATTACCCAGTATTAATTTGGGTTGTGAAGGTCAAATAGGCAGTCGCTCTATGTAAAATACTGGCTTACTCCATGTAATATCTGCCTAGTCTTTTGCTAGCAGCTAGCTAGGCAAATGACATAATAGGGTCGAGCTAATTTCCATCAACTGGGCACAAATCTGCAATCCGAAGCCGCCACAGAGCAATTCCCAATGGAAAACTCCAATAACGCTTGGCCTGAACTGGGAATCGAACACAGGACCTCATGCTCAGCAGTCGGACTTGCGACTACACGTACTAGACCTACGAGGGAGATATAATTAAGATTTACCTAACCTAACCTAATGGTTTAGCCCAGCGGTCGGCAACACGCGGCAAAAAGGGGTGGGGGGGGGGCTTTAGTTTATTTTGCCACCTTCTGGCCCTTGCCTGCCAAAAGGTTGTCGACCGCTGGTTTAGCCGGATGATTTGACATTTGTCTATGTAATACGTTACGCAGTAATAGACAATCTGAACCTTGAGGGTGATGGTGTTTACGAAGACGGGGAAACTGGTCCTCATCCAGAAGCCGGGGCGCCCTGCGGACTCTCCGTCCGCATTTCGGCCCATTGTGCTGCTCGACGAGGTGGGCAAGCTCTTTGAGAAAGTGATTGCAAACCGCCTCGCCGAGCACCTTGAGGGGATGGGGCGCTCTACTGTGGACGCAATCATGCGCGTGAGAGCCCTCACGACGGGGGATGCGATAACCCCGGGGTGGGGTTGTCTTGGCGGTGTCTCTCGACATCGCCAACGCCTTCAACTCCCTGCCCTGGAGCTGCATCAGGGAGGCACTCCGGTATCACCGGGTGCCGACCTACCTCCGTCGTGTGGTCGGGGACTACCTGACGGACAGGGCCGTCATCTACCCCAGTCGCTGCGGAGATTGGAACCGGCGAGAGATGTCGTGCGGTGTCCCACAGGGATCGGTTCTGGGACCGCCCCTGTGGAACATCGGTATACATACAACCAACATAATATTGCGTTCATTTTGCCAAACACTGCACTCCCATAAAATGTGATGAGCTGATGGTTCATATTCGCAGTCAGATGTGTAACTACATAGTCTTATAATCCGATCTCATTTTTAAAATCAAATATTAAAATGTTTTCTCTAACAAAAAAGGCTGGATATTCCCAGAAGCTAAAATTCACACCATAACACTCAAAACAAAGAACAAAGAGCACTCACATCAGAAAAAAAAATTACGAAAAGAAACGTAAAACATTTTGCACGGAAGCTAAAAAAAATCTCCCAACCCAGTGGAAGTACGAAAATATGAAAATTTTAAAGCTTTTAATATTCAATTAAATGTCTGAAGCCCTCGAGCTATTTAATCAAAAAGTTTAAACAATAACGTGATTTAATATGGCTACGTGGGGGCATGGGGAACGTATTTATTTAATCTCTGAAAAAATACGGCGGTTGAAAAAAATCTCGTTTTTTATGCGACTGTAAAAAGGCAGTTTTAACGGGAGAAAAACGCAGTTATAGTTGTATGCAGGGATTGAAAACCGGTAAAATATAGGTTCTGGTTCCAAATTAGGTTCTGGTTCCTTACGGTATGGGTACCGGTACCCCTAAATACTGGTATTATACCGGTATTATGGAACCGTTTTCAACCCCTGGTTGTATGCACTGTTTTAAGCTTTCACGGTTTAAAACTAAACTTATATTGTCACTTACGGGATATTTTCCTTGATTGTTCATTGTTTTGAGCTCCCGATATTAAGACAAAGAAAGAGGGTAGACAGATTTGTCTGCTCCTAACAATTTATTTTCCATCCACCCGCATTCTCCAGTCAACCCGCGATCATGGCGCTTGCAACAGCGTCGAAATATCGGGTGCTTGAAGTAACAAATAATCTCGGAAGATATCCTGTAAGTACTTGTTCATGTAGGAAAGCGCGGGCGCGACAGCGGGTGCGGGCGCGGAGACGTGCCGAGTTCGTGTTCACATTGGCCACCAGGCGTTTGCGCGAGTCCGTTTCTAGCGACAAGTTCATACTGGTTGAACCTGACGTCGCGAGTGAATCGCGCGCTCCGCCGCTAGTTCGACGTGAACACACACAAACATCTCACGCGTTTGACATGGCCGCGAGCCCGCCGCGCGCGCCAGTCGCTAGCTTGCCCGCTACTTAGACCGCACGTGCGTTGTGTACGTGAACACTTGGATATTACGCCATATGTTTGATAGTTCGTGACCGCGCCCGCGAGACAACGTGAATGAGTACTAAGTGACAATTTGAATTTATAGTTGTATGGTAATCGGTTGGCTTGGTAAGAGAATGTGATGCGGAGGAATGAGGGAAATGCCGTGAGGTAAGTTTTGAGTAGAAATGTGGTTGGATACTTATTAGAGTAGAGGAAGACCAAAAAACGATGGATGGACTGTGTGAAGGATGATATAGCAAGAAAGGAGTGTCCGATGAGATGACGAGTAATAGAGAAGAATGGAACCAACCCCAAATTAATTGGGATAATGGCAGGAGAATGATCCTGTAGGAGTATACTTAGCATATTATAACGTAACCACTTATTCGCGTTGGATTGTGAAAGCTTGACTCACGCTAGACCGTGTCGGGTCCGAGTGTAGTCCGAGCAATTTTGTATGGGCACACCCACGCTTCCGAGCCGCTACCGAGCAACGGAAAATGGATTGTTGCGTCCGACACTCGACTCGGATCCAGCATGGTCTAGCGCGCGTCATCCTTTACTCTAGTCGAAACGAAATAATGTAAAAATAACGGCAAAGAAAACTGTGACAAAAAGAAAGTGTATAAAGGAACTGTTCGATTTATATTGATGTTCAGGAGTTCTATTAGGAACGTAATGGAAGTGTCCCAAGCAAATATTGACAGACCAATCACTTTCTTTGACAAGGCCATATTGTTTTACTTTCTTTGAACTTCTTAACTACCACCCAGGCTAACTTTAAAGAACTTTGACAAAACCTGCTCCCCTGATTTAATAAATATATAAAAGTAAAAAAAAAAAAAAACAATTTCATTTTTTTTTTACAAAGTCATTGCGCTTATATCCTATACTAGCGGACGTCACGCGGTTTGACCCGCATAGTTCTCGTTCCGGTGGGTAGGAGCTCATGGCTAAATAATAACAGCCTCTCGGGCCAATCTTTAGGTTAAGCCGTGCTTGCCTGGTGCCTTGGTGGATGGGTGACCACCCTTACATACCGAGTTTCCTCCGTGCCTCGGAAAGCACGTTAAGCTGTTGGTCCCGGCTGTCATTTGTCCATCTTTGGCAGTCGTTACAGGTAGTCAGAGGCCCAAATAGTCTGACAACCAGTCTTAGCAAGGGGTATCGTATTACCCAGTATTAACTGGGTTGTGGGGGTCAGATAGGCAGTGGCTCCATGCAAAATGCTGGTATTCAGCTGCATTCAGTTAGACTGGAAGCCGAGCCGAGACGAGCCGTAGTTGGGAAAAGGCTTGGCAGATGATGAGTTCTCGTTCCGGTGGGAGTATGGGGATAAAATATAGCCTATGTTTTTCGCTGATAATTTTAAAATGACTTTCAAATCGGTCTAGTAATTTTTAAGTTTATTCCGTAAGTACACACAAAAATACAAATTTTTCCTCTTTATTATAATATTAGTATAGATTACTAGACCTAGCTTTGTATCGATTTACCGCACCACAAAATGTTCTTCTTAAACTTTTGTACAAGAAGAATTGACGTCATGCGTACAACCCGTAAGTCGGTGCTTGGGATCTACTCTCTAAGCACGAAACCCGTATTTTCGGCCGAAGTTACGGGCGTTTCCGACTCCGTATCATTTACGGACATAAAATTCGTTTGGGGTCCGAACTAAAAAAAGATGACAACTCGATTGGTCATCTGTCTGGACTTCCGATGTGTTTTCAAAATTGATAAATTCGAAAATATAAGGGAGTAGGTTGGTTGCAAATATAAACTTACGTACCTATGTACGGGCCCCGTATCTTCCTTGACGGACTGTGAGAGCCCCCCTGAACCCACTTGTACAGTCACGAGCACCAATATGTACACACTTTCCTTAATATAAAAGCAACTTTCGCGAGAAATAAAGATTGTAACTAGGAGATAGGACCTTTTTCATAAAAATATGAGTTCCAGAATACTATCTACGTAACAACATGAAATTTTAATCAGAATAGTAGGAGCAAAACACTTTTAAGAAGTCTTAAGTGTTTACATATTGGTGCTCGTTAGTGCACCAACACGGCTACCAACAACAAACACTAATTCGAACCTAACTCAACATAAAAATCATAATTCACAACGAAATAAAATTAAACCAAGTCTTTGTATAACATAATTTCATAGAAAAATACAACAGAAAAATTACCCTTTACCCCAAAAAAAGTGAAGCAATTTCCCTAATGCCTAAAATTTTCAGCCCTAAAGAATTTGATAAATGAATTTCACCTAACCTTGCCAAGTAGGCATTTAGGTAAAAGGTGTCGGCATTTTAGTCTGCTTAAACTCATAGGGGACTATAAACCTAAGCTTTTACACGTATATGTAGGCATTTAAGTGGTGAAAAGACCTTACTTAGGACCAAAAGTTTGTACAGAAGGACCGGGTCATAAAACTAATTTATTTAGATTAGTCTTTTAATAGTTATTAATGGAACTGTTGTAAAAAGAGGTATTAAAACACGAATGTGGGTTTGTACTCGTACATACAAGACTACATGTATAAACCCACCCTGTTTCTCTGTGCCCACGACCTTACCCGAGGAAACCGTAATCCTTTTTAAAATAAAAGAAGCCTACTAGTTACATATTATAACATCAGCTATCTACCAGTAAAAGTCAAAATCGGTCCAGCCGTCTTGTAGATTAGCCGGTACAAACAGTGAGACAACGAACAGACGGACAGTCAGACGGCCAAGTAAAAACAAAAAGTTTTTGTTTAAAATTACGGCATTTAATTTTGTCTGCTTTCAGTAACAAGCTGTTATTCTGAAATTACAAAAATAATCAATCAAAAAACAACAATCAATCTTTCAAGAGTTAGTACTCATTCACGTTGACTCGGTGTAACAAGTACTAAAGTTCGAGAGTACATTCGCAAGAAGCTGGCTAGTTCATCACAACAGTAATGTTTTCTCCATTGTTTGTCTTTTTATTTTAGAGTATCCGTGTTAATTTCTATTTACAGTAATATATAGTTGATATTTATTTAAAGTATTTATACTCGTATATATACTCATAGTATTTTATATATTTTTGTAGTTTACCTTAGTATTAATTAAATTATTTTCAGATATACACCTACCACTGCTTGTCTCTGCATCACCCAAAGGTTGACTGGTAGTTAAGTCCGCCTCTGTACTACGTGCTTCAAGTGTTAAATAAATAAATAATATTTCAGTTTAGATTTCAGTTAAAAAGTACCAATAAGGTGCATTCTTTTAAGATAGGCTTCAGGCATTATGCGGATTGGACCTTCTATTTACCGTTACCAGACGACCAGACTCACCCGTAGTAACCGTACACCTTTACTTTAAACCGCTTGACATTTCAAATGAGGTCACCTGCCCGAAAATGGATCGTCTGAATTCTAAGGCTGCTTTTTAGGTCGAAAATAGTGCTGGACATTTTGTAAACACTAGACTCAGTCTTTTTATGTCTGTCTAAGTTATTTGGTAAAGAAAAACTAAGTGGAGGGAATATTTTACTGTGTGCTTTAGTAGATTGTATTTTCGGTACAGTACAGAGAGTTGAAAATTCAACGGAGCAATTACATTTAGACACTTCATTTAGATGTCGCCTGATCTTAATGAAAACGGGGATATGTGTATGGGAATATTTTACTGTACTAGGTCAAGATGTTTTTGGACATGTACTTACACCCTGCTCACGACCTCGGCACTTACGACGCAACCAGCATCCAATGACACTCGCGTGGGACGCTTCTCGCTCTCATTTCCCCCTGTATTTAAACCCCTTGTATTTAAACTTAATTAACTCGTCAAAAAGTTGTAACTTTGACCCCCAATATCTCCGTAACTAGAAGGTACGTACATAGCGATATGGATATTTTACACCCATGATAAACCGTTTGAGTCGCTGTTTTTTGCTTTCAGAATTGTACCTTCTTCAGTAAAGAAAAACTTAAGTAGATGAGAATATTTTACTATTAGGTCTAGACTCTTGAAGATAGTGTTTTTGGTCCACAGTTAACTTAAGTATACGACTGTGTCACTTTGTGGGTCTTGGAGTTTCTTTTATCTATTTTATGGGGTAGACTTGGTTTACTTATGTGATTTTATAGAGGTTTCTTGACTTAGTTTAAGGGTAAAACGGAGCAATAGAATATTATGTTGTGAGCTAGATCCTAAAGTTGAGCGACCTTGTAACTTGTTGAGCTTTACGGTAATGATGATGACGTCATCTAGTTTTTTTTTTTTTAGGATGGGAATTCATCAAATGACTTCTCCCATTCTGGGCGGAGCGGGAGGGAGTGTCAGACTCTTACTGACTAAAACCCATCCATATTCCTTCCTCGCCCTTTATGTTCTGGGGCCGCGGTATCTCTTTCGAACAGGGCCGCAACCCCGGACGTCATCTAGCCTTCGTTCGGTTACGGTTTATCGATCATTTTCTTTTTGCTTTCGATTTCTCGTATTGTCCTCTTATTACCTTCCCCGCCACGATATGCTTTTTATTTTTGTAAACACACATTCGGGTTCGCAAAATTTTGTATCAAATTAAAAAATTACAGCGTCAGCGTGATCTCACTTCAAATTGGCGGCCCAAATGTTTACGTTCCATGATGTCAAATGCGTTCCTGTACCACAAAACATTAGACGACAGCGCTTTACATCGTCAAAATATAACCCGACCAAGTGAAATTGCTCGTTAGTTTCGTATTACACGTATGATAATTTGAGTTGATTGAATTTGAGTGTATTTCTGGTTGATTGAATAGTCGTTACGTATCTTGGTAGAAATTCTTTTGGCGCGGTGCACGTGCACTACGTACGTGTCCATTCAAAATATATATTTGGGAATCTAGATATTCTGTAATCCAATCGAAATAAATACACGCTACTTTAAGAATAAGTTTGATTTACTAATTATTTTGGTATTACGTTTGTATGAACAACGCATGCTCCGCGGGTCTCTTAAGTATCGTAAACTTATTACCAGTCACCTTATATTATAGTGTAGACAATCATTGACACAACGAAGAAGACATTTCTATTGGTAGTCACTTACTTACAAATATGAAATAAGGACATCGGTTTCAAGAAAGTAGACTTAATGCGATTTATTCTCTATCAATCTTTCAATGAATTTTGATTCTGTTAAGATCAACCCACGTCTTGAACTTTGAATACAATTTCTGAGAAATTCTTTCCTGTAGGTACTTAGATGTTGTTTCAAGGAAAAGCTTTGGTGTTCCTTGTACGCGGTACTCTTGATATAAACCTACGCACAGGAAAGTAAAGGTCACGGCACATTACAGGGACACCGCACCAGCACAGCTGTTGCCCAACGTTGTCTCGAAATTAGGGAACGGCCAGCCTCCAGCGCGCTTACCACGCGTCGTCAGCGATGTGCAAGCTCGCAGACCGCGCGCCGTCAGAAGTCTGACAACCAGTGTTACCAAAGGGTATCGTATTACCCAGTACTAACTGGGCTGTGGAGGTCAGATAAGCAGTCGCTTCTTGTAATAACTCGAGGATTAAAAAACGAACATTAAGGCGCTTAGACGAGCTAAATTAGCAACTCTATTTGTGGTGGTTCAAACTTTGTTTGAAATGCTGTTAGAATAAAGTTCTAATCAGCTTGCACTACAAAGTGGTTGTTACGTCAGCCACTGCGGGCCAAATAGCGCGAAATGAGTGGTTTCGATCGATTTACAAAAAAACTATTGATTGGATTAAAAAACTAAAACAGTATCATGCTAATTGCTTGTAGAATTATTTGCCAAAAAATCAGAATGATCGCATGCATATTAGTATGTTTTTATTGTTTGAAAGATATTTTTAGAGGTTAGTTCGTGATTTCTTTTTATCGAGCCAAATTAATTGTATTATGTTTTCAAAACAGTATCATGCTAGCATATATCCTGAAGAATATCATATATTTTTCTTGTCTTGTTTATAGCAGTGAATCATATACTTTTAGTAATTATAAAACTCGCTTTTAGCTCGTGTAATCGCCTTAAGGGCCATGTTCACCGACAAGATAACGGCCTGATTACTTATTTAAAAACAGCTGTCACTGTGACATGTTCCCATACAAAAATGTATTTTAAACAGCTGTTTTTAGATAATCGTCCGTCATCTTTTGGGTGAACATGGACCTAAGTGTTCGTTAAAATCTTCTTTTTAAACTTGTTATTTTAAAACTCATATTAAATAACACCATTATTTTGATGGAAAATCTGAACATTGTTATTCAACAGGAATACATTTAAGATGGCATTCCCCTGTCAAGGAAATCAAGTGAAACGGGCAACGGTAAGCAGACTGATTGAATTGAGAAGAAAATGGATAACTTTCTCGCTGAGATTTTTTGTAAGAATTTTGCTCCTTTTGGTTACTGGATTAGCAAGTGTCTAGACTGCCAATTTAAAGCTTGGTGTATTTTTTAACTTGACTAAAGAGTAGTTGTAGAAATATTGTGGTCAGTTCATTCTTGAACTGACAAAATATCTCGACATCTCTCACATCAAAGGGACTTTAGCTTTAGCGGACAGATGATGATGAAGTAATTCGACATTCTTGCATAAAGTTTTACTTTAGTTTGTTAAATCCCGTGTTGTTTTTGGAAATAACTAATAAGTACTTACTACTATACGTACTAAAAGAACTAATGAGTACTTACTACTACGTTCTACGGATTTAAAAGTATTGCCGAACTTTTCAGCAAATTGTCCGTTTATATGACAGAAATTTTAAAATACCGTAGGTGAGTTTAACAGAAAAGAGATTTGTATTTTTTGAATTTCCAATGTTTTTTTTTTAATAATAATAACTTAAGCAAATACCACTTAATGTTACCCTCCAATAATTTGTCCTTAAAAACTCCAAATAAAAATACACAGTTAAGTCTAATTTCTATCTTGAAGTAATTCGCGCGTTACACCTAATTCAAGGAGACAAAAAATGGGCGCTTTATTAAATAAGGTAAGGAAAGAAAATAAAGAAAATGGCGGCGACACAATGGGAATGCTGATGAGGTAAATGGCTACCTACTTACTACTGTTTTAGTAATTAATAGGATTGTTAAGAGTTAGGTAACAGGAAATGGTGAAACATAACCCTTTTTTTCAAGTTGGTTTAAAATTATCACGTTTTAAAATTTGCTTTAAACCTCAACAGAACGAAAAATTTTCACTTACAATTTAAGGATGATGTTTGAGAATATTGTGTGCAAAAACAATACAATTAAGTGGGTAATCAAAAACTTACTCTCTCCCAGAAGAGAATGATTGCGTAATATTTGAACAAATTGTATGGCATTAAGGGGCCAGCGGAGCATGCGTAGTTCATACAAACGTAATACCAAAACAATTTGTTCGATTGTATTACAGAATATCTATGTTCCTAAATATTTATTTTGAAAGTAGGTACAATGATATAAAGACGAGATATGAGGAATTTAAAATTTCTATAGAGAACTTATTTTTCTCATAACTCTTGTTTGAATCAGTGTCCATTCAAAATATACATTTGTGTTTTACAAATTATTTTGGTATTACGTTTGTATGAACTACGCATGGCCCGCGGGCCTCTTAAGATGCATCAAGTAGTGTTTGTAGTTACTGTGCATTCTTGCTAATTTGTGACGATGGCCTATTTTTAGCTTAGCGTAAAAATATTACTTACTTACTATTTTTAAAGCTAGGATGATGTTTTTTTTATACATAATATGTGTATAGAAAGTTGTTAAAAATTAATTATTAACACTGCCAGATCCTTCACGTGTCGACGGAAATTTCTGCCAAACACTTTAAAGCATGGAAAAAATAATGTGAAAAATCACTTCAGTTTATTTTTTAATCCCATTTTGGAGGATCCAAAATCAAACAAAACTCAACACGATAAACTACAAAAGAAGGGACAATCAAACACAAAAGTACTAAAGAATTACAAACAAAAAATTATTGCACAACACGTGCAGTGGTGTACAGTCGCGGAAACAAGCGCTTCCAATGACGCTATGCACAAAATGAAAAGAACAATAATGAAAATAAATGAGAAATATCGACTGTCAATAAAAGCACGCTCCAACGAATACCAACCTTTAACAGCAAACGATAAGGTTGCAATTGAATCGTCAAACATTTATTGGAACAGATTTATTTTCTGGTCTGGAAATCAAATAAATGTGTACCAGTCATGTACCAGCTGTTTATGATTCGTAACACGTTGGGACATCAAAATGGCGGGAACAGGATATTTTTGATGTCCAAAGCGTATTTTGGAGTAGACGATTGTGGTACATTGTGTGAGGGGCATTATTTTATTGCTTGGTCGCTGCACTTCAATAGGTTGGTAACTGAGATGGTAGTTTGTTGAATTTGAGCTAATATAGACCGTATTGGAAAGGAGTAACAACCCTCGACAGGTTAACTTAAGGGGCCGGCGGAGCATGCGTTTTTCATACAAACGTAATACCAAAATAATATGAAAATGAAACAGATTCTTAAGGTAGTGTGTATATATTTAGATTGTACTATAGAATATCTATGTTTCCAAATAAACATTTCGAAAGGACAATGATATAAAGACGAGATATTAGGAATTTAACATTTCTATAGAAAACTTATATTTCTCCTAACTCTTGTTTAAATCAGTGTCCATTCAAACTATATATTTGGGAACCTAAATATCCAATCGAAATAAATACTACACCACCTTATGATATGTTTGATTTACAAATTATTTTGGTATTACGTTTGTATGAAATTCGCATGCTCCGCAGACCTCTTAAGGCGAAAAAAACTGAACGCTATCTAAGCACGTCTAAACCGCGTTCTAAAGCCGTATGTGTCATTATTATTGTAAAATATTAACATTATCTGCACTTGACACGGTTTTTAACGTGAAATCTAGAATTAAATTCTTATGAGAAATCTTACTGAAATATTAATAAAAATAAAACTATTATTAGAATAACTTTGTAAAAATCACGTTCTTGTTTCATCATCAACAGCCTATAATGCGTTTTTGTTTATTCTCAATTAATTTTAGACTGTAGGGTACACAGGTTTTTATCAAACTTTTAAGTTCGAATTTTGTTTTAAGTTCAGATTGTGTCCTCACCACACTTAATTAAGTTATCAAGAAAACGGGCTAAAAGTCGAAATATACAACCAAGTAAAACCATTAACATGAAAAAGCAAGTTTTCCAACACCAAAAGCCAAGAGCATACAGCGAAACGAATGCAACAAATATTAATAATATTTTTGTGCTGTCCCGCATATTTCTGATAGTACTCGTAAATCATAAACTTTTGAACACTGAAAACAGTGACGCAATCTGTTTTTCCATATTTTTATGTCAGACTTAGTTTCACAAACAAAGGTTTGGAAATAAATTGTCTATGTCCAGGAGCTTTCCGAAAATTTTAATGACATTCGCTATGGATTTTTGAAGTAAAACCTTCTTTATTTCACTACAAAATTTGCGTTGAGCAATTTTTGGGTAAACAAAAATTATGGAAATCGCGTGGCCGTCACCTAACGCTTCGAAGCACTCGTAGCCGATCCGCTACGACGTAGTACCACTATACGATAATTATAGATTATGTACTTAGTTTTCACTTTAATCGGCAGTCCCCAAAGACGGCCCTGCATGTCTTTTTTCTGTTTATGACCCGACTAGGAGCAGCGGTGGCCCAGTGGTGGCGGCCCCGACTTACGAATAGTAAGTCGTGGGTTCGAACCCAGACAGGCGCATTACTTTGTATAATTTATTTCATTACCACGTTTTTTTTTAGGATGGGAAATCATCAAATAACTTATCCCACTCTGGGCGGAGCGGTAGGGAGTGTCAGACTTTTACTGACTAAAACCCATCCATGCTCCTTCCTCGCCCTTTACGTTCCGGGGCCGCGGTATCTCTTTCGAACAGTCCTGCAGCCCCGGCAGGCTTCGGCCCTTGCGGGCCCCTCCCTTTATGCTGACATCTCTTTGAGGCGCGGGTGGAACACGAACGCGCCGTCGACACAGCCTGTCGTCACTAGACGGACGGACGGCTAGCTAGCCCATAGCTAACCGTCCACACGCCCGCGTCTACCGGCCGTGGCTGGTGGCCGGTGGCCACCACGTGGCCCCCGACGCCCGGTGCGACTCCCGCGGTGGCTGGGGCGAGAGTATCTCTCCCTCTGGCGTTCCGCCACCTACTTCGCTAGCATGACTGCTTCGCAGGAGGTGACGGGTTCCTATTCCGTCACGCTCCGGACCATGGAATGTCATCACCACTGCTCTCATAACGGTGAAGGAAAACATCCTGGAGAAACCCACATGTCCTAGAACCAAAACATGAGAACACAAACAGAACACAAACAACTAGAACGAAGACATGTGACATCTACCAATCCGAGCTGGGCCCATATGGTAGATTATAGCCCATTCCCTCTCATAGAGAGAAGGTCACTGTCCCAGCAGTCGGAACATTAATAAGCTAATGACGATGTTACCAGATTAAAGGGGTCTTGGCAGTTTAGTTCCTAAACTAATATATACTGACTTCAGAGGCAGGTTCGATGGTGTACCTCCTCAGAGTACTTAATCATCATTCCCATTGGGCAAGACATTGGTCTTGCAACCTTTAAAAGCAGTAAACTACTTAACTTCAGAAATAGTTGAGGAGATACTACGTTTTAGGATGATCTCTTTCAGAAAAAGCTCTTCGACTGGCCTAATACTACAAAAAGATACTTTTGGTTAAACAAACACAAAAGAAAATTACCTTATTACTGCTTAACAATTTGGCACAAATTTTATTGTAGTACTCCAAAGCATTTCACAACTAGAAAACCCTTTTACCCAACCTAACAAGCTCTCAAGTTCTCGAGTCGTAAGTTCAAATAACAAGCTATTTATTAGCTCAGCGCGAGCTACAACGGAAATTAAGCTATGCAAGCTGGACGGATATCTTTCAATATCATTTGCAGTTATAACTAGCCTCATAACTTTGAAAGCGGTTCTAGTAAAAAAAAAAGAAAGAAAAAAATGTAAAATGAACGACTTTCATCCAGGGACGTGACTATGAAAATGGGGTAGAAAATATTGAAGAATAGATGTGGCTTCGGGAGACTAAAAGGATTTTTGTGTGATGAAAATATGCAGGTTTATAGGTTTCATGTTTTAAGTTTCAAATTCCTCAAGCTTATTTTGTCAATTTTCTATTTATAACCGACTTCCAAAAATCTATGAATTCGTCAGAATTTTGTTTTTAATGATGTGTCTTCGACTTGACTGTTCGCATATTTTCTGAAATGTGCATCTTATTTCGAGTAAACTGAGATTGCATGAACGACGATAATGTTGAAACACTCCAAAAAGAAACAGAATCCATTTTAAAGAAGCTGTTTAATTTACGAAGGCTGGTCTTTTATACGCGCGACGACGAATCTTCAAATCCAAATAGTTTTAATGACGAGTACCATAACAGTGGATGAATTTTTGAGGCTGTGGATGATGATGGTGATCAAGATCTATGCAAAAAAATGCAGATTTTGGTCTACTACATAATCAGCTGAACAAATTCATTTGATTGGGCAAAGACTAACATTTACATATAAGGTAATGAAAACCATTTTAATCAATTAAAATAATTGAAATCAGTAGTCAAAGCGCATTAAACTATTTGCGCTGTCGAAAACAATTGGTCACTTAATGACATAAAACATTGATGAAACCACAACGCGATGCAAACCTACTAATTAACATGTTTATTAAATTGGAACTGGAATAATTATGTAGGTAGGGAAACCTTTGTTTTTAGTGTGACGATTTTTAAATGTAGGTAGGTGGGTAGGTGAACATTCATTACATTTTGAGTTGTTGCTGGTTTATATAGACATTTGACAGTCGTCTATGGGAGTCTGGCAACCAATCTTACTATGGGGATATTGTACTACCCAAGTACCCAGAGACTGGATTGTGAAGGTCAGATAAGCGCTTGGTTAGACTGGACACCGACCCTGGGCAGATGAATGACATTGAAATGCTAGGTTACCAGATCTGTCGCACTCTGGAGAGTCATTTAACAGACTCAAGTGAAATAGATACCAACGTTTGACCGTTTGTCATGTGCTGGGCATCTTATGTTTTTTTTTTCTTTTTCTATGCTTGGGAGCATAAGAATATCCATAGTAATTTTAGTGATAGTTACTAGGAGTGTAAAGCAGAGCGAAGTAAAAGAGAACAGAGTCTGGATTTGTGCCCAGTTGATGGCAATAGGCTCCCCCTTACTTCATGGGACTTAAGCATATCGTGGCAAAATGCAAGTGACCTACGAAGTGCTCCTCTGCCTAACCCTTTGGGAAATACAGGCGTAATTATATGTTACTAGGAAAAAACGGTGAAGGAAAACATCGTGAGGAAACCGGCATGTCCTAGAACCAAAAATTCGAAGACATGTGACATCTACCAAACCGCACTGGGCCCGCGTTGTGGATTATAGCCCATACGCAAAATACGCGCTTTGACGTGGAGTTGCGGACACCAGCCCGTTGTACAATACAATACAATGTTACTAGGAGAGCCTAGTCAGCAGAAGGTATAAAACAGAGTGTGGAATATTTGATGCCTCGTTCCAAATTCAAATTTTACGCAGAACTACCGATACGAACAAAATTGTCAAAGACAAACATCGAACTCATGGAAAATCCTACAAAGGATTAACGACCAAAAATCCTCCAGTTTTGTAAACTGAAGATATTTTTTAATGCTTTTTCATCAGTTTTCAATAGATGTCGTGTTTTTCAACTTAGCCCGCCATTTTGATTTGAACCGGAGATCCCAAATTAATATTTACCTAAAAAACTACAAACGTAGCTAGAAAAGAAAACATTATTTTCGGGCAAACTTCATGGACTTGTAATTAGATTTCGTAGATATTTGTATTCGTAATAGCCTGTTACGAAGGTCATGTTAACAGGAGTCTGGAGAATTTAGTGTTTTCCATTCAAGAGATCAATATAAAAAACCACGAGCAAGAAATACTTTTGGTGCGTCAGTCATTAAAAAATACTTTTTTTTTTAATTAATAAAAACGTCCGTCCTTCGAGCTGGATAAAACATGATCAATTTTTTAATTCACAATAATGAAAACATAAATAAAAAGATATGCTAGGCTTACCAATCTTGAATGAAAATATTTTTTTTTTCTTTCTTGAATTTGTGATCTCTCTTAATAAATGTAACTAGATATGCATAGTTTCTCTCCAATATGATTTAAAACAATAAACATAACATAGACACAAGAAACCTAATCAATTAGCCGGGTACGTAACATAAGTAAATAAGTAATGGTTACAAGATAACATGGATACAAGTTTAGCCAGTCATATAATTTATCAGGCGGGACTGCCACACTTAGTATACTTGTGTACCAGTTAAAGATATGCTGCTGCTATTACAAGCGAGTATGTCTGCGCTGGCTTCATAAACAAAGAGAATTTGTTGTAGAAGTCTTTGTGACGATGGTCATCCAAAACGTTAGTTGGAAAGCATGTTTTCATGTTTTCAAAGAATCAATACATATTTTTTTGCGGTTACAAGTACTACTGGTGAGCATGAGGTCCAGGTTTGATACCCAGATCGGGCAATGTTATTGGGAATTCAAGGTATTTCTTAGTAGCAGTTACCACTTGCTTCAGTGAAGGAAAACCAGCATGCCTGAGAGTTATATCTCGACGGCATGTAAATCCAATTCCGTAGTATATCCGGCATGTAAATCCAAGTCCGTAGTAAATCCAAAACCTCTGACACCAGGTTAGGCACTAAGCACACGATAAAGAAGATAAGGAGACTATAGGATATATCTATTAACATTGACGTGAAGGTAAATAACTATGCGCAGCTAAACAATTGTGTAGGGGGCTTTAAGTTTTATTTAACGACACAATTTTACTCCCGTCCTTCGAGCCGGATTCAATTTTATCTCTCATCTAATAGCTTCAAGTGACCAACATACCTATTAAACACAATACCCACATCCATACAACCAACTTCGGATTAAATCTGATCTCGCAGTCTACGTACAGAAGATGTTAAGATAGGGCGATATACTGAACGTGGTTTAAACTTTAGTTAAGGAACTGTTAGTGATATTATATTATGTTCAACTTGATTCCGGTAAGTGCCTAGATGTTGGGGAGCTTGGATGTTCATTTTAGAGGAATTTGGATGATTAGGGATATTGGATATAGGTGCTGGAGGGTAGAATGTTTATTAATATTGGTTGTGGGGAGTTGAGTTTAGTATAATTGACATGGAAATTAATGGAGGCACCCTATCGTTAAGTTACAATACGTGAACGTCGGTAGGCCCCCCAATTGCAAACTTGTATAGGTTCTTAAAGTTTTCGTTGGTCTAGTGGTCGCAAGCACGAGGGCCTGGGTTCAATTCCTGGGTCGGGCAGTGTTTTTGGATATTCCCATCAGACCTCGACAACCCAGTTAATACTTCCCCTTGGTAAGACTGGTAGTCAGACTTGCGGGCCACTGACTAGCTGTAACGACTGTCAATGATATACAAATGAAAGCCGGGACCAACGGCTCAACGTGCTTTCCGAGGCATGAAGGCAATTTGGTATGTAATGTCTAGACCCGTAAATATACAGAGTTTACCTAAAAGTTCTCATCAAATATATTTTCAGATTCGTTTAGTGTCGATTCACACCTGTTATGGCTATAAGCCTAAGATTTCACAGTTATTTAGACATAAAATAAAAATATAATAACCAAGAAAGACTGTTTTCCAAGCACATTTAATACTGAGTTTGCCGCTATATTTACCTTGTAACAGATACCATTACACATCAAATAATGCGATAAAATGAGTTGAAATAGTAGCGTAAAGAGAAAAATATAAGCATACGATTTTCTCGGTACAAAACAGAGGTATTGAAGTTTGTGTGGTGGAAGGAGTATCGAGTCCCATTCCATTTAAACTCTTATTAATGCGTCGTTTGGCATCCTAGTCATAATCCTATCTTATTAATAATCAGCTTTCTCATACGAGTCGAGTAGGTATAGGAATTTTGTATGGGGCCGATGATTATTTTTTCGCGATGACGATGGTGGTCCCATGGAGAAAGTTGTTCAGTTTGATGGTCTGTAGCACACCCTTGAATTTGAACAAGATGCAAAGCGACACCTTGTCTTGTAATTTGTATATCAGAGTTTAAAAATTTCATTGGTAACTACTGTGACGTTTAATAAATGAGTTATGCGTGCTGTGGTGGGGGGTGCGCGTTGGAGGGAGCGCGGGGCGATGCGCCGCGCTCAGTCTAATACGAGCAGCCCTAGCGACAACACGCCTAACCCAGCAATATTGGAAACTGTTTTTTATTGTACAACCCGAACAAAGACACCACCCTGATATACGGAGGCTTTACTCCAAACCCTAACTAGCGTCAGAGTGAACATTACAACTACTAATACCAATCGCACCACTTTCAATGGGGTCCAAAATTTCGACGACAGTTTTGACCTAGAAGCACAGTTTTCACACAGTTTTCAGTTAGAAGCAGACAAAGCGACTAAGCTCACGAAGTGACTGTGTAGCCCAAAGATAGAAATCCGATATTGCAATCCCGTTGGATGGGTATCTAAATGTAAAATTCCAAGACTTTTAAAAGGAAAAAAGCATTTATCTCCAATAGCTGTTATCCCCGGAGGCAGAAGTGTATCTAATAGTACACCCTAGTTCGCCAGTTTTGTTTAAGTCTCATGTAAAAGGGGGCGAGCCTATTGCCATCAATGGGTCACAAACCCGACCACACTATGCCCGACTTAGGAATCAAACTCAGGACCATATTATGCTTAGCAGTTGCACTAGCGACCACTACGCACTTATGAATTGTCAAAAACCAAAGGAAGAATCTAAGTCGAGCCACAAGGCGTAATAACTGTAAAAGTATTGTAGATACCCAGTCCAAAGCGTAAGAGTAAAAATCTGTCCTAACTTAAGCTTAAGAATCAGCGTCTTCTAAAACCAAAAATTATGACCTTAAACCCTTTCAAGAACGCGACACAATAAAAGCAAAATCTAAAGATCACGGCACCCAGCGAAATATCCTTCCACAACGACATTATCAACCCTATTTACTCTCATCGGACCCCCACTTCAGACCCCTTAAAACCATGAGATAACACTTCTCTACCACTAAAAGTGTCACAACACTGATCTGGTACTGAAAGTGCATTACAAGCAACTTCAGAACGCACTTATGAGAACGTTTGTATGAATTATTCCAGAAACGTTTCGGAAGAATTCACGGATTTATGAATGTACGTGCTTAGACGTGCGTGGTGGAAGTTTTAAGTGGATAAGGGTGGGCGGGACAATGTATTAAAAGGTTTAGGGTGAAACTTTGGTTAAACAGATCTAGTGACGCTTGAGATTTGTTCGAGACGACATTTCCTAGTTTTATAATCGAACTAGCTTAAGCCCGCGGCTTCGGCTGCGTTGTGATCGATAAAAAATATGCGAGGCTGTATTTGGCGACTGCCGATAGAAGCTACAAAGCGGTCGGTGACGGTCACGCAAGTTCTATGATTTTCATCACTCAAAAAGTGCTCAACGCGCCTTAAGAAGTTTTGACTTCAAAAACTGACTAAAACCCATCCATGTTCCTTCTTCGCCCTTTATGTTCCGGGGCCACGGTATCTCTTTCGAACAGTCCCGCAACCCCGGAAACCAGCATGCCTTAGAGATATTTCTTGACGGCATGTAAAGCCAAATGAAAACAGATTACACACAGGTATTTTCTAAAAATAGGATAACTGAACCTATATGTCACAAATGCGATCAGCCAACGATATCATGGAAGCAACATAGTAATATGATTTTTAGGATCGCGCCCACTCACTCCTGATCTAATCTTGAACGAGTCTCAAGTGGCGTGAATTTCTCATGAACAGTTTTAGAAAAAGAATAATTTATCGGTGTTGTAGTATTTACAAACCCCACAATATTGTGCCCAAATCCGATATGTTTATTTTCTTAAAATTTGAGTGTTAACTAAGTGTCTAGTCAATCATATGTCGAAATTTCTTCATCCGTTTAGGATTAATGAGGACAAAAAGAAACCGACAAACATAATCAGACCCGTAGCCATTCCTTTGGACTTCGCTGAAATCGCGTAATAATGTTAAAAAGGGATAATGGATTGTTTAGACAAACGTACTCAAAAAAAGCAAAGAAATCCGAGATATTTCTAAAATCGAAGCCAGTTCAGCAAGAACATCCAAAAATAAAATACTACACACACACTTTTCGTTAGATATTCCGCACATAACTAAAATTGGTAAAGAAGGTATAATGGTACTTACGTAGACGAAATTCGGTCAGAAAATATAACAGAAAACGAGGGCCGACAGGGGTACTGAAATCTTTAGATAAACGTCACTTTTTTATCTTTTTTGCGCCTCAATGTCAAATGAATTGCCAAAGATATTCCGATGTTTTTTGAAGAATTGAACTTAGAGGAATAGTTTGTTTAAGAATAACTTAATGAAAGAGATAACATAACCCGGTTCAGGTAAATTTCTTAAAAATGACTTATTTAGAAACAGATCGTGGCCTGTGTGGCCTATTTTTTGTTCATTACAGAAGGAGAGAGCAAGAGTTTGGACATGACTGGATGCTACTGTAAGCGCCAAACTCTTGGCTTAGTTCTGGGCTAGATTACCATGGATAACTGGCTGCGAGTCGCACGGGACCGGTCAAAGTGGCGACTCCTGAAGGACGCCTATGTCCAGCAGTGGACGTCTTTCGGGTGAAATGATGATGATGATGTTAAGTGAAAGTGGCACTTCAAATTTGGACGTACAGAACAGACAAATGTGGCAGATGAAAGAAGAGACCTTTACTCAACAGTGGGCGATTCCGGGTTGAAATGATGAATGATGACAACAAATTGGAATACATAAAGATCCTTTTCTAATCTTGTTGTTTACATTTCCATAAAAAAGACTTTTAGAACAGAGCACATACAACTTTGTTCATCCGAAATCTTACCTAGAATCTCACCAATCTAAAATTACGATCTAGTTTTTTCCCACGTGAAAATCTAGAAAAGCAAACTATTGGAATAACAGTAAATATTTGATCTATCCCTCAATTTCAGACAAGAGGTCTGTTTTCTTAAGCTAAAGACTTATTTTCGTCGACTCGTCAATTTTGAAGTTCTGGGTTATTTGCCACTATTTTTCGTTTAGAATGGGTTTTTTTGGTGAAAAAAGTGATTGTAATTAGTTTTGACATAAAAAGAGTTTTGTTATTATTGGAATAGACTAGTATTTTTGCTTGTAAGACAAAAGAATGGGTAGTTGTGGGGTTGTTTTTAAAGGTATATTTCAAAACCTGTCCTTTAATGGAGACTTTTACAACTATTTCAAGGACATTGTACTCATAGCTCATTGAGCTCGAGGCAAAATAATAACAACCGCTCAGATCGAATTTTAAATTATGCCGCGCTTTCCTAGGTTGGTACTAAGATTGGTGACAACCCCATTACATATAGAGTTTTCTCCGTTTCTCGGAAAGCACGTTACAGGTGAACGCACACTTATCAGAGCCGAAAGAAGCGAAAGAGCCGAAAGAATCGAATTTTAGAATTACTTGTATGAAATCCTACAAAACCTCGCACACTTATCCGCGTCGAATCGGACGAATAGATGACGTTATACGGATGAGAAAAAAATCTTTCGGCGCGGATAAGTGTGCGTCCACCTTAAGTCGTTGGTCCCGGCTGTCATTTGTAGATCTTTGACAGTCGTTAAAGGTAGTCAGTAGCTCGAAAGTCTGACAACCATTCATACCAAACGCTATCTTATTACCGAATACTAGCTGGATTCTAAAGGTCAGATTCGCTCCACATATATAGTACTGGTATTCAGCTGCATCTGGTTAGACTGGACGCTGACCCCAACATAGTTGAGAAAAGGCTTGGCAGATGATGATGATGTAGACGTAGATGGTTTACATAAATTGTTTCCTTGCTTATTACAATGTCAAAGTCACCTTGTTTCGAGCCTACTGTACTGCATTTTATACGAGCAGCCTGTGGGTGTCATACTCGCAGAAAACCTACGGAGCCCTCCGAGTTCAATATAACAATGCGCTGAGGGCATTGCTGCGGCTGCCTCGCTTCTGCAGCGCGTCGGGGATGTTCGCCAATGTGCGCGTAGACTGTTTTTATGCCACTATGCGCAGGAGGGCAGCCTCGATAGCGGGCAGAGTGAGGGCCAGCGGCAACAGTCTCCTCGCCGTTGTCGCCGACAGATTAGACGGGCCATTCATGCGGCATTGGTTGGCCCTACATGCGCCCATTTTTAGGGCTTGGGGGAGATAAGTAGTGTTTTTCGGCTTTTCTTGTTCTTGATTATTTTTATTTTCAACCGACTTCCAAAAAGAGGAGGTTATCAATTCGTCTGTATGTTTTTTTTTTTTTTTTTTTTTTTTTTTTTTTTTGTGTTTGTTACCTCATAACTTTCGACTGCGTGAACAGATTTTGATGATTCTTTTTTTATTTGAAAGCTGGTGCTTCCCATGTGGTCCCATTTTAATTTGCTGAAGATCTGATGCTGGTCTTCGGAGATATACAATGGAACTCTTCAAAAATGTACGGCAAATCTGCAGTGATTGCTATTATCGCTTGTATGTTTATTGTTTATACAACATCATGACGTAATATCACGCCTGTATGCTCTGAGGGGGTACGCAGATGTGTACAATACACCCAGATTTCGACAGTGTTTGTTACCTCAGTACTTTCGACTGGGTGAACCGATTTTGATGATTCTTTTTTAATTTGAAAGCTGGTGCTTCCCGTGTGGTTATATTTTAATTTGCTGAAGATCTGATCCGGATCTTCGGAGATATACAATGGAACTCCTCAAATATACACGGCAAATCTGCAGTAACTGCTGCAATCGCTTGAATGTTTATTGTTTATACAACATCATGACGTAACATCACGCCTGTATGCTCTGAGGGGGTACGCAGATGTGTACAATATTCCCAGATTTCGACAGTTGGTGTATAAGTTCCATTTATTGGGGATTATTTTTTTTTTATTTTATTGGCAAGGGCACTTCAAGGGTAGTTTGATGAGAATTTGGTTAGGTTCTGATTATGGGATCCATGACAAAGGAACGGAACTCTTCAATTCTTAGAAGCAAATTACCGATTCTCGGCCAAATCTTTTAAAGGCTATCCGGATATTTGAGTCACGTACCATAACGTCGTTATTAACCGACTTCAAAAAGGAGGAGGTTCTCAATGCAATGTTCCCCGATTACTCGAAGATGACTGGACCGAATTTGTTTTTTAATTGTTTGAAAGGGTATACTTCCCAGAAGGTCCCATAATCATCAAGTCAGGATCCTGATAATGGGATCCTGGAGAAATAGAGAGAACTCTTCAAATTTTATAGGCACACCAGAAGAGATTTGGGTAGTTTTTGAAAGAGTAGTTTCTCGGAGTGATCCCATTTAAATTTGGTAAAGATCTGATGAAGAACTTCGGAGAAAGGCAACGGAACTCCTTATTAAATGTAGCAAATGTGTGTCTCTTACTGGGATTGCTGAAATCTCATGTCTGTCTATTGTTTACACCAGTTCATAACAAAAAATCACGCTGGCACGCTGTGAAAGGGTATGCACATATTGTGAACCACTAAAAAGTGAAAAATAAAAACTTTTTTGCAAAAAATAAAACCGACTTCACACAAAAAAGTGAAAAATAACTTTAGCTTCTGAAGTCGGTGACAAAAAAATTAAATCAATCAAACAAAGGTCACCGACTTCAGAAGCTAAAGTTATTTTTCACTTTTTTGTGTGAAGTCGGTTTTATTTTTTGCAAAAAAGTTTTTTTATGTTATTGACAATTATTAATCTATTAAATCTAATTGACTTTGTTATTTTAAATTGTTATGTTAAATTAAATTAATTATTTTAGTATGTATTATTTACATTTAATCTAAAACTCTATAATTATGCCTAAATTGAATTCCTCATTTTGTTATTTTGAATTATTACTGTACAATATTGCTGATTTTGATTTTGAATATCCTATTTAGTTATTATTATCTTCTTTTTATGTTTATTCGATTTTGTGTACTTGTGTTTATGGATACTTGTGTCTGACTAAATAAATGAATTGAATTGAATTACTTATCTGTCACGTAGGCACACGATATGATATGACTCATTTGTCCCCAAAATAGATCACATTTTTTGCATTGTCTTAATTTAAAGGGTATTTGATTGGATTCGAAAGGAAGTTCTAGTTAAAAACATTTCTAAACAAAAATATAGTCTTCTCTAGTTAAAGATCTATAGAAGAACGAGACTTAGATTTAATGTATAAGAGTCGGCAAGAAAGAAACAATTTATCATGAATTTTCATTCATTTAATTCAATAGCTTTGGCAAATGCATATTCAAAGTTCAATTCTATTCCTTCACACACTAAGCCCCTTTTTCTTTACCTGAAAGAAGCCACATGTAATATGTATGTAATGTAATAAGTAAATAAGGTAAGAACTATAATAAAACTCTTTTTGCCAGCTGACATACCCGTATTTTACCTTAGTCTTAACCCTACATAAAAATAAGTGAAATATTAAGTAATGAATAAAATATATCTTTGTCTACCTCCTACCCACGTAACTACTAACAAGTATAGAAGGAACAGAAGGTTCACTACGGCCCATTGCGTATCAGTTCAGTCTGCCGTCACGGCATTCCCCTATCACCTCCGACGAACCTATCACCCTCCTCCAGGAGAGCAGAATGGAAACTAGCACAATTCGTAAGAGATAAAAAACAAACCGGCAACATTTCTGACCTCACCGCCAAGGTCCGACGCGACGTACCCGTTCATCCCTCCCCTACCACCCTTGCTCCTCGTGCTAGCCCGTGATGTTCGGCCAGAAGCATTAAACCAGCCCCTAAATAATTTAAACTATAAACATCTCCCTGAACATTAGTGTAGGGAATTGAATAGCTTTAAGTTTTATTTAGCTACAAGATCGAACTTCCGTCCTTCGAGCCGGATTCAATATTATCTCTCATCTAATAGCTTCAAGTGACCAACACACCTATTAAACACATTACCCAAATACATACTGACTTTGGATTAAATCTGATCTCGCACTAACAACACGATAATGAAAGAAGACACTTTGTACAGAGTATACCTTTTGGACTTCACTCCATGATTCCACAACTGCGAAGTGGCCAGACCTTTTCATCAAAAAACCCTTTTTCTATTACTTTGTTTGTTCGTACAATACAATATACAATACAATTGAATTATTGTTTGACAACCGTATTGTTGAACCAATTTAATATACGGTGTAACAGGCAGGTTTGGCTGTTGCCTTTAGTTCAATAATACTAAGTGCCTAGATAGGAAACTTAGATGTAGATAAGTACTAAGACAGACAGGTCTTCTGGGCAAATGTTGGAGCTGCGGGAAATAGACGAAAAGTGGTCTAAGACAGCGCTAGCAATGACTTGTTGATGGCCAAACTAAGTTGTATCTGTCAGGTCAGACATTTTTGGTAATCACACAAACATGTAGACTCTTGTACCACCCTTGTCTTCTGTGTAACTCTGTGTGTAAATTTTATACAAACACAGTATTTTTTGTGAAAGTAGTGTTTGATTTCATAATTCCTGGAATTCGTACCAAAAAGTTGCCTTGCATAGGTCCTAGCTGGAGAATACATTTATTTGTGTTCAGTTGAAGACAAGTCTTACCCCATATCACAATGAACTTGAAACATATAGCGTCTAAGTAAAACATTAATTGCAAAATTTACGTCTGCAAAACTTTATTTATGAGTTAGTTCGAGGTTTGGATGCTGGCAAGCCAATTGTATATTAATTGCTTTTCCTGCATGTGCACATTTTTGCAAGCGGGAAGGCATCTGGCCTAGATCTTTTTTCGCGGAATTAAAAAGAAACATTTTGGGTGACATTTCATTACGGGTTCGTGTCCCGGCTTTGTGGAAGTACAGGCGCCATATTAAGTAACGTATAACTTACAATCATTCGACAATTCATCAGGATCAACACTACTATTCCGAGGCCGTCCATCATAGTTGACTAAGTGAGTCCTCAGTCCAGTCACTCCTGTTCCTCCAAGTGATGGATGTGCGGAAGTGCTCGGAGGGAGGTTTCCTCTTCCGTGTTACTCGTCGTGTTTCCGGAGATTCCCGTCAGGAGGGAACTGAATGAAGTACTGTGGACTCAGCTACTGATAATACTGTAGTAAAAGGGAGAGTGATTGCTTGTCTGTTAAATGTTATGTCATAGTAATAAAGGTGCAGCGCATACATGGATCGTATGGCTTGTAGGCTACAAGCCATTACCTATTATTTTACGCTACAAGTTGTAGCATTCAAAACGCTCCCCGCGTTGTTGATAAGATTTGTGAATCATCATCATCATCTGCGTAGCCTTTTCCAACTACGTTGGGCTCGGCTTCCAGTCTAACTGGATGCAGCTGAATACCATTATTTTACATGTAGCGACTGCCTATCTGACCTCCACAGCCCTGTTAGTACTTGGGTAACACCGCACGATACCCGTTGGTAAGACTGGTTGTCAGACTTTTTGGCCAATTGACTACTGATCTAATTAACGACTGTCAAAGATCTATAATTGAGAACCGGGACCAACGACTTCACGTGCTTTCCGAAGCACGGAGGAAACTCGGTATGTAATGGGTGGTCACCCATCCAAGAACCAACCTGGGCAAGCACGGCTTAACCTGAAAATCGACCCGAGTGGATGTTATTATCTAGCTACGAGGTCCTCCACTCATCAATGACATTGTTCTAAATATTCATAAGTCCCACAAACTTAAGTGTATAACCTGACCACACATAACTTAGCATTTTGATGCGTAGTGATAACGCGATGTCGGTTAATAGCTCATAATATGTTAAGGAGTTCATAAAGACGACAGTTGATATGATGTAGGTACTGTGTTTGACTTGGTGTGGGGTTCGACCACCCAGAGTCGGCGACATTCTAAACAGGTAGAAAGATTCATTTATTTGTCTGAAACTTGGTAGTTTAGCAGATTTGATAACACACTAGCACTTTGCCCGCGACTTAGTCCGCAAAAATTGTGTTAACTCGGCTAATTTGCATGGTATCAATGTGATTTATAGCCTATGTTACTCGGTAAAGATGTAGCTTAATGATGGTGAAACAATTTTAAACATCGGTTGAAGAGTTCCTGATTTAAATCGTAGCAAACACTTACAAAAAATTATGACGTAAGTCGAGATTAGTGTACATACAAAATAGTTCTTCATATTACTTACACACTTACAAAAAGTTTTATGAAATAACTGGCTTCGTCTTGTGGACCGGGATAAAAGGTATCTCCTTTGTTAATCCAAGATTAAAGCTATAAAATATAAATGTTGATGGATGGAGAGGGAGAAGAAGACTAAGCGAAACCCCAAATAACATGGGATAATAGCAGGAAAATGATGATTAGAAAAAACGTGTTGCGCAAAACCCCAAATAACATGGGATAGTAGCAGGAAAATGATGATTAGAAAAAACGTGTTGCGCAAAACCCCAAATAACATGGGATAATAGCAGGAAAATGATGATTAGAAGCAAGAATTTGAATAGATGCTTTAAATCGTCATTTCTGCTTGCACCTAATCCTAAATTATGATCTGAAGATAGGAAGGAACCAAACTTAGATTATAAATTCACTTGCTGCCCGTTTTGAAAGCCGTGTGCATACAATATGATCTAGAAATTCAATTTTGAAATGCTGAAATAGTCGACCGTTCCTCCAAAATCTTTAGAAAATACATTAATTTAGAAAACGCTAACGTGGTTCGTGGCCACCCTGATATATCAAATCCTCACCACATCCAAGCTTTATCCATTAACGTATTCAGATCCATTTTTAATAATAACATAAGCCACTCAGACGTCCAGCGTTCAACAAAAAGGGTTGAAAACAACAAACAAAAAAAGCTAAAATATTCACAAACAGAAATGTCCTATTTAAAGGAATTCATTTTAACGTAAATGATTGATGGTAATCCCATTCACTCGCGATCTACAGAAACACGGTATAAACAAGAGTTGTTAACAAAATATTTTTGGGTGAACAAAAATCATGGAGCTCGCATGACCGTCACCTAAAGTTTCGTAGGGCTCGTAGCCGATCCGCTACGGCGTAGCGCCACTAGGCGTGCGCAGGGCACAACCCGTAGCAGGTATAAATAGTAATTTGTGGACTGCCGATAGAAGTGAAAACTATACTTAGTTTTCACTTCTCGTATATACTCGTATTAATTATAGACTACAAAACCATGTGGGCAGATAGTAATCATATTTCGTTGTCCTATATGTTGGAAATGAGGCCTAAGGCATTTATGGAATAATGTTTTTGTTGCCTTGCCGAACTTTGAACTATGATAATAATCAAAAATTAATAAAAAAAGCCCTTTATTTCACGCAGATTACAAAAAGAAAAAGTTCAGTAAAAGACTTACTTCCACTTGTAACTCGGAGAAATATATCTGACATGCGGTTCCTAGTAAAAATAGCTCAATCAAGAATTGAGTGTCCTGAACTTCTTTTTAAGCTGTCCCTGAATGTTCCTCCTCCTCATTCTCGCTTGAGAAATCTTCTTCGTGCTCCTTACGCTCGCACAGTTTACCGTAGTAATTCTTTTTTCCTTCGTTCAATCAAAGCATTTAACGCTATTGTAACGAATGAACACCCATTTAGTAGTGCATTGTCTAAAACCTATGTTGTTTGTGATGAATTTGAATAGTTTCTTTTCTTAACATCTATTCTTTGTTGTTTATATTATGATAAGTTACATTATTAATTATGCTTAGATAGGTATAAGTTTGTGCTTAAGTTGTGATATAAGTTTTTATTTTTTTTTATTATAAGTTTGTGCAACAATAGTTTAGTGCTAAATGTGGAGGCTTGTAAATGGCTTTTCGTTGATTGCCTCACTATATATGTTTGTATTGTTAGCTGTAAGCCACCCAAACACAATAAAATAAAATAAAATAAAAGCCGATGAACAAAGCGAAACTAAAAAAATATATAAATATGGTACGACTATTGCGAGGCAGACAAAGAATCCAAGAGATGATTGTGAGTACCTAAGTACAGTCGCCAGTGCATGAACTACAAATTGTCTTTTCACATTCGATTATTAACTTAACCATCAAGATTTTGGTGAATTTCGTTTAAAATCTTTCTGAGAAATTTGACAGTTTTAGATAACTCTATGTGCTGGCGACTGTACCTTAGTCAAAATAGGATTCCACCGAGATTGTACATTTAAATGAAGTTACTTATAAAAAATGCGGAAGTATCTCTACGAATAACAACAATTCAACTATTTCATATCTGGTTACAGAAAGAGATTATCAGAAAGAAATTCAATTTGAAAAAGTACTTTTGTAGGATAAGTTTGGCTCGTAGAGATTAAGGATCAAGCCATAAGAGGTAGCGGGCTTCGTCGTCGCCTTGTAAGTCGCGTCACATTGACTGCCAATTTCTTTCATTTGTTTTCCCTGCAGTCGCTGTTGTCACAAGCGTAGCGCTTGAGCGTTTAGCTCGTGTCCCAATGAGAGCATCACATGTTGCTGGCTCATAATTCCCAGCCAATTAATTAATCCGGTATGTAATTCCCCTAAGTGCCTAAATCTGACAATTCATCAAGTTTTCATTGAGGGAACGTTCTCAATGAAAACTTGATGAATTGTCAGATTAAAATACATTCTACTCCTTGTACTAAACGTAGCTGTGAAATAATCGACAATGAAATAATCGAAATAATCGGCAAACTTATGACTGTCACACAAATTGGCAAGAATAGAAATTGGTACAAAAATTCAAGTGTGTACTTCAATCTTCAGATAACTTTAACCTCAAAAATATAAATGAAGAGTTAACAGGTTTTGTACAGAAAATATTTCAATCCGCCAATTTTTTTTTCCGTATAAAAGTAAGCAGCCCCGAAGCTTTTAGAGTAAACTGTTGTATTAGTAGGTTTTAAAACTCATCATGTTATTAAATATTAAGTCTTTGCTTTGGTTTGCATCGAAAAAAAAAAAATTTGACTAGCAGATCTAATCTGTCCTAAGTAACAGAGAATATATGAATAATTTTTCAAAATTTTAATCATCTGCGTTCTGAATTTACCTACAGCAGGATCTTAATTTTCTTCGGATTCTATCCAGGCAATTTTATTACCCGATCATAACTTAAAATAACTAAAACTATTATAAAACCAACTTTTATTAAATCAGCATAACACAATTTTCTAAAAATAAAACAAAGTACCCATCAGAATCTCGTTACGGTACATAATTCAGTACATTAATGGGTTCTAATATTAAAACTCCATTTTCTTTAGTTATATTCTGGCATCGTCCGTTTCGCTCGTTAAGTATTAAATTGAGCTGTTGTATTCAAAATGTTTATTAAATAATTTACATGGGGACGGGTTTAGGTCCCGTACGTCATATTGTCGGGCGATACGACGGTTTTTTGGGCTAAGAGGCCAGGATAGGAGGTGGAGCATAGCTTTCGACACAGCTACACAACCATAACCCGCTGTTGTTTTATTGAGGCAGCGCCACCTAACGAGGCTGGAGTTACATCTTCCCACTTGAGTCCGGAGACGGTTCAAGGCCTTCTAGGAGAACCACTGAAGGTTAGAACCTGGAGGTATGCATGACTTTGTGGTAAGTAGTGAGTGGGAGGGATATAGCTATTTTCCCACAGTTCAAAGGTACTTGTTTCGCCTGAGTACCGTTGCTTTGCAAGTAGACACACAATGACTCGTGACATCCTCTGAGTAATTTATTTCATTTGTTTTCTCCACAGTCACGGTTGCTACATGTGAGCTTGTAGCTCGAAGTTAACGAGGTGTTTTAATGAAGCGGGAGGGTATTGGCGGGCAAATAACTGTTACCATGTCAATGACAGTTCACCACACACTTTCCGCACCACGCAGCTACCTCAAGGACCGTCTCGGCGGCTGCGGGACTGTTCGAAAGAGATACCGTAGCCCTGGAACACAAAGGGCTAAGAAGGAAAATCGATGGATTTTAGTCAATAAAAGTGTGACATTCCCTTCCGCTTCGCCCAGAGCGAGAAAAAAAAGGACTGTAAGGGCATGAGCCTTTACACTTAATGTTAAATGTTAATAAAATAAATTTATTTATTTATTTATTTTATTTATTGCTTCTAGTGTTTTTTTTTTTTTTTTTTTAATGTTAATGTTCAAAGGTATTTAATCTGAAATTGCACTAAAATTGACAAGAAAATAAACCACCACAAATCCAGTTATTCAAGCGTTCAAATGGGTATCAAAAGTTCAATCATTAACCAAATCAGTAATCACTCAAAGATTTTGCATAGTTCAAAATCGCTACCGCTTATAAATCGCACCAGACATCTGTCGTAGGTGCTCATAGAATATTATATGACTAAAGTGTTAGGATACGAGCGGTTTGGGAATTATAACTCGGGCTGGACGCGCGAATATATATCATTTGCGATTTAGAAGAGTCGGGGGTGGAATCCCAAGTTTTTGCCAGGTTAAGGTGTGGACATAAAGGGTTTAGAAGTTTCTTTTGGGGTGATTTAGAATTTTAAGCACCCGTAAGGATTTTGCCGCAGTATGAGTAAGAACATAGAATGTTAGCCTAGTCGATGGTTCAAGACCTAGAAATTGGTCTGTTGGAAATGGGTTGATGCATATTTATGAACTTGCAGAACCATGGTAGTTTGGAACTCTTTGTCATTGTCATTCTCAGGCCACATTTGTCCTTTCAATATTGAAAGGACAAATGTGGCCTACACGTAATTGGTATTTAACTGAAACATATATTTGGTGCCTAAAAAAGAGACATAATAGGCTGACGACACTATCAAAAAATTACAAATCTATCTAGAAAACGCTTCAAAACTCGGGAGTGGGGGCTCGTGATGTCAGAACTAGCTAAAAATTATACCTAGGCGTGACGTATTGAGAATTTTAAAAGCGTCGTAACTTCGTCAATTTTTATTTACGTAACAAAAGAAAAAATACGGGTCAAATATTTTTAATAATCTACCTGACGGACCAATTATTACATTTTTTTGTCGTCTACACTATTATTTGGAGCTTTCTCGAAGCTCAACCCTAATAATAGTGATAGTCAAACCTACTTAATAAAACACGCGAAGTAAAGTTCCACCAGTTAAACCTTCAGAGTTACCACCGTATATATTTCGACGTTTAAGTTTGACATGGTTTTACCTCGCTTTTATTAATAAGAGGGTAAGAGCTTTAATACGATGAGGCGAGAGTTAAGCGAAAATCAAGATACTTCAAAACATATGCTGTAGGAAAGATAACTATCTGTGATGAAACATGTTCATATACCTTTGTCTACAAATGAAACTATGATATCGTCACAGTAATCATCTACCTAGCCTTTTCCCAGCTATGTTGGGATCGGCTTCCAGTCTAACCGAATGCAGCTGAATACCAGTATTTTACATGAAGCGACTGCCTGTGTGACCTCCACAAACCCAGTTAGTACTGGGTAATACGATACCCCTTGGTACTCGTAAGACTCGTCGGACTTTCGGGCCATTGACTACCGAACAACTGTCAAAGATCTACAACTATTGACTGCCGGGACATACGACAAACTAAACGTTCTTTCCGAAGCACGGAGGAAACTCAGTATACAAGGTGGAGCAGGACGATTGACATTCCTTTAAACCAAGCATTCTATACATCAAACTAAGTAACTTTACGCAAAAATTATTGCTGGGAAACAACTTATTTTTTTGAGGTTATAAATCATGTTTTGTGGTAGAACTCAATGTAACGCACTTAAAACATTGTGCTGATGGATGGATTGAATAGTACGGGAATCGTAGAGGTGTTAAAAGTCAAAATCTTACAAAAAAACTTGTATTTAAAAAAAAACTTGTCAAAAAGTTGTAACTTTGACCCCCCATATCTCCGTAACTAGAAGGTTCCCAGGTATGGTGTATAACAAAATAATGATCGCAATGATAGGGTCTTTACGTGGTTTAAAGGAATGTCAATCGTCCTGCTCCACCTTGTATAATGGGTGGTCTCACTCATCCAGGGACTAACTTAGGTAAGCACGGCTTAACCTGAAGATCGCCCTCAGAGCAGCTGATATTCTTTGGCTACGAGATCCTCTTGAAATCATCGCAAAAAATATTACAAAAAAGTTGTACCAAATCCTAAGCATTGTGAACCAGCCCTACCACTAACCCTTTTTCAATAGTTCTCCAAGGTTTTGCCTTTCATATTATATTTTGTATTCACATTTTTTTTTTTCAAAAGAAAATTCTCTATCTATACGGAAGATGGCGTTCTTACGTTTTCCGGTGCTTGTGTAATCGGTAATCCTTGCTGACGCGGGGATACAAAATATACCGAATTTTAGATGCTTATTGAAAGGGTTACATTGAGAGAAGCAGAAGGGTTACATGGGGCGAAGCAGAAGGGTTATTGCATTGATTTTCTAGCCCTCGATAATTGGATATAGTAGGATGGACAGGTCTTTTAAAAGATAGTATGTTTTCATCCGAATGCAGGTGCTTATGCGCTAGCCCCGATTTGCCTGTTAGTCAATTTTAGCTAAATCCTTTACGACGTAAAGGCAAGGCAGACAGACAAGTTAATTTTCAATTTATAATATTATCAGATCTTTAGGTTAAGCCGTGCTTGCCAAGGTTGGTCTGTGGATGGGTATAATATTTTGCTAAAATTTTCAGTTTCTATAAATTCTCTATTTTCTCAGTGTACTTACTAAGATTAATTGAAAAGCCAGTTTACTTGCCAACAAACTCGTCTTCTTTACGCTGACAGTACCTACAAGTCAAGTTGTGGCCTTTTGAGATGCCACAGTATTTTGTGGCGATGCCAAATACTTGAGAACTGTCAACTGAATGTTTTACTTGACTTTGTTTTATATGTTTTACCGAGATTTCTGGGGTTACGCAACTTACGCAGCGAGTAATAATACCTATTTATTTGGAGTACAGCTTATATCGTTCCCAATCTATCCGGTTCCACTGCCAGATAAAGATCTCGCTTCATTGCGAATGGCGTAGCGGTAGTTAGGCTGCCTTACACTCATAGGGTCCTGGGTTCGAATCCCGGTAGGAGCAAATGTTTGTGTGATGAGCATGGACATTTGTTTCCGAGTCATGGATGTTTATATATGTAAGTATTTACAAACAAAAAAGTATATATGTAGTATATCAGTTATCTAGTGTCCACAACACAAGCTTTGCTTAGTGTGGCACTAGGTGGCGCTGTGTGTTAATGTCTAGCGATATTTAGTTATTTACTTAACTATTTATTTATTAATTTTTACATCGGTCACGATTCTGCATTTTGCTGTTTTCTTTTTCAATTATTAATGATCCAGGTTCTATTAAATTAAATTGTTGTAAGTACCTATCAATATCTATCAAGAAAATAAACATGTCAAAAAAAAATGCGAAAAGATACATTATTTATTATCCTCTGAATGTTGTCATTCTTTTATTTTATGAAATTCTAAAAATAGACAAGCAAACTTCAGCTAAACAGGCGAATTGGATCCTAGAACTCAAACGATATGGGCACTAAAATCGGTTCTGCATCCAATATAAAGATAAGTACCTATCACCGCAAATTCCGAGCGTAAATACTTTGACACGCGAGACCGGTTAGAAAAGTCAAGCGTAAACTTCGACGAAATTCGAAAATTCCCTACATTACGCCAACCTTAACTGCTGAGTAAAATAGTCGTACGGTTGACCAAGCTATTTGGTTTACAAATTAACAAGCATATTACATTGTAAAATGTAAACCACATAGCTTGGTCGACCGTACATACAACGTGCTGAAATTATAACCCTCCGCTAGACGATATGATGAAGTGTTTAAGGAAAAATTAGGGTCTAAAAAGGTCTGGAAAATAATTTACAGTAGAAGAATAAAATTGTAGGCAGCTCTAAGACATCCACACTACACTAATATTTTAAAGAGGAATAATTGGTGTTTTTGTGTGTATGTTTGTAATGAATAAACTCATAAACTACTGTGCCGATTTCAAAAATTCTTCCACCATTGAAAAGCTACATTCACCCTGTGTAACATAGGCTACATTTTATCCCCGCACTCCCACGGGAGCGGGAACTATGCGGGTGAAACCGAGTGACGACAGCTAGTTATTATTATTTTGACGACCCGAATGGCGAAGCGGTAGTGAGGCTGCCTTACGTATGTAGTATTTCAACTATCTGGTGTCCACGAAACAAGCCTTGCTTAGTGTGGCACTAGATGGCGCTGTGTGTTATGTCCAGCGATATTATATTATTATTCGCCCGGGAAATTTTCTTAAGTTTTTTTCATGACTTTCTCATGAAAAAAGTCATTCAACCTGGTTGACAACCTGAATGGCGTACTTAGTGAAGCTGCCTTAGGTTCTTAGGGTCCTGGGTTCGAATCCCGGTAGGAGCAAATATTTGTGTGACGAGCATGGACAGTTATTTCAGAGTCATGGATGTTTATATGTACTTATAATAAGTAAGTATGTGTTTACAAACAAAAAGTATAACTATCTGGTGACCACGACACAGGCCTTGCTTAGTGTGGCACTAGATGGCGCTGTGTGTTAATGTCCAGCGATATTTATTTTTTATTTATAATTCAAAACTTTGAGGATTGTGTTGACGATTTAAATGATTATAACATAGTAAAGTCGTACGTATTCAGCCGTAAATCATATTTTATTAACATACTAGTACTTCGCCCTCGACTTCGTCCGCGAAAATTGTGATAACTCATCTAATTTGCATGATATCAATATAATTTATAGCCTATGTTACTCGGTAAAGATGCAGCTTTCTAATGAAGCGAGAATTTTTTTAAACTGGTGAGTAGTTCTTGAGTTAAATCATAACAAACACACAAACAAATCTTTCCTCTCTGGCCCTGCAAATTGCAAAAAAATTGAGAAAATTTGAATTTCGCGGGCTACCCTGGCTCACCGTAAGATGAAAAATTCCCAAAAGCAGATATTAAACTTCAACATAATCATAACACAAAAAATGACGTCACAAAGTAGTAGTAGTTCTTTTAATTTTTAAATATATATTTGTTTTTTCTGTGTAAGTTTTATTTGTAAGTTTTATACTGATAATTTTGATGTGTTTTGTCCTGTGCGAGCTAATAAATGCTTATTCTTTTTTTCTTTCTAACCCTCGCTCACCTCTCAAACAAACGCCGCAGTAACGAAGGGTTTGGAGGCAAATCGCAAGGGTTAACACACCCGGCCTTTATCCGGATCTCGAAGACAAGATCCACTCAGCGAGCTTATCGGACGTACCTGGGAAAAAGAAAAGAGGTTTCAGACAAACATATAAAAACTACATCGATATCGTTGAAACTGTTGTAGGTACTGTTTTAGACTTTCACGGTTTTTTACTACACTTAAAGTACTTACGGGATTATATCCGTGATTTTCTTTCGGTTTTGATCCAAGTGATACTGTGAGTGCGTTCTGTCGTGAGTTACAATCGAGTTCCAGTAGTGCGCGTAATAAAAGACTAAGGAAGAGGGTAGACAGATTTGTCTGCTCATAATTAATAATTTTCGTCCCACCCGCATACCTCTTCAGTATTCCCGCGATCATGATGCTTGCAACAGCGTCGAAATATCGGGTGCCCGAAAAACCGAAAGAAAATCACGGATATAATCCCGTAAGTACTTTAAGTGTTGTAGGTAGTTTTATTTTTTGGTTGAATGATAGAAGAATTTTTTAACATTCGTTACGCCTGCTGTCCGCGATGGGTTAGGCAGAGGCTGGTGTACTAAGTATACCTACATTTCGTCAGTTATGTTTGGGCAGAACGGATGGCCGATGGGAACGAAAAGTTCTGCAGTGGCGACCGCGAACCGGAATACGATGAGTTGGAAGACCTCCCATTAGGTGGACCGATGACCTGGTGAAGGTTGCTGGAATCCGTTGGATGCGAGTAGCACGGGACCGGTCAATGTGGCGGCACTTGGGGGAGGCCTATGTCCAGCAGTGGACGTCTTTCGGCTGAAATGATGATGATGCATAGAGGGGGAGCCTATTGCCATCAACCGTGCACAAATACGGACTCCGTGGCTGTTATTGAGAAATTTCTGGTGGAAAAGACTGCCTCGTTAGTCTGGCAGTCCAGGCATGTGGTCCAGGGTTCCATTCCCAGGGCAGGCGAAGTGTTATTGGGTTTTTCCATAAGAAATATCTCAGTAAGCTTGAAAAATTATCCGACGCCTAGTTACAGAACGCTAAATGTGGAGTCATCGATTAACTTTGTGCATACCCTCAGGCAAGTAAGTAACCAAGTATCAAAAATAAGTAGCTTCCCAGAACTTAAGAGGCCCTCGGAGTAAGCGTCTTTCATACAAACGTAATACCAAAATAATTTGTAAATCAAACATATTCTTAAGGTATGTGGAGTCATCGATTAACTTTGTGCATACCCTCAGGCAAGTAAGTAACCAAGTATCAAAAATAAGTAGCTTCTCAGAACTTAAGAGGCCCTCGGAGTAAGCGTCTTTCATACAAACGTAATACCAAAATAATTTGTAAATCAAACATATTCTTAAGGTAGTGTGTATTTGTTTTTTCGATTAGATTACAGAATGATTTAGGTTCCTAAATATATATACATTTTGAATGGACACCGATTTAAACAAGAGTTATGAGAATAAAAACTTTTTTGCAAAAAATATAACCGACTTCACACAAAAAAGTGAAAAATAACTTTAGCTTCAGAAGTCGGTGACAAAAAAAACTAATTCAATCACACAAAGGTCACCGACTTCTGAAGCTAAAGTTATTTTTCACTTTTTTGTGTGAAGTCAGTTATATTTTTTGCAAAAAAGTTTTTTTGGAAAAAAGTTTTTATTTTTCACTTTTTAGTGGTTCACATGTGCTTACCCTTTCACAGCGTATCCGTGTGATTTTTTGTTATGAACTGGTGTAAACAATAGACAGACGTGAGTCTTCAGCGATCCCAGTACATTTGCTATCATTTATTAAGGAGTTCAGTTGCCTATCTTCCGAAGTCATCCGATCTTTATCAAATCGAAATGGGATCACTCCGAGAAAGTACACTGCCTAAAACTACCCAAACCGCTTCTGGTGTGCCTATAAAGTTAAGGAGTTACCTCTATTTCTCCGGGATCCCATTGAATGGAACTTTACACGTCCAACTGTCGAAATCTGGGTGTATTGTATACTTCTGCGTACTCCCTCAGAGCATACAGGTGTGATCTTACGTCATGGTGTTGTATAAACAATAAAAAACCAAGCGATTGCAGCAATTACTGCAGCTTTACCGTGTATTTTTGAAGAGTTCCATTTATATCTCCGAAGATCAGCGTAAGATCTTAACCAAATTGACATGGAACCACACGGAAAGCCAGCTTTCAAATAAAACAAGAATCATCAAAATCGGTTCACCCAGTCGAAAGTTCTGAGGTAACAAACATTGTCGAAATCTGGGTATATTGTACACATCTGCGTACCCCCTCAGAGCATACAGGCGTGATGTTACGTCATGATGTAGTATAAACAATGAACCTACAAGCGGATGCAGCAATCACTGCAGATTTGCCGTCTATTTTTGAAGAGTTCCATTGTATATCTCCAAAGATCAGCATCAGATCTTCAACAAATTAAAATGGGATCCAACGGGAAGCACCAGCTTTCAAATGAAATAAGAATCATCAAAATCGGTTCACCCAGTCGAAAGTTCTGAGGTAACAAACACAAAAAAAAAAAACAGACGAATTGAGAACCTCCTCTTTTTAGAAGTCGGTTGAAAATAAGTTTTCTATAGAAATTTTAAATTCTTCATATCTCGTCTTTATATCATTTTCCTTTCCAAATATATATTTGAGAACATAGATGGGTAAGGCCGTGTAATTATGTACATAGTAACTCTTGAGACATGAACAAGTTAGTAACACACGGTAACGCAGTAACGTTCGCGACCCATCTAAAGCTAGGTTACAATGTAATCAATTAATTCAGCAATCAACTTACGTTAGTCGAAATTTGTTTTTTTTTGACACGTTCTGCACTTATTTATAAAGTAAAATATAATTTCGATGGTAAGGTATTTAAAAATAATAAAAAGACATTTGAAAATCAATTTATTTTTTAAGCGAGTACTCAAGTGGACACAAAAAAAAAACTGAATAATCGTACATGTAATTAAATTTTATTATTAAATGTTATTAAAGTGTTATGTAAGTTTTAAATAAAAAAAACTAAAAATAATAAATTATATTTATTAAGTAAAAAGTTGGTTAAGTTCTCTCGATGTAAACTCTGCCTAAAATATGTCCCGAGTGTTACGTAACTCTCTTAGCAACACACGGTATCACTCGCGACACAAAAATGGTGCGAAACTAACCTAAAAATCTAATATCTCTTAAAGAAACGCAGATTATTAACACAACCCAAGCTTTTTTTAAAAAGTAATAATGTAGCTATGAGCAAGACGGGTAAAAATAACGCAAACATGCAATACGAAACTCGAAATTGGTATTTTAATGCCACAAAATAACCAGGACAACTCGTTCAACTCACTGAAAACGCGGGATCATGTCGACACAATTGGACGATTTTTTTTTTTAAATTTTTACATACTTAGCACCAGTGCTGCCGCACCAAAAAATCTTTTTCGCCTTTGAATACACGCATATTGAGCCAGCATTTAGTAACTCTCTCAGAGTAACGCTTGCGACACAAAATTCCGGGACACATATTTATGTTCAAATAAAATATTATAGAAACATAGTAACGAAATACGAGGATTATGTAGGAAAATTAGTAATAAATCAATTAAAAGCTATTTCTTATCGCTAGATGATTTTTTTTCTAATATATTGTGTACATATTTCCCAAGAAATGTATTTCGGACATACTATTTTTGTATGGGAAGAAAAAATGTCACCTCATTAAAAATACAAAAAGAAATACTAAATTGCAAGGTATGATAAATTTAACGATGATCACTATTATATCATGAGTCATATAATCAGTTGTCACAATATTATCGATATCAGCAGAGTATTCAATGAGTTATTAACAAAAACTTTCTTCGGACAAAAAAAATCACGAATTGTACAATTTTACACGGCTTTACCCGAAAACAGACGAATTGAGAACCTGCTCTTTTTAGAAGTCGGTTGAAAATAAGTTTTCTATAGAAATTTTAAATTCTTCATATCTCGTCTTTATATCATTTTCCTTTCCAAATATATATTTGAGAACATAGATAGTCTGTAATCCAATCGAAATAAATTGTTTGATTTACAAATTATTCTGGTATCACGTTTACATATGAAAGACGCATGCTCCGCCGGCCCCTTAAGTTAAATCCTCATTTAAGTACTTGAAAAAAACAAAATCACACACCTTTACCACCCCACCTAGTCATTAAGTTTTAAAACATCATGAAAATAATGACTTTTAAAGACTTCTGTATGTTCATTTTACCCATATGAATATCAGTTCCATACACATGGCGACACTTTAACCTATACATTCCCAGTATAACATGGCCTAGCTATGTATAAAGTTCCAATACAATAAAAGATCTGCAAATTGGTTTTGTATAGCTTGGTTGGGACGTAGTGACAAGGAAGTGTCAGGAACGTAAAATACGCCCGCGAGCTAAATTAAATTCCCAGAAAAAATAAATAAAAACTTGATGTGACTGACTGCACAATTATTGGGCGAGAAATTGTAAAGATGAGCGATTTTGTACTTTATGTCTGAGAGGATACGGTGTTAAATACAAATAATTATTGGAAACATCTTTTAAAAAGATGAGCGATTCCGATTTTGAATCTCATCGCTCAGTATTTACAGTTTATATTACAACTTCTTGTTTGCAGTAAACCAAAGGTAATCAACAGAGTTGGTCGAATTTCATAGTTATATTAAACACCAGATAGGTTTTGCGAATAGATCGATCGTTCCAATTTTCGGATTTTTTATTAAACTTGTGCTGTCAAATGAATATATTTTTAATGACGAGTAATAAATAGAGATTAACTAAGAACCTTGATTTTTTATAGATCCAAAGGACCTAGGATTTCATATTAATTTCAACTTAATACGACCATGCATTCTTTACAAAAACGTTCTAGACAGACGGACAGAAAGACAACGAAGTGATTCCACAAGAATGCCAAGGAACCCAAAAAACAAGTTTATAACAATTTACGAGAAAAGCTGTTACGCAGAATGACAAAATCTTGTATAATAGGCTTGTGTCCTAAAAAAATCTAATTAGTCCGTCAGTTAGATTATAAAAAAATATTTGACCCGTATTTTTTCTTTTGTTACATAAACCAAAATTGACGAAGATACGACGCTTTTAAAATTCGGAATACGTCACGCCGTGTTATAGTTTTTAGTGCGTTGTGACGTCACGAGCCCCCACGCCCGAGTTTTGATGCGTTTTATCTTTGTCAGTACTCAGTGATTTACAAAAACAAAAAATACATGTCCATTATTTTCCTATACTTACTCTAACTGAAGGACTAATTAGTTTTGCAATTTATTGATGGTGGAAACTACCCTAATAGGGTAGTTTCACATTGTCGCTTGTGACTTATCACCTATGCAATTACTAGGAAAGGTAACTCACATAATCCGCACATTTACCGTAAACAACACTAACGAAGTCACAGAAGTATTAATCAACAACAAAACAGCAACACAATTTTCTCCTTAACTCAATAATTCTCCAAACATTAACTCTTAACAGCATTAGAGTAAAACATCGCGAACGCGTTCAACACATTTAAACCCAATTGCCTACGTCACAGTTGCGACGTCATGTGAAATTTAATTAATCACACCGTCCGGGAGACGTCAATTTCGGGATCCCGTCGTTCCCGGAATTCTCGTGTTAAATTGATGAGCTTCGAATTTCGGTAAGTTGTATGGATTATGGATTGGTATTGTTGAATAGTGGGAGTTTCGAACTGTTGTTAGTTAGCCGCTCGGGTCTGTCTTAAGGTTAAGCCGTGCTTGCCTAGGTTGGGCTGTGGATGGGTGACCACCCTTACATACCGAGTTTCCTGTTGGTCCCGTCTGTCATTTGTAGATCTTTGACAGTCGTTACAGGTAGTCAGTGGCCCAAAAAAGTCCAACAACCAGTCTTACCAAGTGGTATCGTATTACCCAGTACTAATGGGTTGTGGAGGTCAGATAGGCAGTCGCTCCATGTAAAATACAGGTATTCAGCTGCATCCGGTTAGGCCGGATACACCAACATACTTGGGAAAAGGCCACGTGCAAAAAATATTGATAGGTGCCGAATGTGGAATACCTCAGGTGCCATTACAGCAGGTGCCCATGTGGCATACGTCTTTTTTATATTTGTATCCGTAATTTTTATGGTGTACATAATAAGGAGTATTCTATCTATGATGATGATGAATTTTACAAAGGGTAAAAACGGGACACTATTACTAAGACTCCCCTGTCCGTCTGTCTGTCTGTCTGTCACCAGGCTGTATCTCATTATTCGTGACAGCTAGACAATTTAAATTTTCACACATGATGTATTTCCTTTGTCGCTGTAAAAACAAATAACAAAACTAAATTAAAAATTAAAGGGGACTTCTAAGTAGGCACAGAACCCTTAATATCGCTTCGCACTTGACCGGTTTTTTATGTCTCGTTACGAAAGAAACTTGTTTTTTCTTTGTAAATTATCCTCCCGAAATGAAGACTTAGAAAACAAATAGATTTTCTCTAATTAGGTCCTTGTTGAGTTCAATGTTTATCTTTGTGTAAAGGAAAACCTATTTAATCTATTCTACGAGTATATCTCTCATCTTATCTCTTCTAATCTAATGTTATAAAGGTTTTTTAGTTTGTTTGTACCGCATAAGCTCCGAAACCACTGAACTGATTTTCATAATTATTTCACCAATAGAAAGCATAATAATTGTCAGGAAGTTACATTTGCTAAATTTATTTAAAACAAATAGAGATCTTCAAGAAAATTGCAATTATGTGACCAAAGTAGCAAAATTTTTAAACTCACGCGGGTGAAGCGAAAAGTAAAAGGTAGCTGATTGCAATAAGGCTCAATTTAAGTAAGCTGATAGACCGACTTATATCTCCATTCTATCTGATAAATGACTAAATTCAAACTAAATGATTTCCCAACACATTATACATTCAAATTAATCGAACAACCCCCAAAGGACATCACAAGACGACAGTTGACAAGACAACGAAACGCAGCGACAGATTATGCACGTCAGTTCGTCTGAAGCGTCCTGAACTGTGACAAATTGAATTAATTACCAAGTATTATCAGTTCGAACATGTCAGCCATGCAATTTCCATCAGTAAATTAATATAATTGTTACATACATTCGGATTGGCCTAACATAGTCGAACATTAACACACAGAATAGATACATCATACAGAAGACCCACTCCACAAAACGAGCGAAAACAGCCGCACGCACACATAGACGAGTACGTACGGCGATCTCAAACAACTGACAGTCTCGAGTACGCTTGCACTCGCTGAACGTGTCTATGTGTGAGTGGAGATCTCACACAAATGACAGGCGCGAGTGCGCTTGCACTGGCTGTACGTGAAACGTGTCTATGTGTGCGTGGAGATCTAAAACAAACAACAGTGGCGAGTGTGCTTGCACTAGCTGTACGTAAAGCGTGTCATTGTGTGCGGGGAGGTCTCAAACAAATGACAGTCTCGAGTGCGCTTGCACTCGCTGTGCGTGAGGCGTGTTTATGTGTGCGCGGAGATCTCAAACAAATGACGGTCGCTAGTGCACTTGCACCTGCTGAAGGTGAAGCGTGTCTATGTATGCGTGGAGATTTCATACAAATGACTGTCGCGAGTGCACTTGCACTCGCCTGAAGGGTGTCAATGTGTGCGTGGAGATCTCAAATAAACGACAATCGAACTTCTGTACCTATTGTATTATGTGGCAGTACCTAATTAGGGATTGATTAGGTTTTACGCCAAATTAACTTGAGAATTTGAATTAGGGATGGGAATTAGGCTGTCTACGCTTGGGTTTGTGAAGATTTGAATTATTATTATGTTTGTGAGTAATTTTGGGATGGTAATTTATATTAATAGGTTATGCTGATGTTTGCTCCGACTCAAGTACTCGGTAATACGAGTACTACCTACACAGTTGCTGTTAAAAGATGAGATATGACCAATTTTGTAAGGAAACTAAATCCTTTGTCGAATTTGTTAAGTTAAACTTCTCAAGGGACCAATTATTGCGAATCAATTCTTAATTAATGGTGTCAAGTGGTCCGAGTTAAAACACGTGTAGAAGGTTGTTCGAAGCACTGATCAAGTCTTAATACACTCACAATCTGCCTAGCCTACTAGCCTTTTCCTAACCATGTTGGGGTCGGCTTCCAGTCCTACCGGATTCAGCTGAATACCTAAGTTTTACATGGAGCGACTGCCTATCTGACATTCACAAGTCAGTTAGTACTGGGTAATACGATACCCCTCGGTAAGACTGGCTGTCAGACTGTCGGGCCACCAACTGTGGCTTACAGGGATCATCATCATCATCAATTCAGATGAAAGGCTGCCGGGCATAGGCCTCCTCCAAGTGTCGCCACATTGACCGGTTCCGTGCGTCTCGCATCCAGCGGATCCACGCACCCCTCACCAGTTCATCCGTCCACCTAGTGGGACTTGGGAGGTCTTCCAACGTCTGATGGTTGGCAGTCGCCACTCCAGAACTTTTCGCTTCCGTGATTGTTTAATTTTGAGCTCCTTATATTTTGACGCTGTTTGTTGCAAGCGCCATAGTTATGAATAAAGCATTTAAAAAGAGAGACAGACATCGAGCAACCACAACAGAGGTGACACCGCTTGTCAAGTTCCTAATTACAAGTAACAACGAATGAAAAAGGTGAAGATGATTGCACACCGAAATTCGACGATGGGTAAATAAGTGGTAGTCAGCCGAACCAATCGGACACGCAAGCTGACGGGATGATTTTATGATTGCTGGGTGTGTGGCGTCAGAGGAATCAGTTTTTTTTTTATTAAAATCCATGAACATTGTTTTTTTTTTTTCATTTATTTAAAATATTTTGTGTAGCGAATTACGAGTTTTGGCTAACATACCATGCCATGGTTTGGCTGAGTTGGTTACCCCTTCGTTATGGGCATGCTCAGCGCAGTTGAGCTGTTTTTAAAATTAATTGTTAAGCTGTCTGCTGTTATAATGTTTCTGTATGTGCTGCTCTATTGTGTTGTGATGTCCATTAACGAATAAAGGATTATTCTACTCTATTCTATTCTAACGATTAAGATTTATTCCAATAGTGTATTTTAGAATCTATGATCTATCATTTCGAATAAGTTTTTAAATGCGCCAAATTATTGTGCTGGTATGGGTGGGCTAGTTGAGGTGGTATTCTGCTGCGGTTAGACTGGAAGCCGAACGCATCACAGTTAGGGAAAATCTAGGCAGGCTATGACGAAACAATTATTATGTGCGAAAGTCGTATATTTCCTCAGTTTAGCATTCCATGTCACCTTATTCCACACTTCTTACCTACTGAAATATTACAAAAACACTTCTCTCGGGACTTCGTCCGTGAAAATTGTGATGGCTTTATCAATATAATTTGGCCTATGTTACTAGATAAAGATTTAGCTTTCTAATGGTGAAAGAATTTTTAAAATCGGTTGAGAAGTTCTTGAGTTAAATCGTAACAAATAAATAACCACAAAAAATCATTCTTTCCTCTTTATAATATTAATTTAGATAGATTAAACTCAGTAGTTTGATTGAGGTTAGTGATCGTAGTTCCTATTAAGGCGCCTATACGAGCTAAATTAGCAACTCTATTTGTGGTGGTTCAAACTTCGTTTGAAGTGCTGTTAGAATAAAGTTCTAATCAGCTTGCACTACAAAGTGGTTGTTACGTCAGCCACTGCGGGCCAAATAGCGCGAAATGAGTGGTTTCGATCGATTTACAAAAAAACTATTGATTGGATTAAAAAACTAAAACAGTATCATGCTAATATATTGCTTGTAGAATTATTTGCCAAAAAATCAGAATGATCGCATGCATATTAGTATGTTTTCTATTCTTTGAAAGATATTTTTAGAGGTAAGTTCGTGATTTCTTTTTATCGAGCCAAATTAATTGTATTATGTTTTCAAAACAGTATCATGCTAGCATATATCCTGAAGAATATCATATATTTTTCTGGTCTTGTTTATAGCAGTGAATCATATACTTTTAGTAATTATAAAACTCGCGTTTAGCTCGTGTAGTCGCCTTAACTACCTCAATCAATTAAAAAGTCTCATAATTCACACTTCAAATAAACCAATCAACGAAATACCAAAACTTCAACAGCCGTCAGTACAATACAAACGAACAATAAAAACACTAGGGTGATAATTCGGGGAAGCTGACCCGATGTGTGGAAAGTAGCCGGCGGGCCGGTCGCTAATCACTGTAATCAAACAATAAGAGGTTTTTGAAACAACCTCTACAAGTGTGGACTAGAATATATGAGAAATATGGGGTGTGAATAGTGGGTGTTATTTGTACCAGTTTCGGCTCCAACGCATGTCAAGGGGCCTGACGACAGTATCAAAAATATACAAATCTATTTAGTCCGTCAGGTACATTTTAAAAAAATAATAGAAACGTATTTTTGGTTTTTGTAAATCAATGAATATTGACAAAGATAAAACGCATCAAAACTCGGGAGTGGGGGCTCGTGACGTCAGAACTAGCTAAAAATTATACCTAGGCGTGACGTGTTGAGTATTTTAAAAGCGTCGTATCTTCGTCAATTTTGATTTACGTAACAAAAGAAAAAATACGGGTCAAATATTTTTTAATAATCTACCTGACGGACTAATTCGATTTTTGCTGTCGTCTACCCTCTTGAGTACAATAACAATGTCTACAAACTTGCATAAAAATGTTCTGTTTTTTATGGAACTATAAAAAAAGACGCGTTGAGTACTTTTTGGGTGAACAAAAAATCATGGAACTTGCGTCATCGTCACGGAACGCTTTCATCGAACGGTTAATTTTAATCAGCCTTAAACAATTAAGATTAAGTTTATTTTCGATTAGGTACTTAGTTTTCACTTCAATCGACACGACAGTCCCCAAAGTCTTTTTTGCCTATAATATTTGTTTGTACAATGTCAATCACAATCTAGTGGGTGAAGTTCTGTTTTCCTAGCTAGGTTATAGAATAACCTGTATTAAGGATTAACAGTTCCTGTCCCTTAATACAGGTTATTCTATAACCTAGCTAGGAAAACAGAACTTCACCCACTACATTGTGATTGACATTGTACAAACCCATATGTAAACACTGTGTATGCCTCATGTACTACAACCTCCTTTTTATGAAATAAATTTATTATTATTATTTATTATTATAACATGAGTAGGTTTGTTGTTTTCGAGATCGTCTCACGATTATATTCTCTAAAAAGCCCCTATTCATGAGTTTAGCACATAAAAGAAACAGTAAACGATACATAATATTTTTTATTAAAGCGTCAATACACAAGATAAAAATATATTTTTTATTCATCGTTAATCGCGCACACGCGTGGGCCTTTGGAAAAAAATCATTTTTTTTTATGTAACATACCTACAAGGAAAATCAGGAAAATTGGGGTAAAGCAAAATGAATATCGTTCCCTTATTTTGTCGTCAATTATGCCTTATTTCAAGGATTATTTTCACTTTGAACGAACATTTCGTCCCGAACTCTCGAATAAATGTTTGTCCGATCATTCGCCAACTTATTTTGAACGAATGGCTATTATTTCTCTTACTGAACGTTCAGTCGCCAACCAAAATGAAAGAACAAGTTCGTTCATAGTATCCTTTATGGTTATTGTAAGGTGTATACAGTAACATTCCGTATTCTATGTTTGAACGGTAATTTATACAAATAAGGATAATGAATTTCAAACGAATGCGATGGGTTCACATTCATAATTCAAATTACGAAAGCGTGCTGTCCGGTATTGTATTTTTGACATTTATTTGAATTAAGAACGCATTTGCGATAGAGCAAAATGTAAACCTGGGGGTCTAAAATTACCGCTTTAGCAGAATCGTAGTATATGAATCACGTTAAAAATTTAATATTCTTAAAATGGACTAAGAATTAAATTAATATATTAATAGCTTTTAATTTTTTTTGAGGTTTTAAGAATTTAATTTTTTTACGTCATTTATATTATGATTCTGCTAAAGCGGCCATTTTAGTCCCGCTGGTTTCTATTCTTGATACTAGTATGTATTTTTACCACTACCGTGCCTCGGAAAGCACGTTAAGCCGTTGGCTGCTGTCTGTCATTTGTAGATCTTCGAGAGCTGGTACAGCTAGTCAGTGGCCCGAGAGTCTGGCAATCAGTCTTACCAAGAGTATCGTATCTAGTCGTAGGAGTACTAACTGGGTTGTGGAAGTAAGATAGGCAGTCGCTCCATGTAAAATACAGGTATTCAGCTGCATCTGGTTAGACTGGAAGCCGACACCAAATTAGTTGGGAAAAGACGAGGCAGATAGATCTAATTCGGAACCGAAACATATAGCAGACGAAAGGGCAAGCCTATATCCAGCAGTGAGGATTCCGGTCTGTATGGATGATGCTGATAATTCCTTATTCTGATAAATTCAAATTGGGACATTTTTCAGATACAAAACTCCTAGTTGTTGCAGACATCTGAAAAAAGAATTCAGTACAAAAACCTTCCCTGTATTTTTTTATTTCCCTTCAGCAAGAGGCTTAAAGATAAGCTTTGAAGACGCAAGTTGTCAAAGAGGTCCATTAATCAACAACAAATTTTATAAATACCAAGTCGTTGAAAACTAACAAAGACGTGATTAATCATCCTAGACTTAAGTCCTTCAATGTTGAAGTTCAAGTATCAAGACTTGTTCGTTGTATTACAATTATTTACTAGTCGCAATAATAGAAATTGATGAGACTTTAAAGTCTCGTTCGCACGAGACAAGTAAACGATACCTACATTTCGACACTAGTGTAAATCATTTCAAACTACGATTACGATTTTTCTTCAAATGCTGTGCTGTAACGTGTTACTAACAATGTTTATGTTTCGTTCACGTGTTAAAAATAATAGTGAACACATGTAAACTGTCAATTGGTAAAAAGCGGTTCAAATACCGAACCGCTTTTTACCAATTGCTTGCTTGCAATGCTTTGTCATCATTTAACTATCAAACGTTTTTTCTTTGGTATTGTTCGTCGTTGCGTTGAGCTCCTTGAGTCGAGCTAAACGATAATTTAAAAATGCTTGACTACTTGCTTGCTTCCAGTCAGTGCAATTCAGCATTTGCAATTCAGGTCCACTCAAATCTGTGGAGTTTTCGCTTCAAAAGACCATCTCAGACACTAATCTACATAGTCCACATGTGAATTGAGCAAGATCATGTCTGGACTTTAAAAGAGACTAGGACCTCTGAGTTTGTTTCGGAGAGAACTCAGAGTAGTCAGCTACGAAACACCAGCCCACCTAGCTTTTAAAGAAAGGATTACGTGTTAAAGTGTTTAAAAAAACCTACTTGCATGATAAACATCATCTATCAAATCGATTTTCAATAATAGTTTAGTAAAGAAAGTAGGCTATTTTGACACACAACTTGCGAATCGAGTCGCACGGGGGGAATATGTCCAGCATTGGACGTCTTTCGGCTAAATGATAATTAGAATGATGACACACAACTCAAAAAAAAAACAGACGACGTCACAAAAGCCGCGTTCAGTATTAGGTACTAAACGAAATCACTAGACGGCTTCGTGTAAACAGAGCTCAAGTCCAAAGTTTAAGTGCTTGTTCGACCAATTACTTAAGAATCAAGCTTGCGAGCGAATCATAGCGTCAGAGCAAACAAGTCCAACTTAAATGTAAGTTATCTCAAAGAAACGCTTTATTATAGTTCACTCTTAACCATTCGTGAGAAATAAAAATGGCGGAGATTTTAATAATGGTAGTGGGATGGTACACTTTATTATAAGAGTATGACTAGTTGTTAAGGTTCCGTATGTCAGTCGGCAAAAACGGACCTTATAGGATCCCCTTATTGTCCGTCTATCAAGACATTTTTTCTTCGGAACGCATGGAGGTATCAAGCTGAAATTTATATCAAATACTCAGTTCTGCTTCCCTTGGAGCAGTGACAAAATCTAAACTGGTAAGTAAACGCGATCAAAAGATATGACCGTGTATCTATGCTAATATTATAAAGAGGAAAGATTGGTATGTTTGTATATAATGAATAAACTTAAAAACTACTGGACCGATTTGAAAAAATCTTTCAGCAATAGATAGCTACATTATCAGCGAGTAACATAGACTATATTTTATCCCCGTACTCCTACGGGAACGGGAACTACATGGGTGAAACCGCGTCACGTCCGCTAGCGTAGCATATTTTGCGATTCATTTGGGATCATCGTGTTCCTTAAAAAATTCGAAATCGGCTTCTAAGCTAAATGTAACCAGTATTTGACATGAAACGACTGCTGATTTTCTGTGCGTCTAACCTTTAATCTAACTGTCTGCGACTATAGTTTAACCAACTGATTACATTATCACTGGCTGTTATTACATTACATCTAAAGTTGGTTAAAATATTCATGAAAGGGGGTATTTAATCATTGCCTAGACCAGAGACTGCATGTAATATTTTACATGGAGCATCACAATGCTCTCACGAATAGAACATTTATCTAATTTTAGTTTAGTCTTGTCTGGCACAACATTTATTTAAGTTGTACAAACATTTGTAATGTAATTAATCAAATTGTAGATGCTTACTTTAAGACTGCAAGCTCTAAGTCTAAAGTCAGCAGAGCGTGGAAAATATTTTTCTATTTAAGATCTCAGGAGAACTTTTGATGATTCGCGGAGAAAGTAAGCAGAACGAGCAGTGGCGAGGGGTTCACACAAGTCGAAGTCTACCGGCCTCCCTCCTGAACAATCACTGTATTGGAAGGTACTATTGCCAAAAGTTAAACAATGTAGGTAATTCAAACATGACTTAAGGCGCGTCCCCGAGCAAAAGCCGTTTTTTGTGCTTTTTTTGGAGCCAACTACTCTATAACCAAAAGAAATACCAAGTAATAACAAATACATTCAATTTCTACATATTCTTGACTGCAAAATGGTAGTTTTTTTTTTTAAGTCTATATATATATATTTAATAAATCCATCCCCTCACAATGAAACGACAAAAATGAGAAAAAAATATTTATAACATGCTTCTTCTCGTAAAGTTAAGATTATTTTGATTTCCTTCTTATACTAATGGATAGGCAACTTAATAATGAACATAATGCTAGTTTTTTTTTCTTAAAGACGGAAATTTGATTAAAAAAAAAAAAAAAACACTAATTTCGCACTATTCGACCCGCAGTGACTGACGTAAAAACCACTTCGTAGTGCAAGCTGATCAGAACTGTATTCTAACAGTAATAGAGTTGCTAATTTCGCTTGGGGTAGCGCCTTAAACTACAAATGGTTTGATGTATGGTTTTTTCAAACATAATTAAAAATAATGTATGTACCGGATTTTTTAATTTACCCTTCGCTACCGAGAGCTAGATAAACATTTCATCGTCAAAGTAAAACGGTACAAGTTTATGGTCTACTCTACAGGCTGTTACTGACATATTCTTCACATAAAAAATGTCACTACATATTCGCAAGTAACTGTGGCCTGCGACTTTGTTATAGACGTAATATGTATTTGGAATGACAAGCCTATGGTAAACACTGTTTTTAGCTTTCACGGTTTCAAACTAAACTTATATACGGAAGATATCCCGTAAGTGACAATGTAAGTTTAGACCATGGCATTCTCAAGATCCTATGCTATCTATCAGTCAAATTTCACAACGATTGGTTCAATGGTTCAGGCGTGACAACGTAACAGACAAACCGACAGACAGACATTATTTCGCATTTATATTATATTTTAAGTATGGATGGAGAAGACACCTTAAACATTTTAACATCTCATAACTGACATAAATTGCTACAGTTTACTTGGGAATGTAAGTTAAAAACATTGTATCATCTAATTAGCAGTAAGCTAGCTCGTAAGCCGCAACTTTGTAGGAGTCAATTAGGGAGCCGCAAAGTTGCAATGAGAAATAGAGGCAGTGAGACAAGTCAGGGAGGCATTCTGGATGAATCTGCAGTTAGATGAAAGTTGACTTGTCTGAACGTTTTGTTTTTTAACTGCGGTGAAATATTTGTAAATGAAATAATAAAAGAAAATAAATAAAATGCATTTTTTTCAGGTCATTCTCATTGCCATTATTATATTCCATATTAGATAAAAAAAGGTGGATTATATAAATAAAGCAGCCTAAATTACAACAAGTGAAAAAAAAGGAATTTTATTCGAGAGACTAAGTTGGATCCCTAGAACATCGAATGATTCTAGAATACTCTAAGCCCTTGCTACGCTCGGGATTCTAGAGGAGAATCCTGAGCGAAGCGAGGGATACAACAACAGAGATGTTTTTTTTTTTCACGACTTGTGTACTCTACTTCTCCGACGCACGGAGGAAACTCGATATGTAACGGGTGGTCACCCAACCACATACTGACCTTGGTAACCGTGGCTCAACCTTGAAGATCGACCCGATTGGCTGTTAATATTTAGCCACGAGGTCCACGAGGTCTACAAGCCCCTTCTATCTGCTTTTTTATCTACCAAAGTTAGTAAAACACTTACAAGTTCTTGTCTTTTCGCGAATTTACCTTAAATTTAAGAGCGCGTATTCCAAAAGTTGGCAACGTTGCAAATAGCTGTCAAATATTTACACGTTTTAGTTAATTTGGCAATTTTACTATATGAAAATAAGAAATATGGCTCTGTAGTGGACTAAAAAATTGATAAGGGAATGCAATAATTAATATCGTAACACCGAATATATAATTTTAGATGTAAAAAAGTATTTGGGAACTTGCCAAATGCATTTTTACACCTGAAACGTTCACAACATAAAATTTAGGGTTTTAATAGCAATTCATATTCAGTTTTTTAGTGCACTACAAAGCCATATTTCTTATTTTCATACAGTAAAATTGCCAAATTAATTAAAACATGTAAATAAATTTTTGACAGCTATTTGCGACGTTGCCAACTTTTGGGATACGCGCTCTTAAATTAAAGGTAAATTCGCGATAAATACCCGTTTTCATATGTTTTATAATACTTACAAGTTCTGCCTACCCTCGTTCGCATAAAAAGCCGCAGTAACTAAAACGTTCTAATGCAATGTCTAGACTCTATTTAGCGCTCAATGAAATTCAATCAACTTTCTTTGATAATACGTGTTGGCAGTAATTAATATGGACTACCAATTAGGAGTTAATTAACGCGAGAAGATGCGATGTTTTATTTTATTTTAGTTTAAAAGTTTTGCTTTTGCAGATTTTCAAAAGTGCAGTGTTGGTAGCGAGTCTATGGGCATTATTTTAAGTACCTTATTACAATAAAAAACCGGCCAAGAGCGTGTCGGGCCACGCTCACTGTAGGGTTCCGTAGCTTCCCAGACCATTAAAAATACCAACATTTTTCGTCAGCAAAAATAACTTTGTTTTTCATAGTATTTGTATGAAAAACAAAGTTATCATTTGCGTTTTTTTGAAAAAGTGCTATATAACTCAAAAACTATTCAACTCATCAAGTTGAAAATAATTTTCCTAGAAAGTTCATATAAAGGTCTACTTCTGTGATTTTTTTCATATTTTTTAAACTTATGGTTCAAAAGTTAGAGGGGGGGGGACACATTGTTTTTGACTTTCGGAGCGATTATTTCCTAAAATATTAATATTATCAAAAAATGATTTTAGAAAACCCCTATTCATTTTTAAATACCTATCCAACAATATATCACACGTCAGGGTCAAAATTAAAAAAAAAATCGCTCCCCACTTTACGTCTGGGGGAGGTACCCTAATAAAAATGTTTTTTTAAATTTTTATTTTTGCACTTTGTCGGCATGATTGATATACATATTGGTACCAAATTTCAGCTTTCTGGTGCTAACGGTCACTGAGATTATCCGCGGACAGACAGACAGACAGACATGGCGAAACTATAAGGGTTCCGTTTTTTGCCATTTGGCTACGGAACCCTAAAAATTGCGAAATCGCAAAACATTACTTCCCTAATCCCTAACCAACGACCACAGGTCTTTGCCCAGCAGTGGGAATGGCACAGGCTAACAATAACTTCCATATTTTATTCGGATTTTGTTAGCAATTTCAAGAGTTTCAAGTTTTTGCACGGAACCTTTATTCTTTTTCTAACACAAAGTAGCCTTTTTTTCGTGTGGGAAGTCATCAAATAACTTCTCCCACTCTGGCTGGGCGGAGCGGGAGGGAGTGTCAGACTTTTACTGACTAAAACCCATCCATGTTCCTTCCTCGCCCTTTACGTTCCAGGGCCACGGTATCTCTTTCGAACAGTCCCGCAACCCCGGCAGATTAGGTAACCACTGATTAAAGTAGCCTTAGTTACTTATTATAACATCAGCGATCTCCCAGTAAAAGTCCCACCAAATAAGGTCTAGCTAATCGATATCTGATTTTAATCAATATTCAATTATAAATACATCAAAGTTGTTCACACAATTATTTAATAACGCTTTAATAGTTATTACCTAATTAATTTAATTTACATTTCTTGTTTTACGATAAAACCAAGATTTAATGTTGAACAGACACGGTAAACTATAAAATTGAATAATTTATACGTGTAGTTTACTTTATGAGGTTCGAACATTTATATAAATTACGAGTCACGAGAAGTTTTTATAAAAGTTCGTAAACCTACTTTTAAAATTAAATTACAGACGCATTGACAGTTTAGGCAGTGTTCCGAATGTCTGACAACCTGTCTCACCAAGGGGCATCGTATTACCCAGTGCTAACTGGGCTGTGAAAGTCTGATAGGCAGTCGCTCCATGTAAAATGGTATTAAGCGGCATCCGTTAATAAAGCATAGTTGGGAAAAGGCTAGGCAGAATAGGGTAGACGACGAAATAAATCTAATAAGTCCGTCAGTTAGATTTTCAAAAAATATTTGATAAGTACGTATTTTTTCTAATATTTTCTTTTAGAATTAAAATGTCACGCCTTGGTACAATTTTTGTGCGTTCTGACGTTTAGATGCGTTTTATCTTGGTCAATATTAATTGATTTACAAAAAAAAAAATACGTTTCCATTATTTTCCACTACTCTAACTGACGGACTAAATAGATTTGCAATTTATTGATATTGTCGTCTTGCATTATAGAATACCAATCTTGAGCTTTAAAAGTCACCATTTGCCCATACATCACCATTTATTAATCTAACTGTTGAACTATAATGATGGCATTATTACACGCAATAAACTAAATCACATAATGTAGTTATTGCGTACCGCTGTCGTATAAAACTCATCGGTGGTATTAAACAGTAGAATATTTAATTGCTTGCCACAGTACAGTTGAGAACAGAAGGTTAACTTCATCATATCAGCTCGGAATCACCCACTGCTGGATATAAGCCTCCCTTTTCTTCTGTCACAATTCACGCTTCTGTGCGTCCCGTCATCCAGGTGTTTCTTGCGATTTTGAGGATATCGTAGACGTAACGAGCTTTAAAAGAATTTCCAAACTTAAGTGACAATGAGCAAGGCACATTGCTCGCAGAACGGATGGCCGATGAAGCCGAAAAGTTCTGGAGTGGCGACCGAGAACTGGAAGACGTTGTGTTAGAAGGCCTCCCACTAGGTGGACAGATAACCTGGTGAGGGCTGCGGGAATCCGCTGGATGAGAGTCGCACGGGACCGGTCAATGTGGCGACACTTGAGGGAGGCCTATGTCCAGCAGTGGACGTCTTTCGGCAGAAATTACGATGACGATGATGATACAGGGTGTAAGCGGACCCATCACGAAGCCGTTAACCAAGCATTCTGTACATCAAACTAGGTAACCCTACGCAAAAACTTTTTCTGGGAATCATAAAGTTATAAAACTAACAAGATACACATTGCATTAATTTTACACAAAAAAATAATAACGGTGGCTTTCTTTTCAAGATCCATATCATTACTTCTGATATCCATTTTATTGGGGCCAAGCTACTTAATATCGTGCAGAGCTTTCCAGCTGTGAATTTAATAATAACTTTGTACGTACGTTTCAAAACATAAAATATCTCTACGCATGAAATTAGAAAAGCGTCTATGTCAGAGTTGTTTACTTTGTTAGTCTGCCGACTGTTTTGTGGGAATTTTGTAAAGAGACCGAAACGTAATAGCAGGTACAAAAAGATTTAAATCAAAAGTCACTTATTCTTCCCATCATTGCGATCATTTCTTTGTACTGGACTTCACCTGGGAACCTACTGGTTTCAACTTTCTTATTCGTGTGGTTCCCGGACCTGGTTTTTATACCGCCCATAGGTCTCTGACTTTGGGCGACTGACTTACCTGTAACGACTGTCTGTGATCTACAAATGATAGCCGGGACCAACTCAGCTGAACGCGCTTTCTGAGGCACAGGGCAATCTCGGTATGTAAGGGTGGATACGGGCCACCGTAGACGCGAGGTAGACGTAGAGGGCCTATGGACGGTTAGTTATGGGCAAGCTAGCCGTCCGTCCGTCTAATGACGACAGGCCGTGTCGACGGCGCGTTCGTGTTCCACGCGCGCCTCAAACAGATGTCAGCATAAAGGGCCCGCAAGGGCCGAAGCCTGCAGGGGTTGCGGGCCAGTTCGAAAGAGATACCGCGGCCCCGGAACATAAAGGGCGAGGAAGGAACATGGATGGGTTTTAGTCAGTAAAAGTCTGACACTCCCTCCCGCTCCGCCCAGAGTGAGAGAAGTTATTTGATGATTTCCCATCCTAATTAAAAAAAAGGTGGTCACCTATTGCATAGACCAACGTAGGCAAGCACGGCTTAACCTAAAGATACCTAGAGACCCGAGCGGCTGTTAATGTCTAGCCACGAGCTCCTTCAAAAAGGACTAAGTCAAAAGTTACTTATATTCTCCCTGTCATTGCGATCCGTTCTTTGAACTGGACTTAACCTGCATGGGGACATACTGGTTACGGAGATATTGAAGGTCAACTTTATCATAAAATTGAACCGTGGATCTGTGTAATATTAGGCCAGTGGGAAGTTTCATTATTCATAACTGGAAGCAACGGCTAACTTTATTTAATGTTTTGATCAAGTTTATAAAAGTTTCGGTTCCGGCAAAAACACATGTTTTGGTCGGACATATACATAGAAAACCATATGAAGTACAACTAAAGAAAGAACAAATTAGTTCCTGTTAAAATTGTGTTCGGCCTCTTGAGTGACGTTCCAAGATACAGAATACCTCTGCCTTTCCCTCTCACATAAAAAACAAACTTTAAAAGCTATCCCTTACAGCATCTTGAAACTCAAGGCCCGTGTTTCCAATTTGTTCTGCCATTTCAGGCTTCTATTTATAGGTTATTCAATACTTTTGTGTCTCTGATATCAAAGAGTTTTCATACCAATTACTGTAGAATTTGTTCTGTTTAACGTAACACGGAAAGTAAATATGGCAACATTATGGTGTTTCGTGACAGAGCTGATAAACCTTTGGAATATGTGCGACTTTTTTTTAAAGCTTTTTTGATGAAAACTGTGGCCACTTCTCCCCACTAAAAAAAAACTAAGAAAGGGCCTGGTATTCGAGGTGCTGCCATACATTATTTTTTTTTGTAGGTATTTGTTGTGCTGATCATCCGTGTAATAAGATCAAAAAAATAACATTAACCTTTAACCGTCATTGTCACGTCCGCACGTGCCCTGTATGCCAAACGACACAAATATGTGACAAACAGAGAGACGAATTTGTGGCTTGGCATGAACCGCACGCGCGTGCATTTATGCTTTTGAAAGTAACTTTACTTATCATTGTGAGTAGGAAATTTTAACACACCCACCACCACTTCTCTACTAAACTTGTGTGAATAAAGTCTAGTATTTAACATAATGTACCTACCAAGAACTTCTAATTTTATTGAACAGACTAGTTCATGTTACCTGAGGGGCAACAATTGACCTTTAACCAAATTGTTTCTTGTCAATACTAACAAGCAAAAGGTCAATCTATTTCAAGGGGTCTTAACAAATTTTACGAAGAATAATTTAAAATCCATTCATGCATTAAATTAATACTAAACCAAAAACTAGGTTTTTTACTTAATTTAAATTTAAAACATATCTAAGTATTGCAAAATGTTGAAATGAAAAGTTTAAATTGTAAAATTCCTGAAATCATTTTAGTTTAAGTATCTTTAAAATGTTTTCAAGAATTTTACAATTTATGTAATCTGTTTCAAAATCAAATGTTACAATTTAAAATCATTTTCTGTTTTTCTCAATATATTTGGGACTAGCTTCGCTCGCGTTTATTTGTAAATAATTCCAAGGTATCTTTGTGAAAGTTAGATTTAATGTTTCCAATTAGTGATAGAATTTGCGGTATCCGATCAGTACTTCCAAAGATAACACCCTACATCCAATCACCTCTTCATCCTACTCCGTTCTGGCAATTTCATCTAACACACCACTAAAATGTTTGCAGCCCCTGCCTATTAAGTTCCTTGTACGTCTTCAGATTTCCTTAGAACATCCCAGTTAGTACTTCGAATGTGCCTCTGTGATTTCATACAAGCCTGTTACTCACCAATCAGTGAAATAGACGGTTACTGCCTGCAATTTGCAGCTAGTAACAGGAAACATCGCCTTAGAATTAGTCGGCCATCTTGGAATTTAAATATGAGGTGTTCGATGTTTAAATAAAATTGTGTTGCTTGGAGGAATATTTTATTGGGAGTAATTTTTATTTTCATTACGCCTAAGGGTTTCGGCATCGATCAGTTACGAGTAGCTTGTATAGTTATTAACTACATAGTTTACCTGGCCGGTGGAGTTTATCTACACTCATATCATAAAGAGGAAAGATTTGATTGCTTGTTTGTTACGATTTAACTTAAGAACTGCTCAACCGATTTAAAAACAATCTTTCACCATTAGAAAGCTATATCTTTACTAAGTAACATAATTATATTGAAATCATTCAAATTAACCAAGCTATCAAGATTTTCGCGGACGAAGTCGCGGAGAAGTATAATGTTGTATACAGGGTGTAAACCAGGCGTTGAAGCAGCTGGACCGGGAGCTCCTCCTGGAAGCCTCGATCGTACAGGCCTGGGTGACATCACCGGACAGGCCTGCCGACGTTAATACTGAGGCAGAGTGGTTCCAGGAGGCCATGTCCGACATCTGTGACGTGGCAATGCCCCGAGTTCGGCCAGGAAGCGCCCGACGTCAGGTGTACTGGTGGTCGCGCGAAATAACATTTCTGCGCGAGGCGTGTGTCGATGCGCGGCGCCTGTACGCCAGGCATCGCAGGCTCCGCATTCGCCCGCCGGATGCGGCAGCCATTGAGGCGGAGCTGTACGAGGGATACAGAGCGGCGAAGACCGCCCTCCGGGACGCTGTCCTGCGGGCCAGGGAACTGGCCCGCTTGGAGATGCTGGAGACTCTCGACAGAGACCCGTGGGGGCGCCCTTACAAGATGGTGCGGAATAAACTCCGCACCTGGGGCCCCCTGCTGACGCAGAGTCTCCGGCCTGACCTCGTGGAGGACGTGGTGAGCGCTCTGTTCCCTCGCGGGGGGAACATCCGCCCCCGCCTATGGCTCCGCCACCTGCGGTGCCGGAAGAGGACCCAAGCGACGACGACGACACTCCGGAAGTGACTGGGGTAGACCTGAGAGTGGCGGTAGGGAGGCTCAAGGCCAAAAATACCGCCCCGGGACCCGATGGCTTGCCTGGCAAAGCCTGGGTCCTGGCCTCGGATGAAGAGGCTCTCGGGCCCCGACTAAAAGGGCTCTTAAGCGCATGCTTGGAGAGAGGCCAGTTCCCGCTTCGTTGGAAGACGGGGAAACTGGTCCTCATCCAAAAGCCGGGGCGCCCTGCGGACTCTCCGTCCGCATTTCGGCCCATTGTGCTGCTCGACGAGGTGGGCAAGCTCTTTGAGAGAGTGATTGCAAACCGCCTCGCCGAGCACCTTGAGGGGATGGGGCCGAATCTTGCGGAGAACCAGTTTGGTTTCCGCAAGGGGCGCTCCACAGTGGACGCAATCATGCGCGTGAGAGCCCTCACGACGGGGGATGCGATATCCCGGGGCGGAGTCGTCTTGGCGGTGTCTCTCGACATCGCCAACGCCTTCAACTCCCTGCCCTGGAGCTGCATCAGGGAGGCACTCCGGTATCACCGGGTGCCGACCTACCTCCGTCGTGTGATCGGGGACTACCTGACGGACAGGGCCGTCATCTACCCCAGTCGCTGCGGAGAATGGAACCGGCGAGAGATGTCGTGCGGTGTCCCACAGGGATCGGTTCTGGGACCGCCCCTGTGGAACATCGGTTACGACTGGGTGCTGCGCGCGGACCTCCCTAGTGGTGCCAGCGTCGTTTGCTACGCAGACGACACCCTGGTGCTGGCACAGGGGAGGTCGCACGAGGCGGCGGCCGAAATTATGACACGCGGGGTTGCGATAGTCGTTGAGAGGATCCGGCAACTGGGTCTCGAGGTGGCATTGCACAAGTCCGAGGCCATGTGCTTTCATGGGCCTCGGAATGCGCCACCATCGGGATCCACGCTGACGGTGGGAGGGGTATCCATCGGCGTCGAGCCGACGTTGAAGTACCTGGGACTCGTACTCGACAGCCGATGGAACTTCGTGGAACATTTCCGACGTTTGGCCCCCAGGCTGGAACGGACCGGGGCTGCCTTCAGGCGGCTCCTGCCTAACCTTGGGGGGCCAAATGCCTCCTGCCGCAGGCTCTACGCGGGGGTCGTGCGGTCCATGGCCCTCTACGGGGCCCCAGTGTGGGCGCGTTCCTTGAGGCGGCGAGCCGCCCATTATCTGAACGCGCCCCAAAAAGTGGTGGCCGTAAAGATGGTCCGTGGGTACCACACGATCTCCCGCGAGGCGGCGGGCCTGCTTGCCGGATTGCCGCCATGGGATCTGGAGGCGATAGTACTCGCGCGCCTGCACGACTGGCGCGCGGAGGCACTACGCCGGGGGGAAACTCCGCTGCCGCGGCAAATTGCCGCTCAGCGGACAGACCTCCGGCGCGATCTCATGGCGACATGGAGAGAGCGACTGTCGCAACCCCGTGCAGGGCACGCCACGATAGTGGCGGTAAGTCCCCTCTTTGAGGAGTGGCTAGAGAGGCGCCACGGCGTCCTCACCTTCCGCCTGACGCAGGTCCTCACCGGACACGGATATTTCGGGAGGTACCTGCACCGAATCGGGCGGGAGGACACGCCCGGGTGTCTCCACTGCGAGGATCGACCGGAGGACACGGTGGAGCACACGGTGGAAGTCTGCCCTGCGTGGGCGGAGCACCGCCGTGTCCTCGTAGCGGCGATCGGCGGCGGCGACCTCTCGCGTCCGGCCCTGGTTCAATCCATGGTCCGGAGCGAGACGGAATGGGAAGCCGTCACCTCCTTCTGCGAAGCAGTCATGCTAGCGAAGGAGGTGGCGGAACGAGAGAGGGAGAGATCCTCTCTTCCCGGCCGCCGCGGGAGACGCACCGGGCGTCGGGGGCCACGTGGTGGCTACCGGCCACCGTAGACGCGGGCCTGTGGACGGTTGGCTATGGGCTAGCTAGCCGTCCGTCCGTCTAAAGACGACAGGCCGTGTCGACGGCGCGTTCGTGTTCCACGCGCGCCTCAAAGAGATGTCAGCATAAGAGAGGGGCCCGCAAGGGCCGAAGCCTGCCGGGGTTGCGGGCCTATTCGAAAGAGAGATACCGCGGCCCCGGAACATAAAGGGCGAGGAAGGAACATGGATGGGTTTTAGTCAGTAAGAGTCTGACACTCCCTCCCGCTCCGCCCAGAGTGGGAGGAGTCATTTGATGATTTCCCATCCTAAAAAAAAAAAAAAAAAAAAAAAAAAAAGGGTGTAAACCACCTCATCACAAAGCCGTTAACCAAGCATCTGTACATCAAACTAAGTGACTTTACGCAAAAAATATTGCTGGGAAACAACTTTTTTTTAGGTTATAAATCATGTTTTGTGGTAGAACTCAATGTTACGCACTTAAAACATTGTGCTGATGGATGGATTGAATAGTACGGGGGTCGTGGAGGTGTTAAAAGTTAAAATCTTACAAAAAAAAAACTTGTATTTAAAAAAAAACTTGTCAAAAAGTTGTAACTTTGACCCCCCATATCTCCGTAACTAGAAGGTTCCCGGGTATAAGAATAGAATAAGAATAGAATAATTTATTTAAAAAGTAGATATTACAAAAGTGTACATTTAAGTGCAGTAGTGTTATTTCTTAAACAATCATATAGTTAGTGCTAGTAAGTAAAATTATAACTAAAATATAATATTTAACAGTTGCAAGTAACGAAAATTACGAATTCAAATGTTAGATAGCGACCTGCCTGATGTAGGTTTATTTAAACCTGTGTTTCAGGCCATCACTTACAGTACATAGTTTAATTAGGACAGTAAAAGTTTTAAAATAAAATAAATCTATTAACAATTATAACAACAATAAAAGTGGTACTAAAACATTAAACATTAAAACTAATTAAGGTATACAGTACAATTAAATACGAGGGGATAACAAAATTATACTATGACTTCTAGAAGTTTTTCTGTGTCCGTGTAGTTAAGTGCCGCTAAATAACCTGATATTACAAGACTACATTTCCTATAACTGAGACTATAGACGTTTAGTTTCTTGTTGAAACTATTATACAGAAAAGGTCCTAAAAACACATAAAATCGATGAGCAAAAGCATGTTTCGTTTGAGGTTTTGTACAAACCAGGTCCTTCCTTCTCCTATCGGAAGGTACTGGGACATAGGGGAGAGTGGAGTGCTGCTGTAGTATAACGTGAAGAATAAATAATTGCCGTACTGTGAGCACATTACATGCCTTGTAGAGCAGCTGTGTCGGAAATCTAAACGGACGAAAGGTAGCAACCTTCAGAATTGCTCTTTGAGCACGTTCTAGAGGGAGAAGAATCGAATTTCCCGCGCCACCCCAGGACGTTATGCAATAGGTTAGAATAGATTGACACAGTGCTAAATAAACCTGTTTAATTAATTTAAAATCGGCTACATTACGTAAATACTTAAAAACATATATTAGTTTGCGAACTCTAGTGCATAGTAACTCGATATGTTTACGGAAATTTAGATTGGAGTCAATTGTGACACCAAGATATTTCAAATGGTCAGCTTTTTCTAAAGTAGGGCAAGAACATGCAGCGTCAGCGTACGAGGTACAGGTATGCGCGTTAATGACTAGGTTAGTAAGCGGTGTGTTAGTATTTCTCATTGTAAATGAAATGTATTTCATTTACAATGAAATACATTTCATTGTAAATGAAATACATGTATGGTGGTATGGTGTAGAACAAAAAAATGATCGCAATGATAGGGAGAACAAGTGCCTTTCGGCTTCGTGAAGAGGTGTTTTAAACCCTATTAGTACGCATCATGATTCAACACCTTTTTAACCGACTTCCAAAAAGAGGAGGTTATCAATTCGTCTGTATGTTTTTTTTTTGGGTTTGTAACCTCATAACTTTCGACTGAGTGAACCGATTTTGATGATTCTTTTTTTATTTGAAAGCTGGTGCTTCCCATGTGGTCCCATTTTAATTTGCTGAAGATCTGATGCTGGTCTTCGGAGATATACAATGGAACTCCTCAAAAATGTACGGCAAATCTGCAGTGATTGCTGTTATCGCTTGTAGGTTTATTGTTTATACAACATCATGACGTAATATCACGCCTGTATGCTCTGAGGGGGTACGCAGGTGTGTACAGTACACCCAGATTTCGACAGTGTTTGTTACCTCAGTACTTTCGACTGGGTGAACCGAGTTTGATGATTCTGTTTTAATTTGAAAGCTGGTGCTTCCCGTGTGGTTATATTTTAATTTGCTGAAGATCTGATCCAGATCTTCGGAGATATACAATGGAACTCTTCAAAAATACACGGCAAATCTGCAGTAACTGCTGCAATCGCTTGAATGTTTATTGTTTATACAGCATCATGACGTAACATCACGCCTGTATGCTCTGAGGGGGTACGCAGATGTGTACAATATTCCCAGATTTCGACAGTTAGGTGTATTAAGTTCCATTTATTGGGGATAAGCCTAAGATAACCTTGACATGTATTGTTTTTTTTTATTTTATTGGCAAGGGTACTTCAAGGGTAGTTTGATGAGAATTTGGTTAGGTTCTGATTATGGGATCCATGACAAAGGAACGGAGCTCTTCAATTCTTAGAAGCAAATTAACGATACTCGGCCAAATCTTTTAAAGGCTATCCGGATATTTGGGTCACGTACCATAACGTCGTTATTAACCGACTTCAAAAAGGAGAAGGTTCTCAATTCAATGTTCCCCGATTACTCGAAGATGACTGGACCGAATCTGTTTTTTAATTGTTTGAAAGGGTATACTTCCCAGAAGGTCCCATAATCATCAAGTCAGGATCCTGATAATGGGATCCTGGAGAAATAGAGAGAACTTTTCAAATTTTATAGGCACACCAGAAGCGATTTGGGTAGTTTTAGAAAGACTACTTTCTCGGAGTGATCCCATTTAAATTTGGTAAAGATTAGATGAAAAACTTCGGAGAAAGGCAACGGAACTCCTCATTAAATGTAGCAAATGTGTGTCTCTTACTGGGATTGCTGAAATCTCATGTCTGTCTATTGTTTACACCAGTTCATAACAAAAAATCACGCTGGTACGCTGTGAAAGGGTATGCACATGTGAACCACTAAAAAGTGAAAAATAAAAACTTTTTTGCAAAAAATAAAACCGACTTCACACAAAAAAGTGAAAAATAACTTTAGCTTCAGAAGTCGGTGACAAAAAAACTAAATCAATCAAACAAAGGTCACCGACTTCAGAAGCTAAAGTTATTTCTCACTTTTTTGTTTTTTTTGAAGTCGGTTTTATTTTTTGCAAAAAAGTTTTTATATTATACATGTTTAACGGAGTCATTATAACATGTTTTTTTTTATTACGAAGAGGAGTAGAAAACTGCAATAGTCTATTGAAGAATTGAGGAATGAAATTGGGCAGCCGTTTCAGCATGAATTGCCAGCCAAATCTGTTTCTTAGTTCATACACAGTATCGAACGTCTATTGTATTCTTCAATTTTTTTACTATGAATTCAATGGTACTGTATTTTAAGTTGATTTTACAACTAGTAGTAGGCAAAGGCAATAAACGTTAAAAACAAGTTTGAAGATGACAACCATACAACTGTGAAAATAAAAAAGTACTTAAATGTAATTTTAGTGTACTCGTATGTGTTTTTCAGCTCTGTTTACACTGTTTTTTTTTCAAGCGTGTAAAAATATGTGTTTTTGGGATATATTCAGTTTCCTATTGAGCAATATTGAATCAAAAACAGTTGTATGGTTATAATGTTGTATGGCCTTTTACTAAATTAACTACATTAAGTTGACCTGTTGGCTTGTACGTTTCAAGCACTTAGCTGCACTTAATTAGCTTACTTTGTCTTAATTAGCTATGCACATTAATGTTCTAAATAAACCACTTCGAACTTAAACGCAAGCATGCAAAGTCGGCCTATAATGTTTCCACTGCTGGGACTCTGCGATCCCCTCTTTTTGAAATATTGAGCCTAAAGGTAGGTTTGGGTCGTCACATGTCCTTAAATTATGGTTCTAGGACATGCCCGCGATGTTTAAGAAGTAAAAGTCGTGCATTTTTTTTCAGTAGTTGATTCTCTCACGACTAGTCACGACCACGTTCGCGCGGTTGGGCGAAGACGGCGAAGATTTAGTGCGGTGCACCGCGCGGGGAGGCGGTGAGCGCCGCTCGTTCATGCGGTCGCACGGTGTAGTACCAATGGTTGGCATCATTGGATTTCATACAAACCAATCCGACGTGAGATTCGCTGCGCCCGACCGCGCGGACGTGCGGTCTCGTGTGGTAACCGTCTAATATACTCGTATGATACATGAGGAATTATACGAAAGAGAAAGATGTAAATGACTCCGTGATGTCTGACAGGAGAGAATAGAAGAAGAAGACGTGTTGTGCCGACCCCAAGTAGAATGAGACAAGGGCTGGAATATGATGATACGATTTATTATTTTATGCCTATAGTATCCCACTGCTGGGCAAAGGCGATCTAGTGCGTTTGTAGGCCAATCCTTTGTGAAAGAGTCTAGCTCATCCCGCCATCTCTTTCTGGGGCTGCCGCGTTGTCATTTCCTGCTTATTGGTATCCACTGAGTGGTAATTTTTGCTCACTGCTCCTCCGACATGCGGCAGATGTGACCAGCCCAGTGCCACTTCAGCCTAGCAGCTGTAAGGCCAACATCAGCTATATGGGTCCGTAAGTTTGACACCCAATATCATTCGCTCCATAACTCACTGGCAGACCCCAAGTGCGGACTTCTGACGGTTTGTAAGCGACGACGATGCGATACTTTCGCAAATTATTTCTGCACTGTCCGAATCTCAAATGCAGTCACAAACACCCTTGATTAATTCCAAAAACAAACACAGAAACAACAAAATAAACGCATTATAACCCGGTCAACATAAATCTAAAAGCCGAAACTCTATGTGCAAATGAAATCAGTTATTTATAACCCCGGAAAATGTCACTTTAATCTATAGTTTGGGGAGCAGAGAGAACTCTAAAATAGTTGTTTTGTTCCGTTTATGATGTATGTTTTGAGGTTAAGTCGTACTTTACGGTAATGGCCAGCTATTTGTCAAATGTTTAGGCCTTGGCCTGGATTAAGGCCTTATTTAGAAAAATGTGAGTTTGGGGACTTGCGAAGTACTAGCAGAAATGGCAGATGGCCCACTCAACTTATTTTTTTATCATTTGTAAGTGGTCAGCGGTAAAAGAAAATGTCGTGAGGAAAGTATTGAGTATGAATGTGGATGGCTTTTAGAGTAGAGGAAGAGTAAAGAAACGATGGATGGACATAGAAGGGATGATATGGCTCTAGAGGGGATGCCTCCTTGAGATGACGACTAATAGAGAAGTATAGAATAAGAAGACCAGCAGCGCCGACCCAAAATATAATACACTAGCATTTCGGCCGTGACTTCGTCTGCGAAAATTGTGAAAGCTCGGCTTATTTGAATGATTTATGGCCTATGTTACTCGGTAAGCTCTCGAAAGGTGAAAGAATTTTTAAATCGGCTAAGGAGTTCTTGAGTTAAATCGTAACAAACAAATAATCGATAGGAGAATGATGATTTTTACAGTTGTACACGTTTTAAACGCGGCAGTAGAATCGCTTTAACGTGAATTTGAGACTTCAAAATCAACTATAACACATAACATCAGAACCCCGAGCCAATGCGTGAACAAAACTAACTTGGGAACGTAAGACCATTTCACATACTAAGACGAATATCAACTAGGACCATAACTTCCAAACTTCATAAAGGCTTTTCTGAGTCGTGGCCTCGTATAAATGGCCTTTGGTAGTTTGATCCCAGGCCTCCTTTGAGTTGGTTCCACTTTGACGTATTTACATAAACGATGACCTAAAGCTCCGTTCACACAATTTTCTTCGCGTGAGTATGTACTTTTGCTAGTAGCATCTCGATGAGTCGCGGCCTGCTCTCTGTAAATTTCGTCCAAGATCCCAGAACCACTGGATTGTACTTATTTGTTTTGGGATCTAATCATCATCATCATACCAGCCCAGAATTCATTTCCATTTCTGGGTATAGGCCTACCCTTTTGGCGGCCACAATTCCCGTTCTGTGCGTCCCTTTTATCCAGGTGTTTCCCGCAAGTTTGATGATGTCGTCGATCCAACAAGTTAATAACATATAACAACATAACTTCAGATATGAAATCGTGGTCAGAGAGCGTACAAAACAGTGAAGGTAAAAGTCGTATTCAAATGCAAGCATCGTGCGGTTATATGCAAGCTCACCCTGATCATGTACCGTTCTGATGAATGCATTTCGTAAACATTTCATGCTTGTATGGCATGGCATGGTAAACCATTCCCGGAATCCCACACAATGTGTACACAACTTAAGCAAATAATTTTGTGTTTGGGAATTCAATTAGTTGATTCAGAGAAATAACTTATCAGACTATCTCATTGTAAGGGGAATCTTCCGAATGGCACTGTCTTTGTATAATGAAAACTATCATTAACATTATCTGGAAATAAGCAAGGCTTTGGCTGGAAACCACAGGCAGTGTCTTATCTAGATCGTCTTCGGGTAATGAAAATTGTTGTGAGAAGATTTTCCCTGCGAAGTGGAAAATCTACTTGGGGTCGTTATACGTATTTTACAGTAGATAGAATATTATTTATATTAATTGATATTGGATTCGCTGTCTTGAAATGCGATCTCATTGGCGGTTGTATCTTTATTAAAGATCTTAAAGAGGAGCCTTTACAATATTTAAGTGGAACTAGAAAAACTGAGTTAAACATACTGAAACTCAAAAATAAGTTACTTACAATAAATAAAATCCGGCTCGAAGGACCAATGAATAGACTCCGTTGGGAGTGTTGGGACTGTATAATTTAACTAGTGGACTGTATAAATATAGGTGTAATACCATAAATAACAAGTCAGTACAACCAGTGAAGACCGTACAAAGAAATGCACGGAGTGGCCCTTGTCTGTGAGCTCGGTGGTTGGCCCCACGCCTCCCCGCGATTATCCACGCATGTGAGGTGCCAACAAACACTATATTTACCAACCTAAAGAGTTCCTTCGTAAATAAATGATCCTGACTACATCATCAGATCAACTTTACATAAATAAGGGCCGATTTCACAATTGAATCTGAACTCAATCAATACGTCTAAAACGCGTTCAAGACCGGTCAGTGTCATCACTGATACGGAATATTGACATTCAGTGTTTGTAAATTGCTGATCGCGTTCAGTTATATGTCCTTAGTTTATTTTCGACTGAATGAAACGACTATCCCAACCTTGAACCTTTTTCTTTTATTAAAAAACGTTCAAGAACACTCAAAAAACTTACACGGCAGTCAAAAGAGCACAATTTACAAAGTACTACCTAGACATTAATGGGTAGTATCCAAGATGATTCTATGAGAATTTATTACCCAGATCTTCACGTAACAGGAATATTATTACACCAATTACGGCCCGAAGCTTCGTGCCTTGTAGGCCGTTAAGCCATTGTGTTAAGGGGGGTTGGCCGAAGGCTGACTTGGTACAGCCATGGCTAGGAAAGCACAGGCGGTTAGGCAGTTTTTAGTGGAATACCTTCTGTGATTGTAAGATTATAAACTGGGGGAAGGTTCGATCCGGTTATGGGTCTTTCCATTAAACTACAGGCTTGAGCCCAGATAGTCTAGAATGAGTAAAGATAAAGACTCCAACCGTCCCTATACTAGTAGCCCCCCATTAAGTAAATAGAAGCCTGAAGTTTTGTTCAAAGTGAAAAAAAGTGCACATCAAGCAACATTTATTGACCAACTTTGCCTGAACTACATTGATCACTGGCGTAATAAACTAACGCTCGGGCCAATCTTTAGGTTAAGCGACCACCCTTACATACCGAGTTTCCTCCGTGCCTCGGAAAGCACGTTAAGCTGTTGGTCCCGGCTGTCATTTGTCCATCTTTGACAGTCGTTACAAGTAGTCAGTGGCCCAAAAAGTCTGACAACCAGTCTTACTAAGTGGTATCGTATTAACTGGGTTGGTCAGATAGGCAGTCGCCCCATGTAAAATACTGGTATTCAGCTGCATCCGGTTAGAAGGCTAGGCAGATGATGATCATCCACATCGCGACTTCACTCACTGCTGGGTATATATAGGCCTCTCTTTGTTTGTGCTAAGCTCCCCGCTCTTGTGCCAGCCTCATCCATGATATTCAGTGGTGGCAATTGGCCTTCTGGGACCTTCTTTCCTAATGGCTAAGCCATGGAGGTGGCGTTGCTTATTAAGGCATGCCGGCAACCCCATTACGGGCTGCAAAAATGCGGATTACGTTAGGATATTAAATGGTTAAATTATTTTTGTTTAGTTTGTTATGACGTGCCGGAGATTTAGCACAATTATTTCATCGTAGGTTTGCAGGGAATAATTAATTAACAGTGATTTAGATTGGATGTCTTGTAGATCATGGAATTTTCTGGAGATTTCGGTGTATCACCTTCACATACAAAAGGTCACTCCAAAATTCAGTCGAGTCTTCTTCTTAGCATGTCGAAGGCATTAAGTTCAGCATTTCAGACACATAAGTTATGGTTGGTAATGTTAAAACATGACACTTACTATATTACTCGTACATTAACTACTAAAATTGTCTGTTGCTTCATCATCCGGAAAACACAACCTTCCCATATTATTTGAATCACGCCATACCCATTTCTTTATTTCATCGCCACTGCTCTCAAAAACGGTGAAGGAAAACATCGTGAGGAAACCGGGTTCTAGAACCAAAAATTCAAAGACATGTGATGTGACATCTACCAACCCGCACTGGGCCCGCGTAGTGGATTATAGCCCATTCTCTCTCATAGGAGGCCCTGTGTCCCAGTAGTGGGAACATTATTGGTTGATGATGATACCCAATTGTGTGTTCAGTACACAATCAAAACCAAAATAATAAACGACAAACAAAAACCGATAAAAATTACAAAATAATAACTTCAATCCCAAAGCCAGGTTCACAGGAAGTTCTATTTTCAAGCGCCGACATGAAACTAAAAAAACGAAAGCAGTTCATTAAACCTCCCCAACCGCGAAATTAGATTCGACAGTAATTAACATCTGAAGGCCAAGGTTCTTTCCCAACTAACTTTATATCGATTTTGATACCAACGAAATTGTGAAGGAAAAGAATGTGAGAGAACCGAAATGACCTTTTTTCGGATGGGAAATCATCAAATGACTTCTTCCTCTCTGTGCGGAGCGGGAGGGAGTGTCAGACTTTACTGACTAAAACCCATCCATGTTCCTTCCTCGCCCTTTATGTTCCGGGGCCACACGGTTTCTCTATCAAACAGTCCCGCAGCAGCCGATATGGCCTAAGCAAAAATTTCAAAGACTACATTATATCCACTGGATCCGTGTGTGGAGTTACAGTCTCTTTCAAAGAGTAGACCTGTGTCCTAGCAGTGGGAACCATACAGGCTTAAAGTGTATGAAGTACAGTAGTGTAGCGAAGCGGTAGTGAGGCTGCCTTACGTTCTTAGGGTCCTGGGTTCGAATCCCGGTAGGAGCAAATGTTTGTGTGATGAGCATGGACATTTGTTTCCGAGTCACATGGATGTTTATAATGTATAACAAGTATGTATTTACAAACAAAACGTAAAAGTATATGTAGTGTACCAACTAACTGGTGTCCACGACACAAGCTATGCTTAGTGTGGCACTAGATAGCGCTGTGTGTAATGTCCAGCGATATTTATTTATTTATTTACAAACCCAGGATTGTCAAGTTTTTTTGCTGAGAAGCTTGTTCTGGATGCAAATTGGAACTGACCTGTGAACAAATGAGAAAGTTACTATTAATTATTTGCTTCTATATTAGTAGTTCAGTTCTGGGGCGTCACAATTTAGATACCATCGACATGCTATGAAGAAGAACATTAGTAAGAGAAAAGAAAAGAAGAAGAATAAAGAAACTGGGGAGGGGTTCATGAAACTTGATCAGAAAGGGTTTAAGAGGCTCTAAAATTACTTGGGAAAAGTGTACGACAGTGGTATCGATTCTGTTGTACACAAACTAAACTTAATTAAGGCTATTACTATCATTTTCTCTCTAATAAAACGAGAAAGAGACGGACGTAATTTAGAGCTGTCAAATTTAATAAGAACTATTACAAATGAAGGGTGCACGTAAAAACATGTCGACTAAAAACACGGTGACGCGCAAGGCAAAAAACTAGTTCGACATCTCTAACTTAGTTCATAGCTATAGCCGTCCTTTTCTCGCACTGCCTTTTAGTAAAAGATAGCAATAAATAGCCTAAATCAAGTTTAATTTGCACAAAGAACTGACGCCAATGTCGAGTAATAGAAAAGACAGAAAGAAGAAAACCGTCATCTAGCGAGGACCCCAAATTAAGTGGGATTAGGACAAAACGATGATGTTATGTTGACCCATTTAGTGCACCTCACTTTACGTTTATTTGTCTCTTTTTAAGTGTTGCGTAAACTTCTTATTCTAACTCTTTTACAAATTGTAAGTGCATGATACGAGTAGTAATAGTGTATTAGCAAGTTTATCAGAAATTAAAATTGTCACCAAAATATCACAAACTTCTGGAAGAAAATCCATAGTACGGTTTAAGAAATTTATTTCACTCAAAAAGAATACAATTATTCACTTCTATGAGGAAACACATACAAATAATGGTACAATAAAGCGACGGTTTCGCTTGGTAATAAACTAAGTTACGGAAAACACACAAAAATGCAAATACAATTTATAAATTATTCAGGTGGTGCTTAAATAGCCTTTTAAAAGTTGGAAGTGATTTCGATTCTTTGATTACTTTAGGTAAAGAGTTATAGAGTTCAGCCCCCTCATATACGACAGTCTTTCTACCGTAGTTTGTCCTCGGTGCTCTTAAAATTATGATTAGCCTGCCTCGTAATCCGCTTCTGAATTTGCATTCGTTTGTAAATGTTATTTGTGTATGTAGGTATATCTCTATTAATTATTTTACGTACAAGTATGCAAGTGTTATATTTATAAATTTGATCAATGTTCATTAATTTTGTTTCTTTGAAAACCTTTTGAGTAGATGTTAAATAATCAAAATTGAATAAGAGTTTAATTATTTTATTTTGAGATGTTTGTAGCTTTTTAAGGTGAATTCTGGCAGCAGTTACGTTTTTTATCATGAAAAATACTTGTAACATAAAACCAGCTTAATACAGCTTATAATCCAAGCATTGTAAATGTCAAGTGAGCCAAAAATATTGCCAAGGGGTTCAAGCTATGGGCCTCCATTACTTATGACAGTGGAGGCCCATTAAGGGGTGCCGTCTTACGCACTTTTATAAATGAAAGTCATTTTTGGTGTTATTGTTTATATTCAAGCGCTTCTGCGGTTTGGGGGTTGGTAGAGTTGCAAGTTGAGTTGGGAAGTGCGACTTGTAATTTTTGTAGATGGAACTCTTGTGTTTTTAAAATCGTTATACTGTGCTCAAATGTGATGAATAGGGATTGCATGTGATCAAAAGAATTTTGAATATAAATAATAATGGATGGACATGAAAACCAATGAACCGATAGATGAATTGTGTAAAGAATGACATGAAATAAAAAGGAAAAAGGAGTACCTGACAACGTACCTGAATGATTCATCACTATCACTACATATTGTAAAACAAAGTCCTTCGCCGAGTCTGTCTATCTGTTTGCGATAAACTCATAAACTACTGCACCGATTTTCATTCTGTCTTCACCAATGGATAGAGTGGTTCTCGAGGAAGTTTTTAGTATGAAATTTGAACGCGGGAAAGGCCTCGGGCATCAGCTAGTTTCACATAAAAATCTTTGTTACTCCTTTTCCTATAACACGGGAACTGTCTATTGAAACATAATTAAGTAAGCAACACGCACGAACCTCCCATTTCCAGAAAACACTTCAATTCACCCCAAATTACAGCTATCAAGCACCTAAGTTAATTGGTACGAGTTTTTTAGTTAAGTGATGTTCACTTGGAGAGGAAACAGTAAAACTATGGGCGGAAGTTGTTCATGTCTGGTCTTTTAAGTATTAATGAGGATACTAATGTCAAAGTTCGACCTTTTCATTAAATCATTGAGGTCAAGTCGAGTCGCACGGGACCGGTCAATGTAGCGACACTTGGGGGAGGCCTATGTCCAGCAGTGGACGTCTTTCGGCTGAGATGATGATGATGATGATTTGAAGTCAAGAGTGGTGTATTAAAGATGTTTTTTTTTCTGGTGGTTTTTATGCGAGTCCATAAAATAACATCCATATGTTTATAAGTATAATAATTTACAAACAAAAAAGTATATATGTAGTATATCAACTATCTGGTGTCCACAACACAGGCCTTGCTTAGTGTGGCACTAGATGCCGCTGTGTGGTAATGTCCAGCGATATTATTATTATTTTATTAAATTATATACGTACAAGATATGAGACGTAGAATGTAATGTTTAATGTCTAACAACGAAGAATTACAATTCTGGGATGGCTTATCATAATTATAATGATAGCAATCACCTACCTACCTTACTAAATGGGCGCAATAAAAACTGCACATACCCTGCTTACCTGACGCCGTATAAAAGTCGTAATCAACTCGTATTAAAATTATGACAGTACTTCTAAAGTCATTCGCACAAAACTGGGGGTGATGACAAAATTGTTTTGTTTTTGGACTCTGTCCTTACTGTACTGTTACTAAAAATGTTCATCACCAAATCTGTAGAGATATGTTATACAAAGAAGTATAACTATTTAAATCGATAGATGTGCCTTTACCACAGCTCACGAGTGTTTATTACTCGTACACTTACCAGAGTAAAGTACACTTACCTACTTAAGTGGATCTAATGCTAAATTATGTAGTCGATGATCTTGGTGCACGGTAAAACTCTAATGAGTTTATGTTGGCACCAACTTAAATGTATAAACTGTATGTTTGCTACTGAATAAATAAATAAATAAATAAGTCGGACAATAGGCCAAACGGCAAAAAAAAAATAATTAGTCCGTCAGTAAATGATCAAAAAGTGTTTGACCCGTATTTTTTCTTTTGTTACATAAACCAAAATTTTCATCACCAAATCTGTAGAGATGTGTTATACAAAGAAGTATAACTATTTAAATCGATAGATGTCCCTTTACCACAGCTCACGGGTGTTAAATACACAAGTACCAGAGTATAGTCGGACAATAGGCCAAACGGCAAAAAAAAACGAATTAGTCCGTCAGTAGATCATCAAAAAGTGTTTGACCCGTATTTTTTCTTTTGTTACATAAACCAAAATTGACGAAGATACGTTGCTTTTTAAATTCTCAATACGTCACACCGTGGTATAATTTTAGCTAGTTCTGACATCACGAGCCCCCACTCCCGAGTTTTGATGCGTTTTATCTTTGTCAATATTCATTGATTTACAAAAACAAAAAATACCTGTCCATATTTTCCAATACTCTAACTGACGGACTAAATGGATTTGCAATTTTTTGATACTGTCGTCATGCCTATTCTAAAACGTCATAAACACTCATTTTTATTTGTCAGCGAAAAGGGAACGCTATGTGTTAGCTAGGTAGGGCTAATTTTAATGAAATAAATCTTTGCGTTTACTCGCAATACAGAAGGTGGTCGTGGTCGCCGCGAAGTCTGTTTTGATGCCCGGTTGTGTCAATAAACTCGCCTGATGTGAAATGTGGTGTACCTACTCTTAGGTACACCTCTGTCTAAACCAGCCATACTCAACCTTTTTTTTATAGGGGTCACAGACACATTTCAGTCATGGTGTCGAGGGCCACAAGCAAAAATTATTAAGGTCATAATTAAAACGTAATTCCAAGTTAACGATGTAGTTCCTTTATTAGTGAAAAAAGAAGTTTTAACAAAGATGTTAATATTTTTTAATGCAATTTTTGATACTGTGCACACTTTTTTCTGTTTCAATGACCTCACATTCCCGTTCTGAAAAACCCATTCTCTGATGGGCGCGTTTAAAATGGTTAACAATTAATTTGTAACTTCAGATGGGCTAATAACAAAGGGCCGGCGGGCCACATGCGGCCCGCGGGCCGCAGGTTCAGTATAGCTGGTCAAAACCATCGTTCGTCTGTCTAATGACGACAGGCCGTGTCGACGGCGCGTTCGTGTTCTACGCGCGCCTCAAAGAGATGTCAGCAAAGTGAAGGCCCGCAAGGGCCGAAGCCTGCCGGGGTTGCGGGACTGTTCGAAAAAGATACCGCGGCCCCGGAACATAAAGGGCGAGGAAGGAACATGGATGGGTTTTAGTCAGTAAAAGTCTTAAACTCCCTCCCGCTCCGGCCAGAGTGGGAGAAGTTATTTGATGATTTCCCATCCGAAATATATAAAAACCGGCCAAGAGCGTGTCGGGCCACGCTCACTGTAGGGTTCCGTAGCTTCCCAGACCATTAAAAATACCAACATTTTTCGTCAGCAAAAATAACTTTGTTTTTCATAGTATTTGTATGAAAAACAAAGTTATCATTTGCGTTTTTTTTGAAAAAGTGCTATATAACTCAAAAACTATTCAACTCATCAAGTTGAAAATAATTTTCCTAGAAAGTTCATATAAAGGTCTACTTCTGTGATTTTTTTCATATTTTTTAAACTTATGGTTCAAAAGTTAGAGGGGGGGGGGACACATTGTTTTTGACTTTCGGAGCGATTATTTCCTAAAATATTAATATTATCAAAAAATGATTTTAGAAAACCCCTATTCATTTTTAAATACCTATCCAACAATATATCACACGTCAGGGTCAAAATTAAAAAAAAAATCGCTCCCCACTTTACGTCTGGGGGAGGTACCCTAGTAAAAATGTTTTTTTAAATTTTTATTTTTGCACTTTGTCGGCATGATTGATATACATATTGGTACCAAATTTCAGCTTTCTCGTGCTAACGGTCACTGAGATTATCCGCGGACAGACAGACAGACAGACAGACAGACAGACATGGCGAAACTATAAGGGTTCCGTTTTTTGCCATTTGGCTACGGAACCCTAAAAAAGGGGATTAGAAGCGTAATGTTTATGTGACTTTTGTTGTTATTGCAATCATGACACGTCGATTCTGTGGTGCTTGTTATAACCAAACTAATGCAGTAACCAACACGGCTAACCAAACATTATTTCATTAACTACCTCTAGTTCAAAACCACCACAGAAATTATAAATAAACCCGCCAACAATAAAAAAATAACGAAGCCAAACCATAACTATCATATACAACCCCGTTTTTGTGGTAAGCCCTAATGAGAGGCCATAAAATGTCATAAAAAGGATCTGGCAGTTTACAACTCATACCCGTACCGGTGCCACTATGGAAAATATAGGTCGGTATCGGATCAAAAATCTGTAACTTCATGAATTTTTGTCGTATCGTGATGAAACTTGGCACAAATATGCAGTAAGGTTTGGAGATTTGAATGATGTAGTTTATAGTGTTTTATTGTATTTCGATGTATGTTTTTTTTGCATAGAATGAAAGAAATGGGAAAAAATCACGAAAAAAAATAGTAAAAAAATTAAAAGTACGAATATACAAGTTTATAATGACTAAAAAGATTAAACCATGATTAATTACAACAAGCTAAGTAAAATATATATAAATATATATATGAAAACAATTTACTAAATTAAAATCATATTACTAATAGGTAACATCCTATACTCTGGCTTCATGAAATGATGTAGCTAGGTACAAATATAAGTAATAACTAAATATAAATATTATTCTTAACTTATAACACTTCAGGATCAGGCTCAGTAAATGTGGGTTCACTTTCAGGTGCCACGTTTAAAAGACTTAGTGCCTCTTCTTCAAGTTCTTTCACATTTCTTACGTACGGTTTTCTCAAACTTGTTATATATGGATCTGACGTGTATAAAAGCGTCTTAAAGACATCTTCATTTGTAGCAGATCGGGAACATTTTCTGGCATGATGAAGTCGTATGTTTCTGTAGTCTTTGTTGCGAGACTCTTGTGCGTCTTCCGATAGCTGTCCAATAGGAAGCACCGCAAAATGTTTGATAACGTTTTCTCCGTGTATGAGTATTTTATGAACGGAGGATGGCATATAATACCAATCGTAACTACTTACATAGATTCTTGCAGTTTCTATTGCATATTCCCCAAATTTTTCAGGGTCGATCATCATTCCAGAAGAAAGAACTTGCAAGATAATGTATAGGCGTTTAATCAATGCCTCATCTACACCTGTTATTTCCGCTGAGCAAGTGCTATTATAGAAGAATCTTCGTGCGGTATTGCCATCGTTCGTATTCCCGCTAACTTGCCGAGGTTTGTCGACGATTAATCCCAACTCCTCCCTGAAACGCTTTTGAACAAGTTCTTTCTTTTCTTTTTTTAATCTCTTATTTTCCTCAGTAGAAGCAGCCCAAGTCTTAAACGAAAGATTATAGGAAATATGCAATATCATTTCCATGCAGCGAATCCAGGCGTGTAAGGTGGACAATCCGTATTGGTAGGCGTTTTCGTTTTCAGGTCTGGCAGTTACTTTCGATAGGTCATTCATTAGCCGTGGAGTAGCCCCACATATCGTGCATGTGGAACCAGATGGAGTATCTGTAAGGACCTGAGCCACCTTTCCATCGATCATCGTTAGAAATAGTTCATGCTTCACATTTACTGCAATACCATCTTTGTTTATAAGTGATGCTTGTGCAGCCCTAATTTGATTTTTAATATCATCGACAACTGCCTTGGTTTTTTCTGGAGTTTCCTTACAAAACTCAATAGAAATGGGTCTGCAAAAACGGACAGATGAAGGTACCGGATTTTGCCAAACAACGGATCCCGATTGCACATCAACTAATCTGATGGGTACTAATGAAGTGATGAACAAATTGGCATCTGAAATTGTTTCCGACTCTTCTGCAAGTATTTGCTTGTATTGGCTTTGACCAGATGAACCATCACATCCCCATTTACAATAAAGAATCAATGTTCTATATTGTTCTTGGAAAACAGAATCGATTTTTAAAATTCTAGCAGCAGTATGATCCAATAAATCTTGGATATTAATCACTTTAGCATAAGTATTCGTGATTTCGATTGTAGAAGATGGTGGATAACAGGATCTTTTTATTTCTTGTATTTTGTAGTAAGGCGGGAATATACAACACTTTCGTTCGTTGGTTAAGTTTCTCAGGTACATATATTGTGCTTTTGTTAGATTCAAGTCTATAAAAGCACTCAATGCTTCCGTATCGGAAAGAATGTTCATCTGCTCTAAGTCGTTCCACTTACTTGAGATATCTAATTTCTTTTGAGTGTCAGCGGTTCTTAATTCTTCGACAAGATGAGCTTCTGTGTACTCACATAAAGCCCGTAGTCCCTGCACATAGGCGTTTTTTATATGCTCGAATCCATATTCTTGGAGTAGAAGAGTGTTTTTCCTCTTCTTGGTAGATTCTGAGGAGTCTCCATAAGCCACGCATGGTCTTCCTCGTTGGCCAGATGTTGATGGCGTAGAATATTGTTCAGAATCCGGTAAATTTAACGAATACGTTGAGTCCAACCAAGTACAATTCTTCTGTAAAAATGTTTCTTTTTTCCGAGATGCCAGGGCCCAGCGCTTGTTGAAAATAGGAAGAATGTGCCTTTGTATGTCACTAATTATAAAACACAAGTTGTTTTCAGAAACACTGAGCTTTTCCACTAAAACTTTGGATAATGATTCCATGGTCTTGCCACCCTCGATATAGGGGATTATGAAGTCTCGTTTGGTACAACTGAAGGAAGACATTTTACCACTTCACAATCTGCAGAAATAATAGGCGTAGATGAGATTTGCTTCACTTGAAGTTACACTGATGTAGATGGTTCGAATAGTTTTTGCTTCCCTTTATATACTCATTTTACAATATCGAATTGGTACCCACATTATCATTATCTTGTAATTTCCCACGCAAACCGAGTGCAAATTTGATAAGGTCCCTTTGTTATCACGAAATAATGAAGAAAATATCCAAAAAGATCCCTAATGTTCATGTGAATGGTGTCAGTGGTAAACCGCAAAAGATACCAATTTTCGGGTACTGACTTTTATCAGTTTTTTTCTCATACCTTCTAAAACCGCAAATATCCACAGCTGATTATTTTTGCATTCTATTTATGAATAGTTAGACTACTAGTCAACACAAAAAGTAGCGGTTGGGCAAACGTGGGTAACATTGAAAACCTTCGACGAAAAAAAATATAAGTGAAAAATAAGGTATGTCACTTTTTAAGTAATTACTGAAATATTTTTCTTTACTTTTAAAATCATTAAGCTGTATCGCAAAAAGCATAAAATAACCTTTCTAAAAATGTAAAATACTGCATATCTGTACCAAGTACTTTTTTCACAATATGGTATTGAAAGATGTATACGCAAAGACTTGAGATTGGCACTTCTGTCTTCTATGTATTTCTATCTATGAAAAAAATAATAATTTCGCGTATTAAGTGAAAAAATCCTAATGAATATTATGATTTAACTATTAGAGAAACTAATAAAATAGCCATATTATCCAAATTATGATATTCGTAACAGGCATTTTTGATATGCGCTTGTTCTACCATTTTCCATAGTGCGGTGGCTTGATTATGACATCCTATAAAATTGTTATGGCGGCCATACATTGTGGAGACGTGGTGTTAGCTGTAATTACTAATTATGGGTATCTGATAAAGGGAATGGAATTTGGAGTAATTTCTGGATGAAGCACGGCACGGCACGACGCACGCACGCACGGCGGCGGCGGCGCGGCGGCACGGTACGGCTGGTATTTAGTTTTGGTGTCTTGAAAAGCAATGTCAATGACATTTAAGTTTTTTACTACGCTAATGATGATCGCTGGGGTTCACACGATGGTTTCCGGAAGACGGACGGCACCGCCGCCGTTGCGAGACAATCTGAACGCGTACCGCGAGGGTTGGTTCGAGGAGGCACAGAGAAAGAGCAGATGGAAGGAATTAGAGGAGACTTTTGCCCAAGAGTGGGACAGGCTATTAAAAAAAAATGGCTTTCGTTTGGTCGAAACTCCATTTTAAACTTCATAAATACAGCCGTTTTGAGGGAAGCAGGCAAATTCATCACAGTGACACGTTACATCTAAACCACGAAAGAACACCCCTTGCCCCTCCCTTTCTATCTTTCATCCCCTAACATGAACAACATTAACAAGAACAGAGCAGTGATGCGACACATCCCGGGACAAGTTGTCCCCGTTTGAGTCCTCCCGAAAACCACCATGTACAACCACACCCTACAGATTTAACCCTAAAAACTCTTCCTATTAACGGAAAGCCTTTGTAGATTGTGTCGGATATAAATCAGGAAATCGCATGCATATGTAGCACGAGCCCTGTTTCCTACCGCCATTCATTGGGGGCGCATACATTAGCATACATTGCTTGTAAGGGTGGAATTTAAAATCTTTTGACCGTTGGACAGTGGTGGAAGATTGAGTGACGATGTAGGTCTTGTTTTGGTGTTGTGGGTGTTGAGCTGTGCTTATTGCAGTACATCATCATCTTTCTGACCTTGCCCCCATGTTATTTGGGCTTAAAGTCACCCAAAGGGCAATGGAGAGGGCTATGCTCGGAGTTTCCTTGCGTGATCGAAGCAGAAATGAAGACATCCGCAAGAGCACCAAGGTCACCGACGTAGCCCGAAGAATTGCCAAACTTAAGTGGCAGTGGGCAGGGCACATTGCTCGCAGAACGGATGGCCGATGGGGCCGAAAAGTTCTGGAGTGGTGACCGCGAACCGGAAGGGGATGCGTTGGAAGACCTCCCACTAGGTGGACCGATGACCTGGTGAAGGTTGCGGGAATCCGTTGGATGCGAGTAGCACGGGACCGGTCAATGTGGCGACACTTGGGGGAGGCCTTTGTCCAGCAGTGGACGTCTTTCGGCTGAAATGATGATGAATCGTGACGCCTATCATTTGTTCCTTTTCCTTCAAATCAAACTGCTAATTGCAGTTATGTGTGAAAATCTATTGCCTGCTCCAATATGTTTTATTATAACCAGATCTGTCCTATTTCTGAGTAGTTCCTCGCAATTTTGCGCTTCACTACGTCAATTTTGTGCTTCACTACGTCAATTTTGCGCTTCACTACGTCAATTTTGCGCTTCACTACGTCAATTTTGCGCTTCACTACGTCAATTCTTGGAAAAGCCACCCCAGGCGTCTTCGTCGTCTCATCAGTCTGACGCGAATTTCAAAGGCGTTATTAAATAATGCTAGAAACATTACTTATTGGCTGTTCTTGGATACACTGTGACTTTCAGCAGTCAACGTAACTTACTTTTCTACTTGAATTCTTTGAAATGGTGGTTTATACTGACGGTTAGCGTGGTATGAGAAAAATATCGTGAGGTAAGTATTAAGTATGAATGTGGATGTGGATAAGGAGTACAGGAAGACCAAAGAAAAGATGGATGGACTGTAAAATCAATCAATCAATCATTTTACTATCAGGCAACCTAAGGCCCATAGATAAAATACACAAAAATACATTACAACTTAAAAATATACTATTACACACGAAGTGGCGGCGTCGTGTTACGCTGTGCGGTGTCACGTAGCCTGCCGCGAAAACGTCGGTAGACAACACCCTTCGGCCAAAACTCTTCCTTGAGAAACTTGTCGAGATATTGTGTCGGAACTCGCACCACAAACGACTTGAAGTTAGTGTTGTGACGCGGCTCCAACTTCTCGACCCACAAGGTCCAGCTGGTCAGCTGGACATAGCAAGAAAGGAGCTGTGACTGATAAGATGACGAGTAATAGAGAACTACGTAAGAAGACATGCTGAGCCAACCCCAAATGTTGGAAAAAGGGCAGGATAATGATAATAAATAATCTGTACTAAGTACTCTAAAACTTGCGTATTTCTTAAGAATAGAAGCAACAACTAAATCAAAAATCATTTGAAGAACATACCAACTAATTGCTCATTCATTCGGAAGTGCTCTTAAAAGTCCTTTCACAAAATCTTTGCGCCTTTCTTACACGCTCGCCGCTCTCAGATTGGTCGAATTCCATTTTCCGAGAAATTCTATCTAATTCACTCGCTACAGAACTTTAATTAAAAATTAAACCCATTAATTTAATGAAAAGGACAGTTCGCTGGTCTTCAAAAATGTCCATTTTAGATCGCATTCGGTCCCAAAATGTACCTTTTAAATTATAAAAAGACGGCTTGACAATTCTTTGAATTAGTCCCCCGTTGAATTCAATTAATTCGTTCCTGGACGATTAATTTGAATACAATGTTCTTGTTTGAAGATCTTCCTTCACATCAGCGCGTTTTTTTCGCCATTCTTGGACATTTAACAAGTAAAGGAAGTAATTAAAACTTTAGTGCTTGACGTCAAATAAATTGAAAAAGTTTCGTCAATAGCATGTAATTTTACCCTGTGTGATAGGGATGGTGGGATGACGCGGGATTCGGCCGCGGGAAAAGTTTAGATTCTCCTTTCCCTGCTTTGTTTTCCCGGGACAAGTAAACAAGGGGTAAGTGTAATCAAAAAAAAAAAAAATTAAAAAAAGATTTTTTTTTAAAATAACGCGATAGTTAAATAAAAACATGTGAGGTAATAAGAGCCCTTTGGGTCACGCAATTCGTTACTTTATTTTTTTTTTCGTTTCGTCTTTTACATGGTAATTTCGGTACGGAATAAAAACTTGGTCGAACAAAGAGTAATTAGGTTCTTGCCTGTTGTTTTTTCTTTATAGAAGTTGATGACTGGCTAATATCACCACGACATACCATTCTTTCCGGTGTAATAGAATAAGCGAAAGTTCAGAATTACAGCCAGAGGGTACTAGGGTTTTCAAAATACCTACTGCATGACAATCACATGAAAAGCCAGTATCCCGCGAAGGGTTAGGCAGACTACATTTTGCCAGTTATGTTTTAAGTCCCATGCAATTTGGTGCGAGCCTATTGCCGTCAACCGGACACAAAACCAAACTCCGTGGCCAAGATATACAGAAAACAGAGATATTCTTTATGGAAAAACTCAATAAAACAGTCGAGCAACGAGGCAATAATTAGAATATTTTACTGAAGTTATTATATACGTCCTTTTAGCTTCCATTGATTATGGTTTACATTAAATCAATACTAATATTATAAAGCTGAAGAATTTGTTTGTTTGGTTGAACGAGCTAATCTTAGGACCTACTGCTTGAAATTGAAAAACTGTATTTGTTTGTGTCCATTTATCGAGGAAGGTTATAGGCTATAAAATATAACATCACGCTACGACCAAAGCGGAGCATAAATAAAAAATGAAAAAATGAAATAATAAAAAAAAAAAAAAAAAAAAAAAAAAAAAAAAAAAATGTTGCATAAACGGGGAAAATTTATTCCTTTTGTGAGCCTTTTCTCGCTTCTGTGGGTCAGCTAAGTTATGTATAATTCGGATCAACACGATAGCAAAGAATCCTATCCAAACCCGGTGCATATTTTTTTTCGTTCCTCAACATACATGTTACAAGACTCACCACAGACCGTAGCTTCCCCAAACATGTCGCAACATCCCCTGATTACTCTGCAACAGGCAGCAACGGGCCTAAACAAACATGTTTTCAAACTTCGTCCCTACTCCCTTTGCTCAGGACTTTTATGTAGCTTCTGTTTACATGGTCACGTGGTTATAAGGGGTGTAGCAGATATACTTTTAGCATGCAGCGAATCTTTGTTTTGGGAAGCTGCAGAAATACAACATAAAATATAACCTTGAAACCTATAAATTGTATAACGGGCTGGTGTCCGCAACGCCACGTCAAAGCGCGTGTTTTGCGTATGGGCTTTAATCCACCACGCGGTCCCAGTGCAGGTTGGTAGATGTCAGATGTCTTCGAATGTTCGGTTCTAGGACATGCCGGTTTCCTCACGATGTTTTCCTTCACCGTTTTTGAGAGCAGTGGTGATGAAATAAATTACTTACACAAAGTAATGCGCCTGTCTGGGTTCGAACCCACGACTTACTGTTCGCAAATCGGGGCCACCACCACTAGGCCACCGCTGCTCTCCCTTGAAACTTTTAAGGCGGTACCGATATAAAGTGAAACCATTTTCGTAAATAAAAAGAAATATTCACCAGCACCTTGTCAAATACTTATTTAACAAAAAAGTAGAATTTAATTTCAACAGTTGAGCGCTCATTACATGCACTAAATAAAATTTTAGGAACTTAACATCACGCTAGTCAACCCTGATAGGTTAGAAAGAAAAGAAAGAAAGAAAGACATCATGTTTATTTGGCACATGCCACAAGAGCACACAACAAAAACAAAAAGAGGAATAAAAACATACATAAAAACTTAAACTACATAATAAAAACTTAAAGGAAACAGAAAAAACTTAAAACTAAACAGGTTAAACTGAGGTGCACCTGTAATGAACTCACATTTCACGAGTTTTGTTCAAGTCCCTTAAATAATGAGAGGTGTGGCTATTGCCATCAACAGGGCCCAACTCTAGGCTGGCAAAGATGTATTGTAGATAGATTCATTCATTTCTGCCTAACCCAATATGAGAAAATTCTAGGAACTCCGGATTCGAAGCTCCAAGAAATTCTTGTTCGTATTGATTTCCACAAGAGAACCAATGAGATAACTGAATGACTTACATAGAAATGATAGAAGCAATCGTAATATAATGTTTGTGGTTTGAATTCCTGCAATATCAATTCCTGTGGCTTCTATTTCACATTCTATTAGTTATCAACTACTGATGAATGTTTACATTGATCAGGTAAAACAGTGGTAGAATTCAGAAACACATCTCAATTTTAAGTGGGCTTAAAAATGTCTGCTGTTTTTGCACGTTAGTCCTACTGTAGATCTTGGCGGCCAACGTCAGGAACGACTGGCGATGAACAAACACAGGTGTACTCTCTCTTCCCACACTTTCAGTTTTTTTATTTTTTAATATGATGGGCCTACTCTTGACCTCAATTTAGTCCTGAAGACAGAGATGAGGTCGACGATGGAACGAGTTGCCCAAAAGAAGTATATGATTAACTCGTGACTGAAATAGATCGAGGTCATATCAACTCGGGAACACCGACGCAGGTAGGGAATTCCACTCCTTATTGTTCGATGGGACAGCTATCTGACCTGATCGGAGAGATATAAGGCGCAGGAGTAACGGCTTCGCGGGCCTGTGGACGTTTAGCTATGGGCTAGCTAGCCGTCGGTCCGTCTAATGACGACAGGCCGTGTTGACGGCGCGTTCGTGATCCACGCGCGCCTCAAAGAGATGTCAGCATAAAGGGAGGGGCCCGCAAGGGCCGAAGACTGCTGGGGTTGCGGGACTGTTCGAAAGAGATACCGTGGCCCCGGAACGTAAATGGCGAGGAAGGAACAGGGATGGGTTTTAGTCAGTAAAAGTCCGACACTCCCCCGTGGGAGAAGTCATTTGATGATTTGAAAAAAAGGAGTAATGGCTTAATATGCTTTCTGAGGCACGACGGTATCATAACGCCAACTTCCTAGCTGCTACGATTGAACGAAATTGAAAGTGACAAAAGAACGTACTGAAAAGTTTGTTAGAGAATTTGGGGGTAACTCTGTGCCCTATTTCAGGGCCTAATAAGATTCTAAGTCTAACAGGCTTCCGAAATACTTTCGGAAACACCTACCCTTGCATCCTTAAGACATTTACAAAAAAACTTTCAGCGTAATTGAATTTATTCTAAGAGAACTTGGAAACAAGAGGCTTGTAATAATGCAAGGGCCGTACCGTCGGTTCATTTAGTTAAGTATGCTGAATATTCCGTACAACTTCCCGAAGCTCCCAACTTGGGGAGAAAAATACTTATTGATTTCTTAAGGAGCCGGTCGTTACACAATTAATCTTTTTCCGTCGCCCTTGGACGAAGTTAATTTAGTTTAACGGCTTTTTGTATGGAGCTTCGGCGAGCTGGTTCATTTATTTTCTGGATCTTTAATTATTTTTGTTGGATTGGCGATTGTGAATTTAAGTAGGTAGAATTGTAATTTTATTTGCGAGTCCTTAACTTATGTTACGACATCATTATTTGTCTAGTATTTTCCTCACTATTTGAGGGCTTTGAGTTGGTTTTCAGTTTAACTGGATACAGCTGAATACCAGTTATTTTCAAAAATCGATCATCGAATGTCTCCTGCTGGACTTACACAAACTATTTTATTATATTACCACTTTCGGCTTTCTGATTACCCAAAACGACTTTTGAAGATCAACGAACGACATCTGGAGACCAACAGCATAACGTGCTTTCCGAGGCAAAGAGGAGTCTCAGTATATTAGGGATGGGCATCCATCCACGAATCGACCTAACAGACGCCCGTACGACTGCTATCATTTAGCCACGACCCCTAAATACGAGTAAGTACCAATATGCCTTTTTCAAGTCATACGTACTATGAGTTAGACAGCACTGACTACACCGGTGATGGGAAACATCGTTAGGAAAACCTGGATTTCGGTCTGACTGCAATTTTTAACCCGTATTGAGCAAACGTGGTGAACTGGTGATCAGGCTCAGAGCTTCTCTCCGTGTGAGAAGCAGCCTTTGTCTGATATTCGGGACACAACAGGCAACCAAACCAAACCCTGAAGAAGACTGTCGTATCCAATAACAAAACAAGTCAAAACCCGATACACTCCACTCAAATCCAGATACAGTAGAACCGTATAATACAGTACCTAAAGCCAGAGAACCAATTCATACAGACTAAGTTAATGTGCTCTGCGATTTATCGCGCGGTTTCAATAAGACGCTCTATATAAAAAAGTAATAAAACCTTCACGGTTTATCTCGGAAGAATTACTGGTAGCTGAAGATATTCGGTTATCCGGTTAGATATAAGATGACTTGCAAATGGGTACGTTTATTTCGAGTGTAATTTTTGAGAGAGCATATTGGTGTTTTCTGTTATTTATGTTTTTAAAAGAAACAGACGATTTTTTTGCGCGGAAATTCGGGTCTATCATGGAACGAGCGTGCCCAGAAGACGACATATTTTCGGCAGCCTTTAATGCTAATAGATAAGTAGTCGCTTTTTCTTCACCTCGGATTAACTTATTTGACTGACTTAACATTTTTTTTTAATTGTTTTTTTTTCTCGATTTTGTGACATTTTATGATTTATACTGACTGATAAATGTTTATAACTGACTATTATGTATTTGGATGATGCCTTCAGTAATTTAGTTTTTTATTTTGTAACATTTATTTTGAATTTGTACGCCTTACGGGTGAAGCATGTACGTACACAATATTCTTAATCATCCTGCGTGCTTAATTTGCATGTTTTAACAAATAAAAATTATCTTTATCTTTATCTCGGAACCTCTGGTCGTATCACAACTTTCACTGACCTCTTTAAACCAATACAGCTGCACAATCAACTCGATAATGAACATCAGAATCCATAAAACTAATTAAAGCTCAGCCTCTTTAGATGAAACTGTTGGTATTTTAATAAACACTAATAGCAACCGACACTCAATAAAAACAATTAGGACTTACCTTACGTTTCTACTAATTAAAACACGATGAAATACCCGTTTTGGAACTTATTTTGAACCTTGTTCCAACAGCATTAAGGTTGAGAATTCCGCATCTTAGTGCATCAAATTAAAATGTTCGCGCAACTTCCATTGTTTTCTAGTGTTAACTTTAATAAGTGAGTAAGTGAAGTAAATTGCACTTTCATTTGGTTATTAAAACATCTTGGTAGTTGGGATTGTTTTGATTTGATGCTCATCCTAGAAATAAGGGATGACATTTATGTTGCACTTTTAAAGAAAGTTTTGCAAGCGCGACTGCCGAGAATAAAGTCCTGGGTTCGATTCCCGGGTCGAGCTAGGTGTTTAATTTTGTTTTTATATCAGGAATTTCTTATCTATTCTAACTTTTGAACTTTTAGTTAATAACATAACATCACACCTATTTCTTCCATGTGATGCAGAGGTGACAGCTGGAATAGAATAGAATAGAATACTCTTTATTATGTACACCATAAAAAATAGAAATACAAAAATTTTAAACATTTTACGAGGGTGACACAATGGGCGGTCTTATCGCTAAAAGCGATCTTTTAAAGACAACCTTTGGATGGATTTAAAGGGGAAGGAGAGACAATACTGCAGGTAGCCTGTGGTGTACCATTTACATATATACAATAAATAAATACATACATATACACACATAAGACATATTACACTTATGTATATATATATAAAACATATATACATAAGTGCATATACATCATATTATATATATAATATACATACTTTTTTAATTATCATGAAACAAGTGCGAACGAACTAAAATTGACATACCAAATAAAAAAAAATGCTTAAGGAGAGAGATACAGTTTTTTATCATGCTTTTAAAAATTGGCAGAGATTGAGCACGCCTTATAGACACTGGCAAGGCATTCCATAGCCTCCTGGATCGACTGAAGATACGCTCGCCCAGGTCTGTATGACGATGGGTGACCGTCCATTGCATACACAGAAGCCTCGCTTTCGTGGCTTGGATTGCACGTTCACCTAGTCGCAACCATTCTAACCAAGGGCTATAATTTTATCCTGTAACTAGGTTTTGGAGATCAGATAGTTGAGGCAAAAGTACTTAGTATAACTCCGGATGAAAGAAACCAGATTGATTCAATTACTCTGAACCAAATAAAAGTTGCTATTACAAATAAAAGAAGAATAGCGGATAACAGTTGGAAACCGCGTTATGGAATTAAATGGAGTTAGGCAGGACACCTAGCAAGGCGCGGTGATGGCAGATGGAGTAAAGCTGTGACCGAGTGGAGTCCTAGGACATTTTTTTTTTTTTTTTTTTTTTTTTTTGTTTGGGCAGGAGTGGGAAATCCCCGCGGACAGCTCGACTATCCCACAGGAATTTCTCCTGTGAGACAGTCGAGGTAGTGCCGGACTCGAACCGGCTAAAAACCACTCCTGCCTAGCCAGTGTCCCTCTGACGTGATCAGAGCCCTTTTTATCGGCTTCATTAATTGTTTTGCGACTGTTTGGTTGGAGGCCGAGGAGACCACACTCTGTCTTTGGTTTTTATCTGCAATAAAGTTCCTATTTGTTTTACTACTATTTTACTAATTATTTTGTTGTTACTAGTTAAAAGACTTACTATTTTCAAACTGATTAACTCGTCCTACCCCTATTACTATTTATTTTCTTTATCCTTGCAATTAATTTACTTTTGACCCATATGAAACAATCACTAACCCTTATTTTATGCCCTTTCAAATTATATTCTGCGTTACTTTTACTTTACTACTAACTAATTTATACTTATTTATTAGATTTTTTCAAATATCGAAATTATATCATCACTATATAATTAGATATTATTAATCAATTATTTTTGAGATCATTTTAAGGCCTAGATAAAACATTAATTTAAGAATGAATACAACTCGTACTATAAACATTTTGAAACGACGGCAGAAATCGTCGCCCAGTCTGACACAACTTGACGATTCCACTAAAGTTGACTCACGGTCCAGCATAATTCCAGCCACTTTCTTATGAAAGTGACTCCAATTATCGTTCTCCATTAAGCCAACCCCAGTGGTTCGCTCAATGCGTCTGCTATCTGGTTGTGTCAGACTGGTCATCACTGTGTACGTGGAAGTGGGCGCATCGACAACTTTAGCAATATGCTATTGATGCTCTCGCGAATGCGTCCCACTTCCTACGTATCGGGCATGAATCACTAAAAGCAGGAGTCCTAGGACTGGAAAGAGAAGTGTTGGTCGTCCAGCGGCAAAATGGGCAGACAACATTGTTGCTATTGCGGGAATTTCCTGGATGAGGCTGGCACAAAAACTTGGAGCTTGGCACAAGCAAAGAGAGCCATATACTAAGCAGTAGCTGAACTCAGACTGTAGATGATGATAATTAAATATTAGTTCAACAAACAAACATGTAGGTAGTATACATATATGTCACCATAAAATTGTAAAAACCTTGGAAAGTCCCGATTATGGGGCGGGAGATAATATGATCGCATGCATTTCACAATTTCACGGTTTCACTTCGACCGATTACAATCTACCGAAAAATAATACGTCATATTGCATAAGCAGTATGTTCAGTTGATAATATTTCGACAGTTTACAATCTCGCTAGATAGATTACAATCTAACGGTGTTTACAATGGGACGCTGACATTTACAATGAATTTAACAGCAGTTTTTCCCAGGAAACCCTAACAAAGGGGGTTTACAATAATACCGTTGCTGTGTGAGACGGGGTCTTTACAAATCCTTTTCAATACCCCTTTTGAGTCATTGTGTAAGCTTAATTTGTTTAATTAAGCGTCAGCTGAATGCGTGTTGTTGATCGATCCGAATATCACGTGTTTAGATTCCCTTCTGTACTGTGTGAGTCTTTTAAACGCATTCTAGGTTATAAAAGAGAGCTCGTGGCTACATATTTACAGCCTAACGGGTTGATCTTCAAGGTTAAGCAACGTTAGAAAAAGTCGATTCGTGGATGGTCGACGATAAATGATATAACAAGTTTCCTCCGTGCCTCAGTCGCGGGTCAAATACAAGAGGCGCCGTGCGGAGGTGAGGCACGGGCGCAGCGCAGGCGTGGCGCTACTTCTTTGATATTTCATATAACAAAATGTATAGGAGAGGTGTGGCTCGAAACATACTGAGACAGCGTGGCGCGGGCACTTCGCCGCCCTCGGCGCACCTGCAGCTAGCAGTGGAATAAGAGTGAACTAGACGGTAAAAATGCGTACGATATAGACTTTAAACACTAGAATGCGCCCGCGACTCGCCTTTCCGACACCGTTGGCGCGCCTGTTCTGCGCTGCACCGCACCGGCGCCGCGCCCGCACCTCGACCGCGTTTCACCTTCGCCCGACGCCTCTTGTATTTGTCTGCGCCTTAGAAACCACGTTAAGCTCCTGACTGTCTCTTATCTTTTTTTTTTTTGACTTGAATATGCCTTGGCGGCTGAGAGAATGTCATGCTCACTCAAATGTCTCGCTGATGGTGGCGTGTGTGTCGGGTCATTTAGCTCCCTTCAATATGGTCGAGTTGAATGGCGCCGATACATGCGTCATGTTCGTGAACGGGCGCTATCAGTTGGGACTGGTCATCTCTTAGCTGCCACGGTTAATTTGAATTTCTTTTTTTTATATATTGTTGATTTAATCTTTTCTCTGGACGCTCTTAATGTGCACGTCTTACTACATCGTTCTCACATATATGTTTAATCACACATGAATGATGTAACCAAGATTTTGTAAAAATATATTGATTTAAAAGAGTGTCCATGGAGTTTCTTGCCCGTTCTTCTCCATAGAGATCTACGCTAGGGAATGGGCAACTACAGTACTTTCTCAAGTTATTATGCCTTGTGACTGTGACTGTAGCTTTGATTTTATTTGTATTTTGACATTCAAAAGTGCCGTAATGGTCTAGTTGAAATAAATGCTTTGAGTTTGAGTTTGAGTTTGTCATTTTTAGATCTTTGATAGTCGTTACAGGTCAACCCCGATATGGTTGGGATAAGGTTAGCAGGACAGATGATGATTTCAAATATATGTGAGGTTATAAAGAGGCTCGTGGTCGGGAAGTATATAACGGGGTAATGTAACTGGAAAACCCAGATTATTCCACTGGTGAAGAATTCGTCTCTTCATCTGAAAATCTTTGTAATAAACATCATCTCTTTTCAGAGTAGTCAGGTACGTTTCAAAAACTAAACATCTTGTGTTGTTGAGAACCAATTTAAGAAATACATATGGTTTATGTTGTGTTTTCAAAGCATTACTTATTGCCAGCATCGCTCGATGCAAGAAGATAATGCGTCATTCTATGTTATAAATTCAAATACATGGGACTTACAAAAACTAGTGAAGTCAATTATGAAAATCGTAGACATACGAAACGTAACTTTCAACACTTGCAACTTGTCAAAGCCGTCATGTATTGCAAACAATTGGTTTATTTCAATTAAATGTCGTGATATAACAATGTCGTTAGTTTGTTCCTTCCCACAAGTTCTTTTACAATCAACTAACCCTCGAATAGACTGAAACTCTGACCACCAACGGTTGCTGTATACAGTATCAACATTCAAACTGTTTCTGCGTTCCGTTTCTTTCTGACCAAATGAAAGAGATTTAATTCCAACTTTGCCTTAGTTTTACGTTTCTTTAGCGCTGAACTTTCAAAGAAAACTTCAAGTGTAGCCTGTGGTAATTTTCTAGCGCAAATTATAAGTCAGAAATGAGAGAAAAGTTGGACATTATGAGAAGTCAGGCTTTGGAATGTTTAAGTACCTGATGGCGTGAAGTTTTTTATGCAACGTCTAACTTGAAGCAGTTGTTGCTATCCTTTTCTATGTGGTGAGGCAAGAAAGATTGTATTGCGCGTTTTTGAGTGACATTATTTTAATTTGATTTTAGATTGTTGTTTTATTTGTCTTGGCTGTTAACAGCAAATTATTATTAGAAAAACTGAATTTTAAGATCAAATAACAGTACTCAATCTCTAAGGGTTCTTTGAACAGAGTTATTAATTTCATAAAGGTTTTAATAAGAACTCACTTAGTTTCTAGGGAGCAATATTATATAAATCGTATCTTAGTAAGCTTACATTTTCCACGAAATAATTCAAAAACTCAAGTGATGCATATCATATGATGAAAAAATACATTAGGGGCCCATAAAAACTCACCACGTTTATACTTTAATAGAAGAAAACCGCCATTTTTTTACGCGTGCTAAGCATAAGAAACATGCAAAGGAATTCAAATATGAAATAATGTATTGCAGAAGAAATGGAGGGAGATATTAAATTCGGTTTTTGAATAAAATGGTTTCTGAGAAAATGTTTCGCTTCCCTGGTCTGGAAGTTATCGTCCATTTTTTGTAAAAGCAAATTGGTTTTATTTCGATGGTTAATATAATAATATTATAACATCGTGAATTCGTGATTTTGAAAACAAGGTTTGACTTTAGTAAGAAGGTATTATTAAAGTAACTGATTCCTTTAAGGCGCTACCCCAAGCGAAATTAGCAACTCTATGTGTGGTTTTACTGTTAGAATACAGTTCTGGTCAGCTTGCACTACGAAGTGGTTTTTACGTCAGTATTTCTTTTGGTTATACCTAGAGTAGTTGGCTCCAAAAAAAGCACAAAAAACGGCTTTTGCTCGGGGACGCACCTTAAGTAATTTGAATGTTTCAAAGAAAGTTAACTTTCAATTAGATTGACATAAAAGTTTATGTCAATCTAATTGAAAGTTGTAGTGGATATACTTTCGTATATCTACTAAACTACTTTATAAAACAAGGCGATTGCTACTTGTTTTATAAAGGATTCTTCTAAACAAGCTTTTTGTTACATTTCTGCCATGACCATTCAATTCAGGTCTAGCTACCTACATTCCTTGTTTATTAAAGAAAATAATCTTGAATCAAATAACCTTGTAACCAGTCCGGATCCACAAATACCAATAGCACCGGCTATGTATAGCGATGTTTATCTGTTTGTACTAGTATGTCTTACACAAAATTGACAAGTGAGTAGAGAACATCAACTCCACACAACAAACGAAAACAGGCGCACGCACACATAGACGCGTACGTGACGTGTGGCAAGCCAAACAAAATGAGAGCACGTGAAGGCTGTACGTGAAGCGTGTATATGTGTGCGTGGAGATATCAAACAAATGACGGTCGCGAGTGCGCTTGCACTCGCTGTGCGTGAAGCGTGTCTATGTGTGCGTGGAGATATCAAACAAATGACGGTCGCGAGTACGCTTGCACTAGCTGTATGTGAAGCGTGTCTATGTTTGCGTGCGTCTTCGCTTGTAGTATGTACGGATTTTCTGTACTTATCTATACTGTATCATGTCTATGTTGTATATCCAGTGATTGAACTTATAAATAGTTGTGTTACTCAACTAATCATAGATTGCAAATCAATGTGTATCCCACGGGTACCTCTGAACCGGTTTCTACACGTGATTTATTTAAGGAAGATAGCCCCGCTTTTCTTTCTTTTGTTTCGCAATTTCTATGAAAATCTATAAAAATATTATAAAGCTGAAGAGTTTGTTTGTTTGTTTGTTTGAACCCCATAATCTTAGGAACTACTGGTTGTAATTGAAAAGTTCTTTTTGTGTTGGATCTTCCATTAATCGAGAAAGGTTATAGGCTATGTAACATCACGCTACCAATAGGAGCGGAACATAAATGAAAAATGTTGCAAGAATGGGGAAAAAGTATTCCTTTTTTTTAGCTTTTTCTCTCTGTCTATGATAAATTGAAAGAGACCAGTCTGAGAGATTCCGCTGTGATATTTTACTTTGTGAAACCGGTCGTGTCAATGTACATTTCACATTTAAGGTTTAGTACAGACAAACTGACCTGGTTTAAGAATTATGAAGTTGATTAAGTGTCAATCTGTACTTTAGTGCCAAAGTTCAAAATATTGTAAGTAACATTTCTTCTAAAGAAAAATATAACAGGTTCTTAACTTCAAATTCTCAATTCAGAAACCGACAATAAGTCAATTTGGTAACTTCCGTTTTGATTTTCCTCATAGTCATTTCTAAAACTCGCAACACTATGAATTGCGTCTATCCCGTCGGGAAATGGAGTTGAGACAAATATTTTTGATGAGCCGGCTCCAAATCAGACTGGAAATGAGGTTTGCAAGAGCAAATGTGATGCAAATGATAGGGTTAGCCGTATTACGGCAACGATTGCGGAAATAGAGCCCGGTATCGGATCGAATGGGTAATTAATCTGATGACCTCATGGAGGCAGGTTGGTTGTAGGCATGGGAATGGTTACTGATCTGTGCGCGATAAATGTTCAGGTAGTGTTTATGAATTTGGATTTTAGGTTACGTGGAAAATTAGGTTGTGTTGTTGAAATATTCTTAGAAGGAAGCATTATCTACTACTTACACCGTATCTATAACCGTCGGACTGCAAAATCATAGGTCTCAAGTCTCTCAAGTTCGAACCAACGACACGTCTGATTTTTCGTCACTATTACTACATATTATAAAACAAAGTGTCCCGCCGCGTCTGTCTGTCCCTATGTATGCTTAGATCTTTAAAACTACGCAACGGATTTTGATGCGGTTTTTTTAATAGTTAGAGTGATTCAAGAGGAAGGTTTTTGTATATAATTTTACGCGGGCTAAGCCGCGGGCATCGGCTAGAATTGTATAATTGTCACTTGCTTCGTTGAAGAAAAACATCGTGAGGAAACCAGCCCCCCCCTGCCGGGGTTGCGGGCCTGTTCGAAAGAGATACCGCGGCCCCGGAACATAAAGGGCGAGGAAGGAACATGGATGGGTTTTAGTCAGTAAAAGTCTGACACTCCCTCCCGCTACGCCCAGAGTGGGAGAAGTCATTTGATGATTTCCCATCCGAAAAAAAAAAGGAAACCAGCATGCTTGAGAGATATTTCTCGACGGGAAAGCCAAGTCAAAACCCATGGGTGGCATAAACACTCCGACACCAGGCACTAACCTCACGGGAAAGAAGAAGGCCATGATAGGAGTAGGAAGGAACGTATCAGGCTGGCCATGCATGGAGCATAAAACATTGTGAGATGTCCCTTTTCAATATTTTGAGAGTAGTGCTGCGCCGGGGCTGCGGGACTGTTGCGGGGGCTGCGGGACTGTTCGAAAGAGATACCGTGGCCGCGAAACATAAAGGGCGAGGAAGGAACATGGATGGGTTTTAGTCAGAAAAAGTCTGACACCCACTCCGCCCAGAGTGGGAAAAGTCATTTGATGACATCCGAAAAAAAAATTGCTGCAATGTTGATGAAATTGAAGACGTGTAAGTACTTACCTTTTCGGGTACGAATCCACGGCTATAGTAAGTTTTGGTATATACATACTATACCACTGGTCCAACATTACCCCAGGTTGCTAAGGTAAGTGGTCTACAGAATAAAACCAGCCAAGTGCGAGTCGGACTAGCACATCATTATTTTTTTAATTTGTATTATTTGTTGTTGAAGCGGCAATAGATACTACACAATGCACATTCAGTGAAAATGCCAACTGTTGAACTGTTATACCTATACATGTCTTCGAATTATTGGTTCTAGGACATGCCGGTTTCCTCACGATGTTTTCCTTCACCGTTTTTGAGAGCAGTGGTGACGAAATAAATTACACAAAGTATTGCACCTGCCTGGGTTCGAATTCACGACTTACTGTTCGTAAGTCGTGGCGGCCACGACTGGGCCACCGCTGCTCTCTGTCATAACTATAACGTATCATGAGATACAGCTCGCTGACATACAGACGGACGAGTGGACAGTGGAGGCATATTAATAGGGCCCGTTGGTTAAGGAACCCTAAAAAAGTGGGCTCTATAGCGCTACAGCACTTAGTGCTTTGCTGTCAACCTTGTCGCTAGGTACTAGTTGTATTGTTTATGCAAATATTTAAACACTAAATTCTATTAATACAACAAACAACCTCTAGGTCGCAATTTAGACAATAATTTAAACATGTTTTAGCTCAGATAACAGAATTGCTATGACTAGTACTTGTTGATTAATTAAAGCCCTTGAGTTATCTAGGCACCTGGCCAGTACATACCTAGGCTACCTAGGTAATAGGTGTGAATACTAGGACAACGAGACGGATAGCCTATAGGAAGCCTTGGGAATTAGCATATTATTGAAATTAATAATGCTTAATGCATTCTGGGGGAGTTAAGTTGTCAAAGATTATGTTTGTTTATGGTTTTATTAGTTGTCAAAATTATTTAAAGGTGCGTCCTCATAGTAGGATTCATTTGCTTCGTTCTTCTATGACATGCATTTAAAGTACAGGTAGTGTAGTAGTGACTTTGTGCATTTCTTTCGTAATACCAACATTAAAGTTAGCATTAGCTCGGGACCGCGTGGGTTTCGGTAATTGTTCTACGGGATCGGGACCAAGAGACAAAAAGTATCTTATATGTTAGTCCACATTATAAACTACTAGCTGATTCCCGGGGCTTCATCCGCGTACAAATTATATATTAAAACCTTCCTCGAGAACCACTCTATCCATTGGTGAAAACAGCACGAAAATCAGATCAGTAGTTTTTGAGTTTATCGCGAACAGACAGACGCGGCGCAGGTCTTTATTTTATAAGGTTGTAAATAACTTCTTAACGAAACCGAAAGGCACTTGTTCTCCCTGTCATTGCCTTCACTTTTTTGTTTTACCTGGGGACCTTCTAGTTAAGGAGAAATTGGGAGTTAAAGTTCCGATTTTCTGACAAAGATTTTTGCTCTAAACACCTCTACGACCCCCGTACTATTCGAGCGTTACATTATGTTCTACCACAAAACATGACTTAACCCCAAAAAAAAAGTCGTTTCGCAGTAATTAATCGTTTTTGCGTAGGTAAAGTTACATAATTTGATGTACAGAATGCTTGGTTTATGGCTTCGTGATGAGTTTGTATACAACGTGTAATATGTAGTGATCTGCAAGCCAATATCCAAATTCGCTCAGTAGTTTTTGTGTGAAAGATTAAAATCATACATCTATAATTACAAACTTTTGCTTTTATTTTAATAGCAGTAAGATTAAAAATGCATTTACGCATGCCTCTGTCTGAACTCAACTTTACGCAATACCCGAAGCGAACTACCGCTGCGTTTTATCTGCACGACAGCACATTCGGAATTCGAATTTCGGAAACACTCGTGCATCTTCGTCACTTGTCGTGTCCGAGTTGTTTATGGATTTATGATTCTATACACCTATACATACAAGTATAATACACGGTATTTTTAATTACCTATCGAAACTTTACAGCACATATCGGTATATCTGTGTGCCATATTACTTGGGAATCAGTTTAGACATTTTTACGTTAATTCTACCATTATGTCGTGATGGTCCAGAGGTTACTCTGGAATTGCCCTCGTCTCTAATGCACAAAGTTGTGGGTTCAAATTAGGGCAGGTAAGAATGTGGCTTTATTAATTAATCTTGAACATCACTTAAGTACTCAGCTGAAGGAAAACTTCGTTAGGAAACCTGGACTTTTAAATGTAAGTCTGAAATCGCCAACCCGTCTTGAGCAAGCGTGGTGATCAATGCTCGTGCTTTCTCTGTTTGAGAAAAGGCTTTTGCCCAGCAGTGGGATATTAATGGGTTTGTATTATTTCTAACATTATTTTACCAAAACATGCGTAAATTTGGAGCAACTTTCATATACATTCTACGAATTAAAAGCATATTTTAAGTGAGAATCATATTTATTAAAACCATTAAGGAAGTAATAATGATCTTTACTTATTTGGTCAATAAATTAACAAAACTATCTAGGTCAAATATTATCGATTAACACACAAAGAATTTCAATTTAGGTGAGAACCAATTTATTTCCAACTAGGGTAACCATGAGTTCTAAATTTCGGCCCACTGACAAACTCGGGCTGGCCTTGTTACTTTTTGGATCATTTCCAGCATGAGGAGATGCTTTTTGGTAAAAAAAAAAAAAAACTTAATCTCTTTCTGCCACTGCTAACCTGGTGTCAAAGTGTTTATGCCACCCGTGGACCTCTGACTTGGCTTTACCATTACTTTGCCTTCGAGAAATATCTTTCAGGCATGTAAATCTTTAGTGAATTTTGAAAACAGGTTGATCACAATCATTACCATTCACATAGGTATTGACTTCACAGGAAATGTCATGTTTCTTGAAATGAAGGGTTCTTAAAAATTAAGTCAAAAAAAATGAAATGTTCAGACTGTTATGCAACTATCCGACTGATAATCAAGACTTTTAAAATTTTGTAATGGTCACCCTACTTCAAACTCAAAAACAACATCAAACAAACTTTTCTTTAGCACATAGCGTATTCCATAGAAGGTAAATTAATAATAGAATTTAGTAACATTTAATATATTCATTGATTAGCCTGTACCTTGGTGGCGCACGCGAGAAACAAGATTCCAACTCTATGTGAGAATGAAGCAGTAATTTAAATCCAAGCTACGCGAGTTAGTAATAAAGTGAGACATGAATTTAATTTATTGTGTCTAAAGTCAATAAAGTTAAGGTTTAAGTTACAAAGTTAAAATTACTCTGCGTACTTCATCTTCAGGTATTCGGTATCTCACTCGTGCAAAGTGATGGTATAGATTGTAGTGTAATACTGGATGGATGAAATGGCGGCAGGTCGCAGGAACAAACTGCGATTTATCGGTCGATCAATAGGTTAAGCTGTGCTTGCAACTTTACTTATTTTTGTTTTGAACCAAAACTATGTTTTGAAAGAAAAATAGATGCACCCAAGATTAGAAATAGCAAAACAAAAACAAACAAGTAAAAAAATAATCAACTCCAAAACGTATTCATCAAAGTGAAAAAAGGGCAACATCAAACAGTTTTTCATAATTGAATAGCTCAACAAAAGCAATATCAGCAACTTTTACTTATTATTTATAAGCTTATTGTTTTAAAGATGTGCTTACATAAGCAATTGAATGCCCGAAATATAAGTGAAAGATCTTTGGCAAACGCTCCCATTTCTTTTGGAAATAACTACCCTCATTTCGGTAAGTAATAGGTACATTGCTCTTTGAGTAAACTAAGGGGGAGGAAAAAGAAAAATATAACGTTGTGTATTTTATTTTTCTTTATGTCCAATATCGTTATTTGGCTTAATAAACAGGAAGTCTTATTATTTCACGTTTCATTTGTAATTGTATTGATGTCTGTTTTTTATTGGTTTAGGATTGGATAAGAGGCCATAAAAGATGGTATTAACGGAGCTTTCATGAGATCATCTGTATTTAAGTTTATCTGGCGCCTTATAGGCTGCTGCCTAGTTACATACCCTTTTTTTTTGTATTTCTGATGGGAAATCGTCGAATGGCACCTACCACTTGTTTAATTTAGTTCTTAATTGAATATTCTTTTTTTTTTTACTTACCTTTGTATAGATGTTTTTTTACCTATTATTTGTGAATGGGTGAACATTGTAGGCTTTTTAGATCCCCGGTTGCTATTTAACTTTTGTTAATTATATTCCTTTTGTTTTACATTTTTTGTATAGTAAGCAACGACCTATTGTCGGGCCTACCCTGTCCCCACAAACTTTAGTACTAATGCTGTAATGTAACATAATAATATTGTAATACCAAATGATTTGAAAAGAGTAACCGTGGAGTTTCTTGCCGGTTCTTCTCCATGGAATCGACCAACGCGAACCGTGCACCTTTTTCGACGTTTTATAAGTGCCCATCTAGGCCTATGTGAAATAAAATATTTTGATTTTGACTTTGCTCTGGACGGGGCGTAAGGTAGTGTCAGACTTACACTAACTAAAACCCATACACGTTCCGTCTTAGCCCTTTGCGTTGTGCAGCTCCGACAACCTGACTTAAGCCCTTGCGTTAAAAAAGAAGATAATAGAAATCATCGTCAGCATTTTCCAACACGTATCCTAATTTATTTGTGGTCAGTGTATTTTTTCTTCATCCATATTTCTCTATTTCTAGGTATTGAGCCCATATCTAGCTCGATCATGTAAGACAAATATTTATCCATCATTCCTTGTGTGTGTCCACATACTCAAAAAATACCCAACATTTTCCTCACTCCTCAGCATTCTATGGCAATACCATTTCTTCTCACCTTTATAGCTGCTGTCAACTGAATATTTTTATCGACTGCCACGTTGGTCTGGTCTGGTAGTCAAAAGAGCTAGTTCGTAGCTAGAGTTCCTAGCTTCGATTCATACGTCAGGCAAAGTGTTTTTGGGTTTTTCGATAACATTAGCCATAGACTCGCTTCTTATTACATGGGAATTAAAGATAATTAGCGAAATGTAGATATGTACCCATAAAAGACCTTAAGACATCACTGCCTAACCACTCTTCTGTAAAATAACTAGGTAAAGTGAAATTTTATTCCTGTTTTCGGCAAAAAAGCCCGGCCGTTTTTACGACAGTCAAGATCGATCAAACATAACCCTACACAAAAAAATAAATCTTGATACCGTCTTATATTGCGTAACACCATCCACGTTTCGTAGTACTACGTCCAAATGAGTACAATGCACGCAAAAGGGGCATTCGATGAAACAAAATACTGTTTTACCTATCCGAGCCACCTTAGGGTGCGTTTTTAATGAAGATGATCTGGGCTACGTAAAGAGGAATGTTTAATGATAATGACACCCATTAGGATTAGCGCTCAGCGAAAATTGGTCGGTTGACAGGTATTCACAGAATTGTACCGGGCTGTCAGTTTAAATCGACTAAAAAACAAACTTGATTTTTATAGAAATTAAGTGCGAAAAGGCCTGAATTCTTGTCACGCTGACGGTCGGTCGCGTACGGTCGGTCGTGACGACAGCGAAAACAAAATACGTCAGCGCGACTAGAATTCATCATACCTTCCCGAAGTGTCGCCACATTGATCGGTCCCATGCGACTCCAACGGATTTCCGCAACCTTCACCAAGTCATCAGTCCATCTAGTGGGAGGCCTTCCAATGCAATGTCTTGTGGTTCGCGGAACCTCGCTGATCTTATGTCGAAGCGTAGCTTTGCCTTCAAGGTTCATTGGAAGACCAGCGTCAGACAGCATCACCTGTCTGGCATGAATTCTGAAATGGACCTTTTTGGCGCAGCCGTGAGGCACACTTTACAAACTATGTACTTTGTCCTTTTTTGTAACTTATTTATTATTATTGTGAGTGTGCTTAATGCAATGACGTCAAATAATCATTTTTTCTTTCTTTCTTTCATTTACCTTCATTTACCACACATCTGTATAACCGTAGCCTTAGATCGTGGTCAGTTTAATTTATTTCACTTAGAAAACGTAATGGAATATGAATTATCGGGTGCATTTCATCTTGCACTGCATTATGTGATAAATCGTGTATTTTCTTCGAAACAGTAGTAGATAATATTAAATGAATGGACTGGTCGGAAACGAACTTGGATTCGCATGACTTGGCGTTTGGGGTCGTTAAACTCATTTTTATTGCTAGGGAATTATTTTTAGATTTATATTTTTTCATGTCTTTTTGCCATAATGGGAGATTTTTTTTTACAACTTTTCCCTAGTCGCTAGATAGATGTCGCTGATCTAGGTATGTTACTGCAAGGAACAGGGGGTCTAAAAAGGCCACTTTAGCAGAATCAAAATTTGAATCACTTTAAAACTTAAAATTCTTAAAATGGACTTTATGAATATAGAAATAAGGTCCATTTTACCATTTTTTTTTTTAAGATGATTCAAATTATGATTCTTCTAAAGCGGCCATTTTAGGCCCGCAGAACGTGACATAATTTCACTTGGACCTAATGGTTATATTCGGAAGCTTATGCAAACGAAAGTGTCAGTCAACGAGCGTATGTGACGTGTTTTTTTAAGCATTTTGGCTTTAGCACCTAGTAACGTAGTCAGTTCAACGCCATCTACCGAGTTCTTGGAAACAATTTTTTTTTTATTCTCAGTATGAAAACCTCGCATTATCGTGTTAGCTGAATTGTTTTAAGTGATTTGCATCTAGGAAGCTCAAGATAGTAACGATCTTGATGGAGTGGTTGGTAGCGGCTAAATGAGAGTTACCGAGAAACCGAGATGCAGGCTAGTACAGAAGGCTATCTCCAGTAGACGATTTCTATTTATAGACTTATGATAATAGTGGAGACAAAACGAGTTAAAATGTTTTCCTCCGTTTCGGTATTTTGCTCTCAACAATGAGCAATAAAAATACGACCACAAGAAAATAACACCAAGAAAACATTTCGCTCCGAAATAATAAACGAATTTAAACAGGTCCAATCTTTTCCTGAAGAAGTTTCAAACAAGGACGATATAGGAATGACTTACTTTGAACGAATTTTGAAACGAAACTTTTGACCACGAAATTTTTTTGTGAATCGATTGCCGCGTTTTTGCAAGCGCTATGACAGCTCGCATCGTTGATGCTGTCAAGTGCTATAGCACTCCCGCTCTAGCAAATGACAATTCTGAACGATAGAAAAGGATAGAAGAATGGAAAATGCGCTTCAGCAGTTCTGATAGACGCGGCGACGCAACTCTAAAACTACAGATTTAATCTTTACCAAAAACTTTCCACAACAACAACGGCATTTTCTTGTTCATCAATTTACAGTAGGTACTATATTTACAGGTTCAACTTATTAATACAATCAGTCATGTTAGGCAAACGAACCGATGACATGCGACTCAAAATGGCGGCTAAACACGGCATTACCTCATAGAAGAGACAAGGTCAGGTAAATCTTAATAAAAATTGACGGGAATTGCCCCCTGATGAGTGGCTAATGTCTCTGGACGAATATAATGGTTTTCATAAACGAAATTTGTAGGAAATAGGTATTAGTGTACTAAACTAACGAGTTATTTAGTACTTTAGTAGTCAAATATCTCTAATAATGTTGCTGAGTTTCTGAGTGTATTGGGAAAATATTAAATTTTATTGCTGCACTTTGTTGAGTTTCTATCATTAACTACAAAATATGGAATTAAATTAAATCAACATGCGAATGAAATAAATAGAAAGATACGTCAACTCAGTTTAAAGATACTTATTAGTAACTAACTAACTAACCCCGTAATCAGCTGTAACATTAGCTACTTGAATGAAATAATGACGGCACGGTTGGCGGGTTGGCCTACGGGAAGCTGTTCTGGATTTGGTTGTTTGTGTATATGAGTTTAAATGTTTGTTAAAAATACCCACGATACCTATAGGAAAAAAACTTAGTTTTAACCTTTCGATAAGTTTAAAAAAAAAAATGAGTATAGAAAAGTCTCTTTATTTGACCTCAAATGCACAACAACACACACTAACAAGCAATATGACAATTTACCAAGAATCATGTCCAAAACCACCAAAAAGGTCCTCCATCCGAATCGACCAATCCCAGCCGTCGCAACGAAATTAATTATAGCACCCTTTCAAATTAAATGCCTATTTGTTAGACCCACTTCAAAAGCCGACATACACAACGCTGGAATGTCAATAACATCCTACACGAATGGATGTCGGCTGCTGAAAGAGATAAAATCACTGTTCCATTTAGTATTTGAAACGTTGGAGATAGCGATAATAATTAGGGCTGAGGTCACACTGACAAAGATGACCTTGGATCGATGTGACCTTGAACTGGTCCAAGGTCATCTTCTGTTTTTTTACTAGATGACAGATAATTTTATAGAATTGTTTATGTCTCTGACTTAGAGGACAATGGTTAATAAATTATTCAGCTGCTTCCGGTTGGGTTCAATCAATGTTCTCTTTATTGTGTGAAACGTTAGACATAGCGATAATAATTAGGATTGAGGTCACACCGACACCCTTACGAGAGGTGGTACCCTTTTGAGAGACTGGTTGTCAGACTTTCGAGCCACTGACTACCTGTAAGGCAGGGTAAAGATCTACGAATGACAGCTGAGACTGGGGCATGGAGCCGGGGCTACGGGACTGTTCGAAAGAGATAGCGCGGCCCTGGAACACAAAGGGCTAAGAAGAAACATGGATGGGTTTTAGTCGGTAAAAGTCTGACACTAAAACACACAGACAAAGATGACCTTGAATCTCTATGACCTTGTTCCGGTCCTAAGTAATTCTTCTGTTGCATTTGTAATTGTAACATGAAATTGATGAACTAGAAAGCGTGTGGACTGGTGTCAGACAGTTTTAACAGTTGTAACAGTTTTGTCTCAATATTATTCTGTCTGTCAGAAGTCAACCCCAACCAACCACGATACCAACGGCAGAAGGTACCAGTTCATGCATTAGCAATGCCAGAGGCATCGCTCGTGCGTTACCATCATCGACAAGGCGGCAATGTCTCATATATGCTACATCGTCACGGCTTCAAAGTGTAACACGCCAGCATTTTTGGAAGCAGTACTTCCTCGGAAGAGCTCGTTTACAAAGAGCTGAAGATCAGAAGATTTAGAAAAAGGTTCATTGTACACCTACTCAGTGGGTTAACTCACAATGTAAGTCAATATAATTTCCCAAGAATGAAAGGTCAATGGTGGAGTAATCAATTTTCTTTTTATTGTTAGGTTAGGACTAAATTATAGGAGATAGCGGGCATATAAGTTAATCAACATCATGGTGTCTTGGTTGACCTGAAAAAATCCGAACTTGACTTGATCGAAACAAATAAGGCCTGAATTCTTGTCGCGCAGACGGTTGGTCGCGTACGGTCGGTCGTGACGTCAGCGAGAACAAAATACGGCTGTCGGTCGCCGCTGACGTCAGCGTCGCAGCATGGTGCTATATAGAACAAAACGTATACTACCTACAGCGCCACAAGAATTCAGGCCTAAGCGCGCGTTTGTTTTCACGCTATGCATCGTCCGGGGCCGAGAAGGACTTATGTCGTAGCTAAAAAGACGAGTTTCGTAGTGCAAGTATTTACCCCTAATAAACGTAAAACAATACAATTTTCTCGGTACCTTTAATTTCGATAAGCAGTCAGCTGCGCCAACAATCTTGCTGGATAACATAATTTGCCAAATTGAAGCATAGTTTCTCGTACAGATCGTTTAATTAACGTTCTCAAAATCTTGTTTTTTAATGTTACCTGAAAACAAACAAAAATAACAATTAAATAACTTTTCATTCAATTATTCGACAAAGTTTTCTTCGTTTCGTTCATGGTATAAATAAATTACGGAACCCATTCAATCGATCGCGCGTTTGTGAATTCGTTCTTTCGTTCACCAGTCAATATTTGATGGTCAACAACATTGGTAAATATTGAACCCTTTTCAGGCTTGTTATTAATTAATATCCTTTTTCCTTCCGTGATGTTGATGGTTTAATAATTTGTTGAAAGCGTATTTCACCTCAAATTTTACTGTTGCGTAGGTACTTATTAATTTACAGCAGGGTTCTCTTTCAACCCATAATTACGCACGTAGGGGCAGGAAAAAGGGGTTCACTTTTTCACTAAACTAGGCGTAAATTAATAATAAATAAAATAAATAAATAAATATCGCTGGACATTATCACACAGCGCCACCTAGTGCCACACTAAGCAAAGCTTGTGTCGTGGACACTAGATAGTTGATAAACTACTTATATACTTTTTGTTTGTAAATACATACTTATTATACATATAAACATCCATGACTCGGAAACAAATGTCCATGCTCATCACACAAACATTTGTTCCTACCGGGATTCGAACCCAGGACCCTAAGAACGTAAGGCAGCGTCACTACCATTACGCCAATCGGGTCGTCATTAATGAATGCATAATAAAAACGCTGTGTTGAATTTTCAACTTTTGCCGCTGTATGCTGTAGCTCCGTTTTCAACCGACTTCCAAAAAGAGGAGGTTATCAATTCGTCTGTATGTTTTTTTTTTTTTTTTTTTTTTTTTGTGTTTGTTACCTCATAACTTTCGACTGAGTGAACCGATTTTGATGATTCTTTTTTTATTTGAAAGCTGGTGCTTCCCATGTGGTCCCATTTTAATTTGCTGAAGATCTGATACTGGTCTTCGGAGATATACAATGGAACTCTTCAAAAATGTACGGCAAATCTGCAGTGATTGCTGTTATCGCTTGTAGGTTTATTGTTTATACAACATCATGACGTAATATCACGCCTGTATGCTCTGAGGGGGTACGCAGATGGTACAATACACCCAGATTTCGACAGTGTTTGTTACCTCAGTACTTTCGACTGGGTGAACCGATTTTGATGATTCTTTTTTAATTTGAAAGCTGGTGCTTCCCGTGTGGTTATATTTTAATTTGCTGAAGATCTGATCTGGATCTTCGGAGTTATACAATGGAACTCTTCAAATATACACGGCAAATCTGCAGTAACTGCTGCAATCGCTTGAAAGTTTATTGTTTTTACAACATCATGACGTAACATTACGCCTGTATGCTCTGAGGGGGTACACAGATGTGTACAATATTCCCAGATTTCGACAGTTAGGTGTATTAAGTTCCATTTATTGGGGATAAGCCTATTACCTTGACATGTATTGTTTTTTTTTATTTTATTGGCAAGGGTACTTCAAGGGTAGTTTGATGAGAATTTGGTTAGGTTCTGATTATGGGATCCATGACAAAGGAACGGAACTCTTCAATTATTAGAAGCAAATTAACGATACTCGGCCAAATCTTTTAAGGGCTATCCGGATATTTGAGTCACGTCCCATAACGTCGTTATTAACCGACTTCAAAAAGGAGGAGGTTCTCAATTCAATGTTCCCCGATTACTCGATGACTGGACCAAATTTGTTTTTTAATGGTTTGAAAGGGTATACTTCCCAGAAGGTCCCATAATCATCAAGTCAGGATCCTGATAATGGGATCCTGGAGAAATAGAGAGAACTCTTCAAATTTATAGGCACACCAGAAGCGATTTGGGTAGTTTTTGAAAGAGTACTTTCTCGGAGTGATCCCATTTAAATTTGGTAAAGATTAGATGAAGAACTTCGGAGAAAGGCAACGGAACTCCTCATTAATTGTAGCAAATGTGTCTCTTACTGGGATTGCTGAAATCTCATGTCTGTCTATTGTTTACACCAGTTCATAACAAAAAATCACGCTGGTGCGCTGTGAAAGGGTATGCACATATTGTGAACCACTGAAAAGTGAAAAATAAAAACTTTTTTGCAAAAAATAAAACCGACTTCACACAAAAAAGTGAAAAATAACTTTAGCTTCTGAAGTCGGTGACACAAAAATTAAATCAATCAAACAAAGGTCACCGACTTCAGAAGCTAAAGTTATTTTTCACTTTTTTGTGTGAAGTCGGTTTTATTTTTTGCAAAAAAGTTTTTATTTTCTGACATTTAAAAGTACCTGTAATTGTCTAATTGAAATAAATGCTATTAAGTTTGAGTGTCTGTTGACCGTTTTCACCACCATTAGGCAGAACGTTAATGGATGCCTAAGTCCCTCTATCACCGAATCAACTCATCCCAAACCATCATCTGCCTAGCCTTTTCCCAACTATGTTGGGTTCGGCTTCCAGTCTAACTGGATGCAGCTGAATACCAGTATTTTACATGGAGTACTGCATAACTGACCTCCACAACCTAGTTAATACTAGGTAATACGATACCACTTCGTAAGACTAGTTGTCAGACTTTTTGAGCCACTGACTACCTGCAACGACTGCCAAAGAAGGACAAATGACAGCCGGGACCAACAGCTTAACGTGCTTTCCGAGGCACGGAAGAAACTCGGTATGTAAGGGTAGTCACCCATCCTGCTGGCCCCCGGCTGTTATTATTTAGCCAGGAGCTCCTTATCAACTAATCCCAAACAAAACCCGAAATAACAAAAGAAAACACTAATACTAACAGAAGGTAAAACTACCAAAAACCGTCTGCAAAGAGTTACTTTATAAACCCCATCCCATGATTCATTTAAAGAGCTCACAAGTCGTACTTACTGTCCAGGTATACGACAAGTTGTCCCTTTTTTATGGGAGATACCCCAAGTAATGGTGAGTGGACCCATGGCTTATGGGGAGGGGAAATGGAGGGATATTGTATAATTGCATAACACATGTGTGAGTACCATGTACCGTAAAGCTACCATTTGCATTTAGTTATGTTTCATTGACTTGAATATGCCTTGGTGGCTGAGAGAATGTCATGCTCGCTTAAATGTCTTGCTGATGGTGGCGGGTGGGTCGGGTCATTTAGTTCCCTACAATATGGTTGAATTGAATGGCGCTGATTCATGCGTCATGTTCGTGAACGGGCGCTGTCAGACGGGACTGGTCATCTCTTAGCTGCCGTGGATCATTTGAATTGCTTTATTTTTAATTGTTGATTTATTTATTTTTACTCTGGACGCTCTTATTGTGCACGTCTTTCTACATCGTTCTCACATATATGTATAATCTCAACATGAAAGATGTAACCAAGATTTTGTAACAACATTTTTGATTGAAAAGAGTGTCCATGGAGTTTCTTGCCCGTTCTTCTCCATAGAGATCTACGTTAGGGAATGGGCAACTACAGTACTTTCTCAAGTTATTATGCCTTGTGTCTGTGACTGTAGCTTCGCTTTATTTTTCGTTTTATCGACATTCAAAAGTGCCGTAATGGTCTAGTTGAAATAAATGATTTGAGTTTGAGTTTGAGTTTAATAATGGTGGTTGATGTAGCTGGAAAAGTTATGTTGGTTTTTGGTTGATGTGATGAAGGGGAATTTTAGACGTGTAGGGAAAGTAGAATGTATTTTTCTTTTTGTAGGATTTATGTGGTGAAAAGTCTTTGGATGAAATTATGAAATTTTTCAATCAATGATTCTGCCTTGTGGGTCGAATGGTCGCAAACGCGAATGCTGAACATCAGGTTCTGACTTCGATTTCCGGGTCGGACAAAATGTAATTGTATTTTTTTATTACGAATGTCCCAGTCGCAGCCACGGAGTCTGGATTTGTGTCCGGTTGATGGCAATAGGGTCGCCCCCTATTACAGTGGACTTAAACAAAACTGGCGAAATGTGGCGAAAGGTGTACTATTAAGTACGCTTCTGCCTAACCCTTTAGGGATGATATTATGTTACTCAAGCATTATTATAATTTGCTTTTTCATACAAACCAAATTATCTCTCGCCATACCGAACAAGCACAAATTCAGAAAGGTTAACTACTACTCGGCTACTCAAATAACGTTTTAAAATGCATTTGAAAGAAACTTTTTACTCGCTTGTTATATTCGCTGAAAGCAAGACCTGAGTAGGTACATAAAAGCGTTCGCAGCGAGACCGGCAAGGGAAAAAGAACAAGAAGCAAGAATATAATTCGCAAGGAAATAGTAAGAGTTTCTTTCGAAACACATAATCACTTTCGAGATATGTATATAAAGATACTTATATAAAGAAACAGAAAGAAAATACATTTATTTGGAACATACCACAAGTGTACACTTCAAAAAGTGTGTTTCACGGCTGCGCCAATTAGGGCTTCAGCAAACAATTTAGTAGTAGCGGAATTGAATGTCAGATATACGGTACTTTTAGTGGCAATGGCACTGTAGCGATCGGTGGCAATTAACTGAAGTACTACCGGCACTACACTGTAGTCGCATCCCTTATTATCGCTTGACACTGGTAATATAATTTTCACAATGTGAGCGTACTACTACTTATTAGTGTCACTACTTCCCAGAATTTGAGCTCTAATTAGCGACACAAATGACACAATTAATAACACACGTGTGTGATTTTTTTTTGGATGGTATTTAAAAGTACTTCAATTTATTCCCATTTCATTTACCTAATTTTGCCTGTGTTCCACCAAATATACTGAATGTGCACCAAAATATGTTAATTAAAATATGTCATAACGAGCATCTATTTAACAATTAAACACTGTATATTCTCCTTAAAGCGTAGTCGACGGAGCCCCGCTTCGCGGGCTCCCTATTTCCGAGTGCAGGGTTTAAAGGAACCTAACTAACCCCCGATTATGGGGGCAGAGATACTTTAATATTTGGTGCACGATCAGTATTATTTGGTGCACGATCAGTATTATTTGGTGCACGATCAGTATTTTTCGGGGAAGAAAAGATTTTCAGTGAACACAAAAATATTATCCTTTTTCTTTTCAAAATCAACGGGATCTATTCCTGGCTAGGAATATTATCGTAAAAAATCGAATGATACAGTTTTAGTTTTCATCAAAATCGCTCAGTTTCGGAGCTCACGCAATCGACGCCCACTTAAGAAAATGACCCTGTATACTTTCATAATTATGGATTCAGTATAATAGCTGTTATTTTGAAATAACAAACAGACACATCAATTTTAATTTCTTTATAACATAGGTAGACTAGCTGAACTTCGTCTCCGTCACATTACAGAGAGAGGGTTAGAGAGAGTGTGAGTCAACCTTCAAAGATAGACATGAAATGCTATCGCGGACGTTTTTTTGAGTTTCTGAAGAGGAAATCTTCCGTGCTACATGATTGTTGCGTATAACTTTCAACTGATTTAGCTCTTAAAAGGAATCAAATGTCCCCGTTTTTGTAAAAAAATCATTGGTACTCCGTTCCTATTAGTTATAGCGTGATGTAGCTTTTCTCGATGAATGGGCTATTCAGTCAAAAATATTTTTTCAATTCAACCTGTAGTTCAAGCAATCCAACAAACAAACTCTTTTCATAATCTCAAAGATTAAAAAAAATAGTTTTTTAACTCCATGGACACCCTTTTAAATCGAAAATATTGTTACAAATTCTTGGTTACATCATTCATGTCGATAATTAGCAGAGACTCGAACTTGCGATCTACTTTTCACAGGACGGTCGCCGACACCGATGGGCTACCAACTTCGGTAGCAACGGGCCTAAAATAGCTGTTCTATTCTAACGGATGACAGTTCATGACAGTTCTCAGTTGTCAAACAGTTGAAACACTGTTTTAAGAGGTATTTCTTTCCGCCTGGCTAGACAAAAACTGTGACAGCTCGACTAATATGCATGATATCGATAAGATTAATGTAGCTTTCTACCAATGAATTTTTTTTTTAATTGTTTCAATATTTCCGGAGATTACCCCCTACATCCAAACTTACAAACAAATTTTACCTCTTTATAATATTAGTAAAGATAAAGATAAATACAATACTTTAATACAAGCATCGCGTCGTTCCGTCGTGGGATCGCTAAGATTTTATATTTTCTACTTTACTACTATTCTATGTAGGTACTTAGCATTTCTCCATTGAAAGACCTACATTGTTAAGTTTCTTCGCAACAGGTCGTCTTAAAGAAAACTAGAAAAGATTCTTTTATCGTTCACTCTATCTTAAGAACAAAAGAAACATAAAAGCGTTACTGTTATTAGTTCACAATGCGGACCTGTTGCTGTGATTGCAGTTTTTATTAATGCAGAAATTGGCAATTTTTACTGTCTAGTCTACATTTGACAGATTCTACTTTTGACATCATATTCTACACTTGACAGGATCTACAATCGACAGATTCTACATTTGACAGATTTTGGATAGGTTATTAATTAACAGGCTACAATTATTTTTATTAAAGGGTTTTTGATTTTGACTGCCTCGTCTTCCGTCCGAAATGTATTTTTTGCAAAAAAAAAAAAGAAAAACATGAGCCATTTTTCATTTTATGGCACAACAACATGTTTGTGTTGCGACAACACCCTGTGTTTGTTTTAAATTAAATTAAGAATTGCTTGTTTTGTTGTGGATCTCTCTTGAAATGTTTTTCGCTTTTAAGTTAAGTAGTATGTTATTTTATTTTTTTTGCTGTATTTTTTTTATCACCTCAATATGGAAGTGAATAAGTACATTACTTAACTGGGTTGTGGAGTTTAGATATGTACTCGTACTCCTCGTACTGTAATCCTCGAAGAGTAAGGCAGAAGTGTATTAGTACAGTCACGTCTAATACTCGTAATATGTAAACACTTAAGATTTTTTTTAAATTGTGTTTCTACTAATGTATTGTTTAAAATTTAATGTTATTATTCTGGAACTCATATTTTTATGAAAAAGATCCAATCTCCTAGTTACAATCGTTATTTCTCGCGAAAATAGCTATAATATTAAGGAAAGTGTATCCATATTATTAGACGTGACTGTACACCCACATTTCATCAGTTATGTTTAAGTCCCATGTAATAGGGGGCGTGCCTATTGCCATCAACTGGGCACGAATCCAGCCTCCGTGGCTGCTACTAAGAAATTCCTGACGGAAAACCCAATAACACTTTGCGCGACCTGGGAATCGAACTTATGACATTATGCTCAACAGTTGTGCTTTCAACCACTAGACCAACGAGACAGTCTACCTCATGTAAAGTACTGGTATTTAGCTGCATCAAGTACTGGTATTTAGCTGCATCAAGTACTGGTATTTAGCTGCATCAAGCCGACTAAAACATATTTAGAAAAGCCAAATAAAAGATATATTCACAAATCGCTCCTAACTCATCCCTCACACCGCCGGACACGCCCAAATTAAAGGCAATTTACTACCATTGTGGAAATCAAATTATTGAGTAATTTACCTAGCTACACAAAACCATTTACTCTTGATTAAAATGGCGGCGATGACGTCACAACTGTCAAATACGTCACAGTAAGTACGAAAAGTTTGTCGGGTATTGGCGTATTATTGGAACTTCTGGCGTTTATCGTGTTTTTACAAATAAACAAAATATGAGTGTGTTTGTAATTTTATTTTTGTAATAATCTTTACGTAATAAAAATCTATAAGTCAAGCACCGCTTTCATAACAATTGAATAAGTACCGTAATGGCGAAAAAATAATCAACGGCCCCATGCCAAATTCCAATACCCGACCAAATGTATGAGGCAGCTATTATTATTTTACGATTAAGATGGTGGTCCCATAGAGAAAGTTGATCAGTTTGATGTTCTGTAGCACACCCTTGAATTTGACCAGAACGCAAAGCGACATCTTGTTTTGCATTTTTGGCAAAAAAATTAAAACTAATATCTATACCTACACAAAATAATAAAGAAAAAACATACAAAAAAATAGCGTCTGCACTACTATTCCATCTTGCAACAATAAAATGTATACAAAATTCAGATCTGCGGGTAGATGTGAATTCTGTCCGTGCTACAAGGGGGTAGGAGAATTGCGTTAGTGCTTAAGTAGTGACAAATTGGTCGGGTAATGCCGCTCAGTCGTTGCTGACATAGACTAATAGCATGACGTGTGGTGCATGTGCAAATTTACGTTATTTTAATGTTTTCTGGTGGTGCAAGTGCTATTTTTTTTATATTGAGCGTGTTTAATTATAAAAATTAAAAGTGTAACTGGTCTGCAAACTTTTGGAAAAAAGTGTGCTAGATAAAGAAACGGTGCACCGATTCAAATCATAATTTAGTTTTTCAAAGGTTTTGCTCAATTAACAAGATGTTTACTTTAACTTCAAACTTAAAGCAGTCGAAACAAATCATCTTTATTCATCGCGTATGTTGAGTTTCGTGTCCGTACTACCTTCAACTGTTAGCATAGTAGACACAATAGTTAGACAATGGAGTCATACCAGTTGGGTCGGGCTTCACAGACGAAGGGCCGTTCAGGAGTCATCTCGTAAGGAGACGATCCTGGCTACGACGACGATCAAGTCATGTATGTTATTAAAAGGTATTATCACGAGAACTTGTGGTGTGTGCAAAATTTTAGCTCAATCGGAGGAATCTGTTTTAAAATTCAGTTGCAAGATATGTAAAAAAAAAATACTACTGGTCTCTGGAGCCCTTCCCACCAGTAGCTAGCTCCCGACACCGGCGCACCAATGTTTTTGTTTTTCATATTTTTAAATGTTTTATTTTTTATATGTAAAAATTTAACAAATGTGCAGTAAAGATGAATAAAGAAAATAATAAATAAAAGCTTGTAAAATCACTTCTTATTTTTTTAATATAGATAGTGTTTATTATAGAAACAATTTAATATAGATAGTGTTTATTATAGAAACAACTCAGAGTTACATACATTGCACTAATAGGTATTTATTATAAACCCGAAAATATTTCACAGAAGAATTTAAATCATAAAACAGTGCGTTTGATAAATAAAGAGTCAAATATAATAAGTGTCAGCCAGATATCGTCTGTAGTGACTAGATATTAAAACATTAACTGATTTTATCCATTCCTCTTGGGTTGGGAAGTATTCAGAATAGGCTTTATGCAGATTTTAGCCACTGAGCTCGCGAACTGAGAATTAGAATGCTTTAGTATTGAACGTACAATTTTTATTCATAAGTTTTGGGTACCTACTGACTGAAAAAATCTTTTATTTATTTGAGAGTAAGAAAGCGATGTTTTATTAAAATAACTTGGTGTTTTCGTAAGATTTTTTTCGTCTAGATAGCTCCTCATTTTCAATGAATTTTAGATTTACTATAAATATAAATTCACATTTCCAGAATGAGTCAGGACAGATGGGCCAGAATTGTCACACATTGGGTGCTTGAAGACGGTCGTCGTCACTGAGGCAGGCCAAGAAATGCAGTCGAAACAATTCGGACTCGTTCCTGACTAACTGGCTACAGAAGGCAATACACCGGGAGAGTTGGGAAGGAATGTCCCCCATTCCTTCCCAACTCTCCCGGTGATCAGAATAGGCTATGTAGGCGAAGCTAATTAATACAAAACAAATATATAAATTCCACAATTTATCCGAACCGATTCAATTGAACCTTAAAAAGAGCACAAACAGAAGAACTTACCTATGGATCAGAAATACTCGTAAATAATTTTACCACTTAAACGAAGACAAATATTGACGCCATTTCGGACAACGATGTTCTTTTTTACGATAAGATTCAATCAGAAACATTTATTTTTTACGACTACCCTCCAATTGTATGGCTTTGTTGCAACTAGTTGTAAAACTTTCGTGAGTGATGTAACCGTAAAAATTATATTACACATACCTCATCTGGGGTAACGATAGTGTTGTCCGTAAAGATGGATAAAATAGTGATGTTGTTTTTATCGATTTAGTCATAGCTTCGGATCATCCTTAGATCCTAAGGCGCTGTCTCCACGAGCGAGAGAATCGCGGCGATATTATCGTCCTTGCCACGTTTTTCTATACACTCTCTTTTGGGCCGTCTCCACGAGCGAGAGAATCGCGGCGATATTTTCGTATATAAATACGTCAAATCGCCGCGATTCTCTCGCTCGTGGAGACAGCGCATAAGTAATGACAAATATTGAAATTGCGAAAGTTTCTTTGTATGTTTGTCTGTATGACTATTACCTACCATTTGAAACATAAACGGCTGAAAGTATTTGGATGTTTAGCACACGGATAGAAAATGTACAGACGGCGACACATCAAGCTATACATTTCCAGTATAACATGGCTCCGCTTTATATAGATGTTCCGTACAATGAGAGATTCGCAAAAACTGGATTGCATAGCTTGATTAGTCGTCGTGCGATACTGGGGGTCACCCACCAGATACATAATTTCCGACCGCCAGTTGCCAGGGCTAGACGGATTAATAACTCTTTCTCATTTCTCTGAGATTATAGCAGGGATAGCTTGCCCACTAATTGGTTTTGAGTTCAATCATAAGACCTCTGATTGATTCATGTGCGTATTGTTTAATTATCAATTGCTTCGGTGAAGGAAAACATCGTGAGGAAACCAGCATGTCTCAGAAATATTTATTGACGGCATGTCAAGCCAAGTCAAAGGCATATAGATAAAAACTCTCGACACTAAGTTACGCTTAGACTGTTCTCGAAAGAGATATCATGGCCCTGGAACACAAAGGGCTAAGACGGAACATGGATGGGTTTAAGTCAGTAAAAGTCTGACACTTCCTTCCGCCCAGAGTGCGAGGAGTCATTTGATGATACATCATCCAAAAAAAAGAAAAGGTTCTAGGTACACGATAAAAAAGATTTCTCTGGGAAATAACAAGTCCAGGGATTGACTTCCACTGTTTAGTTTAGAACTTGCAATAAATTTCAATTAAGGCAGCGTTATCTTAGTGTTCAAGAACAAGAGGAGACCTATGACAAGATGGGAAGACGAAATTAAAACGATAGCTGGCCCAAATTGGAGTCAAGTAGCTCAAGACAGAGTCAAATGGGCATCACTGGAGGAGGCCTTTACCCATTCTGGGGTTCCGGTAGATTAATAAAAAATAAAAAAATATTAGACAAATAAACATATTATTATCAAAAATAGTTATAGATAAAATAGATACATATAGAAAAAAATATTAATTTAGTTTAGTTTAGTTATAGTTATTAATTTTATTTTTTATTTACTTATACATAGTAACTTACACAGTAGATATAGTTAAATTTATATAAAACAGGTTGTGAATAATAAAAAAAAAAAAAAAACAGAATAAACCACATCAAAACATGTATAGGTTTAAGAAATGTAAATTTACTGGAAATAAAAGGCTTTTTTATTTTTTTATTTTATTTATTTATTTATCTTAGTGTTCAAATTCTCACTTCCCTAGTTCGTTAAAACATGATAGTTATGAATATGATCATAAATTGCAATTAGTCAATATTGATTAAGCCTCAAGGTTGAGTTACCACTACACCGAACCCTTAATTAAATGTTATTGGCAACGACTATAGAAATCATTATTCTGTTCTATAATATCGTCTTTCATCTTTGGAGCTCGTGGTTAAGGCGACTACATGAGCTCAATTAGCAACTCTATTTGTGGTGGTTCAAACTTCGTCTGTAATACTGTTTGAATAAAGTTCTAAACAGCTTGCACTACAAAGTGGATGTTGACGGTTGCAATGTTGTTCAGTTCGGGAATCGAACCCGCAAAACGCAGCACAGCAACCAATCGCTCAGCCACTGCGTCAACCCTGATTTCATATTAATCGTTTCTTTGGCACCCCTCTCCCTCTGTATCCATCGCTATTCAACCAAAAGCAACTCAAATAAATTCTAACAATTTACCATTTCAAATTTGTCTTATTTATTGGTTCACATAGAACGCCAAAACTTGTAATTGCATGGAAATAAACAAAGGGAACCTAACAGAATTATTAATGAACTTGTTTCGAACTTATTTATCAATATTAATTTTATTCTGTGCGATGTTGAGCATTAATATTGACGATTTGCCGAATTTAAACAGGGTCAATATTGCTTTGAGTTAGGACTTATCAGAGACTATTTAATGGTCTGATGACAAAGTTGGCATCATATCTAGGCCTGGTTTGTGGTTTTATCTCTGTTTTAGTGGAACTTAATTATTTATGATTATTAGTTCATTCGCCTCGAGTTTGAACCCAAGCGATGTTGTATAATTATCACGGAAAACATCGTGAGGAAACCAGCAGGCTGCGTTCTTAGGGTCCAGGGTTCAAATCCCGGTAGGAGCAGGAGGTTGTTTGTGTGATGAACATGGACATTTGTTTCCGAATCATGGATGTTTATATGTATAATAAGTATGTATTTAGAAACAAAAAGTATATACAAACTGTCTGGTGACCACGACACGAGCCTTTGCCTGTGTGTAATGTCCAGCGATTTTTAATTTAATATTTAATTGTATTTCTCGCCTGCATGTAAACTTGCAATGCTAAGTCCACCAGCCCGATTGTCGTAGTCGATTTGTCGATTCTCTTTCGTGTCTGCGGTGGTCATGCTACGCAGGCTGGTTATGCATACGATCAAGAAAGAAGCAGGGGCTTAATACCTGGACCTGTCTAGGGAGACAGGTCCTTGGAAAATTAATCACATTTGCCAAGGTTGGTTGGTTGGGTTGGTGGGTTGGTTGGGTAGGTTGGTGGCTATTGGTGACCATCGATCTACGCTGAGCTATTCGTCCCGACTGTCATTGGTTGACCTTTTGACAGCACGTTCACACGTAGACACGAAAGATGAAGTAGTATTAAACATACGTATTTTACAAATACTTCTATAGCACGATGTTTAAAATAACGAAATTAAATGTCACTTAATTTTCATCGAGTAGATAGTAGTGGTCACGCTACCAAATTTTCCTTCATCATCACAGGACCCTTTTTTTTTTTTTTTTTTTTTTTTTTTTAGGATGGGAAATCATCAAATGACTTCTCCCACTCTGGGCGGAGCGGGAGGGAGTGTCAGACTCTTACTGACTAAAACCCATCCATGTTCCTTCCTCGCCCTTTACTTTCCGGGGCCGCGGTATCTCTTTCGAACAGTCCCGCAACCCCGGCAGGCTTCGGCCCTTGCGGGCCCCTCTCTTATGCTGACATCTCTTTGAGGCGCGCGTGGAACACGAACGCGCCGTCGACACGGCCTGTCGTCGTTAGACGGACGGACGGCTAGCTAGCCCATAGCCAACCGTCCACAGGCCCGCATCTACGGTGGCCGGTAGCCACCACGTGGCCCCCGACGCCCGGTGCGTCTCCCGCGGCGGCCGGGAAGTGAGGATCTCTCCCTCTCTCGTTCCGCCACCTCCTTCGCTAGCATGACTGCTTCGCAGAAGGAGGTGACGGCTTCCCATTCCGTCTCGCTCCGGACCATGGATTGAACCAGGGCCGGACGCGAGAGGTCGCCGCCGCCGATCGCCGCTTCGAGGACACGGCGGTGCTCCGCCCACGCGGGGCAGACCTCCACCGTGTGCTCCACCGTGTCCTCCGGTCGATCCTCGCAGTGGAGACACCCGGGCGTTTCCTCCCGCCCGATTCGGTGCAGGTACCTCCCGAAACATCCGTGTCCGGTGAGGACCTGCGTCAGGCGGAAGGTGAGGACGCCGTGGCGCCTCTCTAGCCACTCCTCAAAGAGGGGACTTACCGCCACTATCGTGGCGTGCCCTGCACGGGGTTGCGACAGTCGCTCTCTCCATGTCGCCATGAGATCGCGCCGGAGGTCAGTCCGCTGAGCGGCAATTTGCCGCGGCAGCGGAGTTTCGCCCCGGCGTAGTACCTCCGCGCGCCATTCGTGTAGGCGCGCGAGGACTATCGCCTCCAGATCCCATGGCGGCAATCCGGCAAGCAGGCCCGCCGCCTCGCGGGAGATCGTGCGGTACCCACGGACCATCCTTACGGCCACCACTTTTTGGGGCGCGTTCAGATAATGAGCGGCACGCCGCTTCAAGGAACGCGCCCACACTGGGGCCCCGTAGAGGGCCATGGACCGCACGACCCCCGCATAGAGCTTGCGGCAGGAGGCGTTTGGCCCCCCAAGGTTGGGCAGGAGCCGCCTGAAGGCAGCCCCGGTCCGTTCCAGCCTGGGGGCCAAACGTCGGAAATGCTCCACGAAGTTCCACCGGCTGTCGAGGACGAGTCCTAGGTACTTCAACGTCGACTCGACGCCGATGGATACCCCTCCTACCGTCAGTGTGGATCCCGACGGTGGCGCGTTCCGAGGCCCATGAAAGCACATGGCCTCGGACTTGTGCAATGCCACCTCGAGACCCAGTTGCCGGATCCTCTCAACGACTATCGCAACCCCGCGTGTCATCACTTCGGCCGCCGCCTCGTGCGACCTCCCCTGTGCCAGCACCAGGGTGTCGTCTGCGTAGCAAACGACGCTGACACCACTAGGGAGGTCGGCGCGCAGCACCCAGTCGTAACCGATGTTCCACAGGGGCGGTCCCAGAACCGATCCCTGTGGGACACCGCACGACATCTCTCGCCGGTTCCAATCTCCGCAGCGACTGGGGTAGATGACGGCCCTGTCCGTCAGGTAGTCCCCGATCACACGACGGAGGTAGGTCGGCACCCGGTGATACCGGAGTGCCTCCCTGATGCAGCTCCAGGGCAGGGAGTTGAAGGCGTTGGCGATGTCGAGAGACACCGCCAAGACAACCCCACCCCGGGATATCGCATCCCCCGTCGTGAGGGCTCTCACGCGCATGATTGCGTCCACGGTAGAGCGCCCCTTGCGGAAACCAAACTGGTTCTCCGCAAGATTCGGCCCAATCCCCTCAAGGTGCTCGGCGAGGCGGTTTGCAATCACTCTCTCAAAGAGCTTGCCCACCTCGTCGAGCAGCACAATGGGCCGAAATGCGGACGGAGAGTCCGCAGGGCGCCCCGGCTTTTGGATGAGGACCAGTTTCCCCGTCTTCCAACGAAGCGGGAACTGGCCTCTCTCCAAGCATGCGCTTAAGAGCCCCTTCAGTCGGGGCCCGAGAGCCTCCGCATCCGAGGCCAGGACCCAGGCTTTGCCAGGCAAGCCATCGGGTCCCGGGGCGGTATTTTTGGCCTTAAGCCTACCTACCGCCACTCTCAGGTCTACCCCAGTCACTTCCGGAGTGTCATCGTCGTCGCTTGGGTCCTCTTCTGGCACCGCAGGTGGCGGAGCCATAGGCGGGGGCGAATGTTCCCCCCGCGAGGGGAACAGAGCGCTCACCACGTCCTCCACGAGCTCTGGCCGGAGACTCTGCGTCAGCGGGGGGGCCCAGGTGCGGAGTTTATTCCGCACCATCTTGTAGGGGCGCCCCCACGGATCTCTGTTGAGAGTGTCCAGCATCTCCAAGCGGGCCAGTTCCCTGGCCCGCAGGATAGCCTCCCGGAGGGCGGTCTTCGCCGCTCTGTATCCCTCGTAAAGCTCCGCCTCAATGGCTGCCGCATCCGGCGGGCGAATGCGGAGCCTGCGATGCCTGGCGTACGGGCGCCGCGCAGCAACACACGCCTCACGAAGAGACGTTATTTCGCGCGACCACCAGTACACCTGGCGTCGGGCGCTTCCTGGCCGGACTCGGGGCATTGCCACGTCACAAATGTCGGACATGGCCTCCCGGAACCACTCTGCCTCACTATTAACGTCGGCAGGCCTGTCCGGTGATGTCACCCAGGCCTGCACGATCGAGGCTTCCAGGAGGAGCTCCCGGTCCAGCTGCTTCAGCGCCCAACGCGGACCACTCGGGGCCTGTTGGACTGGCGCGCTTGAGGACTGGGCGGAGACGTCAAACCGGATGTACCGGTGGTCGGAATATGTCTCCACCCCCTCCACGACACGCCAGTCAACGACACGCGGCGACAGAACGGGGCTAGCGAACGAAATGTCCACCACCGACTCGCCCCGCATCCGCACACACGTGGGAACAGAACCCCGATTAAGGACGTCCAGACCCTTCTCCAGGGCCCAGTCCTCCACCATCCTTCCCCGCACATCTGTGCGACGAGAACCCCAAGCCAAGTTCTTGGCATTGAAGTCCCCGAGGACAAGCACGGGGAGGGAATGGTTTCCGACGACGACACGCAACTCTGCGAGAGAGTTGTGGAACTCGGCGAGAGTTCGGTTCGGGGAGAAGTAGACTCCCACCACGACAATCTCCCCGAACCGGGCTGCTACGCACCCCCGACCCCTCCTGACATTTTCAAGGGTCGGAGTACCGGCGGCGGCCGATGACACTATGGTCACTGAGCCGTCAAGGTCCGCCACCCAGTCTTCCCTGGGCAGGACAAAGTACGGCTCAGCAACCACAGCGATGTGTATCGACCACTGCGCCATGCTCTGGAGCAACAGATCCTGAGCACAGGTGCAGTGGTTGATGTTCGCCTGGAGGAAGCGTAATGGCGCCGTTATTGGCATTCCATTAACGCCTCCTCCCCCCGGGCCCCCTGTGAGGGCCCCTCCGCAGGCGAACTAGACGTGCTGGGCGCGGCGGCGGCGGCGACAGCGGCAGCGGCTGTGGCGGTCGCGGCAGCGGCAGCGGCGGTCGAGACAGTGACGTTGGCGGAGGCGGAGGCAGCGGAGGGCGTTCCTCTGCCTCTGGCTCTGGGCCTGGCGGGTGCAGCGCAGGCCTTGCTCCCGGCGCAGTGATCGGCCGGCTTGTGAGCCGCCGCACATGCAGGACAGTGCGGCGCAGCGCTGCAGGTCGCTGACACGTGGCCGGGCTGACCGCAGCGGAAGCAGAGACCGCTGCGGTCAACCTCCGAGGCGCACTGCACTGACACGTGGTGTCCCACGTGGCAGCGATAGCACCTCAGAGGTCTGGGCTCAAGCAGTTTAACCTGCGCTGAAACCCAACCCACCAGAAGCCTTCGGCCCTCCACAATAGTTTTAGCCGCCGTCACGGGGCAGCTCACCGTTACGGTTCGCATGCCCGTGGGGTCCGGACGTAGTGTGCCCGCCTTGACCTGCTCGGCAGAGCACCCCCCGGACCTAGCGACGGCGGCCAACACTTCCTCCTCGGTGACTGAGTCGTCCAGACCTATGATGCGCAGGTCTGCGCACCTGATGGGTCTGGACACTCGGGCCTCGTCCGCGTTTAGGGACGCTCTAAGCTTTTCAGCCAGAGCGTCAGCGGACGAGCCGCTGGTTTCACCGGGGATCTCCAGCATCCGCGCTCCCGTCGCGGTGACTTTAAGCCGGAGGCCCCCGGTGATCCCGAGCTCACCGAGATTCACCGTCTCTTTTGCCTTCGCCATCACAGGACCCTACTACAGCAACTTTGTTAGGGTTTCAAGTCTAACCGGATACACCTGAATATAGTTCAGTTCAAACTTTATGGCGGCTCGGAAGTTAACTGCGAGTGACGGTCTGCGCAGGTATAACGGTTCAAACTGTATGGTGCCTCGGAAAATCTAGCGTAAAGCTGCGCAGAACACAATGATACGTTTCAGCGGGACACAGAGGACGCATCGTCTTGACTGTATAATGCGCAGACCGTCACCCACAGCTAACTTCCGAGCCGCCATAAAGTTTGAACCAAACTATGCCAGTATTTTACATGAAACGACTGGCTATCTGACATTTACAACCCAGTAATAGGACACACCTTGATAAGACTGGTTATCTAACTTTCGGGACACTGTCAACCAAAAATTTACCACCTTAGACCATAATACTCTCCCCGCGAAGCCCTAAAGCTGGTTCATTACACAGACTATAACAATCATCACTTTATTTCAAAAAGCCTCCTCACATTTTACGAGTTCCCACTAAAGAACTACAATTTACTTGACAAATTCTTTCACAATTTTTTTGGAGATATTCTGCGGAGCACTTTGTCTGATGAATATAATTCTGGATAGTAAAGTTTATTAGCAAAGTAAAAGGAAAGACAGTAAATTGGTTTCTTTGCTAAATCGTGATGATGACTTTGGTTTTGATGCTCGAGTCGTAACAAGAATAATGTGGGCGCTCAGATAATACAAAAAGTGTATCAGGTGATTGTTTCATAATTAAGATATTTTGTACACGATTTTTTTTTTCCCTCTCATTGAGAGGAGGCCGTGTCCCAGCAGTGGGAACATTATAGGCTGATGATGATGATGATGATGATGTACACGATGATGCCCTTGTTGGCGACATTTGTTCACTACAGGAACTGATGGATGCTACCGAAAGTGTCTAACTAGTAGCTAAGTCACAGATTTATATGGATATGAATTTAAGTAAGCTGCAATGATCATTGCCAAGAAGATCTCAGGTATTATATTATACCAATAGAATGTCTAAATCTTAGGACACTAAATCTGGGAAAATAGCACCTGGTATAGATTATAGGCATATGGTGGACCTCTAACTTAAGTGTATTGTATATTAGTAGGTGTATTGTACACCTAATACCATCTATGATAACCTCCGTGAATTTTCGCACAAAGAAAAACATATTGCATGGTTCTTTACGATAAATCCATCCAACCTATTCAAGTTTATGATACGATTCTCTCAAAATCAAGTTCTGGAAGACAATATACTTACGAAAGTATTAGACTTTCTGATTATTCTAGCCAGGATTCTAGAATTTTCGCAGCCCACTTTGCCTGATTATTTAAGTCGACGAAGAAGACAAATATAGACGCCATATTTCTTTTGTTACTTGGACAAATTATTTAAATTGTAAGTTTGTAGCGATGAAAGTAACAATCGACATTTATTTTAACATTAGCTCGATAGCAACAATTAAAAGGGATTTTTCCTAAGCCGTGCCGTTCGGTAGCTTTCAAATAGGGTAATTTTCGACTGGGATTCACTGGGTGAATACCCAGTAAAAAAATATAGATAGACACGTGCAAACCCAAAGGCACAGCTAGTTTAAAACAAAAACAAATCTTGCACTTCTCATGAAATTACATAAAAAACATTACTTACTCAACTTTAAAACAACCACTGTACGTGACGTGGAGCATCTTTCCAAGCATACTGGCAAATGAAAGTCGTAAGTAGAGAAACTTTCAGAGCATACTGGCAAATGACGTCATATTCGCAGTGCGAGCTAAGTACCCTCCCTTCCTTGCTTACTTCTAACTGTCAGACGTGATTAGAGAGAGATTACTGCACAGGATCTTGTAGTCACCAAAGGTATGAGACACCTTTGGTGACTACAAGATCCCAAAGGCTAAGTGACAAGACTAGTGTCGCTACGAGTTGAAATCTCACATCGTGCTAGAAGATTAGACAGTCAGTCAGGCACGTATCCAGGGGGGGATAGTTGGGATTTATCCCCCCCGAAATCTGACTTATAATAAACGGGATCATAACCACTGCGAAGTACGTTAATTACTCGAATAGTACAGTGATTAGAGCGATTTTTACACAGTTCACATGGTTGTTTAAATGTTTGTTCCCAAAGTCTGGATACGTGCTTGCAGTCAGCAGGTTTGGTGGTGGCCTGATCAGGGACTGACTGACGTGGATATGGACCTTATATTCCGTGGTTAGGTGACCTACCATTACATACCGAATTTCCTCCGTGCCTCGGAAAGCACGTTAAGCCGTTGACCTGCAACGACTGTCAAAGATCTACAAATAACAGCCGGGACTAACGCGTTGTTCTGTCAACCAATCTTACCAAGGAGTATCGTATTACCCAGTACGAACTGGGTTGTGGAGGTCAGATAGACAGTCGCTCCATGTAAAATATTGGTTCAGATGCATCAGATTAGACTGGAAGCCGGCTCCAACATAGATAGGAAAAGCCTAGGTTCTAGGCCACACGAAGTTTAAGAAAAATGTCGGCTCTGTAGAGGGTTCACTCTATTGCTAATATTAAACATTAAATATGTCTAGCAAAAACTCCTTTGCAAAACGAGTTCTAAATTCTTTCCCCCAGTTTATTATATACGATCCTTATCCCTATCATAAGATAAAGTTCTAAATACAAAAATTGACAGCAAAGTCCGGGTTTGCAATCACTTTTTTGAGTTTAGAACTCGAACAATGTTCTAAAAGTTCGAAATTCAAAGACGACAAACTAGCGTCTAACTAAAGAAACGTAGACATGGACACAGGTATTGTCGTTTTTGAATTTCTTTTGCTAGGTAGGATAAAATGTCACAGTTCAAACGAGAAAACAAATGTGTAGGTGTGGGTGGTAAGATTTACTTTAAAGGTGTCGTCTAATCTTCAATCTACTTAAGTTATTAGGTACTTAATCCTTGTACACATTTGCTACCTACGCCTTCAACTTGCCCTTACGAAGTCTGCTATTTCAGAGCAGGTCAGCGGTGGTTAAAACTAATATTTTAACTAGTGCAATTTATTTTAACTAGTGCAATTTATTTTAACTAGTGCGATTTTAATCAAAATCGGTTTATTATTGTTAGAGATGTGATCCTTATGATCGACCCTATTGATTGATGTCAAAAAGGTACACAATGTTATTTTGTCGAACTTTAGTCGATCCATCCCGGGTTCGATGCCCGAGTGTGGCGAAATAATCTTCGAAAAACTGTGAATGCAGATTTGTTTTAGTTTTAAAAATAAAGGAATGTGAATGTGTATTGTGTTTAGAGTACTTTTCCTCCAGGTGGTATTGTAAAAATCCACCCTGTATACACTTGTCGTTCCAATTCACTTTAGACATTGGCAGAATGAATGGTCGACATCGACTCTGCTTGCGATCAACAGAAATAGAATGGAACACAAAAGTTTATGGTGTAGAATATGTGGTTTCGTAATAATCAAGTCATTTCCGATTCGTCTTAATAAGGTAAAAACGCGTGAGTGTGTACATCTATAAAGTTTTGTATGTTCACAATTCACATTAACATACAAAAGGAAAGCATTTTGTCATCGCTGCCCCCACGTAAAACTTTAATTTATTATTTTTACCAACGATTGTGAAGTGTAGTAGGAAAATACATTATTTAAAAAACATAACATTTCTTGTATTAGTGCTTCATGTGAAAAAATAAATGTGGTAGATAATACACCAATCGAATGACATACTTTTTAAGAGCTGTCAAAACGCGGTTATCTCATAGATTTTGTATGGCAATAGCACGCTGTTGACGTCACTGTTTAGTCAGCTCAATGACTCAACTATTTATTGATTTCAAAGCAACTAAAAATCGAATTTTGCAATAAATTGAAAATAAATCGGATTTTCAGACCCAAAATAAAGTTTGTTAAAGAGATTGGTGGCATGGTATTGGCACCTCATTCTTCTAAACTCAACGGTTTCAGAGAATTTAAGTTTTTAAGTAGATTTCACTAACCAACAGTTGTACCCAAAGACTATAGTTGTACCGGACTAAGTTATGTCTGTCATTAATAGACACTAACAATGAACTAAAACATTGTTCTTGTGCCTGTCTTTTAGGCTAGTTCAGTTGAGGATGAATTCCTTGGATTGAAAACACTCTTGATTGGACTTTAATTTCTTTTATTATATGCGATTAACAATGTTATAATTATTGCAAGTGTGACTGCTGTCGCCACCGTACGAGATAGAGTATTAGAGTAAAAAAAAAGGAAACTGTCATAGACAACTTTCTACAATCAATGTTGCCCGTCATAAAAATTAATATCTGTGTTGGGATGCCAACAACATGATCTTAATTAAAGCCCCTATGACACCAACTAATAACACAAGATGACAAGCCAAAAACACCACACATTTTCTAATTGACATCGCAGTCATTTTGTCAGAAAACAAATACTTTCCCACCTTCTTCCAAACACTAATTAATCAAAATAAAAATGGCGACAAAACAACACGTTAAAGTCGCGTGACTGTCAACTTAGAATAACATTTCCAACACAGCAGTTTCTGAGAATAGGATACACAAATATGCTCACCGTTTTCTTTTTAATTAGTGGTGTTTGAACTAGGGTGCAGGCACGAAAGGTGGAAATAACTACATGGCAATTTCACACAGGGGTAAGTTAGAAGGGGTGTTTATAGAACTATACTTATACTTACGTCTGACTTGAATTTTGTATTCATTTTATTCAGCATTTATGAAATACTAGCTTCGGCCTAACTTCGTCTGCGTCAAGTTTGTTAACTGTCCCTAATTGTCTTATGGAGGCTTACTACCGGGATAAAAGTACCCTATGTTTTAATCTAGGTTATAAACTATATGTGTGCAAAATTTCATCCAAATCCGTTCTGTAGTTTTCAAGTACAGTCATACTTACAAACTTTAGCAATTTATAATATTACTAAGAAGTTGGACTTGTAGGAGTTTTAATAGTTTCTTTTTAATATTCCGTTCCGAAGGGTAATCAACGGGACCCTATTACTAAGGTCCATGTTCACTAAAAAGATGACGGTCTGATTATCTAAAAACAGCTGTTTACAACATATTTTTGTAGGGGAACATGTCCCTTAAACAGCTGTTTTAGATAATCAGACCGTTATATTTTCGATGAACATGGACCTAAGCCTCCGCTGTGTGTCCGTCCGTCCATCTGTCAGCGGACTGTATCTCATGACCATTCATAGGTAGGTACCTAATCAGTTGAAATTTTCAACCGAATGTGTATTTATGTTGCCGCCATAACAACAAATAATAAATTAAAGAGGGCTCCGATTCGCACTTTTACTGAAAAAAAGTTTTAATGGATTTGATTTTCGTCGGATATTAACGAGGAAAAACAAATGGCACTTGCGAAAAATATTGATAGGTGCCGTATGTGGGATACCTCAGTTGCCATAACCTCAGGTGTGTAGCGTACGTCCCTAATTTGAATGTTAAAAAAAAAACCTTAACTTACGAATCTCTCTGATAGTTCCTAAAAATATTAGACTGTGCGATTTGTGAATTCACAATAAAAGCAGTAACAATAATATCTCAAAGTCAGATTGAAACAAGACAACTCAACACTTGGAAGTCTGCCAAACCTCAACAAACAAGATGTTCCATGTTATGGTACTCGTATGTAAACCACGTAAAGTCTTAGAACTTAGATGTTACACTAGTCAAGCTTATCTATTACGTAACTTAACATATAAACTAGGTTTGACTCCCGGGTTTATCCGGATTCATTTCACATGGAGCGACTGCCTATCTGACCTCCACAACCTAGCTGGGTACATGGTAATATTATTATCATCATCATCATCATCATCATCATCATCATCATCATCAAGTCTATACCTAATATTCCCACTGCTGGGACACAGGGCTCTTCTCTATGAGAGGTAATGGGCTATAATCCACCACGCGTGCCCAATGCGGATTGGTAGAAGTCACATGTGAACATGTCGTCGAATTTTTGGTTCTAAAACATGCCGGTTTCCACACGATGTTTTCCTTCACCGTTTTGAGAGCAGTGGTGATGAAATAAATTACACAAAGTAATGCGCCTGCCTGGGTTCGAAACCACGACTACTGCTCGTATGTCGGGGCCGCCATCACTGGGATACCGCAGCTCTCAAACCCTCACTCCGTAGCTCTCACTGGGTAATATGGCGGTACCCTTTTCAGAGACTGGTTGTCAGACTTTCGGGACACTGACTACCTGCTAGGAATGTCGAGGATCTTCAAATGACAGCTGATACTGAGGCACGAAGGACACCCGCAGTACAAGCACGTAGGAATCGATAGGACTCGATAAGATAAATTTGACAGTTATTCTCGATAAAATGAGTTTTTATGGAGTCAGAAACTCATTTTATCGAGAATGACTGTCAAATTTATTTTATCGAGTCCTATCGATTCCTACGTACTTGTACTGCCGGTACGTTATGATGGTCACCCATACCCATACCGACCTTGGCCAAATATCCAAATACTTACAATCATTTTGAAAGACAGACAGGCAGTTTTCTTTTGCATCTTACTACTATTATAAATGCGAAACATAAAGAGGACGGCTGAATGGATGGATATTTGTTACTCCTTCGCGACAAATCCACTGAACGCATTATTGATTTGGCTCTCAGACTGTAACCTGGATTTACATTTAAAACGTGTAAAAAAACCAAACAAAGCCGAAAGGCACTTGTTCTCCCCGTCACTGCGATCACTTTTTTGTTCTACACAATACCTGGGAACCTTCTAGTTACGGAGATATTGGGGGTCAAAGTTTCAACTTTTTGACAAGTTTTTTTTTTTTAATTCAAGTTTTTAATCTCAGATTTGCACGACCCCCGTACTATTCAGGAGAGTCCGCGGGCATAAACTAGCTTAATGTAAACCTGTCGGTTGACTTCTATTAGCTTGATTGGATCTACAATCTAGATGCAAGTTAGTTAATAAAACTATGAATTTTATCGGCTGATTTCTTTTCCTTAGTGTTAAAATGTGGGAAGGAAGGCAAAAAGGTCGTTGAGTTGGGTAATATGTACCAGTTTAATCTATGCGGCATCTTCTTGATTTGACTTTATAAAGATTTATCATTTTAAGGCAATGACATGAGCTAAACGCGAGTTTTATAATTACTAAAAGTATATGATTCACTGCTATAAACAAGACCAGAAAAATATATGATATTCTTCAGGATTTATGCTAGCATGATAGTGTTTTGAAAACATAATACAATTAAGTTGACTCGATATACATGCGATCATTCTGATTTTTTGGCAAATAATTCTGCAAGCAATATATTAGCATGATAGTGTTTTAGTTTTTTTTTAATCCAATCAATAGTTTTTTTGTAAATCGATCGAAATCACTCATTTTTCGCTATTTGGCCCGCAGTGGCTGACGTTACAATCACTTTGTAGTGCAAGCTGATTAGAACTTTATTCTAACAGCATTTCAAACTAAGTTAGTTCTTTATTCAAACGAAGTTTGAACCACCACAAATAGAGTTGCTAATTTAGCTCGTCTAATCGCCTTAATTTAAACTTGCCAACTGCACCTGCTTCGCACGGTTCTGCGTCATGGAAAAAGAGATTTCATATGTATAGTACCAGTGGACTATGAGGTCCTGGTTACGATTCCCAGGTCGTACAAAAACTAATTGGGTTCTTCCATCAGGAATTTCTGAGGAGCAGATAATTATTTGCCTGGTTGATGGCTATGAGCCCGTCCTCTATTACAAGAGATTTTAATATTTTAGATTGTACTATTAGGTATATGTTATGAATGATAGAAATTCAAAACAGTAAATAATGCTGTCAAAAAATATTGGAATTATTTTTGTACTCACAGGCATCAATCACAAAATAGGTACATTCAGTGTCACAAATCCAATTTAACAAATAAATAACTGAAATATTTTAACTCACGCATTTGTTAACCTGAATCCGGCAATGCTATCAAAACAAACAATATTTTTTATACAGCATTTATCATAAAGGTGACAACGTCCAATCAAGCCATACAAAACCATGCGGATCTCTCATTTTACGAATTTAAAACAAAGTGAGGCCTCAAATAAAGGGACATCATAATCTGCCTTGTCTTTTCAAAACTATGTTGGGGTCGGCTTCCAGTCTACATTACCCTACATGAAGTGACTGCCTATCTAACCTTCACAACCCAGTTAGTACTGCATAATACGATACCAGGTAAGACTGGTTGTCAAACTTTCTGGCAACTTCCTGTAACGACTGTCCAAGATCTACCAAAGACAGCCGGGCCCTAAGACGTGCTTTCTGAGACACGGAGGAAACTCTGTGTGTACTTATGTAGTGAGTGGTCAATTGGTCACCCATCCACAGACCAACCTAGCTAAGTACGGCTTAAGCTGAAGATTGATCAATAGAAGGGACAGCTGATTATGTCCCATGGCCATGGAGAAACTGGTTCAGTATAAAAGTCTGCACCACGCATATGACCTAAACTTTCCGACACGATTTTTTTTAAATGGCTCGTTATTCCACTATAAATTATTCGTATATAATCCGCGCTTCTGCTATCGGCAGGATTTATCGATAACGATATAGATAAGGCCCAACACTTGTACTTGAATAAAGAAACATATTTTATTGATATTAGTGCAATAAAAACAGACAGTTACAGAAGGTCAAAGTAGTAGTCAATTTGTTAGCGTGATATAATGTTTACACTGACTCAATTTTGTGTTGTGTTTCGCAAAGATAATGTTTTGATAGAGAATGAAGGCAATTTATATTTTATAGTTATTTTTTGTTTTGTAATCACTAGTCATGAGAACAAATACTAACCAGCCGAAACCGAAAACGTGATTCAATTTCAATTCGCTGTGATTTTAAAACACTTACTTATAATACAGTTAAACCAGAAAATTTACGCGCTTCGGTAATATTCGGGTTTCCGAATTAGTACGAACGACACATCATAGGTTAGCCCAGTTTTGTACCACCAAGTTCACTGACGGTCTGTCACTTTTCAACCTTGTCCTAAGCCATAAGGTAAGGTCATGTCATTAAGGATCTAATAAATAAACTCATGCAGTGTTTTGATTTTATACTGATAATACTAGTCTTTAGATACTAGTCAACATTTGTTTCTTTCAAGAATTTGCCTTCTGAATCTTCGCTATTACGTCGTGAATGAAGTATCAATTTCATTGCAACACAGATAGAAGTCGTAAAAGCGAATGTAAACTTTAATGCCACAGTAATAAAGTTTAAAGTGAACTGGTTTAATGGTCTATGGCTGTTTGACGTCTTAGCTCGCGTAGTTAGAACTAGGATTACTAAGGACGTTTGCATAGACATAAGCGGAGCGGGGAAGTTTAGATTAGAGGAAATTGCACTAAAAATAAATTACTTTGAACTTTCATTCCAATCTCATGTTCTTGAAAGAAATATTTCTCTGACTTTTAATTCAGTCTCGGATTCCTTTTAGTTTCATAAGAACTTATTTAATTTGTTTTGCTTTAAGCTTAAATGACGATTTCAGTACAACTATTCAGAATATTTATATTTAGAGTAGCCTTGGACTTCTCGGTTTCGCACTGTAATTAACCCACAGTAACGTAGGTACTTCTTGGGTAAAAAGTCTACTTTTATGGCCAAAATTCTGTCTAGCTGTTACGGCGCAAAAAGGTTATAATTTATAAACATACAGAAAGTTATGAAAAAAATGTTATGTTGCATATTGAGTATTTATCAATTGCATGTATATTTTTATCTATAGTGTGTGTGTAGTGTGAAGCTCGGGGGTAAATAAAAACAGCCGCTAGGGTCGATCTTTAGGTTAAGCCATACTTGCCTAGGTTGGTCTGTGAATAGGTGACCAGGACCACCCTTATATACATACAGAGTTTCTTCCGTGCCTCGGAAAGCACGTAAGCTGTTGGTCCCGGCTGTCATTTGTAGATTTTTGACAGTCGTTACAGGTAGGCAGTGGCCCAAAAAGTCTGACAAACAGTCTTACCAAGGGGTATCGTATTACCCAGTACTAACTGGGTTGTGGAGGTCAGATAGGCAGTTGCTCCATGTAGAATACTGGTATTCAGCTACATCCGGTTAGACTGGAAGCCGACCCCAACATAATTGGGAAAAGTCTAGTCAAATGAAATGTTGAGTGTATGTGTAGTGTAAAACATACATTGGACTGAACAGTCGGTCAAAAAAATATTAAAATATTACAAGGAATATGAACCGTTTGACCTACTCACTACTCACCTTTTAAATTCCAATATCGTCGTATAATACTACATAATCTACAATGCGTGCAGGTAATAACTACACTTTTAAAACACCTTTTAGAATTCAATTATTTCGACCACAAATACTATCGAACAGGTAGAACCAATCCCTACGTTTTTTTTTTCATTCAAATCCATTCAATGGAATTGTGATAGCCCTTGTACACAATGGTTAACTTGGGCCCACACAATGGTTGACTTTGGCCCATTATTACATGACTATTGATGACGTCGTCTAGAAACTATTTTGATTTGGTTGGATGAATGAAGCGATGGATGACAAAAATCTGGGTACAATACATTGGAATGTGAAGTTATTTGGGACAAATATAAAAGTCATTCGTGGAAAAAATAATGAGTGAACTAAGTATAAAGTTTTAAAGTAGCAAAAAGGTTGAAGGATACTCGTATCATTAAATATTATAAAACTCCGCTACGTCTGTCTGCCTGTTCGCGTTAAACTCAAAAACTACTGCACCGATTTTCATGCTGTTTTCACAAATAGATAGAGTGGTTCTTGACGAAAGTTTTAGGATATAATTTGTACGCGGGCATCAGATAGTAAGTACATCACAATTATTAACAATATACTTGAGACTGAGATTTCAATTAAATAAGTACCTACAAAAGTTACAAAACTTTTAAGTCTAAATTCTCCCAAGATTTGCCCCAAATCCAGTAGGTACATCCTAAAAAAATGGTAAACCGCAGCATTCATAACGAAACAATCAGAAAAGAACGAAAAAAAAGGTCACAAATAATAAGGCTCACCCCAACCCGGGCAATCATTCGGTTAAATTGCCCAAATTAATTCGCTACCAACCGCACAAAATAAAAAGAAAATGTTACATCCCACACGGTTCAATTTTCAAATCCAACGCATAATTGACTTGCTCGTAAATATAGAATACCTTTTCCTTTTCGCGTTGACAAAGGGTAAAGCGACAGTCGAAAGCGTATTTTTTGCCGCTCAAACTGGGAAGATGAAATTACGCTGGCTGAAGGTATTTTGTTTAAACACATGTACAAACTTATTACAGCTTTAAGAAAGTTCTCCCCCTCCCCGTCATTGAGTTTTTTTTTTGTTTTGGACCATACCTTCTATCTATTTACGGAGATACTCTAGATCAGGGCTGTCCAAACAAAGGCCCGCGGGCCGCATGCGGCCCGCGGTTTGTTTTCATGCGGCCCGCGACACACATTTTAATCTCAAAATAGTTTTGGACACAAATAGTTTTGATAATTTTATTCGTTGTCAAAACATGTACTCAATACTTGGTATAATTTATTTATCTTTAGTCTTGCAACATTCCATTCGCATGATCACTTAAAAGTGAAGCTACTTTTACCATTATTGGGGGATTTATCTCTTTTTACGAATCCATTAACAGTTGAAATAACAAGCGTAAAGACTGAATACCAGTTAGAATTATGTGACGTTCAGTGAGATCCCTTTTTCAAGGGTAGAAAAGAGACAGGAATGGATTTTTTTAAGATCCTTGGCGACCGTTTCCCCAAGCTAAAAAATTTTGGCTTGAAAATGGGATCGATGATGGGCAGCACTTATTTATGTGAAAGTGCATATTCAACAATGAATTTTATAAAATCCAAGTATAGATCTTCACTGTCAGATAAATCGCTTCTTCATGCAATGCGCCTGGCAACAACGAATGTTGACGTGGATATCGATACTATTGTTAAAGATAAATTAACGAAAAATCAATAAACATAGAAAGACAAAATTACCCTGTATTTTATTTACTTGACAACTGAAAATATTTTTCTGGCCCTCCAGCTTTTGTATGAAATTTAATTAGCCCGCGAAGGTGTATAGTTTGGACAGCCCTGCTCTAGATCAAAGTTACAACTTATTCACAAGTTCAAAAAAAATACAACTTTACTTTTAAATGCGCGCCCTTGACACTGTTCAATGCACACAATCCACAATGTTATGTATGAGTGCGTTACATTGAGCCCTGCCAATTACATTTTTGGATTTTATTACATTATGGTTTGTTTTTGAGGTAGATTCTCTTAGGGGGGAATAGTGGAATAACTCAAAATTAAAAGGGGACTTTCTGGATTATAGTTACATTAGGGTCCAGTTTTCCCCCCTAAGGAGGATTCTCTTAAGGGGGATTAGTGGAATAAGCCCCCTAAAACGTGATATTTCACAGAAAAATACTTAGTTTGATGCACATAATGCTTGGTTGACGGCTTCGTCGAGGGTCTGTTTACACCTTGTAAACAAGTGTCTTTATTAGTTAGTAGCGGACGTCACGCGGTTTCACCTGCATAGTTTCCGATCCCGTGGGATTACGGGGATAAAATATAGCCTATGTTACTCGCTGATAATGTTGCTGTCCCTAGATGAAATAATTTTTCAAATCGGTCCAGTAGTTTTTAAGTTTACTCGTTATAAAAAAATACATTTCTTTCCTCTTTATAATATTCGTATATACTGCTGCTGTGAAAATTGCAAACATCAATATTTAAAAAAAATTGCGATGTTTATTTACTTACGTTCAACAGTAAAAAATTAGATGCAGACTTACAATTTTATAACACACAATTAGAATTAAAATCTCCCTCTATTTAAGAAAGCGAATCAAATATGTTTACTCGCGTTCGCGTCCAACATAAACACAGTCTTATGCCGTCAGGCGATTAACGTTGTTAAGATTAGGGATTAAAGAGCAGATTCCTTTGACGGGTTATGTTAAGGATGTTGAGATAAGGACAGGAAACGTAGGCAGATGTTTTGATAACAAACCTGTTAGTATGTCTTGGGCGCAAACATTGGCAGACTGTGTTGCTTGAAATGTGTGAAGATTATGATTTTATTTGTAGTAAAATAACATATTTATTGCAAAAAAAATAAAGATATGGGTCAAAAAAAGAACGCCGGTTATTGATGTGAATTTTTTGTTTGTGTACTTATTACGCATTTTTGCAAAAACAAATTTTATGATTTTTTTTTTTCAAATAAAAAAAATGGTTCAATAAAAGAATGTCGATGTGTTCGATTAGTAAAACTGCAAAGTAATGAGACATTTTTAGTTAAGGCGCTAGGGAACTAGGGAACGCCCGCGAAATTCAAACTTTTTTTGTTGTTTTTTTTTATTAGCAATTGACAGTGAACATCATCATCAGCCTATTAATGTTCCCACTGCTGGGACACAAGCCTCCTTCTCGATGAGAGCGAATAGGATATAATCCACCACGCGGGCCCAATGCGGATTGGTACATGTCACATGTCTTCGAAATTTTTGGTTCTAGGACATGCTCACGATGTTTTCTTCACCGTTATGAGAGCTGTGGTGATGAATTAAATTATACAAAGTAATGCGCCTGTCTGGGTTCCAACCCATGAATTACTGTTCGTAAGTCGGGGCCGCCACCACTGGGTCACCGCTGCTCTCTCGACAATGAATACATTTTAATCATTATAATTAAAATTAAAACAGTCGATTTGTTAGGAATGACCTCAAATTATTTGATTTATTAGAATAAATTAGTCTTCCTCGTTTTGCGTGCATTTTTTTTTGTTTTTTTTTTTTCGTCAAAATTTTTTTTTACCTTGAGCTACTAACCAAATTGTTTACCTCCATTTTTTAGGGCTCCATTATGACGGTGACATCTGCATGGCAGTCGGTAAATTATGCAAATCGAGGGACTTAATTTTTTGACGAAATTTTCTGTTTAACGGCAACGTTTACTTTGACATAAAAAAGTCCCGGCTTTGCAAAACACATATTTATCATGCCAAAAGAGAAAACTTGACTTGTTAACGGTAAAAAAGAATTTACCTTGTACTTATCCCATACAAGGTAAATTCTTTTTTTGTACTAAAGAAAAAAGAATCGTCTGATATTTTGCAAAATAAAACGGAAAGTGATTTTTAGATCAATACGTAGACGAGAAAAAAAAATTAAGTAGTCCGTCGTGATGTTATATGTATTAAGAAAAATAAAAACGTTCAAAGCATCGCCTACCACAAACAGCAAAATCACGATTTCATGAAGCAACGAATCAACATCAAAATTAGTCAAGAAAATCCTTTCATCACTGTAAAAACAGACATTACAAACACAATAAACGATGAACTCTAAACACCGTAACCCTTCTTTTGTTGGTCGGTTAAAAATAGCCGACCATACCGTTCAAGCGAAAGTTTATTTACCAGTCTTTCAACCAAAAGCCCAATTTCTAACATGACCGGTTGCATAATAATAACATCATGACTTTCCGGGAACGGTTTGGAAGTTGGAATGATCTGAAACTGACTGACTTCTAAAAAGAAATAGAACTGTACATAAGCTGTTTATAATATTACTAGCGGACGTCCCGCGGTTTCACCCGCATAGTTCCCGTTCCCGTGGGAGTACGGGGATAAAATATATCCTATGTTACTCGTGGATAATGTAGCTTTCGAATGGTGAAAGAATTTTTAAAAACGGTCCAGTAGTTTTTAAGCCTATTCATTACAACCAAACAAACAAACAAAGTTTTCCTCTTTATAATATTAGTGTAGATTACTAGCTGACCCACGCAACTTCGTCTGCGTCACATAAAAGAGAAAAAACCCACAAAAGGAATAAAAATATTCCCTGTTTTTGCAACAATTTTCATTCATGCTTAGAGATGGGCGGGTGGGTAAAAAATGGGAAGGTAAAAATTGGAAGGAAAGGGTAAAATAGGTAAAATAGAATAAATACCCTTTTTTACCGGGTATTAATAAAAAATACCGGGTAAAAAAAAGGACTGTCATTATATTACTTAAATGGCTTCGTCATGAAATGAATACTGTCCTATTATTATTTAATTGGCTTTGTCATCAATAATACGATCTACCATGTTCATTTTGGTCTTAACCATTGAAGATAAAGTATTGATTTGAAATAAAACGAAGTTAAATATCTTTTAAAACTTTAATCAACATAAATTTTCAAATAAAATAAACGGATTACAATAAAAACAAACATTGAATATTGTACTGATTGCACATGTTTTAAAGTTAACGAAATGCTGTACACTACTTTTAAGAATATATATATAGCATATATATGTAAATTTCAAAACAAATCATTGAGTAATTACTTAGATTTTTAATTTTTAATTATAATGCAACTCGGACAGTAATAGTATACAGTAAAAAATAATAACCAAATCTAAAATATTAAAATTGCACAATTAGTTCGATACTCCTATAGTTTATATGTATATCCTTCATTAATTATTTAGTCTTCATAATTTTAGTAATAACAACACATCAAAATCACATGCCCTAAGCCCTTTTCATTACCTTTCTTAACACTAACGACGACGACGATGATGACGTGTTGGTCATCATCATTAAAATACCAATCTCCACTAAATTATAATCAACACAACAATACTAAAATTTAATAAACTTTTCTTTTAACTTGGTAGGTACTTATGGCACTGTGTGTGATTAGTTTTAGTCCTCAATATTATACAAAACAAAAATTATAATTAGTATAAATTCGCAGTCGTGCTTTAGTACTTTGAATATTAATTTCAGTCAGGTCATATTAATAACAGTCCTCGTTACTGCTACTGTTACTACCACAGTCAAAAAATTCTATATCATGCCCTGGTGATTTTCTTGCTAAGATATTTTCTTCTGTAGTAAGGTTATTTCGATTATCGTCCCGACGATCATCTTCACTAGATTGGTTTTCTCCAGACTGTTCAATGTTTTGAACACGATCTGGAGTCATCCTATCTTCAGGAGATTCACTATCTTCAGATCCTACAATTTGATTGAACTTGTAGAGCAGATCCCAGTTATAAGACGCAAAGGCAAGTTTAGCTGCCCTTTCGGATGTTAAACGGTTTCGTTTTTTTGAATGAATGTGGCCATGCTTGCTGAACGATCGCTCTGTTGCTGCAGATGTGCATGGGGCAGTTAAAATGCGTACTGCTATTTTGCTCAGGTTTTTAGACGAGCAAAGTCCCTTCCACCATGTTACGGGACTTATATCTTCAACTTTTTCCCAAATGAAGCGCTTCCTCCAAAATCCATCCCTGGCTTTGTAATTAGCTAAATCTGTAACTACATCGAAATTGTGATTTTGAGCCAATATTTTAATAAATTCCATTGCGTCCAGATCTTCATTTTCGTTTAATGTCAATCCTTGTGTATTGGGGTCTAAAAGGTAGGCTGCTAAATGTATTGGTTTTATACAGTCTTTTGTTCTTTTCTCCACTGAATTTAAAATGGTTTGTTTGTCCTCATTGCTTATGATTGTTATGTTAGGTAGCATGAACTCCAATTTTGACTTCACGTCCTTGAACATGGGGAAAACCTTATGTATATTACATTCATTTGCTTCTAATTTGAAAATAGGCTCAGTAACTGGTTCCAAGATAGCAATGCAATCTTCTATCATATTCCAGAAACTATCGTCTAGAAGAGTAGATTTGGTCTCTGAAGGAATCACTGCGGCTTCGTGAATGGCCAGGGCCAGTAGGGCAGCTTTTGTTTTGTTTAAACTTTTTAAGGAAGATACATGGCTACCCCATCGTGTTTTTACTGGTAATTTTATGGTCTCTCCGGTTTTCTTTTCTTTTATAATTTTCTTTAGTAGTGAGTTCGAAAGCTGGCTCTTTTTTATTGTTTTTACAACGTCCGTTGCTAATTCAATAACTCCTTTAATAACTTCACATTTAATGATATCGTGGGTTAGTAAGCTCAATGTATGGGCTGCACAATTAAGAAGTACTACTTGTGGAATGTTGTTTTTTACTAATTGGAAAGCTTTTTGAAGATTTCTGGCGTTATCTCCAATCAAAGCTACAAATTTTGATTCGCCATAAACACGCATTACTTTTATAATTTCTTCGCTTAGGTACAAACTGGTATGCCTGTTATCTTCTGTGGATAAACTTTTTACGAAGTAGGGTTCAGGATTTGAAATAATAAAGTTTATTACTCCTTCGTTATTGACATTGGTCCATCCGTCACACTGCAAATGCAAATAACTTGTGGTTTTTAAACATTCCATCACCTCTTTTTTGATTTCAGTATACACTTTATCCAGAAGCGTCGTTGATAAGTTTTTCCGTGATGGTAGTTTAAATAGTGGTTGCAGATCTGTAAAAAAGTCTATCCACAATGGGTGTTCCACCAGGCTCAAAGGTGATCCAGAAATGAATACTGCCTTTGCAAATTTTACTGTCAGCCTTTCGATGTCTTCCTCTTCCGTCGATTGCGTTTGTGATGACGACGATGGCTGATTCAGACATAAGTTACTATTTTCTGAATCCAGTGAACCAATATGGGGCGCTGGGTGCGACGATGCCGTTGTTATAACAGGAGCGTTAGTAGTATCGGTGATATTTACGTCAGTTTGATTCTTCAAGTCATTTTTAACAATAACTGGACACTTATCACATTTGACTAAATGACCTCCCATTTTGTTGACGTTTGCTATTTTATATTTATGATCACAATACTTGCAAATTACTGATTTATCAGGACCCACACGATAGTGTTTCCAAATTTCATCTCGTTTCTTTCTGCCTTTTCCCATTATCTAAACAAAAAATAGTGAATTTAATGAAGTTAATAATAAGAACAAAACACATTCAACTTTATATTTAGTTAGTAAATATTATTAAATATTAATTTTTACACAGTATTTCTTGATGGTTGTTAATTCGATCCCTAATCCCGATATAAAATATTCAAATTCAAATCAAAATAAACGTTACAACATAACACGTGGGCCAAGCTCATCTAGACTAACATTATTAAGTATATTATTTAAAGTAAAGTGATATACACTATTTCATAAATGTCGAAATGTTATTCTATTTTGTATACCTTAACCAGTAGTATGCGTTCTATATTTTATATAATTACAAATATAATATTGTACAGTTGTACTATGAATTAAAATTGACTTACCTTCTTTTATAGTATTATATGAACAAAACTTCACACAATTCAGTTGAAATAAACTTGTAAATGAATAAACTATTATTGAAAAAGAATAACTTAAACATTAGACACATGAAAGAAAACAGAAATGACGCGCGTCGGCGCGGCGCGTGCACATCAAAATGGCGCAGCTCTAGCCAATTGATGCAATGCACCCTCCCCTCCTCGTCGTTCCTCATTGCACAGTTATAGTGCTATACTCTTCTTTTGTTCTAATGAGAAAACAATGTACGCGTATGTTGTGCTGACGACGGTCTCAAATAAAAATCAATTTTAAAACTTTGTAAGTCAAAGTATCTATTATAAATACAACAATTAGTTTCAATTGAACTGATTGTAATTTTTACCCGGTATAAATTGAAAATGGGAAGGTAAAAATGGGTATAAATAGGTATTTACCCAAAGTCTGGGTTTTTACCGGGTATGTTCCCATCTCTATTCATGCTCCGCTCCTATTGGTTGTAGCGTGATGTTATATAGCCTATAACCTTCCTCGATAAATGGACTATCCAACACAAAAAGATTTTTTCAATTTTAATCAGTAGTTCCTGAGATTAGCGCGTTCAAACAAACAAACTCTTCAGCTTTATAATATTAGTATAGATGTAGACGGCATGTGTTGCAGTGAAATGAATTGTTTACTATGTTTTGAAGCTTTACATTGTATACAAAATGATGGAACAAATGTTTTAGACTATATACTGGTCCTCTTTCCGTGTTTACATCCTTTTGGGACTGACTGTATGTTTGACTTGTGTACGGTTGTACAGGAAAGCATGTCTAAAGCAAGATTTATACGAAGCCAGCGCTGGCTTGTTATTGGCCTCGTATAAACGGTTTTTCAAGACAAGCCAGCGCTGGCTGTCAGCACTGGCAGGAATAGAGCGAAGGCCTTTTTTTCAAGTCAGTGCAGTGCTCTGCAACCCCCGCGTCAGCGTGAGGACGCGTGTGAATTGATCAACTCTTGAGATGTTCTTTATACATATAGTTTTCAACTGCGAGTAATTCAGCAACTCGTCCCACAAGTCCACGGCCGCCGATTTGACCCAGACAGGCGCATTACTTTCTGTAATTTATTCCATCGCCACTGCTTTCAAAACGGTGAAGGAAAACATCGTAAGGAAACCGACATGTCCTAGAACCAAAAATTCGAAGACATGTGACATCTACCAATCCGCACTGGGCTCGCGTGGTGGATATATAGCCCATTCCCTCTTATAGAGAGGAGTCCTGCCCCAGCAGTGGGAACATTTTAAAAAGGATGATGATATGATTATTACACATGGTCAGATAGGTAATTGCTCCATGCAAAATACTGGTGCTCCGTCAGCTATATACGATTACAACAGCCTTTTTATCAGATTTTATTTAATATTTCTGCCTCCGGTAAGACTGGAAGCCGACCCCAACATAGTTGAAAAAAGGTTAGGCAGATGCTCAAATTACCTAATCATTGCCATGTTTAAATATCATTTAATTATACACACCATCATCATCATCATCATCATCATCAGCCTATAATGTTCCCACTGCTGGGACACGGCCATTATACACACCAATGAATTATAATTGTTTGGGCTTGTTATCGAAAGTTTCGAACCCAAGGGTGGATACAGCCGATTTGAGCCGAACATAGGCATTTTACAAACTGCCGTTATGTCCGAAATTACGCTCATCATTAAACCGGCAGCAAACGGCCGATACAATGAGCTGCTACTTAATTTGCGTTCTACAAATTAAGGCCTTTTATTTTAAACGTTATAGACACGCAAATGTTTTTTTTTTTTGGTTTACAACGGTTAAAGTAGTTGAGTAGTTATTATCTGTGGTTTTGTTTGGTATAGTCTTTTTTTTTGGGACAAGCCCGCCACTCACGCCCAAACCACTGTAACTCCTGAAAGCCAGAATCAACAGTGGCGATCACCAGAAAAGTGCCGAGACAATGAAGCTCGACGAAGTCCCAGAGAATGAATTTAACTGTCTTGGATCCCGCAACGAAATTAATCAGAAAGTATAGCGAGGAGTAGGAAAAAAAAACAGTTTTTTGGTATAGTCTATGGTTTTTTATTCCATTGGGACTCGGAGAGAAGACTTGTTGGGAGCGAGCGGTCGAAATCATCTTGTTTTGACTATGTTCCACCGGTAAATTACAGTCATTTTAAACTATAAATAAATATCGCTGGACATTACACACATAGCGCCATCTAGTGCCACACTAAACAACGACACTTGTGTCGTAGGCACCAGATACTTGATATACTACATAGGTAGTTTTTTTTTGGTTTGTAAATACCTACATACTTAGTTTACTGTACATACATACATATAAACTTCCATGACTCTGAAACAAATGTCCATGCTCATCACACAAATTATCTTCGTAAATGATTTCTACAGCACACATAAGTCACAATAAACAATCAGGATCCAAAGTATCATTGTATTACGCTCTTCAGTTTTGAAAGATTGTCACTAAAACTAAAAATCTTAAATAAATTCAAATCGAAACGCACCAACCTTAAAAGATTCCCTCCCAGTGATTAAAAATTTACAAAGAGCTAACAATTCATTTTAGTTACTTACAAAATAGCATCACCAACAAGCTTAGTCAAAACATAACCTATATCTATCAACTCTTCCGACAAACAACGGACAGACTGTCAATCCTGACTGTCAATCTGACGGACAAGCACGACGTATGTTTTTACAATGGCAACGGAATTTTTACAATCGTGACCTGCTAATATTTGCTTCTAAAATGTCTAACAAGCAGGAAACGTCCGTTTCTGAAATGTTAAGGGGAAATAATCCCCCAATTATTGTTTGAAGGAGAATATTATCAAAATGGTGCTCTCAACACGACAACCTGTCAAAAGAAATGTCAAAGCATTTACTTTTAATTAGATTTGTAAGTCGTGTTCCAAATTTGAAAAAACGCGTAGGAAACTTTAATGAACATTTATTGTAACGTTTTTTTTACACTAAATAGTCTTGCTTGGCTCTAATAGTCTACGCTTGATGTGAAGCGATGATGAGCCCTCGGGTGGATCACGCTTGCCTAGACTGATCTATAATGATCTGGGAACAGTGAAGTCGGCAGTAAGTACCCCAGACTGGCACACACGTTCTTCATCGAAGTTATTAAAAAGTGGACAAAATTCGAAGCTTGGAGATGGCACAATCTATGTCAATACAGTAGGTAGACTTAGCTCAGGCTTTCTCCTGGACTCGCTGAATGTACCTACTATTGAGTATCAATACACCATGTAACGACATTACAAAAACCACTATAACAAAATAGTACAAAAAAGTAGTCATCTATGCATGACACAAATGAAGAAAAAATTATAAATCGCGCCGAAAAACCCGACAGCAACTGCCGGGGCTGTAACCCATCACACACAACACCCATCTGGTCGGAGGATCCTCCGTTTTCTACAGGGGATGAACTTTGCACCCTTTTTTTTTCAGAAAAGAAAATAATTTACTCAAAAAGAGACTTGATTCAAAAAGAATAATTGACCACTACAATAAATGTGCAATAATATTTCCCATATATATTTTTTTATTTTTTTCAATCTTTAATTTAATTTATTCTAAATACATTTTTTTTTTGTTACAATTTTAATTTTAATGTAAATAAGTATATAATTTTGTTACAATTTTAACTTTAATACAATTTTAATTTTAATACAATTAAATTGCAATATTTATGATTTCTGTCATCAAATGTTTTTTTTATTTTGCTTTTTGTTTTGTTTTTCTAATTACTTAGTTTTACTTTTTTCAATTATTTTCATTTAGTGTTAACACCTAGTTTTATGTGCATGCTATGGTCTCCAGTAACACACTTAGGTCCATGTTCACCGAAAAGATAACAGCCTGATTAACTAAAAACAGCTGTCAATGTGACATATTACCATACAAAAATGTGTTTTAAACAGCTGTTTTAGATAATCAGACTGTCATCTTTTTGGTGAACATGGACCTTAAAAGAACCTTTGTATAACTGCGACTTATATTGTATCTGTGTAATTTTTGTTGGAGATCCAAATAGGTAAATAAATAAATACCCTCTAAGTACACAAAGAGGGTGAAAACACGCTAGGTCTATTCTAAACCAGAGAAATCAAATCCCCATCAAAACTATTCTCACAACGCATGAAATCTACCTAATTAATAGAAATTTGCAAGCAGAACCGAATTAACATTCACAGTTTAATGCTAAGTACTGAAACTTAACTGCAACTAGTAAGTTTTACAAGCACGACGAAGGTTTATGCAAACAAGACTATCAAAGTGTTAGAGATAGGATCTTATTTGAGCTTGCTAATTAAAATACTCATCACAGCAAGCTTTTGAAAGGTGCAGGTGGAGGTTGTGATATGCAAATTGCATTTTATAATGGTGATGATCGTGTCTTGTTTTAGGTAGACTTCCTGGCATATGAATGCAGCGAACACCTAATTTAATCCATCATGGAAATACAACAGCAAATCAGCCCGATTAAAAGAGTTCAAAAAGCCGTGTTACTGTTTTTAAGGTCCCGGATCAACTCGGCTTTTAATTAAGACCCAAGCCACTGCTCTTGTCACTCCATCGTCCTGAAAGTACTCCAGAGTACATGTAGGTGACTGAAATTGAATGAGAGTCAATCTGAGCATTGTCACCCAAGTCAAACAAACGGACAGAAATATCATATAAAAATGAGACCGTGCGCGACAGACACTCAGCGCGACAAGAATTAAGGCCAGTGTCTCCTTGCAATGTTTAATTTCTTTCCAGTATCTATCTCGCAACACTTCAATAAAAACTGTCAAGTGAGAGCAAATACCACTTCACTCGACAGTCGTTTACTCTCGGATTGCGATATTTTTTTACCGGACTTAGTTTGGATTGGATCGATCAGTCGACAGTGTTCGCCTTTTGCTAAGTAAGAACTTATATTGAGGTCACTTTCTATCTAAACAGATGGGGTGGAATATCAGTATTTTGACGGAGTAAATGTCGTCTGACCTCTGCAAATACTGAGATATACAATTTCTTCAATTTCTGCTAGTAAACAGAATTGCTGCGTGACAGTTTGATAGCAAGCAAAGATTGTAGGTCGAAACAGCAAATAAGTCTTTGTAGCCAAGCAAACACCCACCTTTTGAATTTTTTTTGGCTAATTGCATTCGGCTATTCTTTCGCATTTATAATATTAGTATTTAAAAAGGCACTTTCTAAGTGGGCATGACCTGAAAGGTATTGCCTCTTTTTAAAAGACTTTGTGTAAACGCGCTTACATCAAGAAGCATATTTCCTAAGTTTGCTCTCACAATGAAAAAAAAATAAAAAACAAGCGGGACAGGCTTTTGGGACTGCCGATGGAAGTGAAAACTAAGTAATCGATAGCGCGCCGTAGCGATCGGCTACAAGTGCTACGAAGTGTTAGGTGACGGTCGCGCGAGTTCTATGATTTTTGTTCACCCAAAAAGTACTCAACTAGCCTAAAGAAGTTTTCACTTTCAATAACAAAACCTCCGGGTTTTAAAGACGAACCATAGCACCATCTGCACTTACCCCATGGCAAACATTAATAAGAATTGAACAACAGTACCACAAATTCCCCTTAATAATAACATTGCTTATACCAGTCCAGCCATTGTGCGGAAACCAAAACATTATTGCAAGCGGTTGAGGAAAACAAAACCATTAATGCTTGTAAGGGAACCAAAGTGTTAATGTTGCCAAAATTAATTTCCTGACAATTGTAGCCCTCCATTTTCTATTTCCCCTAAGGCCCCAAATAAACTAGTGGCGCACAGGAAGTCACACAGTTGAAATACAACCGTAATAATACATTTTTCTAGCATCCACTGCACTTCCAAAAACGTTAATGAGATACCAACTTCAGTTTTATATTTACAAGCTTCTATAAAACAAACAATATTTTTAAAGTCAAAACTTTATTAGGCGCATTAAGCACTTTGGGTGAACTGAACAAAAATCATGGAACTCGCGTGACCGTCGCCTAACGCTTAGCACCACTTGGCGTTCGTGGGGCACAACCCATAATAGATATCGAATACCTTCTTATTTTTCACTTCAATCGGCAGTCCTCAAAGAATGCATGTTTTTTATGTTTAGGTCAAATCTTGAAACTTAATTTTAAAACAGTTTTCACCAACCGATTGAGCTGAAATTTTGCGTAAAGGTTTAGTTGGGGATGACAATGCATGGTTAGTTTAGTGACGTTAAGTTACGTTGGCAGCGCCATATTGTATTCAGAAATACAACATGGCGCGGCCTGCCAAAGATGGCAGACTAGATTTTTTGTATCGCCCCTGATATGGGTATCAATTAAAAGGGTTTGGTGAGCGTTTTAACATACATTTCCTTGAAATTGACAGCCTCGTTGGCCGAGTGGTTGCGAGCGCGACTGCTCAGCATGAGGTCTTGGGTTCCATTGCTGAGTCGGGCATAAAGAATTTCTCAGTAGCAGCCACGGTGTCTGGATTCGTACCCGGTTGATGGCAATAGGCTCGCCCCGAAGTAAGCAAAACGACGAATATGGCGAAAAGAAGGTGTACTATTAGGTGCACCTTTGCCTAACCCTGCAGGAATTGATGTTATGTTTTCCTTGAAAAATAAAAACGAAGGAGTCCATTTTAAGAGTCCCTCAAACAGACTTTAAGAGACCCCAAAACGAATTACGTTTGTCCCCAAATAATAATGAGACCCATAATAACTAAGTTCAAAGTTACAATTTCTTAAATCAAAATGGACATATTCTGTCGTCCTGAGGGCCGGTTTAACAAAAAAAAAGTTATTATTTTTAACGTATTTCCTGAACTGGGTCAAAGTGAAACTCTTTTGTGAGCGGACATTATTACTCGTAGAAATATTGTTTGGAAGAAGTTTTTAAAGGATTCCGATTCAGTTTTGGTCGTATTATAAGTTCAGATTACTGACTCTAACTCCGTTATAAAAATAGCAACTTTATTTGTTTTCAAGGAAACTATTGGATATTAAAAGGTAGTCGCTTACCTTGGTGTGGACATGTAATGAGAAGGAATGATCTTCATGTGACCAAAAGAGTGATGGACATGAATGTTAACGAATGGAGAAGGAGAGAAAGGGGGGGAAAGTCAAAGAAAAGATGGATGGATTGTGTGAGAAATGTTATGAAAGAGAAAGGAGTAAATAATGCCGTGACGTCTCATCATCATCATTATCATTTCAGCCGAAAGAAATCCACTGCTGCCCATAGGCGTCCCCCAAATGTCGCCACATTGACGGTCTCGTGCGACTCGCATCCAGCGGATTTCCGCAGCCTTCACCAGGTCATCTGTCTACTAAGTGGGAGGCCTTCTAACGCAACGTCTTCTTGGCGGTCGCCACTTCAGAATTTTTCGGCCCAATCGGCCATCCATTCTGCTATGTTCTGCGAGCAATGTGCCCCTGCCCAATGCCAAAAATTAAGTTCGGCAATTCTTTCTTTCCCTATTATACAATAGAACTTCGAGAAATCACCAAGAGGTTGGTCGACTCTTCACATAACCAGTGGGCGGGCCTATTTTTATACCAAAGAATCAGCATTGCCATCTAAAATGGCAATGCTGCCAGCCTTCTGGGCACTGTTCCTGTTGATAGCGATGTGTACGAATTTTTGACGCCCTGTAACCGTTTTGATACTTGTAATTGTTATTTCGAGTTGTAGTTTGTTGTAGTGTAATATGTCTTAATAAATAAAGGAGGTATCTTTGCTAATGATCCTCGTTGGAACTTTCAATACTTTAAAATTACAAGTAGTTAATTAAGCCCAGGCACGCTTGTGAAATAATATTTTTTTTTTGTTGTTACTTTAATTTTTTAAACGAATCATATAATAATAAACAAAAAAGGGAGGTATCTCCCTTATCTTGCAGGGTCGCGTCTCAGCACAGGGGTATTTAATTTTATTTTATTTTTAATTATTCTGATGTGTTGTTCTTTGTAATTGTATTTAAGTTCTAACAATAATTCCTAAGTTGTGCGTACTTATAACTAACCCTTGGACCTAGTTGTCCCAAAATAAATATATTTGAATTTGAAAAAAAGAAACGTCACGCTTCGTTGTCGGGTAAAGGCAGATGTATCCCCCAAAGAACCTACACCCACATTTCCTCATTTCACAAAAGATCTCAACTAAACAAAAGAGAGCCTTTAGAACAAGTAATTTCCTCTAGTCTTATCACATGTCCCCAAAACGAGGGCTATGAAGTCAATCTGCGGATAATATTCGTCTTGAACAACAAACCCCGAGTTTTTATCATTTAGGAACAGACGGCCGTAGTGGAGAAATGTTGAAGAAGGTCTAGTAACTTCGGTCATTAAAATAATTTGCTCGTAAATCGTTTTTTGACTCAGGATTCAAAATAAAAGTCGGATAGCTGGCCAGGAAGTTGAATTTCAATTTAATACTAATAATTACTATTAGTATAAATTTGTAGGGGGTAATCATCGGAACTGCTGATCCGAGACCGATTCCGATTTTATTAAATTATTCCAGAGACTCATAGGGTACAGTTAAAACGTTCTAGTGGGTTAATATCCGTACAGAAAGCGAATAAATTAAAAGGTCGACTTGCAAGCTTTTTGAATTTGATTGAAACTCGTATTTAAAAGTTTAATCTTAATGCTATGAAAATCCAAAAAGATTATAATTGGTAAGTACATCTTAATTGACGTGACAAATTAGGGCCATCTGCGTACAGCTGTACAAGGATCTGGCCAAAATCGAAACTAACTCTGCACTTATTTTCTTTTGTAACATTATTTTCATGTTGACTAACAACGCCCCCTATTAAAATCATTTACAAAAACTTTCAATGGTGCTGATTCTGTTGTGCACAAGCTAAACTTAATTTAGGCTATTGCTATCTTTTACTAAAAGGCAGTGCGAGAAAAGTACGGCTATAGCTATGAACTAAGTTGGAGATGTCAAACTAGTTTATTTATGCATTGCGCTTCACCGTGCTTTTACTCGACATGTTTTTACGTGCACCCTTCATTTGTATGGAAATATTAGTTCCAATTAAATTTGACAGCTCTAAATTCCGTCCATCTCTTTCTCGTATTATTAGAGAGAAAAAGATAGCAATAGCCTAAATTAAGTTAAGTTTGTGCACAACAGAATCGACACCAATATACGCTTAGCCGTTTATTAAAAAAAAGAATACACAGTACCAACCACACAGTATATTGAACCAAATCAAAAGCCTGGCTGGATACACGACAAAGATTTTCAGCCGACCTAAATGTCAAGGGGAACGTCGGCCTACAAGCTACACAGTTAACGTCAAGGGCCCGATAGAAGCAGCAGAACAAATATTAGTATGGGAACAGATAGTTCGTGCATGTGATTCCAGTTGACTGTGGAGTGGATACGAAGTCAGGGAGACTGATCTTGTTTGTTTATTGAGTATAGAGAAAGTCGTGTTAATTTGTTTAATTTTAACAGTAGTTGTAAGATTTTGCCCGTAATAAGTACTAGCCTAGTTTGTTTTATAGTATCTGGTTTAAAAAATTGAGAAGTAATTTTATGTTCGTAGTATGTATGTAAACTGCAATTGAACGGTGCAACAGAAAAGTGAACTGAAATTATTTTTAGAGTTTAGTACTTCAAAAGGTTAAAAAAGGAAACCTTATAAGATCACTTTCTAGTCCGTCTGGCACCACCGATTTTCTCATGAACGGGTGGACCTAGCAAGTTGAAATTTATACCAGATACTGAGGTATATAGGTCTATTAGGTGTTTAAAAATCAAGGTCCTGAGTCAACACGATAAAAATATTTTCGCAAAAACTTGTACCCAAGTACCAGAATTTTCCTACAGTTTCAACTTTTTTTGATTTTTCGGAATTTTCCCTTTATTTGTGCTGTAAGACCTTGCTTTTTACCAAAATTAACAATTCTAGGTCCGGAAGTACCTACCCTGTAGGTTTTTTTATTACAGTACAAGTTTCTCAAATAATTATGCTTTATCTGTAAGAGGAGAGGCTTTTGCCCTGCAGTGGGAAAATAATGGGCTGTATTATAATTTTTAGATATAAACCGAGTAACCCACTCTAGACCCGAGTGAGTGATCAACACGAGCACAATCAAATGGCATAGCTATATTAGCTATGAACTATTTGACCATCACCGAAGCAGAACGTTGCAGTCATAATTGTCACAAACACAATGGATGGAACATGCTGGAGTATCGAGCAAGGCCGTAGATAATTCGTGTTAGTTTGTATGACATGAGTTTAAACGCATTTGTTATTTTTATTTGTAAACAATTGTTGGTAGACCAGATTAATAAAAAAAACTTACTGTCTAGCATGAAACAAGTTAAGCTGTAAGAAAACGCTAATTCTATTCATTCAGCAAATACCTACAATTTTATGAAGATCGGAACCACGGAGCTTCTTTCTTGATCGTTCATCTCCATTCAAAACTAGTTTTGAAAATGCTTAACTAAAATAAATTCAATTTCTTTGTTAATCGGACATCCAAAATTTTCTCTTAATAAGACAATTGGCGCCAAACAAAGGTTTTTTTACTTATAAAGGGTGTAAAACACCTCTTCACGAAGCCGAAAGGCACTTGTTCTCCCCATTATTGCGATCATTTTTTTGTTCTACACCATACCTGGGAACCTTCTAGTTACGGAGATATGGGGGGTCAAAGTTACAACTTTTTGACAAGTTTTTTTTTAAATACAAGTTTTTTTTGTAAGATTTTGACTTTTAACACCTCTACGACCCCCGTACTATTCAATCCATCCATCAGCACAATGTTTTAAGTGCATTACATTGAGTTCTACCACAAAACATGATTAGTTGTTTCCCAGCAATATTTTTTGGGTAAAATTACTTAGTTTGATGTATGAATCCGTGGTTAACGGCTTTGTGATGAGGTGGTTTACACCCTGTATATTTTCTTGGTGACTTGTAAAACTTAACTGCATCTCGAAATACCACTAGTAAAGTAGTTAAAACAATATGAATCAGGAATTCAATTCAACCAGCAACCATTTCTGGCAAAAAAAATGACGTCACGAACAAATCTTCCGCCATTTTTTTGTTAGACTTCTGTTCTTAGCCCTGCACAGTGGCGAAACAAGTCGTGGGATGAAAAATAGCTCTCTGGGTTGAAGGTTTTTGTAGGGAGCGGGGTCTTGTCGACACCTTTTGTTTCAAAGGGGTTGACTTTTTAGGATAAGAGGGTTGATTTGTAGGATTCCATAACCAGGGGCCAATGTTAATGGGAATAAAATGGTGGACTTTTGAATTAAAAATTTGTAAGAGGTTCTTGTTGTTCGTTTTCATTATAGGGTTGGCTATTATTGTTTTAGGTATTTATATTTGCGGTGTTTCACACTCTTTGAAAATGAAGAAACGTGAGAATTTGGCGTAAAAATAAAAAGGTACGATAGCAAAATAGTCATTAATTTAATTAAAAGAGCTCATAATTCGTTCGTAGGGTGATTCTTCTGCTTTACTCACTGTGAGTGTCTGTGAGTAGCTAGTTCCTATAGTAGCTGCCAGTTAAGATCACAATTAAGGTCATTGCCCTTAATTTTCCTAATATCTCTTTGTACGAACCAAAAGAAATGAACAAAGTATCGTTTTTCATCAGAATAAAATGTTAAAGATCACGATATAGACTTGAACAGGCTTACCTACTTTTGGATATTAAAGTTAAGAAGTTTAATAAATATGTAGGTGGTCAGTGACCGCTTATGCGATCTTACTGACAGCAACTATAGCTGCACTGTTTTAGACTTTCACGGTTTTTCACTACACTTAAAGTACTTTTTTTTAATCTTTATTTATTTACGGGGTTTTACAAGTACTTACAGGATTATACCCGTGATTTTTTTGTGGTTTTTCGAGCACAAGAAAATCACGGATATAATCCCGTAAGTACTTTAAGTGTAGCCACTATAGCTATCTCAATGTTTTGCCACCATACGGATGGCTGCTTATACTACCTGTATTTTGATGAAAAAATGTACCTAGGTATTTCTCCATAAAACTTTGATATTCCTGCACTGACGCCGAAGATTTATCTCCTACGAGACAATATCCGATACAATAAACAGGCCACACAAGCAGATGGCAATTAATTAATCATTAATGAACGAAGCATTATCTTTAATAGCGTGTCAGTCATAGTGGCCGGCGCGGCGGTGCTTTTGTGTTCACACTGTAATATTGTGAGCAAATGTCAACTGCTGTTATATTGTGTGTTTTAATGTTAGTAGTAAGTAGGTACTATTTTTATATTAGTATTTTGTTTTCCAGGAAACTACCAAACAGAGCCAAAAAGAATGTCCAGTGTTTTCAGTCAAACGGTGAAAAACAAAACTCTTATTTAAAGTACTTAATGCAATTGAAATTGATTTGAATTTTTAATTTTCAGTGGCAGGCAGGCAGGTCAGATTAAAAAACTATCCGATCTTTTCCAAAATAAAAAATACACGTGGCGCTGGAAGGGGGGATGACTGACCTAAAAAACTTCACGTGATTAAAGGATGGCCCCTAACGGTTGAACGAATTTGATAATAATGAAATTTGATACGTATAAAATATACTACTTATGTTTATTTCTGCAGGTCGTTCCTATGTACCCAATTCTGCCATACGCAGGTCAAAACAACAATAAAACAATTCAGTCCTAACATTTACCTAATACAGAACATTTACTTTTGTAACCGGAAACACTTAAAAAATAAACTTCCTCTAATCAATAGACTATCTAGGCCAACATAATATTTTGGTAACATTTCTACATTGATGAACGTAAGATATTCTTAGTTTAAGAAAACGTTAGTAAAACAAAGACTCATCTTTCAATTACGTCTCGGCCCACGTACCTACTTGGAACAAGGGCCTACGGAAATTGTGGAATTGCCTATAATAATATTATTAGTAGGATATCATAAGCTGTGTTATTTTTAGTCAGATACTTACTGACAAACGTTTTAGATATTTCGTGGTCATTGACTTCGACAGTTTTCAGTAAAAAGGTTATAAAGTTCCGTTTAGTAGGTAGTTTTTGCGTGAAATAATAACTAACCTACCTATCTATCATCCAAGTCACAAGACTTATTTATTTAGTTATCTAGACATTAACAATCTTCCTTCTCAATAATTGCATTCGTTTTATTTTTGGCCTACGTAAGTACGATCACATATCTTCATACCGTTCTCAGCTTAAGTGGCTGCCTATCCGACTCAGGAGGTCCCTCAGATCTCTCTGTATGCTCTTCACTATTTTGACCGATCCTTGTGCTCCTGATTATCTAAAAGAATATTTCAAAGTGTTGGGCAGTTCACATAGTCGTAACCTTAGAGCCAAAAACCTACTCCTTGAAATTCCCTCACATCGCACTGGTTTTATGTCCGCTTCTTATGCTGTCTCAACTATAAAGCTATGGAACGCGCTACCCCTTGGCATTAAAAAAACTGAAAGCAAAATGGCTTTCAAACGAACAGTTCGGAAGTACTATTTGAAGTCAGACTAAATTACTCACAAGGTAGTCGTAGTTATTATTATGAGGTTTCTCGTATTTTGAACTATTTGTATGTATTTTAATATGTTTATTTCATCTTATCTGTAATATACGTGTATTAGTATGTATACTATTTATGTACTTATTTCTATTTGTTAACAAAATGGCATTGTTCTCATTGATTTTTGTACTCTGCCACAATGCTGTCATATTTTACCCAATGGTTGACTGGTAGAGAATGCCTTGTGGCATTAAGTCCGCCTATGTACCACTCTTGTACATGAAGTTTAAATAAATAAATAAATAAATAAAACGTTGCTTTTGAGTAAACATTTTGAAGTTGCAACCTCATTCCCGTAGGTATTACAATTTATTGGGCCTAGCGCAGCAAGTTTTATTTTCATAACTATACGTTTCTATTATTGGCCGTTTCAGTTCTTACCATCCAAAATTTCTGAGACTTTACTTTACTCTTTTATCCATCCATATTCTTCCTCTTTCTTCAACATCAAATGCCTATACCATGACAATCGAATACAAACTTGCTTTCAATATCATCAAGCCATATTTTTTACGTAAATAGGTGCATTTTCAAATAACGGATATTCCCACAAAACATAACCTAGTCTCTAAAATACCCACTCCACTCTAAACAGACGACTCTCGAATGTGCAATTCCAAATTCAAAATTTCCAACCCCGTTCAAAGAGAGAATGAATCAGAAACGGGCGAATGAACTAAAAGAACGAACGAAACGAACTCTTATTACATCATGTTCTGTGGAATTTATTCAAACGGCCAGTACATTCGTTTGTAAATTATTTAAAAATGGAATATTAGTTTTCTAAGGAAGATGGTTTTTAAAGAAGCGATGACGTCACTGGTACAGTTGGCATTTAGGTTCACAATCTCTAGAAGCTTTTTATGAGATTAGAGGTTGTATTTTTAACATAACATTACGCCTGTTATACACGAAAGGCTAGGCAGATGTGTCCATAATAGTACACCCGCTTTTCGCTATTTATGTGTAAGTCTCGTGCCATCAACCGGGCCCATTGTACTCCAAGGCTGTTAAAAAAAAAAAAAAAAAACCTCACGCTCAGCAGTTCTTGCGATCTTTTATATTTGAAAGTTGTACTTCAATAGTCTGAAACTCGATCAAACCATTTATCAAAATAATGTTTAAATAAGGATCCAAATTAATAATACCATAAAAGACCCAGAAAGAGAGAGTAATTTTAAATAATGTGTACTTAATTAAATTAATTAACAAAGTACAGGAGTATTTTAAATAGTAAATGATGACGGACAAGGTCAATTAAAGAAAAAAACTGTTTTTAAACGCAGGGGGAACTGTGAAAAGAAAGAACGTCAATTAAAACTGGAATTAAAACCATGCTACATTGAACCGTTTTTAGGGTTCAGCACCCGAAGGGCAACGAACAAGACCCTATTACTAAGCCTCCGCTGTCTTTCTGTCCGTCTGTCAGTGTGTCTGTCAGTGGACTGTATGTCAAGATCCGTAATATGTGGCCAGTTGAAATTTTACACAGAATGTGTAATGTGTGTGTATTTCTGATTTCTGTTACCGCTATAACAACAAATAATAAATGTTAAGTAATAAAAAAATTAAGACAGCTCCTCTACTACGAGGGTACGGAACCCTTCATGCGTGAGTCCGACTCGCACTTGACTGGTTTTTGGTACGTACAATCAGGGAAATTATTATTAATTGCTCATCAAGGTGCGCCAATTTGTTCGTATTATAGCCAAAAGTGACACTTTGAGTTTTGAAGTTATTCGTTTATAACTAATCTTTAGATAATTATGTTAAATTGAAAACGAGCGATTGTACCTATAAAGGTTCCGTTTTTTCATTCGTACTTTTAAAAAAAAAATGATTAGAAACTGTTTTTGATGCAAGCCCATTGCCATAAACCGGACGCAGTTCTACTGAGAAATCCTTGACGGAAAAACCCAATATCTCTTTGCCCGACCCGGGAACTAAACCTAGGGCCTCTTGGTCACTCAGCAGTCGTGCTTATGCGACCACTAGACCAACAAGGCATTTTCAACATTTTTTTTTTTTTTTTAGGATGGGAAATCATCAAATAACTTCTCCCCCTCTGGGCGGAGCGGGAGGGAGTGTCAGACTTTTACTGACTAAAACCCATCCATGTTCCTTCTTCGCCCTTTACGTTCCGGGGCCGCGGTATCTCTTTCGAACAGTCCCGCAGCCCCGGCAGGCTTCGGCCCTTGCGGGCCCCTCCCAAGGCATTTTCAATCTGAGGCATGAATTCTTGTCGCGCTGTCGGTCGGTCGTGGTAGCGTCATGTCAATTTGGGCCTAACAACCAGTGTAACATTAGCAATACGCTGCTATACTGATCCGGTATCAAAACGGTTTTGCTTTGTAACTAATGTTAGGCTTATCCGCTGGATTCAAAAGCATAATTGTATGCATGATGAATCTGTATCGGATGTCTATCGATGTAACTATTGTAGGATTCTCAATTCAAGTCTCCCATCATTTTACGTTCGCTCTGGACACTATGTCTATATCGCTCTGACGACCCGAATGGCGTAGTGGTAGTGAGGCTGCCTTACGTTCTAAGGGTCCTGGGTTCGAATCCCGGTAGGAGCAAATGCTTGTGTGATGAGCATGGTAATTTGTTTCCGAGTCAAGGATGTTTATATGTATAATAAGTATGTATTTACATAAAAAAGGTATATATGTAGTATATCAACTATCTGGTGTCCACGACACAAGCCTTGCTTAGTGTGGCACTAGATGGCGCTGTGTGTTAATGTCAAGCGATATTTATTTATTATTTACTATCGATCAGCGAAGTTTGCAGCCCTTATAAAAAAAACCTGGTTGACACACATGAAAAAGCGGATCGGTTACGAGTGTTTCGAAGCTTTTGGTGAGAGACACGTGAACTTTGCAGATCAGTCAGCAAGTTCCCATAGTCCGCAAATGCAAGACACAGAGGCCAGTTATACTATTCGGACTTCTGTATAATTTGCCGCTCTGTGTAATGTGGTCTAGGGTTTTGTATCCTGCTCGAAACTCGACTTGCTCCGTTGGCTCGAAGTCGACGAGTTTTCGCCCTAGACGATTCCTGACGTCGTCGCTTGAAACCAGCTTAAGCACACAAATGTCTGCACCTGTGACAAATGCTTGCACTGACTGGACAGGTCCACTCAAATCTGTGTGGTTTTTTCTTCAAAATACCATCTCAGACACTAATCTGCATAGTCCTCATGTGAATTAAGCAAGATTGTCTGGAGTTCAAAAGAGACTATGACCTCTGAGTTTGTTTTGGCTATTTCTTCTCAGAGTAGTCAGGTACGAAACACCGGCTCCATCTAGTTTAAAAAAAATTACGTGTAAAAGTGTTTGAGAAAACCTACTTGCTGAATATATATAATTTATCATTTACGCTACGAGGCCTATTGCGACGCCTTCTGGCTATAACAACTAACAAGGCTCTAGAAAGTGGCTATTCTGGCTAACAGCTCATTTGAGATTGCGGAACGCAGTGTCGTCTTACGCGATCTGATTGATTTGATTTTTAAAAGAAATCGACGTCAATCGAAAAGACAAGGCGGTTCTAAATCCGGTATGGGGTTTAAAATCCGAACATGTCCTGACCAAAAAGTCTCCGTTTTTAGAAGAACTGATTTCAAAGCTCCCCAGGACCATGATTACAAAATCACCAATTCATGGGGCAAGAAACCCTGACATAATATATGTATGATAACCCTATTCACAGCTTAAAGCTAAATATTTAGTCACTTCTGCGGGCCGGAATGAAATTCGACAGGAGTGGTGAGCTGATTGAGTTTGGGCTTGCTGCCAACAATTGACTTGCACATCATTTCCTGTTGAGTTCTCTGTAAATACTGCTGGCTTTGCCTGTTATTTTGGCTGAAATCGCTTATTTGAATGGTAATAGTACAGAATCAGATTGATTAATTAAAGGAAAAGTTTGAATATGATAGATGTATTGTGTGAAGGACGATTCGGCTAGAAATGAGGTAAATAGAGGAGATTTGTCCAGTCAGTGCAAGCATTTGTCAGTTATCGTGTAGCGTGATGATAATGATGATGAGTGATATCGGGGAAAAGGGAAGCCGACACTGAATAAAACAAACTGGCAGTTCGCACTTTAAATGTGTAAGTAAGCATAGCGCTTTTTTCGGGTTAGTGGAACTTCAAACATTATATTTTATATAACGGTGAGATTTAGCCGCATTTCTGCTCGCCGAGTATATTTCCTCAAATACGTGTGTTACATATCGCTAATTTAACTATTTGTTCTCAGTATCGCTGGATTACTAATGAACTCAAACCACACTAGATATTTACTTATAAAGGGGCCGCGGCGCCACGAGCTGGAGAATCGCAACGATATTATCGTCGTGCCGCGTATTTCTATAGCAACAGTGATAATCTAGTGATGTGACCGTCGGACTCCCGAAGTCATAGGTCTGGAGTACGAACCCAAGACATGCACCTCTGATTTTTCGGATTCATGTGCGTATTGTATTATCACTTACTTCGGTGAAAGAAAACATCGTGAAGAAACCAGCATGCCTGAGAGATATTTCTCGACGAGATGTAAAGCCAAGTCAGAAGCCCACATGCGGCGTAAAAACTCTGACACCACCCCGCATAGCATGACCACCGTAGACATGACAGAGAGTCGACAAATCTTTTGTTCATCTGTCATTTTGTCGATTGTCACAAAAGATTTGTCGAGTCTCTCTCGTTTCTCCAGTGGTCGTGCTAAGCGGGCAGAACACACGAAAAATAAAGAAAGAATATCGCCGCGATTCTCTCGCTCATGGAGACAGCTTCTAAGTAACATAGCAAAGTGTACTAACCAATAAAGCTACGCCTATTCGTCCGAACCAGATCCAATCTATGAGTGTTGCCAACTATATCCAATGATTTTGCTCCACCGGACTTGTGGGCAAACTAAATGTATTTGTCTGTAGTATGAAATTGACGGATTGATTCGTATTGGTCGATGTATGAAGTATTTTATCATGTTAAAATAGAGGACTAAGGTCCATGTTCACCGAAAAGATAACCGCCTGATTATCTAAAAACAGCTGTCACTGTGACATGTTCCCATTCAAAAATGTGTTTTAAAGAACTGTTTTTGGATAATCAGACTGTTATCTTTTTGGTGAACATGGACCTTAAGATAGATAACATAGCATAACACCACGCTTGTAATCTCCAAAAGGTTAGGCAGAAGTGTATCTGTCACCGTAAAATTGTCAAATACGTTATATTGTAATATCTCTAGCGATATTGTAAAGTCTCGAATTATTGTCAAATGAACATACTGCTTACAATAAAACGCATTATTTTTCGTGAAATGCATGCGATGGTAGTCAACTCACGCGGTGTGGAGAGAAGGAGGGGTCCCCCTTGCCCAGTGGTACCACTCTCATGAAAAGATAATGTACCATTCCTGAGAAATATCGATTAATATAACCTAACCTTAAAACACTTCATATTCCCCTAAAAAGCGTAGTCGACGGAGCCCCGCTTCGCGGGGCCCCTATTTCCGAGTGCAGGGTTTAAAGGAACCTAACCAACCTAACGGGGGGGTGCCCCAAGTCCCGTTTATGGGGGCAAGAGATACTTCCGTATGTTCAGTTGACAATAATTCGAGACTTTACAATATCGCTAGAGAGATACACGTTATATTGTAATATAACGTATTTGACAATCTTACGGTGACATATCTACGCAATACGACTCTAACATGACGCCAGTTATTTTTCAAGTCCTACGTAATAGGGGTCGAACCTATTACCATTCGTGGAAATTCCTTATGAGAGAACCTAATAACAGTTAGCAGGGCCCGGGAATATAACCCAGGGCTTCTTGCTTACGGTGCGTTTGTGTTCCACGCGCGCCTTAAAGAGATGTCAGCATAAAGGAAGGGGCCCGCACGGGCCGAAGCCTGCCGGGACTGCGGGACTGTTCGAAAGAGATACCCGCGGCCCCGGAACGTAAAGTGCGAGGAAGGGACCTGAATGGTTTTTAGTCAGTAAAAGTCTGACACTCCCTCCCGCTCCGCCCAGAGTGGGAGGAGTCATTTGATGATTTGGGATTCGAAAAAAAAGTAATGTAATAATATTTGTGATCAGATCGACCTAGGCAAGCACATCTTAACCCGAAGATCGACCCAAGCGACTGTTATTATATAGCCACGAGCTTTTTTAGGTTCCTCTAGGTAAGAAAATAGAATAATTTGTATCGCAGCCGTTACTTCCTTAGGGGCAACGCAGACAGTAGACTTTATGTGTGTGCTAGGTAGTCTGCGATTGACTGCGAGGCGACAGACAAAATCTGCGACAAATTTTGCGTGATTGATATGTTTCACTACATTTTTTGTCGCAGTTTTCGTCTGCGGGGCAACCTTATGATTATTTTTTAAAAATTACGCGAGCGAAGGCGCGGGAAAAAGGCAGTTAACGTCTGTCGCGGTTTTACACGTGCCTACTTATTTAAAAACAGTATTTAGACAATAACAAACCTTTATAATGATAGATACAGTTAATTTCCCCTGGCACAAGTATAGTTACATAAACAAGCCTATAATTACTAAAGTATCTAATTAAAACTTACTGATTAAATATAGAGTGGTTATAGTCCGTATAACATTTATGACCTAAATGTCAAATACGTCATCAATGATTGTAATTAGAAATGTTTTAGAAAAGCGTGGGAAGTAGAGGACAGCCGCTTTAGTCGCTCTTTAAATACGGGTTGCAGACCGAGAGCTAAACTAAGTTAGTTTAGCTTAGCTCGCATAGCTGACGCAGTTTTCCATACTTGTGTGCAGACCACAAACTATGCGAACTAAGCTATGTGAGCTAACTAAAATATGCGAAGCTAAGTTAGTTGTGTATGCCGGATGCGCAACACGAGCTAAGCTAAGCCCCTACCCCGCACACCCATACGCAACACTGACTGAGCTTTGGCTTAGCTGTTGGTGTGCACGCTATTTATTTCTAGCTTAGCTTAGCCTAGCTTGCTTGGCATAGCTTAGTTTAGCCTTGGCATAGCTTAGTTTTCGGTCTGCAACCGGCTTTAGGTTAAGCTGTGGATGAAGAAGATGAAGTGGATGGGTAACCAGTGATCACCCATTGCAACCGAGTTTCTTCCGTGAAAGCACGTTAAGGGGGTGGTATCTGCTAACGAGAGGTTTTCTCCATGTAACTCCTCTTTGATGAGTGAATTTAAATGTGCAAAAAAATATATTATGTTGCTTATTAGACACTTTTAGAAACTTTAATTTGTACAACTGAAATAATTCTAACTTTGTTATTACTATATGAAAAAAATGTTTAAAGTAAACCATTTTTTCTTTGAAATTTCGTAACTACTCCTAAACGGCATGAAGTTTTAGTTTTTTTTTTTTTTACACAAATATTTGTCGCTATTTTCTTCACAAAGTGTACAATTGGAATTTTGATCTAATGATTTATAGGCTACAATTATAAAAACCACTCATTTCGCACTATTCGGCCCGCTGTGATTGACGTAACAACCACTTTGTAGTTCAAGCTGATTAGAACTTTATTCTAACAAAATTTCAAACGAAGTTTGAACCACCACAAGTAGAGCTGCTAATTTAGCAGAGACCACAGCCTTAAGCCTGGTCCCGGGTGGCATATACTAAGATCCTTGGATTACTGATGTTACTAAAGGCACCATTCGTACAAATTTCTATTAGGTACCTACCTAATTCAGGCGACACCAATGTAAGTAAAATTGTATGACATCTAAGTAAAATTGACGGCACTTTTGGCCGTCCGGCCGGCCAACGGCACCGATTCTGTGCTGTAATCTATACCAATACATATAATAAAGCTGAAGAGTTTGTTTGTTTACGCGCTAATCTCAGGAACTACTGGTTCGAATTGAATTTTTTTTGTGTTGGATAGTCCGTTTATCGAGGAAGGCTTTAGGCTACATAACATCACGCTAGGACCAATAGGAGCAGAGCATAAATGAAAAATGTTGCAAAAACGGGGGACCTTTTATTCCCTTTGTGAGCTTTTTAACCGACTTCAAAAAAAAAGTAGGTTCTTCTCTCTTATGTGACGCAGACGAAGTTGCGTCGGTCAGCTAGTATTATATACACCTGCTTACTCTTCGGGGATAGAAGCGTGATAAAGGTACCTACATAGACCACATTTTTTAAGTATAGTCCGCGCCACGAGAAACAATCATTTTTGTAAACAAAGAATTTCTACAAAGATACGTAGCGACAATTCAATCAACAACAAATACTTCCAAATTCAATCAACTCAAATTATCATACGTGTAATACGAAACTATCGAGCAATTTCACTTGGTCGGGTTATATTTTGGCGATATCAAGCGCTGTCGTCTAATGTTTTGTGGTACCTACTGGAACGCATCCGACATCATGGAACATAAACATTTGGGCCGCCATTTTGAAGTAAGTTCACACTGACGTGACGCTGTCATTTTTTAACTTGATCCAAAGGTTGCGAACCCGAATGTGTTTATAAAAATAGCTTAAGCCCGAGGCTGTCAGCAAAATAAAGCCAGGTTAAAAACTTTAACCTAGAGAATATCCTTCAAATAATCTCTGAAACAGATCGATGAGGTCCCTAGGGAAGGTCTCAATAAATTCAACAGCATTATGAATGAACTCCGACCCTGCTGATAACATCTCCGAACCGGAAAATGTTGTAAACGAAGGAAAAATGGAAAAAAAGCATTTTATTTTAAATTTTGTGTAAGAAGTGGGTAGTTTTATACATAAATGTCACTTAGGGATATCTTCAGTGATTTTTTATTGAGGTCCCGATATTTCGATGCTGTTGCAAGCGCCATGATCGCGGGTAGATGGAAAAAAAACTATTAGGAGCAGACAAACCTGGTGATAATAATGTGAGTGTATTTTGCCATGACTCATGAGTTCCAGTATTGACAAAGAAAGAGGGTAGACAGATTTGTCTGCTCCTAATTTTTTTTTCCATCCACCCGCATTCTCCAGGCAACCCGCGATCAAGGCGATTGCAACAGCGTCGAAATATCGGGAGCTCAATATGTATAAATAAAAATCACGGAAGATATCCCGTAAGTGACATTTTAAGTTTAGTTGTGAACCGTATTTTGGTAGTTTTAGTTTCTAATCGGTAAATGCGCTTGGTAGGAACCACGCATTTACCATGTTAATCTAAGTGATGAAAAGTTTCCAATCCAGTCAATGAATTAAAATTAAGGGGCCGGCGGAGCATGCGTATTTCATACAAATGTAATACCAAAATTATTTGTAAATAAAACATATTCTTAAGGTGTATTTATTTCGATTTGATTACAGAATATCTATGTTCCCAAATATATTTTTTGAGAGGACAATGATACAAAGGCGAGATATGAAGAATTTTAAAAAATCCATAGAAAACTTCTTTTTCTTATAACTCTTGTTAAAATCAGTGTCCGTCTTAAGTAGATATATTATGTAGGTAAATGGGATTTACCGTCTAACAAGCCCAATAAAAGTAAACCTCCTCACTGGAAATACAGTCATAATTACTACATTAAGCCGTAAACAAGAAAATTAATGTTACTGCAGCCAATGAGACGCATTATATTATTCTATTTATAAACGGAGTGAAAAACAGGTTCTGTGCTGACGCCCATCAAGCAAAAATTCATTTCCTTTTCAATTTGTTTTTACAACTGACCATAGTTATTTCTTCTATGGGTGTTTAAGGTTCAAAACCAAGAACAGCGGAATTATCTTAAATTACTTATTGTGTAAAACTATTTACATGTACTTATGCTAAAACGGCGAAGGGAATAATCGTGAGGAAACCGGCATGTCCTATATAACCACAAAAATTCGAAGACATGTGACATCTACCAATCCGCACTGGGCTCGCGTGGTGGATTATATTATAGCCCATTCCCTCTCACAGAGAGGAGGCCTGTGTCCCAACAGTGGGAATATTAATCGGCTGATAATGACGATTTTTTGTCTAAAATAAATGTAGGTAGGTACTTTAATAATAATTAGCACGAACGCGAGCAGTCAGTGATAAAAGAATTTACACGATTTTAGGCTAAGACAATATTTTAGCTTAAGGAGCCGGCGGCGGAGCGTGCGTTTTTCATACAAACGTAATACCAGAATAATATGAAAATCAAACAAATTCTTAAGGTAGTGTGTATATATTTCGATTGTATTATAAAATATCTATGTTCCCAAATAAATATTTTGAAAGGACATTTATATTTAAAAGACGAGATAATTATGAGGAATTTAAAATTTCTATGGAAAATTTATTTTTCCCAAAACTCTTGTTTAAATCGGTGTACATTCAAAATAAGTATTTGGGAACCTATATTTATGTTCTGTAATCCAATCAAAATAAATGCACACTACCTTAAAAATATGTTTGATTTACAAATTATTTTGGTATTACGTTTGTATGAAATTCGCATGCTCCGCAGGCCTCTTAAACTAGCGACGCGCCTCGGCTTTGCACGGGTGCAATTTACCTAGCTTGGATAAGTAAACCTTCCTCTTGAATCACTCTATTATTGCTGAAAACTGCATTAAAATCCGTTGCATGCTTAGAAAACATAATAAAACATCAAAATCAAAATCAAAGCATTTATTTCAAGTAGGCCAATTTACAGGCTCTTTTTTGAATTGTCGAAACAAAGATGAAAATTAAATGTAGCTACAGTTGTGACTGTAGCTACATTTAATTTTCATCTTTCTCTGAAACAAGACATAAAAACTGTGAGAGTCATCAAGCAAATGATCCTCTTACCAAGCTATAGGTTTTTTTTTATAATTAATTTTCTACCGCAGACGTAGTGTTCCGCGCTCTTATATTTACATGTATTAATTGTTTGCTTGATTTTTTATAAAAAAATTATAACTACGATCGTGCTTCATCATTGGACCCGTTACATTAAACTAGCGCCACCTAGTGCCACACTAAGCAAAGCTTGTGTTGTGGACACTAGATAGTCGATATATATATATGTCACCGTAAAATTGTCAAATACGTTATATTGTAATATCACTAGCGATATTGTAAAGTCTCGAATTATTGTCAAATGAACATACTGATTACAATAAAACGCATTATTTTTCGTGTAATGCATGCGATGGTAGTCAACTCACGCGGTGTGGAGAGAAGGAGGGGTCCTCCTTGCCCAGTGGTACCACTCTCAGGAAAAGATATTGTACCATTCCTGAGAAATATCGATTAATATAACCTAACCTTAAAACACTTCATATTCCCCTAAAAAGCGTAGTCGACGGAGCCCCGCTTCGCGGGGCCCCTATTTCCGAGTGCAGGGTTTAAAGGAACCTAACTAACCTAACGGGGGGGTGCCCCAAGTCCCGTTCATGGGGGCAAGGGATACTTCCGTATGTTCAGTTGACAATAATTCGAGACTTTACAATATCGCTAGAGAGATACACGTTATATTGTAATATAACGTATTTGACAATTTTACGGTGACATATATATTTTTTTTTCACGTCAGCGTCACTACCACTACGCCATTCGGGTCGTATTATTGTAAGTATTTTTTTTTTATCTTTTAGGCTTTACAGTTGTTGATATTTTCTTATCCACCAATTAAAATTAACAAAAAAGCTATAGCTTTAGGTTAGAGAAAGAGAGTGGTAAGTGATCCACCCAATAGTACACCAACATTTCGCCAATTATGTTTAAGTCCTATGTAAAAGCGGTCTATCCAATTGCCATCAACAATGCGTGAATTTCAACTCTGAACTGCTACTGTGAAATAAAAAGGGAAAAAGCTTAATGCTTGTGAAAGCTAGTAATACCCACAAACAAAAAAATAAATTTAAAAACTATGATTTTAGTTCCAACAAATTTGGTGCACTCTACTGCCTATCCCCTTAACAATACAGTTGGGTTCGGGTTCCAGTCTAACCGGATGCAGCTGAATACCAGTATTTTACATGGAGCGACTCCCTATCTGACCTCCACAATCCAATTAAAACTGGGTAATGCGATACGACTTGGTAAGACTGGTGTCAGACTGGCTACCTACCTGTAACGACAACGACACGACGAGATATTCCTCAGAGCGCACCTATTTCTAAGCGCAACCGTCTAAGCGCACCAACTAGTTCAAAGTTTATAAGATATATTTTGTATGTTTAGTGTATTTTTATGTTGTAATGTAATTTTGTGTATTTTATCAATGGGCCTTAAGATGTCTGAAAAAGAAATGATTGATTGATTGATTAGTTGCGCTCAAAAATTGAAATTAAAAATATCAAGGTAGGTACCTATATGTTTATTCCTCAGAACGCAACCATGATTACAAATAGAGAAGGGTCTACTTATTCATTATATCGATGGACAGTTTTAAAGAACCTCCCTTGCGCGTCGTCTCGTGATTACGACGAGGTTTACCGCTAAAGATGGACAAGTGACAGCCGGGACCACCAACGTGCTTAATGAGGCACGGAGGAATCTTGGTATTAAGAGTTGTCCTGGTCACCCATCCACAGACCAACCTAGGCAAGCACGGCTTAACCTAAAGAACGATCCGAGCGGTTGGTATTATTTAGTCGTGAGCTCCTCCCTGTACTAATAGGTACTACGCGATCACCAAAATTTCGCGTGAACTTTGTCTGTTGTTCAGTCATGCGAACCCGACGTGAATGTCAATTAAAACACATCACTGGTTCCTCGTATTATTATATCCTGCAGGGAAGCATTCAAGCGAAAGATGTCTGCCGTTCAAGATTGTGTGCAAGCAAAACAACGTACGAAGTTGTCAAGCTCAAGAGGACACAAGGGGTCATACCGCTCACTTCTACAACTAACTAGCGAAATGTGGATATGGCACCGTAAAATTGTCAAACACATTATATTGTAATCTCTCGAAATATTGTCAAACGAACATACTGCTTACAATAAAACGCATTACTTTTCGTGAAATGCATGCGATGGTAGTCAACTCACGCGGTGTGGAGGGGAGGAGGGGTCCCTCTTGCCCAATGGTACCACTCACTTTCATGAAAAGATAATGTAGGTACCATTCCTGAGAAATATCGATGAATGTAACATAACCTTAAAACACTATAAGTTCCCCTAAAAAGCGTAGTCGACGGCACAGAACAATGTTCTGTGGTCGACGGAGCCCCGCTTCGCGGGGTATTTCCGAGTGCAGGGTTTAAAGGGGCCTAACTAACCTAACGAGGGGGGGGGGGTGCCCCAAGTCCCGATTATTGGGGAGAGAGAGATACTTCCGTACTTATGTTCAGTTGAGAGAGAGATTACAATCTAACGTGTTTGACAATTTTACGGTGACAGATACATCTCTGCCTAGCTCTCCTGGGAATTTAGGTGTGAAGTTATAGTGTTAAGTTAACGTAACATACCTACTTTAAAAACTGACATCATCACCATCTACCTAGCCTTTTCCCAACTATGGCGGGTTCGGCTTCCAGTCTAACGGGCTGCAGCTCAATACCAGTATTTTACATGGATCGCCTGCTTATCTGTCCTCCACAACCCTGTTGTTATCTTTCTTATTTTAGGTAGGTACCTATATGTCCGTCTTTTAAGAATGACAATGTCGGTAAACAAAAGTTAATTATTGCTATGCACCAGTTCGTGCAGCGTACCATCGGCCATCGATTTGGTGTAGGTACTGTCGATGTAGCGTACCGTCGATTTAGTGTACTGTCGATTCATTAACCCGTCCATGGAACGTTGTCGAAAAAGCGACTGTCGATGTACCTAGTTACTGTCGATGTTATGAAGGATGCTAGAAGCATAATAATTGTTATCGCGATGAAAAGTCGTCATAAAACCAGTAGGTATCTACGGAACGAACTTGAAGTTTATGGGAACAATAATCGCACATTCTCGTTCAACAACAAAACCTAACTTCACGCTTACAATCCCAAGGGTATCTAATAGTGGGTACCTACCTAGGTACAACCACACTTCGCCAAGTTATGTTGAAGTCCCATGTACTAAGGGACGAACGAACCTAATGCATCATCATCATCATCATCATCACCATCATCATCATCATCATTCTCTTGCCCTTATCCCGGCGCAGCATGTTCCATACTTCGCTATTACTTGTCATCTTGTCAGTAACCTCTTTTCGTGGAATAGGTACCTACCATCCTTCACACAGTCCATCGAAAGGGCATTAATCCAGTCATGATTACCACACTGAAATTTAATACTTACCATTAAATAAACCATTTAATACGACCAAAAATTACGCCCATACATCCTAAACGTTACGTCGACCTTCGCGAGATCTAATCCGAAGCTCCCGCGACAAACATCATAAAATTCCGTTTGAAACTTTCCTCATAAAAAAACAAACATGGCGACAATTTTTTCCCACATTTATTTTTGTTTGAAAGTGTTAAAACGGTCTAGAATTGTCTATGAACACACCTAGGACGTTAGAACATTATGTAAACCTAACCCTACTTGTTATGACCGACCTTTTTGTTCTGAAAGTTCTGTTCGAACTAGTCTGTTGTTTCAGACCGAAAAACTTCCGAAAGATAGGCTATGAAAAAAAAAGAAATGCTAAAATCCTTTTTCCTTTTTTCCATCGGGCCTAGAGGCTTGGAAAACTGATATTATATTCTGTAGTGCCTCCTTTCAGGCTCTTGTACGCAAACGCGAAGCGACTTCGCGACTAATCACGATTGACGTAGGTAAGTTAGAATCTAGCATTAGATAACAGTAGCTAACTATGGCGAAAATTTAATTACGGCCTCTGATATTCTGGTTTGATACTCAGGCATAAAAGAAGGTTGCAATCTATGCTTGGTAATGATATGTTCATAATTGTATCAGGCATTCAGTTTTGTCAAGGCTTGGTCATCGATTTCGTTGGCTGAATCTCAATTTGTTTCAATCTGTCCTATTAAAAAAGTCCTCCAGGACATATTATAATGTAATTTTTAGCTAGATAAAGATACCTACGATGATAGGTACGACTCTTCGCCAATAAGTACCTAACAGTTAAATTAATAGTCTAGTTAGATTTTCAGAAGTTCAGAAACACGTCATCCCTAATGGAAAAAGCCTAAAGTAAACATTTCTGTCTGTTTCCAACGCTTTTACTTTTACGGCTAAAATAACGATGCGATTTTATGGAATTTCACAGAGGCGTGGGTGGTAACTTTTCACAACGGAAAATTAAAAAGTTCATATAGGGATGGGAAAAGGGAGAAGCAGAAATGACTATCTATGGAAATCATTAGTGTTGGGATTCATTGTTAAAAGACAGAATTTAATCGACAAAGGAGAAACATTCAAATAGCCTCCACGATCGCAAAAAATAACAATGTAGGTAGGTAGATGACAAAGGTAGCCTAGTCCTCAGAATAAAGCACTCTGAACTGCCAGCCATGCTACAACTAACTTTCTGCCTATATTAGGTATTTTACCACAAGGACGTGACCTACTTAATTATTAAAAAGGATATAGGTACCTACCTAGGTAGGTACCATACTAATTAACGTAGTTCGTTCCGAAATGAGATACCTACCTAGGTAGGTAGGATCTACGAGGAACTTACAGGTCACAGCGGTTTCTAGGTTTTTTTTATTTCCGATTTCACCTAAATCGTACAATATTATCTCGGTAATTTCCTACATTTAATCCTCCGACCAATGTATTTTATTACGGCAAACCTACCCGTACAAAAAAAAAGGAATACCTACCTACCTATTGTCGGAATAAGTAGATCTAGGTACTTCAACTTAGAGGTAGCCTAGCTAGGTATGTATGCGTTCGGAAGATCTTATCAGTTACCCACCGATTTACCCGTTTTATAAGGCTAAACTGTCTCTAATCGCGATCAGAAAAACAGCTGTAACGATCAGTTAAATCAGTAGTCAACATTAGTTTTTTTTTTTTAATCTAAATGGCATCTCGCATCGCACAGGTCTATCTTGTGGGTGCCTCGAGTGTAAGGCCTCCAGCCAGGGGCAAATTATTGTGAATAAGTGAACCTCCGTAAAAAGGTACCTATTCATTTAAATATTTTTGATAGGTAGGTACCTACCTACTTTATGCAAACCAACTTAGGGGCGGACGCCATAGCATTTTCTATCAACCTTACATTTTCGTACGTCTATCTAATGATTGGCCAAATTATAGGTATCTATTGGTATCTACCAATCCGATAAAGCGACGGATTTTTAGTCATATTTCTAGGAAACTGTTATGTAGGTAAGAATTAATATTAGAATAAAATATATTTTTATTAGAGATACGAGTTCTCCTTTGACTGAGTTTAGCAAGTAGGTAGGTAGGTATGTACGGGATTCTAGAGTAGAATCCAACTTAGTCCCTCGAATTAAATTCTCTCTTTTTTTTTAACTTGTTCCTTAAACTATTATTTTATTTATGTAATATGTATAGTTTTAAAAGCCGCCCCTAAGACGACCCACTGACCAAATCTTTAAGTAGGTACATTTAGTTCGAGATTAAATAACCCTACGTAGGTGCGCAATACAGAAACGGCTGGATACCTATTAAATTATTACACGGAATAGTTTTACGGCCTGTTTCCTACAAGAAAAGAACTAATGAGATACAATTATGATGGAATATAAACCGTACTTACTTACATTTTTCGTAAAATGGAGGTTGGTAGGCCTACTTATTTTTAATAGAATGAGCTTCAATGCGGAATGTATACCTAACTTAAAAATGGCAGCCGTTTCCAAAGAGATTTAAATCTCTAATTATTGAAATAGATGAAAAGCGGCAGATAGGTACCACTATTAATTTGTTTAAAACAAATTACATTTGAATAAAATAACGATTAAATGCATCTTTTATGCGGGCATTGAATTGTCTAATGTTTGTTTGATTAAACTAAACGGAAATTAAAAAATCGTTGATATTTCCGATGCTCTCCACTCAACCTTCGTCTATTTTGAAACAATTTATCCTAGGTAGATAGATACCTACTACCTAGGTCGGGGGAACAGACTTAAAATAGATGTCCTAGATTGGAGATAGAGTGTCTTTATTATTCACGAATACCGAATACCTATCCAGTTTTATTACGAAACATGTTCATCAGTTTATAACCAAAACTAAAAAAAAACTGAAATTTAATTCCGTAGAGCAGTAACCGATCAAATTCACGAAAAGGCGTAACGGATTTACTTTTCAAAAATCAAAATTCGAATTGATATCTTTTTAAACAAACGTAGAATGTCAGATAACTAAATAAACAAAATAACACACCTACAATCTTGGTTCCCGTGCGTTATCAGCCAATACCACGGAAAGACAGGATAGGCTATTTCTTTAGAACCGCGGTACGACGTGTTAGACAGGTAGGTAATAGATTATTTAAATGCCTAGCCCTACAGCTTAAAACTAGCGATCAAACATCAAACTAACCTGTTATATTACACAGACACTAAAATTCCCAGAATTCTCTTACAAGTCAAACACAAAACACACCACACTGCAATAAATCTTAATTCACATAATCCCGTCACACTAAAACATTTTAAATCACACACCAAACTCCATAAAAATGCCCCATTTGTGAGCTAAAACTTCATACTGTTTAACATTACACTGAAATCCATCTGTATATCGTCAATTTTACGAGCGACGTAATTTTGGAGAGAGAGCGCGCGACGATCTCTCACATCCGAACGGCACGAGCGAGGAGGCTCGACTGACGCGCGCCGCAGCGAAATCGTGTACGCTCGCACAAAAAAAATAGAGCGGCGTTTATCGATATTCCAAATTCGAATTTTTAATTAGGGTGTAACCAACTGTTGACTTCCTGATGAACACAAGATGTTAAATGTTAAAACTTTAATGAAATGAATGAATTCATGTACAATTTGTTACTTTATGTTAGTTGTGTGTTTTGTTGTATGATTTTTAATAAAGATTTGGTTACCTACCTATGGTAGGTATCCAAAGAAGGAAGTTTTTATAGCTGTTTTAATATTGTTGCGTGGTAATAAACTTTGAAAAGTCAGCCTTTTTAGAACAGCCTAGGTTTTTACCTAGACCTGTTATTTTTAAAATTGTTTTTTTTGTTCGTTTTAATTTATGAACCTAGGTAGGTACCTATAAATGTAATTATTCAACAAAGCAGCTATGTAAACTTCATTTATATTCCGTTCCTAACTAAAAATAAACCCATGTCACGCACGACACGGAATCGATTGACACCTTGTCAAATTCGGTCGAGTAGTTTTGGCAGGATAAGGGATCATCCCAACTTTCATACCTAAATATTTATAGGTTAGGTTTTTATGTTTACACTAAAACTTCTTCCATTTAATTTTTTTTTCATTTTGCATTATAATATTTTGGTTTATGATATATTTCTGAAAATCTGAATTCAGTAGGTAATGGTAGTTATTTGTCTGGTATTGCTAGTTATTTTTCTAGAAAGAGATTTCAAAGAAGAAGAAATCAAATAAATAATTTGTCATGCTGCGCCAGCCGGAAATAAATTCGGATAAACACTACTATTTTTACTATTTTATTTTAAGCGAAAAAAGCAGGAACAACAGTTTAATTTGACAAACAGTGTTAATTAACAACAACTCCATAATAATAATAATAAACACCTTTAATGTATAGGAACTCCAGCTGTTACATACAATGAATATACCCCAGTTACTCTGAACCCTACGACTCACCTATTCTTACGATTTCTAGCCCATTTAACTTGTCGGGTAGGTAAACAGAGACACGATAAACTCACGTTTCTATTACGTATTAAGTAGGTACTTGTCATAACTTCACGCCAGCTCTCTCCGAAGGCTAGAGCCTAGCAGTAGAGAAGGGTCAATTTTTGTAAGAGGAACACCGGAGTTCATTTCTTTAATGTGATTTTATTATTTGTCTATAGAATGCTGACTGTGCCATTTTTCAAAGTACGAATCGAGTTGTATGGATCCTTTGCCACTGGAGCATAGCTGTTCTTAGCGCAGTACACCCATAATTCTCCTGATTTAAGTTTAGCCAATTATTTTATGATAGCTGTGTGTGAGTTATCACTTTTATTCTATTTTATAATGGGAAGCCGAAGTTGACCATCAATTTAATGGCTAAAGTGACTTGTACAAACAACCGTATATTACTAAAAGATAACATAACATCACGACTGTATTCCTGTAACCCTCAAAGGGGATAGACAGAGGTGTACCCAAAACTACACACTCATTTGAACAGTTATGTTTAATTCCCATGTCACATATCCTGACTCCGTGGCTGCAACTGAGAAATTACTGATGGAAAAACACAATAAATCTTTGTCCGACCCGGTAATCGATCCCAGGACCTCAGGTTCAGTAAAACTAATATGCAATTAATATAGATTTAAAAAAGTGATAAAAAAAATTCTACACAATCCACACCTACGTAGACGGAATGAAGTAATCACTAAATTTCTACATATTATAAAATAAAGTCCTCCACCGCGTCTGTTTGGCTGTTCGGGAAAAACTCAAAAACTACTACACCGATTTTCATGCTGTTTTCACCAATGGATAGAGGGGTCTTGAGGAAGGTTTTAGTATATATTTTGTACGCGGGCGATGCTACGGGCATCAGCTAGCAATTTATAAGCATAACTCACAATTTCGTATTATTATATCACACACACTTGTGCATTACAATATTTCTGTTTCGATTACTTGTCTCTATTACTACTACGACTACTAATAATAACCCTCTTCCACCCACTAGGCTACACATCGTGAACTTGACCTGAATAAATGATTGAACAAAATAGTTTTCATTGGAAACTGTAACTACAGTAATATCGATTGTCTTAAGTGCAATATTATCGACTTTCGACCACCACTATTTATGTCAAAAGAAGTTTCAAATGTTTTGCCGTTTTGGTCCGTTGTGCTTGTGTGTAGGTAGTTACCGTGATCAGTTTTTGTGTAGTTTAGTACCTACGAAGCGACGGCGACCGCAGCAGGTGTAATACAAAAATGTTTAAGTAGGTAATCCTTTATGTCAACTGTTTGTGAAGGACTTGTTTTTAGATCAAAATAGTGGCACGCATTCCGAGTGGTATTTGATAGGGTATAAGAGCTTATTTAAAGTAGGTAGTAATAGTACTTCCCAAGTTTACTAAGGGTAGTAGGTAGTTAGGTAAAGGTATGTTTGAAGGCACATTAATAGGCTGATGATGATGATGATTTTTGATGTAGGAATAATTATGTTTTAAAGGAGGAAAAAAGACTGCGGTCATTCATTTTATTGACTGCATCTTTATCGTGAATTTGTGATATAGGTACCTACCTACCTACCTATTTTCAGGCAGACGCGACGATCGAAGTGGATCGATCCGGGTCTGGTAAAATATGTAAGTACCTACCTATAGGTACTTTTATGAAAAGATAGGTAGGTACCTAAGTATAGCGACAAAAAAGTTGCTTTCTGATATGTACTTATATAGTACCTAGTATAATTGAAACGTTAAAGTACCTATTTTAATATTGTTGTTGTACCTAATTTCTTATTTTAAAATACCTAGGCATGACGACAGTATCAAGAAATTACAAATCTATTTAGTCCGTCAGTTAGATTATTGGAAAATAATCGACACGTATTTTCTGTTTTTGTAAATCAATGAATATTGACGAAGATAAAACGCATCAAATCCGAGTGGGGGCTCGTGACGTCAGAACTAGCTAAAAATTATACCTAGGCGTGACGTATTAGGAATTTTAAAAGCGTCGTATCTTCGTCAATTTTGATTTACGTAACAAAATAAAAAATAGGTAGGTACTTGTCAAATATTTTAATTATAATTATCTACCTGACGGACTAATTAAATATTTTTTGTCGTCTAGCCTATTGTGTACACCTGTCTGATATGATGTCATTGCCTAATATTATTACTGTGTGTGTGGCAACACTGGCGTCACCGCCCTTCCGGTTCTCTCTGCCTGGATGTTCGAACTGTGCGTGTGTAATATTCTCTGCTTCCACATTCAAATACCTACCACGTATTAAAACCAGGTGGTTTCTATTTAAAAATCTCAACTTGGAAAAGAAGATCAACTCAACTTAAAACAAAACTATTTCGTTAGGAAAAATACCAACAGGCAGGTCTGCCTAAGTAGGTATTCATTATCACAAGGTCAGACTACTTTTTATTATCCAACAAACGAGATTAAAAGAAAGAAATAGGTAATTCATTAAAAGTCCAGCCTATGAGCGGTAGCATTTTTTGTCCAGCAATGATTGGAAGCCATCAATCTTCATATTCTTCATGTAGATTAAGTTGTTTTTTGTCTGTGATATTGATCCATTACTTACATATAATTATAACCGTTTAATTATTTTTTTGCTGGCAACTTTAATAGGCTTTGGTATTTGTATTGCGTCGTAAGACACGATGATCTGTTGGTCCCAGCTGTCATTTGTAGATCTTTTGCAGTCGTTACAGGTGGCTCAAAAGTCTGACAACCAGTCTTACCAAGGGGTATCGTATTACCCAGTACTGACTGGGTTATGGAGGTCAGAGACTCATAAGCTTGCTTGTTAAATACTTATATTCACCGGTTAGACTAGAAACCAACCCCAACCGGCTAGGCAGGTGCCAAACAAACAACATAGATTGAGTTTCGTTTATTTTTTGCTGTGCTAACTTTAATAGGCAGGCTCTGGTTCTTGTACAAGCATCATCATCTGCCTAGCCTTTTCCCAACTATGTCGGGGTCGGCTTCCAGTCCAACCGGTTGCAGCTGAATACCAGTATTTTACGTGGAGCGACTGCCTATCTGACCTCCAAAACCCAGTGAGTCCTGGGTAATGCGATATCCCTTGGTAAGACTGGTTGACAGACTTTCTTGGTCATTGACTACCTGTAACGCCTGTCAAAAATCTACAAATGACAGACGGGATCAACTGCTTAACGTGGTTTCCGAGGCACGGAGGCAACTCTGTATGTAATGGGTGGTCACCAATCCACAGACCAACCTAGGCAAGTACGGCTTAACCTCAAGATTGCACGCACGGGGGCATAAAGGTGGACGCACACTTATCCGCGCCAAAGAATTGACCGCGCCGAAAGATTTTTTTCTTATCCGTATGACATCATCTATTCGTCCGATTCGACGGGTCCGTGGCTTAGGCCCACAGTGGTCGAGGCACCTGTGCATGGCCGACGCCCCATAAGTGTGCGAGGTTTTATAGGATTTCATTCAAGTAATTCTAAAATTCGATTCTTTCGGCTCTTTCGCTTCTTTCGGCTCTGATAAGTGTGCGTTCACCTTAAAGCATGGGTAGGGAATAAATCTTGATGAAGTGGAGGCGCCGAAACTGGAGCGTATGTAAAGGTACTAAAATATCTAGTGGTGACAATGTAAATACCTACCATGTTAGGGGTTATATGGAGCTATCGGTGAATCGTGAAAATTGTGTTGATATTCTCACAGCATCCGTAGATATTTTGTTTGTTGTAGCCGTGCATTTTCGTGATATTTTTATTAGTTCGTTCATTTTTTTTACATTAATGATTTTCTCTTCGTTACGTAATAGCCCCTGCCCGGCTAGCATGGGCAGGGGATAAAAATTTTATCCACCGGTTATTTCCACTTTTGTTTGAATTTTGTCCCTTGTCAGTGGAAATAACCGGTGGATAAAATTTTATCCCCTGCCCATGCTAGCTGGGCTGGACGGGGAGCGCTGTCTAGAGTTGCTTTGTCTGACTTTACAGTTTTATTTTGATTTTTTTACTGTTCCTTTCTGTATACGTCCATTTCTTTATTTCTTTTAAATCGACATGATCCCGTGAACAATATTGTGGGTTATGCGTTTGTTAACGATAAAACCTAAGTTATTGAAAATGGCCATAATAGGCTTGTGTCCTAAAAAAATCTAATCTCCGTCAGTTAGATTATAAAAAAATATTTGACCCGTATTTTTTCTTTTGTTACATAAACCAAAATTGACGAAGATACGACGCTTTTAAAATTCGCAATACGTCACGCCGTGCTATAGTTTTTAGTGCGTTGTGACGTCACGAGCCCCCACTCCCGAGTTTTGATGCGCTTTATCTTTGTCAGTACTCAGTGATTTACAAAAACAAAAAATACGTGTCCATTATTTTCCAATACTGTAACTGACGGACTAATTAGTTTTGCAATTTATTGATGGTGGAAACTAGCCTATACTGTTTAATCGTTGTTAACGAAATTATTTACACGTCAAAATGAATTAAATCATTGTTTTGATCCACACATAACCATTTCAGTAATAACACTAGTTGTCTATCAATATCAAAGTAAATCGTCGACCCTCCCTTTCCAACAGTAGTTAAGTAATTGTGTTTTGTATTTAAAGTTAAAGAATTACAGTATATTTTCAAATAACAGAGTATTAAGCTGTCAAGTGTGAGCTTCATAATATAAAGCGTCTCAATCAATTGTCAATTACGAATTGTATGTGAAAGGCAACAGCTGGTACCGAGCAGAAACAGTATTCGGGAGGAATATGTGAAGGTTATTATGATCTAGCTTATACCCGCGACTTCACTCGCGTTAATTTAGGAATTGACAATTAATCAATCGGGTTGTACTCTGCTTCATCATGATTATCATCATTTCAGCCGAAAGACGTCCCGTGGACATATGCCTCCCCCAAGTGTCGGTCCCATGCGACTCGCATGCAGCGGATTCCCGCAGCCTTCACCAGGTCATTGGTCCATCTAGGGAGGTCTTTCAACGCAACGTCTTCTGGCCATTCGTTCTGCGAGCAATGTGCCTAGCTCACTGCCACTTAACTTTGGCAATTCTTCGGTATACGTCGGTAAGCTTGGTTCTCTGCTTTTAATAATATAATTCAATCATGATTCGAAAGACACGTGTCGCCATCTATTATCATAAGAACGTTATTGTTGTTTTTTTCGGAACAGTACGTTTTTTCGGGATAAATGGTGCCTTATGTCGTTTCTGTACACCTGACAAAGTATATGCAAAATTTTAGGATGATCGGGTCAGTGGTGAAAAGGTAACAAACAAACTTACTTTTGTATTTATAATATTAGTAAGGATTAGTATAGAAGAGGTAGCTTTTAATAATATATTTAATATTTTATTATGAAGCGTTAATAAAAAAATATAAAACATAATATCACAATCTCCAAAGGGTATAGCAGAGCTATGTGTTTAAGTACCGGTAATAGGGAGCGATCCTATTGCCATGAACCGGGCACAAATCCCGTCTCTGCTACTGAGTAATTGATAGAAAAACCTAATTACACAAAATTACAATCAATTTAGTTGGAGAAAACCATTTTTAAATGTTGCTCGTTGTGTACAAAATTCGTCAAAGGTTCTGCCCGTCACTGCGATGAGTTTTAGTTAACGAAATGTTGGAGGTTCCAACCACCACAAAAGTTTTAATTTCATAAATTAAAAATACAAGTTTGATATGGTAAAACTTTACTTTAAATACTGTACTGTTACAATCCTGTTATAATCAATTCATTAATCAGCATAATGTTTTGAGTGCGTTACATTGAGTTCTACCACAAAACCTTCATCCAAAACAAAAGTCGTTTCCCAGCAATATTTTTTGTGTGGTTACTTAGTTTGATGCGCAGAGTGCTTGGTTGGCGGCATCGTGTATGTCTGTACCCAGGAACAGGGTGTAAAGGGACAGGGTGTAAAAACCCTTACACCTTGTATTGACGCTAGTGACTGTACTCGCTGTACCCCTATAGTCGCGACTCTATTTCCCGCTTGAGCGCCTCTACGCTGTATCTCATGAATGACATGCGTTGGAATCGCGTACATTTGCGGAATTAAACACCCGATGTTTTCCATGAATTTCTAGTTACTTGAAAAGTAAAGTCTGTTGTAGTATTTCTTTGGAAATTGCAGCTTACCGTTCGTCGGTACATTCTTCTTCTTATTGTGTTCGGCGCTTTTGGTAGCGTTCCGTTCCCGTAATAAACAAACAACAGGACACGCAGGATGCGATATTGAGCGTCCTATCGTTTGTGGAACAGCACCACATATACACTCCAGGGCAGAATCTGATTCAAACAAGCTGGAATTGATCCAGTAGAAGATGAGAAAATGGAAAAGCGTCTAATGACGCATTTAAGTTGAATGAGCACAATACTCACAGCTCAGTAAGCTGTCGTGGAAACAGAGCTGTAAGGTACTGAGGCGAAAGGAGAAAGGACCTAGTTCCTGACAAGGTAGACTGAGTATTCTCGAATCTATCTTGTTGCATTACCAACGTGAGCTGTAATCAAATCTGGGGTCTCTCCAAAGTGACGCCACATAGAGTGGTCCTGCTGTGATGAGTAGAAACCTCAAAAAGAACCTATTTTGCATTTTTCTCTCCAGTCTTTACTGATTCAGTTGAATATCAGTATGTTACATGGAGCGATTGCCTTTCTGACCTCTACAATCGGTAACTGGGAAATACAATACGTCTTGGTAAATACTAGTTGTCAGTCTTTCGGGCACCCGTTACGATATTGAGTCAAAAACGCAATTTGCAACCAGGACAAATCAGGTTTATTAATTAAGCTTCCCGAGACACGGGCGTAATGTATGATCACCAATCTACGATCAAACCTCAGCAAGCTATTTACCCACGATGCCATAACTAACACAACCCGCTAAAAAACTCCATTTGAAGTTGGAGAAAATCTCAGGCCTTTAAAACCAAAAACTGCTATAATCTATCTATCTACCCCACTAAGTAAGTAAGCATGTCTTCTCTAATACCCATATCCGCTAAAACTTCGCGCCAAAGTTCAGCGCTTAAGTTTAAGTCCTCGTGATAACTTAAACGCGGTGAGTTTCGAGTCACGGATTCACAACTTGAGAATTAGGACGTTTCTAATACAAAAACAGATGGTGTTTAAATAGTTTGGTTTAAAAGTGAAAGATTTTGGGGTTTAAATTCAGTTGTAAGATTTGACCAATGCACACTGTGACGATGTGATTACATACGGAACCGAAACGTGGTTGCTTACAATGGGCCTTATCAGAAGGCTTAAACTCACCCAAAGGGCAATGGAAGTTGCTCTGCTCGGAGTTTCCTTGCGTGATCGAATCAGAAATGAAGATATTCGCAAGAGAACCAAGGTTACCGACGTAGCCCGAAGAATTGCCAAACTTAAGTGGCAGTGGGCAGGCAGGGTACATTACCGGACGGATAGCCGATGAGGCCGAAAAGTTCTAGAGTGGCGACCGTGAACTGGAAGATGATGCGTTGGAAGACCTCCCACTAGGTGGACCGATGACCTGGTGAAGGTTGCGTGAATCCACTAGATTGGAGTCGCACGGGACCAATCAATGTGGCGACACTTGAGGGAGGCGTATGTCCAGCAGTTTACCTCTTTCGACTAAAATGATGATGATACTGTTACGACGACAGTTTTACGGAAACATTCTAGATTACATTCGAGTCTAGAATGTTCTATGATGGCATTGTCTAGCTAGATGATTTGAAAGAGAAGAATGTTTGAGAAAGTTGTGGAACTTTTTCCAAGTATAATGGTCGGCATATAATTATGTAAATAGCAGTCGTGTTTTCAAGAGCAATAACTCTGATTTTGTCTAAACAACGAAGCGAATCGAAGTGACCTAGAAGTGCGATAGTATTGTAGGCTTTGTTGTTTGTTGTTGTGGTTTGTTTGTTTCCCAGATGTTTATTAACTTACTACTGTTAAATATTTATCTTGTTTTACATTTTAAAGTAAGCAACGAGCTATTTGTCTCGCCTATGCTGTCTGGGAGGACAGCGTAGGCCCTACCAGCAGTAGGTACTAAAGTAGTACTAATGCTGTTGATGATATTGTAATACCAAATGATTTGACAAGAGTAACCATGGAGTTTCTTGCCGGTCCTTTTCCACGGAAACGACCAACGTGAACCGTGCATATTTTTCGACGTTTTATATGTCTAGGCCTGTGTAACATTAAATATTTTGATTTTGATCTACTTAAGTGAATAGTGATCAGTGGCGGATTTGTGACTGAGTTTTAAGTGTTTTGTGGTTATAAATGAAGATATTTGGTGTTTAATCGGTAGTATTAAAAGTACCTATCCATACTACCTAGCACGTAACAATACTAACTAATAAGGCTAGTTATATAAAAGTTTGTAATAAAAACAGCTGAACGATAAACGATTGAAAGCAAACACGATAATAACACCAGTTCACAACTAAATATAAATACGACACGAGTCTGTTTCGTTTTATTATTGTAATGTGTCGAGTAACAGAGCTAACGTAATTATTTATGTTATAACTAATTATGGAAATTATAATCAAGTTAATGTAAATAAAATGTATCGTACTGTTCAATTGAATGGTGTTTTTTTTAAATGAAATTCGATCTTATAAAGGATTTTTTTTTGTTTCTAATAATGGAACGTCACGCCTTGAAATCATTGAAAGTTAAGGCAGAGGTGGACGATCTGCGAATGGGACGATCAGCGAATGGGACCGTCTGCGAATAGGACTGACTGCGAATAGGATGAATTTTGAACGCGGGACGAAGTGCGAATAAGACGAAATGCGCATAACCCCTGTCATGTACACCCACAATTCGATAGTTATGTTTAAGTCCCTTGTAAAAGGGGAGGGCCTATATTTTATCGACCCGAATGGCGCAGCGGTAGTGAGGCTGCCTTACGATCTTAGGGTCCCGGGTTCGAATCCCGGTAGAAGCAAATGTTTGTGTGATGAGCATGGACATTTGTTTCCGAGTCATGGATGTTTATATGTATAATAAGTTTGTATTTACAAACAATTGGATGCGAGTCGCAAGGGACCGGTCAATGTGGCGACACTTGGGGGAGGCCTACGTCCAGCAGTGGACGTCTTTCGGTGGAAATGATGATGATGATGATGATGATTTACAAACAAACAAGTATCTTTGTAGTATATCAACCATCTGGTGTCTACGACACAGGCCTCGTTGCTAAGTGTGGCGCTATGTGTAATGTCCATCGATATTTATTTATTTGGCACAAATCCAGACTCAGGAGTCTAACATCAGACCAGAGACCAGAGGATGTATCATCAGGATGATACATTCCTGATGGAAAACCCCGTGTTTTCATTTCTAAGGGTTTTCCCGACTTGGAAATACAATCTAGGACCTTGACCTTATTAGTAGCGCTTGCGATCATTATATAAAAAAGGTAGTTAATACTACGTGTAAACAAACTCTTCACGAAGCCGTCAACCAAGCATTCTGTACATCAAACTAAGTCATCATTATCTGAATAGCCTTTTCCCAACTATGTTGGGGTCGGCTTCCATTCTAACGGATGCATCTGAATACCAGTATTTTACATGGAACGACTGCCTATCTGACCTCCACAACCCAGTTAGTACTGGGTAATACGATACACTTTGGAAAGACTGAGTGTCAGACCCTTTATAACGTTACTTACCTAGATTTCTAATTGTTGAGCTAAGGGTACACCAAAACTGGCTGGCACCTAATTTGAAACGCCCGGGTGCCTCCACTGCGAGGATCGACCGGAGGGCACGGTGGAGCACACGGTGGAAGTCTGCCCTGCGTGGGCGGAGCACCGCCGTGTCCTCGTAGCGGCGATCGGCGGCGGCGACCTCTCGCGTCCGGCCCTGGTTCAATCCATGGTCCGGAGCGAGACGGAATGGGAAGCCGTCACCTCCTTCTGCGAAGCAGTCATGCTAGCGAAGGAGGTGGCGGAACGAGAGAGGGAGAGAGCCTCTCTTCCCGGCCGCCGCGGGAGACGCACCGGGCGTCGGGGGCCACGTGGTGGCTACCGGCCACCGTAGATGCGGGCCTGTGGACGGTTAGCTATGGGCTAGCTAGCCGTCCGTCCGTCTAGTGACGACAGGCCGTGTCGACGGCGCGTTCGTGTTCCACGCGCGCCTCAAAGAGATGTCAGCAGAAGAGAGGGGCCCGCAAGGGCCGAAGCCTGCCGGGGTTGCGGGACTGTTCGAAAGAGATACCGCGGCCCCGGAACGTAAAGGGCGAGGAAGGAACATGGATGGGTTTTAGTCAGTAAGAGTCTGACACTCCCTCCTGCTCCGCCCAGAGTGGGAGAAGTCATTTGATGATTTCCCATCCTAAAAAAAAAAAAAAAAAAAAAAAAAAGGAGTCTAACATCAGACCAGAGACCAGAGGATGTATCATCAGGATGATACATTCCTGATGGAAAACCCCGTGTTTTCATTTCTAAGGGTTTTCCCGACTTGGAAATACAATCTAGGACCTTGACCTTATTAGTAGCGCTTGCGATCATTATATAAAAAAGGTAGTTAATACTACGTGTAAACAAACTCTTCACGAAGCCGTCAACCAAGCATTCTGTACATCAAACTAAGTCATCATTATCTGAATAGCCTTTTCCCAACTATGTTGGGGTCGGCTTCCATTCTAACGGATGCATCTGAATACCAGTATTTTACATGGAACGACTGCCTATCTGACCTCCACAACCCAGTTAGTACTGGGTAATACGATACACTTTGGAAAGACTGAGTGTCAGACCCTTTATAACGTTACTTACCTAGATTTCTAATTGTTGAGCTAAGGGTCCACCAAAACTGGCTGGCACCTAATTTGTCTCTACCTAAAGATAGTGCTTAATAGTACAGTCCTAATCGATTTTCGGCTTCAATGCCCATTTCCCTTCACATTGTATATAAACTACACAAATTGCGTGCCTTGGGCCGTCAGGTGCTGAAACCCGCTGAAGCCCACTGAAGCCCGCTGAATGTTTCATTGGTTCCGTATCGAGCGTAACAATCGGACGCTGATTCCGCTTCAGAGCTTTTTGGACAACAAGGACTTCTTGAGGTCAAATCTATAAATGGATGACCGTTTCGAACGACTTCAAAATAATGCATGTTTTAGGTGACTTTAATTTTTTAAAGGAATTCAATCCTTTTGAATCCCTCAGAAATTACGGTAAGCCGTTGGTCCCAGCTCTCATTTGTAGATCTTTGACAGTCTCTAGTCCTAACAGGTAGTCAGAGGCCCCTATTACACAAACGGACAAATACAAGAGGCGTCGTGGTGGGCGGGTGCGCGGTGCTGGCGGGGTGATGGCGTGGCGCCGCCGCAGCGCAGAACAGGCGCGCTAAAGATGTCGGAAAGGCGAGGCACGGGCGCATTCTAGTCTTTAAAGTCGTCAGTCATTTTCGCCGTCTTGTTCTCTCCCTGTGCATGCCACTGCTATCTGCGAGTGCGCCGAGGGCAACGCGCCTCGCCGTATCAGTATATCACGCCACACCTTTTCTATACATTTTGGATGAAATATCAAAGAAGTGGCGCCGCGACCGCGCTGCAACCGCGCCACACCACCGCCCGACGCCGTATTTGTCCCGCGCCTTTCCAATGCTAGCGGACGACACGCGGTTTCACCCGCGTGACATCCCGAGTGAGTTCGTGTGTTCTTTGTTACTCGCTGATAATGTAGCTATCCATTGCTGAAAGATTTTTTCAAATCGGTCCAGTAGTTTTTAAGTTTATTCTTTACACACAAAAATACAAATCTTTCCTGTTTATGATATTAATATAGAAGTATAGACTAACTGGGTTGTGTAGGTAAGACAGGCAGTCGCTTCATGTAAAATACTGGTATTCAGCTGCATCCGGTTAGACTGGAAGCCGACCCTACCACAATTAGGAAAAGGCTAGTCAGATGATTATGATTCGTGACCCATTACATGAGCCTTCAACAGAACTGTAATTAAACAGACTGCCTCGTTGGTCTAGTGGTCGTGAGCGACTGCTGAGCATGACGACCTGGGTTCGATTCCCAGGTCGGGGAAAGTGTTATTCGGTTTTTCCATCAGGAATTTCTCAGTAGCAGCTACGGAGTCTGGATTTGAGCCCGGTAGATGGCAATAGGGTCGCTCTCTATTACATGAGGCTTATATATGTGGGTGAACGTTTAGATACATCTCTGCCTAACCCTTGTGGGACTACAGACATCATCATCATCATCAGCCTTTTAATGTTCCCACTGCTGGGACAGGGCTCTTCTCTATGGGAGGCTACAGACGTGGCGTTAAGTTTTTTTTTTATCTCTGTTTAGGGCTGGGAATGCTTGGATATAGCTCAAAGCTTAGTCACTTCTTGCGACCTTTAAATGTATAAGTACATACAAAGGTGAACATTTTCTAAATAATTTGTTTTTCTCCAAAGCATTACTTACAGCTAAAAGTGACTGAGTGACTGTCAACTTACTCCCTGAGGGCACGGCGAGATGATATGAATATTTAAATGCTCTTTTATTTATAAAAGACGCCTACAGTAACATTTATCTAAGGTTAAGCGCAGACTCGAGACAAGACTGTCTTAAGACAGACTAATCGTATTTTTAACCCCGACGCAAAAACGACGGGGTGTTATAAGTTTGTCGTGTCCGTGTGTGTGTCTGTCTGTGGCATCGTAGCTCCCGAACTGATGAACCGATTTTGATAGTTCAATTTTTGTTTTAAAGGTGATTTACTCGGAAGTTTTCTTAGCTATGTTTGATAAAAATAAGTCCAAGATGGGCGCCGCCACAAAATGGCGGATTACATATTTATTTAACAATTCCCTCAATATGGGTATCAAATGAAAGGGCTTCACTCGTAGAATACCAAACGCTATAATAAATTTCAAATTCAAGATGGCCGCTACCACATAATGTTTTTTTTTTGTTACAACTCCTTCAATATGGGTATCAAATGAGAGGGCTTGACTAGTAGAATATTGTGAAAACCTATATATTTAAAGAGAGTGAGGAATATTAAATGAATATACTACACACGCACACACAGCAGATATACGTAATTTGGTTACGCGTCGATTTCTACTAAATCGCACTACTCATAAGGAGAGTTAAGGAACTTCGTTTTTAAAAAAAAACCTTGAAACTCTATGTGTCGGGGTCCTTTTTAAATTTTAAATTTAATGTTACTTGGTCTACTGTGCGTACGAGACAGACTATTTATTTCCTTTAGTAGTAGTCTTTCTTATGACAGTCTTGTCTCTAGTGTGCACTCAGCCTAAATAAAGCAACTATTTTGCTTTAGTTTTTAGTTTAGGTTTATAACTTCTCGTTGCTAAAATAATAACAACAACCTGCTTGCCTAGGTTGGTCTGTGAATGGGTGACCAGTGAACTTGCATTACATACTGACTTTCCTCCGTGCCCTCGAAAAGCACAGTCCCAGCTGTCATTTGTAGATCTTTGACAATCAGTGGCCTGAAAGTCTGGCAACCAAGGAGTATCGTATTACCCAATTACCCAGTGCTAACTGGATTGTGAAGTTCAGATAGGCAGTCGCCCCATGTAAGATACTGGTACTCGATAGAGATCTACGTTAGGGAATGGGCAACTACAGTACTTTCACAGTTTTTATGTCTTGTGACTGGGACTGTAGCTCTATTTAATTTTTTTTCATCCTTGTTTCGACAATTCAAAAGCACCTGTAACTGGCCTACTTGAAATAAATGCTTTGATTTTGATTTTGACTCAGCTGCACCAGCAGTGCAAGTACGTAGAATTCGATAGGACTCGATTAGATAAATTTGTACTTTAATTTGTGTTTCCTACGTACTTGCACTGCAGGTTAGACTGGAAGCCGACCCCAACATAGTTGGGAAAAGTCTAGGTAGATGATGATGAATTTCGGTATCTTACACCGTATCTAAAATTACGTAGATACATAATTTTGTTGGCAGACATAAGACCTATTCAATTTTTAATCATCATTTATCTTAATTATTCTTGTTTATCTAGAACCTTTAATTGAAGTATTTTATGGTTACCGCGTCCATTTTATTGGCAATTGCAGATACATTTTTATCTCAAACTATAAAACCAAGGTCCACTATCTCTAGAATTGTACGTGCGCCTGGTTGTATTTTCAAACCTATAAAATAACTGTACAAAAGCGGATTGTTTATTCATATACCATATTATTCATGTATTTCTGATTGTCGTGACAATCCACAGGTGGATTTTCGCAAAAAATGCTTTTTGATTTTAAGGAAAATACAGGGTGTAAACAACCTCATCACGAAGCCGTCAACCAAGCATTCTGTAAAACAATCTAAATAACTTTCCGCAAAAATTATTGCTGGGAAACAAACCTTTTTTGTTAGGGTGTAAAATCATGTTTTGTGATAGACCTCAGTGTAACACACTCAAAACATTGTGCTGATAGACGGATTAAATAGTACGGGGGTCGTGGAGGTGTTTAAAAATATCACAATAAAAACCTGTATTTCAAGAAAACTTGTCAATAAGTTGTAACGTTGACTCCCTATATCTCCGTAACTAGAAGGTTCCCTGTAGTGTGTGGAACAATAAAGTTATCGCAATTACGGGGAGAACAAGTACTTTTCGGCTACGTTAACAGATTTTTACATCCTTTATAAAACGAGTACCTAGTCCAGAATATAAATAAATATCGCTGGACATCACACACAACGCCATCTAGTGCCGCACTAAGCAACGAGGCTTGTGTCGTGGCCACCAGAAAGTTAATTTACTTCGTAGATACATTTTGTTTGCAAATATACAAAGCTTATTTACGGCCATTATCAATAACTTACTGTTCGGTTTCGGTAGGTTGCTATCTCTGTCTGTTTGACATTTTCCTTACAGACGGTAAGGAACAAAATATCACAGAAAATCTTTCTTTGATTTTTGTTTGAATTCAAACAAAAAAACTTAATACCTATAACTTTTTTTGTTTTTTTCTTTCTTTTTTGTGTGACTTGTAGGTGACGCGGATTGGATATTTCAAGCTAACTTTTTTATAGTAACACCGATAGCTACGAGACGTGGCATATTAACCGACGAATAAAAATTAAATTAAATTAAAAACAAGCATAATTAAATAAAAAATTTAAAAAGATATACACAATGTACTATAAGATAAATAGAAAATAATTTCGTTAATTCGCCATTTCGTGGTGGCGGCCATCTTGGATTTTTTATTTATCGTAGTGTATTCTACTAGTCAAGCCATATTGAGGGAGTTGTTGAATCAATATGTAATCCGCCATTTTTTGGCGGCGGCCATCTAGGACTGATTTTTATCAAACATAGCTAAGAACACTCCCGACTAATTCACCTTTCAAACAAAAGCGTTCGGGCGCAATGAGGTCACAGACAGACACACACACACACACACAGACACGTCAAACTTATAACACCCCGTCGTTTTTGCGTCTCGGGTTAAAAAAAATATATGTTAAATATTATTTTTTTCAAGTAGCGGTAGGTTATATTGTTTTTTTTTTAGTTTTAATATTTTTTTCTGTACTACCTACGAGTATTTCATCTACTTATACAAATTATTGTAAACTTAAGTTTTTTATATTGCTTCTCACTTATATTAAAGCTGTGTGTTTTGTGTTTGTGTTTACACCATAGATTATATTATAATACGTCTACAGTCAGTATTTCACATGGAGCATCATGGTTTGAAATCACTAACACACAATGTACTCGTAACAATACTCTGACGTAAATTTTGTAGTTCAATGTCCAGAATAATTCATAAACTTGTTTCAAAACATCTATTATTATATCTAGTTAGACAAAATAGCAAAATTATGCTAGTTAACAGAATAAATTGCTCATGAAATGGCATGCCACGGGCCATTTATTAACAAAACTAAAACACATATATGTTTTACTAAACAATGGTAGTAAATCTACTCGTAGTTAGCATAGAACAATTACGAGAATAATGTTAAAACGTAACTGACAAGATAGACAATACAAATCACTGTTTCATACAGAAACATTGTTTAAACGTTGACAATACTTGTGACTAAATAATAACAGCCGCTCGGGTCTATCTTTAGGTAAAGCCTAGGTTGGTCTGTGCATGGGTGACCAGCCTTACATACCGAGTTTCCTCTGTGCCTCCGAAAGCACGTTAAGCTGTTGGTCCCGGCTGTCATTTGTATATCTTTGACAGTCGTTACAGGTAGTCAGTGACCCAAAAAGTCTGACAACCAGTCTTACCAAGTTGTACCTATCGTATTAGCCGTATTACCCAGTACCAACTGGATTGTGAAGGTCAGATAGGCAGTCGCTCCATGTAAAATACTGGTATTCAGCTGCATCCGGTTAAACTGGAAACCGACCCCAACATAGTTGGGACAAGGGCAGATGATGATCATGACAATATTTTAAGGAAGTGTAGTACTCACGAAAATGAACAACTTTTACAATGGGACTGCAGGAAATATCAGACGCAAATACGCAACCAATAATAGTCATTTCAGTTAACCAGTTTCTTCTTCTTATCCGGTACGCTCTTGACAGAGCGGTCATGATCGTTAAGTACTCGTAGTATTGGAGGGGGCAGATGTGATGCCTTTCACGACATTTCGCCACCGCTGCCTGCTAGAGGTCATCCTTCTGCTTTCGTTGACTGAACCTTCAATGGCAGACTTGATCTGGTCAGTCCAACGCGTGGGTGTTCCGTGCTGCCTAGTGCCTTCTACTTTCCCTTGGACGACAAGGCGTTCTATGGACCGATTGTCACGCCGGATTGTCACCCAGTTTAAAGACATATAAAAATAATCATTACCATCTTCTTACCCTTGACATTTATGTTACTTGGGGTAAAGTTAACGGTTTTTTCTTCAGTTAGTTTGTTCTTGGCAATAGTTAGTCTATCATAAAATTCTTTTTCTTTCACACAAATTGACACAATCCATTGATCTTTTCTTTGGTCTTCCTTTCGATCTCTTCATTCATTAACATTATTAACCCTCGACGCAAAAACGACGGGGGTAATAAGTTTGACGTCTGTGTGTGTGTGTGTGTGTCTGTCTGTGGCATCGTAGCGCCCGAACCGATTTAGATTTTGTTTCTTTTTATTTGAATGGTGAATTAGCCGGGAGTGTTCTTAGCTATATAATAAAAAATAGTCCAAGATGGCCGCCGTCACAAAATGGCGGATAACATATTTATTCAACAACTCTCTCAATATGGGTACCTATCAAATGAAAGGGCTTGATTAGTAGAATACTATAAGCTTTAATAAATTGAAAATCCAAGATGTCCGCCACCACAAAATGGCGAATTAACGAAATTATTTTCTATTCAACTTTTAGTACATTGTACATTTTTTAATTTCTTTAATTTATTTTTGCTTGTTTGTTATTTAATTGGATGGCTGCCACCACAAAATGATGGATTACATTTTTTATGAGTTCGAGGGTTTTTTAAATTTTAAATTTAATGTAACTTGTTTCTTCAGTTAGTTTGTTCTTGGCAATAGTTAATCTTTAACTTATTTTTCTTTCACACAATTGACACAGTCCATTGATCTTTTCTTTGGTCTTCTTTTCGATTTCTTCATTCATGAACATTGTTTTGTCAACAGTCTTTCTGTTGCACGGTTTTCATCACTCTTCATAACATGTTCTTATGAACTCGCACGCCTACGCCTGCCTTTCAACCCAGTATTGGATTGAAACCCAACAACAATTTGCTCGACCTTGGAATTAAACCCAGGACTTCATGCCCAGCAGACGGACTATAAAAAAAATCAATTCTCGTCACACACTCGAAAGGAAATTAATCTGAAATGTTTCCACCCCAAACACACACACAAATATCGCTAGTAAAAGCTAGTCGTTATTAACTAAAACACAGACAGTTGCAAATGTTATGTCTAAGAAATTATTATTCATAGATGCAATGCAATTACACTCACGCTTTGCTCTCAAGGAAGTAACGTCATTTCAAAATGGCGGCGCGCTCCTCGCTAAGCTACTACTGGGTGCTAGTGTGGAGAAATTTTCAGTTTACATTTTCTGTGCGGATGATACTAGCTTGTGCTCGCAGCTTCGCCCGCGTGGTTCCGTAATTATGATTGTCCTACGAGATCGTACTACCGATACCCGGATAAAGTATCTTTCGTGTTAATACAGGTTCATCAAACTATCTCACCGCCCTACTCCGCAACGTTTATGGCTCAAGTCAGGGAGTCGTAAGAGTCGACAAAACAACATCTAAATCCCTTAGATTTCACCAAGGAGTACGCCAGGGATGCATTTTATCGCCCATTCTGTTCAACGTCTATGGAGAACAAATTATGTGTTACAGTTGGTGGTGTGAAAATCACCAACCTGCACTTCGCTGATGACACTACTGTTCTTGCAGCTAATGAGTCAGAAATGGTTGCATTCTTGGACCGGATGGAGCTGATTAGCGAGGAGATGGGTCTTTCTATGAACAAGTCGAAGACCAAGGTCATTGTGGTGGATAAATCGGGGAAGCTGGAACTCACTGGCGCTGACCTAGAAACAGTGAAAAACTTTATTTACTTGGTTTCCAACATCAGCAACAATGGTTTTGTTTGCTAAATCCGGTAAGTAGTTTTTGCGTGAATGAGTAACAAACATCTATACTCAGAAACTTTCGCATTTATAATATGAGTAGGATTTGTATCTATCATATTTATACGAATAATCTTTGACTTCCATAGTATTATAGAAGTAAAGGGCGAGTTTACTGTCAATAATAAGTCACAAATCTACTCCAAGCTGCTACTCAATAATTCCAACCACAAGCTGGATCAACAAGCAGTAGCACTTAGAGCAAATTTTCTGGGAACAACGACTACGTATTTACGATATCGACAATTTCAATTTGCTCTTCGGTTAAGGCTACACAGATAATACAAATAAGCCTTAGCATCATCATCATCTGCGTAGCCTTTTCCCAACCATGTTGGGGTCGGCTTCCAGTCTAACCGCATGCAGCTGAATACCAGTATTTTCCATGGAGCGACTGCCTATCTGACCTCCACAACCCAGTTAGTACTGGGTAATACGATACACCTTGGTAACACTGGTTGGTATTAATAAGTCAAGTAATCATAAGCCTGAAATGTTCCCAATGCTGGGTGTCCCGTGCGTTGGAAGAAGTGAGCCGTAATCCATCACACATACCCAGTACGGATGGGTGACCATGTTTTAATTTTAAGGGTTCTAAGAAACCGCGGGCCTGTGGACGGTTAGCTATGGGCTAGCTAGCCGTGTCGACGGCGCGAGGGCCGAAGCCTGCCGGGGTTGCGGGACTGTTCGAAAGAGATACCGCGGCCCCGGAACATAAAGGGCGAGGAAGGAACATGGACGGGTTTTAGTCAGTAAAAGTCTGACACTCCCTCCCGCTTCGCCCACAGTGGGAGAAGTCATTTGATGATTTCCCATACGACAAAAAAAAAAAGTTCTAAGAAATGTCGTTTACCTCACCATATCGTTGCCGTTTTCCTTTACTGTAAAATATTAATTGTTCGTTCGTCATAATAATCAGCCTATTAATGTTCCCACTGCTGGGACACAGGCCTCCTCTCTATGAGAAGGAATGGGCTAATCCACCGCGCGGGCCAAGTGCAGACAAGTAGATGTCACATGTCTTCGATTTTTTTTTTGGTTCTAGGACATGCCAGTTTCCTCACTAGGTATGTTTTCCTTCACCGTTTTGAGAGCTGCAGTGATGAAATAAATTACACAAAGTAATTCGCCTGCCTGAGTTCGATCCCACGACTTACTGTTCGTAATTCGGGGCCGCGACCACTGGGCCAAAGCTGCTCTCATTCGTTCGTTTATCTAGGTATTATTTATTTATTCGTGAACTAAACCTATAGATTAAGCGGTACCGTATTCAGCAGCGATAATGGCCCGTTTCTAGCAAGAACCGCAAGCTTATGCATTGTTGATACACTGAAATATCGATTGATGTTACCTTGTAGTGAATCAATATTTCAGAAGACTGATCTACATTTCAGAGAATAATTATAAATACATTATATGTACTTACATCAAAATGAATACAGGGAAACTACTTTGTGCGAAAATCACACTGTACGGTAAAACTCAATGTAACGCATTGTACTGATGGATTGAATTAGTTATGACGTTAAAAACTTGTATTACAAAAAAAAAAACCTTTGTGAAAACGTTTGAACTATGACCCCCAAAATCTCCGTAACTAGAAGGTTCCCAGGTGTAGAACAAAAAAATGATCATAATGATAGGGAGACCACCCTTTATTAAAATGAATATATAAGTACCTACCTACATGATAATTGTCAACTAACTATGTATCTGTGTTGTATATGCAGTGTAATAATTGTTTTTACCGAAACTACTTTGAGAACACAGAAGCTTATTAATATGCAAGTCTTTTAGTTGTATTTGTATAGTACCTATATCTAGAGCTTTTTGAACAAAACCTCACCGAAGGAAATAAAACTACACCAAAACTAATTATCACTGAATCTGTGATAGGTGAGCATTGCGATGTCTAAGGTAATTTCCACTCAATTTCAATACCTAAGGCAAAATAAACAAAAGAAATACAATAAAAGCTTATTTTAATTTCAGTATCCATTTTAATCATCGTATTCTTCTAGAACAATATGATAATAAAACCAAAAAGTAAAAAATGTCGACCGTGACAGGACTCGAACCTGCAGTCTTCGGATCCGAAGTCCGACGCCTTATCCATTAGGCCACACGGTCCTTAAGATAGAAGTGTAAAAAGGCTTTTCTGTTTCAGACATAGACGTTATCTAACAGAATAATATGAAGCCCTCTTGAAATGTATTCAATACTAGTGAACGCCACGCAGTTTCACCCACGTAGTTCGCGTTCCCGTGGGAGAACGGGGATAAAACATAGCCTATGTTACTCGCTGATAATGTAGCTATCCATGCTGAAAGAATTTTTCAAATCGGTCCAGTAGTTTTTAAGTTTATTCGTTTCATACAAATGTACAAATCTTTCCTCGTTATGATTTCAATTTAGATAACTAACATAACATCACGCTTGTTATCTTCAAAGGGCTAGACAGATATGTACCAACCTACAGTACACCGACAGTTATGTTTAGAATTCCCTTGCAAAAGATAAAAGGGTCAATCGTTTGTTTTTTAAACATAGTTTATTTTCAGGTATTTTGCCGTCTTTGGTGCTATTTGTAAATTCAAATCACCTATTTGTACCTCTCTTCTTCATTTATTCTCTATTCTTCTCTCTTTTTAGCAATAGGTATTACTAGACAAACATTTAAACACAGATCCACAAAAAGCCAGACCCGGAACAACTACCTTTATTCCTTACAAATATTTCTCCAAGTGTGAATCGAACCCACGACACGAAGCACAGCAGCCAATCGTTCAGCCACTGCGCCAACCGTGCCGCCCGCGCCGCCAAACGTCAACGTCTTGTTTTTGGGTAACGAAGAGACAAACAGTAATTATTATTAATTCATTTATTTCAGATCATTAAAATCCATAAAATACAAACACATTACATTAAATAAAATTAAAATCAATTAGTAAGATAAAATCAAAAATAAATCAAAATCAAAGTATAAGACATGAACAAAAAAAAGCAATGCGCATCTATTTATTCTGGATAGGACAATCCGTGCGAGATACAATCATCTGCAGGATGCCGTTGCCACTGTCTCGCACACGTTGTGACAAGGAAGCTATCGCATGGAAGCCGTCCGTGCGCGCCTCTGCAAACATACCAGACGCACTACAATAGCGAGGCAGTCGCATCAGCACTCCGGTAATAAGACTCCCAACTTCCGCAAAATCATTCCTACGTTACCGTGCCACGCGGATTCAATCAGTACAATTCCAAAAGAAACCAGGTGATTGCTGCCAAAACGTATCCAGCTGCGCGGAGGGCGACTTTCAATCGCTGCAGCAACCACTTTCTCCATTGTTTGGAAGATGCAGCAGTGGATTTTCTTACACAAAAATTGATGATGTTTCAGATGAGCGTTGTTTTTTTCAGGAGGTCGATCATACAAGGTACCTAATCAAAAAAATCAAAAATCAAATAATTATTTATTTCGAACAACAAGGTCCATATGGAATAGTAAAAAAGTACTTAAGAACTTTGTTAGCGGTGAGAAATTAGGAGAAATAATTACATTCATTCAAATTCAGATCAATCTACAAATAATAATAATAAATTAATTAACTAATAATTCCATCATTTCGTGTTAATTTTTATCAGCACTCTTATGTGATGGCACCAAATAGGGCAGTCAAATTCGTCCGCAATGACCGCCAGAATGCCATTGCCGCTAGCACGAACTCTGCTCAATAATGAAGCGACTTTTTTGCGCAATATCGCTGCGAATCCGTCCGTTCGAGCCTCCATGAACATGGCAGATGCGCTGCAGAAACGTGGTAACCGCAATAGCATTCTGAAGGCATTGTTGTATTGGACGCGCAAGGTGTTGAGGGCTTTAAGAGAATATGTTGTCCACAAGCTACTGCCATTGAAATTTTGGCAATACGCCTTAAACAGGGTAATTTTAACTTCTTTTAAACACGACGCAAATCTTCTAAACAACATATTAGCCCTGACCGTCAACGCCCTGCGCTCCCTATCAATATCTGCGTCATCTTTAAGGTCGGCACTCACCAAGCGACCCAAATATATATAAGTATATTTTTTTGTTTGGTTAAACAAACAAAAAATGCATTGCAGTATCGCCATTTCCTTTTCGCCATATTTATCAACTGGGAGTCTTATCTAACTAGGTTAAGTGTCATGGGCTCTCTAACTATAATTGAAGAAGCAATATTAATCTATGGTCTATCTAGTACGAGTATAAACTTTCTAAGAGTATGCCTATTGTCGCTCATGCCACAAGGACCGTGTGGCCTAATGGATAAGGCGTCGGACTTCGGATCCGAAGATTGCAGGTTCGAGTCCTGTCACGGTCGAAAATCGTTTCTTTTTTCAAGTTTGCTGCAAAGGTGTCTTGACGAGTTAAATTCCTACTGAAACAATAAAAGGGTAGTTGACACAATAAGACAATAATTCCAAGACACTAATCTCTTAAGGAAAAACTTCATTTTGGGCCTGAAAACCCGGTTTATTTTCAATTAATGGCTAAATTAGTTTTTTAGTTGATTTGAAATCAATCATAGTTGAGTCACTGAGTGGACCTAACAGTGACGTCACAGCGTGCTGTTGCCATACAAAATCCATGAGTGAACCGCGTTCTGACAGCTCTTAAAAAGTATGTCAGTTGATTGGTGTGTCAACTACCCTATTGGTTCAGTTTAACTGAGAATAGTGAAAAGACGCACAGAGAGGTTTTTGGTTAAAGAAAAAAGATAGATTCTAATACATTCTTCATCCTACGAACCCTACGGACCCGAGCCCATTGTGCCCATTCCCTTCAAGCAGCTGAGGAACTGGTTAAAGGATCACACCCGATTACAAGCAGAGAAATGGTGGGCCTCGGCACCAGGTTGTAGACAATCCAAGGAAGCTATGCCATCCTTGGATCCAAAGCTGACCAGGCGCCTTCTGCGCCTGGACAGAGATAGCCTGCGTCTGGTGGCGGGGACCATCACTGGACACTGCTCGCTGAACAAACACTTTCACACCCTAGGTATCACTGACAGTCCCCTGTGCAGAGCGTGCATGGAGGCGGAGGAGACGGTGGCGCATGTGCTTTTGGAGTGCACAGGCGTAACGAAGATTCGCGAAGAGACCCTGGGAAAACCAGGATCACTTGCAGATGTCCTGAGGAGACCGGGAAGTTTGATCTGCTTCTGGAGGGAGGTGGGCTGGTTGGAGTAATCGGCCACCATGGCTCACGCACAATGGTCCATTTCAAGGACTAAGTGCGGAAACCTAAACCCCCATGACAGATACATTCTTCATTACTTATGTGTTTATAACAAAAACATTTCTTTGTTTGCCCTATAATATATGATACCCAATATCTCCGTAACTAGAAGGTTCCCAGGTATGGTGAGAACAAAAATATGGTCGCAATGACGGGGAGAACCAGTGCTTTTCGTCTTCGTTAAAAGGTTTTTAACACCCTTTATATGTATAAATTATTATGACGACGTTTACAAGTCGGTGATTAGATTCAATTGCAATAAAATTGCAATGGAAACCGTTTGCAATCAAATGAGTTCATTAGAATGTAGATATTGAAATGAATGTGTGTTATTACGATTCCGCAATCACGATGGGATACATTTTACATAACTAGTTGTTCCGTGTGACTTTGTTCACAATATTAACTTCTATTTTACTTTAATTCGGGCCTGGCTGCAACCGTGGCCCCGGCCCGGCCGTGGAAATAAAGGGCGAGGAAAGAACATGGATGGGTTTTAGTCACCAAAAGTCTGACACTCACTCCCGCTCCGTCCAGAGTGGGAGAAGTTATTTGATGATTTCCCATCCGAAAAAAAAGTGTCACATTCAATAGCAAGCTCGCGATCTAAGTGTGAGAACTTTATTTGTGTGCATAATGCAGGTAAGGAACTATTTCCTTTCTAACCTCTTTATCTGTTCTGTGATGGAACACGTCTGTATTTTAATTGAACTTTGATGAGATCTAGATTATAAACAGAATTCAAATTTAATTGATCGGCTTCAGGAATGTGACCTATCGCTTGTTAAGCGTTTGTTTTCTAACGACTTTCAATAGCACTTTTGTCGTAGCTTATGTCAAAGTATTTTGACTTTTCTTGACATGACGGAAAAAGTGTAACGGGAATGAATCTTTGAAAGATCAAGTACAAGGACAGAATAAAGGATAAGGCAAGGTTTTAGGACAGAAAAATGATACGTGATATACTTGGCCAAGGCCAAAGTGTTTCCATCGGCGATAATCATGATAAAAAGTCAAAAATGTATTGAATTGTCATCGCTATACTCATCATCATCACCAGCAGTCGGCAGTCCACTGCGGACATAAGCCTCTTTGATCGCACGCCATTTCATTCCAAATTCGGCGACTCTCATCCAACTATTACCGGCCATGCAGCAAATATCTTCAGTCCACCTAGCATGAGGACATCCTACAGTTTTCTAATTCGCGGGGTCCACTTACGAACACGTTTTCTTTTTGGAAAATGTGCACCACATTAAGATTTTTATGTGTTAAAAACTTGTAAAGTGCTCTAAAGGTAGGTACTTACTGGTCTACCATTTCAACTGCTTCTAGTGCTTATCAGACATTCTTAAGTGTTCTACTAACATGTTTACTTCGTGCTTATTAAGTAACAAGAAGTGTGAACTGAGAACACCTATTCCAAGGAGCAATATTAAACCTTTTATGAACTAAAGAAATCCGCAGTACTAACACAGCAATACTATTACTTAGTTCTTGCTAGATCGCACGCTAGACTGTTGGAATGAAGTCGTTGGTTCCATTCCTGCGTCATGCAAAGGGCTATTGGGTTTTTCCAACAGGAATTCTCAGTGAGTGAGTATCCACGGTGACTGGATTTGTGCCCGGCATAACAATAGGACCGCCCCATATTACGAAAACTAACTAGCAAAATGTGGGAGTCCAATAAGGTAACCCACCTTTAGAATTACAGGCGTGAGTTTGCAGCTACGAAAGAAACTTTGATTTCTCAGACAAACATATAATATAATCAAGACATATTATGGAAACGTATTATTACAGAAACGGGAGATATATCATCAAAGGCGCAGACTGAATCCATACGTATAATAATAATCCAAGATGAGAACCCGAATTAATATTCAGCCTTATGATCAGCATAAGTAAAAGTAACTGATATTACTGATATTTACCGTTAAATATTACTGATATCAGATTTCTGTGAGAATATATATCATAAAGAATGGATATTTCTCGTTTACAGGGTGTATAGAGGATAAATGAATTGGTCGTGCCCTCATTAGTAAGGATCAATTTATTCATCCCTTGAGTAAACCGGACTGGGGATGAGAATAGCAAATATCTATTTATAGAAGGATTTATTTGAATCTGTTTTCTTTATTGTCTGTTTTATGTATTGATTGTATCCTTGTACAATGTAGTTTGACCAAAACACTTGAAAATAAATTAAATAATGGTAACGAATTTTTTTGTTTTACACCATAACCTTTTTTTTTTTTTTTTTTTTTAGGATGGGAAATCATCAAATGACTTCTCCCACTCTGGGCGGAGCGGGAGGGAGTGTCAGACTCTTACTGACTAAAACCCATCCATGTTCCTTCCTCGCCCTTTACGTTCCGGGGCCGCGGTATCTCTTTCGAACAGTCCCGCAACCCCGGACACCATAACCTGGGAACCTCCTAGTTATGGAGATATTGGGGGTCAAAGTTCCTACTTTTTCGCAATTTGTTTTTTTAATATCAGTTTTTAAGGTCATTACTTTTTATACATACCTCCATTTGATGCACAGAATACAGACACGGTTTTGTGAAAGTCCATTTACACCTGGTATATACAGCGTGTAAAACACCTCATCACGAAGCCGTCAACCAAGCATTCTCTACATCCAACTAAGTAACTTTACACAACAATTATTGCTAGGAAACGACTTTTTTTTTGGTTGGAAAAACATGTTTTGTGGTAAAACTCAATGTAACGCACTCAAAACCATGAGCTGATGGATGTATTGAATAGTACGGGGGTTGTGGAAAGTAAAAATGTCACATTAAAAACTTGTGTTTAAAGAAAAACCTTGTCAAAAAGTTGGAACTTTGACCCCCTATATCTCCGTAACTAGAAGGTTCCCAGGTTTGGTGTGGAACAAAAAAATGATCGCAATGATGGAGAGAACAAGTACCTTTCAGCTTCATCAAAAGGATTTTTACACCTTTTATGTGTATTTAATTAGATACTGTATTTATTATTATTGTATTTGTATTTATTTAGTAGCTTAAAAGTTACACCAGGGTGCCAATTCTGTTACTTAACGTTAAGGAACACGCTATTGACACTCTATCGACACACTATACAGACATTATGTTGCCACTGTTGCAAATTTGGTATTCTGAAAAACTTCAATGGCGTTTCAGCGGTGTCTCAGTAGTGTGTCGTGGCAGTTCGATAGACACAACTGTCAAATACACTTAAAATATTTACAGACTACCGTAACTTTGGCCATCATGATGACATTGACAGATTATGTTGGAGCAGAATACCAATTATTACAATAGTCTTTCTATGGCGTTTCAATGGCACTACAGTCGTAAGTCAATGACCATAAAAAAAATGTAGAATAACAAATGTCAATGATTAGCCTATTGAGCCACTACTGACACACTACCGACACACTATTGACAAGTTGGTTATTTTAAATCGACTGTTTTTGTATCGACTGTCGTGGTATGGTATGGATATGTGTTGAGGAGGGATGGATCGCATTGACTATAAGAGTGATGAAAAGTAATGTTGATGGATGAAGAGGGAGCGGAAGACCAATGAAACAATGGAGTGGATGGATGGAATGGATAACATGACGGTGGACAGAGGACAATGGAAGCAAGAGACGTGTTACGCCGACCCCAAGTAACATGGGACAAGGGGAAGAAGATGATGATGATATATTTGTATTTAATAGCGATTTTCCTGTAGAACATCAGCGATTTTTCTGCGCAAATGCAAATGTTTTTAACGAAGTCGTTATAACAAAGTTTTTTATTAACTTTGTAAAGTTAATGAAAAACATGTTTCCCCTTGACTGCAACGTAAACGCAAAGCATTTATGTGAACAGTCTAAAAACCTATCTGAACTTCGAAAGAATGTTCTCGAGATTTAAAGGGCTTGGAACATTTTTGTATGAAGTGAGGCCGGATTTTCTTCCGCCATTTTGGTTATTTTCCAAAGTAGCGGCCACGCATAAGACCTCTATTAATGTATAATCTATTGATATACGTTTTACGGGGCTGATCAAAACCAAGTTGTGCTGAAGATGAATGATGTTCAGCTAAACTAAAACTTATGCTAAAACCTTGATAGCTCATATCTCAGAAACGTGACACTTTAGAACATTTTGCCTTATACGAAACTTGTTTTTATAGATACCAGCTATCGATTAATATAGGTCATAAGCGTGGCCGCTACTTAAAAAAAAAAAACAAAATGGCGGAAAAAAATCGGGCCAAAAAATTCAAACCCCTTTTCTGCCGTTTGTACAAAGATCCGGTTCGTGAAGAGAAATCTAACATGCATAGAAAGATACTCCCTGTATATGTATTGTTTGCAAGACGGTAGTAATGGTGTTTTTAAAATGCATATTATATTTTTATGCATGAACCTACATATTTGTGCATTTATGAAAGAATGAATATCTTGAATATTTTTCCTGGATGGTATGGAAACATTATTAGAAAAAGAAGTTTATAACATATGCAAAACTATTATCTAAATGAGGCTGCATTTAGATAATAGTTTTGCTGTCCAGATGGCACATTTGTTTCAGAATTTTCAAAAACCAATAAAAATTGGAACAAAGAGGTCTACGAGACTATAAAACCGTTTCCACTTGATGTTAATTAAAAAAAATCCCTCCGTCAAGCTGCAGGAGGAGGTAGATTTCGGAGGTGCTGGAGCGTCCGACAGTTGAAAATTTATATAAAGAGTTGTACTTAAGTGTACAATCTATAAAAAAAAAATATGATTTCAAAATCGTTGTCCTGGGGGGGTCTAAAATGTTCCAGTTTAGATCCCCTGTAATGGAAAGTTTACCCTTGGTGATGCGCTGAAGCGGTGTAGTAAAAAAAAAAAAAAAAGAGCGGGTAATAGATAGAGAAAAAGGGTTGGTTGCGCCGAATGAATTCGGCGCAACCAACCCTTTTTAAATCCTCTCATAAGAGTTTAGCATGGAAACGCCCTCAAATGTTTTGGTTATAATTTTTTTATTTCGTTAACTATCAGTTTTATCGCTAAACTTCATAGGTAACAATTGTAGAGTAAACAATTTGCTTTCAAAAAAAAATATTTGCGACGCTCAAAATGTTTACTGTTTCGGAGCTATATGATTTTTTTTCGCAAAATTTTTGGAAATTTAAACCCCCTCCCCAATTTAGGGGTTGCATCAAAAAAGTTTTAATTAAAAGATGTCCGTATTTTTCCTCAAAATTATAAAAATGAAAAAAGGGTTCAAAAATTTTCCATAGCAAAAAACTTATGGTCAAAAAACAGATTTTAGAAAAACCGCCCCCCCGCCGCCCCCCATGGACGAATTCCGCCCATTCACGAACTTAGCCTAAGTTTTGACCTTTTCGATTTTTTGGCCAAGTAAGAGCGCAATCGGTTCATAATTGCGACCTGTAGAGTGTGGCTAAATTTTGCTTGTCACCCATATACATACGTAAACATAGGCACACCCCGTAGGTGAGAGACCAATAGGTAGATTTTTTTTTTAAAAAAAAAGGAAATCTACATAATTACACAAAAATATCAACTCTATTGGAGTTTCAATTTAGCTGATTTCAGAATTACAATTTTTGATTTGTAGGACAAACTGAACCCGATTAGTGTATTAAGTTTTTCCAAAAATCACCATGTATGGTGACTGTTTTGGAAATTTCGGTATCTTATTACGTCTTCATTGATGATCTAAAATTTAGATCATCAATAAATTTAGATTCTAAATTCTAGTGAATTATACCTAAATAATTTTAAACTGTAACAGACTTAAATTAATTAAGAAATTAAATCGTAAAAACAGGTTGCCCTAATACGAAAGCCATTGTGTTTTATTATGTGGTTAACCCTTGGCCACAGGCTGTACGATAAAGCGACACGCGTCTTAAGACTGCGGGGAGAGATAAATGACTAAAGTTATTTGGAGCATGCCACGAGTCACCGCGACGCCGACGACGCGACCAGAAATGCGCGCTCGTGTCGCTTGATATAAGTCGCACCGCTCAGTGAGCAGAGGCCCTAAGCATAATTGCGCGAAAATTCAAGACTACTCGTTTCACATTATCAATCTAAACTAATATTATAAAAAGGAAAGATTTAATTTTTTGTTTGTTTATTTCTTACGATTTAACTCAATAACTCCTCAACTGATTTCAAAAATTCTATCACCATTAGAAAGCTACATCTTTACCGCGTAACATCGGCTATAAATTATATTGATATCATAAAAAAATGCCGAGCTATCACCACTTTTGCGAACGAAGTCGCGGGCGAATTGCGTATCTATGAATGGTAGACAAAACAACCAATAAAAAAAAATAGGTAAAATTGATTTATTTGAATAAATAGGGTAATTGTATTTTCGATTCAGAAATTGACTTATTACATAACGTTGATACCTTACGCTGGTGCTAGCGATACCTTACGCGGGGCCTCGGGGCCTAAGTTCCAAAATGCTTTACCAGGAAAAACAGAAGAATTTTCTCGTTCTTGTGATGGGAAAGTTACGCGATGTTTTCTCTGCTATAATTAAAATGAATGAACCGACTGTTACTACGGGAGTTTTTGGGGTTCCGTGGAATAACAAATAATATCCAGCAGTTGTTGTCTCTGGGATATCTTGAAACAATGTCAGCTAGGGACACACACCCAGTATTCAACACTGAGCACATGTGCTTGTCTCCAAGTGAGACGTTGGTGAAGTGTCTATTCTTCTAATCTATCACTCACTTCTAAACAATTTTAAACCATACGGATTTCCACCTAGGCCCAGATTAAGATCACTTAGCAAGTTCCCTGCCTTAGATTACCGTCTCCATCTAGAAAATGAAGAAAGACAGATGTACGACACTGACAGCATTAGCTCATTTCAGCACTAGACTTTGTCTGCAAAAATCTAGATTCCTAAATGTAATCAAAGCTAGGTCACACAGACAAACAGCACTCTCACGTAATTGTGAAGATGCTAATTAAGACAAAAGTTCCTAAAATGTACTTGTATACTTCCCAAAGTCGGAGAGATAAAGTTTTCTTACGTCCTTGACCTTCACTTGGTATAATGCCAAGAATACTGGCATAGATGGTGAGATATGTTTTGTTTAGATGCGACACTCTTTTTATGAACACTAGAAAGGAATTGCTGAGATGACGGTCGTAGAGAAGAATGGATGAAGCCAACATATTCCATATGATGCTATGTCCCATGGGATATTATGAGAAGGGGAACGACAATGACTCAAAAACTGCACTTATTGTGTCTATGTTTAGTCAGTGCCTATATTTCCGGGTCTAGTAGAATGCCTAGAGAAAGAGGAATTAAATCAGCGACACCGACAAAAGTAGCTATGTTCAAAAACAAGTACTGGATTGACATACGCTACCGAAAAATCGGATTGACATGAGCTATCGAAAAGTCAGATTGACAGACGGTCGTTATAGAAATATGAAACGCTTTAAAAGCTATTGTTATATCTCAAGGCTCCCGACCCTCGTAAGTTTGTAATGAATAGTTACTGGATTAGGCAAAGTACACCTACACCAACAGGACAGTGTCGCTTCTATTCAGTTCCATTACTCTATGCTGGTGACTGTAACTTTTTCTTAATCCTGCTCTGTAGTGGAATAAAACGCTTGATTCATATCAGTTTACTTAAAGAGCTGACCTCTTGAGAAGAATGTATCTTCTATCTTCGTTATTTTCTTCAACAACTTTGGTCTAAAAGATTGGATAGTTTTGCTTGTGTTGTGTAGTGTAAATTAGACCTTACTGTTCGACCTGAGAGTCTTATTAACCTTTTGACGACGAGTTACAAGCTCAAGCGACACAAAAATATGCTTAAAAATGCATGATTTTAGCTGAAATACGAACTATCCGGTCTCTGTTTATATTATCCTGTTTAAGCAACATTATTTGCAGAAAAAAAAAATGCGGGACAGTCTTTGAGGACTGCTGATAGAAGTGAAAAGTGTACGTGACGGTCACGCGAGTTCCATTATTTTAGTTCAATTGTTCCGAACAAGCCACTAGTCTGCGTGACGCGACTTGCACCACAAGGACATCAAGTAAAAAACGCGCGTGTTGTATCATATGAGGTCGTGAACGGGGTGTAAGTGTTTTTAAGCCAATGGTGCCAGATATCGTCTGCATCTCACCGGGCGACCAATTTCCATTTTTCGCGTCAGAGCTTTACTCTACCTACCATCACATTTCCTAGCTAACTGTCCCAACTCCATATATCTGCAGCGATTTCTCATTTCGAAGAACTGTCAGTGTCAACTGCTCGATACCAATAACCGTAAGACAATCATAAATTTACATGAAGTTTACCCAGTTCGAACGCTAAAGATTGCCAATGCACTATACAGCTTTCAATATTCAAAGCGAAACTAATTAAAATGCAGGAAACCATAGTCTTAAAAGGTGTCAGTAAAAGCCCGACGCCCACGTTTAGGTTTAGGGCCTGTACAGACGACATATTCTTTAGGCGCTTTTTTTATTTTTTTTCCGATGGGAAATCATCAAATGACTTCTCCCACTTTTCTCGCTCTGGGCAGAGCGGTAGGAAGTGTCAGACTTTTACTGACTATGTCCTTCCTCGCCCCTTACGTTCCGGGGCTGCGGTATCTCTTTCGAACAGTCCCGCCAGCCCCGGCAGGCTTCGGCCCTTGCGGACCCCTCCCTTTATGCTGACATCTTTTTGAAGCGCGCGTGGAACACGAACGCGCCGTCGACACGGCCTGTCGTCATTAGACGGACGGACGGCTAGCTAGCCCATAGCTAACCGTCCACAGGCCCGCGTCTACGGTGGCTGGTAGCCACCACGAGGCCCCCGACGCCCGGTGCGTCTCCCGCGGCGGCGGGGGCGAGAGGCCCTCTCCCTCTCACGTTCTGCTACCTCCTTCGCTCGCATGACTGCTTCGCAGCGCAGAGGTGACGACTTCCCATTCCGTCTCGCTCCGGACCATGGATTGACGCGTGAGGTCGCCGCCGCCGATCGCTAGGCGCGTTTCCTGAACCTGCATTTTTTGCATTTGTTACTTGATGCAAGAATCTGCCCTACATTTCAGAGTGCATAAAACTGATGTGACGTACTTGTATTCTATAATTATAAAAGTATAAGATATTTTGTGTAATGAAAAAAAAAAATTGGTGGTCTATATTCAATAGAATCTACAAATTAGAGGTCTTCCGTGTTTTAGTTTTTGCCTAAACAGACATCGGAATATCGATTATTATTAAATAAATAAATAACTTATCTAAAATTGGCGTTGTTATTATTGTAGAAAAGGAAAATAACAATTTTTAATAAGTAATTGTTATTTCAAGCAACGATCGCAAAATCATACTATTTCAACGAGAAAACCTTGCACCTTGCGTTTTTTTTACATTATTTTTGCATTACATACATGAATTTAAACACTAGTGAAATGCTACTCAGACGTTCAGGCGTATAACTGAAAGTACTGCCAGAAATCCTGAACAACAACAACAACATTTGAGATGCAAAATAAAGGGTCTATCAAGGTTAGAGGTCTGTATTGCGAGAATCAATTAATGAATGTCATATCCTTGTTACTACTTATCCTATAGTTGGTTGCATTGCCAGTTGAGGTTGGTTCGGGTGCATTAACATATCCTCGATGACTGGCGATATTGATGTTCGATTCCGGCGGACTCTGGGAAGTCTTTAGTGTCATTTTCTTGCTACTTATTCTTATATTATCCTTGCTTAAACCCTGGAAGTAAGTTGGAAACTTGGTATGAAGTAGCATCATCATAATTCATTATTTTCCTGGCCTTATGCCAATTTATTTGGGATTGCCGCAGCATGCCTTAGAGTATGTCTTTAGAGTATGTCATGCTCACTCAAATGTCTCGCTGATTATGGCGCGTGTGTCGGACCATTTAGTTCCCTTCAAAATGGTAGAGCTGAATGGTGCTGATCCATGCGTCATGTTTGTGAACGGGCGTTGTCTCTTAGTTGCCATGGCTTATTTGAATGAATTATTTTGTTTTTACTATGGACACTTTTAACGTGCACATCTTGCTACATTGTTCGCACATAATTTACCATCTCAACATGAATGATGTAACCAAGATTTTGTAACAATAATTTGATTTAAAAGAGTGTCCATGGAGTTTCTTGCCCGTTCTTCTCCATAGAGATCTACGTTAGGGAATGGGCAACTACAGTACTTTCACAGTTTTTATGTCTTGTGACTGGGACTGTAGCTACAATTAATTTTCATCTTTGTTTCGACAATTCAAAAGTGCCTGTAACTGGCCTACTTGAAATAAATGCTTTGATTTTGATTTTGATGCCTTCTTCCAAACTGCTCTATTACTCGTCATCTCATCAGACACCTCCTTTCTAGCCATATCATACTTCACACAGTCCATCCACCGTTTTTTGGGTCTTCCTCTACTCTTATAGCCATCCACATTTATACATAAAACTTTCCTCCGACATTTTCCTCATTCGCATAGAAAAAAGTGTGCACATTCCCTTAGCATTCAATTTCTCCAGCTTTTACCACTTTTACTCGATACTCACGAACTGCTAGTAATAAATTAAAACCCGATGTGCACCTGTCCATTGGTTGGTGGTAATGGCGGAGAGATTTCGATGAGAATACTGATGTGAGACTACTCAATATTTTATATTGCTTTTGGGTGTGCTTTGACTGCCTTTACGTAGGTCCCGGTTGTTGTTCACACATCTAAACTTTTCAATTAATGTTATAAAGAGTAATGATAAGATTTGTTGTTGGTTTGTTTGTTACGATTTAACTCAAGAACTGCTCAACTGTTTTCGAAAATTCTTTCACCATTGAAAAGCTAGATCTTTACCGTGTAACTTAAGCTATAAATTACATTGATATCATGCAAATTAACCGATTTATCGCAATTTTTGCTGACGAAGTGGCTGTCGAAGTGCTCTTTAATACTCTCGGGCAATCAGAAATAAGACGCGACTAATCTTATACAATAAAGGATGTAAAAAAACCTCTTAACGAAGCCGAAAGGCACTTGTTCTCCCCTTTATTGCGATATTTTTTTTGTTTTACACCATAACTAGGAACCTTATAATTACGGAGGTATGGGTGGTCAAAGTTCCAACTTTTTGACAACTTTTTTTTTAATACAATTTTTACTGTTACATTTTTACTTAAAAACGTCTCCATGGCCTCTGTACTGTTACATCCATCCATAAACACAATGTTTTAAGTGCGTTACATTGAGTTCTACCACAAATCATGATTTTGCACCCCAAAAAAGTCGTTTCCTAGCAATAATTTTTACGTAAAGTTACTTCGTTTGATGTACAGAATGCTTGGTTGTGCTTCGTGATGAGGTTGTTTACACCCTGTATAAACTTTTTTTTTTGCAAAATGGGTTTATTTTCACTTTTTAATTGTAGAATCTCACACAAATCCTTCAAGTCAAGTCATCATCCATCAAGTCATCATCATCATCATCATCATCTGCCTAGCCTTTTCCCAACTATGTAGGGGTCGACTTCCAGTCTAACCAGATGCAACCGAATATACAGGGTGTAAACCACCTCATCACGAAGCCGTTAACCAAGCATTCTGTACATCAAACTGAGTAACTTTACGCAAAAATTATTGCTGGGAAACAACTTTTTTTTCGAGGTTATAAATCATGTTTTGTGGTAGAATTCAATGTAACGCACTTAAAACATTGTGCTGATGGATTAACACCTCCAGGTGTTAAAAGTCTTCCAAAAAAAACTTGTATTTAAAAAAAAACTGATCAAAAAGTTGTAACTTTGACCCCTCATATCTCCGTAACTAGAAGGTTCCCAGGTATGGTGTAGAACAAAAAAATGATCGCAGTGACGGGGAAAACAAGTGCGTTTCGGCTTCGTGAAGAGGTGTTTTACACCCTTTATTTAGCTAATGATCGATCGATCGATCGTTCGATCTTTAGGTTAAGCCGTGCTTGCGTCTTTGGATAGGTGACCACCCATTACGTACCGAGTATCCTCTGTGCCTCGGAAAGCTCTTTAAGCCGTTATCCCGGCTGTCATATGTAGATCTTTGACAGTCGTTAGGTAGTCAGTGGTCCAAAAACTTTAAACACCCAGTGTTACCAAGGGCACAGATATTATAATCCAAGGGGTATCGTATTACCCAGTACTAACTGGGTTGTGGAGGTCAGATAGGCAGTCGCTCCATGTAAAATACTGGCATTCAGCTGCATACGGTTAGACTGGAAGCCGAGCCCCACAATGTTGGGAAAAGCTGGCTAGGCAGATGATGATGTCTTTATTGAGGGGAATATTTGTTTGTTAGTAACTTTCTTCATAAGACTGCCCCGTTGGTCTAGTAATTGCAATCTGACTGCTGAGCGTGGTTTGGCACTGGGTTGTGGAGGTCAAATAGGCAGTAGTTCAATGTAAAATACTGGTACTCTGCTGCATCCGTTTGAATTGGAAGTCAACCTGAACATCCTTGAGGAAATGCTGGGCCAGTCTACTTCAGAAGGTATCTTTTCGTGACAAGGAAGTGTTTAGAATCGTCCCAAGATACTTACATAATCTTCCTGACCTTGTTTCATCATGTTACTTGGGGTCGTCGAAACACGTTTCTTTCTTCCATTTTCTTCCGTCACGCTATCAGTCACTCCTTTTTAACCCCCGACGCAAAAACGACGGGGTGTTATAAGTTTGGCGTGTCTGTGTGTGTATCTATTTGTGGCATCGTAGCTCCCAGACGAATGAACCGAATTAGATTACGTTTTTTTATTATTTGAAAGGTGAAGTATTCTTAGCTATGTTTGATAAAAATCAGTTCAAGATGGCCGCCGCTAAAAAATGGCGGATTATATATTTATTCAACAACTCCCTCAATATGAGTATCAAATGAAAGGGCTTGAGTAATAAAATACTATACGCTATAATAAATTTAAATCCAAGATGGCCGCCACCACAAAATGGTGAAATACATTTTTTTCCTCATTTGAAAGGATCAAATGAAAGGGCTTAATTAACTCGTTACGTGACGATTTCTCCTAAATCGCAATACCCGTGAGCCGCGTTATGGAACTACATTAAAAAATACCTTGAAATGATGACCCTATATTTTCATATCATTCCTCAAACAATCCATCCTTGATCCACCTCTCCCTTTTCATCTTAATCGTTACGAGTATACCGTCAGCTACTATTGACACGATTGACAACTTTGCGGTAAGATCAACGTTTCCTCTAAACTTTACCTCCAGATTTTACGTACCTACACATACTCATAGTACAACTGTCGATTAAACTACGATCAAAACTCTACCGTGTGTCGACGACTCTACGAGTCTCTACGCAAAGTAACGAGTACCCTAACTTGCTGTAACTTTTGCTCAAGATCGTGCAAAGTACAGCTAAGATTCTCTGCACACATGATGCTGATTTAATTTCGAAGATACAGAATATTTGTGGCTCGTGGCGAAATAATAACAGCCGCTTAGGTCGATCTTTAGGTTAAGCCGTGCTTGCCTAGATTGCTCTGTGGATGGGTGACCACCCATTGCATACCGAGTTTCCTCCGTGCCTCGGAAAGCATGCTAAGTAGTTGGTACCGGCTGTTATTTATAGATCTTTGACAGTCGTTACAGGTAGTCAGTGGGAGATAAAGTCTGACAACCAGTCTTACCAAGAGGTATCGTATTACCTAGTATCAACTGGGTTGTAGAGGACAGATAAGCAGTCGCTCCATGTAAAATACTGGTATTCAGCTGCATCCGCTTAGAGTGGAAACCGAACCCAACATATTTGGGAAAAGGCTACGCAGATGATGATGGTGATGACAGAATATTTGGGGCCTGTATCGACTTGCAACTTGTCAAACGGGCGTATTATTTTGAGTTATTTATTTCATCACCAGTGCTCTCAAAAGGGTGAAGAAAGAGGAAGCAGGAATGTCCTAGAATCAAAAATTCTAAGTCATGTGACATCCACTAAATCGCACTTGGCCCGCGTGGTGGATAATAGCCTATTCCCTCTCACAGAAAGAAGGTTTGTGTCCCAGCAGTGGGAACATTATAGGCTGATTAAGCTATGACATGTATTTATTAGGTAAAAAACCGAAGTGCATCTTTAAGACTCTGGACTCCATGCAGGTACTGAGAAGTTCTCAGGAAAAACTCAATAACACTTTGCGCGATCCGGGAATCGAATGTAGGACCGCATGCTCAATAGTCGCGCTTGCAACCACTGGGCCAAGTTTTGAATGTACATTATACTTGGCCTCGTTTCCACTATGTCGTGACGACAGATAATCGTGTAGTTTTTAGTGTCGTGGCTTGTGTATTCACATATAGGATGACACGATAACTGTCGTTCACGACTTTTGTGAACTAAAAACCAACGATAAATCAATCGTTACGACATAGTGGGAACGGGGCTTTACTTATCGTGAATATTCAAAATACCTTGAGTTAAATGACACCCAAGGCGAAAAATACGTAGGTTTGAATAGACTCCACACAATATAGCGTATACCCATTTATTTGCCGTAAAACCGTATAAAGTGGAGCACATAATATTCTCCGAATTTTCCATTCTTTGCCTAAAGCCAGCATATTATCGCTTAGCTTCCTAAAATGTTCGGGAACAGCCTTTTAGTAAATTAACTCGCCCCGAACAATGTTAGTAGGTAGGTTAAAAAAAATGGTGGTAACTGTGGGTCGGGATTGCAGAGTATGGGTTCCGCACCAACAAAACTTTTGTGGCTTACTTTCTTTGTGTAATCGAGCGTATGCTGGTAGTAACTTTTATATTGAGTTAGCCTACCACAGTAAGGCCAGTAAACTGATCCCACAGAGGCGGATCCCGCGAGATCAGTCGACCTTGAACACAAAATGCTGTAATTATAATGCTGTAATGTCCTTTTGACTTTTTGTTTTCTGTAGCAGTCATATTTCGTAAAAAATTACTACTTTAATAATGGTCCTTAAAAAACTCTACCTTTCCTTGTGAGGCTGTGATAGATATACCGACATACGGATTGGATCCCTTTACGTCGAGCCTTGTCACGCTTCTATTAACCCTTACGTCGAGTCTACGATTTCGATCCCGTTTTCTATTCCCTTAACGTTGAGTTTCTTCACCCCGCTTCTATTAGGTTTAATTATACGGTCCCTTTGAATTGATTACGGAACCCTAAAATGAGAATAATCCAGTGCAGTAAAACTTAGCTTGAGCCTAGATTTTCCTGTGCTAACACTAATCGAGCTGACGTCATGGGTAAATGCACCAATTTCTATTTTATATATTTAGCTTCTTTTTGCATGTTTTGTAGTTATCGGAGAATAACATAAAGTGGGATTTAGATCTAGTTTCACGAAGTTTTTTTTATGTTTAAGTTTATTTACAGTGAAACTTTGTTTGATTGTAAACCAAAGCTGGGACTGATTAGAGTGTGTCCGTGAAAATACACTAACCCTAGTGTATTTTCACGGACATTTTGAGCATTTGATTTATTTATTTTCATTCAATTCAATTTGAAAATACAATTTGCTACCGAGCATTATATTGTGACATAAACAAACATTAGAATTTAGAACGAGATATTTACCATGTTTATTGTTTGTTTGTGTTAGTGACCATGTCAGTCTAAAAACTCATATATTGTGACATGTTAGGCACTTGAGACTATAAACTGTGACGAACTATGAATTCATCACTATTTAACTTTATTTTCTGAAATTTATACGTGTATCAAACAAAGCGAATAGTTCATTTGCATAAACAGCTCTAAACGTTTTGTTACCTAGCAAACTAATATCGCGCTTGTTTTTTCGGCGGGGTTGCCAGCGGTTTATATGACATGCACAGTATGTGTGTCTGCATTCGTCTATTAACACCATCACACGTCGAAAAAGATCGTCAACAAAAGAAACTAAGTTAATTGTGAATTGTATTGTCGAGCCACCGCCACTTATTTTCGAAAAACTCTTATATACATAAATATTAAATTATTTATTGTTAATTGATATCGATACAAAATCGATATCAATCAGTAAATTCAATATTCGGCTTGACCACATCACTACTTGAGTAGCGAAGTACTTTCAAGGATGTTCTATTGAATAGAATCGATCCAAAGTAAACTTTATCTTAATTACATAAGGTTAATTTTGCTTAACCGTTCGGTGACGATGACGCGAGTTACGTGATCTTTTGTTCACCCAAAAAATGTTCATCTCGCCTATAAAGTTTTCACTTCAATAAATGAAAGACCAAATCTGTTCTTACAATGGTTTTTCTCCCCTGTAGTTTCACAATATTCTCATACATTTTCAGCCGCCTCGATCCTGCGCGGAGCATCTATTAATGTTCCTGATTCATACATTTTTAATGAGATTACACTCCATCTAAGCTATATCTAGTGTTCACACAGTGAGGAAAGTTTTCGTCGCTCTTGTGATATTATAAGTAGACTCTACACTACCTGTAGTATTTTAGGTGATGGTAGAAGTATGGTACGTTTTTTTTAAGTGAAAACTTCTTTAGGCGCTTTGAACACTTTTTGAGTGAATAAAAACGTGAAGCGTGACAGTCACCTATCGCTTCGTAGCACTCGTAGCCGATCCGCTACGGCGTAGCACCACTTAGGCGTGCGCGGGGCACAACCCGTAGCATATATAGATTACTTAGTTTTCACTTCAATCGGCAGTTCTCAAAGACAGTCTTTACGCAAGATTTTATTTTTCCTGAAACATTTTGACTGCCTCGGTGGTCTAGTGGTCTAAGGGGCTACTAGCTCAGCAATGGAACATCTGGTTTTGGGTATGGTGGCAAAGGTAAAGGGTCATTGGGTGTAATCCATTAAGAATTTCTTAGTAGCATCTGGTTGATAGCAAAAAGTTTGCTTCTATGAAATTGGACTTAAGGGGCCGGGGTTGCGGGCCTAATCGAAAGAGATACCGCGGCCCCGGAACGTAAAGGGCGAGGAAGGAACATGGATGGGTTTTAGTCAGTAAGAGTCTGACACTCCCTCCCGCTCCGCCCAGAGTGGGAGAAGTCATTTGATGATTTCCCATCCTAAAAAAAAAAAAAAAAAAAGGGGCCGGCGGAGCATGGTTAGTTCATTTAAATGTAATACCAAAATAATTTGTAAATCAAACATATTCTTAAGGTAGTGTGTATTTATTTCGATTGGATAACAGTATATCTATGTTCCCAAATAAATATTTTGAAAGGCCAATGATATAAAGACGAGATAATGAGGAATTTAAAATTTCTGTGGAAAACTTATTTTTCTCATACACTTCAAAATATATATTTGGGAACCTAGATATTCTGTAATCCAATCGATTTAATTACACTACAATAGGAATATGTTTGATTTACAAATTAAAATGCCGGCCCCTTAATCATACAATCGGTGTATTTCTATCAGCAATAAAGATGATGAAAAATTCAATGTAACATAACATCACACTTACACTTATATATACCTCTGCCTAACCCCTGAAGGGTTAGGCAGAGGTATATCTAGTTAAGCTCACCCACATTTCGCGAGTTATGTTCAAGTCCCATGTAATAAGGGGCGAGCCTAATGCCATCAAAGGGCATAAATCCAGACTTCATGGCTGCTACTGAGACATTTCTGACGGAAAAATCCAAACACTCCCACTCCGCCCTGAGCGAGCGGGGTCATTTGATGATTTCCACTGCGAAAAGAAAGGGTTACTTACATATTTGAAGGGGCCGTTTACACCCCAAGCCAAGCAGCTCCAAAAACAAACAACGACCTAAATAATTTAAGCTTTGAAGTTTTCAACTGATGATACTTTTCCCTACCTTCCTGCATACTACTGAAATCTCTTTAGCAAACAGTTTGAACTACCAACTTTATGCTGACGTAAAACGAGGCCTTTTGTTCCGGCATAGTTATATAATAGGAAAGGATTCCAACTGAAGTTTCGTCTGTCTGTAAGAGCTCATTAAAATGTATCATGAATGTAGTTTGGAAATGCCGATTCTAGGTCAAAGAATTGTATAGTTAGGTCCAATTCTATTACTCTTCTGAACGTTGAAGGATAACATTGTGAGGAAACGCGGTAGATTATATAACGGGCCCATTTCCTCTCATAGAGAGAAGGCCTGTGCCCCAGCAGTGGGAACATTAGAGGCTGATTAAGCTATGCTTTTTCTTCTTTATCGTGTGGTAAGTGTCTAACCTGCTGTCAGAGTTTTCATGCCGCCCATGGACTTGGCGTTACAGAAATATCAATCAGACATACCGGTTTCCTCACGATGTTTAATTAACTTCACCGAATGATAATTATACAATACGCACAAGAATCCGAAAAATCAGAGGTGCGTGCCTTGGGTTCGAAATCGAGACCTATTATGAAATGGGAGTCCGATGGTTCCTCCACTAAACTATCACTATGCTGTACTGCTATTGCTCTTCAAATGAATCCGCTTGATGTAGGAAGTGTCAGAGGCCCATGGGCGGCATCACATCTCCTCTCCTCTTCTATAAAGAAGATAGAAGAAGGATTTGCCACAACACACGTCTTCAAAACAAACCTACTCCTAGAATCCAAGATAAACTTTAGTAGAATCTAACGCCCCTGTCTACCCCAATGATCAGCTATATTCCTGTGTTGCAAATAGAATCCGTTTGCTTCCACTCGCATTTTCGTTCGTATCATGAAATCCGAATAGTTTTAACTTACCTATGTGGTTTCAAAAGTTGTATTACGCTAGATAGAATTTCTTTGAACCGGAATAGGAACGAAAGCTGGAATCCTAACCGTGTTGAATGTGAACACATTGCAGTCTGACTAGTTCCGCTATTGGATTGTAGACGCCCGACAATAATTGGTAGTTGACACGTCTTTTAGTTTTGATTTTGATTTTGATATAGCAATAGCACGCAGTGACGTCACTGTTTGGTCAACTCAATGACTCAACTATTTGTGGATTTCAAAGTAACAAAAAATCGGATTTGGCAGTTAATTCAAAATAAATCGGGTTTTCAGGGCCAGAATACTTTTTTTTAGGTATTGGTGTCAACTACCCTATTGGTTCTACAAAACTCGGTGAAAGTAAAATGACAATCAGTTTCAAAGCTACATGACCGGGATCAATTTACTAAAGAGCCCAACGTTCGAGGTGTTGAAGGGGGCTTAAATTGGTCACCGATAAAATTCTATGTACTGGTTTTTAAGACTGGTGTCTCCTGTACCTCATAGATCAGTATTGTTTTAATTATAGTTTAGTATGTAAATATATCCTAATAACGGGTGTAAAAGTACCCTTAACGAAGCCAAAAGGCACTGGTTCTCCCCGTTGGACACCATACCTAGTGAACCTTTTAGTTACGTACTTACGTAGACATTGTGGGTCAAAGTTCCAACTATTTAAGTTTTTTTATAAAGGTTTACTTTAAGTACCTCCACGACTCACGTGTTTGCTCCAATTTTACAGCCTGGTTGGCAACTCGTTGGTTTGTCGACGTTATGGTGGGCGTACATTTTGGTCCTTCGAGCCGGATCACACATGTACAATCGATCCTTGTTAGTAGATAAAATATGAACTTATTATTATTCCTTATTATGCCTTATTATTACCCAACTGAGGTGGGTAATGTTTTTATCAACTTATATATGTCACCGTAAAATTATCAAACACGTTAGATTGTAATCTCTCTAGCGATAATGTAAACTCTCGACATATTTGACATATATATGTCACCGTAAAATTGTCAAATACGTTATATTGTAATATCACTAGCGATATTGTAAATTGTCGAATTATTGTCAAATGAACATACTGCTTACAATAAAACGCATTATTTTTCGTGAAATGCATGCGATGGTAGTCAACTCACGCGGTGTGGATAGAAGGAGGGGTCCTCCTTGCCCAGTGGTACCACTCTCATGAAAAGATACTGTACCATTCCTGAGAAATATCGATTAATATAACCTAACCTTAAAACACTTCGTATTCCCCTAAAAAGCGTAGTCGACGGAGCCCCGCTTCGCGGGGCCCCTATTTCCGAGTGCAGGGTTTAAAGGAACCTAACTAACCTAACGGGGGGGTGCCCCAAGTCCCGTTTATGGGGGCAAGAGCTACTTCCGTATGTTCAGTTGACAATAATTCGAGACTTTACAATATCGCTAGAGAGATACACGTTATATTGTAATATAACGTATTTGACAATTTTACGGTGACATATATATATCCTTTGTGGCGGTCTAGAGGTCAAACGCGGGCCTAATCAGAATCAGAATCAGAATTATTTATTTGTCAAACATAGGTACACAAACAAATCCTAAATACGTAGAGATTGTGGGTCTAAGTTCCAACTATTTCACAAGTTTTTGTTTTATAAAAGTTTCCTTTCAGTACCTCAACGGCTCCCGTACTTTTCAATACATCGATCAGCACAGTGTTTTGAGTGCGTTGCATTTGCACATTGAGTCCTAACATAAAAAAAAACATTATTTTTCACGCCGTATAAAAAGTAGTTTCCCAGTAATAATTTTTGCGTAGACTAACTTAGTTTGATGTACAGAATGCTTGGTTGACGGCTTCGTGGAGTGGCCGTTTACACCTTAAATAGCCTTTTCTCTTTTCCACACCGAGGTGGCATTAAAATATCACTGCTATAAGAGCTGGTAGTCCGGGCCCTGGCGTCGTCTTTACCGTAGCTGAATTAAGCCATTCAAGTTTGTTGATGTTAAGGATAAAACGCTAGGAGATGTATGATATTTTCCTCTCTCTGGCGTTATGCCAAAATCTGCTTTGTTGAGCAAACAGTTTGGTAGAACGGTTCTTTTGAAAGGGTAGTACAATGTTATTCAATCAGTTTAAGCGTGTAGATACAACTTGTTAGTTATGACTGGCGTTTATGTATTTTGGGGAGGTTATGAGTTACTTGATGCAACGTCACGCCTGTTATCTCTGAACGGTCAGATATAGGTGTACCTAATAGTGTAGTGGGCTGCATCAATTGGGTACCCGAGTTGGGTACCCCAGTACCCCGGGTTTGAAGTCGAACATAGTTGCTTTCAAGAGGGTAACCACATCGTGATGCTGACTGTACGTCCACTCTTCACATTTTGCCAGTAATTTTTAAGTTTCCTTAATAAGACGAGCCCATTGCACAAATTCAAGCTCTGTAGCAGCTACTGAGATATTCTAGGCGAAAAAAACCAATAATACTCTGCCTCGATGAAAAGAAAATACCCCACGCGTTGTATAAAGAATTAGGGACCCAGTGAAAACCATTTAAAAGCACTCAAAAACATCCTTTCATTCCTATCTAGGCCGAACACACTAACACCTAAATGGCGTAGGTAAAATACTGTGTGTAATATTCATAAGTGAATGGACTTGTTATACGTTGGCTGTTTGTCACGACGCCTAGAATAGATAGGGTTCCTACAGAAGGTCGGCTAAAGGATCGGTGTGTGAATGGGTGACCAACGTTATATAGGTACGGAGTTTGTGTTAACAAAAGGCTTAGAGCTAAGAGCCGTTTCCTCCGGGCCTCGGAAAGCACGTTACGCCGTTGGTCCCGGTTGTTAATTACAGATCTTTGACAATCGTTACAGGTAGTCAGAGGCCAAAAGACTGACATCTAGTCTTCCTAAGGGGTACAATTACCTTCTATTAATTAATTAACTGTACGGAGGTCAGATCAGTCGCTTCTTGTAATATGCTGCATCTGGTAAGACTGGAAGCCGAACCCAGTAAAGGTGGGAAAAGTGTAGGCAGATGATGATTTTGTCCAAATCTTTCAAAGTACGGTATCCACAGGCTGTCTGTTATTTTTCCGTTTCGATTTAACCTTTCCTTGAGTTAAAAGGCAAGTTAAGCCGTTAGTGTGATGTCAGTCCCAGATTTATAATAGTTGTTGCGGTTAAAATACCAGAATTCCAGATGTTGGTTTGATTATTAAATAATGGAATTTACCTGTATACACTGTCTGGAAGCCAATCCCAACATGCTTTGGAAAAGGCTCTGCAGATGAGGACAATGCATGACATACCTGCGTCTGGCGCGTCTGCATACCGCGAGTGCGTGTGCACTCCCGACTGCCATTTGTTTGAGATTGTACAGTAATTAAAAGAGTTAGGTATGCAGGCTAGAAATCTTCTTACGACTATTATATTGTAAAAGTCTGTAAAGATCGATTTTTGTTATTTTTTCACGCAGAAACTACTGAAAGGATTTGGATGAAATTGCGAACAGATTGATTAATACCCTTTTCCGTTTATAATAGTAGTAAGAAGAAGAACCTAGCCTGTAAACCTAACTGTTTTGCTGACTGTACATAAGCACCTATGTCGCGTGGCTATTTTTCGTCCTTGTTTAGACCCGGCCTTCTCTGCTCATATATTCCGTGCACCCGGCGTCAAATAAGTCACTTCTACTTCAAACTAATAACTTCTGAGAACTAATTAGTAGTATGAGAAAACTCTTGCGTTCTATTTTGGCAGAATTTGGCGGTAGTATGTATTAAGTATGATTATATGGTAAGGTGTATGAGGTCTCAGGGATATTTATGTCAGGTGTTTGCTCCAATTTTACAGCCTGGTTGGCAACTCGCTAGTTTCTCGATGTTTGGGTACGCGTACATTTTCGTCCTTCGAGCCGGATCACAAATGTACACTCGAGTAGACAGATCTCTTTTTGTAGACATTGTTATTATCCGACTGTGGTGGGTAATGTTAGCCTATATATTTACGTTTGTTCCTATGTGGCGGTCTACAGGCCAAATGCTTGTGCCGATTTTATTGTCTTTATCATACAAGTGTCACTATAGACATGACAGTAATAAAAATTCAATGTGATGACAAACAGACACCATACTGTGAAAAATAAAAAAAAATGAAAGTCGACGAACCACGTCAAATCATATTGAAGTGAAAAAATCAAGAAGCTAAATCGTCTGTGAAGTCTTTCATATAATAAACCTCTAAACGTTCACTATACTTTTATAAATTTAATTAGCTAATGAACGCGGCTTCGCCTGCGTGGAGTTCGGTAATCGTCCCATAGGATCGGCCTACCTGCATAGAAACTTTTCTACGTGTTAATCTAGGTAAAATTCAATCCTTTCAGTAGTTTCTCGTGAACAAGTTGCAGACATCGATTCTTCCTCACAAGTTTTCTCATTCATAATAGTAGTAAGATTATATTTTACCCCTATTTCTTTCAGCACAACGTTTAAAGACGTAACATTGATACCCCTGTAATATATTTCTGTTCTCTGAAAGACATAGCGACCTCGGTACAAACGAGTGGAGATCCGGCAGCAGCTTCCGTGATCACACGGCGCTAAGAGCTATGGAAACGCCTGGATGAGGCTCGTTCAAAACTGGAAACAATGGGCATGACAACAGTATCAAAAAGTTGCAAATGAATTTAATCCGTCACTTAGAGTGTTGGAAAATAATCGACACGTATTTTTTGTTTTTGTAAATCAATAAATGTTGACCAAGATAAAACGCATCAAAACTCGGGTTCGTGACGTCCTGCCGGGGTTGCGGGCCTGTTCGAAAGAGATACCGCGGCCCCGGAACATAAAGGGCGAGGAAGGAACATGGATGGGTTTTAGTCAGTAAAAGTCTGACACTCCCTCCCGCTCCGCCCAGAGTGGGAGAAGTTATTTGATGATTTCCCATCCTAAAAATAATAAAAAAGGTACTCTTCTCCTACGCCACCTAGAACCAGTCTTCGTGATGCGCGTCTAGACCATCTCGCCACCTCTTTCTAGGTCGACTTATGGTGGCTTTGGCAAACCACTTTTATTGTACCCATGTTTGCAAAGAAATAAATGACTTGATTTGATTGTTTTGAGTGATGCTGTCACTTCCTGCATTTCACTTAGTCTTGAATAATAACCTAGAGAAAAAGATCAAATATATCAATTTGTCCGATGTCTGTGAGCGAACAACGTTCTAATACGTGCAGTCTTACGGTATTTATTATTGTATTTGCTGAAAAGAACCCTCAAAGGGCCTCGTTGGTCTAGCGCGACAGTTGAGCATAAGGTCCTGGGTTCGAATCACAGGTCGGGCAAAGTGTTATTGGGTTTTTCCATCACGAATTTCTCGTTAGCAACTACGGAGTCTGGATTTTCGCCCAGTTGATGGCAATAGGCTCGCCCCCTATTATTTGGGACTTAAACATAATTGGCAAATGTGGTTGTACACCTCTGCCCAAACCTTCGAGGATAACAGGCGGCAGGTTATATTTATTCAAAAGAAATCATCAAAATTCCTCATCAATATGTATTATACTGTACCTTTCACTGCATTTTTTTTCGAAAATCTGTTTTTTGCACTATTAAAATCGCTAAAACCAGTTCTAGATAATGGCATACGACATTTGATCCTACGACATGTACGAAAAGAAACTTACTGACACCAACATAACACAACAGTACGCAATTCACAAAGGGGTAGGCAGAAGTGTAGCTAATAGTACACCATCAACCGGTGCCAAATCCAACCTCCATGGCTGCTACTCAGAAATTCCTGATGAAAAACCCAGTAACAGTTTACCTGACCCGGGAATCGCACCCAGAATCTCTTGCTCAACAGTCGTATTTGCGACTGCTAGACCAATGAGGCTTGGCAGTCTTATGAAGTAACTTACTAACTCACAAATATTCCCCTCGATAAAGATATCGTCATCTGCGTAGCCTTTTCCCCACTTTGTTGGGGTCGGCTTCCAGTCTAACCGGATGCAGCTGAATACCAGTATTTTACATGGAGCGACTGCCTATCTGACCTCCACAACCCAGTTAGTACTGGGTGATACGATACCACTTCGTAAGACTGGTTGTCAGACTTTTTTTTCCACTGACTACCTGTAACGATAGTCAAAGATTATAAAAGACAGCCGCGACCAACTGCTTAACGTTATTTCCGAGGCACTGGGTGGTCACCCATCCACAGACCAACCTAGGCAAGCACGTCTTTGACAGTGGCCCAAAAAGACCACTGTCAAAGATCTACAAATGAAAACCGGGATCAACGGCTTAACGTGTTTTCCGAGTCACGGAGGAAACTCGGTATATACGGGTGATCACCCATCCACAGACCAACTTAGGCAGGCACGGCTTAACCTAAAGATTGACCCGAGCGGCTATTTTTATTTAGCCACGAGCTCTCCTAAATAAAGATAATACTTACACAATACTTGATGTATGTATCTCCTATCCTATGTACACACAGTAGGTTTTATTAGAGCGTGTCCATTCAGAAGCGTCGGAGCGAGCAGCCAGTCAATTGAGTGGCCCGACCACCAAGGATGTGGACTTTGGTTCACGGGGTCACAGTAAAATTATAAGCAGTAGGTTGACTTCATAGAAACGACCGAAACGCTGATGTAATTATAAGAATACTTCAAGGTGCGTACAGTACAGACTGAGACTCGCGCGCGCCGCATCGTTTTCTTAATGAGCTCACAGTATTCCCGATAGTAGCAACCCTAGCCATGATCGACAGTAGGCATTGAATTGAAGGACACGTCCGAGTTACACTACTGCTTATCTTTTTACTGTGACGGGGTCATGTGTTTTGTTACAGTTGTTGGTTAGTCAATAAAGGCAAATCTATAATATAAAAATGAATCTTTGAATGTGTTGCTGAGCGCAAATCTCGAGAGCAGCTGAACCGATTTTGCTAATTCTTATTTTGTTATTGTCAGGAGAAGGTTCTTATGAAAAAAAATGTAGTAGTAGTAGGTAGATAGTAGTAGGTAGGTAGTAGTAAGTAGGTAGTGGTAGGTAGTAGTAGGTAGGTAGATAGTAGTAGCAGGTAGGTAGGTAGTAGGTGACAGGACAACGTTTGTCGGGTCGGCTAGTATTTAGAATAAAATCTTCTTGACGAACTATTTCTATCCCATATACTTAGGTACAGTTATCCGCATTACGACATCAGTATTCGCGTCCAGTTCTGCCGGGCGCCGGTACGTCGCCGCGTGAGGTATGGCCTAACGGATCATCCGGCTTAGTATTATTTACACGGACCAGTCAACACATCATACAAAATATTCATAAATCTATCTGTGTTTCTGTCTGTGTGGCAAGCGATTTGTGGTATTCAGTAGGGGGTTTTTTACACCAAACTTCGCACCCAGAATATTAAGAAATCAATAGGTGATAATTATTACGCTTTTGAGCTGTTTCGTCAGCTTGATGAGGAGGAACGAATCGCATGTGAGTTAAAGAGATCGAGAGGGAAAGGAAGAGCAAGGAAACGATTGATGAATTGTGTGAGGAATGACATGAAGGAGAAAGGAGTAATGTATGTATGATAGCGTGATCATTGACTGGGAAAATGGAAGAAAAATGTGTTGCGCCGACCTCAAAATAACATGGGACAAATGCAGGAAGATGATGAGATACTTGATCAAAAAGTAATTCAAAAGCCGTTTTTAGAAAATAACGGTCTTGGGGAAGTGTCAAACAATTTCTTATCCTCATAATTTGATGTCCTAAATGTCCTAAAAAAGCGATCAGTCCCGTGAATTTCTTATATCTTCGCGATAATTTTACTCTCATTATTTCTTTGATACGGTACTTTGATTACGAAATGGCCTTGGTAAACACAAACTAACTATTTATATAACGTTCAACTTTATTCATGATACACGGTAAGACTTTTCTATCAAGGAAACTCGATTTCGCTTAGTTAGATTAACAAATTAAATGTAACAGAAACGAATACCGTCTGCAATACTAAGTGCTAGCCCAGTGAGCTGAAACGTTCCAAGAAAGGGGGACATTTGTAACCTACTAGTCGTGAACCGCGACGAAGTACTAACATTACTGGCTGTAAGCGAACTGTGGGGGACAAATGTACCCAATAAAGGAGCCGATGAGGTGAAATGATACATTACATATTGTTATAGTGATAGAAGGTGATAGTTTAGATGGTTCTGTAAGATATCGACCAGGAATGTACATAATCATCGTTATCATTTCAGCTGAAAGATGTCCACTGCTAGACATAGGCCTCCTTAAGTGTCGCCAAATTGACCGGTCCGTTGCGACTCGCATCCAGTGGATTTCTGCAACCTTCACCAGGTCATCGGTCCACCTGGTGGGAGCCTAGGTCTTCCAACGCAACATCTTCCGCTCCGCTTTCGCCACTCCAGATCATTTCGGCCCCATCAGCCATCCGTTCTGCGATCTATGTACCTTGCCTCCAGTTATGTGTAAATCGCATGAAAAAGGGCAAGCCTATATAATGAAAAAAAAAACTTCACGCAAGTGTTTTTTGTGCTCAGCAGTTTTTCATATTTTCATTCCATCTTAGCGAGCAAAACCAAGCCAAAACAATATAGCAAACCCAAATAAAAGAATACAGTTATTATTATCCGTTTGGTCAGTGTCCGGTTGAATCATTTGTTTGTCAGGATTTCGCACAAGATGGACGGAGACATATGTCTTGTTTGCTGGCCATATTGAGACATTGATCTGCTGAGAGGTTTTGTTTCATCTTGGCTTTCGTTTCTGTTGAGATGTTGGAAGGGTTTATGATTATACTAAGGCCCCGTTCCCACTATGTCGTGACGGATAGTTTATCGTACAAACTCTATAATAGAAATAAAAATATGTACAAGTATCAAAAAGGGTTACAGGGCATCGAAAAGTTCGTCCACATCGCTGCCAACAGCAAAAGTGCCCAGAAGGCTGGCAGCATTGGGGCCACGTTGGATGGCAATGCTGATTCTTTGGCCAAAAAATAGGCCCTGGTCACGTGAAGAGTCGACCAACAGTTTTTAGATTTCTCGAAATACTAAGTGCGCACTCGGACCCCATGGCCCTAGGACCTAGGTCCATCCACACAGAATCACCAATTAAATTATTGTATTTGCGCCGTTTGAGGTTTTCAGCACCTGTAGCAGGTGGTATTTATCGCATTGGTTTTTTGTTGGCAAAGTCATGGACCGTGTCGTCCTATATGTGAACACCTCCATTTAAATACACAAGCCACGACACATAAAACTACACGATTATCTGTCGTCACGACATAGTGGACACGGGGCCCAAGGAGTTTATGAAAGTACACGGCATCCTATGTACATATATCAAAAGAAGTGATCGTCTAGTAGTGTGAGTTGGACTGCCAAGTCGAGTGTCGAGGTGTCGAGTTCGAACCCAAGATATGCACCTCTGAATTTTCGGATTCATGTGCGTATCGTACTGTTGTCACTTGCTTCGGTGAAGGAAAACATTGTGAGGAAACCAGCATGCCTGAGAGATTTCTCGACTGCATGTTAAAGCCATGTCAGTGAGCCACCCATGGGCGGAATAAAACCTCTTGCACCAGGTTAGACACCAACCACACGTTAAAGAAATAATGTTCGTATTGATCTAGGCTAGATTTTACAGTTAAAAACTAACCAGATGTATGCTGCCTTGTAGGTCTATTGGTTGCAAGCGCGACTACTGAGCATGTGGTCCCGGGTTTGATTCCCGGTTGGGCAAAGTGTTATTGGGTTTTTCCATCAGGAATTTCTCAGTAGCAACCACGGAGTCAGAATTTGTGCCCGGTTAACGGTAATAGGCTCCCTGCCCCCTTTTTCATGGGATTTAAACATAACTGGTAAAATGTAGCTTAGGTTCTAGTATTTTATTCTTATTGCCATTCAACTACAGTACTCCGCTTGTACATCAAGCGTTACTAGATTTTTCTCCTTAAGGTACGTTTGAAACTTCAAACGTACACAAATTTGAGGTGCGCCGGCATTCCTCAAATCGTTACAAAATTGCTTGGTTATAAATAACGAGTAGTACCTAAATCAAACCATCAAAGTCGGTCAAATGCCCGAACCGATTGAATTGGCGGAGCACCCATCATTTACTAATTATTTATCATAAATCGTAAAAGGCATCTTTAACATACCCGTGGTAAAGGGAAGACTGGTGCATAACATCACACCAGTAAACCCTGAGGAGTTAGGTAGAGATGTACCTTTAGTTTACTCACATTTTGAAAGAAAAGAAAGCAAGAAAAAGCATTAATTAGCCCGCACAGGACAAAACACATCACAATTATCAGTATAGAACTTACTAATAAAACTTACACAGAAAAAACAAATATATATTTAAAAATTAAAAGAAACGAAACTCGTCCTGTACGAGGCCAAAAGGCTCCTATCTCAGCATGGTGCTGTAACATAAAAAAAAACGTCACAGCGCTGGTATTCTGATAGGGCCAGATAAACCTTGATCTTTGAACCCTGACCGAATCCGTTTGACGCCATTGTTTAACAATTGTGTCTAATGAATTATATTTAAATTCGATGTCATAAGAGCGACACTTTTGCCACTAACAGGAAAAGTCCAAGTCAGATTTGTTTTTTAGAAAAAATACGCAATTGATAAAACACTTTAAATAACTTTTTAATCGAATCCAAGACAAAAGGCAACGGGCCTGTGGACGGTTAGCTATGGGCTAGCCAGCCGTCCGTCCGTCTAATGACGACAGGCCGTGTCGACGCCGACGCGACGGCGCGTTCGCGTTCCACGCGTACCTCAAAGAGATGCCAGAAGGCCTGCCGGGGCTGCGGGACTGTTCGAAAGAGTTACCCCGGCCCCGGAGCGTAAAGGGCGAGGAAGGAACATGGACAGGTTTTAGTCAGTAGAAGTCTGACACTCCCTCCCGCTCCGCCCAGAGTGGGAGAAGTCATTTCATGAGTTCCCATCAGGAAAAAAAGACAAAAGGCAAAAACGTCTTAACTAAGAATTTGCACCCCGCATTAAAACACTAATAGAAACCAAAAGTTTTCAACTTAGTTTATAAGTAGATTATCTATTTAGCCATAAAAGGAATCTAAGAAAAAATTATATCACTTTATTAGAAGAAAATTTTAACAACGTTCTAAGATAAGTAAACCACCGAATCTTTGACTAACTATTCCAATATACTTATTTACGATTTAAACGATCGAGTAGTAATGTGCTTTCGCTCTAATTGTTACTCGATATTTTAATTATACTTATTGATCATTATTAAAATCGCTACCTTTGACGCCCTTGCAAATAGTTTACTGGTGACGATATGCGAACTATGCGAAACATTTATGTGATTGAGAATGATACATTTAAGAGGGGACAGGGGCTGCGACACTCCAAACAAAAGTATTCCCCTTTTTTTCTAGCTAAAAATGCCTCTAGAGCGACCGTGGTTAGAGGACTACTATACAAATTCGGAAAGTTTTTAACAGAGCAAAGGATAGTACGGAACATCAATCTCGTCAATTTTTTGGGATATAATCGGCCTGAGAAGCAGCTGTCCCGATATCGCAATCTACAGGGGCAGGTTTGACGCTGCGTGACGATAATAGTTCCTTCAAATACCATTTTTGGCCCTGTTCCCTCTTAATGCGTAGCAACTAGAGGGGACAAAGGTAGCAAAATCGTAATCAACTTGCAAGAGCCCACTTGCCATTGCTCGCATATTTAGTTCTAGTCTAACTTACAAATTATGTGCCAATTCGCTTCAATGGGATCACATTTTATGAAATTAATTCAGATAGCCGCTTTATATACAACAAGTATACAGGGTGTAAACCACCTCATCGTGATTAATAAAGTTATTTTGTAGTTTAATCGGTAACAATTAATTTATTTCATACCCAGCTCTAGAATCTCTCTAGACTATCCAGAATATCATACTTCTCTCTGACGAGCAATTATGTGTTTATTTGTCTTGCTATCCGAAATTCCTCTTTTTTTATGTTTCGAATTATCATTAAGTCGCACTTTTTGTTTTTTTTTGATCTATTGAAACTCGGTAACTTGAGAATAGTAATTATAAACGTTAGGAATATTAAATTTAGGAATTATGAAAAAAGGATTAAGGATAAATCGGAGTTGAGACATTCGGAATTTTGAACCATTCGGAATAATTATGAAAATCGGTATTTTGAAAGTCGAATTTGCGACTTTCGGAATAAAGGTTTTCGTATTTGTGTAGTCATCCCAATGTCATTGGTATATACCTACTATATGCCTCTTTCAGATCAGACATGGTTTTTTAAACATATTGTTAGAGTCACATTTTTAATTTTTAAACATATTGTTAGCCCTAGATCGAAACACAACCACGGGGAGGGCCAACCGCGGGGAGGGCGCGGGGCTCGGGGTACCGAACCCGGCGCCCTCCCCGCGGTTGTCCACGCATATGTGAGGCGCCGACAACTGGAAATCATGGAGAGAGGCCTTTGCCCAGCTGTGGCATGATGCAGGCTACCGGTAAGTAACAGTAACAGTAACAGTAGTGTCTCAAATCTTTATAGCTAAACGAGAATGCCTCAGAAACTTGAAAAAAGTAAGCAGGATTCATAATCCGTAGGAAGATTCAGTGATTTGCGGTGGCAAGCTAAGATCAATAGACACACGTTAAAATCACCATCAATTTCGGTCGTGAGACTTCAAACAGAATTGACTAACTATCTTATATTACTTACAAGTCCAAAAGGTAACCATGAAGAACAGAAGTAATTATTATCCCATTGATTTTGATTTACGATGCATGAACATCACTGAGCTCACCGCTTTAGAGACGAGAAATAATTGTATCGATAAATTAAAGACATATAACAAGGGTAGAGATTTTATGGGTCACGTTTTAAATATCGATAAATTTTTAATGAACACGCCACTATAATGTACAACATCCAGTTGAGGGATTTATTGTATTTGTCACTTGTTTATTGAAACTTTGGGGTTTTAATTGAATTTTGCAGAAATAAAGGTTGATTGGCGTTAATATTGCGGGCTTTCAAATATTCTGAAAGCAATTGCACAAAGCTGTCAACTTAATAATTGCATGTTTTAATAACGGTGAATAAGTGAATTAATTTTTAAACTAATTTTGAATACTGAAACTTGAATATTTTGAATACTATTTCGTTTATGTTATGTATTTTGTTAGGAGCGTGGCGATGCGATATGTTTTTGGGCAGTTTAGTGTTGCTTTAGGCATTGGCGTCGGCCAGTCGTCCAACCGCGTTATTGCTTGTTCAAACGGGTTTCCAGCCACGATGGAAAGATCCAACCAAACCAAAAAAGGCTCGCATTTTGGTTTTCGGCCAATTTTCTCTCACAGAGAGGAAGGATTGGACCAGCAGGCCGGTTGTAAATTATGTGGCAACGCGTGTTACAAAAACTTCGATAATTATCCCAACTGACTATTCCCATCAATAAACGGGCATCAGCTAGACTGACCACAGCGTTTCCTCCTAGTCTGTTCCGAGCTCTGATTATAAATTGCGGGCCCTTTATTGTCCTTAAATAGTGCTGTGCCTTGTGTTCGCCTTAGGTGTCACTTTGTGGTCTTTGCAGCCAGTTTGTCGTTTCTAGTGATAATAAATTGTCTGTGGATTGAGTAGATTTGTGTGTGGTGTGAGTATTTAATGGGGCAATGAGCCATTTTGGTTTTCAAACTCTATGCGAGACTCGCTGTTTTTGAAATGCATCATCATCTGCCTAGCCTTTTCCTAACTTTGTTGGGGTCGGCTTCCAGTCTATCCGGATGCCGCTAAATACCAGTATTTTTCATGGAGGGATTGCCTGTCTGATCTCTACAACCCAGTTAGTACCGGGTAATACGATACCCCTTGGTAGGACTGGTTGTCAGACTTTAAGGCGCAGACACATGACTTTTAGTGATTTTAAATTGATCATCACGTCTTAACTTCTAGTCTAATTTATTTAAAAAAAATATATGTTATACTAGACCATTTCTTTCATAATTTGATATGTGAAAATGTGAAGAAATATTTTTATAACTTAGTGTAATTAATTTGTAAAGTAATGTCTAACGCGGCAAAAAAAAACGATCATCACGCAAAAACTATCGGGCGTATTTGCATGAAACTTAGATCATCTCAAAGACAATTTGATGCTCTTTATATTAGTATACGGTTTTTATCCTTATTGTGTTTGATAAATCAAGGTGGGTTGTTTTTTCGAATAATCTTGGTGCGGGGCTCCTCGGGGCGACGGGCGGCATTGCTAAACTTCTCCCACTCGCTCAAGGTCGTTGGCGTGAGGTAGCCCCTTAAGGGCCACTGACTACCTGTAACGACTGTTAGAGATCTACAAATGACCGCCGGGACCAACGGATTAGCGTGCTTTCCGAGGCACAGAGGAAACTAGGTATGTAACGGGTGGTATGGGTGGGACCACACTTGGCCAGCACGGCTTAACCTAAAGATAGACAGCAGCGGCTGTTATCATTGAGCCACGAGCTCCTCCGTTGTTTTTGTTACAAATTATTTCCCAGCAGACAATATTCAAGATAAGTAGGTAGATGTTTTACTGGGGAGATGTTTTTCCCCATTTCTTACTTATCCATAGCTTAGAATTTAGAGAGTGGTGAAAGGCGTGATATTGGACTTATTTTTTAAATTGTCATTCTGGTTCGCAGCCTAATTTAAATACATGTATTTTGATATAAGGACCAGCTTCCTTTATGTCGTTTTAAGGATCTAGCCGACCCGTACTAGCCGCACCGAGTGTCGGATCTCCATAAAACTTTTTACCCGTATTTCAGCTGCTTAGGGGTTGAGTTTCCGAAAATCCTTTCTAAGTGAATGCCTACGTCATAATAGCTATCTGTATATCAAAATTTAGCCCAATACGTCCACTGGTTTGAGCTGTGCGTTAATATGTAGTCAGTCAGCACAAACGATATTATGAGTTTGGAGGATGGATACGGATGAACTTGATTCGTTTTAAACTTTGGTATTAACCAGATTGTTAACCTCACCTCATGCTTCTTCAAAATCGGGTCTCCAAAAGTCTTTAAACTATTACATTTTTCACTTTTCACACATTCGGTTTAGAACTTTCTGTGACACGTATTTAGTGTTACCAGTGCTCTAATTGTAAACAACAGCTGTCGGACGCTGCAGTGAGCATTGTGGTCGCTCTAGTTGACTTTATGTGGTCATACGAGTTGATTTGTTGTCTTAACTTACTCTAAATTCAACTATGAATGTTGTAACTTTTTGGTATGTGTTTTTTATAAACAAATATGACATTCATTTTGAGGGAGGGAAAGGTGGTCCTTCGAGGAAAGGATTTCCATAAGTTTTCGGATTAAATTTATAATATATTTTATAATTTTGTGAGAACAAATCACTTGAAAAATAACTTAATTCAATTTTAATCAAAAAAAAATAATACAGGGGACAACCCTCCTACGATGGTACGGAACCCTTCATGCGCGAGTCCGACTTGAACTTGGCCGTTTTTTATGTATGAAAATACGATGAGTCCTTTCTGACAATTTGGAAAGATGGTCCTTCGAGCCGGATGTAGATAACCTATTTGAGCAAAATTGTTTGTTAATGAATTTAGTAATGCAGCCAGTATTCTGTTTTGGTGACAACAATTTAGGTTTATCTGAATACAAGAACGTTTTCATTTTGTCCTTCACTGGTTGAAAAGGTGATGTCTTCAAAAAGTTTGCATGTGCTCATATGAATGATCGTGGACAATATAAAAGGGAAATGTTACGATCGTAACAGGAGGCGTACTTCTCTACCTCCACGCACAAATAGGCGTGAGTTTATTATGTTGGTACGTATGAAACCACTATTAGTACATAATATTAGTATTGTTTAGTGTATTATTTGTTTTGTGTATTATTAGTATTATTTAGTATTTAGTAGTACTTTCTTTTTTGACAATGGAATGTTATTATTTTGTTAAATTAGAATCATACCGAATTTACATAGTTGGTGGAATATTATGTATTTGTTATAAAATCTGTAAAATATCAAAGGCAAATAAATAAATCCATCTATCTAACTTTCTGTGGCACGAAGGGGTCATGAAATGTCAAGGATTTTCATGGACCTGGGTTGTGACTGTTTACTGTTTAGCCATTCTCATTAACTATATGTAGAGTCACGAGCAATAATATGCGTCAGCAGCTCACAGTCAGCGTGAAATAACGAACACAACTTTGAGATAAGAGACCCATGTCATGAAAGTATTGTTCAAAATGCCATGTTCTATCTTCGTAACTACTCGTACATTACGATTTCGTCCTAAATCATTTCAACCAATAGATTAGGAGATAACCTCTTTTAAAAGTTTCCAGCTTTAGATTACATACGGTGCATTTTTGCATGCTAGTCGAAATTCAGTAGCTTGTCACAAAAGACATAAATAACCAATTTAAATTACGATACCCGGTCAAATAATTAATAAAGCTGCTCAAATAACACGAAAGTAATAGAGGAATCACCTATCGTGCGACTATCTCTGTGTGCGTTTATTTATGTGTGTGAAGGCGCGGTTATAGGGCTAGTAACAGACGGGTTGTGTTTTAATGCGGGTGGTTTACACTTACTGATTTCCATGATTAAGAAAAAAAAACGGCCAATTTTGAATGTCTTGAATTTGACATTTGATGCAAATCGACAACTTGTACAGTGCTCTTGACTGTATTTTTACTTGTTTTTTTTGAATACCCATTTATTTTTTGTTACTAAATTCTGCATCCAGTTTGATTTTGATTTCGTCAATAGCCGTTTGGGATCGCACTACCGGGATAAAAATATCCTGGTCAAATTCATGGAGGTATCTATGCGAATTATTCTTGACCCGAATCGATAGTAAAATGGGCTGGTTTTTTTTTGTTTACGGAAATCATTTAAACAGCATTTAATCAGCATTTAAACGCAGCAGCTTGTCTGTTAAGCGACATGTCGCGCGATGGTAAGGGTAATTTATATTGATGTCTTTTGTGACAAGCTCCTGAATTTTGACTAGGATGCAAAAAGTGTAGTGTGTGTCCTTGTATATGCCAAATTTAATCTAAATCCGTTGAAGCTTTTGCGTTAAGGAGTAGCAAACCTCCATTTTCACAAACTTTAGAATTTATAATATTAAAGATGAAGAATGAGCTCCATACAACACACCATATTCGAACCATATCCTAATTCTCCTATTATAGCATATGATAAATATTTACCTTTTAAAACTTGCGCACGCGTCGACCGCGTAAACCAAGATTAACTACGCGTATATCAATCTTAACCCTTTGTAGTAGAGTTATAAATTACCCAGTTAACCGTCGTTTAACTGTTGTTAAAGGTTAATTTTAAACCGGTTAGTGTAAACTAGATATTTTTGATACTATTGAAGTTTAATTCGTTTTTATACGCGTAAGCTTGCGCGTACATGTCTGGGTTGTAATTATATTTGATTTAAATCTAGTTGTGTTACGTATTTTTTGTAGAAGTAACATAACATAACATCACGCCGGTAATCCCGAAGGGTAAGTAGAGGTGTAACTAATAGTACACCCAGTGTTGTTTCGCCAGTTATGTTTAAGTCCCATTTAATAGGGGGTGACCCTATTGCCATCAACCGGGCGCAAATCCAGACTCCGTGGCTGCTACTGAGAAATACCGGGAATGGAACCCAGGACCGACGTTTTTCGTAACGAACAGTTGATTGAAAACTGTATATCGATATAATTAATGAATTCATCAAACCCCTCTCTATTTTTTTATCATGTATGGTTGCGCTCTGAGGAATGATTTAGTTGCGCTTAGATGGTAGCGCTTAGAAATAGGTGCGCTCTGAGGAATACCTCGAAAATACATCTGATCAAATGATGTTTTCATAATTTTAAGAATTTGTTGCAAAAAAAAATAATTGCATTTGGATTAAAATATTGACGTATTTAAGTTACGAAAAACGAGAAACGAAACTCAGGATCTCAGGACTGTATTTGACAAAGGGATGAGCAGAGTTCGGGAGACGTCAAAAACGCACAATTGTTTTTTTTTTTAGTTTATGTATTTTATGATTATTTGCTTTTCAACCGACTTCTAAAAAGAGGAGGTTCTCAATTCGTCTGTATTTTTTTTTTTTTTTGTGTTTGTTACCTCGGAACTTTCGACTGGGTGAACCGATTTTGATGATTCTTTTTTTATTTGAAAGCTGGTGCTTCCCGTTGGGTCCCATTTTAATTTGTTGAAGATCTGATGCTGATCTTCGGAGATATACAAAGGAACTCTTCAAAAATAGACGGCAAATCTGCAGTGATTGCTGCATCCGCTTGTAGGTTCATTGTTTATACTACATCATGACGTAACATCACGCCTGTATGCTCTGAGGGGGTACGCAGATAGATTTCAAAAATGTTTGTTACCTCAGAACTTTCGACTGGGTGAACCGATTTTGATGATTCTTCTTTTATTTGAAAGCTGGTGCTTTCCGTGTGGTTCCATGTCAATTTGGTTAAGATCTTACTCTGATCTTTGGAGATATAAATGGAACTCTTCAAAAATACACGGCAAAGCTGCAGTAATTGCTGCAATCGCTTGGTTGATTATTGTTTATACAACATCATGACGTAACATCACACCTGTATGCTCTGAGGGAGTACGCAGAAGTATACAATACACCCAGATTTCGACAGTTAGACGTGTAAAGTTCCATTCAATGGGATCCCGGAGATATAGAGGTAACTCCTTAACTTTATAGGCACACCAGAAGCGGTTTGGGTAGTTTTAGGCAGAGTACTTTCTCGGAGTGATCCCATTTCGATTTGATAAAGATCTGGTGACTTCGGAAGATAGGCAACTGAACTCCTTAATAAATGATAGCAAATGTACTGGGATCGCTGAAGACTCACGTCTGTCTATTGTTTAAGTTCATAACAAAAAATCACACCGAAACGCTGTGAAAGGGTAAGCACATGGGAACCACTAAAAAGTGAAAAATAAAAACTTTTTTGCAAAAAATATAACCGACTTCACACAAAAAAGTGAAAAATAACTTTAGCTTCAGAAGTCGGTGACAAAAAAACTAAATCAATCAAACAAAGGTCACCGACTTCTGAAGCTAAAGTTATTTTTCACTTTTTTGTGTGAAGTCGGTTATATTTTTTGCAAAAAAGTTTTTTATGTATTAGTTTCGTTTTTTGTTTTGGAGATAAATGCTTACTTGGTAGACGAATTGAATGAATTCTTAAGGGGCCGGCGGAGCATGCGTTTTTCATACAAACGTAATACCAAAATAATATGAAAATCAAACATATTCTTAAGGTAGTGTGTATATATTTCGGTTGTATTATAGAATGTCTATGTTTCCAAATAAATATTTTGAAAGAACAATGATATTATGAAGACGAGATATGAGGAATTTCAAATTTCTATTAGAAAATTTATTTTTCTCATAACTCTTATTTAAATCAGTGTCCATTCAAAATATGTGTTTGGGAACCTATATATTCTGTAATCCAATCGAAATAAATACACACTACCTTAGGAATGCGTTTGATTTACAAATTATTTTGGTATTACGTTTGATGAAAAACGCGTGCTGCGCAGGCCTCTTAAGAGCACTTTTACATTTTGGTGTTATGCTAATTGTATAATTTTCTTAAAAAGGCTTATAACGAAAAAGTATAGGATATTAGTGAGATGAAAAAAAATGTTGATTGTCTATAATATTCAATTGGATCTACAAATTAGAGGTCCCAAATAAATTAACTAAAATTTGTTCTATTAATAATTATTATTGAAGTAGAGAAAACGAACTATTTGTAATTGTTATTGTATTGTATTGTACAACGGGCTGGTGTCCGCAACTCCACGTCAAAGCGCGTATTTTGCGTATGGGCTATAATCCACCACGCGGGCCCAGCGCGGGTTGGTAGATGTCACATGTCTTCGAATTTTTGGTTCTAGAATATTGTTTCCTCACGATGTTTTCCTTCACCCTTTTGAAAGCAGTGGTGATGAAATAAATTACACAAAGGAATGCGTCTGTCTGGGTTCGAACCCACGACTTACTGTTCGTACGTCGGTTCCTCCACCACTGGGCAACCGCTGCTCTGGTAATTGTTATTTCAAGCAACGAACGTAAAACTCGCAATTTAGCGTTGTTTTGTAACAGGCCATAAATACTTATTTATTGTGAAACCCGCTTTCAACTTCTAAATAAGCTTAAATCTACTTATTAACACAAAAAAAAGTAATTTTATGTAATTTATTTTTGTTAACCAGATTAAAAGTTCAATGTCCTCTTATCGTTAAGTTTTCACGTAAAATTACAAGCGATTACCGTAGATTACGCGGCATAAACAAGACGGATTAAATATTAAGATTACGGTTAAGTTTTACATCAAAAGATTGTGCCGTTTTAGACGGAAATCTTACTAATAGGTACGGTACTAATTTATCCTCCTTGTGGCACGATCTCGTAATTGTTTCACTACAATACCCTGTTAGAAAGTACTTCATCAACGATGAATATATCTGTATCGGGTTAATCTTCAGGGCAAGTCGCGCTTGCCTAGGCTGGTCTATGGATGGGTGACCATATATTACATACCGAGTTTCCCCGGGCCTCGGAAAGCACGTTAAGCAGTTGGTCCCGGCTGACATTTGTAGATCTTTGACAGTCGTTGAATAGTCAGTGGCCCGAAAGTTTGACATCCAGTCTGATTTTTACACTTTTTATTATTCAACACCTTACCAAACGAATCTATAACACAAAATAAAAGACCCCAACCAATTGTTTATAAGGTACGTAAAATGCTTGTTTTTTCTACTTTTTCTCTTTAAAACAATTTATGGCCGCACCCTGGGGGGTAATGTGATCGCTTTGTTTTCTATTAAGTGGGTACAGACCTATATTTATTGGGGGTACGCGATTCAAATTCCTTTGAATTTACATTTTTAAATGGGCCTTTGGGAATAAAGAATGGAAAGCACTTTTGTTAAAAAGGTATCTCTAGTAATTTACACAGATTTTTGTGTAATATGAACATTTTTCAGTTAAATTGATTGTGACTAAAGGAATGGTAATGGAAACCGAAAAGCTGTTTTCCCCATCTTTGCTATATTTTTTTTTTCCTGACCATACCTGGATATCTCTCGTCACGAGAAGCTATATATTTTGTAAACAAAGAATTTCTACCAAGATACGTAGCGACAATTCAATCAACAACAAATACTCCCAAATTCAATCAACTCTAATTATTATACATGTAATACGAAACTATCGAGCAATTTCACTTGATCGGGTTATTTTTTTGCGATAGAAAGCACTGTCGTTTTATGTTTTGTGGTACAGGAACGCGTAAGACTCTTACACCCGTATGCAGAGTCCTCGACTTGACTCGAAACCGTCTTGACACGCCTACTTTCCACCCCATTCGAGATATTGACAGCTAAAGTTTGTTTATAATTTGACATATCCGCCCACTTTTCTGTCAAATTCAACGTACAGTAGTACAAGAATCTTTTGACACTTGAATGAAGCCAACAGGGGGGCGCTGATGGTTAACCTTTTGTTAATTGTTTTGTAAGAAATATTTAGAAAAGAAAGAGATGGCTGCATTAGTTTTGATGTTTGCCCCGCGCCAGAAGATTCTTGAAATCGAGAAACTTACGTTGTGGGTGATATGTGTACCTACTGAAATTCAAGTTTGACGTGTGTATAATTATTTTCTTGAGATTGTCTAGAAATGGCGAAAGTAAGATGAATTTTGAGGAGTATGTCGATTATGCGAACGATACGTCATATAATTATTTATCGCGACGATATTTACGCGATGCCGATAACCCATTTGACTTTTACAACAACGAACACTTCCAAAGACGATTTCGGTTTCAGAAGGAAACCGTGCAGAATTTTTTTTTACCCTTGGTATTTGAAAGTGCTAGCGTAGTTCTGATCGTGGACTATCAATTCCGACAACAATCCAGCTACTGCATACTGATCGGGGACAGCGGCTATGCCCAAACATCGTATATGTTCACGCCTTTGCTTCATCCACAGACTCCAGCCGAGTTACAATACAATAGGGCTCACATAAAAACAAGAAACGTAATTGAGCGATTCAAAGGGGTCTGGAAAAGGCGATTTGCATGTCTCAGTAGAAAATTACAAAACAAATTACCAAACACCTTGAATATCATTAGTGCCTGTGCCATACTCCACAATATTTCTATCATGGTAAATGGAGACATGCGGACGCCAGAACCCAGAGTGGTCCAACATAATTCTGCTGCCGTTATCCGAATGCAATTAGGCTTGGCGCAGTATGTTTCCATTTTTTTTATCCTATTTCTTTTGACAGAGTACATCCATCGTTTCTTTGGTCTTCCCCTACTCTTATAATAAATATTCGTAATCAAATCTTTCTTCACAACATGTTCCTCATTCAGCCGCATCACGAACTCATACCATTACAACCATAGACTTACGACAACTTTTCAGACGTCTTCCTCTTTGTATTACTTTGTTATTCCATCCATTCACATGACACTACACATCCCCCATTCATCTGAGCATTTTCATATAAAATTGCCTTTCATTTTGTTTTGTAGCCAAACATTGTGATCCGATGACCTGGTAAAGGTTACGGGAATCCGTTGGATGCGAGTCGCACGGCACCGGTCAATGTGGCAACACTTGGGGGAGGCCTATGTCCGGCGGTGGACGTCTTTCCTTTCGGCTGGAATGATGATGATGATTTTGATCCGTACAAGACAGCAGGTCTTACCATTTATTTGCCTAACCGTGGTGCCTTGATTTTCTTTGAAATCGTTCTCTTCACACTATGGAAAACTTTAAAAATCACATTATTTTCGTATGCAGAAACTGTTCGAAAGATTAATAATGTCTATGGGTACTGTCATAACGGATTGGTCGAAGAAAGCAATGTTTAACAAAATTGGAAAGCCATGGGAGAGGCCTTTGCCCAGCTGTGGGACATAGCGGGCTGATATAAAGTAAAATAAATAAATAAATAACCAAACCGTCTTGAGCAAGTTTGGTGATCAATGCTCGTGCCTTCTCAGTATGAGAAGAGGCTATTGCCCAGCAGTGGGACAGTAATAGGCTGGTATTATTTTTGTAAAAGAAAACACGGTTCATTTTTGGTTCCAACGTTCTCGTTCTGAAAACTTTTACCTGCAGCCTGTGCAATGGACGGCCGGAGACCATAGTTGCTAATACCTATTTTCCGTCGCGTTTAATTTCAAAGCTACCTAGTATGTAGGAGGAATTAGTAATTCATGATTATTACTAAGAATTGCAAGCACTTGCTCCGTGGTAAATATATATTGAGCACAGTTTCTTTCCCAAATCGGTGGGTATTTGGAAATGTTCATTGTCGTGGAATTGTATGAGCTATTTATCAAGATCGCGTAAATAATATAGTAGTGACAAATAATCATAATATGGAGTATCGTACACATAAAAGATGAATACAAGCTTAATTCATTTGGTATTTCTAAAGCATGAGAATGAAAACATCGTGAGGAAACCGGCATGTCCTAGAACCAAAAATTCGAACACATGGGAGCATTAATAGGTTGATGATGATGATGGTGATGAAAATGTTAACGCAGCATTTTGAATCTCAGAGAACAAGAGCGAGCTTGCATAGGTAGCTCGTGAATTCGTGATGTTTGGGAACTAATATTGGTTTATTTTTGAAATTTAGCAAGTTGTATGAGAAACCAATGCGGTACATAAGTTGCTTACCGAACATCATTTATTTTAAATAGTTTTTGGCTAAGGTTTATTTAGCCCCCAACCTACATCTTTAGTATATTTGTGTTGCGGTATTATACATATACTCGTAACTCGTTAATATAGTACATTCCTTGAGTTTAAGAAACTTTTTTTTTTTTTTTTTAATCTACTGAACGGATTTTGATGAAATTTTGCACACAGATACTTTAAAACCTGGATTAAAACATAGGATACTTTTATCCCGGTAGTAAGATCTCATGGGACAATAATCAAACTTCACGCGGGCGAAGCCGCAGGCAGAAGCTAGTAATAATATAATCAGATCGAATACTTCTAAGCTGCTCGGTTCATCGTTCATCGTCGAAGCCAGTTATGGCAAGAGAGGTTCCCACCACCTTACAAATTGAAGCCCCAAGAACACAACCTGGCTACGGACAAACATTTTTTTTTGTTTCGCATGGGCAATCAAAGAAAACCCATCCCTGTTCCTTCCTCGCCCTTTACCTACAGTGACCTGCAGTGGCCTATTTGGAAAGCTCTGAATCGATTGCGTACACAAGTAGGCCGCTGCAAAACATATTTGGCAAAATGGAGTATTATTGGTTCCTCCAATACCGAGTGCAAGTGCGGCGGTCCGAACCAAACTATGCCGGGGCTATCTGCTGAAGTGTCCAAGGTGTTCGTTTACCTGCACTTGTTACGACCTGAATAGCGCCTCTGCCACTGCAATAAACGTGGCCACCTACTGGGGCCAAACTATGTGCGTGTGGATTGAGGGCCACTTTGTTAAAATTCTTTGAAAAAGTGCTTAGGATTTAGAAACATTCCCAAAGAATTGTGAAAGTTGGAATGCCATTTTGTGAAAGTCAATTAAGGGTGTTATGGACTGCAAAGTTAGTATAGGAGTACATCGATACGACAAGCAGAAGAAGGTTCATCTTCCGACTGAATTCTTTGCTCAACTCTGGACGACCGGAACTTGCTAATAGAGCAAACTGGCGAAGAAAAGCTCAGAAGCTGTGAGCTCATAAAGCACAGCTGGGTTGGAGAGACCACCATGAAGCCGCGACGGATTGGAGGCAGCAGGGTACAATTTATTAAAAATTGCGGTTTCAAGGGTGCAAAAATGCAAAATCTGGCACTTCCTTGGATTTTACCCCTATTTTTCTAAATAAGTATGTATGTATGCTCCAGTTTTTTATGTTGATAATTGTGTGATGTTTATATTTATATTTTTGCTGTCTCGTAGGTCCACTAGTCATAAACTGCACAGTGTGAGGTTATGGGTTAGATTCCCAGGCCATGCAGTGTTTGGCGGAACAAGAGAGGGAGAGAGCCTCTCTTCCCGGCCGCCGCGGGAGACGCACCGGGCGTCGGGGGCCACGTGGTGGCTACCGGCCACCGTAGATGCGGGCCTGTGGACGGTTAGCTAGCCGTCCGTCCGTCTAGTGACGACAGACCGTGTCGACGGCGCGTTCGTGTTCCACGCGCGCCTCAAAGAGATGTCAGCAAAAGAGGGGCCCCTCTCTTTTGCTGACATCTCTTTGAGGCGCGCGTTTCGTTTCGTTTCGGCAAGGGCCGAAGCCTGCCGGGGTTGCGGGACTGTTCGAAAGAGATACCGCGGCCCCGGAACGTAAAGGGCGAGGAAGGAACATGGATGGGTTTTAGTCATGACACTCCCTCCCGCTCCGCCCAGAGTGGGAGAAGTCATTTGATGATTTCCCATCCTAAAAAAAAAAAAAAAAAAAAGGCCATGCAGTGTTGTTGGGTTTTACTAACCCATAGACTGGATCTAATGTTACGTAGGACTAAATGAAAATGAAAAATCATTTTCTTTGTTTTTCTATGTCTTTAAATGTGTTATGTAGATATTTTACTTATTTGTTATACATACGTGATACTAATTTTATAATAAAAATCAATTGGCTTGCATAATGTGTAATAATTTATTTTTAATTTTTTTCGGCGTCCTCCCTTGCAGCCTCACTGAATTGAAGCAACTGCGCGGCACTTAAACGGTCCAGCTTTGCATTTTAGTAGGCTTCCTCTGCTGCCTTTAATAGCCACTTCCTCTCCTGCATTTTCATCTGGCTCAGTTCTTCCTCTCTTTCTTGAATCCGCTTTAAGTTTTACACTTTTAGCAAATGTGATTCTTGATCTCGTTCCTCATTCCCTTTTAAATTTTTTGGCCGTGCCTCAAACTCCATGCCCTCGGACTCACAGCCTACATGTTATTTGGTACTTACGCGGTACTTGCGCGTATTATTTATGGAGTTATATTCTTGGGTCAGGCGAACCCAAGCATTTTTTTTGCTGATGGGCTGCCCGTCCACGTCGTACATAAATGGAGCTTGTACTTGCGCACAAGTTCCAGTAAGCAGGATTTTTCTCCGGAGGTAAAGCAAACCTTGAGGCCATTTTAAATTCTTGAGAATGATTCTTGAATGATGAAAAAATATTTATTTGAAAGTTAATCCGATAAGCGGTTTTATGATTTTGTTCTTTGACAGATGATGTCAACCAAGAGCATTCGATCGAACATCAATTTATGACATCTCTAGCATTGTGACGTATTCTATTAAAACATTTTTAGCATATAAAGCAGCTTGCAACCTTCATGCAACATACTTATTTTGAGTTTGATATGGGCAGCATGTTTTGCAGGTAGATTAAGGTGAGTACTCATATGAGCATTTCAACGTATTGTAATGTTTTTACGAAATCTTGGCACGGTGTTCAACGTATTTACTTGTAACATTCCTTTGGTTTCCGTCAAGAATGTGTGATGTAACATTGGTTGATAATTTAAGAATAATGATAAAACTACAAGTTTGCGATTGAAAAGATGTAAAAGGACAATAAAATAAAAGAATATGTTTAGATGGTTTAGACATCTTGATAGAACGAGTAAAAGGCGACTAAAAAAAACCGAAAGAGAACGTAGGAGGACATACTTTGTTGGTACCTAAAGGTTTCTTAAAAAAAGTCAGGTGGCAGTGCTCGAGTCCTGCGTGCGTGTCGCCGCGTGTTCCCAGATATATGAACGTGAATGAAGCAAAAGTAGTACCTAAATCAAGTTTTAACAAAGTGTTAAGCAGCTTGGTGTCTTCATGACTTGTTGAAAATACATGTTTTAGCTAGTCTGTACTCACCCTATGAACATAATTTTGTAGGCGTGTCGGAGGCGGTGGCCTGCAGTGGTTTCCTTGTTACCATGGCAACAAAGACCGTTTCAAGCAAAAAAATGGTCTTAAGCAAGTTTTTGGAATACGGGTGTTAAAACCCAAAATTTTGAATTCGAAATTCAAATTTGAGTTTCGAATGCGTCTCAGTATGTGTGTGCTGTTGTCACGGATTGCTTTTGATTTGTTTATTTTGATATTACCTATTTTCTAGAACACTGTTGGTTTGGTTAATTTTTGTATTATTGTTATTGCCTTTTACTACCTGTAAAATAATGGATCTAGGAGTCAGTACATAATCATCTGCCTAGCCTTTTCCCAACTATGTTGGAGCGACTGCCTATAAAGAAAGGAAAGAAAGAAAAAGCATTTATTAGCCCAACCTAACCCAACCCCCACCCGCCCGCCCGCCTATCTGACTTCCACAACCCAGTTAATACTGGCAAATACGATACCATTTGGTAAGACTGGTTGTCAGACATTTTGGGCCATTGACTACCCGTAACGACTGTCAAAGATGGACCAATGACAGCCGGGACCAACAGCTTAACGTGCTTTTCGAGGCACGGAGGAAACTCGGTATATAAGGGTGGTCACCCATCCACAGACCAACCTAGGCAAGCACGGCTTAACCTAAAGATCGGCCCGAGTGGCTGTTATTCACAAAATCACAAGTATTTTTGGAAATTCATGTTTTTAATATAAGAACTTTACTTCAAACACATCCACGACCCCCATGCAGTGTTTTGAGTGCGTTACTTTGAGTTCTGCCACAAAACATGACTTTTCACAAAAAAAAAGTAGTTTCCCAGCAATAATTTTTGCGTTAAGTTACTTAGTATGATGTACAGAATGCTTGGTTGACGGCTTCGTGATGAGTCGGTTTTAACACTGTAGGTAAATGCTCATTGATGGAAAAGGAGACTGACCAAAATACAAGATGATGACGGTGGTGTGGCATTTTGTAACCAATGATAGTCGAAAAAAAGGAATAAATAAAACCGATTTGAACTACTCCTTAAACTGTTCTAAGACAAGACACCTATTATTCGGATTCATGTGCGTATTGATATTTATCACTTATTTCTGTGAAGGATAACATCGTGATGAAATCAGCATACCTGAGAGATATTTCTCGACGGTATGGAAAGCCAAGTCAGCCGAAAGACGTCTACAGCTGGATATAAGCCTCCCGGAAAGAGGGTTGCCATAATCGCCACGCTTGGCAGGCCGGTTGGCGATCGCAGTACAGTTGCTACAAAAGCACAGATAATGCTGCTGCCCACTCTCTGGTAAGTCCCTAAGTCGCCTCTTACGACACCCACTGGTTGATATGGGTTGGTGCTACTCTTTACAGTCAGACTCTCTGACTCTGACACCAGAATAAGTATACAAACCACGGGATAAAATAGAAGAAGAAGACAATTTTCAGAAAGTACTCGTATCTTCGATTGATTATAACTTGTCCGGGTCTCTATGTAAATCTGAGCATATAAAATTTCCTTTTCGCATTTCCTAACTCATTTTGTCGCAAAACATAAAAAAATATATGTCAACATTAAAGTCCTAGGTCTCAACTATTCCAGAATTTATTGGCTAGGTTTTATGGGCCATAACATTTAATATGTAAAGATCAGGTTGACAGTCAAATGGGGTCTTAAAGTAGTAATTGGTACTTACTGTTGAGCTGGTTTACATTTCCATATAAATATCCTGATATTTATTAATGTCTATTTTTAATAGATTTTTTATTTTATTTGGGTAACCCTGCGCGATATATCATCTCGCCTACATTATCCAGAGAGTAAACAGAAGTGTGTAAATCATCCACTATAGTAACGATTAAGTTCTTTTAACAAACATCACTAGGGCCTGCGGAACCATGTTTCGGTCCCATTGTAAAATCCGGTTTTCTTGGGACTGAAATCGGGTTCCGCATGCCCTAAACATCACACCTATGATCTTTGAAGGGTTAAGCAGTGGTCTTCCTAATATTACACCTACATTTCGCCAGTCATCTGATGCAATACAGAGCTAGTCTATTGCCATCAAACGGGGATCGATCAAGGCTCCTTTGTTGCTAATGAGGAATACATTTATTAAAAAAAAAAAAAAAAAAATCGCTGGACATTAACACACAGCGCCATCTAGTGCCACACTAAGCAAGGCTTGTGTCGTGGACACCAGATAGTTGATATACTACATATATACTTTTTTGTTTGTAAATACATACTTATTATACATATCAACATCCATGACTCGGAAACAAATGTCCATGCTCATCACACAAACATTTGCTCCTACCGGGATTCGAAACCAGGACCCTATGAACGTAAGGCAGGCTCACTACCACTACGCTATTCGAGTCCTAAATGCTAAAAAAAAAAAAAAAAAAAAATGCTTTGGTACTTACATAACATGGACGAGGCGAAAAAAGTATGTAAAGTGCCGCCGTGCTTCTTTTTTTTTGGGACAAGCCCGCCACACACGTCCAAACCACTGTAACTCCTGTGCGCCAGAATCAACAGTGGCGACCACCAGAAAAGCGCCGAGACAATGAAGCTCGACGAAGTCCCAGAGAATGAATTTAACTGTCTTGGATCCCGCAATGAAATTAATCAGAAAATATAGCGGAGGAGTAGGAAAAGAACCGTAATTTCCACTTCCCTCCATATCAGCAGGAGACAGAACGAAACAAGGCCAATAGGCACAAAGGGACGTTTACAACTGGGATAGGCCCAGTTGCCTAGCACCACGGATAAATATTAACGTTAATGGGTCCTAAATTGAGAGCTGTTATATTTGATTCCAATTCCATTCTGTGGGTTCTGCTTACCCTTATGATGTAAAAAGTCGGGTGTTTATTAAATACTAGCGGATGTCACGCGGTTTCACCAGCATAGTTCCCGTTCCCGTGGGAATACAGGAATAAAAAGTAGACTATGTCACCCGAAGATAGTGTAGCTTTCCAACGGTGAAAGAATTTCTCAAATCGGTCCAGTAGTTTTTGAGTTTATCGCAAACAGACAGACACGTGGCGGAGAACTTTGTTTTAAAATATGTATAGTATATATTTATTTATGTACACACAAAATACTTAACAGGACATCAATATTAGTATAGACTATAGACAAAATAATCACACACCTTTTAACTAGGCCAGAAAATAAACGTGAAATAGAATAAAATATCAAATTAATACTAGCATGGAAGTAATGGCTAAAATATTCAAATGTATGTAGGTTAGGTACTCCACATATTTTAATAAACCGTCTGTGAATAAAATTTTATGTTTTACGCTATCGAAACTGTTATTTGTTTTGCTGAAACTGTTAAATTATATTCAGGAATGTTTTAATTACAAAATGTTATATGTTAGTTCATTTTGGGAGTATCATACATATTAGCCTTACTGACGTTGAGGACTGTTTCCAGAATATTCTATTACCCTGTTACAAAGTAATAGAAGTATTCAGGAAATGTTTTATCTCTGCATCACCCGTTTTTTTTTTTTTGAAGATGGGTAATCATCAAATGACTTCTCCCACTCTGGGTGGAGCGGGAGGGAGTGTCAGACTTTTACTGACTAAAACCCATCCATGTTCCTTCCTCGCCCTTTATGTTCCGGGGCCGCGGTATCTCTTTCGAATAGGCTCGCAACCCCGGATCTCTACATCACCCTAAGGTAAACTGGTAGAAAATGATTAAGTCCGCTTTTGTACAGTTTTTACTTGTGCATAAAGTTTTAATAAATAAAATACAAAAATGTATTTATTTGTCGAGTCAGCAGAGGTACCCAAACTTATTATTTTTTTGAGTTAGACCACTTTGAAAATTTTCTGGTTTCGATGGACCCTGCTACTTTTCAATCCTGTGGACCAAAAAAGAAAAGCAAGAAATTTGCAATATTATTTTGTCGTGCTATTTGTTAGGATTTCATGACGACTTTAGCTCCTAAGATTTTTTTTTGCAAAAAATAATAATCTAAAAATTAGAATCTAATAGCTTTTAAATGCTTTATTTTAAAGTATCAATAAAACGAAATACAACCTGTCATCACCGGAACAATTGCTTTTTTTTACTTTTTTGAGCAGCGTATTATCTGCTTACATTGATGGATAAATAATAATAATAATAATTCATTTATTTCAGATTATTAAAATCCATAAAATACAAGCACATTCAAAACATAAATCACATAAAATTAAATGAAAATTGAAATAGTAAAATTACATTAAAATAAAAACATAAATTACATAAAATTAAATTAATATCAATTAGTAAAATAACATCAAAATTAAAACAAAAACAAAAGTGTGTTACCTAGTACTTATAAGACAAAAACATAAACAAGCAATGACCTGTATCAGTGAGCGCCCAAAACTATGCGCATCCATTTATTCTGGATTGGACAATCCGTGCGAGACACAATCATCTGCAGGATGCCGTTGCCACTGCCACGCACACGTTGTGACAAGGAAGCTACCCTTTTGCGCACAATCGCATGGAAGCCGTCCGTACGCGCCTCCGCAAACATACCAGACGCACTACAATAGCGAGGCAGTCGCATCAGCATCCTGAAAATGTTGTTATATTGGACACGCAGAGCATCAGCAGCCCGCTGAGTGTAATTTACCCACAAACTGCTCGAGTAAAAAGACTGACAATACGCCTTGAAAAGAGTTATCTTAACTTCCCTCGAGCATCGAGCAAACCTACGCGCAACCATGTTCCCTCTGACTGCTAATGCTCTGCGCTCCCTCTCAATGTCAGCGTCATCCTGCAATTCGTCTGTCACAATGTGCCCCAGATACTTGAAACTGCTCACCACTGCCAGAGCTGCGCCATTAAGCATAATAGGCGGAACATGAGGTGGACCACGTTTTCCACTCTTAAAAAGCAGAACTTCACTCTTCTTACAGTTATATTTCAAGCCATGTTCCGCCGCATATGCCTCACAGATCGCTACAAGTTTACGGACTGCCCCCACCGAAGGCCCCAGCAGTACCATGTCGTCTGCATAGCTGATATTATTGACGCTAACTCCATCCACGTAACAACCCACATGAGTACTGCTGAGCTCACCGATGAGGTCATCAACATATAGGTTAAACAACAGAGGTGAAGTAATGCCCCCCTGCCTCACGCCACACTCCATGCCATATTCCTGGGACAGAGCCCCCGCCCAACGTACCTGGTTTCGCTGGCACCGATACCAATGCCTTAACACTGAGACAACCTCGGCCGGTACACCAGTGCTCTCCAGCTTCATCCACAGTCTATCGTACAAAACAGCATCGAAGGCTCTGGACAAATCCAAAAAGCACGCGTATACCGGCGTACTCCTGTCAGTGTAATACTTGACAGCCTGCTTAACACACAAGATAGCACTTTCCGTAGAAAGTCCGCTTCTAAAGCCGAATTGGGCATCGTGTAGTTTGACGTAAGCTTTAAGGGATAAAGCCAAGCCAACATTTTTGAAAATATCGAAACTAGAAAAATTTTCATACTTACAACTTGTGAGCCCCTTTTTTTTTTCACGCCTAACGTTTCCCCGTCGGATCTCCCGTGGACCCCTGGGGGTCCACCTGGACCACTTTGGAAATCACTGGTCTAGTGGTTGCAAGCGCAACTGCTGAAAATGAGGTCCTTTTTTTGGGTTCATGTTTGGGTTTTTTTGTCACTAATTTCTCAGTAGCAGACACGGAGTCTGGATCTATGCTAGGTTGATAGCAATAGGCTATAACATGGGACTTAAACATAACTGGCGAAATGTGGGTGAACTATTAGATACACCTCTGCCTAAGCCTTCGAGAATAACAGGCGTGATGTTATGTTATGTTGATATCTGTCAGAGTCCATTGTCCGTAATTTGTCTGTTTTTTTTTTCTTTTCTTTTCTTTTTTTTTTACTTTTTTTTTTCTTTATATTCTGTATGGACTATGTCTGATATAAATAAATTATTATTATTATTTCCTTTATTCATTGCTTAACATATTAATTACATTTTTAAATATTTATTTATAAAACTAAATTTAAACAATAAATCATTTAAAAACATAAAAAACAGTAGCCCACCAGCGCTGGGGACAGGGTCCGAGCTACCGGTGGTCAGGGCTCTTGAGAGAGGAACCTCCTAACAATACGTGCCGTGTCGAGAAGTACTGCTTTCTGAATCAAGCCCTTGATCCAGCTGCCAAGCGAGAGCCTCCTAAGATGTTGGTCGAGGCTCTTGGCTATTAAGCCATTGGCCGACACGACTATCGGCACAATGACTGCTGTACTCACATCCCACATGTCAACAACCTCGCGAGCCAGATCTAGATATTTGTTTTTTTTATCTTGCTCTGCTTTCACGAGGTTCTCGTCATGCGGGACCGTTATATCAACAATCATTGTGCGACGCTCCAATCGATCTATCACCACAATGTCAGGCCTATTGGCAACAACAGTCCTGTCGGTGGTGATAGGTCGGTCCCAATACAACGTGATTTTACCATTCACGAGAACTGGTTCGGGCGAATACTTATAGTATGGCACTTCTGATTCCACAAGGTTGTATTTCAAAGCAAGTTGCTGGTGGATAATCCTGGCAACAAGGTTGTGTCTATGCAAGTACTCTCCGTTAGCCAGACTAGAACACCCAGAAATAATGTGTCGGATCGACTCTCCCGGACGGTGGCATGCCCGACATATATTATGTCAACCGTGTCGTCCTTCACAATGTATTTTCGGTAGTTATTCGTCATCATAACTTCGTCCATAATTGCACAAACAAAACCTTCGGTTTCCCCGAAGAGGTCACCAAAGCGTAGCCAGGATACGGACGCTAAGAAGTCTACATCAGGGCCATGTAGGGCCCGGTAAAAGCGTCCGTGAAGCTCCTTGCTTTGCCATTCTTCCCTGCGGTCATTAGTGTCTAATACTTTAGGCTTGCGCCAGTTCTCGTTAGCCAGGGAGAGCGGGGTGAGGCCCTTGTCCACTGAGACCACATCTCGGTGCATCCCCACGTCAGCTTCCAGGAAATATTCCCTGAGACTGCATACCTCTCGGTTGTGCAGGTTCTTAGCATTTAAGAAGCCTCGACCCCCGCACTTCCGAGGGATATACAGTCTCATCATCGACGACCGTGGGTGATGCATTCGATTTGCGGTCAGCAGTGTGCGTACCCTCCTATCCAGGGCATCAAGTTCCGTCAGAGTCCATTTGAGTATGCCGAAAGAGTACATTAAAACCGGCATGACCCAACCATTGAAGGCGCGCACCTTGTTTCCACCTGAAAGAAGGCTATTTAAAACCTTCTTCAGGCGACCGAAGATGCGCTCCCTCAACGATTGCTTCATGTCAGTTACGTTAATGCCTAACGCTTCCGACATACCCAAATACTTATAGCTTTCGGATGAGGAAAGGGATCTCAGGTGTATGGAATCCGAGAGCTGAAGTCCCTCGGATTCCATAATCTCCCCTCGCTTTACATACATGACTGCACGTTTGTCCACACCAAATTCCATCCTGATGGCGTTACTAAAAGTTTCAGTTACTTTTAGTAGCTCCATCAGTTGCAATTTGTTGGGGGCAAAGAGTTTCAGATCATCCATGTAAAGCAGGTGAGATATAACCTGACCATCTTTCCTCAACCGGTAGCCTAGTCCTGAATTCTCCAGCAATGTGCTTAGAGGATTCAGGGCTAAGCAGAACCAAAGTGGACTCAGACTGTCGCCCTGGAATATCCCCCGTTTAATCCATACAGGATCATCGTTCCCCTGGATCTGTCGACATCCTGGATATCGAAGGACCGTTTTCCATTGCCCCATACATGACTCAAGGAAGGCGCGTAGAGTTGCATTTATTTTGTACAACTCCAGCACCCTCATGAGCCATGTATGAGGCACAGAATCATAGGCCTTCTTATAATCTATCCAACATGTAGACAGATTCTTTCGGGAGCGGCGAACCTGTTGGCTAATGGCCATATCAATGAGGAGCAGCTCCTTAGTACCACGGGACCCGTTCCTACATCCATTCTGAGAGGCAGACATGATAGCATTACTCTCAATATGTTCGTTGATTTTTGCTCTCAAAATGGATGTAAGAACTTTATAGACCGTTGGTAAACAAGTGATTGGTCTATAATTTTTAGGCTCCGCAGTACTACCTGATTTATGGAGCAGGTGGGTAATTCCTGTCGTCATGAACTGGGGCAGCGATCCTGACTCTAAAGCTGATTGAAACTGGGACGCCAAGCAAGCGTGTGATCTTTGGAACCACTTAATCCAGAAGTTGTGCAGTCCGTCCGGCCCTGGGGATTTCCAGTTAGGCAGCGGACGGACCGCACGAGCTACGTCTTGGGGGCTGATGATGATTGCCCCCATTTCTGGTATTTGATCACACACTTGTTCAACCTTCCGGATCCAATCACCCTCAGTGTGACTGACAGGCACCGACCAGAGGCTGCGCCAGAATGAACACATGGCATCATCATCTGGTAGACGCGTGTCAGTCACACCTTGGTCCGGTCGCTCCCAAGCCCTATATACCCACCTTTCATCACTTTGGAATGTGCGATTCTGAGTGTATCGCTCCACTCGCCGCTTATACCGACGAATACGGCTAGCCCATGCACAGATCTTCTGCTTCAGGAAGTCGATACGCTCTGTGACGCAGGCCAAGTAATCTCGAAAACTAATATCAGTTCCCGAGAACGCCCGCCTCACAAAGCGCATCACTCTAGGGCGAGTATTGCCCTCCCTGAAGCAGATTAACTTGCCGATGAGTGCCCTAGCCTCACCGATACGTCGCTCAATTCTGCACTGCCAAGCTGGAACAGCTAATTTCAATCGTGGAGCTCTGTCGTTGTTGGGGAACTTGACCTGAGCTACACGACACGCCGCTACAGCTCCACAGTACAATATTGAGTGAGTATCGGCGAGGTCTTTACTGCTGTCAAAGCAATTTGACATCAGTAAAGACCTCTCTCTCTCATCTAGAGCACACACCAGCGCCTTGTTTTTCTTGTGCATAGGCAAACGAGGCAAACGTGGTCTAAGTTCAGGCGGTGTGGAACGATACTCCCGGAACGCACCCTCCAAAGCGCTCCTCAATTGTGCGTTGCATTGAGTACTCACGGATATAACTTCGTCCCCATCCTCTTCACCACCGTAGTCAGATCGCAGTGGTGCACTGGGGATAGTTTGTAGCTGCACTGCGATCATTGGCGAAGCAGGCGTAACTAGGTTACTCCGTGATTCGGAGCGTAGTCGATCAAGTACGGTGTCATCCAACATATGGTTACGCTGGATCACCCGCACTTGATCCGACAGTCGTTGTGCCTCTACGTTGACAGCCGGCTCAAGTACCTGAAACAGAGAGAGCATTCGACTACGGTACGCAGTCAAGTTACTTCCCCCCTCAGTAGCCCCATAATATGCGCGCATGACGTTTTCATTCATGGACTGAGTCCATCGCATGCGCGACACATTTCCACCGGCAGCGGGGACCCTGCTCGGGGCCTGTTGGCCTCGAAGTCCCAAGCCCGCTGGTGGCCGTCCTCTTCCTCGTCGTCGTCCTCGTGATGGTGGTGGTGGGGGTGTCGACGGCGGGGAGAAAAACTCGTCGCTCGAGCTCGACGCAACTGCAGCGACCGGTGACACGGTGCTCACGGGTGTGGCGCGTCCCGGCGGCTGCGAGGCGGAGCTGAGCGACGAGCCCGGAGATGTTGGGTGTGCTTGTCTTAGAAGTTGTGCCCGGTGCCTCGTTAACATTGGTGACATTTCATTACTGTGGTATTAAACGATTTCCGTATGGTCCATTTTTATAAAATTCCTGATGTCCAGCATATTTGAGGTTCTTTTTTTTTCTTGTTTATCATTATATAATCTTGCTTTTCTGGACTTAATTGTTGTATATAAAATTAAAATTCGGGATGAGGAAAATTTATGTATTGTCACTTTGACACTCGGGCCACAGATTATTATTATTATTATATCGGACCTACATCTTTATCATCTGCCTAGCCTTTTCCCAACCATGTTGGGGTTGGCTTCCAGTCTAACCGGATGCAGCTGAATACCAGTATTTTACATGGAGCGACTGCCTATCTGACCTCCACAACCCAGTTAGTACTGGGTAATACGGTATTCCTGAGTAAGACTGGTGGATACACTTTTTGGGCCACTGACTACCTGTTACGACTGTCAAAGATCTACAAATGACAACCGGAACCAACAGCTTAACGTCCTTTCCGAGGCACGGAGGAAACTCGGTATGCAGTGGGTGGTCACCCATCCGCAGATCAACTTAGGCAAGCACGGCTTAAACCTAAACATCGACCTGAGCGTCTGATATTATTTAGCCCCTTAAATAGGACCTATATTTTCATTAATTAGGGTTGGGTAAAACGCTATAAATGTTGTAAAGTAACGTCACAAATAAACAAGGATTGCCCTGCTTCCCTCAGACGTTAATGGCCCTTAAGGGTAAAAAATTGGTTTTCAATAGTCTAGTCTCTAGAGCCTAGTTTCGGTAGGATACCTGGAGGTTTTAGGAGAAGGATTGTATAATAAGTTAGTGAAACAATGTAAAAACAATACATTTTTCAGGCAGAAGTACAAATTAACACCTCAACTATTAGTAGGGTTGCCAACATTTCTTCAGCAAAATATAGTATTTTTCAAAATAAGCTACAATAAATATAGTACGCCACAAAAAAATATAGTATTTTAAGGAAAAAGCAAAAAAAAAAGACATAATTTTGTTCTTGATTAATATTTTTTTCAAAAAAAATATTTTCAACACACTTGCTCAAAAAATGCATAATTTACGAAGCCTGTATACATTGTTCGAAAGTTAAAAATTACGCACCATACAACGGACCGTGCGGTAAAATAGGTACTCTCACTTAAGTACCTATTTTATAGCACCCCCCCTTGTATAGCACCGTGCGTATTTATTTAACTTCTTTAGCAAGTTATTTTCGGTATTTTTTTTAATATGTCGCCATTTTTTATATGTATTTTTGTCAGTAAACTCATTACAATCTTTTACTTTTGGGAGATTTTTGTTGATGAATGATGATGCATCAGTCAAAAGATAATGTTAATATTCTTTTGCACGTTTGTAATTTTTTTTATGAAGGATTTGTTTGTTAAATTTCGGTGTTGAAAATATAGTATTTTTGCGTACCTACTATATATTTCTTCAACAGTATAATTATAGTACGCAGAGCCGAAATATAGTACAATATACTATATATTATAGTACGGTTGGCAACCCTAACTATTAGTCCCAAAGCAAAAGGTATAGTGGACTTTGTAATTGCTTTACTACTCATCATCTATAGTAAAAGTTTGCCACGGGAAGAAAATAACTATAGATATAATATTAATAATACATTGCATAATTTGACATTGAATAGTAATGTATTTCACATAATTGACATAAACAATTATATTGGCAATAATTTTTATTTGACAAAAGATAGATATCTTGTAGACAGGTGCTATGTTACAAAATACTGCAAAAGACAAGTAGCTGCATCGCTATCTTATTATTTTTCTATTACAGCCAAGAACTTGGCTAATCAAGTTGCCCCTGTTAATCAATGCAATATCGAGTTAAATTACTCTGCCAATAATTTGTCTACATTAACTCAATCAATGAATCATTTAAATTAGAAATTGCGACAACAGAGGCAACCTCTTGCAATATTATAAGGAAACCAGATAGTAAATCGGGTGAATGTTTTGAGAGTTTTAATAGTATCAACCTGGTTCATCAAAATATTCAAGGATTACTGAACAAAGAATTAGAAGTAGAACTTTTTTTGAATTGTAACAACATAGACATTCTTTGTATAACGGAGCACTGGCTTAAATGTCACCAATTAATTTTCAATTTTAGTAATCACCAGGTTGGTAGTTCATTCTGCAGAGTAAATGCTATACATGGCGGCGCATTAATCCTAGTAAATAATCATCTTAAATTTAAAGAACGGAAGGATATTGTAAGCCTATCTGTTGAGCGAACAGTTGAAATAGCCTGTATAGAATTGGAGCAGTTTATCATTTTAAGTGTATATAGACCTCCTTCAGGGTTGTATGATTGTTTTGAAAAGGTAATGGATGAAGTATTGCATAAAATCTGTAGTTCTAAGAAGTCTATAATCACTTGTGGTGATTTTAATATTAATTTGTTAGAAAATTCTGGGTTAAGTACAAAAATTTTAAGCCTGTTTCAGTCATACAATCTTGAAAATCAATTTCTCGAGCCCACTAGAATAACTCCTACTAGTGCCACTTGCCTAGATAATATTTACACTGACATTATACCCACCCAAAAGGTAATTATTAATTTAATAGATTCAGATCATTGTGGACAATTGATCACAATTCCAAATGTAAACAAGAAAGTCTCTAAAAAAGATATCATTGTTAATCCAAAAAGTAAAAATCGCCTGGAAACTTTTAAAACTAAACTTTTATCAAAACTACTACTTTTGTCAGCCAATGATGATCCCAACCAACACTATAACGATTTTTTCAGCGTGTATTGCGCACAATTTGAAACCACATTTGTCCCTAAGACAATTTCGGTAAATAGTAACGCTTCTTTCAATGACTGGGCCACCATTGGTATTCATAAGAGTCGAAAACGACTTTATGAACTGTATGAAGAGCGGACTTATACAAACACTGTAGAATTTAATTTGTATGTTAAGAATTATTCTAAATTATTTAAAAAAGTTTGTTTCTTAGCAAAGTCACGTTACTTGAGTTCAAAAATTAAAAATAGTAGTAATGTGATTAAAATGACATGGAACATTATTAATAGTGAAACGGGAAGGTCTTGCAACCGAAATAGTGACATCAGCCTTGCTATTGGCGATAATATTTTAAATTCTGACACTCAAGTATCCACAGCCTTTGAGAATTTCTTTGCGGATATTCCCGTATCGACAACTAAATTGCTTAACTCGTCACCTGCTGCTGCCGAGTCTTTACCGACTAAAGGAAAATGTTTCAGTCTGTGATTCCGAATTTAATTTTCAATATGTCACTTGTAAAGATATAATTAAAACTTTTCACACATTAAATGTTAAAAAGACCGCCGATCTATGGGGTCATTCTGTGGACGTTGCTAAATCCATTATAAACGTTGTAGCTCCTTCTTTAGCTGTAATATTTAACGATTGTATTGACCGTGATGAGTTTCCTGATCTAATGAAATATTGTAAAATAATACCATTGTTTAAATCGGGCAGTACATCGGACCCCACTAATTATAGACCCATTTCAGTACTACCCACCTTTAGTAAGATTTTTGAAAAATTAATTTTGGCACAAATACAAAGTTTTTTCAATAAACATCAGTTATTGCATAAAAAACAGTTCGGTTTTACAAGGGGTCGTTCAACTACTGATGCCGGTGTTGAACTTTTAGGACACATTTATAATGCTTGGGAGGACAAATGCGATGCTTTGGGAATTTTTTGCGATTTATCTAAAGCTTTCGATTGCGTTCTTCATGAAACATTAATCAGGAAACTACACCACTACGGAATCCGTAACGCCTCTCTGGATCTTCTTACGTCATATTTGAGTGATAGGATTCAGAGAGTTGATGTTAACGGGAAAAGATCTCCCGGATCCGTAGTATAAATGGGGGTACCCCAGGGCTCTATTCTTGGTCCATTTTTGTTTCTTATTTACATAAATGACTTGCCTTACCTCATAAAGGATATTCATGACGTAGTATTGTTTGCAGACGACACTTCTCTTTTATTTAAACTCAAACGTCAGCAGCCAGTTATGGATAATGTTAATAGCGCCCTGGCAAAAGTCGTTAATTGGTTTAATGTTAATAATCTACTCTTAAATGAAAAAAAAAACCAAATGTATTAAGTTTACGATACCCCATGTAAGACAAGTGGAAACTACTGTACTAATTAAGGATGAAGAGTTGATTGTCGAAAAAACTTAGCTCGGCAGCATACGCCGTTAGAAAAATTCGTGACTTAACTGACTTAGACACAGCTCGTTTAGTTTACTTTAGTTATTTCCATAGCATGATGTCGTATGGTATTCTCCTGTGGGGCAATGCCGCCGATATTCAAACAATATTTGCTTTACAAAAAAGGGCAATTCGTTCAATTTATAAACTAAGTCCCAGATACTCCCTCAGAGAAAAATTTAAAGAGATTAATATTCTCACTGTATATTTGTGTGTGTATTTCTGTGTGTATATTTTCTTACTGTGCCCTCTCAGTTTATTTATGAAAACCTTTTGTACGCACACAAAAATATTAATTTGTTTAAAAAATACAGTGATATCCACAACATAAATACGAGGAACAAACACAAATTTGTTGTTCCTGCAACGAGACTCAAAAAAATAGGGGACGTACGTTCAGATGCCAATGTATACGTTTTTACAATAAACTTCCGAGCTTCAAGCACTAAGCCTGAATAAATTCAAATCGTTTATTAAACGAAAGCTATGCCTGAAAGCTTTCTATCGTGTCAATCACTATCTCGAAGATAAAAAGGCTTGGGATTAAACTGCTCCAATGAAATTTGCTCTGTGAATGTTGAAATTTCGGACTTCGCTTGTTTATTGTTGATTCCTTTATTTTATACACTGTGACCTTGAATGATTTGACATGAATACTTAGTTCAGTATTTTATTATTTTTTACGTTTCATTATTTTTTATTTTATTTTTTATGTGTGTGTATTTGACATGAATATTTACTTGTGACTGTCATGACATTTAATGATTTGACATGAATACTTAGTTCAGTATTTTATTATTTTTTACTTTATTTTCGTTTATTTTATGTGTGTGTTTTTGACATATCGTATTTTTATTGACATTCGAATTTGAATTGTAAATTATTATTTATTTTATTTAATTATTGTGAATGTGAGGACCTTGTGGGTCACTTTTTGTTGTTTTTTTTTCCCACGACTGTCTGGCAGTTTGAGTGCTATAAGCGACCTACCCAAATGTCCTTTCTTTGGTATTGTTCGTCGTTTCGTTGAGCTCCTTGAGTTATAAGTCGAGCTACACGATAACTGACAAATGCTTGCACTGACTGGACAGGTCCACTCAAATCTGTGTGGTTCTTTCTTGAAAAGACCATCTCAGACACTAATCTGCATAGTCCTCATGTGAATTAAGCAAGATTGTCTGGACTTCAAAAGAGACTATGACCTCTGAGTTTGTTTCGGCTGTTTCTTCTCAGAGTAGTCAGGTACGAAACACCGGCGTCATCTAGTTTAAAAAAAAATTGACGTGTAAAAGTGTTTGAGAAAACCTACTTGCTGAATAAATATCATTTATCATTTATCATTTATCATCATCTGCCTAGCCTTTTCCCAACTATGTTGGGGTCAGCTTCCAGTCTAACCGGATGCATACCATTACTTTACATGGAGCGACTGCCTATCTGACCTCCATAATCCAGTTAGTACTGGCTAATACGACCCTTTGGTAAGGTTGGTTGATAAACTTTTGCGCCAACGGCTTAACGTGCTTTCCGAGGCACCGAGGAAACTTGGATGGTGGTCACAGAACCACGTCAGTGAACAAAGTCTGCGGAATTCAGTGCTGGATCCTCAGCTTCCTTGTACCTAATTATAATCTGGATCCCTTTAAGTTTCGGGTGAATCAGTTTCTTCTACGCAATCGTACTCCTCTCTAGACCATCATCAGGCGAGATGCGGCCAAATTCACGCTTTTTAGTACAAACTAAAAAGAAAAAAAAAAAACTCTTTTGCAAAAAGTTTAGTGGTTCACTTACCCCTTCACAGCGCACTGGCGTGGTGTTACGTTATGAACTGGTGTAAACAATAGACAGCCATGAGATTTCAGCAATCCCAGTTCATTTGCTATCATTTATTGAAGAGTTCCGTTGCCTAGCTCCGAAGTTCTTCATCAGATCTTCACCAAATTGAAGTAGGACCACTCTAAGAAAGTACACTTCCTAAAACTACCCAAATCGCTTCATGTGTGCCTATAAAATCTCTCTATTTCTCCAGGATTCCATCATCAGATCCTGATGTGATGATTATGGGTATACCCTGTCAAACAGAAAAAAAAATCCAAATCGGTCCAGCTATCTTTAAGTAATCGGGGAACATACTTAAAAAAAAGGTTCCGACGGTCGGTTAAAAAAGATTTGTCTCTAGCTAACACACTACCTAGCCTTTTAGGAAATACAGGCGAGATTTTATATTTACTTGTATTATTGTTGTATTAAACTTATATTGTCACTTACGGGATATCTTCCGTGATTATTTATTGTTTTGAGCTCCCGATATTTCGACGCTATTGCAAGCGCCATGATCGCGGGTTGACTGGAGACTGCGGGTGGATGGAAAATAAAATTGTTACGAGCAGACAAATCGGTCTACCCTCTTTCTTTGTCGGGAGCTCAAAACAATAAATAATCACGGAAGATATCCCGTAAGTGACAATATAAGTTTAGTTTTAAACCGTGAAAGCCTAAAACAGTGTATTGTTGTATTTTTGTACATTAAAAAAAATTGGTGCTGGGAGACGCTTTTGTTTTGGGGTGAAATGTCATGTTTTGGTAATACGGGGGTAGTGATGTGGATGTGTTTAAAATAAAATCTCACATTTAAAACTTGTGTTTAAAAAAAAAACTTGTCACTAAGTTGGAATTTTTAACCCCAACATCTCGGTAACTAGAATATAAGGTTGCCAGGTACGGTGCAGAACAAAAAAAAATGTTCTCAATGACGGGGAGAAGGAGTGCCTTTCGGCATCGTTATGATGTTTTCACATGCCATCTAATACTTAATAAAAAATACCTAAAGCTAGTTCCTTTGTAAGCAACTTAACCATTTTTTTTACGGATAGGAAATCATTAATTAACTTTTCTCACTCTGGGCGGAGCGGGAGGGAGTGTCAGACTTTTACTGACTAAAACCCATCCATGTTCCTTCCTCGCCCTGTACAGGGTGTAAACCACCACATCACAAAGCCGTTAACCAAGCATTCTGTACATCAATCTAAGTAACTTTACGCAAAAATGATTGCTGGGAAACAGCTTTTTTTTTTGAGATTATAAATCATGTTTTGTGGTAGAACTCAATGTAACGCACTTAAAACATTGTGCTGATGGATGGATTGAAAAGTACGGGGGTCGTGGAGGTGTTAAAAGTCAAAATCTTACAAAAAAAACTTGTATTTAAAAAAAAAAAAACTTATCAAAAAGTTGTAGCTTTGTAGCTTTGACCCCCCATATCTCCGTTACTAGAAGGTTCCCAGGTATGGTGTAGAACAAAAAAATTATCGCAATGACGGGGAGAACTAGTGCCTTTCGCCTTTCGGCTTCGTGAAGAGGTGTTTTACACCCTTTATGTTCCACGGTATCTCTTTCGAACAGTCCCGCAACCAAGCAACTAAACCCTTGGGTGGCGGCTTGTACTAATAAAAGTCATCAATCTAAAATGCCATAAAAATCACTGGATAATTTAATCCAAATTAGTTTTCATTTTCACAAAGCGGATTTCAATATAAAAACTGTTCCTTCATCCGTGACATGGGCACGCGCATTGTAATATATTATGCGTAATGAATTAAATGACACAACCATGAAAATAAGTTACACAATATAGGTATTTACATGCTTTTAGTACTAAATTGATTTCATTGAGAATGGAATGGAATGGAATCATGGTATGTAGTGGGGCTCTAAGAATGGCGGAATCAAAGTTGGAATCGTCGCAGGGAAATGAGACGAGAAGAGATCATTATCCAGCCATTTGCCTACTTAACTTGGGGAAATCAATTTCGCCATCGAACACAGTTAACTCTCCATAAATGACCTGGATGAAGCTCATGCTAGTACTGAATACCAGTATTTTACATGGAGCGACTGCCCATCTGACGTCTACAACCCAGAAAGGGGGCGTCCATTTATTCATCATCATCATCATTTCAGCCGAAAGACGTGCCACTGCTGGACATAGGCCTCCCTAAATTGTCGCCACATTGTCCGGTCCCGTGCGACTCGCATCGAGCGGATTCCCGCAACCTTCACCAGGTAATAGGTCCATATATTATGAGATTCCAATTTGGCGTTTTTTCGACACCCCTCTCCCCTTGGTGAGATTTGACTTGACCCTCAACCCCTCCCATAATCTCACTTAAGATATATCAAAATGTGTTGTTTAGTGTAATAACGTTAATCTGTGCTTGATTGCGTTGGAATTGTTTTAAAAACATAATTTTCTCTTACAACCTGCTTAGACCCCCTTCTCTTCTTCGTGAGATTGGGTGAGATTCGACTCGACGCCCTCTCTTCTCACGTAATTAATGGACGTCACCAAACTAGTAAAACGATACCCCTTGAAGACTGGTTGTCAGAGTTTCGGTATCTTATTATTCTTTGCAAAGTAATAATGCGATTATTCCTCGATTTCTGTGGCCACACACGCAAACGCTTTATACATTTGTATCTGACTACGTATCTCAAAACGCTATTCAGCCACACATTCACATCCATCTATTTTGAACTTTAATCCCTCGTAATAAGGTCACAATATGTTTATGTTAATAAACTTTATTTACTTTAGCTCCTGAGGTACCCACGCGATGTCAAAGTTCTAATCATTCCTAGGGTATTAATTTAGATACAAGTTTCTGGCAAAGTAATGTAAACTCTATCGTGGAAAGAATAGGTTTTAGTTTTGGTTGAGTGAGTTTCTGAAAGTTGTGTGGGCGTGAATATTCGTAGAAATACTAGATAAAATAGTTTATTGGAGTAATATCTAGTTTTGATACTGAAGTAAACGAGTTTGCCTAATGTATATACTTTAGTATGGGAATATAGGAAGCCAGTAGCTGGGTGTAGGATTACATACATAATCATTTGAATATGTATTGCAAATTATTATGATGTGGTTATTTAACTGCTTCCCTCCATGGTATGGCGACTTTTACGATGTAATGTCTGTTGCTATCCTTCTTAGGTCCATGTTCACCGAGAAGATAACAGTCTGATTATCGAAAAACAACTGTCACTGTGACATGTTCCCATACAAAAATGTGTTTTAAACAGCTGTTTTAGATAATCAGACTGTTATCTTCTCGGTGAACATGGACCTTAGAAGCATTCAATTAAATAAATAATCATCATCATCTGCCTAGCCTTTTCCTAACTATGTTGAATTCGATAGGAAACTGGTTGAATTCGATAGGAATATGACCAAAAAAACTAAAAAACTTACTACAAACGAAACTTACTTACTTTAGTTTACTTTACTTGAGTGGCGCGCACTCATCTGCATCTCAGCAATCGGGACCAATTTAAATACAGCAGAAATAGCTAAGTATGGTGGAATCTCCTATACTATAAAGCTCTACTCTACTAATCATAGTCAAAGAGCTTAGTTATCATATTTCTTAAAAGCTTAAATTTACCCAGCTGCTGTAAAGAAAAACAACAGATAACGTTCTCAGACATTTTTATAGCACTTTTCAAGGCAGTTGCCTACACCACATACGTTCTGAACTACGGAGTTTTTATGGAGAACACGATACTTTTTTTTTTGCGAGATATATGTATTTTAACGATGCTCATACAAGTTTTTGATGTACAGCGTCATATATTTTTTTGCAATAGCCTGGGATAGACTTCGTATAGCTGAGGAACTCATGGCTAAATAATAACAGCCACTCGGGTCGAACTTTAGGTTAAGCCGTGCTTGCCTAGGCTGGCCCATGGATGGGTTACACCCCTTACATACCGAGTTTCCTCCTTGACTCGGAAAGCACGTTGTTGGCCCTGGTTGTCATTTGTTGATCTTTGACAGTCGTTTGGTAGTCAGTGGCTGAAAAAGTCTGACAACCAGTCTTACAAAGTGGTATCGTATTACCCAGTACTAACACGGTTATGGAGGCGCAATCCCTCCATGTAAAGTATTGATATTGAGCTCATCCGGTTAGACTGGAAGGCAATCCCAAGGTAGTTGGTAAAAACTAAGCAGATGATAATATTAATATTTTTTCATCATCGTTACCGCTGGTAAAATTTCACTTTGATATTATTTTCAAGTTGTCAAAAACCTTCGTCTGGGCAACGAACTCGGAAACTACAAAATAAATCTGTCTTTTGTACTCCAAAACATATGTACAATATACACATTAGATTCCTTTTACAGTTTGCCGTATCGTGTTTACACATCTTTAGCTCCCTTCAGTATGGTCGAGTTGAATGGCGCCGATACATGCGTCATGTTCGTGAACGGGCGCTGTCAGTTGGGACTGGTCATCTCTTAGCTGCCACGGTTAATTTTAATTTCTTTTTTTATATTGTTGATTTAATCTTTTCTCTGGGCGCTCTTAATGTGCACGTCTTTATACATCGTTCTCACATATATGTATAATCACACATGAATGATGTAACCAAGATTTTGTAACAATATGTTGATTTTAAAGAGTGTCTATGGAGTTTCTTGCCCGTTCTTCTCCATAGAGATCTACGTTAGGGTATGGACAACTGCAGTACTTTCTCAAGTTATTATGCCTTGTGACTGTGACTGTAGCTTTGATTTTATTTGTATTTTGACATTCAAAAGAATGGTCTAGTTGAAATAAATGCTTTGAGTTTAAGTTTGAGTTTAAAGGTCATTGCCATCATTATGCCCTTTTCCTAATTCATTCCAGTCGAAACAGCATGTCTTCTTCTGCCAAATAAGGCAATAGAAATAAGTATAGATATTAAAAGAAAAATAGTAATAAGTTTTGTTAGAATAAGAATAACTAGCTGTGTAACCCAAGTAGAGTAAATAAATATAAAGATATGTATAAAACTAAGGTAAGATCAAAATGTAAAACTAATAGAGCAAATAAATATAAGAATATGTATGTCTAATATAAGAAAATAATATACTTATCTATTACTCGTCATCTCATAAGACACCTCCTTTCTAGCCATATAATTCTTTACACAGTCTATCCATTGTTTCATAAGGTACTTGTGAATAAAATGGTGGCAAGTGGTTTTTCTACAGCAGCTCGATTAAATCTCGAGGATACTGCAGATTTAGGGGTTGTAAGGGTGTGTACTAACTGGCGGAGAAGACATCCAAATAGAAAGGAGTTTGGTGTTACTGCATTTAATTTTGAATACAGCAAGAGTTGCTTTACTTCACAGGGGGTTTTCTTAAAGAAATGATTGGTTTACTTAAATCCATCATTATAAAAAAAACCGGGAAGGTATGAGTTTAGACTTCTGGAAGAAATGTTCGGGTTCCGTATCATCGTAGTAGCCCCCTGCAATTTTTAATTTATTATTTTGTTCCAGCGGTAACAAAAATACACATTCTGTAAAATTTTCAACTGTTTACCTTTTAAGGGTCATGAGATACAGCTGGCTAACAGACAGACAGACGAACGAACAATAGAGGCTTAGTAATAGTGTCCTGTTGATTTCATCGTTTATCTCGTTCAATTTGGAAAAAAAAACCTTGCTTACTTTTTTATCGTCTAACTAAACATATTTGCTTTTCTACATTTGGAAAAACGTTAAATGAATATTAATCTTTCCAAATGTAATTACATTCAAATGATCTCGCACTGCCAACAATCCAATATGATCGATAAGACTAGATACGAGTACTTCATATGAATATTACGATAATATCAAATCTCTTCATCGTAATGAGCTCTTTCTTAAGGGGCTTATATTCAGCAGAATTCTAAGTGCTGACAAGTAAATATTCCAATAATTAGAAGTCTACACTAAAACATCACTTAATATTCATCCCACTATGGCCTTATAAATCTATTTTCGGTAAAATACAGGGTGTTAGGGACATACATAATTCAAGACCAAGCGTTGAAATTTTTCGTCGATTTATTAAAAAAAACAGCAGCTGTTCCTACATTTCGACGTTGTAGGTACAGGACGTTTAAATAAATTAATAATAAATATCGCTCGACATTACACACAGCGCCATCCAGTGCCACATTAAGCAACGAGGGTTGTGTCGTGGACACCAGATAGTTGATATTATACTACATAGATACAATTTTTGTTTGTAAATACATTCTTGTTATACATCTAACATCCATGACTTGGAAACAAATGTCCATGCTCATCACACAAACATTTGCTCCAGGATTCGAACCCGGGACCCTAAGAATGTAAGGCAGCCTCACTACCATTGCGCCATTCGGGTCGTTTGTACGAAACCGATTTTTTTTTTAATGAATGAGAAAAATTAAATTCACAGGCCTCTGAGTTGACTTTACATGCCGTCGAGAAATATCTCAGGCATGCTGGTTTCCTCACGATGTTTTCCTTCACCGAAGTAAGTGATAATTATACAATACGCACATGCTATCACTGTCTACTGCTACTACTGCCCGGCTAGCATGGGCACGGGATAAAAATTTTATCCACCGGTTATTTCCACTTTTGTTTGAATTTTGTCCCTTGTCAGTGGAAATAACCGTTGGATAAAATTTTTATCCCCTGCCCATGCTAGCCGGGCTGAAGTCATAATAAGAGATTACGCGTAAAAATCCATTACACTCTTTTTGCAAGATTGTCTTTAACCCAAAAATAAGTCCCCAGACTTCCAAGCGACTTCCATACGCCACATTGTACACTAAACTTTACTCTCGGCTCAGAGTGACAGATCCCTGTTGACAGTACTGTATTGTAGGCTTTACCCGGGTACACCCCGGTACTTTGCGTAATACCCGGGTTCTTTCTTTATTGTTTTATTTAGAGGGATCTGACGGTGTTATGTCAATTACGATGTGACGACTTTGAGAATGGAAATGGAGAGTGAATTTGTTTGTTTCGTTAATGTTTTCACAACTGTGTATTGCTCATTATTTATTGAGATCGAATGGTCTAAGATGCAAACTGAATTGGTTAGCCAAAATATCGATAGTTACTCAGCACATTCTTTGATTTATTTTACCTTTTTTTAAATTGCATTCGTTTGCATGGTGACTGAAAAGTTGTGTGGTAATGGTAGTCGTGGTATGGGCATGTGATGCGGAGGAATGAGAAGAATGTCGTGAGAAAAGTTTTGAGTATGAATGTGGACGGCTATATGACATGAGTAGAGGAAGACCAAAGAAACGATGGATGGACTGTGTTAAGAAGGATATGGTAAGAGAAGAAGTGTCTGATGAGATGACGAAAAATAGAGGAGTATGGAAGAAGAAGAATATGCTGCGCTGAATTAGGATAAGGGCAAAAAACTGATGCTGGCAGTCATAAAATACATTTATACTTACTTTGTTCATTTTCCACAAGTACGATACTCGTACAATTCGAACATGAACATTGCAAAATGACGCGACAACCTCATTCCCATCTACACTATAAAAACAGTAAGTTATTTATCTTAGAACGAGTGAATCTTCTAGTAGAAAGCACTGACACGTTCCTAGATCTTAGATATGACATGTGGGGCGAACCACTCAACCTTGGAGTATGAATAAGCTATAGAGTGATAACTTGTACCTGTCTTTTTGTTAGAATTTTGTGTAACCTGCTGCGTGATTGCATACCACACATTCAATAGCATGAAATTATAGTAGCATGTTACCAGCGTTGCTATTATTTTATACTAATTTTGACCAATCGACAACATTCATTGCGTTATTTATTTACAAAACATTGTGCTGATGGATGCATTGAATTGAAGGTCGTGAAGGTAAATTAAAGTTAGGACTCTACTTTTTTTTTACATCAACCTGCTTTGTCCGACAACTGGGCAAAGACCACTCTCATGGTTTTCCAATCTTGTTTACAATATTTCCGACCAATTCGTTAAGAATGAGTCCAGATCACATTACCTAAACATTGGTTTGATAAAAAATAGCTTTTCGGCATCGTTAAGGGAACTTTTACACCTATATTATAACATCGACACGACACACTGAATTACGCTTAATATTAGGTAGTATTTTCTAAAAAACACTAATCATGGACTAAGTAAGCAGCCATGGACACAATGGAATAAGCGCGGTAAGAAGTCTGCTCTCAAAACGGTGAGGGAAAATATCGTGAGGAATCTGGCATATCCTAGAATCAAAAATTCGAAGACATGTGACATCTACCAATCCGCACTGGGCCCGCGTGATGGATTATGAGTAGCCCATTTCCTCTCATAGAGAGGAGGCCTGTCCCAGCAGTGGGAACATTAAAGGCTGATGATGATGGGAAGAAGTGGTTACATACATCCGGTAATTATATTCAATAAATGTTACTCTCCAAGGCATTGAAATACCACACTTAACATATGTAGGTACTATTACTTTCTTCATCTCTGTCTCAATTTCAAGACACCGTAGGCGCTCTATATCTTTCTTTATACTCTGACCGCACATCCCTACATAGTTGTCACCTAAATATCTCCAAGTTTCTACGCGTCATTATAGAAATATGCTACTTACGCCTTATTCTCGCAAGTCTGTAGAAATGTTAGATTCGTCTTATAAGTACGCAATTAAATATTAATGATTGATAGCGGAATAGGAGTGGCGTCGAAAGGTTGTGAGTTCGATTCCGTCAAATAATAAATAAAACTCGCTGGACTGATGACTGACTGATGTCCAGCGATTTTTATTAATTATTCGTTGGTCTAATTAAGGCAGTAATTAAAGCCTAGACACCTTTGACTAGGCTTAAATTCCATGGGCGGCATGAAAACTATGACACCAGGTTATACGCACTATTCAAACGAGAAAGAATATAAAAAAGTAGTGGACTCAGTGTATTTACATTGCACGAAACCCACTGCATGATGTCCGAGTCTAAGGAAATAAATCCTGACCATCTAACTTAAACTAAAGTAATACTCATAAATGGTATTTTTTGTTTGTGTGTTTGTTACGATTTAACCCTAAAACTACTCGCCCGATTTTAAAAATTCTTTCTCCAATAGAAAGCCACGTTTTTACTGAGTAACATAAGCTCTATTTTATCCCCATATTCTTACGGGACAGGGAACTACGCAGGTGAAACCGCGTGCGGTCCGCTGGTTATAAATAAAACGACGTGATATTTTATCAAAATAGGTACTCTTTAAAATACCAGCACGTTTCGTACAAGTCTTGGATCCCAACATCTGGGACGAATATCAACACATCCTTTTCTTATTTGAGGAGAATATTTACTAGTTTTAGGGGTCCGTAACGTAATGGTTTTTTTTTCCCTTAACAGCACGTACTTACCGTGAAATCTTTTACCACAGCAACATAAGGTTCGATTTTGGCTAATATTTAGTAGCCAATATAGAAAGGTGGATGACAGTGGGTTTGCATAGCTTAGGCGCGGGACAAATACAAGAGGCGTCAGGCGGTGGTGTGGCGCAGTCGCAGCGCGGTCGCGGCGCCACTTCTTTGGTATTTCCAAATTCTCGCCCTCAGCGCATACTCAGTTAGCAGTGGCATGCACAGGGAGAGAGCAAGACGGCGGCGGCGTTTACGGCATTTACGGCAAGAACGTGTGACAATAGAGATTTTAAAGACTAGAATGCGCCCGCGCTTCGTTTTCGTGACCTTTTTTTTCTTTTTGGTAGAGAAAGCTTGTGCTGTGGCCTCATATAAATTACCCTGAAAAGTTAATCAATCAAACAAACAAAAGTCTACAACTTCCACTTTTTTTAAGTGAAAACTTCTTTAGACGTGGTGAGCACTTTTGGGTGAACGAAAATCATAGAACTTGCGTGACCGTCACCTAACGCTTCGTAGCACTCGTAGCCGATCCGCTACGGCGTAGCACCACGTAGGCGTGCGCGGGGCACACGCGCCGTTCCCAAAGACTGCCCCGCATGTATTTTTTGTGTACTTTTTTAAATCGGTTATTGTTTGCAAATAATTTTTTAATTTTGACGTCCCTAAAAGATAATAACTGGGCTCCTGATGCAACAGTGCATATTGAAAATTTTACTTTACCATTTATTTACGAGGACGAAATTAAAAAAAAATGCTATTCATGATAGATAGAATACTGCTCGGTAGTTGATAATAACTTTTGTACCCACAGCCCGTTGTGGCCTTCTCATCTTCAAACTTTTTAACTATGAATAATAGAAACTCTGTGAAATAACACGTGTTCTAAAGTTTTAAACAAAAAGTTATCGTTGACAACTTCGAGATTTTTCCAACTACATGGTTGAACTATGGTTTAATAATGAACCAACTTATGCTGCAAGCTTCGTGGTTTGTGTTGCAGTATTTTTTCATGTGAGGGACTTTATTTCTAGTCAAAAATAAAACTTCGTTGTCTTATGCCTAATAAGAGCTTTTGCCCGTGGCTTCACTCGGGTTTATTTAGAATTTGACAATCAATTCAGGTGTGTTATACAATGTTTGTAGGTAATCATATAATTCAATCAAGATTCGAAAAACAAGTGGCGCCATCTCGTGGCGTCTTGAACGTCATTATTGTTTTCTTGGGAACAGTAACTTTTTTCGAAATGTTCGTTTCTGTACACCTGAGACCTGACAACGTAAATATCCAAAATTTTAGGATTACCGGTTTAGTGGTTTAAATAAAAATAAATAAAATCACTTTATTTCAGGCATTGCACATAATCACATACAGTTCACCCATAGTAGCTACGTAATGTCATTATAATATATAAGTTATAGCAGATTAAATTAAATTACATTACATTATATAGATTATTATTATTAAATTACATTAGATTATTATTAAAATATATTCTATAGATAATTATTATATTTTAAGTAATTAAATTAATTCGTCATTATTATTTCCTGGTTACATTATAGTCAGTGCCGAGATTAAACAACTCGGTTCTAGTCACGAAAATTGTGCGGAATTAAGTCATTACAATAATATTTTGAGATTTTAACAACTCGTCCTTCTTAGAACAGAAAAGAAGTCACCCACTCGGTTTTCAAAGAACATACCAGACGCACTACACCACCAGTGCAGGTTGAACATGGCACGAAATGCATTGTTGTACTGTACACGAAGCGAGTTGTAAGCTCTTTTCGTGTACTGGTACCAAAAAGGTATCAAATAAACAAACGTACTTTCGCATTTGTAATATTAGTTCGGATAGGATTAGGAACTTAGGATTTTTTTACGGAACCACAAGTCATTTTCAAAAATCTGCCTTGGTATATTTTTTTTTTTACAATTGTGCGTCAATGTCTGTATATCAGACGACCTAGAACTTGATAAGATTTTAGGCCCAAACCAAGAGTGAGTGCTGAATATGTATTACATTTCAGGCATTCTATCTTGCAATGTTATTAGTTTTTCTTTTCATAATTCGTATGTGATTTTTGTTTGTCGGTTTTTCTATGTAATTTATTTATGCTACAGGCGTTGGTAAGGTTAATGGTCTTATAATGTCAAAGTTACTTTTCTTGTTCTGAAGGATGGATTACACGGGCAGATCTGACCTCCACAACCGAGATATCCTTCAACAAGACTGGTTATTAAGGTTTCGGGCTTCTGTTTCACTAAAAGAAAAACTTATTAAGCGTTATATTTGGGCGGTAGACTAATTTTACAAATTAACTAAAAGGCACTTAGCAAAAATGTATTCTATTATTATAAAAGAATGTTTGTGAGTTGAAAATGTGAATGATGATCTATACACCGTGTTCCTGAGGTTATACATTAACTTCGGCATGTTATTCAGACCATTAAATTGACCATTTTTTTTTTACTTTTTTTAATTTTTTACCATTTTTTTCACTTTTAGTGGCAATAAGTAAAAACATATCGTGTTCATCTTGATTACAAACTCATTTTATCACAACACAACACAAAATGCAACTAACTTCAAAAAAAAAAAAAACGAAAATCAGTTTCAGTCTTCTAAATTCAGTTTGATAGTTTTGGTTGCACAAAGTGGCAACATCTCACAAATAAAGACTCTTTCTCACAGCACAACATAATTAAATTGGTTAAACTTAAATTACCAATAACTTAAAAGTTATGCCATTTAAACTACTACTTCCTTTGTACGATATGTCTAACAAGAGCTATAGAAGTATTATTCAAAATTAATGTATATCCTCAGGAACACGGTGTATATTCAATAAAATCTACTAATTGCGAGTCTCAAATCAGGATTTCTTGAGTATTTGCCTAAACACGCGTCAGGAGAATGATAATTACTAAATTAATAAAAATGTTTTCTAAAATTCGCTTTGTTATTATTGTAGTAGAGAAAAAGAACAAATTTTATCAAGTAATTGCTATTTCAAGCAACGAACAAAAAACATTCAATTTCAAAAGAAATCCGATAAGGAAATTGTGATCAATCGATCATAACCGATTTTCGAAGTATCAGGAAATGGTCAGAACAATCGTATATTTAACCCCTAACCGCTGACCTATTAGGATATAAATAAATAGCCTCTCCTATTAACCCTATCGACCTCTGCGCCTGAACTATTCAGAAGGTTCAGAATTATTGAATACATTCGCTTTGGAAACTGATTTAAGAGGGTTAATATTTTATTAATGGGTATTTTGAAGGCATTACCCGGCTAATACGGGTTTAAGTTAGGGTGGAAACAGATTTGTAACAAGTTATGTTTGTATCGTTTTTGTATATTGTAAATTAATTGGTCTAGAAGTGCCTAACTGCCTCGGTGTCAACTCTATTAAGGCGCGGAACAAAAACAAGAGGCGTCAACAGGCGCGCTAACGGTGTCGGAAAGGCGAGGCGCGGGCGCATTCTTGTCTTTAAAGTTTATAATGTCACGCATTTTCGCCGTATTGTTCTATCCCTGTGCATTAGTGTGGATGCCACTGTTAACTGCGAGTGCGCGGAGGGCGAGGAAGCAAGGCCCGCGCCTCGCCACGCCGTCTCTGTATGTCTCACGCCACACCTCTTCTTTACATTTTGTATGAAATATCAAAGAAGTTGCGCCGCGATCGCGCCACACCACCCGTCCCGTGCCTAAAGTGTGTAAAACCTTGTTTCGTGAAGGGCCCCCTTCACAAAGCAAGTCAACCAAGCATTCTGTTCATCAAGCTAAGTAATTCTACGCAAAAATAAAGCTGGGAAATGTCTTTTTTTGGGCTAGAAAACACGTTTTACGATAGGACTCAAAATATTGTGCTGAAGGTGGCACTGATTGGAACTGCGGTGATGGGGATGTTGAGCGCTACCGTAAACCGTGATTTTTGACACAAAAAAAGTAATTTCCTGAAGTTCAAGGTCAATCTTGGGATCAAACTTACAAATCTGTAGCTGCTATATACTGAAAAATTCCTAATGGAAAAAAATTAGCACGACCTGGGAATCGAACTCAGGACTTCATGCTCAGCAGTCGCGCTTGCATCCACTAAACCAACGAGCCAGTCACGCAATCAGGCCAGTCCTTAGGCATAAAATCATACCTGTGTTTATGTTACAAATAAACGCCCTAATACAATATACCCTCTGTTATCGTACGTAGGTGAGTAATAAACTGAAGGTAATGACTAAACTGACAAAAGTGTTAACAGTTAAACTATGGTTAAAATGACGTTAATAAACGAGGAATAACTTTATCCATCCGGGATTGATGTAAAGGGTTGTCATTTGAGGGAAAATAGGACACACAATGCGTTAGTTATCTTCTTAGCTTAAGGTGAAAACGTCAGAGTAGCCCACGAAATTCAAATTTCCTTACGTTTTTGCAATTTGCAGGCCAGTACTAGAATGTATGTTGATTAAAATATCGTTCGCGACTGTAAGACTTATTTAGTTACCTACAAAATTATAACCATCTGTGACTTTTAATAAATGAGTTATACGTGCTGTGGTGGGGGATGCGCGTTGGAGAGAGCGCGGGCGATGCGCCGCGCTCAGTCTGTTACGAACGGTCCTAGCGACAGCACGCCTAACCCAGTAATATTGGAAACTGTGTTTTATTGTACAACCCTGAAAAAAGACACCACCCTGATATACGCTGGCTTTACCCCAGACCCTAACTAGCGTTGGAGTGAACATTACACCATTAAAATCATCAATACAACCCTCTAAGTTCATATAAGTCAAGGAACGTTTTTTCAAGGTCAAAGTCGTTCATATAATTATGTGAGCTTGGAGGGTTGTATTGATGATTTCGATGATCATAAATATGTAACTACATACATGTTACAGTCGTGAACGATATTTTAATCAACATACATCCTACCACTGGCCTGCCAATTGCAAAAAAAACGTAAGAAAATTTGAATTTCGCGGGCTACCCTGATGCTTTCACCTTAAGCCCGCGTCTTCGCCCGCGTGGAGTTCAATAATTTAGAAAAATAAAAGAAAAATTATTAGATAAAAAATTAGAAAAACAAGAAATTGAATTTTTTTCTAAAATTATCCCGATTTTTTTTTTAATATTTACTTTAATAATTGTCCCATGTGATTATACTACCGGGAAAAAGGGAGCCTAACTGTTAATCCAGGTAAACTATCTGTGTGCCAAATTTCATCCAAATCCGGACAGTAGTTTTTGCGTAATAAATGTCCATCCATCCATTCTTACAAGCTTTCGCATTTATAATGTTAGTCAGATTTAAAGCTATTGTGTGGTTGTGACTACTAACTTAAATTATTCGTATATTCAATTCACAACTGCAAAATTTGCATAAATTAATTTTGTCCATAAACTTCGTTTCTCATACACGCGGCACTATTTAATAGGCTAGATGAGACACCAATCAATTGACATCCTTTTTAAGAGCTGACAAAACGCGGTTCTCTCATAGATTTTGTATAGCAATAGCACGCTGGGACGTCACTGTTTGGTCAACTCAATGACTCAACTATTTATTGATTTCAAAGCAACAAAAAAATCTAATTTGGTAATTGATTGAAAATAAATCGGGTTTTCAGGCCCAAAATAAGGTTTTTTTTAAGAGATTGGTGTCCTGGAAATATTGTTTTAAGGTGTCATCTACACTAATGTGTTTATTTTTTGGCAGTTGTATGAAAGCCTCCGTAGCAACTGGACAGTTTCGCAACTGGACATATTCTCAGCTGGACAGTTTCGGAGCTGGACAGATTAGCAACTGGACAGAACGTGTACAGTCCATGGCATAATAATTGCTAAATCCGAAAAAAATACGTAGTGTGTCAATTTGATAAACAGTTTATTTTCGTGACTGTACATGAACATTAAACAGTATTATAGTAAAACTTATTTTGCTATTGGGTTACTAATATAAACTACTCAGTCTTAAAGACTTTGTTTCCTATTTTTGTCTCTGTCTAGCTATAAACAATGCCTATATCTATCTTACTCGCTCCACAATACCACTTATAAAACTGCACTTCCTTGGAAATGACTCAAAGATCAATTTCCCCAATAAATCTGTCCCGCTCTAGCACGTAGACTAATATATTTCCCTCTCGCTTATACATCAGCTCTATTTACGGGTGTACAATAAAATATTAGTGGTATTCTTCAATAGGAACCTAATTATGACCAAACTTGGTTTAGTTTAGTGGAATGGTTACAACTGGGATAAATATGGTAACCATTCTCGATAGGGTAGGGTTTGATTCCCAGCGAGTAATTTCAGAAGGTTGAATTTTGTAGAGGTTAAGTATCTTTATGTTAACTGGTCAGACTAGCCTTTTACCAACTATGTGACTTTGGCTTCGGCTTCCAGTCTAACCGATGCGGTACCATGGCACTTGCCGGGGTATGAATCCTTAGCCTGAACCTTTCGGCCATTACGCAATTATAATTGCGTGAACCCTCATAATTCAGTATAGTTTACATATATTAAAGCCTTACTAGATAATTTGTGCGTATTCAAACAAAAACATTCCTAGACTTCCAGCTTCAAATAGAAAACAATCAAGCAGACATAAATTAACCTCGATCCTCAAACTTGTGCCTGTTAAGTTTGGGTGAGGTGTAGCCATAGTATCCCCACATTTACGAGTAACCAACTATTTAAAAGATCTTTGTTATAAGGGGCGAGCCTATTTCCATTTACTAGGCACAAATCCTGACTCCGGGCTGCTATTAAGAACACCCTGAATTCCTGATAGAAAAATCCTATTACACTATGCTCAACCCGGGAAATTCTAACGCTCGGTAGTCTTGTCACTCGACCAACAACAGTTTGACAAAAACTGTCAACAGCAGTAACACTTAACACTGGATGTTTGCAGTTTGACATAGAATTATATAGCTCATAACATCCACTTATTCCACTTGGTAGCATCATCAAATTCAGGACCTAATGATCATTGTGTAGAACTGGCGACCGTTAGACGAAACAGGCAGTTATCAACAGGGATTGAATACCGGTACAAATTTCGGTTCTGGTTCTTCATTTAGGTTCTTATAAACGTTTTTCTTTCCGGTACGGTTCCGGTTCCGGTATCAGTCCGGTTTGGGTTCCGATGTACCGGTTCTAAATACCAGTTCCTAGAACTTTTAAATCGGATGATTTTATACCGGTTCATTGTCACCCGATTTAAAGGATCCTTATGGAAAAGAAGATGGTGTTCCAAGCGTGCTTAGCATACCATACCTTTTATTTTAGTTCGCCTTCGATCCGCACCTCAAAAAACAAGTTTGTACGCCGCTTCGTCTAAGAACCGGTAAAATAAAGGTTACAGTTTAGGTTATGGTTCCTGTTATGGTATAGGTGGTATAGGTACCGGAACCCTTAAATACCGGTATTATACCGGTATTTTGGAACCGTTCTCAATCCCTGGTTATCAAGCAATAAGGCATAATTACGGGCAGCAAGTGTACTGGACTGCAAGCCGGGATAATGCCTGTACGGGAAACCTTGGTGTTGTGTATCAAGCTTAACAGTTGCATCAGAATACATTGAGAGATTAGAGGAAGCGGTGGATTTCGTTACATCGATGTATTCGGTGGGGAAGCAATGTTATGGAAGCGAAGCTATCAGGAGCTACTATCTGTTATGTGGATGAATTTATTAACTTAGTTTTGTTAAACGTGAGAATAAATTTATTGAGACATTTTTACAATCATTTTTTTAACCTAACTTATTACTATGACAAAATCGTAACAAGTAAAATAGAAAACAGAGTTCCCCAAACTAAGCTGCGCCTGTATTTTGGGGGCCGGAGTTGCGTTTACTTAAAATAAAAAAAAAACATATAGGTAATTTGTTGATGTGATACATGCGAGGTAAGTAGGTAAATGAGGTACACTTTTTTACAAAAATGATATTATGATAATAAAAAAATAAGAATTCTGAAGTAAAGAATAAAAAACAAAGAATTCTTATGTTGTGTGGAAGTGAGTGTGCAAAAAGTAAGTCAGTGATATGAACCCAAAATCATCGCAAATCTTCCTATACCACACAAACCTAACCATTACCATACAGAATAATTCTCGTAGAGCATCGAATTTGGCCCAAATCCTATCCCCTGATAGAATTTAGAGTTTATGGCCAAAGATTTGGCCTTTAATGGGCCATTCCGATGAGGGCATATAATCTTAGTGACCTGTTTTCTATAGAGTTGTATAGATTTCTACTCGAGTTAGGAATTAGAAGATAATATTGGAGTTTAGTTAAGCGACCTAGATTTGATAATACTGAGGTTTTAGTTATTGGATTATTTGCTTAAATATCTTATTGCTAAACATGAATGAATTTGGATGGGTATAAAAGTAGAGGAAGACCAAGGAAACGATGGATGGACTGTGTGGGATGATAATTGCAAGAAAGGAGTGTCTGATCAGAAGAATAGAGAAGTATGGAAAAAGAAGAGATGCTGCGCCGACCCTGAATCAATTAGGATAGGGGCAAGAGAATGATGATGATCTTATTGCAAAAAAAAACTGGGCCTCGATTCTGCTATTACAATAGTGTCAGAGTAGTCGATCATTGATTTCATAATGGTCAAGTTCTGTCAAATTTTGACAAGTTTGTTAATTCTATTAACATAATGGCGCCATTATGACTTTTCAGTGGTCAACCACTGACACTCCATTGAAAGAAATGTTATAGAATGATAATCTCGTACATGAAATCTGGCATGAATAAATGTTCGATTACCAGTTTTGTAGTAGATTTCGAAAACCATTTGTACTAAGAGTTTTATAATAATAATAATACGAAAAATGCCTTTAAAACACAATTTTATTACGAGACCATTGACCGACCAATGATCGACCATTGTGAATTTAGCAGATAGAGAACTTTAAGCAAAATGACAATGGGATGAGAATGGAATCGTGTTGGAGTGACGAATTTATTAAAATAGCAGAATTAGGACAAAAAAGTTTCTCATTCTAACTCTATCTTAGTTTGCGCCCTGGTAATGCTGAATGCTCGACAGACAAACTGAACTGCTGACTGATGCTCGAATAACTCATAGGTGTCGATTCACCGGCATATGATTTATTTGCCTCGAGATGGGAAACGGCAGTGGCGAGGGGTTCAAACAACTCCAAACCTACAGGCTTCCCTTTGGAACGACCACTGTACTGGAGTCTACTCGTGCCAAAAGTTTAACAATGTGTAGGTTATTCAGTTAAGACGATTGCCCAACCATGACTGAAACTACAAATGGTCCTTACTGGTAGACGGATGTCGTGGATCTTTGCGTTTCTGTGAGAGAAAGAACGAAAGATGATTTTTTCTTTTATTTTTAAGTTTTTTTTTTTAAATTTAATATTTGTATCATTCCTTACTATAAACTCGTTTCTTGTTACTCTGCAATAGCTTGGATTTCTCTGTTACGTTATAGGTGCAAGTTATCTCAAATGAATGGGATTTCTGTGGGCAAAAATTACGAAATTTCAAACTTTTTGATTTTTATTCCTTCTTACACAATACGATTGGCAGTGTCCCTGCAGGCAGGGCCCTGCATGCAGTGCTTTGAGAAGGGGCCTTAAACTTTGCCATCCTTCAAAATTGTCACTAGATTCTATATTGTCTGTTTTTTCTCTCTGGGGGTCGGCCATCTTGATATCAAGTTCGGAACATGGAGTATGTTTCGATTTAAGGTTGTACTTTATGAAATAAACATAAGCTGATTTAAGTAAGACCAGCAAGAGTTTTATTGATAACAACACACTTTAGGTGTATGCGGAACCTTTAAACAAAATTCCAAGCTCCTAACCCTACCTCCTCTAACAAAGTAGACTTCAATCCGTGCACTGGCAACGGTACAAATAATATTGAGACTGACAGCCAGTCTTACCATGGGGTGTCGTTTTTATCAGTACTGACTGGGTTGTGGAGGTCAGATAGGCAGTCGCTCTATATAAAAAAACTGGCATTCGATTAGACTGGAAGCTCACCCCAAATTCCTAGCTCATCCCAAGTTGGGATAAGGCTAGACGATGATGTTAATTTATATTAGGTAGTTAGGTAATATTTACCTGAATAATTTTAAACTTTTATGAACTTTTCGAAGAAGCTGTGAAAGAACTATAATTTTAATAAAAGTTATATCTATAGTCCTCGCCACGAGAAGCTAAAAATTTTGTAACACACACATTTGGGTTCGCAACCTCTGGATCAAATTAAAAAATGACAGCGTCAGCGTGATCTTACTTCAAAATCGCGGCCCAAATGTTTACGTTCCATGATGTCAGATGCGTTCCAATACCACAAAGCATTAGAGGACAGCGCTTTATATCGCCAAAATATAACTCGACCAAGTGTAATTGCTCGTTAGTTTCGTTACACGTACGATAATTTGAGTTGATTAAATTTGGGAGGATTTCTCGTTGATTAAATTGTCGCTACGTATCTTGGTAGAAATTCTTTGTTTACAAAAAAATTGCTTCTCGTAGCGCGGACTGTAGCTAGTTTCATGGAAATTAATAAGTTTTTGCAATCTTGATTGTAATTAATATGCCAAACTATTTGTAGCTTAATTAAAACACCCATTAGAATGATTTAAGTTCAGTGAAAACTTAAAATATTTTAATTAAAATTGGAGTTAAGTAATATTGATAAAACATCAAAAACTTGAATTACTAAAGCCTTTTTAATGAAGGAAAAATTATTTAGATGATGTTATTTTTAATTATCCACGGAATTTTTATTTAAAATATACTTAAACATATTTTATTCTCAAAATTGCGTTCTGCTTCAAAATTTCTAAAGCTGCTTTCAGACTACGCTATACTATTGTGCTATATAGTACATCAAAGAAGGACCTAATGCTATTAACCATATAGCATGGCGTTCACATTACGTGATATTATCGCAAGCATTTATAGTATACAGGGTGGAATTTTTCGATGCCACCTGGAAGGAAAGTACTCGAAATTTGGTTTTCCTTTCATTTAATTTATCATGTTTGTTAGAGAGATTTGATTAATTTGATTGACCCTATCGATTGATGTCAAAAAGGTACAGAATGTTATTTTGTCGAACTTTAGTCGATCCATCCCGGGTTCGATGCCCGAGTGTGGCAAAATTATTTTCTAAAAACTGTGAATACAGACTTGTTTCTTTTTAAAGATAAAGGAATGTCTTCTTTGACTAAAATTTGCTATCTCCAGTATTCAGAGTACTTTCCGTCCAGGTGGCATTGTGAAATTCCACCCTGTATAGCAAGCTCAGTTGACCGCGATCTTTGAAGTGTCTCTTTGAAGTGTCTTGTGATACGGCCGGGGGTGAGGGAGGAGGAACAAGGCGACGCATGATATAGCACAGCTTGAACTCAGCGCATCGCACCAATTTTATAGCGTAGTAAGCCAATAATGTATAGTACAGTACAGTGTGAACGTGTCCATAACAATGTATGGTGCGAGATATTGTTGTGCTATGAGCTATAATTATACTATATGCTATTATAGCAGTGCGTAGTCTGAAAGCAGCTTTAATCACTACCACTCACATACACAGTCAAAAGCAAAGCATTACCAACAATTAACGATTAAATAAACTCTTGTTAGAATATTTTCACGCCTGAAAAATTATTCCCAATAAAACTTTCTTGAATAAGTCGCAAAACCCCGCATGTTCTTACCAGTTCTGAAATTCCGAATAAATTACTTCAACTCAATATGAAATACCGAAGTTAAGGACTTCAGATGTTTCTAATTGGCTAACATCCTGAGATTCTGAACGAAAATAAATCACGGCCCTTATTAAATTACTTTTGAGGGTTTTGAGGCCAAAATTGGAGGATTTTTTCGACTTTTATTTTTGAGAGGCCTTAGTAGTCTCGGACAGAGGTAGTCAAAGTGTTGTATGAGTAAGATTAGCTGTTTTATCACGATGTTAACTTAATCAAAAAATATTCAGGCATTTCCTCACCATAGTCATCATCATCATTTCAGTCGAAAGATGTCCACTGCTGGACATAGACCACCCCCAAGTGTCGCCACATTGACCGGTCCCGTTCGACTCGCATCCAGCGGATTCCCGCAACCTTCACCAGGCCATCGGTCCACCTAGTGGGAGGTCTTCCAACGCAACGTTTTCCGGTTCGCGGTCGCCAATCTAGAACTCATAAGAGTCACCTGTAATGTAATAAATCCAAGATTTGATTTGGAGCAGAAACTGGGTGATTATTAAAATGGTATCGTTGCAACGTTGCGACGTAAACTATGGTGTCGACGTAAACTATGGTATCGTTGCAACGTTGCGACGTAAACAATCGTGGCGACGTAAACTATTGTGGCGACGTAAACTATGGTGACGACGTAAACTATGGTGGCGACGTGAACTTCGGTTGCGATGTAAACTATGGTGACATGTATGTACACAAGAATAAACCTTCCGCCTATGACAAAAAAAGTAAATAAATAGGTTTATTTACTTTTTTTCTCATAGCAGGAAGGTTTACTAAACTTGTAACATGATATCCTGATCCCCTTTTGTAAGTCTGGTAGTCGGTAGTAGTAGACTGGTAGTATTGTAAACGGCGGGACTAACATCTTCTTCACGATTCTGTTCTCCTAGTACTTACTGTTGGGTATTCACACTAAAAAGACGATTTCAGCGGCACCAACATCTGCTTCCTAATTCTGTTCTTCTAGTACTTTCTGTACAAATTCAAAATTTAGTTCTCTCGTAACAAACCTTAGTGTGCCAGAGAAAGACCAAAAATAGCAACATCAACAAACGGTTTCCTTGTAACTTTGGGAGCTGACTGTACTATACAAAAACAGTTGAACTTTATGGCTGACGAAATGGGATTCAATGTATGAAGATTAAAACAGTTACGAGTTGTCACACTTTTTCACTTGTTTTGCACGTCTTTTTTTAGTTGTCGAAATGGGAAAGTTACGGGATGGGCCGGAGCCGACAAAATTATACTTCAGAATCAAAATTAATTTGCAGTAGGTAGAATTTCTGTTCATAATATGTTGAGTTTTAATGTGGATGGACATAAAAGCAAAGGAAGACCAAGGAAACGATGGATGGACTGTGTGAAGGCCGAAAAAGGCAAAAAAAGGTGTCTGATGTGATGACGAGTAATGAAAAAGTAATAAAAAAGTATGGGACAAGAAGATATGCTGCGTCGACCACAAATGAATTGGGACAAGGCGAGAGTGAAGCTCCAGGTGTGCTGCTGGTCACGTGGTCTGGACTATTGAGAGTATGAAGTAAAACTACTTTCTGCGATGAATGAAGGATTGTGTTGACAATATGTTGTATTAAATGTGGTTACAAGAGATTGTCGATATGTGCGCACGTCAAAAGGGCGTCGGTGAGCGGACATATTGTGTTCCACGACGGCACAGATAATAAAATGTTGGGTGCGGTCCGATGTGACGTGGATGTGACGCAGAAACATATGTCCCACTGGTTGAAGAGAAGTCTTCAAGATGATTTTGAAGAGACCGGAAGAGGGCAGTACCCTTCTTCGTCAGGATATCGGCGACTCGACAATGTCCGTCAGAGCCTGTCTTCACTCTGCCATTGTGCCTGGCCTGCTCAGGTTTGCAAAATAATCTAAAATAAACCTTAGACCGTTGACATGTCTATCGATAATTAGATAACATTATCATTTAAATATTGAAAACTAAAGCTATTTTTTCAAACCCATCAATAACTTCAAGTACAAATACATCTTTAAAAATGTCTATTTTCCTATCTAAAAATTCTAAATCTCTCAGACATTTGACAGAACCGTTTACGTGAAACCCCTGTAAAACGAATATTTTTGACGAAAACGAAATAGTTTGCACAAACGAAAAGAACGAAAGACCCATTTTGTAGATTTGGAGTAAATTGACGACCCGAATGACGCAGCGGTAGCGAGGCTACCTTACGTTTTTAGGGCCCCGGGTTCGAGCAAATGTTTGTGTGATGAGCATGGACATTTGTTTCCGTGTCATGGATGTTTATATCTATAATAAGTAGGTATGTATTTACAAACAAAAAGTATCTATGTAGTATGTCAACTGTCTGGTGTCCACGACACAAGCCTCGTTGCTTAGTATGGTACTAGATGACGCTGTGTGTAATGTCCAGCGATATATTTATTTATATTTATCGCTGGAAGATCTTTAGGTTAGTAGGAACCCCCTCTAGCTACATCGAAAGGCAGCCTTAAAAATGTGGCTGGGTCATATTGGATGTGAATGGGAGGATAGGTTCTCCTGGTGTACTTTGAAAGTGTGCCAGTGCTATAGTTCAACTCAGCTACGACAAGCTAACTTATTAAGGAATCATAGTCACTACTTTCGGGAGCTGTTGTGTCGCAGTTGTACCTGGCATTACATCTATATAATATATAATGCGCAATATCTCAGATTTTTCACTCCAAAAAAGAAGTAATTTCCCAGAAAACTTGTACAGAATGCTTGGTTGACGGCTGAGTCTGTTTACACCCTGTACGTATCTGGGAAAATTCGTCTATCAACCTGCACTGGTGTGTTGAATAGTAACCCGCTACCTCTTACAGGGAGGTGTCATGTGTCCTAACAGTGGCAATGGTAAGCTGACTGCAAGTGCTATAAACTTTCATGCAAGTTGAAATGTTTCACATGAGCGTATTTGGAACGAAATACGCTCATATGAAACCGGTACCTAGACCGGTAAGTATCTTAAACTTGTCGAATGTATCTATTCACGGCTGTAGGCACTTACTCGGCAGTAAGTCGTAGCTGTGTGAGCTAAATGGAAATTGCAAGCGAATTTGTTGTTATCAGGAACTGATCTTGTCTTGTACCGCCTCGTTTGTTTAGTGATCAAACGAGGACAAGCGTTAAAGCTGAGCCTGAAGGTCTGGGTTCACTTCACAGGTCAACCAAAGGTTTTCTCCAGTCCGGTCGCCTATTGCAGGTTTGACCTCGAAAAAGAGGTAGTATATTTGATTATTGATATTACTGATTCAATGAGATTTGTGAAATATCATTGTATTGTTTTCGATTCCAGTTTTCTCCCTTTTTTTTCGGATATGAAATCATCAAATGACTCCTCCCACTCTGGGCGGAGCGGGAGGGAGTGTCAGACTTTTACTGACTAAAACGCATCCATGTTCCTTCCTTGCCCTTTATTTCCGGGGCCACGGTATCTCTTTCGAACAGTCACGCAGCCCCGGCAGGCTTTGGCCCTTGCGAACCCATTCCTTTCTGCTGACATCTCTTTGAGGCGCGCGTGGAACACGAACGTGCCGTCGACACGGCCTGTCGTCATAAGACGGACGGATGGCGAGCTAGCACATAGCTCACCGACCACAGGCCCGCGCCTACGGTAGCCCGCGACTCCCGGTGCGTCTCCCGCGGCGGCTGGGACGTGAGGTTCTCTCCTTCTCGCGTTCCTTTTAAAGTTTTCCGACTTAGGGAGATTTTTAGGGGGGATTTGTGCAATAAGCCGATGGCCCTTCGGAGATTAGAACAAATAGAAGATTGAATCGATTGATTGATTGAATTGTGATGTAAAACTTCAAAATAATTAGTATGTGTAACAAAAGACCATGGGGGATGTTTTATATCCCCGTCTATATCCAAAAAATATCTTACTTACCAGACTCTTAATGACACCTGTTTTAAATCTGTTGGAGAGTGGGGACTTTTTTCCAAATGTTTTATTTATTTATTTAAACTTCATGTACAAGAGTGGTACATAGGCGGACTTAATGCCACAAGGCTTTCTCTGCCAGTCAACAACTATTGGGTCAAATATGACAGCATTCTGGTAGAGTACAAAAATCAATGAGAACAATGCCATTTTGTTAACAAATCGAAATAAGTACATAAATAGTATACATACTAATACACATATATTACAGATAAGATGAAATAAACTAATACATATTAAATGTCCTTTAAAGTCACCATTTTGATCAGAACCGTAAAATCTATTTTTGTACATACTGTTATTTTAGTTCACAGCTGGCAGAGTATTTCCTATCGCAAATGTTTGCCGCTGTGACACTCAATTTGTGCCTGTTATTGACACGGCCACATTTTTATACAAAATATAACGAGAATTTCTCCACATGGATATTTTTCAGTTCCATATTTAGATCTTTGGTCTGTGATCGGAACATGGGTCTCTTATAACAACGACTTTTTGTTTCCTTTGTCTGTTTATAAAGGGCCGAAAGGCACTTAGTTTGTTCTCTCAGTCATTTTGTTCTACACCGTACCTAGGAACCTTTTAGTTACGGAGATATTGGGGGTCAAAGTTCCTACGTTTTACCAAGTTTTTTTTAAACACAACTTTTTATTTTGTAATTTTTACTTTAAACACCTCTGACGGCTCCCGTACTATTCAATCTATCCATCAACACAAAGTTTTAAGTGCTTTGCGTTACATTGAGTTCTAAAACAAAACGGTGGAGTTTACTTAAATCACCTGGCATAATTCACCCAGGTGCATTAAGTATACTAAAAGTAAACTTTTTACACTTATTTCACTACATACCCATCGTACCCCTGGCGGTACTGTGGTTTTTTTTTTTAACCGACTTCTAAAAAAGGAGGATGTTCTCAATTCGGATGTTTCAATTTTTTTTTTTTTTATGTTTGTTCGCGCATAACTTCGTCGCTTGCCAACCGATTTGAAAAATTCTTTTTTTGTTGGAAAGGGTATACTTTCCAAATGGTCCTATAGCCACCAAGTCGGGATCTGATGATGGAATCTTGGCGAAATCGAGGGAACTCTTCAAATTTTATAGGATAACGTACAGCGATTTTGTTATTTTCTGCAACAAATACTCCATAATGAGACAATGTAGCCTAGTCGTGTTTAGGCGTGTTGTAATTGTAACGGTATGCACTTTCCATGTGTACCAAGCACATGTAAACCACTAAAAAGTGAAAAATAAAAACTTTTTTTGCAAATAAAAAGTTTTTTTTTAACTTTTTTTTTTTTTTTTGAAGTCGGTTTTATTTTTTGCAAAAAAGTTTTTATTTAAACAAAACATGATTTTTCACCTAAAAAAAAGTCGTTTCCCAACAATATTTTTTGCGTAATATTACTTAGTTTGATGTACAGAATGAACTTGATTGATGATGAGGTTGTGTACACCCTGTATGAAAAGTTAATTTGTAAAACATCACGCCTTTTATCCCTGAAAGGTTAGGCTGAGGTCTGCACATTAGTACTCGCACATTTTGGCAGTTATAGGGGACGAAGCTATTGCCATTATCAAACGGGTATAAATCCAGACTTCCTGGCTGCTACTGTTAAATTCCCAACACTTTGTTCGAACTGGGGATTGAACCCAGCATGCTCAGCAGTCGCCCTTGCGCCTACTAGACCACTGAGGTAGAGGCAGAGGCAAATTAAAGTCATCATCTGCCGAGCTTTTCCCAACTGTGTTGGGGTCGAATGTCTTACCGGATCGAACTGAACACCATTTATTTACATGGAGAATATCAACCACTGTAAAGCCTAAAAAAAAAAATGGACTCACGTAGATCGTTACTAATAATATGCTTAGTTTAATGTAACGTGTCCAATGATGGAGCACGACCGTAGTTTTATTTTTTCTTTTAAATCAAGCAAACAATTAATAAAATGTAAATAAGAGCGCGGACCATCACGTCTGCGGTAGAAAACTAATTATAAAAAAAAATCCATGGAGCGACTGCCTATCTTACCTCCACAACTCAGTTAGTACATACTGGGTAACATGATACCCCTTGGTCAGTTTGGTTGTCAGACTTTCCGGCTGACTACCTGTAACGACTGTCAAAGATCTCTAAATGACTAGGTACTTTCCAATGCACGGGGTAAATCAGTATGTAATGGCTTTTTTTTTGTTGGGACAAGCCCGCCACACTATTCCCAAACCAATGTAACTCCTGAAAGCCAGAATCAACAGTGGCGGCCACCAGAAAAGCGCCGAGACAATGAAGCTCGAAGTCCCAGAGAATCAAAAATCAAAGCATTTATTTCGAGTAGGCCAGTTACAAGCGCTTTTGAATTGTCGAAACAAAGATGAAAATTTAATGTAGCTACAGTCCCAGTCACAAGACATAAAAACTGAGAAAGTACTGTAGTTGCCCATTCCCTAGCGTTATAGATCTCTATGGAGAAGAACGGGCAAGAAACTCCATGGACACTCTTTTAAATCATAATGTTGTTACAAAATCTTGGTTACATCATTCCTATTGAGATGGTGCATTATGTGAGAACAATGTAGCAAGATGTGCACGATAAAAGTGTCCATAGTAAAAACAAACAAAAACAATTCAAAAATAAAATAATTAATTAAAAAAAAAGCCGTGGCAACCAAGTGCTGACCAGTCCCAACCGATAGCGCTCGTTCACGAACATGAAGCATGTATCAGCACCATTCAACTCAACCATTTTGAAGGGAACTAAATGACCCGACACACGAATAAGTAGTATGTAATGGCTGTTCAGCCATCTCCGAACCTATGCAAGTTATAATTTAGCTACAGTTGCAAATGCTAATAACGTTGATAAATTTATTCTATACCGATTCTAAATTTCTAATGGTACATTTATGCATCATAAACTATGAAAGCTGTCATTACTATTTTGTATGGCAAATCCACAAACGCGAAAAGCGAATAATTTAATATACTGACGGGAACATTTTGCGGTTATATTAATATGATGTTATTATGAATTTTATGTTAAATTTGTGGCATGAAATTGAATTATAATTATATATTAATGACGTTGGCACTTGGGAACGAAATACATTCGCATATCAGTAAAGCTTTATATGTAGAGTACTTAGGTAGACAAAACCGTAAACAAAGCAATCAATAATCACCAACTTCCGATACCAAAGTTATTTTCCAGTTGTTATTTTTTTCGGAAATCGCTAGAGTTTTGCAAAATAAATTAACCGTTAACGAAGCCACAAGCCATTTATTTGTACTGAACCATACCTGGGATCCTCCTAGTTACTGAAATAGAGGTCAAAGTTCCAGAACTTTTTCGCAAGTTTATTTTTATAGTTATAACTTTAAACAACTCCATGATCTGTTTACTATAATATTCGATTCACCTATTCATTCATTAAAATATTTTTGATTAAAAGAGTGTCCATGGAGTTTCTTGCCCGTTCTTCTCCATAGAGATCTACGCTAGGGAATGGGCAACTATAGTACTTTCTCAAGTTATTATGCCTTGTGTCTGTGACTGTAGCTTTGATTTTTCTTTGTATTTTTGACATTCAAAAGTGCCGTAATGGCCTAATTGAAATAAATGCTTTGAGTTTGATATGTGTTGAGTGCATCACATTGACTTTTACCGTAAAAAATATTAAATCACCTAACAAAAATTATTTTCCCAGCAATCATGTTTGCGATAGAGTTACTTAGTTTTATGTACAGAATACTCGGCTTCGTGTTTCGTGCTGTTTACACCCTGTATGATTCTCGATATAAACTTTTAGCCCATCCAATAACAGCATTTACTCCACATTTCAATATTGCAATAACAAACCAGTATACCGCTATACAATTTATTACCATCGATAAATAACGTCATAATAAAACTTCAAAAAAAGAAATATAAAACATGAAAGATATGATAATAATTGCGCTTTAAAAGTACAAGATGATAATTTATAAGCACCTTTAGGTAGTTATATTAATTGAATGTCTTAAAGCGGACTTTATTAAAGTGCCATTACTGACAACCCTGAGGGCTTAAGACGCCTGCGGAGCATGCGTATTTCATACAAACGTAATACCAAAATAATTTGTAAATTAAAAATATTACTAAGGTAGTGTGTATTTATTTCGATTGAATTACAGAATATCTAGGTTCCCAAATATATATTTTGATTGGAGACTGATTTTAACAAGAGTTATATGAAAAATAAGTTTTCTATAGACATTTTAAATTCCTCATATCTCGTCTTTGTATTATTGTCCTCTCAAAAATATATATTTGGGAACATAGATATTCTGTAATCCAATCGAAATAAATACACACTACCTTAAGAATATGTTTGATTTACAAATAATTTTGGTATTACGTTTGTATGAAATACGCATGCTCCGCCGGCCCCTTAAGGCCGGGTTCAAGATGGCGACTTTTTGATTGTCATTTGTTTCGTATGGTGTTTAAATACTGAAAGTGCGACCGTTAAGAACGGTTTTTTGAGTTCAATGCTCAGGTTTCAGGTATCTGGATGTGTGTCAAATTATAGTCTAAACATTAATTTACCGAAAAGCTTTGAAATGGCGATCGCGAACCAGAAGATGTTGCGTTGGAAGGTCCACTAGGTGGACAGATGACCTGGTGAATTCTGCGGGAATCCGCTGGATGCGAATCGCACGGGACCAGTCAATGTGGCGACACTTGGGGGAGACCTATGTCCAGCAGTGGACGTCTTTCGGCTGAAATGATGATGATGATATTTGGAACCGTTGACCTAGAAGATTAAAGCTGGTAAGCAATCTTATATTTTGAATTTTGGCGAACACGAAGACTACCTAGGCGAATGGAAGTGTGGCTTGCTCCCATGCTTGGTCGTTCAGGGTCACATTTAATTTCAAAAAGTTTTTCTGAGATATCATTAAAAGACGACAAAAAAAAATCTAATTAGTTTTTCAAAAAGATTTGACCCGTATGATATCTTTCGTTACGTAATTAAACCAAAATTTACAAAGATACGACGCTTTTAAAATTTACCAACAACACACGACACTCACTCGATCATCAATACGAGTCACAACACGAGCCCCCTACTCCTGAGTTCTGATGCATTTTATCTATGTCATTGTTGTTTTATAAAAAACCAATACGTTTTTATTATTTTCCAATACTCTTACTGACGAATGAAATTTGCAATTTCTAATTACTGTAAGTGCACTTGCGGCTTGTATATTCGGGTAGTCAGTCTGAAGCAATATGTAGAAGAACGACACAATCACACTTATGATGCTCTGTCTGAAAGGAGCTAACTCATAAACTACTGAAACAATGTGAGTAAAAGACTACAGCGCGGGCTTCCTTTACCTAATGAAAAAAAACAACCGCAACAACATGACACCCAGTTTTCACTGAGAAATCGCTGTACATACATGAAAAAAAATGCCAGTCAAATACATAATGTAGAAGTATAAAGGGTGTAAAAAACGGCGTCTTAACGAAGCATAAGGTACTTGTTCTCCCTGTCATTGCGATATTTTTTTTTCTTTCACACCATACCTGGGAACCTTCTATTTACGGAGATATTGGGGGCCAAAGTTCCTACGTTTTCACAAGATTATTTTTTAAATCCAAGTTTTACTGTAAGATTTTTACTTTAAACACCTCTACGATCCCCGTACTATTCAATGCATCCATAAGCACATTGTTTCATGTGCGTTACATTGAGTTCTACTACAAAACATGATTTTTCACCCCAAAAAAAGTCGTTTCCAAGCAATAATTTTTGCGTAAAGTTACTTAGTTTGATGTACAGAATGCTTGGTTAACGAATTCGTGATGAGGTGGTTTTCACCCTGTATAATTTGTAGAAGTCGATTAAAAATAAAAAAAAGGTGCCAATTCCATTGTAAATCCTATAAAATTACAACAAAAATGCATAATTTTCATTTTAATACGGTCATAACAATTTGTGATTACGCTTTACTCGGTATCCCTCGCTTGCATGAAAATTAGTCATAATTTGAATCCTGTAGCAATTGTCATGCAACTGTAACTAAACAACTGCAACGGTAAGTAAACATAAAGTTATTAGATCAATTAAAAGTCACGAGGAGTTTCAGTTGAAGCCAAGGATGGAACCTAATTTTCATTTGAATATTGCTTTTATTTTAATCCCCCTTAGATCACCTTGTGATATTTTACTACATTGTGATATTGAAATCTTCTTTATTTTTAAAACTTTTATAACTGCTGCCATTTTGGCATAAAACAATAATAACAGAACTACGAAAAGAGATGAACTCATTTTAAAAATATTGGAATACAAATTGTATTGGAACTAGAAAAATTAAACAATTTAGGAATTTATCGTAGGAAATTATCTATCAGATTTTAAACGAATAAACTTTGAGCATTAAACTGTTTTGTCGCACCAATTGGAACGTCAAATCAAGTAAGTCACAAATCAGTAAACATCTGACATTAAAAAAAAATTAAACATAACTATGATTAATCGCACATAAAATAAAACTGATACAAATATCAAACACTAAAATAACAAATTGTCTCTAATAAAGCAATAAATTCTCAACACTGCAGAATAAATCTATATCTGACAGCGATACAGATTAAAAATATGATCGATAGCAATTCGATCTTTTAAATGACAGCCCTATACCTATAAGGATACGCCCCACAAACAGCGACGAAACGCACTAGCTATGAAGAAGACGATTTTAGGTCTCGTGTCAGCACAAGAGAGGAAGAAGATTTTATGAGTGACAGTTTTTACTCAATCCAATCCACCCTGACCCTTGCAGTCTAAAATCGAAATCAAAAGTCATTTTTTCAATCTGAAGTGATAAACAGCACTTTTTGAACGCCAAAGCTTACAAGAGATTGTCCCCCGAAACGCCCATCCCACGAAAAGGACAGCCGGAAGGGGTTCCGGCTGTCCTTTTCGTGTATTCACTTAGATATTACGTTTTATTCTAGTTTTAAGCCTTACTCGCAAGCACCCACAAGAAAGCCCGGTTAAGCAGCCTAAGTTGTACAGAGACAAGCAATCCTTAAAAAAATCGATTGCCACTGCCGACGAGTACTTGTTTGTCGCAGCGACAAAAGCTCTCTAGTCGGGCAGCACAGAAACTGTCACTTGGTACGGTCGGAAAAGCTATTTGGTTTACATTTTACACTGTAATTTGTGGGTTAAACTATAAACCAAATAGCTTGTTCGACCGTACATACACATCATAATCGTTCGTCATTCTTCTGTCCTTTTTTGTATATATTTGGGATCGGTGCAGCATGACTTCTTCATCAATACTTATCTTTAAATAGTCTCACTTATCAATCGTATACGTGTTGCTCACCAACTCGTCTTTAGTTGCTAACTGTACTCGCTCCTCGCTTATCGCTGGCGGTGGAACAGATCTTCACAATCGATATGATTACAATCATGTTGCTGAAATCGATAATCTGTTCTCGATTAGCCGTGTATCATGTTTTTGTAATGTGAAACAAATGCCCTTCGAATGATTTCATTCCTCGAGGCGTCAAGTATTTAAGGTGTAGTACACACTGTTTAACATCGTCAGTTTAATTATTTTAAAATATTAATGGCCGAAGCGTTAGGCAAGTTAGGTAGAGATGTACACATGGCTTATTTGACTTGACTGAAACATTTAGTCTTCTAGCTGGGGCAATCAATATTTTTATAGTTATAGTTCCCTATTGCAAGGTGTATCCAGTCTGATCATCCAAATTATTATGTAATAAGAGAGGCCGGGACAAAACCAGACTACTGTGAAATTCCAGATGGAAAAATCCAAAAACACTGACTGACCTAGGAATCTCTCATGGCCAGGAGTTGCGCTCCAGGGTCCTTCACTAACGAGGTAATTTCATGTTGTCAAGATATTAATGTGTATTTTGTGCAAAGTTATTAAAATTAAATTTGGTCTCAGGGTGGTCTGTCTTAGCGGCGATCGGCGGCGGCGACCTCTCGCGTCCGGCCCTGGTTCAATCCATGGTCCGGAGCGAGACGGGATGGGAAGCCGTCACCTCCTTCTGCGAAGCAGTCATGCTAGCGAAGGAGGTGGCGGAACGAGAGAGGGAGAGATCCTCTCTTCCCGGCCGCCGCGGGAGACGCACCGGGCGTCGGGGGCCACGTGGTGGCTACCGGCCACCGTAGACGCGGGCCTGTGGACGGTTGGCTATGGGCTAGCTAGCCGTCCGTCCGTCTAAAGACGACAGGCCATGTCGACGGCGCGTTCGAGTTCCACGCGCGCCTCAAAGAGATGTCAGCATAAGAGAGGGGCCCGCAAGGGCCGAAGCCTGCCGGAGTTGCGGGCCTATTCGGAAGAGATACCGCGGCCCCGGAACATAAAGGACGAGGAAGGAACATGGATGGGTTTTAGTCAGTAAAAGTCTGACACTCCCTCCCGCTCCGTCCAGACTGGGAGAAGTCATTTGATGATTTCCCATCCTAAAAAAAAAAAAAGGGTGGTCTGTCTGTGGCATGTCTCAGATCTTTATTATTGTTTGTGTAGTAGGTAAATTAACGCCATTTTCCGTTTAAATCACCAAAAAAGACATCACCATCATCTGCCTAGCCTTTTCCCAACTATGTTGGGGTCGGCTTCCAGTCTAACCGGATGCAGCTGAATACCAGTATTTTACATGGAGCGACTGCCTATCTGACCTCCAAAACCCAGTTAATACTGGGTAATACGTTACCACTTACCAGCCACCAACAGCTTAACGTACTTTCCGAGGCACGGAGGAAACTGTATGTGAGGTTGGTCACCATCCACAGACCAACCTAGGTAAGCACGGCTTAACCTAAAGATCAGCCACGAGCTCCCTCACCAAAAACGACACACGATACGTAATGCAGGCTCCACGTTAGAAAAGGGCAGAGCCTATTGCCATCTCCCGGGCGACTCCTGATTTTGAACTGCTACTTGAGGTTCCATATGACGAGTTCGTGGCAAACAAAACAATAGCTGCTGGTCTGGATTGGTACGTGGATAGGTGACCAAAAATTACATACCGAGTTTCCTCTATGCCTCAGGCACAGACCCTTGCTGTCCATTGTCTTTGACAGTCGTTACAGGTCTTACCACCACAACCAGTCTTACGAAAGGGTGTTATTTTACCCAGTACTAACTGGGTTGTGGAGGTCAGATAGGCAGTCGCCACAGAAAATACTGGCATTCCGCTGCATTCGGTTAGACTAGAAGCCGACCCTAATATCGTTGAAAAAAGCTAAGCAGATGATGATTTGAGATTTTTGATGGAAAAACCTCAGCAGTTTTGCCCGGTAGAAACGACTACAGGACTCCATGACGCTTGCGACGAGGTTAACCAGTTCTTAAGTGACAACAAGCAAGTTTTTGTGTCTCAGGACATCATCTGAGGCATTACAGACGTATTACCTTACCCTCCAAACAAATTTAAAACACCTCGAGAACCAGAAGCCAGCCTCGTAGGTTGACATGCGAGATGCTATGTCGAAAAAAAAAAATAGGTGGAAAGACTCGAGGGAAGCCTTCGCCCAACCCGCGTAGCATGGCCACCGTAGACACGACAGAGAGTCGACAAATCTTTTGTTCATCTGTCATTTTGTCGATTCAATGACAGATGAACAAAAGATTAGTCGAGTCTCTTTCGTTTCTCCGGTGATCATGCTAAGCGGGCAGGAGTGGGACAGAGCAGGCTAGCAGGCTAGCAAAAAAAAGATGGGCACATGGTATGCACTAACCCTTATATAACATTTTTTTACACCTTTTTTAGCTTACCTACATCTCTGTAATGTAGCCGTAGTAAAACAGATTAAACCTAGACTATTAAACAGTTGATTTACATAACTGCCAGCCCATCATGCCTGTAAGAGTGGGTCGATATGGAAGGGCATAAATAATTTTACACTTTTATAACCTTTTAACGCAAATTGTCGGGATAGCCCGAAGGGTTGTGGAGAAGTTTTTTGAGCGTGAAGCTTTGTGGGTTAAAAACCTGGCAACTTGCAGTGTAATTTTTCTTATTTTATTAATTTATAACAAAACATCACGCCTATAATCAATCTAAAAATAATCTCATCGTGAGGCGTTTAGGGGAGGGGACGGCGTCGAACCGAATCTCATCCGTTCTCACGAGGAAGAGAGGGGAGGGGTCTCTGCAAATAACACGTAATTTTTTTCCTTGCTAGATAATATGTCTCTACTGAAATATGACTAAATCGTTCACTATAATATTTTTTTAATAATTATAAAATTATTAAAATTAAGATTGATATTACCTAAACCACCGATATTGACAGCATCAAAATCTATTGCAAAACAAACAAAACATGTAATGTTTTTACAATAATTTAGTTTCTATAATATTCTCTCTGTAATATTCTGCGGTTTTGTGTAGTGGCGCCATTTTTAATTTACAAAATAATTTAATATGTTTCTACTTCGTGTCCGGTATAATTCTGTGGGCCGCAAATGTTTTGAATTATATATTTTTGGTCTGTGGTTGTTGTGGAAAACCGCGAAAATACAGGGGTAATTTTATACTAATGGAAATATTTTTAATCTAGGTTAAATAAATTAGTTCATTCAATCACGGTGATAAAATGAAGTATGTATTTTTTTTACATTGCAACATGTCCTATGGCGATTCATTGGTTAAAAATTAAATCTAATATTAATTTTTATTCACATTCTTTCTTCTTTATCGTGTGGCTTTTTTTTCGGATGTGAAGTCATCAAATGACTTCTCCCACTCTGGGCGGAGCGGGAGGGAGTGTCAGGCTTTTACTGACTAAAACCCATCCATGTTCCTTCCACGCCCTTAACGTTCCGGGGCTGCGGGACTGTTCGAAAGAGATACCGCGGCCCCGGAACGTAAGCCCTCCCCTTCAGTTAGAGCCTAACCTGGTATCAGAGTTTTTAAGTCGCCCATGGGCCTCTGTAATCTGCTATATATCGCACTCAAAACATTGTGTTGTTGAATATTGTGGGGGTTGTGGAGGTGTTTAATTAAAAACATGTATTTAAAAAACAAAACTCGTGAAAAAGTTGGAATTTTGACCCCCAATATCTTCGTAACTAAAAGGTGGTGTTGAACTAAAAATGATCGCAATGAGGGGGGTGTTCCTTTCGGCTTAGTTAGAGGTGTTTTCACCCTTTACTTTGCAGCTGAAGAAAAACTAATGTTACAACAACATTTTTATCTAATCATTTATAAACTGATTTAATAAACACAAAAAGTTAAACCCATGAACCATAGTAAACTACTAAGTACTACACTTAGTTTATACACCCTCATAACATAGAAACTTGTTAAAATTAATAGCTGACTCAAATGAAAGTTGGTCACGTTACTCGGTGGAAATGTATTTACATTAAAACTGTTTGCTCGTCCATTTATATAATGTTTTATGTAACTGGGCACGTGGTTCCTACCGATCGTGAGGCTTACTTGTTTTCTTTACATAACTTTCTTTCTTAGTTTTCGTATACCTTGAATTTTATATTATAAACGTTTTCTTTTTGCGCAGGCACGTATACAGGGGGGGGGGGATAGTTGGGATTTATCCCCCCCCCCGAAATCTAACAAAAATAAATGGGATCATAACCACTGCGAAGTACGTAAATAATAGTACAGTGATTACAGAGATTATTTACACAGTTACACAAGAAAAAACAAAAAAACCAACCATCCGAGCCAGAAAGCAAACATTTTCGAGCTCGCTCGTACTATTTTGCTTTCTGAGTGTAATATACGGGAAAATTAACTTAATTTATCAGACAATACACTAACGTGCTCATACATATTACTTATGCCCTTTGCGTTCATAAGCTTTTCTGTATAAATAGGCGGATTTAGGGGTATTTATTTAATACAGGACAAAAGAAAACCTAACAAATTCGAGGTGGATGCAAAAATTTTCAAGCTCGATGCGCTCGCTTTTCGAATCCTACTTTTTTTAAATTGATCGGCCTTTCTGGATAGATCGGCCAAGTTACTTCTTGAATCTAACTAATAATCCGAGTCGGAGTGCAAACATTTCGAAATGTTTTCATGAAAAAAATTGTGCCGGCGCCCATGCACTTGCCGTCTTATTACAAAACGTGGTCTTAAAAATAGTACCGGGTTTAGTACTAGGTCTAAACCATGAACTTGAAAAAACGTTATTACAAAACGAAGTTTATCGCTAGTCCTAGAACTATCTATGGTACCAAAGTTAGACCATCGCGACCCCTAGTTTAACTATGGTACTAAAATGTCAAACGTCAAATTCAGTCAAATTCTTAACTTTGAGGTTAGCAAATTATCTTTCGGAAAGTATTATTTTGTGATAAAAACCAAAAATGGATATTAATATGGAAGATTTGGATGTGTTGGATATACTTGCTAGTTCCCGGGGACCCCACAGAGTTCGTCAGCGACGAAATCCATTTGAATTGCCTGACGCAGATTTTCGATATAATTAAAGATTTAAGTACTAAACGTTTTGGCGAAAGGACTGTCGATTTAGTACGTGAAGATTTATTGCACACACGATCTCACCACAAAGAACTGTACCTTTACTTATTTTAATAATCTTGATGTTTTTCTTGTCTTGAGTTTACTTTTAAGTTGTAACATAGACATTTCGTTAACATTACTCGAATTACGCGCGCCGCCAAGTTCACTTCGTTATACGTGCTAGCTCGATAGTTGTTCCAAACCAGAACAATTTAAAATAATTGTGAACATGCATTAAAAAAAAACAAGTCGAAATATTTAAATACCTTTAAATAACAAAGCTTTAATTTTTATCACTACAAATAACAATTTATAAAATAGTTTTTCTTTAATTTACGTAACAACATTGTGTAAAAAGGAGCGGCACATAGAACGCTGAACGAATGAATGAATGGTTTAAATATTTTTTTGCTTATAATCTGTGGATAATGTTTGAACTAGGGACTATCTTTGGTACTAAGTAGTCCTCTGTTGGTCTACGATTTGTAATACGAATGTAAGAACTAACGTTAGTACCGTACTAAACCAAGACCTTTTAGTTCTGGTTTAAACCTGGTACTTACGGAAGTTTTTATAATAAGACGGTTGGGGTCTAAAATGGCCGCATTAGCAGTACATAATATGAATCATGATACAAAGGTCTCATGGTTGTTTCAATGTTTATCCCCCCCCGAACCAAAAGTCTGGATACATGCTTGTTTTTGCGGTAAACAATAAAAATATAATTTTTAGCTAGTTCTGACGTCACGAGCCCCCACTCCCGAGTTTTGATGCGTTTTATCTTTGTCAATATTCATTGATTTACAAAACCAAAAAATACGTGTCCATTGTTTTTCAATAATCTAACTGACGGACTAAGGTCCATGTTCACCGAAAAGATAACCGTCTGATTATCTAAAAACAGCTGTCACTGTGGCATATTCCCATACAAAAATGCGTTTTAAACAGCTGTTTTAGGTAATCAGACTGTCAACTTTTTGGTGAACATGGACCTTAATAGATTTGTAATTTTTTGATACTGTCGTCATTTCTATTATTGACATTATTACACGAATCGTTAAATTGAACAGTTCTCTTTTATGTTGCCTACATCACTCCAATACATGGCGACCCTTAGCCAGCAATTAAAATTTTGCAACTTACGTGAACGCGAAGATGTCTGTAGTTGAAGAAATCATGAAGATTTTAATGATAGAAGTTCGTGAAGACGGAAAATTAGAAGGAAGAAAGCAAAGAAGATTATAAAAATTACAGAAGAATAGGAATCAGAACCTTATAACCGTAAAAGTCCTACTGTGTTAAAGAAAATGTAACTGCGCGAGTAAACCCGAGGACTTTTACAAGTTTTTGTTGATAAAAGTTAATGCGTCCTGACTTGTTACGAATTAATTGATACCAAAGAGCTAATTAAGTCCAACATGAGTAATGGAGCTCGTTATGGGGCTGTTTTTAACATTCATTCATGTTATTTACCGCAGTCAAAGTGTTTGTTATTATTTTCGTATGGGCAGTAAGTAATTCTTGAGTTGTGAAGAGAATCTAATTCGATCTGAATTACTGTTGTTTTTACTTTTTCCTCACAGAACTTTGTTATTTGTTACTTTTGTAATTAATTTGTTATTTCTAAGTTTTAAGAATTCAAGGCCCATCTCTCATCTCATTTCAATAGTTATCACGAATCGTCTCGCGCGCAGTTTTTACAATTCTCAGCCTCCCGAATAAGCCGGTTTCCGATAAGGCTTTAGCCACGGTGCTAACGACCACATACATACGTTGCGGTAGGTTATAGAGAAGAGAAGTCTTAAGAGTATTAACCTGCCTCTCTGTTGAGCGCTTGTGTACTACGAGAAAGCCTTTTTTTATTTTTTTTTCCGGATGGGAAATCATCAAATGACTTCTCCCACTCTGGGCGGAGCGGGAGGGAGTGTCAGACTTTTACTGACTAAAACCCATCCATGTTCCTTCCTCGCCCTTTATGTTCCGGGGCCGTGGTATCTCTTCGAACAGGCCCGCAACCCCGGCAGGCTTCGGCCCTTGCGGGCCCCTCCCCTTATGCTGACATCTCTTTGAGGCGCGCGTGTAACAAACGCGCCGTCGACACGGCCTGTCGTCGTTAGACGGATGGACGGCTAGCTAGCCCATAGCTAACCGTCCACAGGCCCACGTCTATGGTGGCCGGTAGCCACCACATGGCCCCCGACGCCCGGTGCGTCTCCCGCGGCGGCTGGGAAGAGAGGGTTTCCCTCTCACGTTCCGCCACCTCCTTCGCTAGCATGACTGCTTCGCAGAAGGAGGTGACGGCTTCCCATTCCGTCTCGCTCCGGACCATGGATTGAACCAGGGCCGGACGCGAGAGGTCCCCGCCGCCGATCGCCGCTACGAGGACACGGCGGTGCTCCGCCCACGCAGGGCAGACCTCCACCGTGTGCTCCACCGTGTACTACGAGAAAGCCTTCGATTCGATCGAGACCTGGGCTGTACTGTAGTCTCTCCAACGGTGCCAAATCGCCTATCGGTTGGAACATCGAGGTGTCGCCATCATGTCAGTCAGACTTCATTATCAAGCCTCGGAATCATTTCATTCGGAATAATTATTTCTTAGTTGTTTTAGTCTTAAACAATGGTGTCGATTCTGTTGTGCACAAACTAAACTTAATTTATGCTATTACTATCTTTTACTAAAAGGCAATTCGAGAAAAGGACGGCTATAGCTATGAACTAAGTTTGAGATGAAACTAGTTTATGCCTTGCGCTTCACCGTGTTTTTTAACCGACTTCAAAAAGGAGGAGGTTCTCAATTCGTCGGAACCTTTTTTTTGATTACTCGAAGATGGCTGGAGCGATTTAAATTATTCTTTTTTTGTTTGAAGGGTATACTTCCCAGGTGGTCCCATAATCATCAAGTCGGGATCTGATGATGGGATCCTGGAGAAATTGAGAGAACTCTTCAAATTTTATAGGCACACTTTATGTGATTTGGGTAGTTTTTGGAAGAGTACTTTTTTAATGTGGTCCCATTTCAATTTGGTGAAGATCAGATGAAGACCTTCGGAGATAGGCATCGGTACTCCTCAATAAATTAATGATAGCAAATGGACTGGGATTGCTGAAATCTCATGTCTATCTATTGTTTACACCAGTTCACAATATAACATCACGCATCTACGCTGTGAAAGGGGTAGGAACATGTGAACCAGTAAAAAGTGAAAAACAAAAACTTTTTTACAAAAAATAAAACCGACTCTAAAATAAAAAAGTGAAAAATAACTTTAACTTCAGAAGAAAACTAAGTAAATAGATCAAACAAAGGTCACCGACTTCTGAATTTTTTGTTTTTTTTTTGGAGTCGGTTTTATTTTTAACCGACTTCTAAAAAAGGAGGAGGTTCTCAATTCAGATTTCTATTTTTTTTTTATTTTTTTTATGTTTGTTCGCGCATAACTTCGTCGCTTGCCAACCGATTTGAAAAATTATTTTTTTGTTGGAAAGGGTATACTTTCCAAATGGTCCCATAGCCACCAAGTCGAGATCTGATGATGGAATCTTGGCGAAATCGAGGGAACTCTTCAAATTTACAGCGATTTTGGTATTTTCTGCAACAAATGAAGCATTGGCGTTTGATAAGAACCATTCTACCAACAGATCTGATGATGAAGCCAAGAGTCACGGAACTCCCTAATGAGACAATGTATCCTAGTCGTGTTTGGGCTTGTTGTAATTGTAACGGTATGCACTTTTCATGTGTAGGTACCAAGCACGTGTGAACCACAAAAAAGTGAAAAATAATAACTTTTTTGCAAAAAATAAAACCGTCTTCAAAAAAAAAAACAAAAGAAGTCAAAAATAACTAGCTTCTGAAGTCGGTGACAAAAAATTAAATCAATCAAACAAAGGTCACCGACTTCAGAAGCTAAAGTTATTTTTAACTTTTTTTGTTTTTTTTTTTTTATTAAAGAGAAAAAGATGGCAGTAGCCTAAATTAAGTTTAGTTTGTGCACAACAGAATCGACACCATTATCGTCTTAAACTTAAAGATGACGAAAGCGTCTGCCTTGTAATGGTTCTTATTCCAAGACGAAGGGAGCGTTCAAATAAAGTGTTCCTTCCTGTTTTGTGTGACGAGAGGTCTTTGCAGGCAACGGGAGAGATTAAGGGACATTTTACCAATTTAACTGCATCATCCAGTAATCTTTTCAATTTAACTGCACCATCCAGTAATTTTTCAATTCACATGATTCTATATTCTTGATGACCTAAAAAAAATCGTTTACCTAAACGCTCTACCCAATGCCTATACTTCTTCTTCTTAAGATCACAAGTTTTCTTGTATTTCTCTTAAAACACTAAAATACACACACATATATGTGTGTGTATTTTAGTGTTTTGTGTTTTGTGTGTGTGTGTGTGTTTGTATTGTATTATTGTTTATTGTATCTGTCCATTGTATATTCTGTCTACAGGTATCCTGTGTGAGTATAATAAAAATATCTTTTCGTTCTTTGTTTCTTTATTTAATTTCTTTCCATTGGTTATTGTAATGAACAAACAACTGGATACGCAGTAGTTTGTAGAACAAGGAGTACCTATTACTTTGAATCGAATGTAAAGGCGCAGATTACCACGACCACCACGCTGCCGCAGAGAAACACTGGTGGATCCTTCGTAATTAGAATAGGCTAGTTTCCACCATCAATAAATTGCAAATCTATTTAGTCCGTGAGTTAGAGTATTGGAAAATAATAGACACGTATTTTTTTTTATAAATCAATGAATATTGACAAAGTTAGAACGCATCAAAACTCGGGAGTGGGGGCTCGTGACGTCTCAACGCACTAAAAATTATAGCACGGCGTGACGTATTGAGAATTTTAAAAGCATCGTATCTTCGTCAATTTTGGTCTACGTAACGAAAGAAAAAATACGTGTAAAATATTTTTGATAATCTAACTGACGGACTAATTAGATTTTTTCAGGACACAAGCCTATTCCGCGGCCGCTGTTATGCATAACGATACGGTCCGTCTATGTACGAAAGACATCATAATCTGCCTAGCCTTTTCACAACTAGGCTTCCAGTCTAACTGCGTGCAGATGAATACCAGTATTTTACATGGAGCGACTGCCTATCTGACCTTCACAACCCATGTAGGAGGATATCCCTCATTGCATTGAACGGGTTCAATTCAAATTCAAATTCAAATTTGAAACTGTGTGACACATCGAGTCCGAAGAATGGGCCCGACGTGTCTCCTCATATGCTTTGCTAGGCATAATTTTGCATTGCGCCGCCGTAGGAGTAATTTATGCATAGCTCATGTATCGAAAACCCGTTTGTTTTTAATATCATACATACAGACATTGGTACCAACCAACATTGTCGTAAAATACTAATAAGTTCTCTTTCACACGGTCCTATAATTATACGTTTAAAAATCGAACAGAAGCCATGATTATTATCATACAGGAGTCCAATGATTCTTAATTATTTTTTTGTTAAAACGGTAACTCCCACTTTTAAACTACAAAGGCGTAAGTAACAATCAAAAATGACAACCAAAACACGCCCCTAAAGTGAATAAAATATTTAAAAAAAGAGCGAGAATTGAATGATTTGTTTTGCAAGTACAAGAATTCTTGACATTTGCGTCGGTGCAGCCTTGTTTTTCGCTCTGTCTTAAGCGACAAGGCTGTGCTATACTTTTATGACCCTTGCTTGATAGCAATATAGTATAGTTTGGCTTGTATAAAGGCCGTTCGTTTATTATTTCTTTGGGTCATAATACCACCCATTTTCTCGTCAATGAACAGGCGCCAGTTACCAGTTTGACCGGTCGTACGCACTTATCTTTGATTCGAAAATGTCGGAAGAGTAACAATTTACTTGTTACTTATAAACGATTGGTGAAATTAAAGCAATAACGTAGCTATTTTAATTTGTGTTTGGATTGAACTAGGAAACTTTAGCAAAGAGTGAAAAAATGCTGTTTTATACATGTTACAATATAAATAGACAGCTGCTATTGTTTTGCATGAAACTGCGTTACACCACGCCCGCAACTTCGTCCGAAAAATTGTGATAACTCTTTTAATAGGCATGATATCAATATAAATTATAGTGTAAGAGCGATTTCGCACTACGACCGATCCGAATCCGTGGCCCTACTCTCTAACGCTTCGTTCGTAGATTCGGATCTATCCCTCTCTTGCGCACGTCTGTAGATCATTGCGAGTGAGAGAAATGGATTGATCCGAATATACAGACGAAGCGTTAGAGAGTAGGGCCTCCGATCCGAACCCGGTCCGGAGTAATCGTAGAACTATTTCTATGGTAGTTTACGCACTAGATCCGTCCGTCATCCAATTTTATATTGTAGTGCATTTTCACGGGTACGGATCGGACTCGGATCGGACGTAGTGCGAAATTTTTATTTGACCATTTGTTTCGGAGATTACACCCCACAAACAAACTAACAAACACCTGTTCATAATTTTAGCATAGACGAAACATTTCTACTGTTTTCAGTATTTCTTACTTATTTTCTGTCAAATATTTTTCATTTAACACTACGTCAAAAAAAGACATAAAATTATACTAAGCCTTGTAAATTCCCTGATTTTTGTTCGGAAAAAATAGAATAAGCCAAAACACAACCGTGTAAACATTGATAACAGAAGTCGGAACATAAAACCGCACACCGAACAATAAAAAACATAAAAAAAACAACAGAAATCATAATGTCAAAACCACGAAAGCACAAATCGATGATCGCGGCACAAATTCGTAAAATATTCAAATGCAGTTCATTCACATTTACTTTACTTCTGTGTGGGCATCATTGTCAAATGATAGTGAGCTTCATAGCCGTTAGGATAAGGCTGCTATTCTGTTGATGCCTTTGACAAAGTCTGTCAAATAATAGTGATCTTTATTCTCATTACCGTAACGTTGTTATTGGGTTGCAGCTGCCAGACGTAAACTTACTAGCAAGGGATGCCATCACGCAGTTACCTACCAATCTTTTATCATTTTCCCGCATTTCCGGGACACGTTACGGGATCGCTCCATGATATTTATATACACGCTTATAAACCACTTGAAATATTTGCGTCACCGAATAATCGAGGAACTGTTTTTTTTTTTGGGAATATCTTAAGGTTTTTGCAAAAAAAACGAGTTTTTCTATACTAGTATTTTAAAGATCAACGATTTGTATTTTTATATATAACGAAGAAACTTAAAAACTACTGGACCGATTTGAAAAATTCTTTCAGCGATGTATAGCTACATTATTGGCGAGTAACATAGGTTATATATTATCCCCGTAAACTCCCACGGGAACGGGAACTACGCGAGTGAAACCGTGTGACTTCTGCTAGTTTTAGATAAATCGCAAACATCGACGATTAGAGTGTGAAATTCTGATTAGCTTCTTTCTTTTTCCTAGTGTCGATAATTCCCATAATTGTTCAAGGTCTATGAGCTGATTGGCTGATAACAACGTTTTACACTGACTTAAGCGAATTACCAATCAAGTTTCTAATTGTCCTTAGCAGACTGGTTTTATTGCAAAACTCCTATTATTTTTGCAAAGAACCGATTCTTCCTTTTATCTTGCGACACATACAGCCCTATTATAGACAAATTGATATACGATATTTCGCTGTTTGCATTTACCCCGAAGCGTAGAAGGCGCCGACATATTTTTTTGTGAAGTAAACTTTAAATCAGTTTTTTCGTCATATTTTTCTTTTCACATTAAATAAGTTTGTTGTTTTTTGTTTCAAAGATGGACTTTACATTATAAATAATGTGGTTTTGTATAAAGAAGATTGAGTATTTTGCTAATAATCTTATTACGAGGGATAATCCTCAGAGATTTTCGTACAGACAACATTTTGCTTTGATTTTATGTATAAAACTTTGTAAAATGTCTGCTGTGGGCGTATTTTCTGTAGAATCTAGATTTTATAAAGTAAGTTGAGACAGAACTCCCGGTGTAAAATTAGAAATTGTTTTCCCAAACTTTAGAATAGAGAATTTCGCATTCGCCATTTTGGTAAAGATATTTTTGGCCACAGAAAACAGAAACTGCTTTAAACTCAATTTGCATTACCATTTACGGTTAAAATTCATTTAATAAATATATGAATGTTATCATCCAGTTGTCATTTAAGTCATTATTTATAACTTTCACAAAATCAAGATATTATTATTTTCAATAAACTTTCTCGAAGACTGGCTATTATTAGGTTCCACTACGATTAGGTTCAATATGCAATAAATTCACGCTCGTGGATTTTTTTCATTTGTCTCTACTAGTGTGGAAATAAAAAAATACACGAAAAACATAAATAAATAAATAAATAATCTAAGTCCAAATTAGGTGATCGTTTTTTTACTAATTTCAGCAAACGGCGTTAATATTTTTTGAATACTAATGTATAAAGTATTTATTTTTATGAACAAATGCTCATTTGTTTGTGTTCTAAATTCAAAAATATAAAAATTTTAGTATTTATTTATTTATTCCTATAGTTATTTATTTGCGCTAATGAGAGCAAAAAATTGTTCTTTCATTGTACTTCTTATCCAACCTCAACGAATCCAAGCCAATTCTTTTCCTCCACACAGGCAGCGGCTTACTTCAACTCCCGCGTTAATGGTATCAGTTGATCACATCAAAACATCTGCCTCACCTCAGTAATTAACGTATTAATAAAGAGACCCGACCGATATAAAATAAGACCATTTTGGTACGAGAAGATTTATTACGTCCCGTTTTGCCGTAGAGGGCGCTTCAAAGAGCTAAGACTCTTATATTGTCACTTACGGGATATCTTCGCTGATCATGGCGCTTGCAACAGCGTCGAAATATCGGGAGCTCAAAATATTAAATAATCACGGAATATATCCCGTAAGTGACAAAATAAGATTAATTTTAAACCGTGAAAGCATAAAACAGTGTTTTTGTACTTAATTATTTATTTGAGAGAACAAATGTACGACACAACAGATAAATACTAACTATTGCGAAGTTTAAACAAGTTCATTTACAATAAATAACGAGTGATAAAAATCACACTGATGTTATAAAGACGAAAGTTTGTTACTTTCTTCTTTCTTTCTTTCTGGCGGGAAAGAAAGAAAGAAGAAAGTAACAAACTTTCGTCGACACACAACGCACTCTCTGGTGTCAGTAGAGCACATGTATTACATGTACTTGTTGTAAATTGGGGATAGTATGACGGTACAGCAGCATTGCGTGGATGCCGAGTTATGTCGTATATATGTCACCGTAAAATTGTCAAATACGTGATATTACAATATAACGTGTATCTCTCTAGCGATATTGTAAAGTCTCGAATTATTGTCAACTGAACATACGGAAGTATCTCTTGCCCCCATAAACGGGACTTGGGGCACCCCCCCGTTAGGTTAGTTAGGTTCCTTTAAACCCTGCACTCGGAAATAGGGGCCCCGCGAAACGGGGCTCCGTCGACTACGCTTTTTAGGGGAATATGAAGTGTTTTAAGGTTAGGTTATATTAATCGATATTTCTCAGGAATGGTACAGTATCTTTTCATGAGAGTGGTACCATTGGGCAAGGGGGACCCCTCCTTCTCTCCACACCGCGTGAGTTGACTACCATCGCATGCATTTCACAAAAATAATGCGTTTTATTGTAAGCAGTATGTTCATTTGACAATAATTCGAGACTTTACAATATCGCTAGTGATATTACAATATAACGTATTTGACAATTTTACGGTGACATATATATACCATGTTCCACCTGGTATCCTGCCATGTGTGTTACAAAACATGTAGTCCAAGTGATCTGCTCTGCCATCGGCGACACTGTCGAGGTAGTAGTGAAGTTTTGCGCCATCAAAATTTTGAAGTATCAGGCTTTTAAATAACGGAATACAACAAAAAAAAAAAAATACAGTTCTAAAGATGATAAAAAATCAAGTGTCTTGATTTAGCACACATGGTTGGCGACGGTGAGCTATCTCGCCGTCCGTCCTTCTTATGACGACAGGCTGAGTCGAAGGCGCGTTCGTGTTCCACGCGCGCCTCAAAGAGATTGTCAGCATAAATAATGAAGGGCCGAAGCCTGCCGGGGCGCGGAACTGTTCGAAAGAGATACCGCGGCCCCGGAACATAAAGTGCGAGGAAGGAACATGGCTGGGTTTTAGTCAGTAAAAGTCTGACACTCCCTCCCGCTCCGCCCAGAGTGGGAGAAGTTATTTGATCATTTAAAATTCGAAAAAAAAGGGTGGAAACACCTACATTTCGCCAGTTATATTTAAGTCCCAGACTGAGACCGGGACAAATCTGGACTCCATGACAGCTACTGAGGAATTGCCGAAAACAACCCCAATATCATTCAACAGGGAATCGAACCGAGGACCAGTCACGTGCTTGCAACTACTAGACCAACAAGGCAATTTGCACTACACACACCTGAAAATATTAAGGGTATTTATTCTGACCCACAGATCTTCTTAAACGACTTCAAAATGAGCTTTGTGAACTGCAAAGCATAGCCACTTAGCAAATAATTCCATTGTCGCCTTTTACGTTTCCTTCAGAATGAGACTTTAAAAAGTAATAAAGTAGATTCATCTTTTTTTCTAAACGCGTAGCAGACAGACTGAATTGAGACTTCAGAGGGTTCTCATCTTAAAGGTTTTTCATTCATTTTGTTATTTTTTTCGCGTTTTTACGTTTTACTTTTTACACTTCATATAATTAGGTTCTTGGTAACAAAAAACAAAAACATAGGGTGTACCTAACAAAAAATCAAACAAGCCAACTTTTTTCTAAAGAGGATCGGTTGAAAAAAATTACCATACAAAACACTGGCAGGCCCAGAAGGAGATGACGGGTTGAGCTGGACTCTTTCTCAAAAGGGTTATCCCATAATAGCACTAGATACCGAAATGTGGAAGGAGGCAAGGGAGGTTTTTGCCCTGCAGTAGGACAATATAGCCTTAAAACAAAATAATATAATAAATAATCAGCTAAATCTGTAGCAATTACTAATGAGAACCATGTTTTTTTCGACCCGTTTATTTTAGGGATACTTAGTTGTCCAGTTCATATAACATACAACACATTACACTACACGAGTGTCGATGCTCAAGAGAGCCTTTGATATGCAGCCTGGATTTCAAGTCAATTCCCTAAAGAGAGTAATAAAGCAAGAGCAAAATACGAGTAGAATTCATTTTACAATTGTAGGCATCCTCTTGAATAATTTCACGAAGAGTCAAAAAACAAGAACCATTGAATAAACTTCAAAAGCTTACACAATAACCAAAAATCGGAGAAACGCCACCGAATTCTGCTTACCAAACTTAATAAGCATTACTCTCAATATAAATGCGAACCTTTTACTTATTCAGATATGGAATTATAAAAAAAGCAAAGTCGGTCAATGGGAAAGGCAAAAAAAACTAATATAAAATGGATGTTAGGTTCAAAGGGAGTCAAGTAAAGTAAATCTCGGAATGAATGACTTCTACACACCTTTAGTAATATACGGGGCGGTGGTAAATCAACTTTGATGTACAGAGTGGTGTTTTAGAGAGAGGTGGGTAATTTGCGTTAGGTATGGAAAACATTCGCTTTTGAGATGTGGTGCTGGAGAAAGATGGTGCGAGAGCTCAAAATCTCCTCACGGCTGTCTTCCGAGCGCCTGCGCAATGTCTTGGAATACTTCAGCCACATTGCGAGGAAAGACGATGGCAACCTTGAAAAACTAATCGTGACCGGTAAGGTGGATGGGAGAAGACCTCGTGGACGCAGCCCAATTCGATGGTCTGACCAGATCCGCACCACCCTTGGCTCCACAGGCCACTACGCCCTTCACACAGCCAGAGACAGAAACAGATGAAGAAAGATCATCCGTGAGAAGGTGATACCGAAGCGAGGGCTCGACCCCCTCTTAGCTTTGAGGAATGCCACGCAAGGAGGATAGAAAACATTGCGGAAATAACTTGGATGAGGTTGGCACAAGAGTGTGGAGCTTAGCACAAACAAAGAGAGGCCTATACCCAGCAGTGGGTGAAGTCGGGCTGTGGGTGATGATGATAATGGAGTACTCATCCTTCACACAGTCCATCCATCGTTTTTTTGGTCTTCCTCTACTCTTATACATTGGCGTAGTAGGGCCCAGTATCAATTTTTTTTGGGTGCCCTTTGCCCACACAAGAGGAGAAAGTCAAACAAATTATTTTTGCAAAATTTAAAAGATATCCTGACAATTGGAGCTTTCTGGCCCGAGGTAAGTTATATTTTCATTTTTGTCTTTCATCATGAAGATTATTTGAGGTTGTGAGAAGATTTTGAGTTTTTTTTCCTGATCGTGGGTCCTCGGGGGCCCCGTGTAATTGATACGGCTGATACAGCGGTAGCTACGCCCTTACTCTTATATCCATCCACATACATACACAAAACCTCACGACATTTTCCTCATTCCTCCGCATCATAACCACACAACTTTTGAGCAATCGGCACCACCAGACATTCTATTGTTAAATCACTTTAAATATCGAAATTCATTAACATCCATCGCTTCGTTCACCGAAAAAGATAACGGTACGTTATTCTAAAAACAGCTGTTTAAAACACATTTTTGTATGGGAACATGTCACAGTGACAGCTGTTTTTAGGTAATCAGACCGTTATCTTTTCGGTGAACACGGACCTAAATGTATACTTTTATTACTTTGTTAAGGTTTCCCAACAAAGTCTTGTCAGTCGCCTCACATACTATTTACCATACTACTTACAATAAACCATTCTTCCTTGCGCATTCTTCTCCACAGTTAGCCCGCCACCCTGTATACGAGTAGTAACTCTCCATTGATATAATAATATGTATAGCTAAGTTAACGCTGGGTCGCGGCCTAGAATTTATTTGAATAGAAAAATGTGGTTTGTGCGTTGAGTAATGGCGATACGGATCGAGTCACGTAATATTTTTTGGCGTTAGGATGAACTGTTAGGGAAATATTTAGTGAGTATAGTTTTATGTATAGTAAGAAACTATTTCTTGGTGGAATATTTACGGCATGGATGGCGCAGTGGCTGAGCTATTGACTGCTGCGTTGTGTGCCGTGGGTTCGATGGTATACATAATAGTTGAACCGGTTTTGGTTGTTTGAATATGTGAGTTTAAATGCTTGTAAAGACACCCACGATACAGGGTAATTTTTTAGTGTGGGGAAACATTAAAAAAAAGAAATTGTAGTACTAAACTTACCACTAACTAACACTTAATCATCTGCCTAGCCTTTTTCGAAGTTCTATGTTGGGGTCGGCTTCTAGTCTAACCGGATACAGCTAAAAACCACTATTTTGCATGGTGCGGCTGCCTATCTGACCTCCACAACCCAGTTAGTACTGGGTAATACGATACCCTTCGGTAACACTGGTTGTCAGACTTTTGCCCCACTGACTTCTAACGACAGTCAAAGATCTACAAATGACAGCCGGGACCAACCACTTAGCGTGCTTTAAGACGCATGGAGGAGACTCAGCATGTTATGGGTGGTCACCCATCCCCGGACCAACCTAGGCAAGCATGGCTTAATCTGGAGATCAACGGAAACTAACACTACACACATAATACCTCTTTATCTAATTCATTTAAAACAAGACCGCAGCTGCCATTTTTTCCCCACACCAAATTGATCGGAGTTAACGAAGACACAAACTTTGAAAGTAAATTATTAACGAAATGGTTCCCTTGTAAAAACCTCCTGATCGTTAAAGCGGCGACTTTTGAATTTAATTCGTTGTATTTATTAGTTCTGTTGGAGATTGATTGTTGTTTATATTAAGGAATGGTTGTTTGTGATTGTATTGTAATTTAAGAATCGGTTGGAGGCTTATACACACGTGTCCAAGATCTTTAATTGTAGAAATATTTGCGATAGGACTTTCTTTTGTAATGTGAGTACCTTCATTCTCTATCCAGGGTGGAATTCACGCCGACGCAAAAAACGATACCACATACAGGGTGCCGGGTGTAAACAACCTCATCACAAAGCCGTAAACCAAGCATTCATTTTTTTTTTTTTTTTTTTTAAATAAATATCGCTGGACATTAACACACAGCGCCACCTAGTGCCACACTAAGCAAAGCTTGTGTCGTGGACACTAGATAGTTGATATACTCTACATATATACTTTTTTTGTTTGTAAATACATACTTATTATACATATAAACATCCATGACTCGGAAACAAATGTCCATGCTCATCACACAAACATTTGCTCCTACCGGGATTCGAACCCAGGACCCTAAGAACGTAAGGCAGCCTTACTACCACTACGCCATTCGGGTCGTCTTATTACATCAAAATAAGTAACTTTATGCAATAGTTATTTGTTATACAAGAGTGCAAAGTTGTTTTTTAACCGCGTGCTCAATTTTGATGACCGAGCAAGCAAAAGATTCTAAAATTGAGTCACGAGCGAAGCGAGTGATTCAAAACTTAGAATCTTGAGCGTTAGCGAGGGAATCAAAAGAGCTCGAGGTGAAAAATCTTTGCACTCGAGTGCAACACGTAACTTTTCATCCCACCTCAGCGAGAAAATGCAAAAAAACGAAAAAAAAATTGCGCATTATTAACAAATTCAGTTAATTCTGTTGGCGTCAAATAAACTTCCTCGTCGCTAGATAATGAGTGGTAATTTTAGGTTTTTCACTTGTTTTCAAGTTGGATTCCTTGTTTTTAACCTAAGGTGTTAACAATATGACGTGAAAAGAAAATGGCGCGCGCAAAACATATTAAAAAAAGTACACCAAGAAGGTTCCGAGTCTGAGTTAAAAAAAAATATGATAAATTCGGCACCATAGAGGTAGAATAGGTTTAATGATGTTTTGAATTCACATGCTTAGTGCACACGATGTTCTAAATTCAAATTTACTTTACCCTCAAGACGATAAAAACGGCTTTTGCACTCAGATATTGAAGAGCAAAAATACTCTTTCCGAGATGGGGGGATGAAAAAATTATTGCATGGGTAACGTCTTTTATTATTGGGGTGAAAAATCATGATTTGTGGTAGAACTCAATGTAACGCACTCAAAACATTATGCTGATGGATGATTAAACAGTACGGGGGTCGTGGAAGTGTTTAAAAATCTTACAATAAAAACTTGTATTTAAAAAAAACTTGGAACTTTGACCCCCAATATCTCCGTAATTAGAAGGTTCCCAGGTATGGTGTAGGAAAAAAAAATAATCGCAATGACGGGGAGAGCAAGTGCCCTTCGGCTTCCTTAAGAGGTTTTCTACACCCTTTATTCAGGCCACAATTCTGAGCCCGGATATACAAATTTTTGATCAGCTGTTTTTTTTATATCTGATGAATATTTTTTGTGTGTTCGGCTCAGAATGAGGTACCTTGATGGTTTGTTCACCCCGTATACAGGATGGAATTTTTTAATGCCACCTGGAGGGCAAGTACTTGAAATACTGGAGATAGCAAATCTTACTCAAAAGAAACATTCCTTTATTTTTAAAAAGAAACAATTCTGCATTCACAGATTTTCAAAAACAGATTAAGCGCCAGGTGGCACTGAAAAATTCTACCCTGTATAATGATAGCTGTGAGAGCCTAGTGGTGTTAGCATCGGACGGTCAAGTCTTAATGTCCATTACCGTACCATTCCATTTCGTGTAAGGAGTGCCCTATTTATCGGACAGTAACATTCTTTCCGTCACATTTACTTCACAAAGCCTCTTAAATCTTAGATCGAGAATTATTCACACAACAAAGATGAAATAATACTAATTTACACGACCCCCTACAAAGGAAAATCAACCTTAACTGTTGAAAGGCATGGTGCAGTTTCAGTTACAGTGTTGTCGAAAGGAAATCCAAGTTTCAAAACTATGTGTGTGGTCCTTAACGATGTTGATACACTGGCGTGCAAAAAATTCGTACAATTTTCTGAATATTTGTTCGCGTTTAGTAGTATGTGTGGCATTTGGTTTCATCGCCAGTGTAGTTGATGGCAAGATTATGGATACAGTGTCAGATTAATTGGTTGAATTTTTTCGATAAAGTATTTTGTGGAAACCGTCTACCAAGTTTTTTTTTTTTTACTACGGAATGAGCTTGCTTTTGCTATAGAAAAGTTGAAAGGGAATCGACTGTGTCGTGGTCGTGGACAGTGGTGAGGAGGGATGAATCGCATGTAAGTAAAAAACTTTTTTGCAAAAAATAAAACCGTCTTCAAAAAGAAAAAGTGAAAAATAACTTTAGCTTCTGAAGTCGGTGACAAAAAAATTAAATCAATCATACAAACGTCACCGACTTCAGAAGCTAAAGTTATTTTTCACTTTTTCTTTTTGAAGTCGGTTTTATTTTTTGCAAAAAAGTTTTTATTTTTCACTTTTTAGTGGTTCACATGGAAAGTGCATACCGTTACAATTACAACAAGCCCAAACACGACTAGGATACATTGTCTCATTATGGAGTTCCGTGACTCTTGGCTTCATCATCAGATCTGATGGTAGAATGGTTCTTATCAAACGCAAATGCTTCACTTGTTGTAGAAAATATAAAAATTGCTGTACGTTATCCTATAAAATTTGAAGAGTTCCCTCGATTTCGCCAAGATTCCATCATGAGATCCCGACTTGGCGACTATGGGACCAACTTGGAAGTATACCCTTTCAAACAAAAAAAGAATTTTTCAAATCGGTTTAGGCGTCTTCGAGTAATCGGGTAACATACATAAAAAAAAAAAAAAAAAAAAAAAAAAAAAATACATACAGTCGAATAGAGAACCTCCTCCTTTTTGGAAGTCGGTTAAAAAATAGACATTGTCGGTGTTCGTAGAAGTCTAAAAGACCCTTTTTATCATCGGCGGGACGAGCATGAACATCATTTATCATCATCAAGCCGCGAACCAAATATCTACTGAAAGATACCGACACTCGAGGGGGATGCCACTGAATGGTCTGTGGGCAGAAGGTTAATTTTGAAGATTGAAATGGAAATTAATAAACATATGGGCAATTTTACAATGGGCTCACTGTACCCCTAGCTATCTCTTCGGGTAATACAGGCGTGATTGTTATGCTTTTGTTCAACGTACATAACGACAGTAAATCTGCTATACATTTGCCTAAAGTAGGGATAGTCTAACCAAGTGTAGCTGAATAGGAATACTCGCAATAGGCATGGCAATGATAAAAAAAAAATTGCAAATCTATTTAATCCGTCAGTTAAAGTATTCGAAAATAATGGAATCGTATTTTTTGTTTTTGTAATTCCATGAATATTGACTAAGATAAAACGCATCAAAACACGAGAGCTCGTGACGTCAGAACTCACTAAAAAATATACGAAGGTGTGACGTATGACTATTTTAAAAGCGTCGTATCTTCGCCAATTTTGATTTATGTAACAAAAGTAAAAAAAAGGGTCAAATGTTTGTTGATAATCTAACTGATGGACTAATTATTATATTTTCGTCGTCTACCCTATTTATGTGGAGTGACTGCCACTCCACATAGGCTGCCTGACTTGCGCCGCTCAGTAGGTACCTACGTCACTCGATATCTTTGGGTAAGACCGGTTGTCAGCCTTTCAGGCTTCTGACTAGCCATTTCCAAAATTGAAGACACCACAAGAAAAGAAGAAGAAAAAAAAAGTAGACTCCAAATTACAGTCTAAGCTAGTTGGGAAAGAAGCGGTATTGTAATCTGTGTGGCGCTGTTAACAAACCTTCGCTTCGATGACGAAACTGTTGTATTCTCCGCTAAGATGAAGTGGGAGCTTACTAGCCTCGTCAGTCTGTGGCCACGGCAGACACTTTCTGGAGCACTGACACAGTCAAAAGACGTCGCGGTAGACCCCGTAGAAGATGGCGGGACGAACTCGACCAAACCAACGACCAGTGGATCACATAAGCCCTGGACAGCATCATCTGGAAGTCATGGGAAGCGACCTTTGCTCAACAGTCGGATGACGCAGGCTAGCAGTATCAGTAATGACAGTCGGAAACGGACAGTTTGAAAGCACGAAGCTATAATATACTCATCGCTTATTGTGAGGATCAAGCCTTCTGCTATCTTCCTATTCAGTGCTAGAACCTTCGAAAGTGGGTCCAGGTAGTAAGATCCCTTCATCGTGAGGGGGATGAACACCTCATTTGTCTTGTATTATGAAAGTTATGATTAGATAGGCTCCGTACTTAAAGTTTGTACTGCAAAATGGAAGAAAAGTCGAAGTAAATGGGTAGACAACATTGTAATGAGGAATCTGAGGGCCTAGACAAGCTTTAAAAGCGTTTTATATTTCATCCTTGACATAAGTTGAGGAGCTCATCATCATTTCAGCCAAAACACGTCCACTGCTAGACATAGGCCTCCTCCCAGTGTCGCCACATTGCTCGGGTTGATTTTTAGGTTAACGTGCTCTCCTAGGCCGGTCCATAGATGGGTGACAACCCATTACATAGCCAGCTTCCTCCGTGCCTCGGAAAGCACTTTAGGCTGTTGGTCCTGGCTGTCATTTGTAGATCTGTGACAGTCGTTACGGGTAGTCAATGGCCCGAAAGTCTGCATTTTGAATTAACAGAATTTTCTATCTATTATAATACCTAAACTTCCACGGCTTTTTAAACTACACTTCCTTAAAAACAAAACATATTGTTTCTTTCACCAAAGCGTATTCTGAGCGGAATCCATTCAGGTTCACGGAATAAAACAGTTTTCATAGGAATTTGTTTCTCCGTCGCTAGAAGCAAATATGCAGACTGGGAACTAAGTAGAAATGTAATAGTCTTGAAATAACTGAAATAAATGTACTTACCTACTGTCTTTTCCTTTGGGCATGGAATTCGTTGATAATGTTGGGTTTCATGGAAAAACAGAAAATGTATGTCAGGAAATTTAAGTAATAGTACTGCTTAAAAGTAGAAATACCTCTTCTTTTACTTCAAATTATTAACAGGAAAACTACATGGAGCATAATTATCATGTTGAGAGGTATCATCTACTCTATTTCAAACTAGCTTACGTCACGCGGTTTCACCCGCATAGTTCCCGTTCCCGTCGGAGTACGGGGATAAAATATAGCCTTGTTACTTGCTGATTATGTAGCTATCCATTGCTAAAATAATTTTTCAAATCGGTCCCGTAGTTCTTAAGTTTATTCGTTACACAGAAAAATACAAATCTTTCCGCATTATACTAAGTATTAATATCTATACATAGATAATAAATCATATGCGTAGGACATAAAAAAAGCTACATAAAGTTTCACTTATCCTCAGTAAGCAAATCATCAGAAAAATTAACTGATTGTTTAATCCCAAGAATTCAAGGCTTCGGTCGCCCTAGAATATTTTCCACGCGCAATAAGTATTATTGGTTTATTGTGACTTTAGAATTGTTGACAGTGTTGTTAGAAATAGTACATTATTTTGATACAAGTGGAGAAAGTTTGTTATTATAGTTCAAGGCGGTATTAACACATGAGCCGTAAGGCGAGGGTGTTTTTGAGCCGAGAACTGCAATAACAAATGTCCACGTGTATCAAGCGACGTTTTTCGTAATAAAATAAAAGAATGTAAAATATTTGTGTCATGAATTATTACGAGACTATGATTTAAATTTTGTTTTTTTTCCTTGCTTTGCTTTCGCCAGATTGAAGAAGAAGCAAAGGTATGAAGCCGTTATACAGCCTAATATATTATTATATGTATTTTTTTTTATAAATTTTTGAGTTTAGAACACATATAAATGTTGATTTGTTTATAAAAGTGAATGTTAATTTTAAATAATCATGTTTATCTATGACATTGAATTTAAAAACACAATTTGAATATTCAAAAACTGTTTACAAAGAAAGACGTAGATCGCTTTTCCGAAAATAAATGAACAAATGAATTAATGAATTAATAAATGAACGAACGAATAAATAAACGAACGATAAACGACGAATGAATGAATGATTTTTTTATTAAATTATGCATTGAACCAATTTGGACTAAGTACCTATACAGGGTGTAAAAGACCTCATCACGAAGCCGTTAACCAAGCATTCTGTACATCAAACTAAGTAACTTTACGCAAAAAATATTGCTGGGAAACAACTTTTTTTTTTGAGGTTATAAATCATGTTTTGTGGTAGAACTCAATGTAACGCACTTAAAACATTGTGCTGATGGATGGATTGAATAGTACGGGGGTCGTGGAGGTGCTAAAAGTGAAAATCTTACAAAAAAAACTTGTATTTAAAAAAAAGTTGTCAAAAAGTTGTAACTTTGACCCCCCATATCTCCGAAACTAGAAGGTTCCCAGGTATGGCGTGGAACAAAAAAATGATCGCAATGATGGGCAGAACAAGTGCCTTTTGGCTTCGTGAAGAAGTGTTTTACACCCTTTATGTATAGTTATCTGTGGCAATTTTGCTTTCCGCACACGTGTGGAAAAAATAGCAAAAAGCACGTGTGTGAAATACACTGCATTTTGAACCTAATCATAGTTCGAAAAGAACCAGTTTTCGAGAAAATATATTATTATAGTATTTATAGTTTTACACACTAGTAAAGTAGAACACAGTAATGCTCGCTTGCCGGCAGAAATGTGTATTGCGACAACAATTCTCATTACAAAATGATAACCAGTAAGTTCGTTTTAATCTCCTTAATCACACCAACATAACCCGTTTGATATCCTTTCGATATAAAAATCAACTTGTCAACTCCTTACAGCCGGTGGCACACTAAACTATAATGGAAAATACACTGTGTATCGCTACGGAAACGAAATGGTTCGTATTTCGAATAACAGATAAGAGACGGGGATACTTGAGTGTTTATAGTCGCGCAGGCATTGAGGAATTTGCTCGTGCGACAATTTTTTTTTTTTGCAGATATTTTTTTTTAACAGAGGTCAAAGAAATGATGGACAGACTGTGTCAAGGATGATATTCATATTCATATTCATATTCGTTTATTTTGCATTCCAAGGTAAAAACATGGTTTTAACAAAAGGCTTAGAGCTAAGAACCGTTGTAGACCCTGTCAGGGCACAGCAAAATCTAATTCTTACATGCTAAAAATTAAAATATACATGAAAACGAATAATTAGATAAACAAAACAAGAAAAATAAGATAAAAATAACAAAATATAAGAACGACGACGACGACGATATGTCTGAGATGATGATTAAGTATGGAAGAAGAACACATGCTGTTCCGACTCCAAATAAATTGGGACAAGGGATATTAGTGAGGATTTTCAACAAAATAACTAAAAAGTGACTAAGTAACGAAATAATTCATCAAAGAATGCCAGCAACTGACCCTGAGCTTAACTAAAATTCTACAAGGCTTTATTGGCACTTAAATAACATTGAAAGCGAGAGTAAACATTTGTGACACTTGTCTTTGTACAAAAACAAGATGGCTGAGTTAGTTCTGATTTTGATTACACGATAAAGGATCCTCAAACATTACAGAAAGTCAGACAAGAATCGAGACCGAAAGAATGTACATCTGCACACTCTTTTTAGAACAAAAAAGATAAAGATTGCCACCAGTTTGACTTATAACGGGATAGGTTAATTCACAGATAGATATTTCAAATCTGAAAAAGACTACACAAAACATGGCACTAATCAGAATTCCTGGCTACTCCTAACAAATCCCAAATAAAAAAGCCAGTAACGCTCTGCCCAAGATGAAAAACAAAACCTTACGATTAGCAGTAATGCTAGCGACAGCTACACCGACGAGACAGTAATAAAACGAATAGGTTTATGACTACTTAATCTCTATTATTATCGAATTCAAAGATAAACAATGAAAAAGATACTATTTAAGATACACCTCACAGCAGCTGCCGTCACATAAAACTGAATTAAAACCTCTTTTAAGTTGTAAAACAAGAAACCAGCCTGCATGCTGTGATCTCCGAGAACGAGATGAACTTGTTGCATCTATTAAGCACTTACTGAGAATATTACTCCTTACCTATATGGTATGTCACACTCATTTCATTGTAATGTCTCAATCCGTAACTTGTAAAAAGTTATAATACAGGATGGTTTGTAATTTTAAAAGAGCTCTGGTCATCTATCTATACTTAAATTTTGATTTGTTTTTTGTGTGTTGCGAATAAACTTAAAAACTACTGGACCGATTTGAAAAATTCTTTCACAGTCGAAAAGCTTCACTATCCCCGGGGGACGTAGGCTACTTTTTATTACTGTATTTCCACGGGAACGGGAACTACGCGGGTGAAATCGCGTGACGTCCGCTAGTAAGAAGTATTTGTAGTAAAGGAGGTGTTTTTTTTCGGCCCAAACATGTACCGAGGTACAAATTACTATTCAAATTCCTTCCAATGATTTGTATTTTTAGCACTATATAAAATCCTTCAATATTAGATAGATTAGGAAATAAAAGCATATGAAAAAACATTACTTCGCAACGCAACTGCGTTTAAAGAAACGTCCATAACAGCTTTGATTGCTGTCAATTTGTTCCATCTGTCAAAATTTTACATTGGTTGGTGTTCAAATAAACCTACCCACCGTAGACCGCAAATAATGTAGTAAATATAGGGTAAACGGAAAAAGCTATACCCACCCTTTCGAAGTCTGACAAGAGATCTAAATAAGTACACAATGACCATACTACGCCAACAACGCCAATAGCTATACATACATGATTATAAATGTCTTTAAGACTTGATTGTCGTCATATAATATAAGATTATCGTGAAGATATAGGTAGTCGTAATAAAAGTATTGATTCTATATGGAAATAGTACTCCAGAGACGGGTAACCGAAACGGAATGACAATGACAGCACAACAATAATATCAACATAAATAGAAAAAAAAAACCGGCCCTGGCCTGGAGCCCTGTCTTTTGGCCGTAGATAACCAAACGCGGAAAATAATACGACATGTGAAATAAATATATTTTGTAAATTCTTGTTCCCATAATAATTCGCGAAAAATGTGTGCTACAAAAAAAACTTATTTGTAATACATAAACAAATTCTAAACAGTACAGTTTTAGGTTTTCACACGTTTATAAAATGAATTAACGAAACGCATCGTCGGAGAAATAAATCATGAGATTGCCAGATTGAAATTCTTGGGTTACAAGTTTTAACATCTTCGATCGACAATTTCAGGTGGTACAAATGCGCAAATAAATTCGATATATTTTTTTTTAGAATCTGCGATTTTTTTCCTGTAATTTCGTACTTTTGTTCTTAAGGTACACTGTTGGGCCATAATTATAGGGGAAAAAAAACATCTCCTTTAACTAATAATGCGTTTACCTAATAAGTTTTGTATTTTCTTAAGGTGTTTTCGTTTTTATCAAGAAAAAAACAAAATCATTGTGAAAATTATTACTAAACTAGTTTTTGCCCCCGGCTCTGTGTGAAGGTTGGAAATAATTTCCCAGGAACATATTACCGGGATAAAATCTATTCTATGGCCTAACACAGTTCATAGCAAACTGCGTGCCAATTATAATCGAATTCTTGACTTTCACAACTAGGCATATAACGCGTTTTATAAACGCTGTTTTCCAAAGCAAATCTAACTTCTATCTTTATCAAATTATGAAAACAATTTAATAAGAAACCCCACCCTTACAAACTACATTAATAAAATAACTCATTATTATAAAATCCTATTAAAAAATAAAAGCTGTAAACCATCGCAGTGGATGGCAGACTAATTCAATTCCGGCGCGCTTGGGTCGCGTGGCCATACTTTTTGCTTGTTAAAATACCTGCCCGCAGTGAATGAAAGAACGAATGGTCGAGTGAATGGTTGAGTGAATGAGTCCCAGCGGGGCATCGGCGCAATTATCTTTTTTACTTGAAACGTGTCGTACGGAAATGAAACGACTTTATAATGGGGATGATTGAATGAACCTTGTTGGTCTTGTAATTATTTGAGAGGATGTTTGTTTGACGACTTGTTTGGGTATTGAGAATTGTTTTATTTTATACACGAATTTAGAAAGTAATTTATGTAGGTAACATTTAAGAGCGCTTACAAGAAAGTCGGCAACATCGCAAATAGCTGTCAAATAGCTTGCTGTTTTGATTAATTTGCCAATATTACTCTAAGGAAATGAGAAATATGGCTAACAAACTATCTAGAATATTGATTATGTAATGCAATAATTAATACCTTGATACCGAACAATCGGTTTTAAATGTAAAAAAGGCACCTGGAAAGTTTCCAAAAAGCAATTTTTACATCTAACATTGATTATTCGGTGTTACGATACTAATTATTGCATTACAAATAATCAGTACTCTAGATAGTTTGTTAGCCACATTTCTTATTTCCATACGGTTATATTTCGAATTAATTAAAACAGATAAATGACAGGTATTTGCAAGGTTGCCAACTTTCTGAATGCGCACATTCAACCTTATAATAGGCAACTATAATCCTTTCTCAGAGTTATTATGTTTTGTGACGGCCCCGTTAGTCTCGTGACTACTGAGCGTGGAGTACTGGGTTCGATTCCCAGGTCGGGCTATATACTGCCATCGGATTTTTCATTAGTAATTTTTCAGTAATAGCAGTTTCAGTTTGAAAATTGGCGGTATGATACCCCCGTGCCTCGAAAAGCACATTGAGCCGTTACTGGTGGAGAAGGATTAAGCACTGGCAATATCTTACGATATTATATGTATACCTATGCGAAAGTTTGCATGGGCTGTTTGTCACGCTTATACTACTGAACGGATTGGGTTGAAATATGGCATACAGATAGTTTATAGCCTAGACTAAAATATAGAATACTTTTATCCCGTTAGTACGATCTCGTGACCCAGCAGTGGGAACGTTAATAGGCTGATGATGATGACGATTTCGTGGGTCAATTACCGAACGCTATGCGGGCAAAGCTGAGGGATAAGCTAGTCTATTACAAATGCGAAAGTTTTATTGATGGATGACTGTTGTGTAAAAGATCACACCACACACTTTCACGTAAAACTCCTGAACGAATTTGGATAACATATGGCACAAAGATAGTTTTTAACCTGGATTTACACATCATCATCTGCCGAGCCTTTTTCCAACTATGTTGGAGTCGGCTTCCAGTCTAACCGGATGCAGCCCAATACCTACCAATATTTTACATGGAGCGACTGCCTATCTGACCTGCACAGCCCAGGTACTACTGGGCAATACGATACCCCTTGGTAAGACTGGTTGTCAGACTTTTTGGGCCATTGACTACCTGTATCGACATTCAAAGATCTACAAATGACAGCTGGGACCAACAGCTTAACGTGCTTTCTGAGGCACGGATGAAACCCGGTCTGTTAAGGGTGGTCACCCATCCACAGATGGACCTAGGCAAGCACGGCTTAACCTAAAGATTGACCCGAGCGGCTGTTATTATTTAGCCACGGTCTCCTCCTGTATTAATACAAATTATTATAAATATTATTACCTCGTTGAGTTTGTTATTTACAGGGTGTAAACCACCTCATCACGAAGCCGTTAACCAAGCATTCCGTACATTAAACTGAGTAACTTTACGCAAAAATTATTGCTGGGAAATAACTTTTTTTTTGGGGTGTAAAATCATGTTTTGTTGTATAACTCAATGTATCGCACTCAAAAGATTGTGCTGATGGAAGGATTCAATAATACGAGGTTCGTGAAGCTACTTTTAGTAAAAATCTTACAATAAAAACTTGTACTTGAAAAAAAACTTGTCAAAAAGTTGTAACTTTGACCTCCAATATCTTCGTAACTAGAAGGTATGGTTTAGAACAAAAAAATGATCGGAATGACGAGGAGAACAAGTGCCTTTCGGCTTCGTTAAGAGGTGTTTTACACCCTTTATACTTTATATTAACAAACTTAACACGGGTGAAGTCACGCGCATAAGCCAGTGCAACCTAAATCTTAGACGAAGAAACCGCACGACGCGACGGTTAGCCTACTTAATCAGCTTGTAATGGAATATGTCACACGTATCTAGTAAGATGATTGCCCTATTTCGAGCTCAATTAATTTACTATACTGATTAAATACCCGTGAATTCTGTTGTAGGTTTAATGTTCTAAAGTATGCGTAGCAGTAGCGAAGGGTAAATTTTTGTAACAGGTAATCTCGTTCAGTGCATATTTTTAATAATTTTTGAAATAACCAGTTGTAGTTTTAGTCATGTTTGGGTAATCACGTCTGAATTACCTACATTGTTTTACTTTTGGCAATAGTAGACTCCAGTATAGTGGTTGTTCCGAAGGAAAGCAGGAAAAGGTTTCGAGTAATATGAACCCCTCGCCACTGATGCGTAGAGATATATCGGGTTTAAGTGGGTTTGGGACAAAAAATTAAAAGTGTCTTGTGTCTTCTGCTTGCAAGCAATATTGCACACATTCTAATGCCGTTTATTGCTAGCATCGATATGAAGAACATTGATATATTTTTCTAATGTTTAACGCTCTGTGGTCTCCTATTCTAGTCATCAATTTAAAGCGTCAATTTTCCAACATCTAATGTCATAGGTGAAACATTTGTGCCGTTTGTTACTGTAATTGAATGTTCGTTCCTCTTCTAAGGATCGCTTAAAAGAGATCGAGTGGGAAATTGATTATTTTCCATCTATTACCCGATCTTTTTAGTCGACTAGCTTTGGCCAGCGAGTATGCCTGTGTGCAGGTCGGAGGTCTTTTCAAACGAAGTTATTAGTGGAATAAACACGGATAAGTTTGAGTCAGTTCTTCTCCATAGAGATCTACGCTAGGGAATGGGCAACTACAGTACCTATACTTTCTCAAGTTATTATGAGTCTTGTGTCTGTAACTAGCTTCGGTTTTTTTTTGTTTTAATGATATTCAAAAGTGCCGTAATGGTCTAATTGAAATAAGTGATTTGAGTTTGAGTTTTGAGTTGAATTTGAGTTCGGACTCGCGCATGAAGGGTTCCATACCATCGTAGTAAGAGAGCTTCTTTAATTTTATAATTTTTTAAAAAGTGGCAACCACAGATACAGATAGACCTAGATAACGCAAAAGCAACTAGGTACTTTGCGTGCCTAGCTTACGATCAAAAATACGATAAAAGATCGTAAGTGGCCACTTTCGAGCTCAGTCTGCATCGGTGTATAGCGCTAGTCGGACGTCAGTTTTGAAATTATGGCATAGGTATCCAAAAACTAGCACGTCGACGGCGGTGTCTTTAAATAGATTTGATTTTCCCATCTCTAAATAGTGCTTGTGACTTCACAAAAGGTAGTCAAAAAATGGCACGCTTGGTTTTCATACAGATCGTGGTATTTGCGCTATCTAGGTTTATCTATATCTGTGGTGGCAACAGAAGTACACATTCTGTGTAAATTTCAACTGTCCACATATTACGGATCATGAGATACAGACTCACGGACGGACCGGACAGGGTTTGTGTTAGAGTCCCGTTGGTTACCATTCGTACGGAACCCTAAAATGGCTAAGTAAAATCAGAATGGAAAGGATAAGAACCTCAAGCTCAACTTTTAGTTGCATCGTGTGTTGTTATTTTCAGTACTATAAAGGGTGTAAAACACCTCTTCACGAAGCCGAAAGGCACTTGTTCTCCCCATCATTGCGATCATTTTTTTGTTCTACACCATACCTGGGAACCTTCTAGTTACGGAGATATGGGGGGTCAAAGTTATAACTTTTTGACAAGTTTTTTTTTTAATTCAAGTTTTTTTTGTAAGATTTTAACTTTTAACACCTCCACGACCCCCGTACTATTCAATCCATCCAACAGCACAATGTTTTAGGTGCGTTACATTGAGTTCTACTACAAAACATGATTTATAACCTCAAAAAAAAAGTTGTTTCCCAGCAATAATTTTTGCGTAAAGTTACTTAGTTTGATGTACAGAATGCTTGGTGATGAGGTGGTTTACACCCTGTATAGATAGGTACTGCTAACACTATGAATGAAAATGGCAGTTAACCGGTAGACTAAAACGTCATGTGTTAGAGCTTCATCTTTCCATTCCGTGACCATACATAAAGATTGTAGATACAATTCCTTTACGACCACAATCATGACTGTTCAGATGAAACAGAGGCACAAAATGAGTAAAAAACCACGATGGAATTTAAGTCCCGCAAACTGAGAGCAATGCGCATAGCACGTGCCGTCTCTGTACCAATTAGTGGGCTGTGTGTCTGTTCAATACGTACTGTGTTATGTACGTACGTACGTACGTATATATCAGATTTACTGGTTTGAAACGTCACCGACGCACAATGGGTTACCTTACCTCATGAACCGTAATAGCTAGACAGACAGTTGAAATGTTCACAGATAATGTATATCTGATTCTGCTATAACAGCAAATCTACTACTACAAAGAGAATAAAAGAAATATTTAAAAAAAGACAAAAAAATAATAATGTCTTTTTCTTTTTGTAAAACGTATGGAAACCTTTTGTGCGCGATTCCGACTTGCACTTGACCGGTTTTTGACAGTTACATGTTTTCTTTGGATAAAGTAGCCATTATTTCTAGAGAAATTATCGCTTTTTATAGTGAAAAATCATGTTTTATGGTAGGACTCTTAATGTAGCGCTCAAAACATTGTGCTGAATATGACGGGGTCGTGGTGGTGTTTAAAGTAAAAGTGTTATATTAAAAACATGTAGGTACTTACCTTTTTGAAAAAAAAAAAAATATGTGAAAAAGTTAGAACTTTAACCCCCAATTTATTCGTAACTAGAAGGTTTCCAGGTATGGTCTAGAACAAAAAAGCGGCCAAGTGCGAGTCGGACTCGCCCATGAAGGGTTTCGTAGCAGATTGAATGAAAGTTAAATTGCTGTTTACGATTTATGACGTATTAAAAAAAATACTTACTAGATCTCCTTCAAACCAATTATCAGTGGAAGTTTACATGGTAATGTACATCATATATTTTTTTAGTTTTATCATTCTCTTATTTTAGAAGTTACAGGGGGGGGGGGGGACACATTTTTCCACTTTGGAAGTGTCTCTCGCGCAAACTATTCAGTTTAGAAAAAAAATATTTTAGAAACCTCAATATCATTTTTGATGACCTATCCGTAGATACCCCACACGTATGGGTTTGATGAAACATTTTTTATTGAGTTTCAGTTCGAAGTATGGGGAACCCCCAAAATTTATTGTTTTTTTTTTTCTATTTTTGTGTAAAAATGACAGACATGACGAATCTATAAGGGTTCCGTTTTTGCCATTTGGCTACGGAACCCTAAAAATGATTGCAATGACGGGGAGTAAAACTACCTTTCGGCTTTGTTAAGGGTCATTTTACACCTTTTATAAACAAATTATTACTTTTATGTAGTTGTTAAATAAATAGGTTACCTACCAACCTTACACGTGTATTTTCTAAACCTATTACAGAGCTCAAGGTCTACGAAAATTGGGAAATTTTCACTTACTGACCAAAGTATAATGTTTCTTGGAAATATTTTGCAAGCAAAGGTAGTTGAAATACAATACGGAATCATTGGAATTCGGTAACTGCCAGGTCTAAAAAATTAGCGATGTAAAATCAGCAGTGTGAAAAAAAAAAACGGCAAAATTTGTTGCTTTTTTGTTGCTAATTAGTTGCCAAAAAATTTTTTTTGTTGCTCCAGCCGATCGCAAAAAAATTGCAGTAACGCTAGTTTTTCATTATGATAGCGTGGAAATCACTCGATGTGGAATTATCGATCAAGCGAATAAGTGTTAATTTGTTGCTAATTTGTTGCTAAAAGATGCAAAAGAAAAAAATAAAAAAAAATCATAAAAATAAATTTTTGTTAAATATGCCAAAATAAATAAAGTCCACGCCAGCTTAACTCTCAAGTTTTTCGTAGAAAATGCTAAATAAAAAGTAACTGCCTTGTCAGGTGCAAAAAAAGCCTTTGAAATCTTGATTTCAATAGAAATAAATTGTTACAATTGAAAAAACTTTAAAAGGTCAAATCAAATTCGACGGAACCTAGCATTCTCGATAGCAGACTTTCCGATCGAATGAGCATCACCTTAATACGGTCAGCGAGGTTAAAATGGGACTAGGCGGGTCATGTTTCTAGGATGTAGCCGGAAAGATGCGCGAAGATATTCGCATAGTGAGTGCCTGAAGATGGCCGTCTTAAAGGCCTATTTCATTACGCGATTTCTAGGGCCCTGCCTGCAGGGACAGGGAAGTGTAATAAGAAACAGGGAGTCAGGGTCCCTAAACAGGATGATCGAATGGTTCCAACCGCGGGCTGCTTCCCTGCCGTGCATACGATAGACAGTGCCCGAGAAATTGTGTAATTTAATAGGCCTTTTAACCGAGGCAGGCCCAAGAAAATCTGGCGTGACGATCAGGACTAATTTTTAACGGATTGGTCGGAGAAGGCAAGGATATCTAACATGGTGTCAGAATATTTATGACGCCCTTGGACCTCTGACATGGCTTAACATGCCGTCGAGAAATATCTCTCAGGCAGGTTTCCTCACGATGTTTTCCTTCACCGAAGCAAGTGATAATTATACAATACGCACATGAATCCGAAAAATCAGAGGTGCGTGTCTTGGGTTCGAACTTGAGACCTTTGACTTGGCAGTCCGACGCTCACACCACTAGCATACCATGGCTTTGCCCAACAGTGGGAGAGAGTGGCGTGATATAAAATTCTTGACTTTCCATCATAAACCTGTCACCTGCTCCCTCAAACACCTTTATCAGCAAGCGGAGTTTGTGTAGCAGAATTTTCGTTTAATCATATTTGTAGTTTTTTTCTATCGGCTCTTCTCTAATTAAAGTTGTATGTACTTATAACAGATTTAAACCCGACACCTCATTGTTTTTACGATTAAGGGTCTATTTGAGCCTCGTCGTCGTAATGTATAGAGGGTAAAACGACCTTTTGTTTAAGTGTCTTCGAGTCGATTAATTTTGTTAGGTTTCGACGATTTCGGACGTGTTTTAATGGATTTAAGTTGACACTAGAGATTTGTCAATAGAAATGTTGTTTGACAAATTGATTTGGGTTTGATATGTATTTAAAATTGAATTAGAATCTTAGGAAAATTAAGAAATAATATATTCTAACACGTGGTTGACAATCATTGAGGCCAAGGCAAGGACTTAATTGACACAGACACCACCACCACTCTTCGACAATAAAGTACAATAAGAAAACTCGTAAAGCTTCTAAAAGGAAACATACCTATATGTTGTATTGTATTGTACAACGGGCTGGTGTCCGCAACTCCACGTCAAAGCGCGTATTTTGCGTATGGACTATAATAATCCACCACGCGGGCCCAGTGCGGGTTGGTAGATGTCACATGTCTTCGGTAATTTTTGGTTCTAGGACATGCCGGTTTCCTCACGATGTTTTCCGTTTTGAGAGCAGTGGTGATGAAATAAATTACACAAAGTAACGCGCCTGTCTGTGTTCGAACCCACGACTTACTGTTCGTAAGTCGGGGCCGCCACCAGTGGGCCACCGCTGCTTATTTTCTTCAGTTTCCCAATATTATACCTTGAGCTGCAACTACTGAGCAAACGCCAGCAACGATTGTTCAACAATTGCACAACCGACCAACAATTCTCTCTCACTAAAAAATACATACAGTCGAATAGAGAACCTCCTCCTTTTTGGAAGTCGGTTAAAAACTACACTATGCCTCCACAACAGAATAATACATTACCTAGTTCAAAACTTATTAGGGGTTTTAGAAAGCCTGTCACAATTATCCTTATAGGCTTGTTATAATTGACTCCCTTTGTTTAGGACACAATGCGGGCTCAGCTATTATTTGGATTGGTCGACGGACGACGGGGCACGAATTGGTCAGTATAGTCACTAATCAAATATTGCATGGGAAACGTTCTTTGTTCTATTCAAATTGGACTGTGTGGGGTTTGAATATGTTTTTTTGGAATGTGCGCGATAGTGTTGGGTCTTAGTTTTTAAAAACATATTTCTGTACAAATAAATAATATTGAAGTGTTTTTGTGATTTGGAAGTATACGGTGTCAAAAAAGTAAATGTCGTTTCCGCGTCCGCGCCCTGCCTTTTCTGTGTGCTTTGCGACGCGACGGCTCTATACATTTTGTATGAAAAAGATGCGGAAGGGACATAATTATGTCTGCGCCCCGTCTGCGTCTTACGTCTTTCTGTGTGTATTGCGCCTTAGGCATTGGTGACTGAAAACTTGTTTGGAAATCAGTTGTCATGACCATGTGATGTGACCAAAGAACGAGGATGAGGAAAACGTCATGAGGAGTCGATCTTCTGTACCCTATCTCCATATTGTTATAATTGTAAGGTTTTCTAATTTTTGTATCAAGAAGCGCGGTTTTTATTTTCGGTCGGGGTGATTATTTTTCTTACACTGGCAACATCGAGGCATTCTTCGTTGGACGTTCAAATCGAACGGCGGTGTTGGATTGCGTCGGGTTGTATTTGGGGATAGATTATGATAATTGGGAATGTAACGGTGATTGAGTTTTAAATAAGTTTTGATGCTGCAATAAGTTTTGATTTAATAAGTTTTGATGTAATAAGTTTGGATTCGGCGAATAAGTTTAGAAAATATAAGTTTGGGTGGAGATCTGTGGTTTTCTTTCTGAGATAATTTACATCTCAGTAAGTGGGATAAGCAACAAAAACTGTAAGTACACGCCTACATTTATTATACTTCCTTCTTTAAAATGTAGCAGTCGGTCGTTCTATCAAAGGGCCATTTCTGCTAATGTCCAGTGAAATTGAGTAACCCAGTAACTGGCCACAGTGATTTGATAGCGGAACCATTGCAACCACATGGAAACCACTTGATGACTTGATCAATTGTAGGATATCAATCAGCGGAAATACGAAGTATGCTTAATTAAAATTGTTGCAATTAACGTGCTTTGAAAACCGTTACAGTTTAAATTATAAGGATTAACAAAAGAAAAAAAAAGTTCTTTAATGGATACCTACATAATCAGTTAACTATTTTTGCAATTTTTCTTTTTCCAGGCACATAAATATCATTATCATCAGCCTGTTGCAGTCCAGTCCAGTCCATAAATATAGCTTTTATTAATTTAAGGTTTCGTTGAAGGTTAGAAATTGAACACTTTAATTAATGATGATGAGGATGATGATGATAATGGTGATGATAATGATGATTTTTAGATAGTATTTAATTGATTGGCGGGTTTATAAAAGGGGGAAAATTTTTGGTAATTTTGCTCTAAAACGTACGGTTTCCGAGATATTTACGTTTTTATAGTTTTCTCTTTTAATTATTTCACTTTTATTTAATTTTCAAATCCTTCGGCATATTGGTTATTTACAAATAAATTCTAATATTTGTAATTTTGCTGCGAGTTTCAGGATATGAATGGAGATGACAATGCGCCGCGGAGTCTCAGAACTCCTCGGCATAGTCGGTCTCGCTCTCGACGTAGTCCCAGTCGAAGGAGTACGCATAGATACGACCGCAGCCGCAGCCGGAGTAGCAGATTGCGTGAGCGAGAACTGGCACTTAAGCGCGAACAAGAAAGAGTGCGTTTGATGGAAATAGAACTGCAAAAGTCACGTGATGAAGAACAACGTCGCCAGCGGAGCAGACAGCCTAGCGAGCACACGGCGGCGAAGAGACACGGGAGCCGCAGCCGTAGACGCAGCCGTAGCCGTAGCCGTAGCCGCAGCCGCAGACGAAGCCAGGTGACCGAAGCGGGGAACAGAAGGCATCATCGTTCAGACAGGTCATGTAGCCCTACTTTTTCTTCTAACGAAATTGTTAAAATTATACAGAGTATTAAAGAAGTTCTGCCATCTCAACCATCAACCCTTAACACCTCATCAGTGAGTAATAAAAATATCATACCTGAATTTAATCCTTCAGAAAAAAATCAGCGTATGGATGTTTGGCTTAGGAAAATAAACGAATGTGCAAAGGTATATGGTTGGGATGAAAGGATGACAGTACACTTCGCCATGCAAAAACTGTCAGGGTTAGCCAAGACGTGGTATGAAAGTCTTGGTTCCATTTTGTTTACATGGGACGAATGGCAAGTTAAATTGTTGAGTGCGTTCCCGTGTGAACAAAATTATGGACAAGTTCTTGAAGACATGTTGAGGCGAAAGAGTAGACCTAACGAAGTCATCGAGAATTATTTCTATGAAAAGTTGGCACTTTTGAATCAAAGCGAAATTACTGGTAGACGGGCCGTAGACTGCATTATTCACGGTATTACCGATAGGACTATGCGTTCCAGTGCTTTAGCATTACGATGTGAAGAACCTGATCAGCTGCTGAAGTTTTTGCTCAGCAGCAATAAAGAGGTTTTCACAGCACCTCATCAGGCTCACAGAGAGAAACATGCTGGCACTGTTGATGATAGGGCAAGTAATAGGTCGAGTCCTAGGATCGGTTCAAGTTTGTATTGCTACAACTGCAAGGAGAGGGGACACCCATTTTCAAGGTGCCCCAAACCTTTGGTTAAATGTGGGCATTGTGATAAAGTTGGGCATAAGTCGGATCAATGTCGTATAAAAAAGGACACGGGAACAACTAAGACTGATACAGCGGCAAAAACTATGCGTATTTCAACTTCTAATTTAAATAGAAAATTTATAAAAGAAGTGAACGCAGAAGGTTTGTTGCTGGAAGCCTTTGTTGATCTTGGCAGTGACGTGACCCTTATTAAGAAATCTAATTTTGAAAAACTTGGGCTTCAACATGACCAAACTCCAACTTTCATGAAGGGTTTTGGAGACAGCCTTGTGAAATCTGTAGGCTCGGCAAAGTTGAACTTGGTTATTGATAATGTAAGCGCTACTGTTTCATGTAGAGTTGTAGAAGACCAATTATTGGAAAAACCAATGCTAATTGGGCAAAGTTTCTCTGAACAGCCACATATAGTTCTTTACAAAGATGTTAACAAATTACAATTTTTGCACGTCAGTAATGAAATCCCAAATGATAACATCAACGAAGATAGGGAACAATTACAGAGGGTAAGAATGGTGGCACATAAAACATTATTTGGCACAGCTAGTGTCAGGGCCGCAACAGAAACACTATTTACTGGTAATGTAGTGTTTGATACGAAGATTGTGGGGAAACCAAACGAGCAGTACATTGTATGCGGGGGATTTTACGAAGTCAAAGACGGTTTATTCTTTGTTGTAGTAATTCCTTGCTCGGTGCCATGTTACTTACAAGAAAATTTCGTTTTTTCACGGGCCGAAATGGTAGACCTGGTTTATAGACTTGCTGATGTAAATGTTCTTCCAGTAATACACCCACAAACTGACGTATCTTCAGCCAGACGGCTTGATGAGAGTCAAGTGCAAATAGGTGAAGACGTACCTGGTAGTGACAAAGATAAACTTATGAGTTTACTCCGTCGCTATGAAGACTGTTTTGCACAAAATTTAACCGAACTGGGTTGCACAAATGTGACAGAGATGAAAATCGAATTGAGCAGTCAAAAGCCTGTAGTTTACAGGCCATACCGTCTTTCTCACCACGAACGCGAAAAGGTTCGAGGAATGATAGACGAAATGTTGCAGGCAGGCATTATAAGGGAATCGACGTCTAACTATTCCAGCCCAATTATTCTTGTTCGGAAGAAAGACGGCAATATGCGGTTGTGCGTTGATTTTAGACTGCTGAATTCGATCACTCTAAAGGAAAGATATCCCATACCTGTGATTGAAGATGAGATATCGAGGTTATCTGGGCAGGCTTGGTTTATCACCCTAGATTTGATGTCGGGGTATTACCAGGTACCGATTGCGGAAGACAGCAAACATTTAACGGCATTTGTTACGCCGGACGGCCAGTACGAATATAACCGTATGCCGTTCGGTTTAGCAAATGCCCCTGCTGTCTTCCAGAGGATGATGAACCATGTTTTGGGATCGGCTAGATTCAATAAAGCCACTGTTTACATAGACGACCTATTAATTTTTGGCAAAACAGCTGCAGAGTGCATGGAAAGGTTAGAGGAAGTTCTTGGGTTGTTACAGCGAGCAAATCTCAAGCTTAATCTCGCAAAGTGCAGTTTTTTGCAAAATAAAATAGATTACCTTGGATACGAGATCAGCTCAGAAGGGATGCGGCCAGGTAAAACGAAAATCCAGTGTGTAGAAAATTTTCCTTGTCCTGAAAATGTTCATGGCGTACGCCAATTTCTCGGCCTGGTCAGTTATTTTAGGAAATTTATTTATTCTTTTGCCCAATTGTCCCATCCCCTCACAAAATTGCTCAAGAAAAATGCTGTATGGGAGTGGACAAATGAACAGGTAGAGTCGTTCAAAGCTTTAAAAGGTAAGCTATTAGACAGACCTGTTCTCGCCATATACGACCCTTTTGCAGAAACAGAACTTCACACGGACGCTAGTAGGATTGGGATTGGTGGCATTTTATTGCAGCGTCCAAAGGGAAGTGAAGGTGCCTTTCACCCTGTGGCATATTATAGCCGCCAGACGACGCCTGAAGAGAAAAATTTCCACTCATATGAGTTGGAAACTCTGGCCGTTATCTGTTCCCTTAAAAAGTTCAGAGTTTATCTCTTAGGGAAAACTTTTAGAGTGGTCACTGATTGTAGTGCACTACGTTCAACGTTTCAGAAACGTGACCTTATCCCTAGAATAGCTCGCTGGTGGCTGGCTTTGGAAGAGTTCGAATGTTCTGTAGAGTATAGGGCAGGTTCCAAAATGGGTCATGTGGATGCTCTTTCTAGAAATCCAGCTACTCAAGAAGACTCCTACGACCCGGTACCATATCCTTCAGTCATGGTCATAAACGATCAAGATTGGCTGCAGACCCTTCAAATGGGAGATACCGAATTGTGCAGAATTCGAGATATTCTCAGTAGCGATTTGGATCCTAAAGGGCTAGAATATATCAGGGATAATTTTGTCGTGAAGGATGACAGATTGTTTAGGTGTATAGACGGTGACAAAGAAAAACTAAGATGGGTGGTTCCGAAGGGTGCTAGGTGGCAGCTGTGCAAGATGAACCATGACGACATAGGCCACGTAGGATTTGATAAGACTTTAGAACGAATCAAGAGAAATTACTGGTTTGCTAAAATGGCCCGTTTTGTAAAAAAATATGTAAGTGCTTGCATAGACTGCGCGTATGCTAAAAAGAATACAAACCAACGGGAAGGGCTACTACATCCTATCGAAAAGATCGGGGTGCCATTTCATACCTTGCACATCGACCACCTTGGGCCCTTCGTAAAATCAAAGAGAGGATTCACCCACATACTAACTGTTGTAGACTCTTTCACAAAGTTTCTTTTTATTAAACCAGTTAGAAATACGAACACGCAAAATGTGGTGAGAGCTTTAGAAGACATTTTTGATACTTTTAGGAATCCTGATCGGTTAGTAAGTGATCGAGGGTCCTGTTTCACTTCAAATGCTTTTAGAAGGTTTTGCTTAGATCGAGGGATAAAGCACGTGCTTAATGCTGTTGCTTGCCCAAGATCTAATGGGCAAGTCGAACGGTACAACAGGACCATACTCGATTCACTAACTGCTCAGAATTTAAGAGACGACGAAAAAAGCTGGGACGATAAATTAGGCAGGATTCAATGGGGCTTGAACAACACCTTGCAGAAGACGATAGGTAGATCTCCAGCAGAGGTCATGTTCGGAACTGCAATGAATAGTGAGGTTAATCCGGCATTAAACGAAATAACGGAAGAAACTCGTGAAGTGTCAGATTTATCATCTATACGTGACGAGGTAAAAGAGAAAATTGACAAAGCACAGGAATTGCAAAAGTTGTATTACGACCAGGGAAGGCGACCTGCTCGTGTTTACAATAAGGGAGATTTAATTAAAATTACCAAAGTCACTTTCCAGAATGATGGTAAAAGTAAAAAGCTTTTACCATCGTACGAGGGCCCCTTTAAGGTCGAAAAGGTATTGGGCAACGATCGTTATAAAGTAGGTCCCATTGCAGGCTTTGAAGGGATGAAAAACAGGCGTAAAACGACCGTTGCCGCAGACCGAATGCGCCCTTGGATTCATGTGGCCTCTCTTGAAATAGAGGATGATAATGACCATTGTGTTGACACTATTGATAACGATCTCGCTTCTGAGTAGTAAATAAAATAGATAAATTACTTGTAAAACCGATCCTAAACTAGACTTTTTATTGTATTTTTATCAAAATACTGACACAGATTGTTTGATAATGCTACAGTTTTTGTGTATACATTATAAATTACTAATCACGCCTCTTGCATTGTTTCAGGTCAAGTACGAGCCTCATTCTCGTCGTGTTTGACCTGAAATCAGTGCAAATAATAGTAATTTGATTTAATATAGTCATAATGTACCTACCGTAGATTTATTATATTTGTAAAGATTTGATAGACAATTAATACTATAAAAATCAGTGTTTGTTTACTAAAAGGAAAGATTGGGTTACATAAACTGTACATAATATAACATAGATATACTTAGTTATTTAAGATATTATTTATATACATAATTAGTGATTTGATGAATTTCAGATAGAATACTTAAGTATTAAGTTTTGCGCTAATATAAAAGTAATACTGATGTTTATATCATACATACATATACTAAAGAGAAATGCCTCGTTTGCCAAGTGTAAGGTTCCACCTGGTACGTGTATGAGGTCATACACGCCATCAGGATGGTCGAGTGTAAGGTTTTCTAATTTTTGTATCAAGAAGCGCGGTTTTTATTTTCGGTCGGGGTGATTATTTTTCTTACACTGGCAACATCGAGGCATTCTTCGTTGGACGTTCAAATCGAACGGCGGTGTTGGATTGCGTCGGGTTGTATTTGGGGATAGATTATGATAATTGGGAATGTAACGGTGATTGAGTTTTAAATAAGTTTTGATGCTGCAATAAGTTTTGATTTAATAAGTTTTGATGTAATAAGTTTGGATTCGGCGAATAAGTTTAGAAAATATAAGTTTGGGTGGAGATCTGTGGTTTTCTTTCTGAGATAATTTACATAATATTGGTACAATTACCCAAGTTTCTAGTTAATATACCTGTCTAATACACACAGGAACAATAATGTATCAGCTGCTAATTATAAATGACAAATACGGCGGGAATGAGGTTATTACTGTGAGTCAGTAGCTTACTTTCATATTGTTACGAGTGCGACAAATGATTCATTATGAACTAAATTGTAGAATAAGATTGTAAATTTAGAATTAAGAGCGAATGAGCCACGAATCGATCAATTTAACATTGATTAATATTGTTTATAGATCAATTCGAATTTACTACGTACTAATGTTTTCAAATTAAACTCTAGTGGCTAAAGTTTCAAGTTATTTACGTTTAGTTTCAAGCGAGTTCAGAGCAATGATTATTGCGAATAACTTCAAATTAAGAAAAGCCATATATAACTAACTAGCTTTTGCCCGCGACTTCGTACGCGGATCCTGTTGTTTATGCCAGCGACAACGGGATCGTCGAAGATCTGAAACGTCTGATGTCGAATTCTAAGAACCCGGGGACGGGAAAATAACGGATCTTTCCCACCTGAGCAACACATACCATTTGTTTCTTTTTGCCATTTAACAGCTTCACAAAAAGTACAATTTTTAGCCATACCTCCGATGGCGGAATATGTGGCGTATTCTATCATAGGAGACGTAAATGCACTCCGTGCCTTATCAACCCAAGGAAGGTCGCCATGCCCTTTTCGGTTGGGAAATAATCAAATAACTTCTCCAACTCTGGGCGGAGCGGGAGGGAGTGTCAGATTTTTACTGACTAAAACCCATCCATGTTCCTTCCTCGCCCTTTACGTTCCAGGGCCACGGTATCTCTTTCGAACAGTCCCGCAGCCCCGGCAGACTTCGACCTTTGCGGGCCCCTCCCTTTATGCTGACATCTCTTTGAGGCGCACGTGGAACACGAACGCGCCGTCGACACGGCAGGTCGCCATGCCCTACGGCTATATCTTGAGACACATCCGGTTTTTCAGATGATATCGACATTCTGTTCAGAGAATGTCGACGTCGATCAGAATTCAAACGTTCGTTCAATGAACGTGCATCGCGCATCACGCATCACGTCATCACTCGTTTCAAAAGACCTGTTAGTAGATGTGCGAATACGCTGAAAACTCAAGCCTGATTCTGTATCGGTAAACATTTCGGATTCGCTCACGATCAGCGGACAGTCGTGCATCACGTTCCGCACTTGTCTCTAAAGACCTAGAAGAAGCTATGCGTAGATACGCTGAGAACTCAAGCGCAATTCTCTATCCGTGAACGTCTCCGACTCGCGAGACAATGCGTGACGTTCACGATCAGCGGTCAGTCGCGCATCACGTTCCCTACTTGTCTCTAGAGATCTAGTAGTCGATGCGTAGATACGCTTGAAACTCAAGCGCAATTCTCTATCCGTGAACGGCTCCGACTCGCAAGACAATGCATGACGTTCACGATTAGCGGTCAGTCGCGCATCTATTCTTCACTGGTCTCTAGAGACCTGGATGTAGAAATACGCTGAGAACGCAGGCGTGCTTCGCGATCCGAAGAGGTTTCCACGGAGCAAGTTGCAGCCTGATGTTCTCGAACAGCATCAAGTCTCTCCTGACGCTCTTCGATAGATTCTTGAGATCTTATGATCCTCAATCTTTTAGCTCCTTTGGAACATTGGGAAAGATTTGACCTCTTTCTAGGCATGGTTATAGTTTTGTTGTGAAGATACCTGATCAATTGAAATCTAAGTAACTGCTCCCCTGCGTTACCGGGTAGGCTACCGAGTCACGAAGATAACTGGAAAAGGAAATTAATTCTACAACAGGTGTCCGAGATCTTCGATTTTTATAAGTCAACAGAGAGTGCTCATCAGATTGAACAACTTTTGCTAAGACGTCATTCCTATATGTGTTATGGTGTAGCTGGGCTCTTGGAGTTCCACAACAGGTGTTCCAGATCTTCGATTTTTATAAACCAACAGAGAGTGCTCATAAAATTGAACAACTTTTGCTAAGACGTCATTCCTACATGTGTTATGGTGTAGCTGGGCTCTTGGAGTTCCACATCAGATGTTCCAGATCTTCAAACTTATACTCTCAGCAGAAAATGCTCATCATGTAGAACAATTTTGCTATGGTGGCATTTTTGTATCTCTTATAGTTTAGCTGGTCTGTTGCGGTTCTGCATCAGGTGTTCAAGTTTCCAAGATAAATTATAGCCTCATAGCTTCTGCCCGTGACTTCGTTCGCGTGAAGTTTTGATATCGCAACGCATCGCCTACTCAACGGAAGTTTAAACTGCTTTGTTCCCGCTTGCAACATTTCTTATTGCTGCTCAGCTCCTATTGGTCATAGCGTGATGTTATATAGCCTATAGCCTTCCTCGATACATGGACTATCCAACGCAAAAAGAATTTTTCAATTCGAGCCAGTAGTTCCGGAGATTAGCGCGTTCAACCAAACAAACAAACAAACAAACAAACAAACAAACTCTTCTGCTTTATAATATTAGTATAGATTTGAAATTAGACTGCTTTAATAAAATGAAGTTAGTAAATCAATTAAGGTAGTTGAGATTTTCGGTCTTATTTAAAAATCATACTACGTCAACGATGCTCGGATGAAGTACGTCAAGAGTTACAAAAAATAGTACTTATACAACATCTTGGCGTTTAATTTCGGCGTTACAATTTATACTTTTGCAGCTTCCGTCGTTTTACCTGGTTACCTCGTGTCGTGTTATTGTTCCGAAATAAACTTTGTATAATTATTTTTGTTATTTAATTTGGGACGAAAACGGCGCAACAAACTCACCAAGAAGTAAACAGAACGAGAGAGAAATAGCAAATTCTGTTTTTTTTTTAACTGTTTTTATATACAGGGTTTTAGATACAGGGTGTTAAAAAAACTTATATTGTCACTTACGGGATATCTTCCGTGATAATTAACCTTATCACGAAGCCTTCAACGCAAGCATTCTGTTCATCAAACTAAGTAACTTTGCGCAAAAATTATTGCTGGGAGACGACTTTTTTATTGGGGTGCATGAAAAATCATGTTTTGTGGTAGAACTCAATGTTACGCATTTAAAACATTGTGCTGAAGGATGGATTGGGTAGTACGGGAATCGTAGAGGTGTTTTAAGTAAAAATCTGACATTAAAAACTGGTTTAAAAAAAAAACGAAATGTTGGAACTTTGACCGCCAATATCTCCGTATCAAACGGTTCCCAGGTATGGTGTAAAACAAAAAAAATGATCGGAATCACGAGGAGAAGAAGTTCCTTTCGGCTTCGTTAAGAGGTGTTTTACACCCTTTATACACACTTAGTTAAATCAAGGAAACTTGGTAAGTAATGGATGGTCACCGATCCACGAACCAGCCTATGCAAGCGAAGCTTAACTTGAAGATTGACCGTACCGGCTGTTATTATTAGGCTGGAAGCTCCTCTAACCATCTAAGCTCAGTAGACTTATTCCTTAGACTTATTTCCTTTATACAATTTTACACAAACTTTTTACATTTTTAAATATGTAGAAAACATTTAAAAATATTAAAAATTGTAGCCCACCGATATCGGATACAGGGTCCAAGCCACCGGCGGCGGTCAGGGCTCCAGAGAGAGGAACCTCCTAACAATACGGGCCGTGTCCAGGAGTACCTACTGCTTTCTGAATCAAGCCCTTGATCCAACTGCCTAACGAGAGCCTCCTCAGGTGTTGGTCGATACTTTTGGCAATTAAGCCAACGGCTTATTATTATTAAAAGCCTATATTGTCCCACTGCAGGGCAAAGGGCTCCCTTCCCTCCTTCCTACATTTCGCGATCTTGTGCGATTGTAGGCCAATCCTTTGCGAAAGAGTCTAGCTCATCCCGCCATCTCGTTCTGGGCATGATGCGTTGTCGTTTCCTGCTATTTGGTATCCACTGAGTGGTAATTTTTGCCCATTGCTCCTCCGACATGCGGCAGATGTAACCAACCCCGTTCCACATCAGCCTAGCAGTAGACTTAATATTCAAAAGTAAACATTAAATAGCAAAAAAAGCATTATCATTCAAAAGCGCTCCCGATAAAGTTGTAGCAACAACAATAACCGGTCGTTATCAACAACTAGTCGTTACAAGTATATCGATGTAATTAATTCAGGGAACATCTAAATTATGTTTAATGGCCCACATTATAGGCTGGACGTTAGTAGAATAAGTTTATTAGGTTGTTTACATACTGGGATAGAATATTAATATAGTTTATTTAGAGTTTTAGGGCTCAAAAGCAAACATAGCGTTATTAGTTTTTTAGAGCCATCTATTTTCTATGAACTCATTTCCATAGTCAACATTACCTACTTTTACGAGAAATATTAATTGACTGAACTTATATTGCCGACCCGAATGGCGTAGTGGTAGTGACGCTGCCTTACGTTCTTAGGGTCCTGGGTTCGAATCCCGGTAGGAGCAAATTAATGTTTGTGTGATGAGCATGGACATTTGTTTCCGAGTCATGGATGTTTATATGTATAATAAGTATGTATTTACAAACAAAAAAAGTATATATGTAGTATATCAACTATCTAGTGTCCACGACACAAGCTTTGCTTAGTGTGGCACTAGGTGGCGCTGTGTGTTAATGTCCAGCGATATTTATTTATATTGTCACTTACGGGATATTTTCCGTGATTATTTAGAGTTTTGAGCTCCCGATATTTGGACGCTATTGCAAGCGCCAAGAGGGTTTACTGAAGAATGCGGGTGAATGGAAAATAAATTATAAAAAAAAGAGGTTTTTTTGTCTTTTGCTTTTAGGAACTCGACACTTAGACACGACAAAACACACTCACAGTATCACCAGGTTTTGTGGAGTCTTTAGTATGATTCCGGCTGCTACTTTTAAGCATACTCAAAACTGGGTTCCACGTACTAGACAAATGAAGCCATCCATCGATTGCCATCGGGAGCTCAATGCAATGAATAATCACGAAAGATATAATAAAAGTGTCAATATGAGTTTAGTTTTAAACCGTGAAAGCTTAAAACAGTGTTTATCAACTGACTGGTTTTAAAGTAAAAATAACACTAACTTAACGACAATAGGCTAGTTTCCAACATCAATAAATTGCAAATCTATTTAGTCCGTCAGTTAGAGTATTGGAAAATAATGGACACGTATTTTTTGTTTTTGTAAATCAACGAATATTGACAAAGATAAAACGCATCAAAACTCGGGCTCGTGACGTCAGAACTCACTAAAAATGATACCAAACAGTGACGTATTAAGAATTTTAAAATTGTCATATCTTCGTCAATTTTGGTTTATATAACAAAAGAAAAAATACGGGTTAAATATTTTTTGATAATCTAAGTGACGGACTAATTAGATTTTTTCAGTTAACAAGCTTATTACTTACCTACCAGTGATTTTTTAATGAGCTCATGGCTAAATATTACAGAACAGCCGCTGGGTTAGTTCGTGAATGTCATGATTACATATCGAGTTTCCACCGTGCCTCGGACACCAGGTTAATCTGTTGGTCCTGGCTGTCAATTGTAGACCTTTGACAGACCTTAAGCAGTCCGTGGCCCGAAAGTCTGACAACCAATCTTACCAAGTGGTACCGTATTACCCAGTACAAACTGGGTTGTGGAGGTCAGATGGGCAGTTGCTCCATGTTAAAACTGACCTTCAGATGCATCCCTTTAGACTGACCCCAACATAGTCCCAATTATGTTGGGGTCGGCTTCCAGTCTAACCGGATGCAGCGGAATACCAGTATTTTACATGGAGCGATTGCCTATCTGAACTCCACAACCCAGTTAATACTGGATAATACGATACCACTTGGTAAGACTGGTTGTCAGACATTTTGGGCCACTGACTATCTGTAACACATGTATAGGCTCGCAGAAGATGATAAATAAATGTTGATGAATGATGTTTTATGCTTAGCGAATGTTACGATTGAATTGAAGGTTTACAAAAGTGTATTTCTACTAAATCTACGACATTGTCTATTATGTCTCATCATCATCTTTCCGCTCTTTTCCCATGTTACTTGGGGTCTGCGCAACACGTCTCTTTCTTCCATTCTCCTCTGTCAACCGTCACGCTATATTTTACTCCTTTTTCTTTCATATCATTCTTCACACAATCCGTCCATCGTTTCTTTGGTCTTCCTCTCCCCCTCCTTTTTTTTTTTTTTGGATGGGAAATCATCAAATGACTTCTCCCACTTTGGGCGGAGCGGGAGGGAGTGTCAGACTTTTGCTGACTAAAACCCATCCATGTTCCTTCTTCGCCCTTTATGTTCCGGGGCCGCGGTATCTCTTTCGAACAGGCCCGCAACCCCGGAACAGGCCCGCAACCGCGGTAACAGGCCCGCAACCTCCCCCTCCTTCCATCAACATTTATATATATTCATCACTCTTCAAGTTACATGCGATTGTCTATTATGTCTATTCTTTCAAAATTGATTCTTGATGAAAAAATAGAGAAGCGTATCTTCTTGTGTGGTCAACAATAAATACATCGATTTAAACCTCATAATTGCTACCAATGTTAATAATTACTTACTACCGTACGTTCTATTAATATGGCTACCGAAGAAAACCAAAGATTGAAATCAAGGGAAATAATTTAAAACGAGGGTACAAATAGAACAAGATTCTTAACATGCATGACGCTATAAATAAAATCTAATTAGGGCATCGTTATGGAAACGTCTCGATCAATCGTTAATCGGATTGGTAGATTAATCGATTTAATTTAATCGATTCTATGTGTGTGGTCGGAAGATGTTAGAAATTTGTTTAAATGACTGATACACTCTTTCTGTAGTCATATTTATGCCATTTCTTTTTAGGGAGAAAAATCACATTTTACGGTGATTTCTATACATATAGAAAACATTTTGCTGATGAATATATGAATAGTGAACGGGTCGTAGAGGTCTTTAAAGAAAAGTTCGGATAGACTAAAAAACTAACATTTAAAAAACTTTTGAAAATGTTGTAACTTGATTTCCAGTAGCTCCGTAAGTAACTAAAAGGTTTCCAGGTATGAAACAAAACAAACACAAAAACAACGAAAACAACACAAAACACACAAACAAACAAACACACACAAAAAAACACAACAAAACATCAACAAAAAACATCAACAACCAACCATCCAACCATCGTCATCTATGTACCAATTACCCATGTTTGCAAAGAAATAAATGATTTGATTTGATTTTGATTTATTAAAAATAAATCGCAATGACGTGGAGAATTTGCCTTTTGACTTTGTTAAGGGTCCATTTATCCCTTTTATATTTCTGTATTAATATAAGAAATATGTTTAAAAGTGCGCATTCAAAAACTTGGCAGCAAATAGCTGTCAAATATTTGCCTATTTTAATTAATTTGGCAATATCACTGAATGGAAATCAGAAAAATGGCTAACTAGTGAACTAAAATTTGACTAGTTAGCCACAATGCCAAGCGCGTGGCTAAATAACAACAGCCGCTCGGGTCGATCTTTAGGTTAAGCCGTGCTTGCCTAGTTTGGTTTGTGGATGGGTGATCACCCATTAATAATTTAATACTGAGTTACCTCCGTGCCTCGGAAAGCACGTTAAGCAGTTGGTCCCGGCTGTCATTTGTTGATCTGTGACAGTCGTTACAGGTAGTCAGTGGCCCAAAAAGTCTGACATCCAGTCTTACTAAGGGATGTCTTATTACCCAGTACTAGCTGCGGGTTGTGGAGGTCAGATAAGCAGTCGCTCCATGTAAAATACTGGTATTCAGCTGCATCCGGTTAGACTGGAAGCCGACCCCAAAATAGTTGGGAAAAGGCTAGGTAGATGATGATAGTGAACTAAAATTTTACATACACACCCTTCTTGTCTAATCTTATTAAAATTACACGATTGTTTTGTAACGTTTTTACTAAACGCCTACTCCTACGTATTTATTTAACTTAACTACCTACGCAGAAACGTAATACAAAACCGAATTTTAACAAATCTACACGAGTAGTAAAATATTACGATTTAAATAATGCATTAACAATAAAATAACGACTTTAATTGAAACACAATTGCTCTTTGGGTATCAATAAAGCTCTAGAGATCACTAAAATTTTACGTTTTCTATTATGTGAAGGACAAAAGTCTGTCAAAGCAGTGAGAATGACATTGACACTGCAGTGACGGTGGCAACAAACCTCTTAGCTGTCTGTTATGGTGTCTTTGAAGACCAAAGCTGGCTTTCAATTTCTTTGTGAGAGAGCTATTTTTTGTTGTTATTGTGCCATTTGCTTAAATTCTCAGTCTAAGTAAGTAAGCTTGAACTAATGAGAACATGACCCTGTACTCTATATGACCGCTATGCGGGGCTAGACATATTCTACATAATGGGTGCAAAAGTACCTACCCTTTGCAAGGCCGAAATGTAGGCAAAGGTCATTGTGATCATTTTCTTGTTCTAGATCAAGGCTGCGCAATTTATTTTAAAACAATCGGCGGGCTATCTACATACTAAACAAAACTTGCTATTGTAAAAAGCAAATTTCTTTCGTTTTGGCTGCAAATTGCAAAAAATGCTGAAATCTGTTTCCAAAAGCTGACTACTTTCTGCGGGCCAATTCAAATGTATTGGGCACATTGTAGCCCACGGGCCTGGGGTTGAGCAGCCTTGTTCTAGATCATAACTGGGACCAACTTTTACAGGCTGCCTTATTTTATTCTTTCCAGATACGAACGAAGTTTGATTACGAGTTTTTTCCAGGAATTACACGCACTCAAATTATTGACTCCTACTTATTTCTTTCAAATAATTCCCCACGCAATCCATCCATCTCTTTTTTGGTTGTTCTTTCTCTTTCTCCACCAATCAAAGTTTATATTCAATGCTCTATAGTTTGCATTCATACTCTGTGGAGCGCAAGTAGAAAGTCATTAGCCTAAATACTGACTTCCATTGACAGACAAAATTATTAGTAAATACTGTTTTAGTATTGATTGGAAAACTTTAGCGGTCTCTTTGAATACGTTTTGCTGTATTAAATTGAATACGTTATTTGGTAGTTATTATTGCTAAATAACATATTCTATAAAGCCTAGTAATTTAAATATAGAATTCGTGCAAGCTGGTCTTGACGTTTAGAGTTTATTAACCAAGCATTCTGTACATCAAATTATATAACTTTATGCAAAAATTATTGCTGGGAAACGACTTTTTTTTGGGGCGAAAAATCATGTTTTGTGGCAGAACTCAAAGTCACGCACTTAAAACATTGTGCTGATGAATGGATTGAATATTGCGGGGGTCGTAGAGGTGTTTAAAGTAAAAACCCTTTTAATAAAAACTTGTATTTAAAAAAAAACTTGGAACTTTGACCCCCAATATCTCCGTAACTAGAAGGTTCCCAGGTATGGTGTGGAACAAAAAAATATCTCAATGACGAGGAGAACAAATGCCTTTCGGCTTCGTTAAGAGGTGTTTTACACCCTTTATTTCCAAAAGGGTAGTCAGAGTGTACTTAGTAGGTAGACATATTTTTTTTTCTAGTATATTATATTAGACCACATCATCATAACCTGCCTAGACTTTCCCCAACTTTGACGCGGTCAGCTTCTAGTCTAACCGGATGCAGCTGAATACCAGTATTTTACATAGAATCTGACTGCTTGTCTGACCACCACAACCCAGTTAATACCGTTTGTAGCATGTTGAACCACATACTTAGAATACAGGGTGTAAACAGCTCATCAGGAAGCCGTCAACCAAGTGTTCTGTACATCAAACTTAGAAACTTTACGCAAAACTACTGCTCGGAAACAACATTTTTTTTCGGGGTGTAAAACATGTTTAGTGGTAGAACTGTAAATTTAACGCACTCAGAACATTGCGCTGATGGATGAATTGAATAGTACTGGGGTCGTGGAGGTGTTTAAAATCTTACATCAAAAACTTGTTGTGAAAAATATTGTCGTATAAAAAGAATAATGACGGGGTGAACAAGTGCATTTCGGCTTCGTTAAGAGCTACCAAGTGGTATCGTATTACCCAGTACTAACTGGGTTGTGGAGGTCAGCTAGGCAGTCGCTCCATGTAAAATACTGGTATTCAGCTGCATCCGGTTAGACTGGAAGCCGACCTCAACATAGTTGGGAAAAGGCTAGGCAGATGAAAATATGAAAGATTTTCTGTAGAAAAGACTCCAATTCTTTGCCCAACTTGAGGAACGTACCCAGCATCGACGTAAAGTAATCGTGCCTTCCACAACCAGACCAATTGCAATGGTAAAAAAGAAGTGTTTCTTTTAATAGGTACATTCTTTTGATACAAAACCAACCCTTCGCAGCTACTCAAAATTCAAAACAAAACGTACCCAATCGCCTTCAAAAGATATGTATCAGTAAAACCATAAAAGTAAAAGGCGGTAAACGAGTAATATATCCGTAGGAAACACGTTAACCCGTCAATATCGATAGGAACCAGTAAAAGGTCGGTTAAGACGTAAAATGAAGTAATTTTGGCTGGCGAATAAACGATATACATGTTTAAAAATATACTGGAGTACGTGAGTGGGTTTGTCTGCGATTTGAATTGGTATTTCTTTTGAAATAAGCAGTACCTTTGTGCTCTTCTATGTTAATACGAGTACATTATTGTCCTTCTAAGTATTTTGTGTGTGTGTCACCGTAAAATTGTCAAACACGTTATATTGTAATCTCTCTAGCGATATTGTAAACTCTCGAAATACTGTCAAACGAATATACTGCTTACAATAAAACGTATTATTTTTCGTGAAATGCATGCGATGGTAGTCAACTCACGCGGTGTGGAGGGAAGGAGGGCCCAGGGGTACCACTCTCATGAAAAGATTCCTGAGAAATACGGATTAATATAACCTAACCTTAAAACACTTTATAATTATTCCCCTAAAAAGCGTAGTCGACGGGGTCGACGGCCCCTATTTCCGAGTGCAGGGTTTAAAGGAACCTAACTAACCTAACGGGGGGGTGCCCCAAGTACCCGATTATGGGGGCAGAGATACTTCCGTATGTTCAGTTGACAATATTTCGAGAGTTTACAATGTCGCTAAAGAGAAACACGTTATATGATTGATTGATTGATTGATTATTAAATATATTTGGCATAAATAAATTTTGCAGCTGCATCTTGTAGAGTACTTGGCAAGTTTTTGGTCTCCTTGGAATCTTTTAAGAGAGGTTATACGAGAACGTTACGGTTTAATAAAAGATGTATAGTTGCTGACAGTTAAAATCGTACTAGCGGTCATTGACCCACGTACATTTTATAAAGTTTCTAACTCTGAAATCTGTACTAATATTATAAAGCTGAAGAGTTTGTTTGTTTGAACGCGCTTATCTCAGGAACTACTGGCTCGAATTGAAAAAATATTTTTGTGTTGGATAGTCCATTTATCGAGGAAGGCTTTTTGCTATATAACATCACGCTGCAACCAATAGGAGCGGAAGATAAATGAAAAATGTTGCAAAAACGGGGATAATGTATTCCTTTTGTGAGCTTTTCTCTCTTATTTGACGCAGACGAAGTTGCGTGGGTCAGCTAGTCTAAAAATAAAACTGTTCAAGTCTCGAATCGTCATCTAGATCTTTAACATGTGCAAATGTGAGTCCCCCGCTCAGCCCAGAGTGGGAGAAGTTATTTGATGATTTCCCATACGTAAAAAAAGGGAAATGTGAGTAAGGGAGGGAGAGGGAACGCCCTAGAAGGACATACACTGACCTTATTGGTGAGGTTCTTTAGAAACGTCAGGTGCGCAGTAATCGCAACCGGCGTGCGTGTATGATCTGAGGCCCTACTCTCTAACGCTTCGTCCGTATATTAGGATTCATCCGTCTCTCTCACTCGCACTCATCTGCAGACGTGCGCGATAGAGACGGATAGATCCGAATAAACGGACGTAGCGTTAGGGAGTAGGGCCTCTGATGTATGGACGTGGACGAGGTAAAAAGAGTATGGAAGAATTGTAGTAGGTGGTGGTCCGTGGTTTCTGCTCACCCCATGGAAAAAAGGCGTGAGTTTTTGTATGTATGTCATGTGTAATATGTTAAACGCCAGGTTTCCTTCGAATGCTGTAGGTAACCAACCAGAAACGGAATGTTCACATAATAGGGTTTTCTTAGGAATTTTAAAATTTTTGGCTCCTTTTGCTTCATTTCAGGAATTAACGACCACGCTAATATTTACAAAAAAAAAAAACTTGATTTAAAGAACTACATAATTTTTTTTATTTTTTTTTTATTTAGCCTGTACTGTCCCACTGCTGGGCAAAGGCCTCCCCCAATTCTTTCCATGTGCTCTTTTCCTGTGCCGCCTCGGACCAACACTCGTGATGCGCGTCCAAATCGTCTCGCCACCTTTTTCTGGTTTTTTTAATATGCAACTTTATTCCAAAATTATATAGCAAACAAAACATGCAAAAAACAATGGCAATAACAAAACACAAACAAACATTTTTATTCCCACTATTAACTACCGAAATAAAAATCGCTGGTTCTTGGTAGTGAGAACAAAAGTTATATTCTGTCGATCAGAAATCCATAAACAATAAGTATCAAAAAATAGACAAAAGGTATAAAAAGGAGGCTTCAAAACATAAAGCCTAAGGCAGACTTGCACATTCTCCCCTTTTTTATGAAATGGGCAGCTTAATCAGCTTTTGGAGGGGCCTCCTGAATGTGCCGGCATCAGTGGCAACATCGGCCACTCGTACTATTCCGTCTCTGCCGGGGAACAACCTCGCGACTCGGCCTTTGGGCCATGAACCACGCGGTAAATTTGAGTCACATATTACGACCACATCTCCTTCCGCAATTGACGGCGCGCTGCCTCCACCCCTTCTGGGTGACAGCGAAGGCAGGTATTCTCGAACCCATCGCTGCCAGAAATGATCGGCTAGTCTGAGTGCTCTCCGCCAATGACTTCTGCTCGAGAGGTCCGACTCCTGAAGCGTGGCTGGAACGGGACGTCCTGGTGATCCATTTAGGAGAAAGTGAGCTGGGGTTAGTGCTTCTTCAGCATTAGGATCGAGTGAAATAATAGTTAGGGGCCGTGAATTTACCAAGGCTTCAGCTTCAGCCAGCACAGTTCTGAGTACCTCATCAGAGGGAGTCCGCTCATGGAGTGACACTTTCAGTGCTCCCTTGACACTTCGGACAAGGCGCTCCCAAGCTCCACCCATAAATGGTACCGAGGGTGGGATGAAACGCCAGTTTATAGACTCGTTGGCAGCGTATTCTTCAACCGCATCACCGTATAACTCTCGCAGTTCCCGGCTGGCCCCAACAAAGGCAGTGCCGTTATCGGACCAAATTTCCAATGGGGTTCCTCGGAGTGACACGAAGCGGCGTAGGCACATGATCGCTGAGTCAGTCGATAAGCTGTGCACCAGATCCAGATGTACGGCGCGGACGACCAAGCATGTGAATAAGGCTACGTAGCGCTTCTCCTTTCTTCTGCCAACCGTGACATTAACGGGCCCAAAATAATCAAGACCGGTGAATGAGAAGGCTCTTTGATGATGAGCTAAGCGCGCTTCTGGCATATTTCCCATAGGTGGTTGGAACGGTTTAGCACGGCGCAATTTGCACAGCTGACAGGTATGGGCTACGAATCGAGCAGCGTTTCTGAGTCCAATAATCCAGTAACGCTGGTGAAGCTCGTTGATTACCAAATCTAGGTGTGAATGCGCGGCCTTCTGATGATATCTATGAATCAAAAGACGAACTGCCGGGTGTTTTCCACACAAAATTATTGGACGCTTAACGTCGTCTGATACGGCTGAGGCGGCTACAATGCGGCTTGACATTCGCAGCTGATTATCATCATCAATGAATGGCGACAGCTTGAACAGGCGGCTATTACGAGGCAACGGCTGTTGATTCTTTATTTGCAAGTAATCTTCTTTAAAGGAATCGAGCTGAGACTGCCATAAGATGTGGGTTTCGGCCAGGCGTAAATCATTTGCTGTTATTCTTGCTGATACATTGAGGTTATTGGGGACATTAGGAGAGGATGTGCAAGAGGGAATAAATGTACATAAACTTCCTTCAAGACGAGTTAAATTGGCGACATCACCTCGTCTTTGTAGACTACGCATACGCAGTAAAAAAATGAATCGATGCGCTTTTGCTGTTGCTCGCACCATTCTCATCCATGAGCTGAAACGCAGCGGATCCGCGGAGACTGGTGCGGGCAGGTCAGTATCAGTGATAAGATGAACATGATGTTTAAATTCTTCACGGCCTAGACCACTGACATCGATCAAGGGTTCAGTGGGCCAGTTCGAGGAGAGCAAGAAAGCAGGACCTGAGATCCAACGAGATTCTGGAGTTAACTCAAAACGTTTGACCCGAGTTGCATCATCTGCCACGTTTAAATCACTCGGAATCCAATGCCATTCACAGACGTCCGTTAGCTCCAGTATCTCACCTACTCTATGAGACACGAAAGGCTTAAAAGTGCGAGCGTCGCTGCGAATCCAACCTAAGGTCGTCATTGAGTCACACCAGAAAACTCGTCTCGTCGGTTTGAGTCGGTGGACTTCGCATATAGACGCAGCAAGACGAGCAGCCATCAAAGCACCTTGGAGCTCTAAACGGGGAATTGAGACAGGCTTGAGGGGTGACACGCGAGCTTTGCTACATATAAGAGAGAGCCTAGCTTCACCGTTACCGTACAGAAACCGCCAATAAGCGACGGCGGCAAAGGCAGACTCACTGGCGTCTGAAAACACATGAAGTTCGCAGCCTGCTAACTCGAAATCATACAAATTATAGCGACGTGGAATTCGTAGAACAGAAACAGAGGATAAATCCTGAAACCACGACTTCCACACAGTGTTGTCATCTTGAGAGAGCTCCTCATCCCAATCTAAACCCTTACGCCAAGCGTCTTGAAACATGATGCGGCCTCGAACAACGATCGGCGCAATGATTCCAAGAGGGTCATAGACTCGCATCACCTGGGCTAACACCTCTCGCTTGGTGAGCTTCTGTGGCAACACACCCTTATGGACTCCCGTATTAAAACCAATCACGTCACAGGGGGGTTGCCAGATAAGGCCAAGCGTGCGGACATGACTAGCCAGGTGACCTAAATTTACGTCATTCACAACGGGCGCCTCCAACAAGGACTCTTTTGGTAACAACGAGAGCGCCATGGGATCGTTTGATATCCAGCCTCGCATCTCAAAGCCAGCATGAGAATGTACGTTGTAAATGTCCGCAGCCAGCTTGGCTGCTTCATGAACGTTGTCTAAACTAGTGATGCAGTCATCCATGTAGTGATCGTGTAGAATTATTCGAGCTGCATCGGGGTATGTATCCTGCCACTCTAATGCATTTTTATTTTTAATATGGATAGCAGTAAAGGGGCTGGACGCAGCGCCAAAAATCATGGACGACATGCGGTATGTACGTATAGGCTCATTCGGATCGTCGCGCCACAGAAATCTTTGGGCATCCCTATCATTTTCAATTATTTTGATCTGAGGGAACATTTCACGAATGTCAGCTGTTAGAGCTACTTTGCCCTCACGGAAGCGCATGAGAATACCTAGTAGAGGTTGCAAAAGGTCTGGACCGGTTAATAACATTGAATTTAATGACACACCGTGGGACTTGGCGGCTGCGTCGTGTACCGTTCTCAACTTGTCAGGTTTATTTGCATTAATTACTCCAAAGTGAGGAAGGTACCACAACGGAGACCCCAAGTTAGGAGGAGCTAAACACGGTTCAGCATATCCCTTTGACAGCATATCATGGATATTCCGACGGTAGCGTTCAGCATAGTCGGGATCTCTCACCATTTTCTTTTCTAAACTAAGGAACCTAGACACAGCTAATTTGTAACTATCGGGAATATCCAGTTTATCAGCTTTCCACAATAAGCCTACTTCAAAGCGGCCACTAGGCAGACGGCGAGCGGTGCGCTCGAGAATTTGCACGGCGCGTTCGTCATTGGCACTACGAGCTTCTTGTTTAGAGATGCCGATTGAATCAATTTTAAACTGCTCCCTAATAAGACCTTCCAGAATCAACTGATCGTTCGCTATATCAGGTTCGCTAACCGTGGCGTGGTTGATAACATCGACCAGTTTAGTTTTGCTGCAACCGAAACCATACAAAACCCAACCTAAAGCAGTTAAAATAGCTACGGGTTGCGTCTTGGTTCCTTTGCGCGTAGCTTTAGCGTGAGATAAGTGCCAGTTGTCGATGCCTATAATCAACATGGGCTTAACGTCTTCGTAGCAAAATTCATTAGAAATGTCTGCCAGGTACGGATACTTACGCACGCTCTCAAGGTGCGCTGACTGTCGCGCAGCGCCCAAGCCGCTCATCGACCTGGCTCGCTTAACGGAATGAATTTCATTCGAATGACGGCCTTTTATTCTGAAATTGACGTACTGAATTTTAACATCCATACCTAAGCCATCAACACAGTCCAAATGAATGAGTTTTTCTTGGCCCATGCAACCAATTTGAGCCGCCAGCTTAGAATCTATAAAAGTGCCTGTGGAACCGTCGTCCAGCAAAGCGTACGTATCAACGCTACCAGAAGGTCCCGTAACGGTCACGCCAACTATTTTCAACAACGGCCGAAACGCAGGTTCCGCGGCTGATAATGAGGATGCGTGAGCCAAGACATCGTGATCCGAATCGTCAGACGATGGCGCGCCGGTCTCGTCACAGGCTGCGGGCGCGCTACATTGCATCGGCGCGCTGCACGTCGGGGGTGCGGCCGCGCTGGATGTCGATGGTTCAGCGTCGTATTCCACGTCGACATGCGCGGTGACAGCACGCTCAAAGTTCGACCCGTGTAATAAAGCATGGTGACGCATGTTGCAACCTTCTACTGAACACACTCTTTTAATACAAGAAGTTTTATTTTTGTGCCAACCTTTCTTTAAACATCTATGACATATTTTTTTTTTTTTAATAAATTGCCAACGATCATTTATTGTCATTTTGACAAACCTATCACAAAACTTCAATTCATGTTTTTGTTGACACAACGGACAAATATTATTTGTCGTTGATATTTTTTCTGTTGAAATCCTACAATTTTGATGATCAGTTTCAGCTAAAACGTTCACCCTATCCCTGAAGCCTCTGTTATCTGTGTTAGGACGTGCTACAGTAGGCAACGAGCAGTCAATGGCGCCGCCGAACCTACACTGCAAGTCAGCTTCACGAGAGAGGAAGTTGGCAAACATTTCGATTTTAGACAAGCTGCCATCGCACAAATGAGCGTAATCCAACCACCGTGGTCGTAATAGCGGTGGCAGCTTGCTCCACAGTGCCTGAAACAGCTCGGGCGAGCGTAAGTAGTCCGGCTGATTTAACAGGCGGATTACTTCCACACAGTTTTGTACTCGGCTGGCAAAAATAAGGATATCTTTGCTATCGTAGCTTACCTTAGGCAGCGCACGTATCACAGATACTTCATGCATCACGACGAGCTCGGGGCGGCCGTAGCGCGCGTCGAGCGCAGCGAGCACCACACCGGGGGCGCGCGCCGCCGCCAGCAGGCCTGCCACTACATCGCGCGCCGCTCCGCGCAGCGCATGCGAAAGCCTCGCTAAATTATCGGTAGCCGAAAAATTTTGAGCTGTATTTTCGTACGCACGTTTTAAAGCTAGCCAATCTAAATAGGACTTGCCGTCGAACGTAGGTAAGTCAGTCTTCGTAGGAGTTTGCTTGTTAACTTTGTTTATTAATATTCCGAGCGAGTTGATTAAGCGAGTCACTCCTCCATCTTCATTACGATCTTGGTTGAGAGCGTGTGTGGTCGCGACAGCGTCTTTGCTGTGGGACGCTCCCATGCCCGGTGCTTCACACTGGGCTGTATCGCCGTACCTGAAATGTGGGTTGGCACTTAAAAAATCTCGCTCATCGGGATTAGGCACTACATTTTTTACCCAATCTTGAATACTAGCACAGCTACGCATGCCGTGGCTGCTGCGCTGGCTGGCGTCCGCCTCTATGGCGGCGAGCTCAGCTTGTAATTGAAGCTCAGCGACCTGACGCTCTCGCTCCAGAGCTTTTTGCTCTGCAGTTTTTTGCAAATCAGCCAAATGGCGCGCGTGCTGCGCCTGTGCCGCCAGCTGACGCGCCACGATGGTGGCGGATGAGCGTGAGGTAGCGGCGCTGGCCGGGCGGGAAGGCGCCGGAGCCGCGGCTTGAGGGGGCACGTCCACGCTCTGTGTCGTGGTCGGGGCAGTCTCCCTCGCCGCAACTTGGGTGCCGTCTCCTGCACACTGCACGGCCGCTTTTGCGCGTTTAGAAACTGCTGAACGTGTTTCCATTTTCCGTAGAAGGACCAATATTAACTACCGAAATAAAAATCGCTGGTTCTTGGTAGTGAGAACAAAAGTTATATTCTGTCGATCAGAAATCCATAAACAATAAGTATCAAAAAATAGACAAAAGGTATAAAAAGGAGGCTTCAAAACATAAAGCCTAAGGCAGACTTGCACACCCACCATATCGTTTACACAGAGTGTTCCTACAGTTTTATGCGCACCCTGTATACAGAAAGTGTTCCTCTAAATGTGTATTAATTTCGTTTGAATGCGTTTCACATAGGAAAGGGTTTTTCGACGGCATTTTAAGTCCTTTGTTACATTTCTTGGTTGCAAAACGTAGTTCCCGAAGAAGTAAAAGAAAATTTTATTGAAAACTAGGTTACCCCCATAGCGTCGTCCGCGTGGAGTTTGATAAATTTCCCATGGGATCATACTACGGGGATAAAAAGTACCCTATGTGTTAATCCTGACCATAAACTATCTGTGTGCTAAATTTCATCCAAATTCGTTTAGTAGTTTTTGCGTGAAAGAGCAATAAACATAAGTACTCACAAACACACTTTCGGCTTCATAATATAAATGTGATATTAGGGAGGAAAAGAAATCAGAACAAACGTGGTAAAATTTTCGATTATTCTACTTATTAATAAACAATTTATTGTATCATTGCTTATATTTGAAACAAACTTTCTTTGTACTTAGAAACAGGAAGTAATAAGGAAGTGGTGTGTTTCTTGTTTATCAATAACAAGATAATTATTTTTACTTTCATGTTGCCTGTCTTCTTTTCTCTTTCTGTTGATTTTGTTGGGGAAACTATTAGGTATTATACAGGTGTAAACAGACTCAGCACGAAACCGTCAACCGAGCATTCTGTACACCAAACTAAGTAACTTTACTCAAAAATCATTGCTGGGAAACGACTTTTTTTTCGCAATTACGAGGGGAATAAGGCTCAACTAACACCAAAAGAGCGTCGAAGCGCAGCGAAGCGGAGCGCAGTTTCAGTGTCATATGAATTTTAACTTTATTATCATTACTATAATACTTATTGTCGCATGAGAAACTCGAACGGAATTCCATAAACGGAGCCGTGCGACTGCCGGGACTCCGCGCTTCGCTGCCCTTCGCCGCTCTTTCGGTGGGAGATGACCCTAAGTGCCTTTCGGCTTCGATAACAGGTTTTTACACCCTTAAGGCGCTTAGACGAGCTAAATTAGCAACTCTATTTGTGGTGGTTCAAACTTCGTTTGAAATGCTGTTAGAATAAAGTTCTAATCAGCTTGCACTACAAAGTGGTTGTTCCGTCAGCCACTGCGGGCCAAATAGCGCGAAATGAGTGGTTTCGATCGATTTACAAAAAAACTATTGATTGGATTAAAAAACTAAAACAGTATCATGCTAATATATTGCTTGTAGAATTATTTGCCAAAAAATCAGAATGATCGTATGCATATTAGTATGTTTTTTATTGTTTGAAATATATTTTTAGAGGTGAGTTTGTGATTTCTTTTTATCGAGCCAAATTAATTGTATTATGTTTTCAAAATAGTATCATGCTAGCATATATCCTGAAGAATATCATATATTTTTCTGGTCTTGTTTATAGCAGTGAATCATATACTTTTAGTAATTATAAAACTCGCGTTTAGCTCGTGTAATCGCCTTAAGACAAGAATGTCTTCAATATTAGAAACAGGATTGGCAGGACATCTATCAAAGCGCGGTGATGGCAGGTGGAGTAAAATTGGCACCGACTGGTGTGGTGTCCAAGGACTGGAAAAAGAAGCGTTGGTCGTCCGGCGTCGACAGGGGCAGACGACGTTGTTGGCATTGCGGAAATATCCTGGCAGAGGCTGGTACAAGAACCTGGAGCTTGGCACATGCAAAGAAAGGCCTATACCCAGCAGTGGGTGAATTTGGGCTGTTGATGATGCTGATGATAGGTAGAAAATTTTCTTATCAATGAAATAGGTTAATTTCGCGCATAAAAAGGTATTTTTGCTTTTCTATGCAGCAGCGAAAGACGGCTTAGGTGACACACACATTTTATCCTCACTCTACCCAATTGTTTCTAAGCCAATTAAGACAGAGCATTCTTCGTTGATTCACTGTCATATTATTACATGTCAAGAAAATCAAGAGAAACTGAAAGCTTTTGTTGCTGCCATCAATTTTTTTTTATTGTTTGTCAAGCAAAAGTTTCGCAGTCAAAACTTTCCATATAAGTACCTACCTACATATTTTGCTCCTAAATCCGACCCAGAAACCGTATGTAGCGTCCAACGCCTTGAGCCAATCATAATCATTCAGTAATGCAGCTTGCGTCCGTGCACTGTCGTTAAGACATCATCAATCTAGCTAAAGTAATGACAGTCTGTCAACTGATGGCGTATTTACTACTATAGCTCGGAATAAGTAAATAAATAAATAAATTGAATAGGCTCTAGTTGTGTTCTCATGGCTTTGATAGAAATGAGATAGGATCTGGCTTAAGTAATGTTATACTGTCATAATAATATCTGTATTTTTGCCTTTCTTGTAGTTATTGTCTCATTGACCATGTGAACAACGCTTTTGTTTGTTTCTATTACAATACAATCATTGCCCAATTGGTATTATACGAGTCTACTGTTAACTGACAGCAAATCCTACCAGAATTTGTGTGGACAACACAAACATGAAAAAACTGACGTCAAAAATCACGCTTTAACTTAAATCGGGCTTTGCAAGGTAAAATTAGGGTTATTATTAATTTATATGTATGAATTGTTTGTATTTTGTTTATTTATGTATGTATTTTATGTTATTAAATAGGGTTATTATTTGGGGTTATTATTATTAAGGTTAGTTATTATTCGTAAATAATAATCTAACAGTGCTAGATTTTTGTAACTAACTTTTGCTTTAATTTTTGTACTTATCTGTGGAGGCTTGTTACTAGCAATTTAAGTATATATGTCACCGTAAAATTGTCAAACACGTTATATTGTAATTATATATCTAGCGATATTGTAAACTCTCGAATTATTGTCAAACGAACATACTGTTTACAATAAAACGCATTATGTTTCGTGGAATGCATGCGATGGTAGTCAACTCACGCGGTGTGGAGGGAAGGAGGGGTCCCCCTTGCCCAGTGGTACAACTCTCATGAAAAGACAATGTACCATGCCTGAGAAATACCGATTAATGTAACCTAACCTTAAAACACTTTACATTCCCCTAAAAAGCGTATTCGACGGAGCCCCGGTGCCCCTATTTCCGAGTGCAGGGTTTAAAGGAGCCTAACTAACCTAACGAGGGGTGCCCCAAGTCCCGATTATGGGGGCAGAGATACTTCCGTATGTTCAGTTGACAATAATTCGAGAGTTTACAATATCGCTACAGAGAAACACGTTATATTGTAATATAACGTGTTTGACAATTTTACTGTGACATATATATATATATTGTCATTTTAATGTCATTAGTCAGTAAGCTTTCCTAAAATGTAAAAAAATAAAATAAAATAATAAAATCGACTGCTCTTATTGTAGAAGTCCGTTATAATGTAGCCTATGTTACCCGGACAATAATAACTAATGGATTGACACTTTATTCATCAAAATCGGATTTATGGTTTAGGCGATACAGAGGAACATACGTATTACGTTAATACAAACATAAACAGGCTTCCAAAAGACAACCCTTCCTTTTTACTTCAAGCTTCTAAAAAGGAAGTAATTTAGATGATTTTATACCTATTTGTTGAACTAGAATAGTCAAACTATCACTGCACGGGTAAATTCTAAAACCCAGATATTTGTTTTTAAACGCACCCACGATACAAAACCAAACAAAATGCTTCGGTTTTAATTTAAAAAGATACACCTAAAATAGAACGAATATAAACTTTCAACTTTTCTCTTTTCTTATTAAACTGAGGCAGAAAATACTTGACATTTTATACTAAAAAGAAAAATAAATTTCTTCATAACACTGGAAAATTTTTCGTCAACATTCATCAAATTCTGACAGTCAGAAATGAGTGCGAATTGTGAATTGTGGCGTGTCAATTTGTTCCAGTGTGTCCCAGCCTTATTATGCGAGATTCTGGGGACTAAACCAGAATGATAAATACTGTATTTTGGGGATATACTAGTGGGATACCGCTGTTGTGCTTAACGTTTAAAAAGTTGAAGAAAAACGCGGAAGCTGAATGTCAGCACTGTGACGTTTTTTAATGTTGCAGCACCATGCTGAGATAGAGGCCTTTTGGCTTCGTACAAAAAACAATTCGATTGTTTTTTCTGTTTAATTTCTTTTTAGTTGTAGGTACTGATAAAATCGCTATTTTATTTTATGTGATTTATCCTGCATGTGCGGGCTAATAAATGTTTTTTCTTTCTTTCTTTCTTCTTCCATCCAGCGGATTCCCGCAGCCTCCACCAGGTCTTCGGTCTACCTTGTAGGTGGTTTGCCAATGTTGGGGCTTCCGGTCCACCGTCGGTACTCCAAAACTCTTCGGCTCCATTGGTTATGTGTTCTTCGAGGAATGTGCCTCGGCCACCGTCACCAGTTTTTTAATTCTTTGGGTTATCAGTTATCATGCTTCTTTTGCGGGTCTCCTCATGACACATGATGAGTACAGCACATAAAGAGCACAGCAGCCCTCTCCATTGCCCTTGAGCCTTCCTGGCCCTTGAGAAACTGTTCTTTTTATTTGGAAGAGAAGACTCTTGTGCTGTCCAAGGCTGTCAATGTTGATGATGATGAGACTATTCTACTTGTATTTTAGACTGTACAAAACCACATCTTAGATGACCTCATACCTTGATTGTTGAACAGCTGAACAACCAAGATCTAATGCTGCAACCTAAATATTTACCGAAAACCACGCTACTTAAATGAAAAAAACCACTTGCTCTTATTTTTTACCAATAAACAATGTTTCTTTCTTTCTCAACAAGAAACATGTACAAATAACCAAGAACTCTTAAAGTCGTAAATCATTTCCTAAAACAAATACCAGAGTAGGCGAGTAAAAACTTTTTTAATAATATCATCCACCCTACGCGTGGCAGGTCCAATTAGGATACTCCCTTTAACATCCATTAATTTTCTTCGGAACATTGTCGGAAGCTGTTAAACGTCCATCAAGGAATAACGTCCTTGAGAGACAGGTCAGCACCTTAATTGGGTGAAGACGGAATGTCAATTCATTTTGACAGTACTACAAAAACGAATGCTTCGTTTGTTTGAAATCATTGTTGGCTCGACTTCAAAATTAACACAATGAATATTTTTTAAATGACTCAGTATGCACATGATTACGCCCGTAAACTGGAAGAGTTAGGCAGAGGTGTATCTAATAGGACACACACATTTCGCCGATTATGTTTAAGTCCCATATATATAAAGGGAGAGGCTTATTGCAATCAATCGGGTGCAAATACACTCCAATCCAATGGAAGATTATGGTTCTTTCCAATGACTCAATATGAGGGCGCTTTCAGTTTAGACGTTTCGTGTCGTATGTTTTCATACAAAGTGCGCAGTACGGCAACAGTGCGGCGCCGGTACTGCAGCGATATCGACCGAACGCAGCACGATAAATGCACTGCTTCGCCGCGACACGAAACGTCTAAGCCCCTTCGTACACAAGGCTACTCAAATCTTAGATACTCAACGATTTTAGTCTTCAAGCGACTGACGGCTTACAATTCCATTGAAGTTCGTACACGAGTCGCGTCGCCAACATTATGATTCGCAACCGACGTCAGCGCAGGAGGAATTCAAGATTTAGAACTTGTATCAGGTTACAGATTGGCGTTTGTTTTTGGCGCGATAAGCCCGTTTTTAAAAGCGCGTTTGATCGCGCTTTTTGCCACACGTGTAACTCGTACGAGGGTTTATTTATTTTATTGGTACACCCACAGCAGAACTTACAAAGAATACATTAATAGGAAACAATAGTGCTGGAATATATGCCTATTATATGTACACGCAGCATTCACTATAGGATAGGTACACCATGTTGTTCTCATATCTTTACAATAAAATAATACAATTTGAATACAATATAAATTTTACTTTAAGCTCGTATTGCTACCGACTGAACCATACCATACCAACCATACCATATTTCTATGGAGTGAACCCACCGGCGAACACGCCGGAATGAGCGCGTTTACGCGCGTGCGGTTTTAAACGCGAAATGTGACGCACGTGTAAGTACGTTAGCCATTTCCTGTCAACATGATCAATATGTTTGTATGTATAATTATAAATATCGGATTTTATAGGTACATATAATATATATCTAAGCTGTATGTATTACGTATATTTTATTGTATGAATGTAGTTTTTTTTTTTAAGTTTAATTTAGAATGTAATGTAAATGCACATACGTAAGTATATCCTCTTTTGGAAATCTCGCTTTCAAAATTAGGTTTGCTGTAAGAAAACCCAACTCTGGGTTAAGCTCGCCTTTGTAAATAAGCTATATTATTGCAAGTAATATGTATATTTGTTGTTATTTTTGTGTGCAATAAAGAATAAGAATAAGAATTAGACAAAACAAGTTTATACACACAAAGAAAAACGCTTGGAAACAGCTCTTAGGCAATAGGCTTGTGTCCTAAAAAAAACTAATAAGTCCGTCGGTTAGATTATAAAAAAATATTTGACCCGTGTTTTTTCTTTTGTTACATAAATCAAAATTGACGAAGATACGACGCTTTTAAAATTCGCAATACGTCACGCCGTGCTATAGTTTTTAGTGCGTTGTGACGTCATGAGCCCCCACTCCCGAGTTTTGATGCGTTTTATCTTTGTCAGTACTCAGTGATTTACAAAAACAAAAAATACGTGTCCATTATTTTCCAATACTCTAACTGACGGAATAATTAGTTTTGCAATTTATTGATGGTGGAAACTAGCCCATTAGCAACTGATAAGTTTAATCATCTAAGAAAAGTCTTTTTTTATATTATGTTTTATGTATGTCGGGAGCTTGCCTAGGTTGGTCTGTGGATGGGTTAGGGTCCGAGTTCTATCTCTTTCGAACAGTCCTGCAGCCCTCGAACAGTCCCGCAGCCCAGCGAAATATATATCCTGACTACACGACATACATATATGTATTTATTCTTATATTTTAGTTATATTATGGCAAGAAAAGAAGTGTCTGATGAGATGACGAAACATAGAGAAGTATCAAAGAAGAAAACATTGGCACAAGGATAAGGGCATTGAATGATGATTTTAGTTATACCTAAATGTTTTCTTAAGTATTTGTTTTCTGTTATTGCACCTGCTGTGTATTGTCTCTGCATCACGCAAAGGTAGACTGGTACAAAATGCCCAAGACATTAAGTCCGCCCTTTTTTACTTGCGCATAAAATTTTAATAAATAAATAAATGAAGCCGTTACCTAGTAGTAGGACAGTGAGCTGCCGGTCGATTCTGTAAAATTCAAACAACAACTCGCATCTCACATCGCTATTCACTCTCACTTCGCATAAGGATCTTTTTATTTCACACTTTGAATCGGGTTCGAGTGCGAAGTCAGCGTCGAACTTATGGGGGAATTACCGTAAAGAATGGAACTTCTAACGTCATCTCATACTACATCTGCCAAAATCCCCCTGTCAATTTAGTTCAACTCGCTGACACGCTCGCAAGGGTGGCACTAGTGTAAATTCGAATTATCGAACGAGTTTTAGAATGCAAATCAAGAAACTCACAGCGGATTCAGATTCGAAGTTTATGATGAGGTCTTATAGAATCAAACATTAGTAGTTATAACCTAATAGAAGGATCAACTGTTCGCAATGAAGAAGTTATAACCTAATAGAAGGACCAACTGTTCGCAATTAAGAAGTTATAACCTAATAGAAGGACCAACTGTTCGCAATGAAGAAGTTATAACCTAACAGGAGGGCCAACAGTTCGCAATGAAGAAGTTATAACCTAATAGAAGGACCAACTGTTCGCAATGAAGAAGTTATAACCTAATAGAAGGACCAACTGTTCGCAATGAAGAAGTTATAACCTAATAGAAGGACCAACTGTTCGCAATGAAGAAGTTATAACCTAATAGAAGGACCAACTGTTCGCAATGAAGAAGTTATAACCTAACAGGAGGGCCAACAGTTCGCAATGAAGAAGTTATAACCTAATAGAAGGACCAACTGTTCGCAATGAAGAAGTTATAACCTAATAGAAGGACCAACTGTTCGCAATGAAGAAGTTATAACCTAACAGGAGGGCCAACAGTTCGCAATGAAGAAGTTATAACCTAATAGAAGGGCCGACAGTTCGCAATGAAGAAGTTATAACCTAATAGAAGGACCAAATGTTCGCAATGAAGACCAGACAGACGATGAACCACTTTAATATTAGCGATACAAACGCATCATGGAAATATTCACGCCGCGACTCGACGACAACCGCAATACGATGAGTTTTTATATTATTATTATATGAATGTATTCTGGAATAAATTGTAGAGATGAATTATTCAGCGTTCTTCTTCTTAAGAAAATAGCCTGGATGATATTTGACGTTTAATTTTAAGGTTTCTTCCCCTTTTAAGGTGGACACAGACGAGCGAATTTTTCCAGAAAACATAGACTATGAGTACTGATTTACTTTGTAGGTTTAGTGGTCATAAGTAAAATTACTATGCATGGGATTTTCCCAACTTTATTGGGGCCAGCTTTCAGTCTTACCGGATGTAGAATACCAGTATTTTGCAAGGAGCGACCTTTTTACCCTATCTCTTTTTTTTCGGGTGGGATATCGTCATTATGACTTCTCCCACTCTGGGCAAAGCGGGAGGGAATGTCCGACTTTTACTGACTAAAACCCATCCATGTTCCTTCCTCGCCCTTTATGTTCCGGGGCTGCGGTATCTCTTTCGAACAGGCCCGCAAGTATGTAGCCAGCCTTAGCTTTAGTTTGCAGCAGACGCTCATATTTTGAAGTAGTTTCATGAATTTCGTAATTAAGTAGACTCAGTTCTTATTTATGAATAAAGTAGGACGTGCAAGAATCTCTTCACTTAATCTTGCGACTAAGGTTCTCAGAAGAGTCAAACAAGCGGCCTTCTTTGCTTGCAGCTGTTGACGAATTCGTCATGTGTTTTAACATACACATTCCTGTACTCCGTTTGTCAAAGTTCGGTGTCCGCAGATGTACACCAAGCATTCAATAAAATAAAATAAAAACATACAGGGCAGTCTTTGGAGACTCTCGATATAGAAGTGAAAACTAAGTAATTATGTTTGCTACGGGTTGTGCCCCGCGCACGCCTGTGGTGCTACGCCGTAGCGGATCGGCTACGAGTGCTACGAAGCGTTAGGTGACAGTCACGCGAGTTCCTTGATATTTGTTCACCCAAAAACTGCTCAACGTGCCTAAAGAAGTTTTCACTTCTTAGGAATTTCTCTTGTATCGCGCGTGGGTGCGTTTACATACATTTAAACTCACATACACATACAGCCAGATCCGGAATAACTATCTGTATGCCATACGAAACATTTGTTCCGGATCTGGGGATCGAACTCGTGACACGCATAGCAGCAGTCAATCGATCAACCACTGCACCAACGGTGCTGTCAAGTTATTATTAAAGAGAAGCATGATCCATTGCACAAGAGTTCTTTTGAAAAGTAAAGGATTTTTAACCCCCGACGCAAAAACGACGGGGTGTTATAAGTTTGAAGTGTCTGCGTGTGTGTGTGTGTGTCTGTCTGTGGCATCGTAGCTCCCGAGCGGATGAACCGATTCTGATTTAGTTTTTTTTTTGTTTGAAAGGTGAATTAGTCGGGAGTGATCTTAGCTATGTTTAATAAAAATCAGTCCAAGATGGCCGCCGCCACAAAATGGTTACATGTTTATTCTACAACTCTCTCAATATGGGTATCAAATGAAAGAACTTGACTAGTAGAATACTGTACGCTAAAATAAATTTCAAATCCAAGATGGCCGCCACCACAAAATGGTGAATTACATTTTTTTTACAACTCCCTCAATATGGGTATCAAATGAAAGTGCTAGTAGAATAATGTACACTATATTGAAAGGCAATCAGGAGCATTATATTAATCGTGACGATTTCTACTAAATCGCACTACCCAGACGCCAAAAAATAATAACTTGAAATTATGACCCTATGTGTCGGGGTTTTTTTTTTTAAATTTAATGTAACTACATAGTTTAAAGTTTAAAGTGCCTATTTGATTACCCTTCATCGATTCAATATTTTTTCTTTGACCTGAAATGGCGTGCAAATAAAACTTGGTTATTTCTGTCGATGTGCAGTGCCATAATTTGTACAAAATAAATACCTACCCCACCCTCACCAAGAAACGCCGTAAAATATCGTAGCAGAATCATAATTCCTGAAATTTTATGAAATAAATTCCCCCTCAGCACTCTTTTACGGCACAAAATCAAAATCTGATCCATATTGCAACATTAAAATATTTTAAAGGACTGTAAACCGTCAGAAATTCTTCACTATAATCTTGGAAATGCAGTTAAAATTCACGATAAAAGTTTATCATCTCATGATATACCTCAGTAAGGCACACAGATCGTTTCCTAAACCGCAGGAAACCTCTCATTAGATCCCTAAACAACACAAAAATCTACAGCACGATATTTCAACTTACACTGGCCGTTGAAAAACAATAACCAATATGTCACGACCCCTGGTTTTTCTTCCTTTTATTAGCAAAGTAAGGTTGTGTTAGGGGTCAAAGGAAATTCGTTCTAAATAAAACGATATCCATGATCGAGCGTTTAATTTATACCCGTTGTAAAACACGAATAATATTGCTTTGCTATTGACAAGAGATATGAGTTTTGGTAACCCTTGTTTTATAGGAGAACACAGAGTAACAAAATAAACGTAAAATCCGAACAAAAATGCAGTACGACAATTTTTACTCAGCATGTTGCACTTAGTCTGTGCCATTTCATAGGGTTGCGAATCATGCTAGCAAGTAATTCGAGAAAAATATATCGATACTAGTCGAGTTAGATTACCTAGAATAACGGATGGAAGAAATAATTGGTCTAAACGTGTCGTAAATAACAATGAAATATGGCTGTGTTTTATAGTAACAAACGGGAAACAAGAGGAATGAGACCGTTATAAATTTCTCTCTGTTATTATCTTGATTACAGCATACAATAATGATTTGGAGTGAATATTTTGATAGTGAATTGACTTTTAGATAGCTGGATCGATTTATGTCTGAGAAAAGATAAAAATTACTGTTTAGTTCTGTTGTTCCTAGTCATGAAATGGGCTAGAGTTAGACTATGGCATAACGTATGATTGTTCACATAGAATCAAGAGGTTCCGTAAACTTTTCTTAAATAAACATGTCTTAATTTGAGCTAAACTATATAATTATCTCTGAGTTACATTTTGGGCAGACTAAATTATCTGCCTGGCCTTTTAACAATTATGTTGCGGTCGGCTTCCAGTCTAACCGAATGCAGCAGAATACCAGTATTTTACATGGAGCGACTGTCTATCAGACGTCCACAGCCCAGTTAGTACTGTGTAATACGACACCCCTTGGTAAGTCGTCTGGTTGTCAGGCTTTTGCCACTAGGCCACTGTGACGACTGTCAAAGATCTACAAATGACAGCGGGACCAACTGCTTAACGTCCTTTTCGAGGCACGGAGGATACTTGGTATGTAATGAATGGTAACCCATCCACAGACCAACCTGATTGACCCGAGCGGCTGTTATTATTTAGCCACGGGCTATTAGTTATCCATTTTAGCCCATCCCCGTAGGATGAAGACGTGAGTTTATAAGCTAATCTCCCACAATTTACAAGTCTGGAATTAAAAGTCTACTGCCATTATTTTTGTTACCTTTTGTAATATTGTATCATTGTGTCTGTTTCTTGAAGACTATCAATAATAACAAAAAGGTATATCCAAAGGTTTTCAAATAAAACTATCGAAAACCAATTCAAAACAAAACACATCACCATTTCGCCCACAATATCGATAGTCAAGTGAACGACCCGGTAATCGTTTCCCCTCACTACTCGTAACTCGCCGGATCGCATAATTCGGCACTAGACTGTCATCCACTCACGACATAACTGCTCGAATGTCGTGGTTCTATCGATTTTACTTAAGGCTTGTTTTTTTTTTTTAGTTTTCTACCGCAGACGTGGGGGTCCGCGCTCTTATTTACATTTTATTAATTATTTGATTGGATAAAAGAAAAAATTAAAACTACGATCGTGCTCCATCATTGGACACGTTACATTAAACTAAGCTTATTATAAGTAACTTAAGATCTACGTGAGGCCATCCAATTTTTTTGTTTTTAGGGTATCCTGTAGATGCCATCCCACATGCTCTCTCGGTTCTGTTTCGAGCAGAACTCCTTCCAGTTTGTTGTGGCCGCTTCCGTCGCTGCTGTGGTGTATGTGTTCTTAGCCAGTACCTACTCTTGGATGGTGAAATGTCTCCGACTAGCGGCTGCGTTCCAGATCCTTCTCTTCTTTGTCAGCGCGTCTTTTTGGAGGCGGTCTAGAGAAGAGGTCCACCATGGGGGCTTAGCGTTGTGTTTGGGCAGCCCCAGCTTTGGTATCGCTTCCTCGCATGAACGGTGGATGTTGGCTACGTTTAATGTGCTGAGAGACTCCAGATCCTCTGGGTTTGAGACGGCTGAGACTGTGGCTGGTGTTATGTGGTTTTCCGCAAGGCTGGTTTTGAAGTGAGTGCTGAAGTCGGACCACTTTGCCTTCTTGGTGGCCTTAGGGGTTCCAAGGCCTTTTCTAAACGCATCGAGAAGGTTATCGCATTGTGGTCCGAGGTTATCAGACTTCTTTCTACCCGCCACTCTTCGATCTTGCCTAGAAGCGGCAGGCTGCATACCGTCACGTCGATGTGACTCGTGCACAATCTGTCTCCTCTGTAGGTCTCGAACGTTGGTGTTTGGCCCGTGTTTAGGATTTGGAGGTCGCGCTCGTTGAGGAACGAGTTATACGCCGCTCCGCGATGGTTTTCGGAGACACTTCCCCACCACTGGCTCCAGGCCTTTACGTCACCTCCCACAATGATGTTATTTGTGTGTAGTTTTGAAGTGTGTTGTGTGTTTCACTTAATGCTTGTTTATGGTTAAGCCTTGAGAGCAGCGGTGAGCCAGTGGTGGCTGCCCCGACTTACGAACAGTAAGTCGTGGGTTCGAACCCAGACAGGCGCATTACTGTAATTATTTCATCACCACTGCTCTCAAAACTGGTGAAAGAAAACATCGTGAGGAAACCGGCATCTCCTAGAACCAAAAATTCGAAGACATGTGACCTCTACCAACCCGCACTGGATTCCACCAACGCGTGATAGATTATAGCCCATACGCAAAATATGCGCTTTGACGTGGAGTTGCGGACGCCAGTCCGTTTACAAAATGGTAAAGCCTTGCATCTTTGTTAAGGATAAGTCATGGAGTACTAAAGTTCTCACTAATAGCACCACAGCTCTTGGCGTGATTTTGTTGCACTAGCGCGATGTCAAGTTTCAGTTGGTCGCATTTGCCTGCATTTGAGCTGTACAGTTTTGTCGCACAAGCGTTAATCGCGCATCCGTATATCGACTTTACGTAGTGCACTCTGGCTCAAAATAGCTTAACGGTACAAGTTTCTTTCAATTTGACTTAGGCGCTAATATTCCACGATACGATCTTAAATTGATTATAATCAAGGATTACGATAAAATGTGGAAAATGTCAAAGTGATTGTGTCCATGTTATGGAGCAGCAAGTACTTTAAAAAAAAATCGCAATCCTAGGAAGTTTCTCCTTTATGTTGGGTGCGTTTACAAGCTTATTCAAACTCACATACACTAACAACTAGACCCAAAATCAAGAATAGGCTTGTTAACTGAAAAAATCTAATTAGTCCGTATTTTAGATTAACAAAAAATATTTGACCCGTATTTTTTCTTTTGTCACATAAACAAAAATTGACGAACATACGACGCTATTAAAATTCCCAATACGTCACTGTTCGGTGTCATTCTTAGTGAGTACCTACTGACGTCACGAGCCCCCACTCCCGAGTTTTGATGCGTTTTATCTTTGTCAATATTCGTTGATTTACAAAAACAAAAAATACGTGTCCATTATTTTCTAATACTCTAACTGACGGACTAAATAGATTTGCAATTTATTGATGGTGGAAACAAGCCTATTACTCAATAGCAGCCACTGAGTCCGGATTTGTGCTCATTCATCATCACCATTTCAGCCGAAAGACATCCACTTCTGGACATAAGGTCTCCACCAACCCGCGTAGCATGACTCCGTAGACACGACAGAGAGTCGACAAATCTTTTGTTCATCTGTAATTATGTCGATTCAATGACAGATGAACAAAAGATTTGTCGAGTCTCTCTCGTTTCTCCGGATTTCATGCTAAGCGGGCTGGTGTCGCCACATTGACCAGTCCCGTGCGACTCGCATCCTGCGGATTTCCGTAGCCTTTACCAGGTCATCGGTTATTTGTGCTCGGTTGAAAGCAATAGGGTCGCCCCTTATTGGGACTATAACATAACCGGTGAAATGTGGGTGTCCTATTAGGTACACTTCTGCCTAACCCTTCGCTATAAAAGGATAAAAATGGTTTATAATGTCAGGAACGAGAGAAGGAAAAAGACAAGAAATCAACTCCAACATTTCCAAAATAAACACCAAAAACGTTGTCACACAAAAGCAAGTAAACTATCTCTAATCTGCCTCCCCCCTAATCTTTTCACATCACACGACTACCCTCCGATGTTTGTCGCATAATTCGGTACTAAGCTACTACCGAGTACCGATTCCCGTATCGATTCACAGAATCGAGATAAGTGCCGATGTTAGGTTATCTTTATCGGCGCTTTCCTTTTGAACCGAGCCAAGGAATATCGATGGAAATGGGGAGATATAGTTTTCCTTTATCCTAGAGGTAATTTTGATAATGATTAAGCTCGTTAGTATAATACCTATTTAGTTTTTTTCAAGCCAAATATCGTTTATTAAGGCTTCATGTACACCGATTTCTAAGTCCCGTTTATCATTCGTTTCTTAGGCGGTTTGAATACGACACCGCTCACCGCAACGGAGGGCGCTGAGCGCGCCTGTCCGCGCGGATGTGCGTCGGTGTGACACGCGGAGCGGCTTTTAGCGGATAGTCAGTGAAAGCGCCTCTACGCACGGATGGGCTTCGATCAGTCATGCAGTCCCATCATAGACCTACAGTGATCCGTGTTGTGTCAAAAGCCGCCACAGCGCGATTTCCCGCGTACCGCTCATACGCGCGGTCGTGCGGCGTAATCCGGTGAGCTCACAACTTCTCCCAAGACCAACAACAATATCGTCAATTTCTATATTTCATTTATATTTATATGTGGAGGTGAGAGATGGGCAGTCGCTCTATGCAAAATACTAGTATTCTGCTGCATCCGGTTAGAATGTAAGCCAACCCCAACATAGTTTGGGAAAAGGCTGGGCCGCTTCCATCAGAAACCGTCGAAGCATCTCCATGATCTATCTTTGAAATAATGTAGTGTTCTAATTATATGTATTAACGAGCCTTTCCTTCTAAGGGTCAGCGTACTTCCCTCTTGACCGAAAATAATTTAATTATATTGGACAAATGAGCTAAGATTTAGGTAACTATTTTTCTCGGAATCAATGTACGTAGCACGATCTTTTTCTTGGTATTCCGTGCTGATAATAATGACTTCAACCTGTATAGGCTTCACCTAATACAAGGTGTCGCTTTGTTGGCGGTGAGCTATGGGCTAGCTCGCCGTCCGTCCGTCTTATGACGACAGGCCGTGCCGTTCGTGTTCCACGCGCGCAAGGGCTGAAGCCTGCCGGGGCTGCGGGACTGTTCGTAAACGCACACAGCAACATGTTGAACGGTGGGTGATTCTGTTTATTACTTTCGTGTTATTCTAAAATACTGTCAAACAATTTAAATTAGCAGCGTTATTAAATATTTGACCGGGTATCGTAATTCATATTGATTAGGTATTTACGTCTTTTGTAACAAGCTTCTGAATGTTAACTACACTGCAAAACTACACATTGTATACCGGACAAATGGGGGATTCTAGCTATTATTTTGTTAATTATTTTTCTTGGAATCAATGTATGTAGTACTACTATGATTTTCTTGGTATTCTATTAATCCGTACTGATAATGTCTTCACCCTAGATTGGCTTCAACTAATACAGGGTATAAACCTCACGAAGCCAAACCAAAACGTCAAACTAAGTAACCCAACGCAAAAATTATTGCTTGGGAATGTTTCTCTCAAAACATTGTGCTGCTGGATGGATTGATTAGTGTGAGGGTCGTGGAGGTGTTTTGTTTATACTATAAGTAGTTCTTACATTGTTTTGAAACATTTAATTTTATTAAAACAAAATAGTTGTGAAAGATGTTCGAACTTTGACCCCTAATATCTGGTTCCTAGGTATGGTCTAGAACAAAAAAGAAATATTCGAATGATGGGGAGAACAAGTGCCTTTTAGCTTCGTAAAGAGTATTTTTACCCTTTATAATGGGGTGTTCACTGCCCTACATTATCTAATCACATCCTTTACAAACATGGAGTTGATTAGCCTTTAATAACTTAAAGTCTACCTAAACAAATACTACGTGTGGAAACCGGCATATCCTAGAATCGAATTAGTGAAGTTTATACAGTAATTTGGAACACGTGTAAAACATAATATTAAAATTAGGTAAGGTAATAAGGTATACGTTTTTGTTTGAAACAAAGTTACAGCAAAATTTTCGAAGACACGTGACCTGTAAGGGCCTACGTGGTGAATAATGGTAGATAACAAAAAACCTAAATAGTCCATCAGATAAATTATCAAAAAATATTTGACCCGTATTTTTTTTTTCTAATGTAAACCAAAATTGACGAAGACAGGACACTTTTAAAATTCTCAATTCGTCACGCCGTGGTATGATTTTTATAGTGCGTTCTAACATCACGAGCCCCCACTCCCGTGTTTTGATGCGTTTTGTATTTGTCATTATTCATTGATTTACAGTAGCTCGATGAATTCCTGACCAATAATTCAATTGTCTTGGAACCCGCTACAGTTAGAGTAGAGACATTGCATCCTAGTTGTTGTACTCTCACAGAGTCGATGCTGGTGTCCTATCAGTATGGTTGGCAAATACCGTTGTTCTTTATATCACATTGATTGCGGGTTCCAAGACAATTGAATTATTTGTCCGGGATTCATCGAGGTACATTGCTTTTCTGGTGTTTGCTATCAGGTGGCTTTGGGATTAGTGTCTGGGGGACTGGGAAAAAAACTCAAATATTATCGTTTTCCTGGTCTTGTCCCATATTACTTGGAGTCGGCGCGACACGTTTTCTTCTTGCTCATTTCTACAGTCTGTTTATTCTTTTATAATGCATTACTCGCACTTTTAGATATTTTAGACTCCGTCGTTGGTCCTAGTGGTCGCTTCCGAGTCGGACAAAGTCTTATTTAACGACCCGAATGGCGTAGCGGTAGTAGAAGCTGCCTTACGTTCTTAGGGTCCCGGGTTCGAATCCTGGTAGGAGCAAATGTTTTCGTGATGAGCACGGACATTTGTTTCCGAGTCATGGATGTTGATATGTACAATATGTATGTATTTACAAACAAAAAGTATCTATGTAGTATATCAACTATCTGGTGTCCACGACACAAGCCTCGTTGCTTAGTGAGGCACTAGATGGCGCTGTATGTAAATTGTCCAGCGATTTATTGGTTTTTCCATAACTAATTTCTCAGTAGCAGGAGATTTGTGTCTGTTTGATGGCAAAAGGCTCTTCTCCTATTTCATGGAACTTAAACATAACCGGCAAAATGTGGATGTACTATTAGGTACACCTTAGCTTAACTCTTCGGGAAAATAACATGTTATGTATGTTTATGCATTGATCACACAACCCATTAATGTTTTCTTTGGACATCCAACCAATTATCACTCTTTTTGTCATATGCGTTTCGAAACCCAAAAACCAACACACGAAATCGAATAACCTTTCAAAATATCGTACTGAAACCAACCCAATGGTTTTCAACTTTACATACGCAAACGTGACCACATTGTGAATTTTAAACCCAATATTACCGAATATGTGACTTGGAGTAACGCCAGTTCAAAATTTTCTAACACTGGTTTGAGTTTTAAAGGGAAGACGAGTGTAAAGTGTGATATAAAATATCAGTAAACCAGAATCAGCATTGCTATCCAACATGGCAATGCTACCAGACTGCTGGGCCATTTTCCATATGGTAGGGGGGCATCCCTTTTAAAAGGATTTTGTATTTTTACTAAGTCTTTCAACAGGATTGGCTGTTAAGCATTTATGGTCCTTCGAGCCGGATACGATGGTATTCGGCTCTATATGCACAAGATACACGTGGGGGACGTAGGTTTACAGACACCAGATCAATATGACCACCATACTTATGACCGCTTTAAGCGTACAGTAGCGTACATAATTAAAAATGGAACAGACGCGGAAGCCCGAATTTAATCCACCCTAATTTTGGGCAATTAAAACATTAGGTAATAAATAGCAGAAAAGAATAGGATTGGACGGATATCCTGCTACATTTTTTTAGTTATTTCAACCCCTATTACCACAGTCCGCATAATTTTATTAACGGAAAGGGTCATTTAAAACTCAAACACAAATATTTATGGTAAATAGTGAGCCTAATTTCCATTTAACTTTGATCTGTTTTGTCCACAAAAAAACATGCCACATGATTGTATGTATATTCGTCGCGTTTATGACTAAAAGCCTACCGGAAGTCGGCTAGGGTTGCTTTCATAGAGCATCCGGCACGCGACCGGAAGAACATATCTACACATGAGTAAGAGACGGGAAATGACGACGGTTTGTCGTCGCCAGTTTTATGAATAAAAAGTTGTCAAGTGTGAGTCGGGATATTTTAGGAGCGACATTTTTAAATTTCGAATAGGTAGGTATTCTTTAAAAAAGCCAGGAGATACTTATTGACATGTTTTTTGCAATAGTTTTGTATAGCAACTTCGACTAAACCAACTCAGTAAAAGGCGAAATAAAAAGCTTGAAAGGAGTGATAAACTAATGTTATAAATAGGAAAGATTTGATTTTTAGTTTGTAAGTATGTTACAATTTAACTCAAGAACTACTGAAGAGATAAAAAAAAATCACCATTACAAAGCTACATCTTTACCGAGTAGCATAGGCTATATTATGCTATATTTAAGGCGATTAGACGAGCTAAATTAGCAACTCAATTTGTGGTGGTTCAAACTTCGTTTGAAATGCTGTTAGAATAAAGTTCTAATCAGCTTGCACTACAAAGTGGTTGTTACGTCAGTCACTGCGGGCCAAATAGCGCGAAATGAGTGGTTTCGATCGAATTACAAAAAATCTATGAATTGGATTAAAAAACTAAAACACCATCATGCTAATGCTTTTTTAAATACTTACAAGTTTTTATTGGAAGATTTTTACTTTAAATACCTCCACGAACCCCTTACTATTCAATTCATTTATCAGCACAATGTTTTGAGTGCGTTACATTGAGTTTTACCACAAAACGTGATTTTTCACCACAAAAACTTAAATGTTTCCCAGCAATATTTTTCGCGTAAAGTTACTTAATTTGATGTACAGAATGCTTGGTTGACGGCTTTGTGATGAGGTGGTTTACACCCTATACAATACGTTAACATAATAATGTGAAAGATATGAACGTAACTGGCATATAAGGAAACACATTATACCCGAAAAAACCAAGGCCAAAAAACAAAATCTCACACTCAGGACCTCCACACTCAAATAAAAGTCCTCCCGTCCCTCCCGAAGCCTCTTGTAGTAACAACGCTCTCGAGGAGGCTCTGAACTCGCAAACTTGTCGACAATTCCGATACAAAATTAGCATGGACTGTCAGCCAACCCTCTCGATGTTGAGGAGTTACATGCAAAGCCGTTACACGACATGCGAAGGTCTCTTGAAAGTGGATGTGAGGTTGGGTGCTACCATTGGAGGGTTAGTGGGACGAGAGTGAGAATTTGTTTTCTTTATGTAGGTGGTGTTTTTTTTTGTTTTGGGTAAATAGTGATGTATTCTTCCGTGTTCAAGTGCTGTAATGATGAAAAACTGCATTTTGCACGCAATTAATTACTTGCGTATGAAAAATGCAATTTCCCTAAATTAATAATACCTATATTGGTACTGGTTCGTGGAGACCTTTCCCGGCAGTGGGCTCTTACAGGCTTATAAAAAAAATACTCATTAGTTACCCCACTCGGTAGTAATAAATCATTTATTTCTTTGCAAACATGGGTATTCAAATAAGGTAAGGTTCTCTAAACATCCGTCAGTGGTCAATCATCACTGGTTTGGCTTTTTTTGGCATATTAATCAGAGAGAGTGAGTGAGTGTAAAGAGTGAAAACATACCAAAACATGGTGAGAAGGTAACAAATAGTACCGCCCGGCCGTGTGTTAAGTATGACCAGTCTCAAACTCTGGTGAAGGACACTCGGACCTCGGATCATCTTATGTAACACAACATATATTTATACCTATTATACTAGCTTTTGACCGCTGTTTCACCCGTGTGGAGTTTGGAAATTGTCCTAGGATTACCGGGATGAAAAGTATCCCATGTAACCAAAGACGAATGGCCAGTTTCCATGCATTTTGGATATCACATTTAGACTTCGGTTCATTCCCAGAAATAGATAATGTAGATCTCAGTTAAATTAAGATATAAGGCAAACTGCTGCTGTTGCGGCTCTAAATGCTAAATGGATTTCCAAAAATTTTGACAAAAGAGTTGTTTATTGAAATACTTTCATTTGTTAATACCCAATTAACCGCACCTTAGAAGGGGTGTGTAATATATGATATAATAACAGAAAGTATATTTACACTTGAAACTTAGGCGAAGTTTTTGGTATGGATTTATCTGTTTTGTATTAGTGTTTTCTTTTTGTTCATATGTTTATTAGTATCATGTAAGCATGAACTATTGCGGGTTTGAATAAGTCACTCGTTTAAACTAACATACTGTATAGTCCGACATGATTCCTTTCTGAACGCTGTTGGTAAACATTTTTTAAATTGTTTGTGGATTTTTAAACTTTTCCCAATTGAAAACAAGAAATTATGTTAGGGTCGGTTTTCAGTCCAACTGGATGTCCCTGACCACCAGTATTTTACAGGATTTTTTTTGTAGGTCAGCCTCCACTATTCAGTTTCTGTGTACCACTTTCCCACTTCTGGCTGCCCTGACGGCTGCCACAGATCTACACATAAATGACAGACGGTACCAACGTCTTAACATGCTTTCTAAAGCATGGAGGAAACTCGTTATGTAATGAATATGTCACCCATCCACAGACCCACCTCTTCAAGCGTTGTGTAACCTTCTAGATCGGGTAGTGCGCCTCTTATTACGTACCCACGAGCCCTCTTCATTACGTAATCTACGATGTGCAGTAGTACAAGTCAAATCAAACATAACATTTCTAAAATATTTATATCGTCTGTCCCCGCTGAATATAATGAAACACGTGCAAGGTGTATGTTGTTGTAAAGTTATGAATTATATGATTGATTTTAACTGTCAATTTTTATAGAATTGTAATGGTAAATGTGTTCTGATTTTGGTATATTTAATGCAGATATTATAACACCCTGTTACTAACAAGTTAATAGTTCCAACTCATATTTCTATCCGGCTCGAAGGACCAAAAAACATGTGCAGTAAAAAGGATGTGTAACTAGAAAAGCGCATTTGGATAGAGAGTTTGATAAAATTTAAGATTTTGTCATTGTAGCTAAGATTCCTATCAAAATTTTAAATAATAAACCATTTTTAATACACCCATCATGCCAAAGTTACACGCGAGAATTCAAAATCAACGACGAAACATAACCAAACATTTGATTTTTAAATCTAGGCATTCCACATAAAACCCGACGTTAATACTTGTACCATGACACGTGTGTGCGGAGGAAAAAATAAAGAAAAACACAAACGTCCTGCGCCCTGAGATAACGTCAATTAGTAAGATGTATGGCTGTTTCGTAAAGTGTGGCCTGGTCACATTGCAGGGGAGGAAAGAGGGTCAATAATGGACATACCATAACATCACGCCTATAATCGCCAAATGGTCAGGCAGAGGTGTATACGGGGTGTAGGCAGACTTATCACGACGCCGTCAACCAAGCATTCTGTACATTAAACTAGTTAATTTTACGTAAAAAACTTTGTTGCAAAAAATAAAACCGACTTAAAAAAAAGAAAAAGGGAAAAAAAAGTTTTTAGTTTTCGTTTTCTATGGGACCATTTGGAAAGTATACCCTTTCCAACAAAAAAAGAATTTTTCAAATCGGTTGGCAAGCGACGGAGTTCTGCGCGAATAAAAATAAAAATAGAAACATCCGAATTGAGAACCTCCTCCTTTTTTAGAAGTCGGTTTAAAAATTGCTGTTTAACGAATTTTTTTTTTGGATGAAAAAACATGTTTACTGGTTTAACTCAATGTAACGCACTCAAAACATTGTACTGATGGATTGAATAGTACGAGGGTCGTAGAGGTGTTAAAAGTAAAAATCTGACAGTAAAACTTGTATTTAAAAATAACTTGTCCCCCCTGGGACTTTGACCCCCAATCCAACATCTCCGTAACTAGAAGGTTCCCAAGTATGATCGAGAACAGATCTAGAACAAAAAAAATGGTCGCAGTGATGGAGAGAACAAGTGCCTTTCGGCTTCATAAAGAGGTTTTTTACACCTTTCGTGTGCTGCCTGCAAGCACACATTTATTTGTTGAATAAAACGGTACTAATATTCTCAGGGACTGCGCAAAATGAGACTTCTGCCTTCCCCTACGCACTTTAGCAGATATAATAATGTATGAGATGATTATACGATCTCATTGTGGAGCAGTGACCACCCGAATTAGTGTCGCTATATCTCACCGCGCGTTAGCACATTCAGGGATGAAGATTTTAGGCCTTTGTTTAGACTTGAAAAAAGGAAAAAATGGAGCGTTCTATGTTTTGTTGTTTTTGTTTGGTTTTCGGAACCAAAATATACAACTCTCGGAGTATAGATATGCAAGAAATAACACACGTTTCCATAAAATTAGACACACACTGGAATCAACAAATCACATTGGTTATCTTTTGTGGATCTTTAGCAATTGTTACTGGTAGTCAGTGAAACTCTAACGACCCGTCTAGGGGCGTCGTCCAAGGGGTATCGTATTACCTAAAAACTGGGTTGTAGAGGTCGGATAAACAGTCCTAAAATACCGGTAATTCGGCTGCACAAGATTGGAAATCGACCCCAACAAAACTGGAAAAATTATAGTTAGGCAGATCGTTACTAAAATTACCTTATTATCACCCAGATCTGCCTAGTCTCTACTGCCTACTCATTAACATCTGCCTAGATTTTTCTCAACTATGTTGGGACCGGCTTCCAGTCTAACTGTATGCAGCTGAATACCAGTATTTTACATCGAACGACTTTCTATCTGACTTCCGCAACCCAGTTAGTACTGGGTAATACGATACTCCTTGGTAAGACTGGTTGTCATACTTTCAGGCCATTGACAACCTGCAACGAGTCTCAATGATCTACGAATGACAGGCGAGACCAACAGCACAAGAGATAGATACAGGAAATGTTCCAAAACAAAGTTATAAAACCCACCTTTGCTATCTCCCAAACCATAAATATGTCACACGAGCCATCTCAATCATATAAGGGGAACCGTGTTTCAGTCATTGATCTTATATTACATATATTTTATCTGATTTCACATTCCCCCTGTTTATAGATTCAACATGATGAAGAATGGGATACTAAAATTGTATTTTATGCAGTTGGTTTTATTTAGCTTTTATCTTAATAAGCTATTTTATTTGTGTTTTTACGCGGGTTTGTTTGTGAGGGTGGGTTAGTCGATGATAGCTGTTTTTGGCGACATGCAATGTAAATTATCTTTTTAACCGACTACAAAAATCGTAGTTCATATAAATACACAGCCTCGACTGCCTGGGATTGCCTCGTTGGTCTAGTGGCCGCACGCAAACTGCTAGGCATAAGGTCCTGGATTCGCTCAGGTCGAGTTTAGTCTCAAATCTTAAGTAATAGGGCTAAAAGTGTTTTAAAATCGTATTGGACCTGCAGGGACAAAACATTCGACAATCCGAAAGGCAAAAATACCATGTTTGATTTTCTTCAACAGAGGAGAGGAGAGAAGCCCACGGCCAAATAACTACAGCTGCTCGGGTCGACCTCTATGTTAAGCCGGGCTGGCCTAGGTTGGTCTGTGGATAGGTGACCACCCATTACATACCGGGGTTTCCTCCGTGCCGCGAAAAACACGTTAAGCCGTTGGTTCGGGCTGCATTTTTTAATCTTTGACAGTCGTTACAGGTAGTCAGTGGCCCAAAAAGTCTGACAACCAGTCTTACCGAAGGGTATCGTATTACCCAGTACTAACTGGGTTGTGGAGGTCAGATAGGCAGTCACTCCATGTAAAATACAGGTATTCAGGTACATCCGGTTGGACTGGAAATCGACCTCAACATAGTTGGGAAAAGGCTAGGCAGATGATGATCTTCTTCAACAGATTTGCTTAACTTGACGCCCATCATCTGTGTTAACCTAAACCAGTCTTGTTGTATCTGGATGCCAAATGTATGTAACAGTAGGTACGGATTCGCATGTTTCCATGCTGCTATCCGTTTCTGTCACTCGGAACCGTCATTTGCTAGAGCGAGAAACAAGTAGGAAGGATATCGCACGAGGCGCTATCGGCGATGGGCTCGACAGGACCGGATGAGAAGCAACCATTAAGCAGAGGTGTACCTTCAAAGTCAAAGTCAAAAGTCAAAAATATTTTTTCATTACTCATACTCGGAAAGTAGGACTGAAGTTGCCTGAGGAGCGGGTTGAACGTAATACTTTTCAGCCCTAGTCTGAACCGCTTTCAACTGACAGAAGCTGTCCAATTATAGAAAAAAGAAGGTCTATTTCACATTTCTATTGAAACACGTACCAACTTTCTATGCAGCCACTCAAGTACAGCGCGAAGTAATTTGAAATTATTTAAAGTTAAATATTTATTATAGAATATGTATTTTTAAATACCTCTATTATCAACTCTATTATATTATTATTATTCTCTATTATTCTCTGTTTCAACTTTTTCTTTAAAATAACATAGATTTGAGTAAAATGAACCTTTTATTCAATGATGACACTGAAAAATAATGGCTGAATAGCTGGCCGGCCACAGCATCGGCCCATCGGCATCTGATCGGCAATCCGATCTTCATTTGTTTTTTTCGAGTTGAGTCATGTTTTCATTTTATTTTCCTTGTATTCGTAATGAAAACTAAATGGGACTAAATCAGTCTATAACCCGAGGTAAACACTGTGCTGTTTACCTCGGGTTATAGACTGATTTAGTCCCTCGAACTATTTGCGCCCTCGCTACGTTCAGGCGCCAAACCCTGTTTTGGGACTAATTACGTTACTTTCACTCCTAGTGTGACAATGTACCATATTTGCAGTAATGTGGTAGAAAAGATGGTAAAAATAATATGTAGTGCAATGATGCATTTCGCCATAAAATTGGCATGCAAAAATTAAAGAATTAGATGCTAAATAAAACACAACTATATCTGAAACAAACATTAAATTACAAGTTAACTAAGTGTGTTTCATACCTTTTGATCTCTCATGAAAAGACTTGATCTGATGAAGACCTTTTAAAAAAAGAAAATGATTATTTCAATGAATACAATACTATGCTAATCATTCAAAAGTTTAATTTTCCAACAAAAAAACGAAGGCAAACTAAAAATAAAAGAAAAAGGTTACAAGATAATAAACCCTCGAGATTTACTTTGACCTGAAATATTTTTAGACAGAAAGGCTTTCACAAACGCTTCTCTCAGTTATTTGAAAACTTTTCAACAAGTTACCCCTTTTGCTGGGGGAACTATGTTAATCCACCCTTTGATATTCGATGTAAAAATGTAATGAATATGTTACATATATGTGTAGGTATCCACACTATTCCATACTAATATCATAAATGTGAAAGTAATGCTGTCTGTCGGCCTGGTTTTTGTGGCTAAGGCCCGTTTTTTTATAACTTACTTACGTTTAACTGTTGTTTAATATGCAAAGACACGATGTAAGATTGCTTTTTCGCAATATCGATATTGATGCCATGGAGGCAGCAGTTCAGTTTGATGATCTATATAGATCATCAAATCATCATCGTTCAAACCCACGACTTACTGTTCGGCTACCGCTGCTCTCAAATTTTCCTTTCTCCGATTAAATTACTGAAACTTTTTGAAAGTCATCGGGTCATCCTTTGTAAAGTGACTTAATACTCGTAACTTCAAAAGCCTTTGCTTTTCGATTACAGCTCGGTAGACTATTAAAAAGTATTGAAGAAGTTTTGGTAAACTTGTTTAACATCATTTTTAATAATGCTGTTGAAATGTAACTTGAAAATAAAAAAATAAATCTTTAGATTTTTCTTCGAACTGCACCTATACTTAGTAAACTCAATATAAAAAAGGGTGTAAGGGTGTAGTGCGTTCTCCCCGTAATTACGATCAGTTTTTTGTTCTGGGCTATATTTGGGATCCTCTATTACAGTGTGAGTTTTCAATAACCTGCCAAATTTTAAGAGAAGGTTTGGAATCCCTGTCTCATGTCCCTGTCTCATGGTGTCGCCACTGTGAAAACGTCCGGGATTGAAAAACTCCATATTACGTGCAACACGCGCGTTCAACTATACAACGAAGATCGCCGGCGATTTAAAAGTATGGAATACACATCCATAGACACTGTGATGGTTTATGACGGTGGTACTGCCTTTTTCTTTTCAGATGGGTAATCATCAAATGACCCCCTCCCGGTCTGGGTGGAGCGGAAGGGAGTGAGAGACTTTTACTGACTAAAACCCATCCATGTTCCTTCTTATCCCTTTGTGTTCCGAGGCCACGGTATCTCTTTCGAACAGTCCCGCGCCCCCGGCAGACTTCGGCCCTTGCGGACCTCTTCCTTTTTGCCGACATCACTTTGTGGCGCGCGTGGACGATGGACGCGCCGTCGACACGGCATGTCGTCATAAGACGGACGGAAAGCGAACTAGCCCATTGCTCACCATCCACAGGCACGCGCCAACAGTAGCCGGGGGCCACCACGTGATCCTCGACGCCCACTGTGTCTCGCACGGCGACTGGGACGTGAGGTTCTCTCTCTCTCACGTTCCGCCTGCTCCTTCTATAGCATGACTTCTTCGCAGAAGGAGGTGAAGGCATCCCGTTCTCTCTCGCTTCAGACCATGGATTGAACCAGGGCCGGATGGGAGGGGTCGCCGCCACCGATCGCTGCTACGAGGACACGGCGGTGTTCCGCCCTCCACAGTGACAGTACTGCCTACCCCGATGAATTTCTCAACTCCCCAGAGTTAACGGACATGCTGTTCCATCAGCTAGAGCTTAACTGTTGTCGTTCCAGTTCTGCTGATGCAAAACCTTGATGCACTTAGACTGTGCAATGGCACCAGGCTCCGTATTACAGAGCAAGGCAGTAACAATATAAAACAAAGCTGCCAATAGAGAGACTGTTTTAATTCCCCGCATTATTCCAAATAGCGTGCTATTTCAATTTAGTAGGTTACATTTTCACTTAAAAGTGGCTTTTACAGTGACGATCAACAGATCGTACACCCACATTTTACCCCGGGCGAAAAAATAAAAGTGACAGGCATTCAATTGTGCACTCCATGCTTCTCACACGGGCATTTATAATGTTGGTTGTTCAGTGCCCAAAAACTTCAAAATAATAAGTCAATACATGTTGTGTAAATAGAGCCCATAAGGGCTAAATTTAAACTGTTTTTCAACACTGCTTAAACCAGGAATCAATCCCAGGATTTCATACAGTCGCGGTTGCGACCTCTCGATCAACGAGGGAGTGCATGAAATTTTCACACGAACGAAGTCGCGGGTACCAGCTAGTATAACATATTTACATATTTGTAATGTGCTTGCCAAGACCTTTCTTTTGATATCAAACACGTAATGATAATCTCAGTTTAATTTTTTTCGACGCCAGGATCTTAGGTTTAAATTCCGTCATTTAAAATTTTGATAAAATTTATATATCCTATAGCACCTGGACTATAATAACGAATCTATTGACACCTTACTTATTAAAATCGGATGTATAGTTTAGGGGCTACGGCGGAACATATGTGAATACAAACAAACAAACATACATACATAGATTGCTAAAATCATAGCCCTTCCTTTTTTTTCGCTTAGCCGTAGTCGGGTAAAAAAGATCTTGAGATGACAACACCCATAATAAAAAGAATAATAAGCCTTCAAAAGTTTGGTACAGGGAGGGTCGCATAATAATTTCTTTAGTTAATTTTATCAAATTGTTACTTTGTGTCACGTAAACTCGGGAACCGCTGTGTGGTTTTCAATGTAACTTTTGTTACCGAACGTATAACTTTGTTCTTACAAGTTACAAGTTTGTCTTAAAGTTATGTAACAGAAACTATGTTATTTGCTAGCGGCATCGCTTTGTAATTTTGGCAATCAGCTAATTGGTTAGTTACTATGTTACGAATAGGGGGCGTTGATCTGGAGCAGACTTATATTTAGGGCGACGACATGAGCTAAACGCGAGTTTTATAATGCCTGAAAGTATATAATTCACTGCAATAAACAAAACCAGAGTAATATTTATGAAATTTTTCAGGATATATGCTAGTATGATAGTGTTTTCAAAATATAATACTATTAATTTTACTCGATAAAAAAATATCACGAACTTATCTCTAAAAAATTTTTTTTTTGAGTAAAAACCATACTAAAGTACATGCGATTATTGTTTTTAGTGTTCCGTGGCCAAGTGGCAAAAAACGGAACCCTTATGGATTCGACATGTCTGTCAGTCTGTCCGTCCGTATGTTACAGCCACTTTTTTCCGAAACTATAAGAATTATGCTGATGAAACTTGGTAAGTAGATGTATTCTGTGAAGCGCATTAAGATTTTCACACAAAAATAGAATAAAAAAGCAATAACTTTTGGGGGTTCCCCATACTTAGAACTGAAACTCGATTTTTTTGTGATGGCCTAATTCACAGGTTTAAATAAACCTAGATCAGGCAGTACCTAACAGCCGGGACCAACTGCTTAACGTGCTTTCCTATATAATAAATCATTACTACTAATGTGTATGTTTGAATTTGGAACCCATTAATCTCTCGAACTACCTATCAGTCGGATCCAATAACTTTTAGGTAGATTTCGTCAGTCTGACGAAATCTACCTTGTGACGATCTGTGATAATGTTCACGAAGTAAACGTGGTCCACAGAAATTGCATAAAACAGAGCGGTTTGGAAAGATAAAGGGAAGGCCTTTGCCCAGCAGTGGGACACAATATAGGCTATGAAAATAAAAAATTGGATAAGTCGCTTGAGGAAGGTTTTTAGCTTTTTAATAACACTAGCTGACCCGCGCAACTCCGTCTGCGTCACATAAGAGAGGGAAAAAATCCCCGTTTTTGCAACATTTTTCATTCCTGCTCCGCTCCTAATGGTCATAGCGTGATGTTTTACAGCCTAAAGCCTTCCTCGATAAATGGACTATCCAACACAAAAAGTTTTTTCAATTTGAACCAGTAGTTCCTGAGATTAGCGCGTTCAACCAAACAAACAAACAAACTCTTCTCTTTGCTACCATTAGTGTAGGTACTAAAACGAGAATTTAAATATTTGTCATCATAATGCAGTAAGAAACATTTGAATTCGACATTTTCGTTACTTGCAACTGTTATAATTATAATGTAGTTATAGTTTTACTTATAAGCACTTATCATACAATTTTTAAGAAATAACACTACTGCACCTAAATGTACACTTTTGTAATATCTACTTTTTAAATAAATTATTCTTATTCTTATTGTATACCATTTCGGTAACCCCGTTTTACTGTATCATAATTGCTACCCTGGATGTGACCCTGGCGTCTATGACGAACTTTAATTATTATTTACTTTAAGCATAGTTCCCATGGACTTTGTGTCTTTTTTGACCAAAAAATGTCCTTAAACCTATACAGGCTGATTGGTAATTGGGTGCAGGCATTGAAATGGGGGATACTAGATCTTATTTGCAACAATTTTGACCTCGATAACTTGTGGTCCAAACTGGGTGGTTTTCGAGAAATCGAACTTTTAAAGTGTTCCTTAAAATGTTCCACCTTTACACCATAAAGTGCCGATTGTGAGAAACCTACGCCATTCGGGATATTAAACTGATACTTTTCTGATAGCTCATGAACGAATGTATCCCCCGATTTTTTTTTTTTTTGCGATGGGAAATCATCAAATGTCTTCTCCCACTCTGGGCGGAGCGGGAGGGAGTGTCAGACTTTTACTGACTAAAACCCATCCATGTATGTACCTTCCTCGCCCTTTATGTTCCGGGGCCGCGGTATCTCTTTCGAACAGGCCCGCAACCCCGGCAGGGGGTACATCTGCCTTTGGAAAACTGGCGCCATGAAAGTCATTTTTTGAAAATTTCTTGAAAGTTTTCTTGAATGTCGAGGCCGGTTTCTCAAAATAAATGCAAGACACTTGTCGTGCATAAGTATCACAGAACCGACTTTGTTGTATCGTAAGCTTTCCAAAATGGTACCACAATAAGAGGTTATTGTGGTTTTAGTATGTGAATGAACATAAAACAGCGATTGGTCATGAGAAGGTAGTATTTTAATGAAAACTGGGTGGTACAGGTTTTCCGATGTACGTCTTCCTTGTTGCAGATTTTCTTGTTATCGCTATGTGATGTTAGCTGTTTGACCTAATGCTCCGGATCCTGGTTGATCAGATCATGTAACATCTGTCTCTATCAAGTGTTTTTAACCTACCCTTTCAGACAGGCAAAGCAGTCATTTTCTTCTGTTGGAACATCATTTAAGCAGGATTAGGGCCGGCAGAGTGAGGGTGGCATTGAAAAATTCCACCCTGTATAAATACTCTGTATGTATTATTTAATATTAGATTATTAGTAGGCAATCCAAACTCGATATCAAGCAGAGTATACCTAATCCATACACATAATTAATAGAAAATATTACATACATATGAGGAAACTCGGTAATAACTTTCTCGATATTCGTCCCCATTACACCCGTTGATGATACGTAATAAATATAATCTGAACGTTATCATTCCACATTTGACTGCTAAATTCATATTTACGGCAATTTTACGAGCTACGACTCGTTTCTAATGAAGACATTAAATTAATTTCTGTCTTTACGACCGGTCGGTGACGAACGATCCAGTAAATTACTAACTTGGTATTTTTAAACGTCGTGTATTTTTAATATTTAATTTCAAAGAAATTGAGTGTTTCTTATGACAGGAGGTTAAAGTTTTCCTTGTTTTCTTTTAATAAACAGCTTTGTATTATTTGTCTTACCTAACTTCGGCCATTTCTCTTTTAAAATGACCAATATTAATTAATAGCCATAGCCAGCATCAATACAAACAAGTTTTGAATGAGACCAAAATATCTTCTTAACCGTAACCTTTCCGAGATATAAGCCATCAAAATTACACGTAAGTAATGCACCATTTTTGTATTAATCAAAATATATTATGGTACTAAAATAATCTTCTTTCAATAAAAAACAAAACAAGAAAGTGTTCGTGAATTATAAATGAACTAAGCCTTCCGTTGCTCAGAAATTGAGCCAAGGGAATCAATTAAAACTGACATTATAAAAATAAGCTAAATTGGAAACATTTTCCTGCCAAAAGAAAAGTAACCAAATCTTTATTTTCCATCTTCAAATATCAATATCCATTTACAAACATAATGAAATCACAATTAGGCCAGCAATAAGTCATAACAATAAAAAAATAAGAATAGAAATACGACCTCATTTCTCGGAACGGCTTCATGCCATAGACAATTACAAATAAATTAACGTCATGGCGGGAACTTGACGTTTGGGATGCAAAATGGCGGCGAATGCGGCGATATTACTTTATTACTATTGAGTTTGAGTCGTATTATTGCGATTTACGGCGTTTTCACGCAATCAAAATTTCAGTGTACTTATTTAATGATTTTAATATGGTTTTGATGCCAAATGGGGCAGAGAAACGGGTCGACGATTAATCTGAGGTATTAAAATATTGTTGCGCAAACATGGATGGTTGGAACTATTAAGTAGTTTGAACCAGTTTCTAATTATTAAATTGTTTCATACAACTGTTATTGGTTTTAGATTGGGTGGTTTCCTGAAAGGAATAATAAGAAGAAAAGTTTTATTCAGATGAATATCTTTTTATTTGAGTGATTTTTTAATCTATTTTACTCCAAAAAGTAAACCCTGTAGGCTAAGCATCATGTATGCAAGTGTTGCCAAGTCATAACATAAGTAATATTTTTTAGTAAGAATAACACCACAATTTCCGCTTGGCAACTTTAATTACTTGCGAAACTAGGCCAGTAGGTAAATTCAACATCAAAAGTTGCGATTTAAGTTTCAGTGTTATAGGAAGAAAACGTAGTAGTAAATCTCTTGGGATTTTTTGAGCTTAATAGTTGAGTGCATAAAGTAGTTTCCACGAAAAAGTGGAAGATGAAATATTTAAATATAACCATCGCACGCTGAGTCAACATCATCACCAGCCTATTAATTTTCCCACTACTGGGACACAGGCCTTCTCTCTATAAGTGGGAATGTGCTATAATCCACCACGCGGGTCCAGTGCGGATTGGTAGATGTCAACATGTCTTCAATTTTTTTGGTTCTAGGTCATGCCGGTTTCCTCACGATGTTTTCCTTCACCGTTTTGAGAGTAGTGGTGATGAAATAAATTATACAAAGTAATCCCGTTTTGTTCTCATCATTGTGGTGACTGGCCACTTTCTTAGTATTCCTGTTGCACAACTGTCAAACTCCAAGTGAAAGAAAGAAGAAAGAAATGGGAGGTAAAGTCTTAAGATGAAGATAAACTTTATTTGCACAGGGTTAATGTTCTTGTTCGCTTGATCATAGGCGCTTTAGGCGACAGTTGACAGGCGAATGCTTATTCCTATGAATATGCACATTAAATTTTAATACTTATGGTTTGTTTTCGGATGGTGCTTGACTGTGCTAAGTCTAAGATCGCTCTTTATGTACATAAATGTCAGTCTAAGGTCCATGTTCACCGAAAAGATAACGGTCTGATTATCTAAAAACAGCTGTGACTGTTACATGTTCCCATAGGTATAACAATGTGTTTTAAACAGCTGTTTTTAGATAATCAGACCGTCATCTTTTATCATTTAATAATGTTAATACATCTCGGCCTAAGAAACTTGCATACTGGCTAACCTTTTGAAGTTTTTGCCTCGTCATGAGATATTTGATTTGAAATCTCGTAATACATAACAGTGCAACATTTTTTCATGCAAATGAAAAGGGTCATATTTTGAAGAACAAGCTTAAATGTAAAGAACTGGTCTTATTGAAAAACGCTTCAGAACTGTTTTAAAAAATAAATTGAAAAACTTGACGCCGCTTTTTGTGTAAATAAAACGCACAAAACCTCACAAAACCTATAAATTCAAATATCAGATTAAAAACTTTCATATTTTTGTGTCAATCCATATAAATGTGAAAGTAATGTGTTCTGTCTGTAGTGCCTGTAGTGTGTGGAATAGGGTAAAAGACAAAAAAAAATATTAAAAATATTTGACCCGTATTTTTTCATTTGTTACATAAACCAAAACTGACGAAGATACGACGCTTTTAAAATTCTCAATACGTCACGCCTTGGTATAATTTTAAGTGAGTTCTGACGTCACGAGCTCCCACTCCCAAGTTTTGATGCATTTTATCTTAGTATTCCTTGATTTACAAAAACAAAAAATACGTGTCCATTATTTTCCAATACTCTAACATGTCAAATGGTCAATGTGGCGACACTTGGGAGAGGCCTATCTATGTCCAAGCAAAGGCAAGCCATCATTACTTCACATTAGGCGAGTTGCGGTCAAAGGCAAGCCTATTTATGGCTAAACAGATTTTTATGAAATTTGGCCAACGTTAGGACATTTTTTATCCCAATAGTACGTTCCCGTGGGAGTATTTCCGACATCAACACAAGCAAAGCGGTAGGCAAAAGCTAGATTTATTACGAAAGAAAAACTAAATCGATGTGACGTGTCAGCTCTTTTCAGATATTATAGTTTTTCTGGCGCGCGGGGTTGCTAGTAACATAAAATATTTTGTTTGATTTCTGCTGACTTTGACGGAATGCGTTTGAAATGTCTTTGAGTTATTTGTTGGGCGCTTATTTTTAGTTTTGAGGATTTGTTTTTAGTTTACCTTTGATTTTATTTATACATATCCAACTGATGCCCGCGACTTTGTTCGCGTGGACATTTTGACGTGTATGTGTGGGAAAAATAAAAACTTTTTTGCAAAAAAATAGAACCGACTTCAAAAAAGTGAAAAATAACTTTAGCTTCAGAAGTCGGTGACCATTGTTTGATTGATTTATTAAGTTTTTTTGTGACCGACTTCTGAAGCTAAAGTTATTTTTCACTTTTTTGAAGTCGGTTCTATTTTTTTGCAAAAAAGTTTTTATTTTTCACTTTTTAGTGGTTCACTTGTGCTTACCCCTTCACAAAGTACCGGTGCGGTGGCGTGATGTTATGTTATGAACTGGTGTAAACAATAGACAGACTATAGATTTCAGCAATCCCAGTCCATTTGCTATCATTTATTGAGGAGTTCCGTTCCATATCTCCGAAGTTCGTGATCAGATCATGACAATATTTCTATGGGACCAACTTGGAAGTATACCCTTTCAAACAAAAAAAGAATTTTTCAAATCGGTTCAGGCGTCTTCGAGTAATCGGTGAACATACATAAAAAAAAAAAATACATACAGTCGAATAGAGAACCTCCTCCTTTTTGGAAGTCGGTTAAAAAATAGTCTGTGTTCTTCTCCAGGATATAGTCTATCTCCTTGCCGTTATGGGCTAAGCTAACGTAAAGTGACCTCACAACCGGGTTCTCAGGGGTAGTTCTTCACCACCAGCGTACCTGCCTCGCGTGCCACCTTTAGGTCAATCTCATGAAATTTCTCAGCATATTTATCACAAAGTTTGATAATCAAGCTATGACAAAGATTAAAATGAAAAAAGTCACCACCATTTTGACTAGGTATGGGTTGAACTGTAATTGTTGTTTTGTTCTTTGAATATTTTACACTTTAGTGAACATACATCATACATCTGAACAGCCGTTTAGTCATGCAAAGGTCCAGGCGTAATGTCACGTAAATAAGATATAAGTAGTTCATCTCCTATAGGTATTTGTATCTATAATTCTGCTACATACCTTCATGAGTCCCACAAAGTATCAAACATGGAAGTTTATCATCAATGAAATCAGCACCCCATTAAAAATCAGCCAAGAGAAAAAAAAACAATCCGATCTTCAATTATTTTACCGTCACCAGCTTTACATAAACAACGCGTTTTATTTCTTAAATTCCATATTTAAACAAGTTGAAATGAAGAAACGGGCACGGCACCAAATGAAGAATTAAAAAAAAAACTGACACTAAGAAAACTTTTTTAAACTCGACCATAAATACGGCAGTTTCGGTTTTTAAAAAACTTTAGTTACATCGAAATTGAGTTATAAAGTTGCCAGTTGCAAAAAAACATGGTGTTTTAGTAATAATGTGAGATTTATTGGCGGTCTGTGGGTAGTAAGTTTGCATACCGGTATTCGGTTGAATGGGTTGATGTATTACCGTGAAACGCACTGATTTCGCTACAGTAAACTTGGGAAATATGTTCGGTATTTTCCGTTTTTGTATTGAAAATAGTAAATACGGATGTGTGACAGCAGCGGCTGTACGACGTGTAGGTATTTATAATTATATGTACGGAAATCGTAGAAAAAATAAGATAAAGAAGAATAGCATATTTAAAATTTTCAAAAAGATACATTACTTGTTTTTTTTCCATAAAGATAATTACTATTATGTCCAAGTACGAAAACGTATATTTACAACTTTGCATCTGAATTGAAGGTTTTGGAAATTAAATTTAGTTTTGGAGCCTGTCAGTGACGTGCCCAGAATTAAATACCCAAGTGAGCCTATATTGAAACATTTTCCGAAACGCGTCAATTCAAGAAATATATAATTTTATAAAGCAAGTTAAAAAAACATCCTGGTCCTGGGTTCGATTCCCAGGTCAGGCAAATTGTTATTGGGAATTCCCTTCAGGAATTTCTCAGTAGTCTGGAATAGCGCCCAGTTGATGGAAATAGGCTCTCCCCCTATCACATAGGACTTGAAACACAATAATATGAGGGTACCTATTAGGTACACTGCTTCCAAAAACTTCGGGGATTGCCCGCTCTATATTATAGGAAAAACATCTCTCTCTCTTGGTGATACAACTTATTTTATTTAATCGTTTGTCAATTTGTTAAATCTATATGCATAAAATCCGCCTTTCAGTTTATCCTTACAAATTGCTTGCAAACACGACGAAATATTATTTTGTTGGCAATACTTCACGTGCCAATTAAAAACCTTTTTTTTATATACGTATTTACTCTACGACATCATATTCTTATTTTATAGATTTTATTGGGACAAGTCCGCTATACTATTCCCAAACCACAGTAACATGAAAGCCAGAATCAACAGTGGCGACCACCAGAAAAGCGCCGAGACAATGAAGCTCAACGAAATCCCAGAGAATGGATTTATTTGTCTTGGATCCCGCAACGAAATTAATCAGAAAAGTATAGCAGAGGAGTAGTAAAAAACGTAATTTCTACTTCCCTCCATAACAGCAGGAGACAGAACGAAGCAAATCCAATAGGCCAAGAAAACGTGATCCAAGTAACATGGGACTAGGGCAGAAAGATGAGAAATAGATCGACTGTTACGTTGAACTTATAGATCTTATAGTCATCAACATCATCAGCCTATTAATGTGCCCACTACTGGGACACAGGCCTCTTCTCTACGAGAGGGAATGGGCTATATAATCCATCCATGCTAGATGTCACATGTCTTCGAATTTTTGGTTCGAGGACATGCCGATCCATGTAGATCCTGTAGTGTTTCGTCAAAATATCTTCGTATCAAAAAAGTATCCTTTTGCAATTAAGTGTCCAAATAAACAAACACATAAGGTCTAGATTGCGGCACAATTTTTCAATAGTTTACTTTATGTATTCTAAAAACGAAAAACAACGGTTACCGATATTATTTACTCATTTCTATCGACAAATACCTACATGTTTAGAAATACTCCTAACCCCACACCCCGCGAATGGCAGCCATTTTGTTTTTCTAATCGTCTGAGCTAGGGTAGGTGTGTTCAATGAAATGCCTCGTTGTACAAAGATGATTTGCACGTCACGCTTTGCAGACTTGATCAACAAAGTCAGAACAACAAATTAAACAGAATCTCCAATAACATTATAAAAAGAAAAGTTTGTTAGTTTAGATACAGAGGGGGGAAATCACTGTAACTACTCAAAAACTGAATTATAGCGAATGCCACAGAATCTGTTTTTCACGCGAGCGAAGTCACCGGTAGAACCTAATCTTATTCTGGCATCGATGACTCAAATTTTGTATTTACCAGTAGTTAGGGACTTAGACAGTTCTGCCGGTTGAGTCATTCAAGTCTTTGAAGAAGCAATTAGTGTGCACGACGGCCAGGATAGTGTAGTATATTATTTTCAATACACTTCCTCGAAAACTGGTTCTTTTTGCACTACGATTGGGTCCAACATGGAATGTATTCCACACGCGTGAATTTTTTTCAGTTTTCCAACACGTGTGCGGGAATGAAAATTGCCACACCCATACTTAGTCCAAATTGTTTTTTTTTTTTAAATTCGGCAAAGCATTAAGCGTCTTTACGGCGTTAAAATTTTTTGAATATTCAAATTGTGTTCATAAATAGAATATCATTGATAAACATGAAAATTAAAACTAATATTTACTTTTTATACAAATTAACATTTGTGTTCTAAATTAAAAAAAAACAAAAACATTTTTTTATATTGGGCTGAAGTATATCGGCTTCAAACCTTTGCGTCTCCTTCAACCTGGCGAAAGCAAAGCGCGGAAAAAAAAGGAAATTAAAATCAAGTTCCGTAATAATTCATGGCAAAAACATTTTCATTCTTTTATTTTATTTCTTCAAAAGTGTATTGAAAAACGTTTTTTTTCAGTTAATCGAGCCTCGAGTACGACAACAAACTTTCTCCACTTGTATTAAAATGTACTATTCTGTGTTGGGTGTTGCTCACTCGCGTTGTATCTGAGTTGGGTCAATTTCACCCCATTTTGCCAAATTGGATCGTCAGTGCTTGGCTTGAGCCTGCAGTCGGCTATCGAACTATGGAGTTTCATGCCGGTTCTTTTCTATAGGAAACGACCAATCGGAACGTAGCACCTTTTTCATCTTTCTGTGATGAGCATGGACATTTCTTTCCTAGTCAGGGATGTTTTTATGTACCTATAATAAGTGTGTATTTACAAACAAAAAGTGTCCATTAGTATATCAACTATCTGGTGTCCACAACACAAGCCTCGTTGCTTAGTGTGGCACTAGATGGCGTTGTGTATAATGTCCAGCGTATTTATTTTATTCTATTTATTAAATTTTCTTTTCCTAAGTGCATGTTTAATTATGACTAGAACCTAGTAATTTATTAACTTATTCGCTACTTTCATGGTCATTAAAGCAAGATTTGTTAAGGTTTTTTTTTTCAATTCAAAACTTTATTACGAAAAGGCTGCAATTATGTAATTAAATCAATTCTCTTAACTAATTACAATGGGATTAGAAATTTAACAGCAATTTGTAAAAGTGTTTGAAAAGCTTTGCACAATTTAATGTTTTTGCCCTAAAATAAAATTTACTTATATGAAAAACGTTGGCAAGATCAAACAAGGTTACTTTTGCATATTTTGACTGATAATGGAACCGTCTAATAATAGAGACTAACCAGCTGTTGCCCACGAAATTATTTTAAGCGGATTTTGGACTTTTTCAACTACAGGGGTTTTCATTTTTGCACGGAACCATAATCCTTTATTACATCAGCTATCGGCCAGCAAAAGTCCTGTCAAAATAAGTCCAGTTGTTTCAAAGATTAGCCGGAATAAACAGACAGACTTTAGGAAACCTCTGAATAATATAATATCTGGGCATTTTCTTAAATTTACGTGTATAGTGTGGGCCCTCTAGACCCCGATAGTAGACCATGCATTTTTGTTTCAGGTACCATGGTCCCCGTAACGAGTTGAGTGATTTAGCCAAAAATCATAGGCGAAACTTGACATTGCTAAAATAATTGTCTTCTTAAAACTTTCACGATCAGAACACATTATAAAACATATGGGTATTTATCGCGAATTTACCTTTAATTTAATCCCGACGTTTCGACCGGATTGCACCAGCCGTGCCGTGGTCGTGGATTTATGAAGATGAGTGAGGGTAGTTGAATAAACGCCTTCACTTTGCTGTCGCGGTACCTCCAATACTTCAGTCTCCCCGCGACCACGGCTGGTGCAATCCCGTCGAAACGTCGGGATTAAATTAAAGGTAAATTCGCGATAAATACCCGTATTCATATGTTTTATATTGCTAAAATAAATTATAATTAACCAATCTTATAAATAAACAGAACTTTTCACGAAAACAAATAAATACATTTTAAACTAATAAATTTTGTAATAAATAAATAAATAAACTCAGACAAAACAACAATCCAATATTTGTTTAATTTAACTTCAGATTCCAACGAAACAAAAGTACCTGCCCAACTTTGCCGTGTGCTAAGGACAGAATAATTCAGTATATTATACAGGATGTGTCATAACTTTGCCATTTCGTAATTATTTATCAAAATACTCGGTACCTATATTGGGCAAAGTTGCGAGCTTAACAAGAGCTCACTGTTTAAAACATGTTTGTATGCTCAACTGGGTAGATTTAAAGCTGAGCTGAAATGGGATATTTTTTTGTATTTTTGTTGGCGGTGTTTTAAACAGTTTTTATTAAAGAATGAAATTTTGAATATGTGCAGTTCTGAGTGGATTATTGAATGTTTGTTTGTTGTAATTGATTGTGAATATAACTGCTACTGAATTAAAGTAGAGATTTGCATGATAAATGCGAAAGTTGAAAATCTGTCCACCCATTTTGTCCAAACTATGTGGGGGTCGGCCTCCAGTCTAACCAGATGCCAGTAATTAACAGTGATCGACTTATTTGACCTCCACAACCCAGTAACAGAATAAAGCTATACTCCTTGGAAAGACTGGTTATCATATTCAGGACATTGGGACAAACCCATCGCACTATTCCCAAACCACTGCAACTCCTGAAAGCCAGAATCAACAGTGGCGACCAGAAAAGCGCCGAGACAATGAAACTTGACGAACGTTTGACGTTTGTTTTTTTTAACTGTCTTGGATCTTGCAACGAAATTAATCAGAAAAGAAAAGCGGAGCTGTAGGAAAAACAGAATTTCCACTTCCCTTCACTCGTAACGGCTGTCAAAAAACCGCTGGAAAAATGACAGCCGGGACCAACGGTTTAACGTGTTTTCCGAAATTCCGAGTCACAGAGGAAACTCGGTATATGTAATGATTGTTACCCATCGAGGGCACCTTAGCATGGGCGGAGCAACGACGTGTCCTCGTAGCGGCGATCGGCGGCGGCGACCTCTCGCGTCCGGCCCTGGTTCAATCCATGATCCGGAGCGAGACGGAATGGGAAGCCGTCACCTCCTTCTGCGAAGCAGTCATGCTAGCGAAGGAGGTGGCGGAACGCGAGAGGGAGAGAGACTCTCGCCCCAGCCGATGCGGGAGACGCATCGGGCGTCGGGGGCTACGTGGTCGCTACCGGCCACCGTAGACGCGGGCCTGTGGATGGTTAGCTATGGGCTAGCTAGCCGTCCGTCCGTCTAATGACGACGGGCCGTTCGTGTTCCACGCAAGGGTCGAAGCCTGCCGGGGCTGCGGGACTGTTCGAAAGAGATACCGCGGCCCCGGAACGTAAAGGGCGAGGAAGGAATATGGATGGGTTTTAGTCAGTAAAAGTGTGACACTCCCTCCCGCTCCGCCCAGAGTGGGAGAAGTAGTTTGATGATTTCCCATCCGAAAAAAAAGGGCACCTTAGCAAGTGTAAGTTTATCCTTAGAGCAGCACAACAAAGCTTTCTACAATCACACTAGAATGCTATCTTATGCAGTCGCTGTTGCCGAAATCGGCTAGATGTCATCATCATCATTCTTAATATGGGCAGGAAACCCTGATGGTTTGTGAAATTTGTACCATAATTCTGACTAAATTTAAGAAACTGTTTCCCCTTTCTCTCGCATAAACCCATCCAACGCTAATAAGAAAACGATCACCTGTCGAATTAACTTTACCGACATTCACCGCCGCCATATTTTACAAATACGACCAAGAAAACCAACCCATCGTGTACAATTTGCATGAAAGTTTACAAAAAGGTGTATACTTTTTACTGCCGGCGGTGTACAGATTGTGACTATTTGCATTCTAAATTGCAAATAATGGAATTGAATATTTTAAAGCTTATTTTCGTTACTGGTGAACTTTAATGCAAAATGAACATGAGTACAAATTGTTCTTAGTTGCACCTAATTAATTTGTGTTGATTGAGTTTTCATGCTAATTGTGTAGATTTAATATTTAACTCGATATTTAAATTGTAAGTTCATCTTTTCAAAATGAATTTTGCTAGTTTTAATTTGTAGAAGGTTAGAATTTATTTTTGAGGAATATTTAATTGGTCATTTGAAAATTGACGTGGTGTTTTATAATAAATGAGTCTGTTTTTTATCTTTTTTTCAAAGTTTATCGCAGTATAGGCTAACCAGGGCCAAATCAAATGGCTTGGAACTAAAGATAGATCTGTAGCATTACTAGCCATCATCATCATATTTTTGCAAAGCATTTTTAGAACCTCAAAACGGAAAATACTTGAGGATTAAATAAAGAGGCTCATTAATAATAATAATAATAATAATAACTGGCAACACACGAGTCAACAAGTCAATAAAATTTCACTAATTTTTTTTCAAACAATTTACTAAATATAATTATAATTTCAAAGAACCTGCTACCAGCCCCCTTTTTATAAATACAACAGTTACGGAATAAACATATAAACAGCAATATACTATCCATTTTTACACCATGAAACGAAAAAAAACTGTGACACGGAATGACATGTGTCATGAGTGAGTGAAAACGAAATGATCAAAATATTATGTAAAATTAAATTACGACTATGTTGACCCGAGCCGCTGCTCGACGCGCACGCCTACCGCCTCCGGACCCGTCGCTCAGCTCCGCCTCGCCGCCGCCGGAACCCAGCCCCATCGTGAGTGCTGTGACACCGGCCGTGGCAGTTGCGTCGAGCTCAAGCGACGAGTATTTCTCTCCGCCCACGACGCCACCACCTGCTCGTCGACGGGGAGGACGCCGGCCGCCGGACGGCTTAGGACCTCGAGGCCCACCGGCTTCTGATAGGGTCCCAGCTCCCGGCGGAAGTGTGCAGCGCATGCGATGGACGCAATCGAATAACGAAAACGTCATGCGCGCATACTATGGGGCTACAGAGGGGGGAAACAACCTGACCGCGTACCGTGTTAGGATGCTCTCTCTGTTTCAGGTGCTTGAGCCAGCTGTCAACGTGTCGGCACAACGACTGTCGGATCAGGTGCGAGTCATCCAGCGTAATCGTATGTTGGATGACACCGTACTTGATCGCTTGCGAACTGAAGTGCAGAGTAGCCGTGTCACGGCCACGCCGCCGTCGCAGGCTGTGGTTCCACCACAGTCTACCGTAACAACACCATATTGCGATGGTGACGTGAGTAGTGACATGGTTACTAATGTAAGTACCCAGTGCAGTGAGGATGTGAGGAGTGCTTTGGAGGGTGCGATTCGGGAATATCGGTTCATGACACCCGAACTTAGACCACGCTTACCTCGTTTGCCCATGCACAACAAAAATAAGATGCTGGTGGCTGTTCTGGATTCGCAATTGTCAAATTATTTTGATAGCTGCGAAGACCTCACCGATATTCACTCGATCCTGTATTGTGCGGCCGTAGCGGCATGTCGTGTAGCTCATGTTAAATTTTCTGATGACAGAGCTACACGACCAAAACCAGCCGTACCGGCATGGCAGTACAGGATTGAACAACGTATTGGTGGGGCCAGAGCACTCATCGGCAAATTGATCTGCTTCAGGGAGGGCAATACTCGCCCTAGGGTGATGCGTTTTGTGAGGCGGGCGTTCTCGGGGACTGATATCAGTCCTCGAGACTATATGTCTCGTGTCACAGAGCGCATCGACTTCCTGAAGCAGAAAGTGTATGCATGGGCAAGCCGTATTCGTAGGTATAAGCGGCGGGTGGACCGATACACTCAGAATCGCACATTCCAAAGAGATGAAATGTGGGTTTACAGGGCTTGGGAGCGACCGGACCAAGGTGTGGCTGACACGCGCCTGCCAGATGATGATGCAATGTGTTCATTCTGGCGCAGCATCTGGTCGGTGCCTGTCAGCCATGCTGAGGGTGAATGGACTCGGGTGGTTGAGTGAGCGTGCGATCCAGTACCAGAAATGGGGGCAATCACTATCAGCCCCCAAGACGTAGCTTGTGCAGTCCGTCCGTTGCCTAATTGGAAATCTCCAGGGCCGGATGGGCTGCACAATTTCTGGATAAAATGGTTCACAAGGTCGCATGCTCACCTGGCGACCCTGTTCCAATCAGCCTTAGAGTCGGGGTCGCTGCCAGAGTTCCTGACAACAGGTATAACCCATCTGCTCCATAAATCGGGTAGCACCGCGGAACCCAAAAATTATAGACCGATTACCTGTCTCCCGACGGTCTATAAAGTTCTTACATCTATTTTGAGAGCTAAAATCACTAAACATATTGACGAAAATTCTGTTATGTCAGCTTCTCAGAATGGATGTAGGAACGGGTCCCGCGGTACTAAGGAGCTACTCCTCATTGATATGGCCATAAGCCAACAGGTTCGCCGTTCCCGAAAGGATCTGTCGACATGCTGGATAGACTATAAGAAGGCCTACGATTCGGTGCCACATACATGGCTTAGGAGGGTGCTAGAGTTGTATAAAGTTGATGCAACTCTGCGCACTTTCCTAATGTCGTGTATGGGGCAATGGAGGACAGTCCTTCGCTATCCAGGATGTCGGCAAATTCAGAGGAATAGCGAGCCGATAAGGATAGAGCGAGGTATATTTCAGGGCGATAGTTTGAGTCCACTTTGGTTCTGCTTAGCCTTGAATCCTCTGAGCACACTGCTGGAGGATTCAGGTCTAGGCTATCAGTTGCGGAAAGATGGTCGGGTTATATCTCACCTCCTTTACATGGATGACTTGAAACTCTTTGCCCCCAACGATTTGCAACTGATGGAGCTACTGAAGGTAACTGAAACCTTCAGTAGCGCCATCAGGATGGAATTTGGTGTGGACAAATGTGCGGTCATGCATGTAAAGCGAGGGGGGATTGTGGAATCTGTGGGAACCCAGCTCTCAGATTCCATAAATCTTAGATCCCTCTCAGCAACTGAAACCTATAAGTATTTGGGTATGTCGGAAGCGCTGGGCATCAGTGTGGCTGACATGAAGCAATCGTTGAAGGAGCGCTTCTTTGGCCGCCTGAAAAAAGTATTTAATAGTCTTTTATCGGGCGGAAATAAGGTGCGTGCCTTCAACGGTTGGGTCATGCCAGTTTTGATGTACTCTTTCGGCATACTCAAATGGACTCAAACCGAACTAGACGCCCTGGATACTAAGGTCCGTAAATTGTTGACGGCATCTCGAATGCATCACCCGCGTTCTTCAGTTATGAGACTGTATATCCCGCGAAAGTGTGGGGGTCGAGGCTTATTAAACGCTAAGACCCTCCCCAATCGTGAGATATGCAGTCTCAGGGAATATTTCCTAGATGCTGACGTGGAGATGCATCGAGATGTGGTTGCGATGGACAAGGGCCTCACCCCGCTCTCCTTGGCTAAAGAGAACTGGCGCAAACCTGTAGTACTTACTACTGATGATCGCAGGAAAGAATGGCAGGGCAAGGAGCTTCACGGGCGCTTTTACCGGGCTCTTCATGGGCCCGATGTAGATTTTCTAGCGTCCGTGTCCTGGCTACGTTCCGGGGACCTCTTCGGAGAAACCGAAGGTTTTGTCTGTGCAATTATGGATGAAGTAATGATGACGAATAACTACCGGAGATTTATTGTGAAGGACGGTACGGTTGACATATGTCGGGCATGCCACCGTCCAGGCGAATCAATCCGTCACATTATCTCCGGGTGTTCTCGTCTAGCTAACGGAGAGTACTTGCATAGACACAACCTTGTAGCCAGGATTATCCATCAGCAACTTGCTCTAAAATACAATCTTGTGGAATCGGAAGTGCCCTACTATAGGTATGTGCCCGACCCAGTTCTCGTTAATGGCAGTATCACACTGTACTGGGATCAATCCATCATCACTGACAGGACTGTTATAGCTAATAGGCCTGATATAGTGGTGATGGATCGATCAGAGCGGCGCGCAATGATTGTTGACATAACGGTCCCGCATGATGACAACCTCGTGAAAGCCGAGAAAGATAAACAAATCAAGTATCTTGACTTGGCTCGCGAGGTTGTCGACATGTGGGAAGTGGACTCGGCGACCATTGTGCCGATAGTCGTTTCGGCCCATGGCTTAATTGCCAAGAGCCTCGACCAATACCTGAGGAGGCTCTCGTTAGGCAGCTGGATCAAGGGCTTGATTCAGAAAGCGGTACTCCTTGACACGGCTCGTATTGTTAGGAGGTTCCTCTCTCTGGAGCCCTGACCGCCGGTAGCTTGGACCCTGTTCCCGATACCGGTGGGCTACAATTTTTTATATTTTTAAATGTTTTTTATATTTGTTTTATATTAATATTTAAAAATGTTAAGAGTTTGTTTAAAAATGAATAAAGGGAATAATAATAATATCGTTTATTTCAGGCAGTACGCCCATATATATTACATGAAAAAAATATTACATCACTTATCATTCAAAGTTAAAATCCACATCAAAATATAAAATTCACCATCTAAATCTAAAAATTAAAATCAATATAAAAAACCAGAATTAAAGTCAACATTAAAATAAAATAAATATCACAAAACGAATTAAAATAACCAAATTAACAATAAAATATCAGTCCATATTTAAATTTAAATCACATTAGATTAAAATTGTTTAAAATAAATTAATAAACCTGCTCTGCAAAAATAATCACAATAATTATAATTTTCTAATCGGCATTTGTGGACCAACATGCCTGCCACAGCAATGCCGGACATAAGGGCAGTCCAGCCTGTTCGCGATCATTGCCATTAAGTATAACAGAATGTCCGTTGTTATTTTTTTTATTTGTTATTTATTTATTTATTTATTTATTGACACACCAACGACTTATTCACTAACTCATTACATTAAGTATATTCTATTTCAACAGCGTTGCGGTGAACTCGTCACTTATAGGTGTGCACAGCACTTATATAATCAATAGTAAAAAAAATAAAATAGAAATATATGATACTAACAAAATTAAAAATTACGAAGTAGGTATACATTGATTTTAAAATGTCAAGTAGTTAAATTAAATTAAAATACAGTAAATTCAAAAATTTAAAAAACATCGATTAAATTGGATTAGAAATGCAATTATAAATTAAAACTACAAAAAATAACAAATAAATTAGAACATATTGCATTAATTACAATTAAAATTGAAAGAATAAAATAGATTAAAATTTGAGTTAAGAAATTAAATTGAATTAAATCGTACAATATAAAATGCATTGAATGGAGTCACACAAGTACACAAATCAAACTTTTGTAAAAGTAATCAACAAACAAATCGATCAAGAACTGAGGACGTTTCGTCTGAATTCATTCAGACTGTTCGAAAATATGTCCAAGTTGTTAGTGCGCGTGCTCAGCTTATTGTAGCTAGACAAAAACCGGTATAAAGGAGCTGAACGACCAAGATTAGTTCTGTTTTTAGGCATTTGAAATGTTTCTGTTTTAAAAGTGGATCTGAATGCGGTACGGCGGGGCACGTTTAGACTGATCATCGAAACCAACTCCGGTACATTCGCCAAATTGTGGAAGGTCTTATAAAGGAAAATCAGATCTGAGCAGCTTCTTCGTTGCTCCAAGGAGCTCATCCTGAAATGAGAGAGCCTTTGAGGATAATCAGCTTCGCGATCACAAGTCTGTGATCTGTAGCGGAAGTACCTCGTAAACTTTTTTTGGATACATTCTATTCTGTCGATGTGGACACGATACACGGGATTCCATACAGGAGACGCATATTCCAGTATACTTCTCACCAGAGAGTTATAGAGAACCTTAAGTGTGCCACTTGACCGGAATTCCTTGCACGTTCTTTTTACAAATCCCGACATTTTATTTGCTTTGGCGACAATAGTGTCAAAGTGATTTATAAAGGATAGTTGACTATCCAGTTGTACTCCCAAATCACGAATGGTATCGACTTTTTGAAGAGTTGTGCCGTTTAAGTGATATGCTGAAGGCTGAATCAACTTCTTTCGTGTAAATGTTATATGATAGCACTTAACGGCATTGAGAGTCATCTTGTTACTTTGACACCACTCGTGAATTGCGTCCAAGTCCTTCTGAAGCAAAGCCATGTCAGTACTTGATTCGATTTCCTTGTATAGTTTTAGATCATCCGCAAACATAGAGCATTTTGAGTTTTTAATGACGTGTATGATGTCGTTCACAAATACAAGGAAAAGAATAGGACCAAGATGCGATCCTTGTGGCACCCCAGATGTTGAGTAATAAAGTGGCGACTGATAACCCTTAATAATAACTCTCTGTTGTCGTTCTGAAAGATATGAGTCAAACCAGCGTAGCAAATGACCATGCATACCATAGTTCTCAAGTTTTTGAAGTAGGAGCACATGATTTACTTTGTCGAACGCGCTACTGAAGTCAGTGTAAATTGAATCCACTTGCACACCGGAGTCTACAGATCGGCTGATATCATTAATGTACTGAACTAAGTTGGTGGTAGTGGATTTATTGTTACAGAAACCGTGCTGTTGCGTAGCCAATTGAGTTTTAATGAGCGAATTTAATACAGGACAAACTAATGATTCGAACAGTTTCGAGAAAATTGAAAGAAGAGATATGGGCCGATAATTCTTAACATCATTAGGCTCCCCTTTTTTGAATATCGGAACTACGTGTGCGATTTTCCACTGCGTGGGAAACTTAGAAGACATAAGGGACCTATTAAAAATAAGTTTGAGCGGTAATGACAAATATTTGGCACATTGCCTTATGAAATGCGGCGGTATGCCGTCAGGCCCTGGACCTTTGCAGATATTAAGTTTTTTTAATCCTTTGAGTACGTCTCGCTCTGTGAAATAATGGCTACCTAGCGCAAGCTGAGGGTACTCTTTTGACTGCGTTTGTACCGCGACTGTACCGGCTGGAGATGCAAAGGTGGCAGAAAAGTGTGAGGCAAACAGTTTACTCACTTCTTCTCCAGAAGTTGCCACTTTCCCGTTCCAATACATCTCAGATGGAATGTCATTAGACTTGGCTTTTTTGGCCTTAACGAATGACCAAAATGCCTTTGGATTCAGTCTGATGTTATCTTCAGTGTTATTGATGTACCTGCTGTAGCAATTTTTGATCATGCTTTTCGAACGTTCCTCCAATATACGGTATTCATATTTGTCCCTGGGATTTTTGTATTTTTTAAAACGAAGTCTTAATTTTTCCTTTTCGTTGAGGACTCTGATCAAACATTTTGAGAACCATATTGGAAATTTGTTATTGCGTCTCTTATGTCTAGGAACACATTCATCCACTATTTGATTCAATTGCGCGTAAAACGTGTCTACCATTAAGTCCACATCTGCCAGATCCGAAAACAAACGCGCCCAATCGATGCTCCTCAACCTCTCATTTGCGAGTTCAAAGTTGGCTTTCCAGAAGTTATATTTAAGAGAACTCTTACTTTTTAATATTGCGGGTGAAATATTCTTAATGGTGATGTCAAGAGGAGGGTGATGAACATCGACCAGTGACATTGGATTTTTACATTCACTGACAGATCCACCGTGGAAGTTACATAAAATAAGGTCTAAGATTCTGTTGTAACAGTTCTTAACAGTGTTAATTTGCTCAATGCTATTTGACGACATAAAATCAACCAGTGAGTAGCCTAACCTGTTCGCAAAGTTCCTAGCAGTTGTACACGGTGAGCTGGAGAGAGTATTATCCGTGCTCCAGTCGATAAACCCGAGATTGAAGTCCCCAGCAATGATTACATCTCCTCCCGTTGATTCAATCACTGCATCCACGTTGTCCAGGATCGAGTTATGAGGGCCATGTTGCACAGGTGGTGGCAAATAGGCCGCACAGATGTATAGGTCACCCTTTCTGCTATGGGTTTTGAGCTTGACCCACAGATCTTCGGCATCTGATTCCCATTTTGTTACTCGTGATGAGTCTATCGCCCTAGAAACAGCGATTAGTACACCTCCGCCTTTTTTGCTGCCAAGAGGAGTAGAAGCTCTGTCTCTACGATAAACAATGTATCGGGGGTCGAATAATTCGCCATCATTCACGCTGTCATCAAGCCATGTCTCCGTTCCAATAATCACATCATAGTTATTAAGTTGTGCGGCTAGCCGGAGATTATGCAATTTAGTCTTAAGACCTCTGAAGTTCTGATAATAGATGGTGAATTCTGACAGCAAGATCACGGTTTTTGTGCGTCTTTGATCCCTTTATAGCAAAGAGACGGCCTCTAGGCTTTTTATTTGCTTAGCTTGTTGTCCGTCCTCCTTCCTTATCAAGATTTTGCCATCTCGAACCCAAACGTATTTGTATCCTTTTTCTTTCGCGACTTTCCTGGCAGCCGCATGAATTTTTTTGTTTAGGGGTGACAGGTGCTCGGATACGAAGACAGGCTTAACTAAGTTGCTGTACCCAAGGTGTTGCGAGTTAAGTTTTTTGCCGGGGTGTGCTTTGTTATAATTTATCACTGACGTTAGAATGGTATCCCTCAGCAGCATGCTACGCAACTTGACAACTACAGCTCTGGGGTTATTGCTTTCTGGGTCCAGTTTCCTTACCCGTACTACAGACAGGATGTCGTCTTCTTTGACGGAACAAGAGACTACGTTTCCGATTTGTTGAACAGTCTTTACCAGGTTTTCTGCTTTGCTTTCCGGTATGCCGTTGATTTCTAAATTCTGTTGACGTGCGTGCTGTTCAATCAAGTTTACCCTAGATGAAAGTTCAGAGACTGTGTGTCTGAGAGAATCGTTCTCCTTGTGAAGAATTTTATTGCCGTTCCTACAGGTCTCAAGTTCGGCTTTCATTCTATCAAACTCTTCACTCATAAAGTCGACTGACTGCTTAAGTTCTTGGAACAACGATTTAATATCACCCAGTTCGTCAGTGAAACCTTTTTTGATGTTTGCTGATATTTCCAATGACAGGACACTCCGTATTTCTTGACGAATACAGTCGATCAGTTCACTTTTTGAGCATTGAAATTCTGGATCAGGTGAGCCATCAATGCGTGGACGTTTCTGTCTAACACATACATTCGATGGTTCAGGTGTACTTGCAGCAGGTATGTTGGGTTCAGAGGATGCCTGAGTTATATTACTCCCACCGGATTCTTTAGGCGGAGTACTCGCTCGCGCTGGTCGTGGCATTTTATTTCAACCAAGTTTTGCACTTTTCTCAGTCACAAAGCAAGTTGGCTGGATCGGTTTCCCGGTATACAAACACGGTTAAATTTGGGACAAAAAACAATCCATTATTAGTTTAGTCGATTTTGCAATTTATGCCCTTCTCAAAAGCCCAGTGTCCAAAACTTAAAAAACACCGGTGCGTTTCCGAACGAGAAAATATGTGTTTATGTCAGAAGTTGTATACGTGTTTTGATTGGTGGATTAACTTGGCGTGACTCAGCTGCTGTTTGTTTACATTAATTTGTTTGAAAAATTAACTGGCTTTGAAAGTTAAATCCATACAGGATTCTCACAGTATTTACACTTTTACGCGCACAGCTAGGTAGTGACAATTCCTGTGTGCATAAGATTGCTGAAATTCACTATGTTCGTAAATACCTGATGAATTTGTCCGTACACACAGTTCACTCAAGGGTCCACTAAGACTTTGGTTTGTTTTTACACATATTCTTAGGATATCACTCCAATAACACTTGTGCACGTTCGTTGGGCTATTAAGATAATATAACTTTGTTAGTTCGATGTTATATTGCGTTTCAAATAATTTAATTGTTTAAAATACGCGGAGCTGAGTTGTTATTGTTGGTTCAGAACCCAAACTGAGTAACCAGATTTTTTAAGGAAAATTACAATCTATTGCTTCCCATGTTTGATTAATAGATACGTCTGATTAACAAAAAAAACAACGAAATGAATATTTTTAAAGTTTGAAAATGAAATGGAATGTTTCGATCAAAGGTTTCGATACAATTTAAATGTAGTGCACACGAATAATGCCGTAAATACACTTAAATGCAATGCAAGTGTTCCTGTTTTCCATTTGTTAAATTTATGTAGGCAGCCGAGGCACTAAAAGATGAAATATTATCTCGAAGCATTAACTGCCTCAGGTGTGAAAAATGTAATGGCTGCTATTACAAGCACGCCAGTGTAATTTTTGGAGGTAAAGAAAAATAGTGTAGGTATTTTTCTTTTTTTTTCAAAACAATTTTTAAAACTTGTTTCAGAAAAAAAAAATAAGAAAAGAAGCAAGCAAGCATTTGTTTGTTTATAGAAATGCTTGCGTTATTTTTCGAATTGTTTTTCTAAATGGTCGTTCTAAGTCAAAACTAAACCTCATGCAATTTTGCCGACCTATTTCGTTATTAGGTACTCAAGTGGCAATGGGCAGGGCACATTGCTCGCAGAACGGATGGCCGATAGGGCCCAAAAAAGTTCTGGAGTGGCAACCGCGAACCGGAAGACGTTGTGTTAGAAGGCCTCCCACTAGGCACATGTTCTGGTGAGGGCCGCGGGAATCCGCTGGATGCGAATCGCACGGGACCGGTCAATGTGGCGACACTTGGGGGAGGCCTATGTCCAGCAGTGGACGACTTTCGGCTGAAATGATGATGATGATTATGATGATTTCGTTATTGGTAGGCAAAGTTGAAAGAGTTTTGATTTTATCAGTAAATCTACTTAGACATTTTCATTGGAGATTTTTTTTATTAATATTAAAGTAATTACTCCCCAGAGCATAGACTACGAGCGAAGTCGCAGGATAAATCTCGTACAGATTATTGCTCATAATTCAAAAAACCAATTTCTAAACACAAAAAAAAATCCAATTCTATTCCATCTATCCCAAGAGTACTTTATAAAGTCAAAGACCTTCTGTTGCTTTTATATGGACGTTGCTTGAAAAATATGAGAAGTAGAGAACACTGCTTTTGTTCGAGACTTTGCTTGCATCCAATTTGGTTTAATTACGATGTAAATTCCCTGTAGATTCTTTGTGAACTGAATAAAAGATGTGTACGTGGAAGCGAGTTTCTAAGTTCGAAACAAAGTACTTTTGACCCAAACTTAAGAAAAAGGTTAAAAGTAACTATAGGTCAAATTTTAGGGTTTCGAACCCAAGGAAGAATCCAACAGGACCTAAGCTACCGCGGTTCATCCGTCCATCATATATTTCAGAGGACTGTATTCATGATTCGTCATAGGCAGGCAGTTGAAATTTTCACAGAATGTGTATTTATGTTGCCGTTAAAACAACAAAATATGATTAAAAAACAAAAGGGTACTATTACAATGGCCCGCGTGGTAGATTACAGCCTCTCTCTTTGAGAGGAGGCCGTGTCCCAGCAGTGGGAACATTATAGGCTGATGATGATGATGATGATGATTACAATGGTACGGAACCCATCTTGGAGAGTAAAGGAATAGTGAGTGCCAGTGCACCTGTATTTACCTGTGCGACTGTGTATCAGTCAAAATAAAGATGTATTCATTCGAAATATTTCTGAACAGCTAGCGTTTGTTTTATGGGATACGGTTTCAATCTTATTCTTGTGCTACAGCAAAAATATTTTCAACAAACAAACAGACTCGGCTGATTTTTACAATAACATAGATTTGTAAATACGTATTTTGCATTCAGCTGACGCTGACGCTCCCCAATTTTAATATACTTGTAGAGATCATATCTAAAGATATGAGCATCTTATTATCTCGTGTAGGCCCATCAGATGGTATTATGACGTTGTAGAGTTAGTTTGGAATACGACTTTTAGTGGAATTTCTAAATTCACTTCATAAATTGTTTTATTAGTTGAAATTTATATAAAAAAGTTGGGTTTATTGAAGGTACTTTTTTGCTAAAGCAGTCGGCCTGATAGAGAATTTCCATATAATACGAGAAAACAATAATTATGTTTTGATGGTACCTACAGCAGTATTACACGTATTTTGATACAAGTGTTTAAACTTTGTAATTGCAGTTGAACTCCGTCTCGGTGGCAATGACAAAGTTTTCCAACTTGTATCAAAACGCACTATTTCGATTCACAATTAAAGAAAGTACTTTTCAACTAGCGAAACAATATTGTATATTCGGTAACGCCATTAATTAAATCACACGACGCCCTTGCTTGTCTCTTAGAGACTATGTTTTGGACAGTTAGTAACTCTTCATCTTAATAGCCTTTTTCTAACTTTGATGGGCGTAGTACATTACATGGAGCAAATACTTATCTGACATGCACAACCTACTGGGAAACACGATATTACTGGTAAGACTGGTTGTCAAATTTTCGGGTACTGTTTAAGAGTCTGATAACCAGTCTTACCAAGGGGTATCGTATTGCCCAGTCCTTACTAGGTTGTGGAGGTCAGATAGGCAGTCGCTCCATGTAAAATACTGGTATTCATCTGCATCCGATTAGACTGGAAGCCAACCCTAACATAGTTGGGAAAAGGCTAGGAAAATTGATAAACGGGCTACTACGGGTTGGGAAGTATATCTGCCCGGGAGTTTATTAAACTATCTGATTTCGAGTGATAACAAGCAACAGAACACGCAACGCCCCGGGCATCAATGCAAATGATTATTTACTTCAAAATAAGTAAACAACCCAAGAATGTAATAATTACTATCAACGTTTATTTTTACTTTCATTCTGAACTTATGTTGATAAAGACTTTGCGTAGATCTTGATTATTTTGTCTGATAAACTGATGACGATAAGGTCCCGTTCCCATTATGTCGTGTGGTGTATTTAAATGGAAGTGTTCACATACAGGGTGTAAGGGACAGCCCTCCGCAAACTGATAGGGTGATTTCAGTACATAGTACTAAGTTGACCGGTACATGAAATTATTTCAGGAACTTTATGGGAATCCAATAAAACTGATTTGTTTAATTACCTCGCACGCAATGTATCGCTACCTCTGTAAAACGCACGCAGCGAACGGCAGCGCAGCGAGCTTTCGAAAGGAGCCGTCCTTTCGAAAGCTCGCTGCGCTGCAATGTTCAATGGATGTTGAAATTTTCTAATGGCCGCATTAGAAAATTTCAACATCCATTGTTGTTTTCTTCATTTTAGCTGTGTTATTTACATTAATGGTGTTCTGCATACAGATAATGTCACTTTACATTGAAATAAAGCAATAAAAACTGAAAAAACGAAAAACAAATTGAAAATTTTCCTGAGAAAATTTCCACTAGAATATGATTCAAAATAAGGAGCTGATTACACCCTGTTAATTTGTGGAGGGCTGTCCCTTACACCCTGTATAGGACGACACGATAAACTGCCGTCCATGACTTTTGCCAACTAAAAACCAACGATACATTAATCGTCACGACATGATGGGTACGGGGCCTAACGTGTATTTTGATATGAAGAAGTAGACATGCTGCAAAGATCTCGAATGAATTGGGTTAAGGGCAAAATAATGATACAATACAATACAATGCAATGTCTTTATTTTTCTCTTCACAAAGGTTCACATAGTTTTCTTAAATAAGTTGTAACAATGACTTCTTAACAAAATGCATAATTTAAGTTCCTTTGTGAGAGACTGGCGTCCATACTAGGATACCCTGTGTGACGGATCCCCAGGCTCTCACCTCGAATTAAATGTAATTTACATATAATATAATAGCTAATTTGAATACATAGATATATGATCTAATGCAGAAGATTTTGATAAAGCATTGACCTAATCTGAAAACCGTATAAATGTGCGATTACTATTTCAATTCCTTTATGGAAAACAGAGGTCCTGTGACGTTTTAAGCAACCGAAAAGTTTGTCTTATAACATAACATCACACCTATACTTAAGACGCCTGCGGAGCATGCGTATTTCATACAAACGTAATACCAAAATAAATTGTAAATTAAACATATTCCTAAGGTAGTGTGTATTTATTTCGATTTAATTACAGAATATCTAGGTTCCCAAATATATATTTTGATTGGACACTGATTTTAACAAGAGTTATGAGAAAAATAAGTTTTCTATGGAAATTTTAAATTCCTCATATCTCTTCTTTGTAGGTACCATTGTCCTCTCAAAAAATATATTTGGGAACATAGATATTCTGTAATCCAATCGAAATAAATACACACTACCTTAAGAATATGTTTGCTTTACGAATTATTTTGGTATTACGTTTGTATGAACGACAAGCAAGCAAGCAAGCAAGCAAGCAAGTGAGCAAGTGAGCAAGTAGAACACCCACATTTCGCCAGTTACGTTTAAGTCCCATGTAATTAGGGGCGAGCCAATTGCCATCAACCGGGCACGAATCCAGAATCCGTAGCTGCAACTGAGAAATTTCTGATAGAAAAACCCCCATAAAACTTGGCCCTACCCGGAAATCTAACCCAGGACCTCTTACTCAGTAGACGCATGTGCGACAACTTAAAACAATGAGGTTATTGTGTTTATGTCAATTCTGCTGAAAACCATTGTAGAAATAAGACACGGTTTCAGGCGATTGCAACTTGTCTAGTTTTTAACAGCAGTGTTTTTTTAGGCAGATGCATTCATTCAGACTCTCCTATTCAAAGTAAAATCCCTACTACACATTTATCAGTACAGACATCGAACTTTATCACAGTTTATGCGCAAACCAAGCATGAATAGGGGCCCAAAAACTAAAAAAGAACATCGCTTATTGACGTTCGAACGCTACCACACTCGTCCATTTTGTTTTGGCGGGACGGCCGCGGCCGCCCTGCCATCTTTGTTTTTTTACTTTTTTTTTTTACTTTAAAAGCGGGCACAGTAATTGACAGATGCGGTCTTCGATTTGTGATCTCTTTGCTCATATCTTCCAAGTAATTTATTCGGTATTTAATTTTAAGTGGCAACCGGAAAGGCAGCCAGTTATTTATGATGAGATTAAAAGTATTAAAAGTTGTATTTTTGGTTCCCATTGCATATCTTGATGCGAATTAAATGGGATTACGTCTTTTGTGTTTTAATAATGCAATGTCCTTTATGGACTTATCAATGTCAAGTACGTTAATTGTTTAAGATTGAAAGGTATTTAATTAAGCTTGATAAAATAAAGAAGGGTTCGGTTTTGCCACAATAGGAATATTTAAGATGAATTACATGAGCAATTCAAGGTAATTTATTGGATGAACTGACGTTACCATTACCACCTATAACTGTTTAAACTTAAAATACTTGGAAATAGTTCTTGTTCCTTTCATGTTGTTATGTAGTTTAATGTAACCATGAGTACTTTTTTAAATAATTTTGTCTAAATAAACGTCAGAGTGCTCAAACGGTCGCCCTTAATTTTCCCTCGCATTGTTAAATCCATATTACTACATATTTTTTGCAAACATAAACATATTAGCTAGGCTCATTAGATAATCATAGCATCAACCTATAATGTTCCCACGGCTTGGACACAAACTCTTAGTATGACTTCTATCACGATTAGCGTGGGCCCAGTGCGGGCATGCAGTATATTATTATTTAGGCAGCATTAATGTCAATTAATCTAGACCCTTTTTTTTGGGTGGAAAATCATCAAATGATCCCTCCCACTCTGGGTGACGCGGGAGGGAGTGTCAGACTTTTACTGACTAAAAACCATCCATGTTCCTTCCTCGCCCTTTACGTTCCGGAGCCGCGGTATTTCCTTCGAACAGTCCCGCAGCCCCGGCAGGCTTCGGCCCTTGCGGGCCCCTCCCGATTAATCTAGGCCCTAAGGTAAGGTAGCTAGTACTGGACAGACGAATTCTTTAATGAAATCTCCAAAGCAATTAATCCGACACACATAAACATAGATCGGAATAACCGCAAACATTAATGTTAATATGGATATTCCACGGGATTCCGCCTGATACTACGGGATTTTAATACTTACCTATTATATTATTTGTTTAAATAAGTGAATTATTGTTGAAGCGTATTGATTATTTTAATTAAGATTTTATTGTAAATACAAATTGTTCTATTTGATATTTTCTGAGGAACAAATAATTTGGTAATAAGTTTTTGTACCTACAACTTCAGAATTAAAATGTTTTAATGATTGTTGATTCTTGAATAAGAAATTGTTACGTAAAAAATATTTTTGTGGTTTAATGAATCAAGTTTATTTATTTATTATACTATCATTAATCCCGTCCTTCTTATATTTACCCGTAAGAAAGGAAATGTAATCTTTCATTAGTCCCGAATAGTTTTTTTTTACTACCAACTTAAAAACCAAATCCCGGGACTCGGGGAGTATCTATATTATTCTAACCTTTGGCAAGTACATGATACAGCTCTACCTATTCCGATCTATGCACATAAATCAACCAGAAATTCCATCACTATCTCCATATCATAAATTATTCCAAATTCGACTGCATTTAGTTCGCAAAGAGGTGTCAAACAGTTTCAGCACCTCATTACATTCACTAAGCAGGACCGTCGACGAGGTTCCCACCACTAGTTGTACCTAGTACCTAGAAATAGGCGAACTTCCAGGCGGATTTCCTAGGAACTTCGTGAGGGCCTCAATTGGGGCGCTCGTTCAAAGAGCTTTATAAGTTATAACCAAGTTTGTGTCTTGAAATTCAGCATTGTGTTGATTTTGAACATAATTTGGGGAGTAGATACCAAATATAAAGGGTATAAAACACCTCTTCACGAAGCCGGAAGGCACTTGTTCTCCCCATCATTGCGATCATTTTTTTGGTCTACACCATACCTGGGAACCTTTTTGTTACGGAGATATGGGGGGTCAAAGTTACAACTTTTTGACAAGATTTTTTTTAAATACAAGTTTTTTTTGTAAGATTTTGACTTTTAACACCTCCACGACCCCCGCACTATTCAATCAATCCATCAGCACAATGTTTTAAATGCGTTACATTGAGTTCTACCACAAAACATGATTTATAACCTCAAAAAAAAGCTGTTTCCCAGCAATATTTTTTGCGTAAAGTTCCTTAGTTTGATGTACAGAATGCTTGGTTAACGGCATTGTGATGAGGTTGTTTACACCCTGTATACAGGGCGGAAGGGAGGCACAAACGATTACTAGGAATTCAGTGATGATTTATCTCCGAACTGTTGAAGAAGAAGTCTTACAGCGCCGGCCTCAAAAAAATAGGTTAAGGGCAAGAAAATGATGATTCCAACCCCCCTAGAGAAATTTTCCATCTTTGACCGTGTAGGTATTAAATTTTTGTAGGAAACAGCCGATTTTGAAAAATCACTATGTACAGAATAATATGTTATGATAAAATATAATAAAACTGTAATTATAGCCACACTATTGAATTAGGACAATCCTGTAATAGTGATGATGAGTTAATAAATATTTTTTTGTTTTTATTGCTAGTGAAAAACATCTCTGGAAAGAGTATGAATTGATGTGTGGAATGAAATGGAATCAAGAATCAAGTTCTTCTAGTTTGTTACGCCACTTTTCAGCCTAGATAAACTAAAAATGATAAAGGGCGGTCTTTTAAAATGACTAGCTTATGATAATTGTCCCACGGGTTCTTACTACCGGGATAAAGAGTATCCTATGTGTTCATCCAGGGTATAAACTATCTGTGTGCTAAATTTCTTAATTTGTTCAGTAGATTTTGCGAGAAAGTGTAACTAACATCCATTCATCCGTTCATTCTCACATACTTTCGTAAGACGATGGCAATTTATTTTTATTTTGCTAGTCCTTATAAAGGAGATCCCCCATAATGGGCCCAACCGTTACATGAATCAGATATGTACTTAAATAATCTACTATTTTGCTTTTTAACCCATTTAAATCTTAGCCTCAATGACAATGGCCAAGTGTAGAAAATAAGCAGTTTTAAACTTAGGACCGAGGGAAGCAACTCTTTTAAAAGCTAATTAGAAACTATATCTCAATAACTGAAATAGTAAAATAGCCTAAAATGTGAACATTGTCTGATTTTAGTAATCTACCTATATTGAATAATATTAATGATTTGAAAAGAAAAAAAGAAAACATATTTATTTGGCACAATGCCATATGCGCACACAGCAACTAAAAAAATAAAGTAAGTAAAAATAAAAATAAAAAAACTTAAATCTACACTGTAAAACTAAAAACTAAAAAAAAAGGAAATAATGTGTGTCTCACGGCTGCGCCAAATAGGTCCAGTTCAACAAACTGCCGAGCAGCTGGTGCCCGACGCTGGTTTTCATCTGGACCTGTTATGGTGATGTTACGGACATAGAACAGGGAGTCAGGACAGGGAGACATGAAAATTGGGCTCGTGAAACCTTCCCAAATGTTCTAATTTATGGCAACATTCTAGCCTTCGTAACGCTAGGCCCAAGTTTCTATGGAGGTCAGGGCTAATTGTTGGTAAGTAGTTTTCATTAGGGAGTTCTTAGTAGCAATCTGGACACTGAATTTGAACCCGGTTGGTGGCAAAAAGTATCATCATCATAATTATCCACAGCTCGACTTCACCTACTGCTGGATATGGGCCTCTATTTGTTAGTGCCAATGTCCATGCTCTTGTGCCAACCTCATCCAGGATATTCCCGCAATGGCAACAATATCGTATGCCCATCTCGCCACTGAACGACCAGCAATTCAACACTTCAATAGGTATACTCGCGCTTTTTTAGATGGAACTTAAACATACTGGACTATACCTATACGTCTGCTTACCTCTTTTGGAAATCCAGGCTTAATATTATATTATCACGAAGATACAAAATCTCGCATGTCAAGTTAAAACATAAAAGTTAAGATGAATGCCAACAGTATCGAAATACCAAAGAGCGTCAATGTTGCCAGCGCAAAAAATCAAACTACAGCGAGAATGCGGAGTGAAACTTCATACAAGTTGTATCGGTTTTTCTCACAAAGAAAACTTTGTTGAGAGTTTTACAGATACACACTTGCTTGAAGAATGTGCAACTAAAATACATTTCAAAACGCAAGAAAGACGTACTAGTATGAACAAATGTATAGTTTACAAAGTTTACACATTATATAAAGGGTGTAAAAAGACTCGTATCGAAGCCGAGTGGCACTTGTTCTCCCCGTCATAGCAATCATTTTTTTGTTCTTCTTTAGACTATACCTGGGAACCTTCTGGTTTCGGAGATATTGGGGGTCAAAGTCCCAACTTTTCCACAAGTTGGGAAACACACCTATACACCCTATTTAGGGTGTATAGTCTAAATGGATCACAATGAATGGACCGCGGTCCGTTCAGACGTAGACAAAAAATGTCTATGTCCAAACGGACCGGTGTCAAAAAAAAACAAATGAATAAACAATAATAAGTTTATAGGGACAGTCGCATTGTAATGGTAGGTACATGTTATTAATATCAGATACGACCCCCGTATTATTCAATTCATCCATCAGCACAATGTTTTGAGTGCAGGACATTGAGTTTTATCGTGAAAAGTGATTTTTCACCCCAAAAAAAAGTCGTTTCGCAGCAATAATTTTTGCGTTTCTTTTTATAATGTTCAGAATGCTTGGTTCACGGCTTTTTGGCGGTAAATCGGTAAGTCTGGTTGCCAGACTATCAAGCCACAGACTACCAGTAACGACTGTCAAAGTTCTACATTTGACAGCCGATTGAACGTGGATTCCGAGGCACGGAGGAAACTCGGCATGTAATGGGTGGTCCTTAACCTAAACATCAACCCAAGCGGCTATAATTAATTAGCTACGAGTTCCTCAAAACTATAATAGAAAGAAATACAAAAGAATCCCAATTTCCCTCTTCAAGCATGCTTGACAAACTTCCCTTACATATGTACGGAACCTATGACCCATCGATAAGACACTGAAAGAAAAAAAATAAAAGACGCAATGATACACTAGAGGGAGAAAGAAGCAAAGTAAAACAAACTCTTGTAACTTTGATCGTAGAGTGCAAATTCGCTTGGGGGCTGTTAATAGTTTGGGAAGGTAGCTTCATCAATGCAGCGGAGCGGATGAGTTGATTGACAAGGGAATGGAGAAGTTTCTTAGTACGTATAGTTATTTACGCCTTTTTCTTTGACGAAGTTCGTAAGAAATGGCGAAGAATTCATCAGGATTCGCTTCTTCTCTCAGTTATTTTCAACAAATTGAGGAGCTTGTGGGTAAGGCAGAACAGCGGAAAGGGCAAATCGAAGGTTAAGTGATGCTTGCCGTGTTCGGTCTTTGGATGGGAGACCGCTTCCGACCATCCATAACTCAAGATCCTTCCATGCCTCGGAAAGCAAATTACAAACACGTGGTCACAGCTACCGTAAGTAGATCTTTGACAGGGGTGACAACGGATACTTAGGAAACCAAAAATGAAACGATCAGTCTTACCAAGGCCAGGCCTCGATTCTGCTATTACGATAGTGTCAGAATAGGCGATCATTGAAGTCACAATGATCAAGTTCTGTCAAGTTTTGACAAGTTTGGTAATCTACTAATATATAATGGCGTCATTATGACTTCTCAATGAACAACCACTGACACTCCATTGAAAGAAATGTCATAGAATATTAATCTCGTACATGAAATCTGGCATGAATAAATGTTCCCATTTATTAGTAGATTTCGAAAATCATTTGTACTAATGGTTTTATAATAATGGCAATACGAAAATGCCATTAAAACACAATTTTATTACGAGACCATCGACCGACCAATGATCGACCATTGTGAAACTTTAAGCAAAATGACAATGGGATGAGAATGGAATCGTGTTGGAGTGACGAATTTTTATTTTTTTTGGTTATTTGAAAAACAGGTAAACAACAGATGGACTGTCTGAAGGATGATATGGCTAGAAAGGAGATGACAGCTGAGATGATGAGTGATAAAGAAGTGTTGAAGAAGGAGACATCCTGCACCGACCCCAGGATCATGATGACTGGTATTCAGCAGCAACGGTTATACTGGAAGCAGACAACAGCATGGTTATAAAAGGCTAACTAAGGAAAGACATGTGACTTTCGGCTTCACTAAATGGTGTTTTTGACACCCGGTAGGTATATAATAGCCCATCCCTCAGTGGTGGCATCTATCAGGGTACTTATAATAATATGAACTTTGCGTCGTGCAAGCAGAGTTATTCGCAAGATTGAGGAATATACACCACGGCCCAAAATGAATCGTCCATCAGTAACTCACTAGACACAACACCCGTCTGGACGGAAGATCCTTCGTGTTCAACAGAAGATGTGAAACCTTGCATCCTATTCCTCATACAACTTCACCTATTTCCATGCATTTGAACCCTCTTTTCATCCCATTCTTTTAAATGAATAAACACGCAATCTTTCCGCTTCCGCTATATTCATGATCTAACCTTAAAAGTAACTTGGCTAACAAAACTTTCCTCCATCGCGCTGTGGTTTTTACCCTGTCAAAACTTCTTCCTACTTTTGACATGGGGATATGTTATGGAAATATTATTTTCTTCATCTTCTAAGGGTTCTGTAACGCTAAACGAAATAATGGATCCCAGTTTTATTGTAAGGGTAGTTTTTTCCGGTGGTTGTGAATCAAAAGTCGTTTATTTTGTGGGATGACTATGTGTATTTCTGTCGACTACCTAGCTATGAAACATGTGTACCTACAGCCAAGAGCAAAAATTTGTATACACGACTGTTTTATGCTTTCACGGTCTTTAAGTAAACTTTAAACATCACTTACGGGATATCTTCCGTGGTTAATATAATTTTTGAGCTCCCGATATTTCAACTGGAGAATGCGGATGGATGGAAAAAATGTTAGGAGCCAACAAATCTGTATATCCTCTATCTTTACTCTCGACACTAAGTCACGGCAAAATACGCTCACAGTATCACCAGGTTTTGTGGAGTCCTTATGACGTTGCCGGCTGCTACTTTTGAGCATACTCAAAACAGGATTCCACGTACTTGACAATTTGAAGCCATCTTCTCATCCATTGGAAATAAGAAAACACAAAAATTTCAATCGAGATGATGATAATATACTGTTAGGAAGAAATGAGGTTTTGCGTAGTCATTTTCCTATTTTGTGTACTCACTCGCTATTTTTCTAAACAATTACTACGTGTTAATTGAATTCGACATGATTTGTGGCGGTTATGGATAGTTACAGCAATTGATATTTTGTTCCAAGTTTAAATCAACGATTGTATTCAGCACTTCGTCGTTGTTCTATTTTAAACGTCTTCACTTAAGGATGCTAATTAATGTTATCACCAACCTGAGAACGTTAACCAAACTTCATAGTCCCAACAACAAAACTAAGTGCACATTCTATATTCAGAATTACCCATACACACAGGTTGCAGGGTTAATTTGCTTAGATCGCAAACTGCGCACTCCTTGCTAGGATTAACTAGCACGACATTAGCAGCGTCTGTACTTGAAGTTATAATCGATCTGGAGAGGGCAATTATGATCGGCTGAGGATTTCCGTAGACTAGAAGCAAGAGACTATTTTACTACTAGTGCGAGCGAGAGAGACTGTTTATTCCCTCTACCAATAAAAGTCTGTCGTAAGGGGCCGGCGGAGCATTCGTTTTTCATACAAACGTAATACCAAAATAATATGAAAATTAAACATATTCATAGGGTAGTGTGTAAATATTTCGATTGGATTACAGAATATCTATGTTCCCAAATAAATATTTTGAAGAAAATTTAAAATTTCTATTGAAAATTTATTTTTCTCATAACTCTAGTTTAAATCAGTGTACAATCAAAATATGTGTTTGGGAACCTATATATTATGTAATCCAATCGAAACAAATACACACTACCTTAAGAATATGTTTGATTTACAAACTGTTTTGGTATTACGTTTGTATGAACTTCGCATGCCCCGCAGGCCTCTTAAGACAGTCTTGTCTCTAGTGTACGAAAGCCCTAACTGCCTCGTTGGTCTTGTGGACGCTGTAGCGTGACTGCTGAGCATGAGGTCCTGGGTTTGATTCCTGGATCGGGCAAAGTGTTATTGGGTTTTCCCAGCAAGAATTTCTGAGCAGCCACAGCAGTGTGGATTTGTGCAAGGTTGATAGGAATAGGGTCACTCCATATTACTTACGAAACCCTTCGGGGATAACAGGCGTGGTGTTATGTAATTATGTAAGGGAACTAAAGTTTTATGGGAGGTTATTTGGAAAAGCAGATTTTGCACTTATTTAAGGGTTCTTATTGGTATTATTACTATATTTTGGAAACATACTTCTCTTTGCTTTTCAAGGATTAGTATGCTGGCATTTTTTATGTAAAAGAAATTCTCCTACTTTTTTTTGTTGGTTAAAAAAAGAAATCATTGCGATTGGTGTGATTACTTATAATACTAGTTTTCAATTAAAGTATTAATGCTAATTCCAGATAAATTATCTTTTTTTGCTAAATGGAAAGAAAATTGAAGTATCGTTTGTTAGAGCGTGGACTGTATGTTTTGAGTTTGTAGGTCTTATAAAGTGAGAAACTGCAAGTTATTGACACCAGAACTATTTATTAACTTATTTTGTTCAGAATACAATGTTTGCACAGCAATCTTTAGACGTAAGTGAAGACCGAATGAACATAAACAATAGAGTACTTAAAAATAAATGGCAGTATTGCCAGCTAATGTTGTAGGATTCCTACATCGTTTACATTTTTCTATGCCTAAGGTTTCCCTATTGTGTACATTATGCATCTTCTATTTGAATGAACTATCAACATTTTTAACAATTATTTTAAATGCAAGAACGTTCCTCAGGAATAGATTATGAACTGTGAGATATATCGAAATGAAGTTCTTAAGTTTTATGATAGAAAGGCAAAAAGTTCCCGAAAAAATCTCTCTTCTTCTTCTTCTTTATGTGATTTATGTTTTTAATGTGCTTGTATTTTATGGATTTTAATAATCTGAAATAAATGAATTATATTATATTATATATATTAGTCGAAACACTCTTGCCAGAGTGGTTGTGGTTGCGCAGATGAGATACACGGAGATATGTTCGATGGGTCGTTCACTTCCCCGAGGATTTCCCTTTCAGCAATGTGCTTCCATTTCTGCCGGTTGGAGACGTTACGAGTACACTGGACCATGGTGGACTCAGTAGCTTTCTTGATCAGGTCAGTCCAACGATTTGGTGATCGACCGCGTGATCTCTTGCCCTCCAAAGAATCACGCACATACAAACATAATAGCTCAAGCAAACAACCATTTTTTCTCCAAATCACTAAAAATACATTAAATACTCACAGGTGTTCTAAAACTAACTTGAAACTCTCCATATATTTACCATATCGCACTTGTAACGGCTTTACTTCTGGCATTCACGAACATTTAATGTTAATGGTCGGAATAAGATTTTGTTAGAACAAGATAAGCCAATGAATGGGCGGTTTTAGTGGCGGAAATAATGATAACAATACTTATTTACTGTGACCACTGCGTAGGTTAGTGATAAAAGTACCATTTTTAACAAAAATACGACGAAGTTTTTTTCTGGCTAGCAACACAGATCAATTACTAATGAGGAATCATCATTAATTATCTCCTGCTCTTATTCCAATTTATTTGGGGTCAGCGCAGCATGTCTTCTTCTTCCACACTCCTCTATTTTTCGTCATCTCATCAGATACTTCTTTTCTTACCATATCCTTCTTAACACAGTCCATCCATCGTTTCTTTGGTCTTCCTCTACTCAAATACCAGTCCACATTCATACTCAAAACTTTTCTCACGACACTTTCCTCATTCCTTCACATTACTTGTTTATACCACGATAACCGGTAGCACATAACAGTCTGACCAACAGTCTTAACAAGGGGGATCATATTACCCAGTATTAGTACTTGTGTACCCCGGGTTGTGGGGGTCAAATAGGCAGTTGTTCAATGTAAAATACTGGTATTCAGCTGCATCCGGTTAGACTGGAAGCCGACCCCAGTATAGTTTAATTATTTATTATAGTGAAATGTTTATAATTAAATTTTATTTTAATTTAATTTATATTTTGATTTAATTTTAATTTAATTTAATATGTATTTATGTTTCTATTTTTAATCTCAATTCCAACCACTATTAATTTGTAATGACATTACCATGTAGTTTTTGAATCTTTTTTTTGTTTAATAGCATGATTATTTTATTGTATGTAATTTTAATATTAAATCCTATTCAATTATGTTTTTAGAGCATGTGTACCTACTCGATAATGTTTTTTTTTTTTTTTTATTTATTTATTCAAAATCTGTATAAATATAACATATAAAAAGTCTGCCAAACTGCAAAACAGTTTGTCGGCAGTTGTTCTCGTTTCACAATATAATTTTAACAAATTTCGATTTTTTATTATAAAGTAACATACCCATCGAAGGGAAGTGAGTTTATAGAAAGAAACACATTTTACACCTAAGAAAAAATAAATTAAATTAACATGCTATTGTCCATACATACAAAATTAGACAATTCTGCTATGGACACAATGACAGGTAATGTTTTTTAAGAACATTTTTAAGTTGCTGTTTAGATTTAACATGCGATATCAGATGTGGGGGTAGCTCATTCACTAATGACGGTACCACATATTTTCTTGTGCGCTTACCAAAGTAGTTAGTGACTTTAGGAACAACAAGCGTCTTCTTTTTAGATAAACGAGTTGGGTACATATGCCTACGTTCCTCCTTGTAATATTCATTATTAAATTGTTCTGTCAAGATATTTAGTTTACTTTTATTATGGACCGGAAGTATTTTACAAATTTTGAATAGTTTTTCATAGTTTTTATTTAAGCTTTTTTTAGTTTTTTTATCTACAAGTAATTTAAGTAGCCGTATCTGTAAGATTTTGATCTTATTTAAGTGTGTAGGGAACGTAAGGCCATATCCACCCAACCCATACTCAATAACTGAGTCAGCCAGTGCATAATATAAAGTATACAATAGTTTTCTGTTGACAGCATGTTTAAGAGACTTTAATTTACCCAAAATGGCTCTTAGCTTATTGCAAACGTTGTTGACATGCAGATTCCAAGTGAATGTGTTATCTATGACTAATCCTAGGTACTTGTATGATGTAACTGTTTCTAAATATGAACATAGACAACTTAGTTTGTTGTTATGCAGACATTCGTATGAATGACCTTTCACTCCCACTGTCAACAAGTTATTTTTATTTCTATGGTACGGCGAGTGAATAAGCATGCACTTGGTTTTATCTATGTTAATTATAATGCCATTATCATGTGCCCACTGAACGATCCTGTCAAAATCATTTTGGATATCTTGCTGTATTACATCTACATTATTATGGCTATAAACCAGGCAAGTATCATCAGCATACATAAATGCCTTACATTTCCTTAATACATTAGACATGCTATTAACGTGCATAATATATCCCAATGGCCCAAATACTGACCCAGTCGGAACTCCGAATTTAATGTCGCCCCGTACACTTTCAGTTCCACTGACACATACTTTAAGTGACCTTTGGTCTAGGTACTTGCTAAACCATGCATTCATGGGACCCCTAATGTCGCATTCATTCATGGCCTGCAACAAGCCGCTGTGGTCCAATGTATCAAACGCTTTTTTGAAGTCTATAAATATAACCATAACAATTTTATTTTCATTAAGACGATTATTGACTTCATCGGTAAATTTCTCCAGTGCTGTAGCAGTACTCCTATTGATTCTAAAACCGTGTTGAACCTCGTTTAAAATATTATTTATTTCTAAAAAGTTGGTGAGTTGTTTAACTATAATTTTTTCAAAAATATTGTTAACCGTATTAAGTATTGCTATAGGTCTATAATTGCTGTAATCCTGATGCGATCCCTGTTTATATATTGGCCTTACAATAGACTTTTTAAGTTCTTCTGGATATTGAGAGTTTTTAACACTAATATTGATAAAATATGCTATTATTGGACTAATTTGTTCTTTAATTTGTTTTAAATCTTTAATTCTAATACCATCTGACCCCGGCGACTTGTTGCAGTCTAATTTTTCTATAACAAATTTAACGTCCTTTGGTAGGACTTTTTTGAATCGGAAACTTAAATTACAGTCATTTACATAGCTCGTCCTGTCCAAAAAATTGTGTTTACATTTATGTTTAATCAAATCGATTTCCCTCGTAAAGGTTTCACAGAAATTGTTACAGATATTTTGCAATGTTTCATTTTTAAGTAAATACTTCTCTATTACAGAATCCACTCCTAATTTAGACCTACCAAGCCAGCTATTTATATTACTCCATATCTTTCTCATGTCTCCTTTACAATTAGTGATTAAACGAACTTACCTGTAAGCGAAGTTCGATCATAATTATACGAAGCGCTTCGTCCGAAGAGATTAGAACACCATGTAGTAACACATAAGTGACACCACTCAGACACTGTAGTTGAGAGTACCTACACTTTTCTTTTTTTTTTTTTCTTTGCTGCGGGTACTTCTGTTTCTCCTTTCTTATTTGTCGGCTTGGGATCTCTTGTCATTTAGTGTAAAGAATAAGCGTTACTTAATGTTTTCTGAAGACAATTAAGGGTGAGCGTAAGCGTGGGAGGGAGGGACCTAATCTCTTCGGACGAAGCGCTTCGTATAATTATGATCGAACTTCGCTTACAGGTAAGTTCGTTTAATCACTAATTATACTAACGCTTCGTCCTCGAGATTAGAACACCATGTAGATTTTGAGAGTTACCTTCTGGAAATATTAATAACGCAATGTTATAATTTTGGAATTATTTATTCTGGTAAGTAACAATATTTTTAAATAACAAAAAAGAATCAAATCTTACATTATAAAGATTTCGATAATAATTAATGGTTTCGTTAACAATCAGAAAAAATAAATTAATTCTAACTTTGTGCATGGGTACAATTTATTCTTAGTGAATAAGTTGCAACAGCTACAATTACTTAACGAGAAATCTAGACTATTGATTGATTATTGACATTGCTAAGGAACTCGCGTCATAATCAGTGATGGTGCGATTATAAAATCTAGCAAACGTCTCAGAACTACCGCTCCAGCCGGCAGTCCTGCGAATTTCGTCGATACTGACCCCGAGGGCGTGCGCACGTGACGTAGCCGCGTGACGCGTGCTATGCGCCGAGAACATTGACACATCTAACCCACTATCACGTAACGTGCACTTTATCCAGCGGCTAAGTGTTTGCGGACTCACAGAGTTGTGTGGCTTTTTGGGGTTAATAAAAAGGATGCCAGATTTACGAAGATCTTTGGTTTTGTTAATGTAAAACACTAGTGTGTTAGCGGGGCATATTTCTGGACTTTCATTAAAAAAGGGTAAAGTTAATAGAGGTTGTTTAGACCCCACTCGAGAAGTTTTTATCAAATCAGGAATTTTTATGATAATTTTGGATGGCAGCATACTGATATTTTCCATAGAAATTTTCGACAGAGTTTGAACCCTATGAGCCGTGGTAAGGGCCAGTAAAGTTGCACATTTTTTAGAAATTTCTACGAGTGAGAGTTGTTCGTTTGGGTATTTCGACCGTAAGAAATCCAGCACGCGGTTAGTATCCCATGTTACGTTATATTTCGGCCTAGGTGGTCGTAGGCGAAATACACCTTTAAAAAATCTATGAATTCGATCGTCTTTAGAGATATTTGGGCCCAAAATCAGTGATAAAGCAGATCGATATGAATTTAAGGTTCCATATTTACTGCCGTTGTTAAAAATTTGCGTAAGAAAATATATTACTGATGGAACCGAGGCTTCATAGTAATTAATAAGTTTTTCTTGGCAAAAACTCCACCATTTTTTTAGACATACGTCATATTGCTTCATCGAGTTATCTGATAAAGAGGCCATCATGATATCTATTGAGGAAGGCGGCAGGCATCGTCGTGAAAACGCCTCCCGGATAACACCCCGGCAACCAGGGTAAGCGTCGAGTGCACCTGCCGGTTGCTGGAATGAGATATTAAGAAGTTTTCATTAGGGATAAATATAATTGGGTCTGATATAAGCAGAGACCTAAATAGGGGATACCACGGTTGTGTGGGCCATAAAGGTGCAATGAAAATTCCTTGAGCATTGTCATTAATTATTTTCCTTAGACTCTTTAAAATAACAGTGAAAGGGGGAAACGCATAAAAATAAGATAAACCCCAATCAATTGTAAATGAGTTTATAGCGTATGCGTCGGGATCTTTATGCCAGGAAACGTATTTCGCACATTTTCTGTTGATGCGGCTAGCAAACAAATCTATGTCGGGCTGCCCAAATTTACACTTAAGAGTGTTGAAGGCCCTCTCTGACAACTCCCATTCTATGTCTGGGTGATTACGACGCGACTCGGTGTCCGCGATGGTGTTGTCACAAGATCGTATGTAGGACGCGAATATATAAAGTTTTCGTTCTTCGCACCACTTCCAAATCTCCCTTGACATATCGGTTAGGTGGGGAAATTGTACACCGCCCATGCGATTGATGTATGCTATAGCAGTCGAATTGTCTATACGGAGTAGTACCTGACAGTCGTATAAATCCTTAGCAAAAAGTTTTAGAGCGATGAAAGCGGCTAATAATTCCAAATAATTTATGTGCTTATCGCGTTCGCTATTCGACCACTGACCACTTGCATTTTCACCATCACAGGAGGCGCCCCATCCCGTTGTTGAGGCGTCAGAAAATATTTCGATGCAATAGTTGTCATCTCTAATACGGTGCTTTGAATTATCAATAACCTTCAACCACCAATGAAAATCAGGCAATAATGAATCAGGGAGAATCATTTGTTTGTTATAATCTTCATTGCCCCTAAGATTTAAGAATTTGCAACGCTCGAATTGTTTAGTGTGTACCCATCCGTATTCCACAGCTGGGCAGGCTGACACTAAAATACCTACTAATTGCGCGAAGGCTCTAATTTTGCATTGTCGCATGGTAATAAATTTACGGATTTCGTTTTTAAGGCGCGCTTTTTTATCTGTGGGTAAACTAATTTCTAAATTGGCTGAATTTATAATTACTCCTAAGAATTTACACATAGTAGACGGATAAGGATTGCTTTTATCATCATTGACAATAAAGCCTAAAGAACAAAGTAGTTTCTTTGTGATTGCAAGATTTGCTTTGCAATTTTCGTATGTATTCGCTATTAATAAAAAATCATCTAAGTAGAGGGTAGACAAAAAACCCGCGGACCGCAACAATTTCACAACCGGTTTCATTATTTTTGTAAATAAATAAGGAGCTGTATTCAAACCGAATGGTAACACATTGAATTCGAATAACTGGCTATTAAACGAGAATCTAAGATATTTACGAGAACTTTGATGAATTTTGATAGAAAAATAAGCGTCTTTTAGGTCTAAGGTCGTCATATAGCAGCCCTTAGTAACAAGTTTTATAGCGGTTCTTAAATCCTCTAATTTAAAATGGTGTGTATTAATAAACTTGTTTAAATGTTTGAGGTTTAATATGAACCTCATTTTTAGGGTTCCGTAGCCAAATGGCAAAAAACGGAACCCTTATAGTTTCGCCATGTCTGTCTGTCTGTCTGTCCGCGGATAATCTCAGTGACCGTTAGCACCAGAAAGCTGAAATTTGGTACCAATATGTATATCAATCATGCCGACAAAGTGCAAAAATAAAAATTTAAAAAAACATTTTTATTAGGGTACCTCCCCCAGACGTAAAGTGGGGAGCGATTTTTTTTTTAATTTTGACCCTGACGTGTGATATATTGTTGGATAGGTATTTAAAAATGAATAGGGGTTTTCTAAAATCATTTTTTGATAATATTAATATTTTAGGAAATAATCGCTCCGAAAGTCAAAAACAATGTGTCCCCCCCCCCTCTAACTTTTGAACCATAAGTTTAAAAAATATGAAAAAAATCACAGAAGTAGACCTTTATATGAACTTTCTAGGAAAATTATTTTCAACTTGATGAGTTGAATAGTTTTTGAGTTATATAGCACTTTTTCAAAAAAACGCAAATGATAACTTTGTTTTTCATACAAATACTATGAAAAACAAAGTTATTTTTGCTGACGAAAAATGTTGGTATTTTTAATGGTCTGGGAAGCTACGGAACCCTACAGTGAGCGTGGCCCGACACGCTCTTGGCCGGTTTTTTTTCCATTTGGTTTAGGAGTAAGGAACACGCTGGATACGAATTGACCTGGGCACGGGTCACATTTTGATATGGCTCCTATGTTTAATAGAGTATTAACAGCATCGGAAAAATGAGTAAACTCAGAAGCCGAATAACTTTGCTCCACAGGCACTACCGTCTGGATTACCTGAGAGGAAAATGTAAGTTTGTATCCATCGATCCACGACAGTATTGATTGATCACCAGTTATAAGCGACCATTGTTTGTAAAAGAATGACAAGCGACCGACATACTTAACTGGGTCTAGTAGCGGCGCTGCGGTTGGTGTTGTGGCGGCCACTTCCTCGATGAGCTGGCGGGCGGCGGTGGCTGCCGCGTTGCTGCAGGCTCGCGGCTCCTCAGCACGGCTGCCAGCGGCCTGCGCTGCGCTGGAGCAGGAGCTCGTCGGTTTAAATGCCTCTGAGGCATTGGGATGTTTGGTCGTTTTTGATGGCTTTTATTGACAGTATCGGGCTTTAGTTCTGTACCCGACTTTGTTACGGCTTTAGCCGATTTAATCGTTTCCGATAGATTTTCGCCGAATAAATATTCATCAATTTTGGTACTACCTAGGGCATCCTTCATGTCCTTTTTTAGCGCAGATAAAATAAAGTTTCTGCGGGTAACTGAATCGTAGTGTTGGATATCACAAAGGATTCGCGTAGCGTCCATTAGCTGGGGTAGTAACTCGTTGTTTTTTGAAATGAGTTGAGTTGTGATTACCTGGCCCAAGCAGGAGATAGCACTTGCCATCTGGTCTTGTTTGACGACTATAGCCTTATCACGCTTCGATGCGGCTTCGGGTATTGCTGCTTTAAGCTCTGCGTTCAACGCTGGGGCAGCAATATAACGGCAGTTTGATGGGACTAAGTATTTAGCTACTAGTGTTTTTCTACAGTCCTTGTCGAGGCCCTCGGTAGCGATGTGCAGGAAGCGTTTAGTTACTTCTTTGTGTAAATCTGGTCCGTACTTAACAGATGACGACGGGTCTTCCCCCAGGATAATCATCGTGTCGTGGTCTAGGTCCGCGTCGATGATGTCACCTGACGCTTCTTGCGAAGTACTGGGTTTGTCCTGCAAATTTGCGCTTTTTCTTTCAATTGATATGACCGGATCCAGTGATACTACGGAATCAACCGAAATAACTGGATCAATTGGATCATCTGGAACCGCGGTGGTCTCCTCAGGTGGATTACTGACCTCTGGAGGGTCTTGTAACCAATCATCAGGCTCAATACCAGTGTATTCTAAAAAGAAACACGGGAAAGCTAAATATAATTTATTAACTCACTCGTGGGTAGTAGAAAAATAAAGTAGATAAATATCTACTTGTAAAGTTTTAACGGTAAAATAGGTTTGAATATGATTTATTCTTGATGAACAAACGTTTAAAAATTTCGATAATAACGAACGTTTGACGAGTGAGTAGGCATAACATAATTGCTTTTTATTATTCCTTGCGTCGGGACAGTCCACAGACAGCCCGGAATGCAAGACTTAGTTAAACGTAAACACATTTAAGCAATGAGATTGTTCTACTGAGTATCGGTTGTAAAGTTTGTGCGTCGGAAAACCCATAGGTAGCCCGGAGTGCAAAACTTAAATGTTAACGTAAATACGTTATTTCAATACTCGGTAGGAAAGTATTCCTACTGCGGATCACAAGTTGTTACTTGACATACCTGTTTGTTCGTATGATGAACACGCGATTGGAGGCGTTGAGTCTTGCGAGGGTGGATATAGACGCCGTAATCTGCGTTCATATTTACGTAACTTTTTCGTTAGATGTTCGTAATCAACGACACTCGTTCTTTTCGACATAATATATTTTACTGTACAGTATAATAAAATGTTTAAATGTGTTGAGCGGCTAAACACTAAAATGTGAAAAGGAGAAACAGAAGTACCCGCAGCAAAGAAAAAAAAAAAAAGAAAAGTGTAGGTACTCTCAACTACAGTGTCTGAGTGGTGTCACTTATGTGTTACTACATGGTGTTCTAATCTCGAGGACGAAGCGTTAGTATAATTAATTATGGCTTCATGCCTACTTTTATTTTTGGCCATATTTATAAGCTTCTGTGTCTTATTTCTGCACCTAGTGTACAGTAAGCGTTCATTATTATTTTTAGGATCACTTTTCCACTGTCTAAATAACATATCCTTCTCTTCTATAAGCATGCGTAGTTTATCAGTAACCCACGATTGGGTTTTGCGTTTAGGGCATACTGAGTTATTTATTTTAGAGCTATTATAAATATCGCCAAAAATCGCGAACATTTTTGTATACAATTCGTTCGGATCTTGTATTTGTAACAGAGGTGACATGTGTAAGCTGTGGTTACCTTTAATTGAGTGTGCGTTACGAGACCATTTATTCTGCAATAGTTTTAATTTTAATTGTAATGTTGCTCGTTGGTAATCCTAAATAAATAAATAAACGATACTTCTGTGATTTATTTTTCTTTGTGACAGAATCACATAAAAAGGGGTTCAAGTGACGCCGAAAATTGTTTTCATAATCTCTAAATGTTTATGTTGCAATTACAATAAAATAACTTTAATTCTTATCCTCTTTGACATTTAGGGTAACTTTTTAATGTATGATAAAACATCTCAAGATAATTTGCTTGGAGATGATAACTTGAGGCCCTAGACTTCAGACAAGACGCTCTCTTGATCAGCGATATCGAGCTTTTTTTAACCGACTTCAAAAAGGAGGGGATTATGTTTGTGACCATGTTTTTTTTTAACTTATTTGAATAGAATATACATGCACAGGAACATTCACTTTGATGTTTTACCGCAAATATAAATGCAGGGGTGCTTTGGGTTGGAAAGTTTAAAACAGAACTAACGCAATTTGACAGTTTTTACCCGACTACAACTATAGGAAGGGTAATCATTTTTGCAGTCTTTCTATGTGTATAAGTATGTACCTATGTATGTTCGTATTGTCTGTAGAATGGATAACGAAAGATGGACAACGAAAATCGTGGAGCTGGACCCTTTTTTTTTTTTTTTTTTTTTTTTTTAGGATGGGAAATCATCAAATGAATTCTCCCACTCTGGGCGGAGCGGGAGGGAGTGTCAGACTTTTACTGACTAAAACCCATCCATGTTCCTTCCTCGCCCTTTACGTTCCGGGGCTGCGGTATCTCTTTCGAACAGTCCCGCAACCCCGGCAGGCTTCGGCCCTTGTGGGCCCCTCTCTCTATGCTGACAACTCTTTGAGGCGCGCGTGGAACACGAACGCGCCGTCGACACGGCCTGTCGTCGTTAGACGGACGGACGGCTAGCTAGCCCATAGCCAACCGTCCACAGGCCCGCGTCTACGGTGGCCGGTAGCCACCACGTGGCCCCCGACGCCCGGTGCGTCTCCCGCGGCGGCCGGGAAGAGAGGATATCTCCCTCTCTCGTTCCGCCACCTCCTTCGCTAGCATGACTGCTTCGCAGAAGGAGGTGACGGCTTCCCATTCCGTCTCGCTCCGGACCATGGATTGAACCAGGGCCGGACGCGAGAGGTCACCGCCGCCGATCGCCGCTACGAGGACACGGCGGTGCTCCGCCCACGCAGGGCAGACTTCCACCGTGTGCTCCACCGTGTCCTCCGGTCGATCCTCGCAGTGGAGGCACCCGGGCGTTTCCTCCCGCCCGATTCGGTGCAGGTACCTCCCGAAACATCCGTGTCCGGTGAGGACCTGCGTCAGGCGGAAGGTGAGGACGCCGTGGCGCCTCTCTAGCCACTCCTCAAAGAGGGGACTGTGGAGCTGGTCCCTGGAGATGGAAAAAGGAAGCAAAGATGGCCGCGAAAGCGCTGGGAAGATGTATTTAAAGAAAGATGTGGACCTGACTGGAGGAGACAAGCTAGAGATAGGGAAAAATGGAGGAAACTGGGGGAGGCCTACGCCACAGAGGCGACTTCCATAAATGAACGCATTTAAATTAAATTATTGTAATTAAAATAATGTCATTTAAATTCAAGAATGTAATGTTATTAAATTGGTGTAATGTAATTTTTTTAAGTGCATAGATTATTAAATGAATGTTTTGTTATGTTACTAAATTAATGTAATTATATGAATGTAAGGAAATGAATGTAATTATACGAATTAATGTTATGGAATGAATGTAATGTTAATAATGTAATGTTGATAATGTTACAAATGCAATGCTAATAACGAATTTGTTATATTTACGATAAACTAAGTGTACATTTGTTCTATATATTTATGGTAGAATTAAAGGCTTATTTATTTTATTTATTTTTGAATTTACGTATGTTCCTCCTGTTTTGATGAATAAAGTGTCAATCGATTTGTTATTTTGGCCCGGGTAACATAGGCTACATTTTAACCGACCTCAACAATAGGAAGAGGCGATTTTATCTTTTAAACCACTTTAATTAGAGCTTGATTTTTCGGGAGTTTTGTTTTTAGTGGCAGCATACCACACATTTTCTGGTTATGTCATAAAACCGACGCGACAGTCCCGGCTGTCATTGGTAGATATTTGCCAATCGGTACTCTTCACACTAGAGTACAGGTCTTAAGGCAAAAACTGGGCAGACGAGGTCAGATAAGTAGTCGCCCCATGTGGAATACTATAGTCCGCGCCACGAGACGATTTTTTATTTTTTGTCCGTTTAGTCTTACAATTATGTTAATGTTGCTGTGTTAATTTTCGGTTTTAGTTAAATATTTGTGTTTGTATTAATGCCTTCTATGTTTACCTTATTAATAATGTATGCACATCATGACTTTGCAACGAATAAACATTTTTTCTTTCTTTCTTTTCTTTCTTTCTATAATTATTGTAAACAAAGAATTTCTACCAAGATACGTAGCGACAATTCATTCAACAACATATAATACCAAATTCAATCAACTCAAATTATCATACATGTAATACGAAACTAACAAGCAATTTCACTTGGTCGGGTGATATTTTGGCGATATAAAGCGCTGTCGTCTAATGTTTTGTGGTACTGGATTGCATCTGACAACAGATGACGATGCTCATTTCAGTAAACAAACAAAGGAAAAACCTGCAGTGATTCAATTGTCATAATCGTCCGTTTAGTCAAATGCTTAGTTTTCACAGTTGTTATTAATAATTAGTTAGGTAAATTCCACTGCCTATACCATTGAGGAAAACAAAATATTGTAACATTTAGTATGAGGAAACGCTGTACTATAAATATCTAAATATATCTGTACAAATATCTATATCTATCTATTTTTTTCAATGAGTAACATAGGCTATATCTTATCCTCGTACTTCCACGGGAACGGGAACTACGGTAGTATATGTACAACAAGTATGTATTTACAAACAAAACAAAAAAGTATATATGTAGTATATCAACTATCTAGTGTCAACGACACAAGCTTTGCTTAGTGTGGCACTAGGTGGCGCTGTGTGTTAATGTCCAGCGATAAAAAAAAAAACCGCGTGACGTCCGCTAGTGTTAAAAAAAAATGATAAAATGTTTGCAACAATCACAACCAATATAGAAAGAAAGAAAAAGCATTTATTAGCCCGTACAGGACAAAACACAGTCGTAAAAATTAACATTATTTAAGTATATACAAATAAGGAAAATTTCGAGATTTCGGTTTCGAGAGCAGCGGTGGCCCAGTGGTGGCGGCCCCGACTTACGAACAGTAAGTCGTGGGTTCGAACCCAGACAGGCGCATTACTTTGTGTAATTTATTTCATCACCGCTGCTCTCAAAACGGTGAAGGAAAACATCGTGAGGAAACCGGCATGTCCTAGAACCAAAAAATTCGAAGACATGTGACATCTACCAATCCGCACTGGGCCCGCGTGGTAGATTATAGCCCATTCCCTCTCATTGAGAGGAGGCCGTGTCCCAGCAGTGGGAACATTATAGGCTGATGATGATGATGATGATGAATAAGGAAAATTAAAAATTGATAATACTTAACATAAAAATAAAAATATACTAAACTAGTCCTGAACGAGGCCAAAAGGCCTATCTCAGCACAAATAAAATAAATAAATAAATATCGCTGGACATTAACACACAGCGCCACCTAGTGCCACACTAAGCAAAGCTTGTGTCGTGGACACTAGATAGTTGATATACTACATATATACTTTTTTGTTTGTAAATACATACTTATCATTCATTGAAATGAATAACTTCTTAAAATTATAAAAAAAATGTGTGTCAAATGAGTATTCTTAATTTTAAAATCGATTTATTTATGTTAAGTTTACATCACGCGCTTGTCCTAGGCCTCTGATCTCTTTCGTGTTGGATTGCCGTGCCACCGGACAATGAGAGAAAGCGAAGAGACAATTCAATAGTACCGACTCACACACTTGTGCACTATAAAATGTTTTCCGTACTTGTGTACTCTTCGTTGAGATTATTCGTCACGACCGCTATTCAGTCAAGAGGATATTATTTTATAGTTTAGTTATCTACATAAGGAAAACGATTTAACCTGTACGAATGTCCTGTATATAGTTTTACCGCTCAGTGATTAAAATAATTAATTATAGAGGCAGCCTTGATTGCACTTTACGTCCTGAACAAAATTAAAAGGACATAAGTAAACTTCAAGCTGTTGGTCCCGGCTGGCATTTGTCCATCTTTGACAATCGTTACAGGTAGTCAGTGGCCCAAAAAGTCTGACAACCAGTCTTACTAAGTGGGTATCGTACTGGGTTGTCGAAGTCAGATAGGCAGTCGCTCCATGTAAAATGTTGGTATTCAGCTGCATCCGATTAGACTGGAAGCCGACCCCAACATAGTTATTAAAAGGCTATGGAGATGATGAAGTAAAGTTCATATCCTTCCGCCGAACGAAGTCTGAGACATGTCAATCGTTGCAAATTGTATGACATTGTCAGCCTGTGTAAGGTCTGCCGGGGATGCGGGACTGTTCGAAAGAGATACCGCGGCCCCGAAACATAAAGGGCGAGGAAGGAACATGGATGGGTTTTAGTCAGTAAAAGTCTAACAATTCTCTCCCACTCTGGACGGAGCGGGAGAGAATTGTTAGACTTTTTCTCTAAGTTATTTAGTGATTTCCCATCCAAAAAAAAAAACACAAAAAATAAAAGAAAAGCCTGTGCCAACGGTTTAGGACATTTATATATTGTGTAAACAACCTCATGACGAAGCCGTCAACCAAGCATTCTGTACATCAAACTAAGTAACTTTATGCAAAAAATATTGCTGGGAAACGAATTTTTGGGGCGAAAACTCATGTTTTGTGGTACAGCTTAATGGAACGCACTCAAAACATTATGCTGATGGATGGATTGAATAGAAGGGTCGGGGGTCGTGGAGGTGTTTAAAAATCTTACATTAAAAACTTGTATTATTTTCATATTACGGTGGCGTTCTGTGGTTTCTACTTATCTACACTAATATTATAAAGAGGAAAACTTTGTTTGTTTGTTTGTTTGGTTGTAATGAATAGGCTTAAAAACTACTGGACCGTTTTTAAAAATTCTTTCACCATTCGAAAGCTACATTATCCACGAGTAACATAGGATATATTTTATCCCCGTACTCCCACGGGAACGGGAACTATGCGGGTGAAACCGCGGGACGTCCGCTATGTTTGATAAAAATCAGTTCAAGATGGCCGCCGCTACAAAATGGCGGATTACATTTATTCAACAACTCCCTCAATATGGGTATCAAATGAAAGGGCTTGACTAGTAGAATAATGTACACTATTGGGTTATGACCCTATGTGTCGGGTTGGTTTTTTATTTTAATTTATTGTTACAAATCGAGTGAAATTACAACTTAACACAATAACACGGGACACAATGAATCGGGTACAGTCCGCGGCATCTCAACTCCGTTGCGATCAGACACCGAATGTCGTGTTTGCTGCAACCTTAAAACATCACGACTCTGTAGAAACTCGCTCTGGTATGGGTAGAATTGTAAGTAGATAGGTAGCCTAATGTCACTACTGGCGCGCCTGCGATTAATTTTATGGCCGTACTAATGACCAGATATGACATAAATGCATGAGTGTAAATAGCTGATTGTTTTAATAAATTATGCTACCCGTAATAGAGTATTTACCCAACAATGCAGCTCGCATAACAAACAGTGATAAACAAAGGCTTGAAATTACAAACTCAATGAATCTAATCACGTACATAATAATTATTTGAAGCAAAGCACACTTTTAGGATAGAGCGAAAATATTATAGAAGCCGAAATGTTAATGCCACCAATCTTAAGAACAAGATTAACAAATACTCCGTAACAAAGGTAGAGGCTCGTATTCCAGCAGTGGGAACGAAATACGCTGGTTATTGAAAAGTGAAATGTCTATTATACATATAGATATAACACCACGCCTGCTCCCCGCGAAGGGTTAACCCGAGGTATACCCCTAACATGTAGTACATGTGAGCCTATTGCCATCAATTGGCCGCAATTCCAGCCTCCAAGGCTGCTCCTGAAAAATTACTGATAGAAAAACCCAATATCTCTTTGCAGGACCCGGGAATCGTACTTGCCCGGAGCAAGAGGCTCCGGGCCTGTGGCCGGTGAGCTATGGGCATGCTCGCTGTCCGTCCGTTTTATGACGACAGGCCGTGTCGACGGCGCGTCCATGTTCCACACGTCAATGAGATGTCAGCAAAAAGGAAGTGGGCAAGGGCCGAAGCCTACCGGGACGCGTATTGCCAAACTGTATGCTGACCCAGACACTCATAGTCTGTACTGAACTACGTCGTGCTCATTGAAATCACAAACAAATTGGAGCAAAGTACATACGAGCTCAGAGCATTCTGAGATTGTATGCACTTTGCTCGCTTGTATGTAAAGCAAACTGTGACACACAAAAATATCTGTAACTGACTATACGGGTACATATTTGAATATCGAAGATTAAAATACCTACGCTTAAAATACCAATGTTCAAAACATCGAAAATTTAAATATCGATTGTATCAAAATGTCGAAAATTGTTCTACCTACGCTTAAAACGTCGAAGATTGAAATGCCGAGTGATTCAAATTTCGAATGATTCAAAATATCGAATGACATTATGCCTAAGTTCAAAATATCAATATGTAATACATCTAAGTTCATAATATCTACGTTAAAAATACCTACTAGTCAAAATACCGAAAAAAAAAATTATTACCGAAAACAAAGGTTTCTGTCACGGCTCCGGCGCTGCAGGGCTCCGGCAGTCCCACGCGAGCTTAACGTCACAGATGGTCTAAACGCTCACCACCGCAGCTGAGGCTGGCCGGCGAACCTGCTCCTCAGCTCGCGGGATGCCTCGCCCCTCCGCGCCAACGCGATTCTATTAAATTACACTCTAGGGGAAGGGCAGACAAGACTACGTAGAGTCGGTTTTGCAGCGATACGTTTCTGTCACTAACTTTAATAGCACAACATATTGACTTTCAAGAAAATATTTTAATTTAAAGACCTAAATAATACCTTCACGATTGACCTATGGTTGTAGGTACACTGGACACTGATTTTCATGAATAAAATAGGTCGAAATTGTTCCAAAACCGAATTGGGGCACCCCGAATTTACGTAGTCTTTTGGCTGTTACCCCTTTTTTTTTTTTTTTTTTTTTTTTTTTTTTTTTTTAGGATGGGAAATCATCAAATGACTTCTCCCACTCTGGGCGGAGCGGGAGGGAGTGTCAGACTCTTACTGACTAAAACCCATCCATGTTCCTTCCTCGCCCTTTACGTTCCGGGGCCGCGGTATCTCTTTCGAACAGTCCCGCAACCCCGGCAGGCTTCGGCCCTTGCGGGCCCCTCTCTTCTGCTGACATCTCTTTGAGGCGCGCGTGGAACACGAACGCGCCGTCGACACGGCCTGTCGTCACTAGACGGACGGACGGCTAGCTAGCCCATAGCTAACCGTCCACAGGCCCGCATCTACGGTGGCCGGTAGCCACCACGTGGCCCCCGACGCCCGGTGCGTCTCCCGCGGCGGCCGGGAAGAGAGGCTCTCTCCCTCTCTCGTTCCGCCACCTCCTTCGCTAGCATGACTGCTTCGCAGAAGGAGGTGACGGCTTCCCATTCCGTCTCGCTCCGGACCATGGACTGAACCAGGGCCGGACGCGAGAGGTCGCCGCCGCCGATCGCCGCTACGAGGACATGGCTGTTACCCCTAGAGTGTATATAAAAATCCGGAGGCGCGAAGGGAGGGCAACCCCCGCCCGCTGTAACAAAGCATAGGCACCCGTGAGAGCCGTAGCGGCTGAGGCGACCAGCAAGCCGAAGCTGCGGAGGTGAACATGGGTGCCTATCCTTTGTTACGCAAGGGCGAAGGGGTTGCACTTCCCGTAGCGCCGGAGACGTTGCAGAAGCAACCTTTTTACTTATATCAAAAGTTCGATATTTTAACTTGCACGTATTTTTAGGGTAAATTTGAAAATTAACCCATGTTTACACGAATATTAATTTTCGATGTTCAAATAATATATGTACCCATCGATGTTTAGGACGTTCGATTGTTTGTACTTCGATATTTAGGACATTCGATAATCTGTATTTGGATATTTCGATCTTTCGATGTAACTTTTGTAGATATTTAGATTTTAGATATATTGGACGTAGGATATTTAACCATTCTGTAATATAAACTTTCGTTATTTTAATTTTAGAGATAAAACGTGTCTGCACTCGCATGCATTTTGCTCTAAATTATCAATGCCGTAGAGGAGCTCGTGGCTAAATAATATCAGCCGCTCGGGTCGATCTTTAGGTTAAGCCATGCTTGCCTAGGTCTGTTTGTGGATGGGTGACCACCCTTACATACCGAGTTTCCTCCGTGCCTCGGAAAGCACGTTAAGCCGTTGGTCCCGGCTGTCATTTGTCCATCTTTGACAGTCGTTAGAGGTGGTCAGTGGCCCCAAAAGTCTGACACCAGTCTTACCAAATGGTATCGTATTTCCCAGTATTAACTGGGTTGTGGAGGTCAGATAGGCAGTCGCTCCATGTAAAATACTGGTATTCAGCTGCATCCGGTTAGACTGAAACCGACCCCAACATAGTTGGGAAAAGGCAAACAACAAAAAAAATTTAAAGCAAAATGTATTTTGATTCAGACACTCTACTGAATAGGTATACAGTTTGCTCTTCAACTACAAAGGCAAACTGGGATCGAACTCAGAGCAACGCCGGTCTGGGTCAGCATACAGTTTGGCAATACGCTACCGGGGCTGCGGGACTGTTCGAAAGAGATACCGTGGCCCCGGAACATAAAGGGCGAGGAAGGAACATGGATGGGTTTTAGTCAGTAAAAGTCTGACACTCCTTCCCGCTCCGCTCAGAGTGGGAGGAGTCATTTGATGAAAGGACCTCTTTCTCGGCAGTCGTGCTTACGACCACGACACCAATGAGGCAGTCGAGGTAGTATGAATATGTACCTAAGGGGAACATTCACGCAAAACGATCATCGCTGAGTATAATGCTGTGACACCATGTTGTATAGCGCTGGGTTTAAGCTGGAAGTAATGAGTGTCGCTTCTACACGGTTTCATTAGGCTACGCCCAATGGTCATCAGTTTACATAGCGAATCGGTCGAATAGGCTTGTGCACGTGTCATTAAATATTAGTGGCCACGATAATTGAAAACGTGCTGTTCGGGGTTAGACCTAAATGTTTACACGCTACGCACAATACGATATTTACCACTAAATCACTGAATTTTGGGTCACCATTTAAATAATTGTGCATTAAATCATTTAGGGACTGGGTAGTCAACATTATAAAGCGTTCAACGGTTGGAATGCCCCAGTGTCAAAATGTATATAATCATGGTTACAATTTTTTAGTGACAAATGGTACACATCTCAAAATGCAAATACAACAAAAGGTTTGATAGATAAAATGCTCGATTGATACGAGTATAACGTGCTTAAGTCTAAATGAATAACTGCCAAAAAGTTCAATAGGGTTGGTTAGATTATCAAAAAATATTTGACCCGTTTTTTCGTAAGATACGACGCGTTTAAAATTCTCAATACGTCACGCCTTGGTATAATTTTTGGAGTGTCCTGATGTCATGAGCCCCCACTACCGAGTTTTGATTTGTTTTTATCTTTGTCAATATTCATTGATTTACAAAAACAAAAAATATGTGTACATTATTTTCCAATACACTAACTGACGGACTAAATAGATTTGTAATTTTTTGATACTGTCGTCATGCATTTTTGGTATTGTCGTCATCGTTATTTTTATTGGACTGCGTTGTTGGTCTTATGGTCGCTAGCACAAGTGCTGAGCATGAAGTCCTAGGTTCGATTCTTAGGTCGGGCACAGTGTTATTGGTTTTTCCTACAGGAATTTCTCAGTCGCAGCCTGGGAGTTTGGATTTGTGCCCGGTCGATGGCACAGGCTCGCCCCTTATTCTGCCGGGGATGCGGGACTGTTCGTAAGAGATACCCTGGAACGTAAAGGGCGAGGAAGGAACATGGATGGGTTTTAGTCAGTAAAAGTCTGACACTCACTCCCGCTCCGCCCAGAGTGGGAGAAGTTACTTGATGATTTACCATCCAAAAAAAAAAGGCTCACCCCTTATAACATGCGACTTAAACATAACTGGCGAAATATGGGTGTACTATTAGATACACTTCTGCCTAACTGTTTAGCAAGCGTGATGAAATGTTAAATTAGCTATGTTGACGCATTATAGGAAAAAAAATTGTAGTGTGTTTCCTTCTAGTTAGTACCTATCCTGTTGATGGCGATTTCAAAGCTTACAGCATATCGAATATACATGTATGTTTATATTATGTTTACATATGTATGTATTACGATTAAACGAAGCAATTAAGACAGAGTTAGAAAACACAGATTTCTCAGATATCTACAAAATTAAAGACGCAAATACTGCAAATACATTAATTACAAAAATATCAACTGCAATAACAAAACATACAAAGCATATCAGCATACCGAGAAAACAAAGAACCCTAAAACCGTGGATAACTCCAGGTCTCCTAAAATGTATCAAACACCGAGATAAACTGCACGCAAAATCCAAGAAGTCACCAGACAATTTACTAATACATGTAACCTATACGCGCTATCGAAATTTCTGTAATATGCTACTGCGAAAATTAAAGAGGACATACGAGAAGAGTGAGCTTGAAAAATCTAAGAATAATCCTAAAGCATTGTGGAAAACTATTAAAGAAATAACCAATACAGGTAAAATAGGCTGTAGTCCTGATGAACTGCTCAAAATATGCGAGACTCCTGCATCTTCCCTCAACAATGTCTGTTCTTTTTTTACCAATATAGGTAAAATCATGGCTGCAAAACTAATTAACAACCCAAATAAAGCCCCTTCTGCCGGCGATACCATTCATACTGGTAGTGACAAGTCACTGAGGCCGCCTGTAAATTCACTCGTAATAAAAAAGGTTATACGCCAAATGCGCCATGACTGTGCCGTAGGCTGGGATGGTATTTCTTCCTCGCTCATTAAGACATGTCGTCATACTCTAGTGTCGCCGATAACATATATCTGCAATATTTGCATTGAGACAGGAGTTTTTCCAGATTCTCTGAAGAAAGCCATAGCCCATCCTATCTTTAAGAGCGGGGACAGAGGCTGTGTCGATAATTATAGGCCTATGTCAGTACTGTCATCGCTCTCTAAAATCCTCAAGAAGATTCTTAACCAAAATCTTAGAAGCTTTCTCGATAAATACAAGATTATAGCGGATACCCAGTATGGCTTCCGGTCTGGTGTCTCCACTGAAGACGCAGTACTCGATCTAACGCAATCTATTGCTAAGTCCCTGGACGGAGAACAAAGTGTCTGGGCATATTCTTAGACCTCTCAAAAGCCTTCGACACAGTTTCTGTCCCTAAACTAATCTCCAAGCTGGAGCATTTGGGTGTACGTGGCATAGCTCTGGAAATTTTCAAAGATTACTTGAGGAATCGCACCCAGCTGGTAAAGATTGGCTCCAACTACAGTGATGAAGAGGTTGTGCTATACGGTGTCCCCCAAGGAAGCATCCTAGGCCCCACACTTTTTCAAATCTACATAGACGACCACTGTAGAATGTCATTACCAGCTTGTAGAATCTATGCATATGCCGATGACACAGCGATTCTGATTGATGGGGCCTCGTGGGAAGATGTCAAACGAAAGGCGGAATTTGCACTGTCTTCAATGATGAACTGGCTTGACTTAAATTTGCTAACATTAAATCTAAAAAAAAATCTACTACGTACCCTTTGCAATCCGGTGCAACACCAAACCTACAAGTAGTTTTACGATAACCGCTCACTCATGCCAGAATCAGTTAATATCGTGCTCATGCCCCACCATTGCTAGAGCTGTTAGTGTTAAATACTTGAGTGTGCACATTGACGATGGACTAAAATGGGACAAACAACTCGATACACTAACTACTCGAACACTTCGTCTTATTCACATCTTCAAATCCCTCCGAGAATCCGCCAGTGCTGACATTCTCAATATGGTGTACTTCACACTATGCCAATCGATTATTGGCTACCTACTGTATAACTGTATGGGGTGGAGCAGCGAAAACTTATCTTATGCGAGCAGAAAGATCTCAAAGGGCTGTACTTAAGGTTATGTTAAGGAAACCCTACAGATACCATTGCAAAGTACTGACGGTCCGGCAGCTCTTTGTGATCCAATCTGTCCTGAGGATACACGCCCGTCTACCTCCATCGGATCCAAGCAAGCGTACATATGTTCCCCCAGGTGTACAGTACAAAACCTCATTTGCCAGACGCCAATTCTACATCTTAAGTCATCAAGTCTTTAAAAAAAATTCAGAAAGAACTAGACATAATAGACCTAAATAAATTTTATGTCAAATCAAAAACTTCTGACTGGCCTATACTGCAGGACTATATGAAAACAGAATCTTTGCTATCATGCATCGCTTGACCTATCAACCTCTTAAAAAACAAAAACACACAAACTCAAATACACATACACCCACAGTACACACCTACGCTCCCTTTCCACACACACACACTCACGTACCACACACCTCAACACTCACACATATTTGATTAAGACTAACTTTAATTATACATTTAAAATATCAAAATAGTCGACACACTTTCACTCTTGTAAAATTATAGTTCTATTCAATTTAAATTTTTGGCCGATCGCTGCCTCTTAAGATACAGGTCTCCTAGTTTAAGAGGCAGGGTTCATCATTATTTTGTATGCATAGACTTATTTTTGGTAGACATCTTCTGTGCACAAAAACTAAATCATATGCTTATTGTATTTTTTGTCACCTTGTTTTTGAACTGTGTCTGTGTGTATTATTTGGATTAATAAACAATTTTATTATTATTATTTTTTTTTTATTTATTAAAAAAAAAATACGAATAAATTATGTTATATATCACGAACCAGAATCACTTCATAATATCAAGCCCTTAATCCCAGGAGGGTTAGACAGAGAAGGAGGAGCTCGTGTTTACGAGTATGAACAGATGTATCAGTGTTTGAAAAAACATTCGGGGCAGTCTTTGGGGACACAGCCGATAGAAGTGAAAACTAAGTAATCTGTATCTGCTACGGGTTGTGCCCCGCGCACGCCTTAGTGGCGCTACGCCGTAGCGGATCGGCTACGAGTGCTACGAAGCGTTAGGTGACGGTCACGCGAGTTCCATGATTTTTATTAACCCAAAAAGTGCTTGCGCCTAAAGAAGTTTTCACTACAAAAATGTAAGGATCGTAACAGTTGGTGTTCCATTGTTTTTGCCTAACCCATAGGAAAATTATGACAATTATTTATTAGGTACCTATTGAAAAATTATGACAATTCAGTACTGTGCAGTCGAACAATAGTTAGGAAATTGATTTTATTCAAAATCATTTTCAAACGCATTAACCATATATTATAAATAGTTAGACAAAACTTAAAACTGTATCAAATGCAATTTTGCAACCAGGAAAACAAGTAGTACTTATCATTATAATTCAATCATTAAATTACCTTAGTTTTTGCTGTGCTGTACCCAATTATGCAATCACAATTTCTGTTGTAATATCGTTCCTGAACAAGTACAAGGTAACTTATTTCAATATTTTTAATTCAGTTTACAGTGAATCTAACGTAATCTTACAGGTTGATTAGTTATTGAATTTTGTGAGAAATCTACGCCGTACAGGTCTTTTATAAATCCTACATAAATCCAGTCGTTACCCGTGGACCCGGTGGGTCGACCCATTACCGGGTCCATGGGTAATTTTAATTACCCGTGGTTCCATAGCATTAGAGTTTGTTTCCTGGACTTCTGAGTATATCGATAGAAAACACAAATCCATAATAACAGTATATCATATCATATCCCACCGACCACGGGTAGCGAGTGATTGCATAATTTGTCTACGGGTTTTTTGGTTTTTATATTTTGGATATAGCTGCTGTAAACTGTTTCGGACCTCTTGTGACTGTCTTCCGTCTCCATCGCTAGACCTTCGATCACAGTCAAACTTCAGCCAGGTCTAAAGTTGTCAAAAAGATTTATGAAATAAGGTCATCTTCTTTATCGTGTGGTTAGTGCTTAACCCGGTGTCAGAGTTCTTATGCCTCCCAAGGTCCTCTGTCTTGGCTTTACATGCCGTCGAGAAAATATCTCTCAGGCATGCGGGTTTCCTCACGATGTTTCAGCAAGCGATGATTATACAATACGCACATGAATCCGAAAAATCAGAAGTGCGTGACTTTGATTTGAACACGACTATTTTCAATATAAAATGGGACAAAATTTGCGATACACGCTTTTCAATAAAAAATAATCATGAAAATCGGACTTCTCTGGCAAAAGTTATGCGTCATCATCATCATCATCCATAGTCCGACTTCACCCACTGCTGGGTGTACAAGGCCTCTCTATGTTTGTGCCAAGCTCCACCGCTCGTGTGCCAGTCTCATCCAGGATATTCCAGTCTTGGCAACAATATCGTCTGCTTATCTCACCTCTCTCACTGAGGCTTGAACTTGTGACTCATTGTTCGAAAGGCGGTAGCCGTCACCAACGGGCTATTTGTTCTAATGACAATTGGTGGAAGAAGAAGAGGAAAGATTTGCTTGTATGTTTGTGTGGTTACGATTTAACTCAAGAATTACTCAACCTATTTATTATAAAATTCTTTCACGATTAGAAAGCCACATTTTCACCGAGTAACTTATTAGGGTATTTTAATTGATAAAATCCAAATTTCCAGCCGGGTTATCACAACTTTCGCAGTCGAAGTGCTACTTTAATAATAATCTGAAAATTTCCAGCACCTCTGTCTACCGCTGCTATGAAGATGAGGGCAGTAATGTTGCTGATCGCAGTCGCCACTGCTGCTGCCAAGATCTCCGAGAACACTGATCCAGTCCCCAAGATACTGGAGGGCGCAACTCCTGCAGAAGTGCTGATATACCTCCATGACGTAGTGCTTACATCATACATGAGTAAAGATACCGACGGGCAAGGATGTCTCGGGTGCACAAAACGATGTCCTGGTGATATGCCTACATTTGAATCGGACGGAAAATGTGTTCCAACCACAGAAGATCCCTCAATTTATTTCTGATAAATAGAAGGATAATTTAATATAATCTAAAATAAGTACCTAGCAACGATTTTAAGGCCTGAATTCCTGCTATTCTGATGTCGGAAGAAATACAGTAGCAACATACGCGCCACTGATGTCAGCTTCGCTTAAATGTAGGGGTTTATAAGACGGATGTTTTTCTACATCGTTCTCACATAATTATGTATAATCTCAACATGAAAGATGTAACCAAGATTTTGTAACAACATTTTTGATTGAAAAGAGTGTCCATGGAGTTTCTTGCCCGTTCTTCTCCATAGTGATCTACGCTAGGGAATGGGCAACTACAGTACTTTCTCAAGTTATTATGCTTTGTGTCTGTTACTGTAGCTTTGATTTTTCTTTGTATTTTTGACATTCAAAAGAGCCGTAATGGTCTAGTTGAAATAAATGATTTGAGTTTGAGAATATTAGTTACTTAGGATTATTCACTGGTTTGATGGAACTATTTTCTGTTGTCTTATGAGAAATCAAATCATATTGTTGTAAGGACTGTTTCTTTGGTAGAAGGTTAGCTACAAAACTAACCTCAAAACTTGAACAGAAAATCAAAGAACAATAAAAACCCCACAAAATAAATAGTTCATTTTTATTTCCTTAGAAAATATGACATCTCCCCTCTTTTATGTCCAATTTATACTATCATACAACTTATTTTCATGCGCAACGGCGGTCCATAGAAGGATGGGCAATCTCCTTTAATGTACAATTACCACACAGCATTAGCACTGTGAACATTATTGCTAATTACATTATTTAATTTAAAGCAGTAGGTAGTCTATTTTTTTTTTGTAGTCGAAGTTGCTGCCAGTAAAGATCGCAATAGCCCTTTCCCTATATGTCTTCGAACGAACCAAAACCAATGTATTTATCGTTTTTCATTAGAAAAAATAATGAAGATAGTTGACGATTAAAATCTTAAACAGGCTTAGTTTTGGGTCCGTGGCTTAGGCCCCCAGTGGTCAAGGCATCTGTGACCGACGCCCCCGATTCGATTGTATTTCAAACTTAAGAACTTCAATAAATGTAGGTGGGTCATTAACCTCTATTGCAATCGTAACTGGCTGCAACTGTATACGTGAATGTTATTCCATATTTAAACTTATAAAGACTTGTACACACGACCACCAATCATGCTATACAAAACCAGTTCATGCGGATCCCTCATTGTACGGGAAATCTATACAAAGCAAAGCAAATGAAATGAATAAAATAAAGAAATGAATGAAGGAACTGTATAATTTGATGTGTCGCCGTGTGTCCTGTCTAGGAAAACATTGATAATTTTAGAGATAAAAAATAGAGACATGTGTCATGTTTATTTTTTATCACCATATTGTACGTGTAATTATTGTTTATTGCCCAAAAAGTCTGACAACCAGTCTAACCAAAGGGTAACCCAGTGCTAACTGGGTTGTGGAGGTCGGATAGGCAGTCGCTCGATCCTACTTCCTACTAATATTCATCATCATCATCAGCCAATTAAGGGGCTACCTCACGTCAACGACCTTGAGCGAGTGGGAGAGGTTTAGCAATAGCGTATACCCGTGCGTGAGAGTGGTCAGCGATACACTGCCGCCCGTCGCCCCAAGGAGCCCCGCACCAAGATTATTCGAAAAAACAACCCACCTTGATTTATCAAACACAATACGGATAAAAGCCGTATACTAATATAAAGGGCATTAAATTGTCTTTGAGATGATCTAAGTTTCATGCAAATACGCCCAATAGTTTTTGCGTGATGATCGTTTTTTTGCCGCGTTAGACATTACTTCACAAATTAATTACACTAAGTTATAAAAATATTTCTTTACATTTTCACATATCAAATTATGAAAGAAATGGTCTAGTATAACATATATTTTTTTTAAAGAAATTAGACTAGAAGTTAAGACGTGATGATCAATTTAAAAACACTAAAAGTCATGTGTCTGCGCCTTAATGTTCCCACTGCTGGGACACAGGCCTCCTCTCTATGAGCGGAAATGGGCTATAATATAACAAGCGGGCACAGTGACCCACAGCGTCCTACTAATATTATAAATGCGAAAGTTTCTGAGTATGGATGCATGTTCGTTACTCTTTCACGCAAGAAACTATTAAACGGATTTGGATGAAATTTTGCACACAGATAGTTTATAACCTAGATTAAAACATAGGATATTTTTTATCCTGGTAAGATACCATGGTATCTTGTCCCATGGGATAATTATCAAACTTCGCGCGAAGCATCAGAAGCTAGTGTAAAATACTGGTATTCAGTTGCATCTGGTTAGACCCGCCGACCTCAACATAGTTGGGAAAAAGCTATGCAGATGATGATGATGATTTGCTGTTAAGTTTCATATTCCGACGCCATTATGGTCTCTCTTCTAGTGTTCAGAATGTCAATCCATTACAAACTATTAGTGATGTTCTTTCGAAATACCTACTATAGTAAAAAGTCGTTTCCCAGCAATGATTTTTAAGTTACTTAGGTCCATGTTCACCAAAAAGATGACAGTCTGATTACCTAAAACAGCTGTTTAAAGCGCATTTTTGTATGGGAACATGTCACAGTGACAGCTGTTTTTAGATAATCAGACGGTTATCTTTTCGGTGAACATGGACCTTAGTTTGATGTACAGAATACTTAATTGATGGCTTTATTAAGGTTCGGTATACACTTTTGTCCTAACCTTAAGTCAAAACAAATAATAAACATGGTAATACCCCGTTGTCAGTGTTACAGGCATTTTCAATAACTTACCAACAGGTATCGATAGGTTGCTATCTCTGTCTGTTTGACATTTTGTTTACCGATCGATAGCAACAAAACGTCACAGAAAAGCTTTCTATGATTTTTCACTTTATTAGTGACTTTAATGGTCTAAAACTCTAGACCCTACTTGGTTAAAAATAAACTTCTGAATTGTTAAATTCGCATGCCACATTCATTAAAAACGATGCTACAGTCAATCTTATCGCAAAATGAATACAATGCTGTTGCAAATTAATAAAAATGCAAATTCAAAGAAATGCAATTAAAACTTAATTGTAATAACAAACATCGTGTTCGCTAAACATTAGGCTTTTGGCGCGAATTGCCTTTGTCTGCCTAGTTTGTGAGTAAGGCGAGGTCACACAGTAAGCGAGTGACGTTTACGTATTATCCAGTAATGGCGTTGTGGAGGTCATTTAGGCAGTCGCTCAAAATACTGGTATTTAGCTGATATTGGACTGGAGCCGACCCAAACATAGTTGGGAAAATGCTTGGATAATTTTACTTTCAGCCGATGTAAGACAAAAATAAAAAAAATCGAAACAGACATGGCAAGAATAGATATGAACCATAATAAATTTGGGTTTTAATTCCAGGGTGAACACAGGGCGTTTGGTGTGAGGTATTTGTGTGAGCTAAACACAGTTAACCTTTCTTCTTAACGATGCAAAATATGGTTTTGATCGAATGCTATAAGAACAAAGAAAAACAATTTAATCCGCCAATCGCTGTCAATCCAACCAAAGCCTCCCAGTTAACAGTAATACCTATAAAATTGCCGCAAATTGCACCAAGACTGAACATCTAGTAGTATGGTTATTGCTTAGTTTGTTGAGTAATGTATGCTCAATTGTTTATAAGGGCAGCGCACACCATCGCTTTTAATGTTCCGTACGCAATGGGTGGCTACGCGATCATATTACTAAAGCACCATTGTCATGGTTTATTACGAGTATCATCATCATCATCATCATCTCAGCCGAAAGACGTCTACCGCTGGACATAGGCACATACCATATATCTGGCAAGATTCTTAAGAGGTACATTAACTTTATTGCCTCTCCTATAGCCCACATCTGCAAACTTGCTATTACGGCTGGGGTCTTCCCTAGAGCTTTTAAGTTGGCGGTTATCAAACCTGTGCACAAGGGAGGGGAGAGAGACTGTGTTGATAACTATCGGCCTATCTCCATCTTACCTACTCTGTCCAGGATCTTGGAACGGCTTATAAACCGACGACTAATAAACTTTCTGGAAACCAACAATCTTCTTTCGCCTGCACAATTTGGTTTTCGTTGCAATAAATCAACCAACGACGCAGTACATGAACTTTTGCAATCCATCATTACCAAGTTAGATCAAAAGAGTAAATGCGTAACACTGTTCCTAGATCTTGCAAAAGCCTTCGACACAGTCTCTATCCCTCATCTACTCAGAAAGCTGGAACGGCTTGGTGTACGAGGTATTCCCCTAAAGTTATTGACGGACTACCTCACAGAAAGAAAGCAGAGAGTTCGGATTGACTGTAGGCTGAGCAACGAGGTTTGTGTCGAATACGGTGTGCCTCAGGGCAGCATTCTCGGCCCCACGTTATTTTTGGTGTACATCAATGACCTCTGCCAACTGCAACTACATGGTGGTACAATTTTTACTTTCGCTGATGACACCGCCCTCTTTTTTAGCGGACATAGCTGGGAGAATGTTTTTCATATTGCTCAAAAGGGATTTGACTAAGTCTGCGAATGGCTTCGATTAAACATATTAACTTTGAATGTTAATAAAACAAAATATGTCGCGTTTGCCCACAGGTCAAATCAACTGCCACCATCTTGTCTGAGTATTGCCTGTCATGCTTGTGTTCCTGGCACCTCTTTGTGCTCTTGTCCCACTCTCCAAAGAGTCAATGACATAAAATATCTTGGTGTCGTTATTGACCAACTCCTTACCTTCAAACCGCATATAAAGGCTCTGGTATCTCGTTTGCGTAAACTAATTTACATCTTCAAAACTCTTAGACACGCAGCAGATCGACGAGTTACCAAGATGGTCTACGATGCATTATGTCAATCCCTCATCGACTATTGTATTACCTCCTGGGGAGGCGCCGCCAAAACCCACATGATTGATGTCGAGAGGGCACAACGCGCCATTCTCAAAGTTGGCGCTGGACTTCCTTATTTATTCCCTGTAAGGCAGTCTTTTATTTTGCGTACAGTGCTAAAAGTACATTCCAAACTACAATACAGCCCGAATCTCCAAAAAGATAAGCGCCGAAAAGGTAGGGTGTGCAAAACTCAGGCTTGCAACTATTCTCACTCTCACAATTTCTACATATTTCTCGGACCATACTTGTATAATAAATTAAACAGCATTCTTACTATATACCCACTCACGAAATATAAATGTAAAACCTCAGTCACTACATATTTGAAAACCCTTGACTACCAGGAAACAGAAAAACTTTTAATCCCTCTCAGATAGACAATCTCTGTTGTCAAACCGTCCTCTCCGCTGCTCTTACAAACGATTATACTCTAACCACAGGTTTCCCTCAAACATGCTCGCACCAAATATACATAATGACAATCATCCTCGCACCACAGTCACCAAAGCAACCACATACACACACACACACACACATATACACACCTAATCACACTTGGTTCATACACACTCTTCAGCTACTCACACGCGTTCTAATATTTCCACAATAATCTTGTACTTTTTTTTCATATTTTTATTTTTGTATTTTTTTTTATTTAGCTTCCTGCACTTTTTAATATGAAAACCTATTGCTTTAAAAGTAGGTCATAGCAGGTGAATTGCAGCGGGAGGGCCCTGGTGACTTGTAATACAGGTTTCTATAGAGACCTACTTCAAGCACCAGTCTCTCACAAAGTTATTCCTTGCTCGTGCTCCACTGTACCCTTAGCATTAAGTAACTTGTGTAGAGAAAATAAATCGATATTTTATTATTATTATTATTCCCTTTATTCATTTTTTTAACAAATTTTTTACATTTTTAAATATTAACATAAAAAAATATATAAAAACATTTAAAAATATAAAAAAATGTAGCCCACCGGTATCGGGAACAGGGTCCAAGCTACCGGCGGTCAGGGCTCCAGAGAGAGGAACCTCCTAACAATACGAGCCGTGTCAAGGAGTACCGCTTTCTGAATCAAGCCCTTGATCCAGCTGCCTAACGAGAGCCTCCTCAGGTATTGGTCGAGGCTCTTGGCAATTAAGCCATGGGCTGACACGACTATCGGCACAATGATTGCTGAGTCCACTTCCCACATGTCGACAACCTCGCGAGCCAAGTCAAGATACTTGATTTGTTTATCTTTCTCGGCTTTCACGAGGTTCTCATCATGCGGGACCGTTATGTCAACAATCATTGCGCGCCGCTCTGATCGATCCATCACCACTATATCAGGTCTATTAGCTATAACAGTCCTGTCAGTGATGATGGATTGATCCCAGTACAGTGTGATACTGCCATTATCGAGAACTGGGTCGGGCACATACCTATAGTAGGGCACTTCCGATTCCACAAGATTGTATTTTAGAGCAAGTTGCTGATGGATAATCCTGGCTACAAGGTTGTGTCTATGCAAGTACTCTCCGTTAGCTAGACGAGAACACCCGGAGATAATGTGACGGATTGATTCGCCTGGACGGTGGCATGCCCGACATATGTCAACCGTACCGTCCTTCACAATAAATCTCCGGTAGTTTTTCGTCATCATAACTTCATCCGTAATTGCACAGACAAAACCTTCGGTTTCTCCGAAGAGGTCCCCGGATCGTAGCCAGGACACGGACGCTAGAAAATCTACATCAGGCCCATGAAGAGCCCGGTAAAAGCGCCCGTGAAGCTCCTTGCTCTGCCATTCTTTCCTGCGGTCATCAGTAGTAAGTACTACAGGTTTGCGCCAGTTCTCTTTAGCCAAGGAGAGCGGGGTGAGGCCCTTGTCCATCGCGACCACATCTCGATGCATCCCCACGTCAGCTTCTAGGAAATATTCCCTGAGACTGCATATCTCACGATTGTGGAGGGTCTTAGCGTTTAAAAAGCCTCGACCCCCACACATCCGCGGGACATACAGTCTCATTACCGAAGAACGCGGGTGATGCATTCGATATGCCGTCAACAATTTACGGACCTTCGTATCCAGGGCGTCTAGTTCTGTTTGAGTCCATTTGAGTATGCCGAAAGAGTACATTAAAACCGGCATGACCCAACCGTTGAAGGCACGCACCTTATTTCCGCCTGATAAAAGACTATTAAATACTTTTTTCAGGCGGCCAAAGAAGCGCTCCTTCAACGATTGCTTCATGTCGGCAACATTGATGCCCAACGCTTCCGACATACCCAAATACTTGTAAGTTTCGGTTGCTGAGAGGGATCTAAGATTTATGGAATCTGAGAGCTGGGTTCCCACAGATTCCACAACCTCCCCTCGCTTTACATGCATGACCGCACATTTGTCCACACCAAATTCCATCCTGATGGCGCTACTGAAGGTTTCAGTTACCTTCAGTAGCTCCATCAGTTGCAAATCGTTGGGGGCAAAGAGTTTCAAGTCATCCATGTAAAGGAGGTGAGATATAACCTGACCATCTTTCCGCAACCGATACCCTAGCCCTGAATCCTCCAGCAGCGTGCTAAGAGGATTCAAGGCTAAGCAGAACCAAAGTGGACTCAAACTATCGCCCTGAAATATACCTCGCTCTATCCTTATCGGCTCGCTATTCCTCTGGATTTGCCGACATCCTGGATAGCGAAGGACTGTCCTCCATTGCCCCATACACGACATCAGGAAAGTGCGCAGAGTTGCATCAACTTTATACAACTCTAGCACCCTCATGAGCCATGTATGTGGCACCGAGTCATAGGCCTTCTTATAGTCTATCCAACATGTCGACAGATCTTTTCGGGAACGACGAACCTGTTGACTAATGGCCATATCAATGAGGAGTAGCTCCTTAGTACCACGGGACCCATTCCTACATCCATTTTGGGAAGCAGACATGACAGAATTGTCATCAATATGTTTACTAATTTTAGTTCTCAAAATGGATGTAAGAACTTTATAAACTGTCGGGAGACACGTGATCGGTCTATAATTTTTGGGTTCCGTAGTACTACCCGATTTATGGAGCAGGTGGGTTATACCTGTTGTCAGGAACTCTGGCAGCGACCCCGACTCTAAGGCTGACTGGAATAGGGTCGCCAAGCGAGCATGCGACCTTGTTAACCATTTAATCCAGAAGTTGTGCAGCCCATCCGGCCCTGGAGACTTCCAATTAGGCAACGGACGGACTGCACAAGCTACGTCTTGGGGGCTGATAGTAATTGCCCCCATTTCTAGTACTGGATCGCACGCTCGCTCAATCACCCGAGTCCATTCACCCTCAGCATGGCTGACAGGCACCGACCAGATGCTGCGCCAGAATGAACACATTGCATCATCATCCGGCAGGCGCGTGTCAGCCACACCTTGGTCCGGTCGCTCCCAAGCCCTATAAACCCACCTTTCATCTCTTTGGAATGTGCGATTCTGAGTGTATCGGTCCACCCGCCGCTTATACCTACGAATACGGCTTGCCCATGCATACACTTTCTGCTTCAGGAAGTCGATGCGCTCTGTGACACGGGATATGTAGTCTCGAGGACTGATATCAGTCCCCGAGAACGCCCGTCTCACAAAACGCATCACTCTAGGGCGAGTATTGCCCTCCCTGAAGCAGATCAATTTGCCGATGAGTGCTCTGGCCCCACCAATACGTTGTTCAATCCTGTACTGCCATGCCGGTACGGCTGGTTTTGGTCGTGTAGCTCTGTCATCAGAAAATTTGACATGAGCTACACGACATGCCGCTACGGCCGCACAATACAGGATCGAGTGAACATCGGTGAGGTCTTCGCAGTTATCAAAATAATTTGACAACTGCGAATCCAGAACAGCCACCAGCATCTTATTTTTGTTATGCATGGGCAAATGAGGTAAACGTGGTCTAAGTTCGGGTGTCATGAACCGATATTCTCCAATCGCACCCTCCAAAGCTCTCCTCATATCCTCATTGCACTGGGTACTTACATTAGTAACCATGTCACTACTCACATCGCCATCACGATTTGGTATCGTGGTAGATAGTGGTAAAACCACAGCCTGCGACGGCGGCGTGGCAATGACATGACTACTCTGCATTTCAGTTCGCAAGCGATCAAGTACGGTGTCATCCAACATACGATTACGCTGGATGACTCGCACCTGATCCGACAGTCGTTGTGCCGACACGTTGACAGCTGGTTCAAGCACCTGAAACAGAGAGAGCATCCTAACACGGTACGCGGTCAGGTTGTTTCCCCCCTCTGTAGCCCCATAGTATGCGCGTGTTAGAAATTTTGTATATATGTGTTGATATGTACTAGATGTATGTAAGGACTATTCTTCGTTATTTGGTATTAAGGGGAATATAAATAATATGATTAAATCATAATACCATATTTATTTATTACTATTGCAAATACAATTAACTACTTACAGTAGTAGTCTACACTTTTCATAAATAATAATCACCATGAACAATAGGAGGTTATTATGTGACGAATTTAATAAATACAGAACATCATAATAACATTGCATCATATCTTAGTAGCATAATTCACAATAAAATATTATCAACAATAATTCAAAAATAATCAGAGTAATATCATACCTTAGATGTTAACGCCTTGAAAACCGAAGAGCAACTGCCCTACTCCGCCGAGTCTCCGCTCTTTTATACCCGTTAACAAACAAGTATGATTCACAAGCGTCGGTTGATTCAAATCAGTGTTTTACTTATAGAAAAATACGTTTCTTATAAAGATTCTTTAGTAAATTGATAAATTCATGTTAACAGTTGATTAATAAGTATTTAGACTGATAATAATTATTTTTATATGTACATCAAGTATTGTTTTTAAATATTGGACACAATAATAACAAGAACATAAGTTTCATTGACTTATTCTAACAATTGAATACAAATTATAAACAGATAGTTACATTTATAGGCATATCAAGTATTTATTTTAAATATCAGACACATAATTACATTTATATATCACGGCCATACTGACAAGTACTTCGCTCTCGAAGTACATCACCCCTTTTTTTAACCACTTTATTTTTTGTTTGCCAATTGCCTAGACGTGTCAAGTCCCCTCCACCCGCTGCTCGTGGGATAGACTTGCACCAAGCAAATGACCGACCAGCGGAAACAAATTTTTGTTTTGCCAATTGCCTAGACGTGTCAAGTCCCCTCCACCCGCTGCTCGTGGGATAGACTTGCACCAAGCAAATGACCGACCAGCGTAAACAATTTTTACTTTTCATAATTAAAAAAAAAATTACACGTTATTAAATAAAGTATTTATTTTAACATAACATCTCAACAATCAACAGTACAATAATGTATACGTAATCAGGTAAGGTATTATAATAATTATCCTAAGGAGTTACTGTGCCATTTCATTTTCGACGTTCAAATTTTCATCAATTAATTCACCCGGCCATAATCTTAATTTTTCTTTAGCTACTGAAATATTTCGTAAATTACCTAGGCCTTGTAGAGCAAAGCGATCATTCGGAAGGATGGAAGATATTTCATATGGCCCTTTAAATTTTGGTGCCAATTTATCATTACGCCTATGATTCTGTGAGACATACACTACATCTCCTATGTTTAAATTTAAGTTGTTACGACGAGTGGCGTCGAAACGTTTTTTGAATTTCTTTGCTATTTGTAATAGGCGTTGTCTAGCTATTTCTCGGTCAGCCTCTACGTTATTTCGATTTTGTCTATTATTTTCGTCAAGTACATCATCTAAACGAGCTTGGACAGATGGAATATTTGCGTCTACGCCGATAAGTAATCGCAAGGGTGTAAAGCCTGTGGATTTTTGTACAGTTGTGTTAATGGATTGTTGTACTTTCCACAAAACGTTCGGCCAATCTGACTGCTCATTGCACATGGTGTTAAGCATATCAGTTACAGTGGACACGTAACGTTCTACTTGACCATTACTTCTGGGAGTGCCCGTGGAAATCAAATGCTGTTCTATAATTAGTTCGTCAAAAAATGACTTTATCGGACCACTGCTAAAATTAGTTCCTCTGTCAGAAATTACTATAGAAGGAGTTCCAAATAAGGTGATGACATCGCGTAAAACCGGTACTAATTCTTGGGCATTAAGGGTTTTGAGTGGTTTAAGCAAACAGAACTTTGTAAACCCGTCTATTATTAACAATATATGTTTAAAACCTTCATTTGACTGGGTAAAAGGCCCTGTACAGTCCAAATGTATGGTATGGAAAGGTAGCGCGGTTTTTTGAATTGGGTGTAGGAAGCCTTGTTTAGGGCCGTGGTGACCTTTGCGTTTAATGCAAATTAGACAATGAGATATGTATTTTTTTACAAAACTTGTCATAGCAGGAAACCAAAAATGCTCACGTATTTTAGCGATGGTTTTTTCAAAGCCAACGTGACAATTTTCATCGTGGTAGAGACGCAAAATACTCAATCTTGTACCCTTTGGAATGTATAATTTTAATTCCCCGTTTGGTTTAACTTTGTAATAAAGTAAATTATTACGGACTACATATTGGTTTGAATCATACTCTCCTGTTTGTACTTTATGAATAATTGACAGCATTTCGGGGTCTCTTTGTTGTGCAAGTTCTAACCAAGATTGCGGGTCATCTATTAAATTTACTAATTTACTATCAACAGTCATGGGGACCTCAACAGGATTGCGACTAAGGAAATCGACGTGGCTTATATATTGTCCCTTTTTGTAGGTAATTTCAAATTGGAAATCCTGCATATATGTCCACCAGCGAGCTACTCGTGGTGATAAATCTTTTTTATTCATTGTTGATTTAATAGCGTTACAATCTGTGATAATTTTAAAGTTAATTCCTAGTAAATAGACTCTAAAGTGTTTCATGGCGTTGTAAATAGCCAGCGTTTCTAAATCATAAGAACTGTATTTGGATTCTGCAAGTGTAGTTCTTTTACTAAAATAAGCTATGACTTTAGAATCATTCTCGCATTTCTGGGTTAAAATGGCACCATATCCTATAGCACTAGCGTCAGTATACAACTCTGTTTTCAAAGCAGGGTCAAAGATTGACAACAACGGTCTAGATACTAAGTAATTTAGTACATAATTTCTCGCAATGTCCTGTTCAGAACCCCAATCCCATTTTTGGTTTTTCTGTGTTAATTTACTAATACAAGCAGTACGGGTTGCAAAACTTGGGATAAATTTTCTAAAATAGGAGGCCAGACCCATGAATTGTCGGACTTGCTTAATGTTACGAGGTATTGGTGAATTTATTAAGGCGGAAACTTTAGATGTACTTGGCCTGACACCTTCTTGAGATATTTGTCTACCCAAATACTCGATACAGTTAACAAAAAATTGACACTTTTTAGGGTTAATTTTAAAACCAGAAGATGTGAGAGCTGATACTGTTAGTTCTAAGTACTTTAAACCGTCTGTCTTCAATTGTAGAAAATGGAATTAGAATGTCATCCATATAAATAAGTAGGAAATCTAAATGTGAAACGGCTTTGGAAATTGCCCGTTGAAATACGGATGGCCCATTACAAATGCCAAATGGCATTTTGATAAATTCGTAATGTCCGTCAGGGGTTGAGAAAGCCGTGTATTTAGAAGAATTTTCGGACACTGGAATTTGATAAAAACCATTTCTCATATCTATCGAGATATAATACTTAGCTTTCCCTAATTTGTCAATTTGATCTTCGATAAGAGGAAGTGGATATGTGTCTCTTTCAATGATTTTATTTAAGGATCTATAATCAACGCAAAGTCTATCACTGCCATCTTTTTTTTTTACTAATATCACGGGGCTTGCAAACGGTGATACGCTTTCACGAATTATTTCGCTATCGATTAAATCCTGGATAATGAGTTTTACTTTATCCCTTTCACAAGGTGCCAAACGATAGGGGCGATAATTTATTACCTTGTCACTTTTTAACCTTATCCTTAATTCTCCTGTCGTGACTGACCCAGTTTTATTTAATATAGCAATATGTCTCTCAAAAATATCTATAATTTGATTTTGTAAATTTCCTTCTAAGTGAATTAATTTTGATTTTAACTCGGCCATTTGTATATTACAATAATCTAGCTGGAGCAAGGTATTTACGTGTAAGTTTACATTGTTAGGAGTTTTTCTCTGAATTTTGCTTCCTTCACAATCTGTAATTATTTCAATATCAGGGTATTCAACAGCATTCCTCCCAATTAAAAGGTTATAATTAATTGCTTGATCATTAACAACAAACAAATCAAGTTCAATATTTATATTATCGAATCTCACAGGGACCGTTATTTTACCAGAAATTTCCAATTTAACATTACCTATTCCTGTAAGGTATTTGAAACATGGTAGTATATTACATCTAAGTTGTTTAGCAATAGATTTTTTGATTAAGCTACAATTGGCACCTGTGTCTATAAGGGATTCAATTGGAATATCGTGAATAGACACAGCTGTAAGTTTTAATTCGCTTTGTCTAAAAAATTAACCTCATTTTTATTATTTTTAGTGTTTTCTATATCCGAACGTGCTTTATACCAGCACACCAACTCATTGTGACCGATTTTTTTACAAATGGTACAAGTAACTTTATCAGGGGCTTTATCTGGAGTATTGGTCCCTGTTTCAGATGGACGATTGTTTCTACGGCACTGGGCTTTAAGGTGACCTTTTCTACCACACGAGAAACATGTTCTTTCTTCGGGAGAGTTATTTCGGACCTCTAACCTTGGGCGTTTGGCTTTAATTTGTCCTGTTATACTATCAGAATCTTTTTGTTCTATTGGTCGTTTTTTGGTTTTAACGTAACTGGAGAACAAGCTTATGAGTTGAGAAGTAGTTTTAACATTACTATTGAAAGCAGCCATTCTAACATTCACATCGGTTATGCTACCACAGATCAATTCGATTAATTGGAATTCTGTAAATGATATTTTTGTATTACGTAGCAGTCTAATTTTTTCCCTAGCGTATTCGCAGTAAGCATCTGCAGAATCAGAATTGTACAGCACGGCCTTCGATAAATTTTCAGACAGGTTTCGTTTTTCTGGATACAAGTCTGTAAGGTCTGTACGGAAATTTTTCCATGTTCGGCCTTCAGATGGTACCCAAGATTCAAACCATAATAAAGCGGAACCTTTTAAGGCCTTACCGGCTCTTGCGACTGTTGTGGTACTGCTCCATCCAAATTCCTTTGATAGATCTTCGATGCTTTGACACCAGCCTCCCGCACCGCTGTCACTGGTTGCTGGGTCGAAGACCGGGAGTGCCACGTCATCATCAGCATGGCGACGACCAGCAACAGCGTCGTGGATTGCCTTGAGGAGACCTTCCAAAACAGCGGAATCCATTCTGAAACTTATAAACAATGTCTTAATAAGGGTGAAGTCAATCCCACTTCTGATGTTAGAAATTTTGTATATACAGTCGTGGTCAACTAATTAGGGACACTCTGGTTAAACCGAATTGTGAATTTATTTTTTATTTTCCAACGAGTCTAAACCATATTCCATATCTCTTACATGTAAGTATAATTAGTCATTTATGTGCCCGATTATACAAACAATAACAACTTATTAAACATTAAACCTCTTTACAGTATAGCTGATAGATTATCGTAGTGCTATTTGTTCAAATAATGCTGGCTGGCCATTTAATTAGGGACACTGAGATATTGCGTTCTATTTTCAAAATTTGAATCTCAATACTTTTTTACTTCTTCTCTTATTGTTTCGTGGTAGTTTTGGCGGCAATCCCGATATTTATTTTAAGTTTTGAAAAATATTTTGAAGAAAAATGGGTAAAAATAAAAGTTGCGATCCAACACTACGAAAAATTATCATGAAGTTTGTTGTCGAGCATGGTTGGCCATACCGAAGGATAGCAGAACATTTAAATTGTTCAAAAACTATGGCATACAATGCAGTGCAACATGTCAGACGCAATAACACAGATTTAAATGTGCCCAGAACAAAAAGATCGAGAGAAACAACTCCGCAAGAAGATAGAATGATAGCCAGGTTAGCTAAGAAAGATCCGTTTCTAGGCTCTATTTTAATTAAACACGAAGTGTTTGGGACAGACGAAAGAGCTGGTGTCTCAGCGAGGACCGTTCGACGACGTCTGGTAGAAGCAGGGTTGTTCGGAAGAGTGGCTCGCAAAGTACCGTTGTTGAAGAAAGAACATAGAAATGCTCGTTTGGCGTTTGCACGTAAATATGGACATTGGACCTACGCCCAATGGCAACATGTATTATTCTCTGACGAGACCAAGGTTAATTTGATTTCTTCAGATGGAAGGCAATACGTACGGCGTCCAGTAAAAGCGGAAATGAATCCAAGATTCACAAAAAAGCAGGTGAAACATGGCGGTGGAAACATTAAAATGTGGGGTTCATTTTCTGGACGTGGAGTGGGACCTGTGAGGAAAGTTCAGGGTAACTTAGACCAACATCAATACAAGGCAATATTGGAGGAAACGATGCTTCCCTATGCTGAGGAGCATCTCCCTATTATATGGACGTTTCAGCATGATAACGACCCGAAACATACCGCCCGTTCAGTCAAGTCGTTTCTTACCAGTCAGTCAGTATCGGTGCTAGATTGGCCAGCAAATAGCCCGGACCTTAACCCAATCGAGCACCTTTGGCACGAAATCAAGAAAAAAGTAGCCACTTATCGTACCACAACTTTAGATGAACTTAATGAAGCTTTTTGTGAGGCATGGGCAAACATTCCTGTCGAAACATGCCAGAAACTGATAATGTCTATGCCACATCGGTGTCAAGCGGTAATTACTAACAAAGGTTTTGCTACTGGGTACTGATTTTACACGAAATAAAATGGAGCTGTTAAAGATATTATAATACTGCAGATTATTAGTTTTGTTTAACTCTATTTTTCATTATAGTTTACTGTCCTTAATTAAATGTCCAGCTACAGAATTATACCTTAAAATTGAATACATGTTCAACCTTTGATATTAAATACTTTTTTCTATTTATTTATTCTTTTATTTACAGCCATTTAAAGCATAATAATCGGACCAAATTATGCAAATAATAGTTACTGAGAAATCAATAGGGTTTTATATTTGTATGTACATAACCGGTTATTGTTCTTCACTATCTTGCATGTCCCTAATTAGTTGACCACGACTGTATGTGTTGATATGTACTAGATGTATGTAAGGACTATTCTTCGTTATTTGGTATTAAGGGGAATATAAATAATATGATTAAATCATAATACCATATTTATTTATTACTATTGCAAATACAATTAACTACTTACAGTAGTAGTCTACACTTTTCATAAATAATAATCACCATGAACAATAGGAGGTTATTATGTGACGAATTTAATAAATACAGAACATCATAATAACATTGCATCATATCTTAGTAGCATAATTCACAATAAAATATTATCAACAATAATTCAAAAATAATCAGAGTAATATCATACCTTAGATGTTAACGCCTTGAAAACCGAAGAGCAACTGCCCTACTCTCGTGAGAGTTCGCTGCATCCCCGCAGGGGGGTGCGGCAGGCGGGTTATGGGCATTGCCCTTGGTCCCGCGGGATCCTTTGCACCCGTAGGCTTACGGGTGCCATCACTGGGGCGGCCGATATAGGCCTTGGCCTTGGCGAGCGCGCTGACGCCGCTCGCCTGTGTGTTAGTGTCGCATTGTGTGGGTAGAGGGCGCCGCGGTGTTAACCGTATCTTCACGCCGCCTCGGCGGTCTGTCACCGCCAGGTGGAACTCCCGGTGCCCCGGGAGAAGCCTAGCGGGTGATGACCAGCCAGAGGCGGCTGGGGCTGCCCTCTACCAGGAGAGGGGCCCCCGCCCACAGCGTTATCGAAGCTAGCCGATGCGCTCCGGGCTAAGGGGCCATGTATGTGAGTGTGGACGGTATTGTGTTATAGTAACACCGTCCATGTTTGTGAGTACATAGCGCGCCCGCGTCACTATGTATCACGTGAGTATGCTCGATTGTGTAGTCGTGCGGGTGTGAGGTGGGGGGTGGACGTCGTGCCTATATTAACTTAGAACACGACGTTTCACCGAGTGTGTGTAATGTGTGTGGAGTCTTTTTGGTGAGTGTGTCGCTTGTAATAAGATACATAAATAAAAGCGACGCACTCAGGGGTCAATCCGGTGGGGTGGCGTCCGTCACGTCCGCAACTAAATCTCGCGGTAATCGTCGTGGCGGGCGCCCCGCGTCAGGTGGCCTTGTGTGCCATGGCGCTATCATCTTGATGTGCGGCCAGGCAGAGGCATCGGCTCGCGCGAACATGTTGGACGCGAGGCGGCCGCAAAAGTCCTCCAGGCTCTCGATGCCGAGATCCCGTTTGACGACCTCGTTCCTCACGTAGCGAGGGGCTGCTACGATCTTCCTCAGAGTCATGTTTTGCTGTTTCTCAAGCTCCCTTCTGGACTTCTCGCTCGTGAGGGCGAGCCAGGCTGGAGCGGCGTACGTGAGCTGCGATCTGATGTACGTTTTGTACACGCTCAGCTTGGCCCGCAGCGGGAGTCGGGACGAGAGCACTGGGTGCAGCAGGAAGCGGGCGCTCCTGCCTTTCGCGATGACCGTGCGGACGTGTGGCGCCATGGTGAGCCGACTGTCGATGGTGACTCCTAGGTACTTGGCCTGGTGGAGCCACTTGACGTCGGCGCCTTGCAGTTTCAAGGGTGGTGGCTGCTTGTAGCCGCCTACTGTCAGCGCCTGTGTTTTTCCCACATTCACCGACAACCTCCACTTGTCGAGCCATTCTGGCAGCAGGTCGAGTACGCGCTGCAGCTTGACTGCCGCGTGCTGCACGTTGAGTGATGTTGCGATGTACGCGGCGTCGTCCGCGTACAGCGCGAGCGTGGTGTCCGATGTGGTTGGGATGTCGTCGGTGAAGCAGGAGTAACACCACGGAGAGACGCAGCTGCCCTGCGGCACTCCGGCAGCGATGGGATGGGCGCTCGATAGCGCCTTGTCAACCACCACCCTGTATGTCCTGTCCGAGAGGAAAGATGAGACCACCCGTACCAAGCGACGGGGCGTAGCTGTCTTTGACAGTTTGTACAGCAGACCGGCATGCCATACTCTATCAAAAGCCTTTTCCATGTCGAGGAATGCTGCAACCGCTCTCTCCTTCTTGTTCACCGTCGCCGTGAGCAGGTGCAGCACCCTCGACAGCTGGAGCGTCGTCGAGTGTTCCGACCGAAACCCGAACTGTTCAGGGCGCGGCTCGACGTGTTTCTTGAGGTGTCGCAGCAGGAGTTGCTCAAACACCTTGGAGGTGCAGGGGAGAAGCGTGACGGGCCGATAGCTCTCAGGCTTCAGCACGTCCTTGTGTGGCTTTGGCAGCATTATGACGCGCCCCTCTTTCCACGCGGCCGGGAAGGTCCCGGTGCGCAGGATCCCCGTAAACAGGCGCGCCAGGGCCGCGACCGTACGGTACGGCAGGTGGCGCAGCACTGTGTTGGTGATTCCATCGGCACCTGGGGCCTTTCTCGGCTTCGTCCCGAGGATGGCGCGTCTCACTGCACACGGAGAAAAGTAGGTTGGGTCTTCCTCTGGAGCTATCGGCGAAGCGAAGTACTCTCCAAGGTGCCTCTCGACTGCTGCGATGTGCTCGGTGTCCGAGCTCGGGTTTGGCTGGAACTGACGCTCCAGGTGCTCGGCAAAGATCTCCGCCCGGTCTGCTGCAGCGTACCTGGGTGCCCCGTCGCTATGTCGCAGCGGGCGCACCGGGGCTGGGGTGTTCGTCAGCGTCCTACAGAGTTTGTGTATCGACGGCCAGTCTCCCTCTATGGCGTCGATACGTTCCTCCCAGCCCGCGGCGTTGTGTTCCTGGAGCTTGGCCCTTACCTTCTCCGCCAGACGGTTGAGGTCGCGCTTCACTGTGGGGCAGCCGGTGTCCTGCCACCGCCTGCGTAGGCGCCTTCTTTGCTGCCCTACTCCGCCGAGTCTCCGCTCTTTTATACCCGTTAACAAACAAGTATGATTCACAAGCGTCGGTTGATTCAAATCAGTGTTTTACTTATAGAAAAATACGTTTCTTATAAAGATTCTTTAGTAAATTGATAAATTCATGTTAACAGTTGATTAATAAGTATTTAGACTGATAATAATTATTTTTATATGTACATCAAGTATTGTTTTTAAATATTGGACACAATAATAACAAGAACATAAGTTTCATTGACTTATTCTAACAATTGAATACAAATTATAAACAGATAGTTACATTTATAGGCATATCAAGTATTTATTTTAAATATCAGACACATAATTACATTTATATATCACGCGCATGACGTTTTCATTGTTTGATTGCGTCCATCGCATGCGCTGCACACTTCCGCCGGGAGCTGGGACCCTATCAGAAGCCGGTGGGCCTCGAGGTCCTAAGCCGTCCGGCGGCCGGCGTCCTCCCCGTCGACGAGCAGGTGGTGGCGTCGTGGGCGGAGAGAAATACTCGTCGCTCGAGCTCGACGCAACTGCCACGGCCGGTGTCACAGCACTCACGATGGTACTGGGTTCCGGCGGCGGCGGGGCGGAGCTGAGCGACGGGTCCGGAGGCGGTAGGCGTGCGCGTTGAGCTGCAGCTCTGGTCAACATTGTCGTTTCATTTTATTTGTTGGAGTTTTCACAAAATGTACATGTGACATTTATGTCATTACGGATCACAGATATTTTTTTACGTTTCTTCATGTTATCGATGGATTGTACTTATTGTTTATTTAAAACTATTTTATTTATAAAAACGGAGATGGTATTTGGTTTATTAAAATAATATATGTAATTATAAAATGCAAATAAAAATATTTTTTAAATGACAACGACTTGTTGACTCTCTGTGTTGCCAGGTTGTATTATAGGCCTCCCCCAAGTGTCGCCACATTGACCGGTCTCGCGTGACTCGCATCCAGCAGATTCCCGCAACCTTCACAAGGTCATTGGTCCACCTAGTGGGAGCCCTTCCAACACAACACTTCCGGTTCGCAGTCGCCACTCCGCTTTCAGCCCTAGCGGCCATCCGTTCTGCGAGCTATGTGTCTTGCCCAGTGCCACTTAAGTTTGGCAATTCTTCGGGCTACGTCGGTAACTTTGGTGGTCTTGCGGATGTCTTCATTTCTGATTCGATCATGCAAGGTAACTCCAAGCAGCCCTCTCCATTGCCCGTTAGGTGGCTTTAAGCCTTCTGATGAGGTCCATATGAGCGTCATGATTTAACAACTTTATTATTCCTCATCAAGAATTAACAATTACTTAATTAACACATAAGGGTAAGCGATCACAACAACAAAAATGTCTACCCGTCCGTTTGTCCGCCTGTCGCAAGGCCGTATTTTTTGAAAATTTTTGACGCTCTTCGTTGTATAATGTGTGAAAATATTGCTTTTCATACAGGCATCGAATTTCATCCAAACACTGTCTGCTTTTATTTTGTTTTGTTCTTTCAAGAATCGTATCGCCTTTGAATATAGAAGAATCGTTACCATAGATAATACACTATATAATACAAGATAGATGCGCAACTCTGGTTTTCGTTTTTAAACTGTGTACCTCAACTGTTAGATGGCACTGTTAGTTTCTGTTCAACCAAATAAATACAAAAAGTCATTTTTGACTACGGATTCGAACTTGAGAACTATTTATTATTCACAAGGCAACCGCTGTCACCGCTAGGCTATCTACCTCACTGACAAGTTGTCTAAATTAGCTGTTCTCTTTATGACACTTGTAAAACAGTCAAACAGTTGAAAAGTTTGTGTACTCAAACTCACAGATGGCAGCACTATCTATGAAACTTTTGTTTGACGCCAATGTATGGAAGTTTCACCCCCCTGATCGTTACAGAAGTATTCCTGGAATTAGTTGACGTTCTCCGACAAAATATCGTAAATGTGCGCCTACCCTAGTTTAACTTAAACTTAATTTAAATGTTAATATCACGTTCACTATTACATTTCAGTTTGTATAAATTATTTCGTGTAACTGTAGTAATTTTGAAACAACACAGTTTCAGAGTTATGCGTACCTGCTTATTCCAAATAAATTTTTATTAAATTATGTTTTTTTTTCTAAAAACAATTGGTACACAAAAACGGGTATTAAGGGGCCGGCGGAGCAAGCGTTTTTCATACTTGCGTAATACCAAAATAATATGAAAATCAAACATATTCTGAAGGTAGTGTGTATATATTTCGATTTTTTGATTGGATTACAGAATATCTATGTTCCCAAATAAATATTTTGAATGGACAATGATATAAGACAAGATATTATTATGAGGAATTTAAAATTTCTATAGAAAATTTATTTATCTCATAACTCTTGTTTAAATCAGTGTCCATTCAAAATATGTGTTTGGGAACCTATACATTCTGTAATCCAATCGAAATAAATACACACTACCTTAAGAATATGTTTGATTTACAAATTATTTTGGTATTACGTTTGTATGAAAAACGCATGCTCCGCAGGCCTCTTAAGCTGCATCTGGTTAGACTGGAAGTCGACCCAACGGCAAAGGCTAGGCAGATGTGCGTTCCTATGGTATAATTTCAACCTCCAAAAGAGTGAAGCCGATTGATTGTAAGTAGAGAGTGTAAAATCTGCCTGGCCTCTTCCCAACTATGTTGGGGTCATATATTTCTCAAAATTTGCTCATTAACAAAACAAGTAAATCAACCAATCAAAACAACAAGCATTGTAAATAACATTTATTTATCAATAATTCAAGTAGTTTTTTTAAGGTTTATACAGTGAAACTTAGTTAAGTGGAGAAATCTCCATAGCTGGAACTCATGCTGAGGTCCCGACATTTATGCCTGGATATCTGAGACACTGAGTAAGTAAAATACCTCTTTACTTTAAGTGCAACCAATTTGCAGGTCCCTTGAATGTCCCAGTTATTCAGGTTTCACTGTACATACATAATTATATGTCACCGTAAAATTGTCAAACACGTTAGATTGTAATCTCTCTAGCGATATTGTAAACTCTCGAAATATTACACCGTAAGGTGACATATGTATCGCTCATAATTCTGAGAAAATGTGGCCAATTATCAAAGATACGTGGGCCCATACAAAAGATGCTTTGTTGCAAAAGCTTTGGCCACAGTGCGCTGCTTGTCTTTCTGTCTGGCCCTAGTGAAAAAGTCAAACAACATAATGGTGTATAAATAAATAAATTAACTAGAAAACATTGAAATACACAGTGATCGATTTGCCATGGTTTTTTCCCATAAGACTTTATAATTTATGACCATTTGGAAATGTAAATTCTAATTTCTAACAAGTTTCATAGTTACTGTTTAGGCAACCAATTCCATATTCGGGTGTAAACACTGTTGCTGTGATACCTACTTCCTTATTACATGGTATTAGAAATGAGGAAACTCATTTTAAATTACTAAATTAATGTTTACAAACATTATGTAGTGTTAAACATAAGTAAAATATAACATTATTATTCAATGGATATAAGACACCATTGCGGTAAGTTGGTTTTTACAAACGAGTAGACGAATGTAAGACGAGTTTGTAAATACCAATTTCTGCACGTGTGTCATACAACGTTTTCAACACATTTGCTAGAAAATTATTAATTATATTAACCACGCTATAAATTTTTTGTAAATCATTAAATAGCGCTCTCGCGATTTTGGCGGTAAGAAACTGTTTTCTGCAATTTGCACCTCATTCAAAATATCAGTCGGAGTGGATTCCATATTAACATCCGATTCCTCGCTTGAACTGATATTATTGTTTTGTTTATCAGTCGGAAAGTCGCAACAATCTTTGACGTTTCTATGAAAATGGCGCAAATTTTCAAATGGCGCCACATGCACGTGGTGAAAATCAATTTTCACCACGTGCATGTGGCGCCACTGCATCTTTTGTCTCACTTACTCTTTCGTATTAAAGTGAGACAAACGTATTGAGCAAAAGCACTTCCAATAAGGTTCGATCAGTCAGCTTATTTATTCTCGAGATGTGAAACTCCTTGGTGGAATACTTTTTTTATTATAAATAAAAAAAAACCGTAAAGAAAACGCACGGTGCTATACAAGGGGGAGTGCGGTGAAATAGGTACTCAGGTGAAAGTACCTATTTTACCGCACGGTCCGAAACGTATACGCACGGTCCGTTGTGTGGTGCGTAATTTTTAACTTTCGAACAATGTATACGTTTCGGACCGTGCGGTAAAATAGGTACTCTCTCCTAAGTACCTATTTTACCGCACTCCCCCTTGTATAGCACCGTGCGTTTTCTTTACGGTTTTTTTTTTATTTATAATAATATTTTTTTTGTCACCGACTTCTGAAGCTAGTTATTTTTCACATTTTGTTTTTTTTTGAATTCGGTTTTATTTTTTGCAAAAAAGTTTTTATTGTACACTTTTTAGTGGTTCACATGTGCTTGGTACATAATAATGTAAAGTGCATACCGTTACAATTACAACAAGCCCAAACACGACTAGGACACATTGTCTCATTATGGAGTTCCGGTGCCAGACTCTTGGCTTCATCATCAGATCTGATGGTAGAATGGTTCTTTTCAAACGCAAATCCTTCATTTGTTGTAGAAAATACCAAAATCGTTGTACGTTATCTTATAAAATTTGAAGAGTTCCTTCGATTTCGCCAAGATTCTATCATCAGATCCGGACTTGGTGACTATGGGACCATTTGAAAAGTATACCCTATCCAATAAAAAAGAATTTTTCAAATCGGTTTGGCAAGCGATGGAGATATGCGCGAACAAACATAAAAAAAAATTGAAACGTCCGAATTGAGAACCTCCTCCTATTTTAGAAGTCGGTTAAAAACCGGCCCTTAGAAAGAAACAAAAGAAAAAGAAAGAAAACATTTATTCGGCACATGCCATAAGCGCACACAACAAATAAAATAAGTAAAAACAAAAAACTTAAATGTACACTGTAAAACTAAAAACTAAAAAAAAGAAAACATTGTCACAGAGGTCACAGTCCAGACACTGGGCAAGTAATATGAGGACCATTCAGATTAGAGTGGACCTGTCCAGTCAGCGCAAGCTTTAGTCAGTTATTGTGGAGGCCGAGTATAAGTTCTAAGTCAAGACGAACAGGGTAGGTCGCTTATAGTACTTTACTGCCAGAAAATCGTTAAAACCAAAGAGAAATAAAAATAAAAAATGTCTCACATTCATAATAATCAAACAAAAATAATAATACTTAACAAAATAAAAGTCCGTAGAAATTATTAAACGCCACTATTTACAATAATTATAATAAAATAAGCCTCGACCAACATCTTAGGAGGCTCTCGCTTGGCAGCTGGATCAAGAACTTGATTCCAAAAGCAGTACTTCTTGACACGGCACGTATTGTTAGGAGGGGCCTCTCTCAAGAGCACTGACCACCGGCAGCTCGGACCCTGTTCCCAGCGCTAGTGGGCTACTGTTTTTTTATATTTTTAAGTTTCTTTTATTTAGTTTTATTAAGAAATATTGAAAATAAACATATTTAAAAATGTAATTCATATTTGTATGGAAATGAACAAAAGACAATAATAATTTAAATATACTTAACACGGCAAATATTCATTTTCAAATCATTAAATGTTTAAAATAGGAACTTATAATAAACAAATCAAGTATCTTGACTTGGCTCGCGAGGTTGTCGACATGTGGGAAGTGGACTCAGCGATCATTGTGCCGATAGTAATTGCCAAGAGCCTCGATCAATACCTGAGAGGCTCACATTAGACAGCTAGATCAAGGGCTTGATTCAGAAAGCGGTACTCCTGGACACGACTCGTATTGTTCGGAGGTTCCTCTCTCTGGAGCTCTAACCGCCGCGCGCCGGTAGCTTGAACCCTAACAGCAAGGTTATTAGATGAGGAAGCGAGCTTGACAAATGAAGAGGAATCTGAGAGTGCTTTAGTAGTCATGAAACTTTCTAAACCACAAAGAAAGTGTAGAAACACAAGAGGATCCCAATGATGTAACGTACCAGCCGTCACAAAGAATTTATGAAGATGATGAAAGACATATTACATTGAGACCTAGAAGGAACAGAAATGAAGAAGCAAATTTTATTGAAGTTGAAATACCCAATACTTATGAAGAAGCAATAATTAGTCCAAATTCTCATCTATGGATGAAAGCCATGGCTGAAGAGCTTCAGTCACATGAAGAAAATCAAACTTGGGTACTGACTGATCGAACTGAGAAGAAGCATGTCACTTGTAAATGGGTGTTCACCATAAAGAAGAATAAAGATGGAGAAATAGTACGATACAAATCACGACTGTGTGCACGAGGATTCACACAAGTCAAGGGCTTGGACTATAATGAGACCTTTTCCCCCACTAGCAGGTACGATTCCATCAGAGTGCTGCTTAGTATTGCGAGAGACGAACTGCAGATCGAGTAATTTGATGTGAAGACGGCCTTCTTATATGGTCAGCTCTCCGAAGAAATATATATGGAGGTGCCCGAGGTATTGGAAACTCGGTCTTCAAAAGTATGTAAGTTAATTAAATCTATATACGGTCTTAAACAATCTTCGAGATGCTGGAATGAGAAGTTTTGTTATTTTCGAACTACATATGGTTTTAAACCGTGTCCATTTGATAATTGTGTATTTGTAGGATATTTTAAAGGTGTCAAAGTAATATTAATTCTCTATGTTGATGATGGATTACTATTGGCCAAAAGTAAAGTTGTTTTGTCTGATATACTAAATGATCTTAAACAAAAGTTTGAAATTAAAATTTTAAACTGCAATTCATTTATCGGTATGGAAATAGATAGAAAAAAAGATTGCATAAAAGGATAAGTCAAAAACATTATATTAAGACAATAATAAATAAATTTAATTTGTCAGATGCTAAAAGTAGTAGTAGGTACTCTTGCTGATGTAAATGTACATTTGTCTAAGATCACAAGTAAAGTGCCTGATAATTTCGCATATTGACAAGCAGTGGGAGCATTGTTATTCTTGTCATCTGTATCTAGACCTGACATAGCATATGCTGTGAATGTTGTTAGCAGGTATGTCAATGACCCTGGTCCTTCACATGTTACTACTGTGAAAAGAATCTTACGTTATTTAATTAATTCTAAAGATATGTCTATTGTTTATAAAGGTTGAATTAGTTGGCTACTCAGATTCTGACTTTGCAGGTGATTTGTACACTAGGAAATCTAATACAGGTTATATATTTTTAATGAATGGAGGTCCTGACGCTTGGTCTAGCCGTAAACAAAATACTGTGGCGTTGTCCACAACTGAGTCGGAGTACATGGCTGCTAGTGAAGCCACTAAAGAAATTTTATGGCTTAGGCAATTTCTATGTGACATTGGGGAGCCACAAGGCTCAATTACTTTAAATGTTGATAATCAGAGTGCTATAAAAATGATTATGATAAATGATATTTATTTTGCAAATTGGTTTTCACAAACACTTTTACACGTCCTTATTTTTTAAACTAGATGGGGCCGGTGTTTCGTACCTGACTACTCTGAGAAGAAACAGCCGAAACAAACTCAGAGGTCATAGTCTCTTTTAAAGTCCAGACAATCTTGTTCAACTCACATGAGAACCATGCAGATTAGTGTCTGAGATGGTATTTTGAAGAAAGAACCATACAGATTTGAGTGGACCGGTCCAGTCAGTGCAAGCATTTGTCAGTTATCGTGTAGCTCGACTTTTAACTCAAGGAGCTCAACGAAACGACGAACAATACCAAAGAAAGGACATTTGGGTAGGTCGCTTAAAGTACTCAAACTGCCAGACAGTCGTGAAGAAAAAAAAAACCTAAATGACCCACATGGTCCTCACATTCACAATAATGAAATAAAATAAATAATAATTTACAAAACGAATGTCAATAAAAATACTGTATTATGTCAAAAAACAAACACACACACATAAAATAAACAAAAAACAAAGTAAAAAATAATAAAATACTGAACTAAGTATTCATGTCAAATCAAGAAATGTCACAGTCACAAAGTAAATATTAATGTCAAATACACACACATAAAATATTAAAAAATAATGAAGTAAAAAAAATATAAAAAATACTGAACTAAGTATTCATGTCAAACGATTCAATGTCACAGTGTATAAAAGAAAGGAATAAATAATAAACCAGCGAAGTCTGAAATTTCGACATTCACAGAGCAAATTTCATTGGAGCAGCTTATATTGCTGTTATATGTTATTTTGTGTATTTTGTCTGTGGGCCATAGTTGCCTGATAATAAAATGATTATTATTATTATTATTAACCCCAGGCCTGTTTATCTTCGAGATAGTGATTAACATGATAATAGGCTTTCAGGCATAGCTTCCGTTTTATAAACGATTTGAATTTATTTAGGCTTAGTGCCTGAATATGGTTCGGAAGTTTATTGTGAAAACGTATACATTGGCATCTGAACGTACCCCCTATTTTTTTGAGCCTCGTTGCAGGAACAACAAATTCGTGTCTGTTCCTCGTATTTATGTTGTGGATATCACTGTATTTTTTTAAACAAATTAATATTTTTATGTGCGTACAAAAGGTTTTCATAAATAACTGAGAGGGCACAGTAAGAATATTAATCTCTTTAAATTTTTCTCCGAGCGAGTAACTGGAACTTAATTTATGAATAGAACGAATAGCCCTTTTTTGCAAAACAAATATTGTCTGAATATTGGCGGCATTGCCCCACAAGAGAATACCATACGATTAACAACCCTGCGTTTCATAGAAGAAGTAAGCACATAGACATGAAATATAATTTTATCAGAGAGAATGTTGCAAAGAAAATTGTTGATATTAAATATGTTGAGAGCTCAAATCAGTTGGCTGATTTCCTGACTAAAGCTTCGCCTGGAATTGAATTTAATCCAATTAGGGATAAGATGATTCGAAATGTTTAATGCAACAATTTATAGTTATGTAAGATTATGTTCAAATATAAGAATGTTTGTTTTCTGTTTTAGTTATAGGTAAATGAAAGTATTATGTATTGAATTGTTATATCTACCTTATAAATTTAAGTGGGAGTGTTGGATATGTAAACTTATAAGATAGATGGTGGTTCCATTATCTGACACTGGCTCTCTAGTCTTTGCTTTTGGTTTTTACTACTAATTTTTACATTATAATATATCGTGTTTCTAAAAATCTAATGCGAGTTTGATTGAAATACTGTCGAAAGTCCAATAAATACTAACGAGAAAATAAACAAAACAAAAATGTTACTGCGAAATTCTGAATAAAGATCTAAAAATCTTCAAAAACCTTCCGTCTTCATTTATCATAAATCTTCAAAGAATTTTTCCAGAACTGAGGGATCTTCTGTGGTTGGCGGACATTCTCCGCTCGGAAATGGATTCATTTTACCAGGACATAGGTTTGTGCACGTCATACATCCTTGTCCGTCGGTATCTTTACTCATGTATGACGTCAACACTACGTCATAGAGGTACATCAAGACTTGTGCGGTTGTAGCTTCTTTCAGAACAGTGGGGACTGGGTCAATGTTGAGGGAGATCTCGGCAGCAGCAGTGGCGACTGCGATCAGCAATATTACTGCTCTCATTGTAGAGACTGAAAACAGGACACCTGGAAGATTTAAAATAGGGTACATGACAACGAACATCTAATTAGTCCGTCGTTTATTTATCAAAAAATATTTGACATTTTTTTTCGTTACGTAAACCAAAATTGACGAAGATACGACGCTTTTAAAATGACTCCGTTACGCTATGGTATAATTTTAGTGAGTCCTGACGTCACAAGCCCCCCCCCCACTCCCGACTTTTGATGCGTTTTATCAGATGTCAATATTCATTGCCTTACCAAAACAAAAAAAATACGTGTCCATTATTTTCAAATACTCTAACTACGGACTTTATGCAATTTTTTAAACTGTTATGCATATTTTTCTCAATTGGGATATCCTACTCCAATTCTTGTCATGTATAAATTTTACTTTGTAACTAGAACTATTATGATGCCGTCATGTCACGTTGAAGAATTAGTAGGTACTAGGTAGTTATTTTTAACTTTTAATTTCTTAACGGTTATTACAGCGAAATCAGTATACACACATACAAGAAAAAAAAGAAGTCGGTTGAAAAAGCTTTAAATTTCCTTTCATCCAAAACAACCCAAAGTAGGCACTAAGTTATCGTCAAATTGTTACAAAATAGCTCTATTAACTTAACACCTATTTCAAGGAATACACGTAATGTCAGATCACTGTTAGAATTTAAAGTGATAAATAAAATAAAGTTTTCCAATAGTTACCTTTTAATTGTTTCACAAATGGCACAGTAGTTACAATAGAAATTGTTTTTCTTTGATATTAGAAGTATTACATTGTTATTACGTAAATTAATATTGTAATAATGACACACAAGGATAACGCCTCCCGGCCACCAAGTTGCCAAATGCCGTTTCATGTGGGTTTTACGTCTATTTATATGCCAGTGTTAATTGTAGTATATTTACCGTGTTGGTACATCAATATTGTTGACGACTCGAATGGCGTAGTGGTAGTGAGGCTGCCTTACGTTCATAGGGTTCGAATCCCGGGAGGAAAAAATGTTTGTGTGATGAGCATGGACATTTGTTTCCGAGTCATGGATGTCATGGATGTGACATATAAATGTATAACTAGCTGACCCGCGCAACTTCGTATGCGTAAGACGAACCAACAGTTCCTAAAATTAGCGCGTTCAATCAACCAAACAAACAAACTGCAGCTTTATAATATTAGTGCAGATTCAAGTAAGTAACAATTTATTTTCTCTCGAATAGATTTACATTTATCGCCAAAAATTCTACTTATGTTTTTCCAAATAAGGGCTCTTCCCTCGACTGCCTTACGTTTCTATCCTTAGGCACTCGACGATATCATACTCCAGCTAGGTCGAATATTCTCATCAAGTGGCATGACATGAGCCGCGACACGTTAAAGCTGCTTCAAACTGTTGTGAACCTCTCGCATCTGCCTTCCTTCTCCAAAGTCAGACTTTCGATGGTAGTCATACTCCAGGCAGTTCAACACAACGCGATGTAGATGCTGTAAACCAGCTATACTCAACCTGCGGCCCGCTTGTGGCCCACCGGGCCTTTGTTATTGGCCCATCTGAAGCTACAAATATTAATTGTAAACCATTTTAAATTTCACGCCCATCAGAGAATGAGTTTTTCAGAACGGGAATCTGAGGTCATTGAAATTGAAAAATATGTTCACAGTATCAAAAAATATAAATGTCTTTGTGAAAACTTTTTTTTTCATAATTAAAGTAACTACATCGTTTACTTGGAATTACGTTTTAATTCCCAAATAATTTTTGCTTGCCTTCGACACCATGACTAAAACATGCTTGTGGCCCCCTATAAAAAAAAAGGTTGAGTATGGCTGCTGTAAACTCTTGAAAACCTATTGCAAATTATTTTCGTCTCCAAGCCTCCATCATGAGACCTTCGATGACAGTCATACTCCAGCTATTTCTAAAGTTCTCATCAAGGTGCATTAAGTGAGCCCAATGACGATATAGCTGCTGTAAACTGTTGAGGATCTCTTGCAACTGCCTGCAGTCTCCATCGTTAGACCATCGATGGCAGTCATACTCCAGCTAGGTTTAAAGTTCTCATCAAGGTGCACGAAATGAGCCTTAAACACGATAGAGCAGATTTGAAGTGTTGCGGACCTCTTGCGACTGCCTTTCGTCTCCATCGTTAGACCTTCGATGATACTCATACTCCAGCTAGGCCTAAACTTTATATCAAGCTGCTTGAAATGAGCCGACGAACGATATAGCTGCTGTAAACTGCTTCGGACCTCTTGTGACTGTCTTCCGTCTCCATCGCTAGACCTTCGATCACAGTCAAACTTCAGCCAGTTCTAAATTTGTCAAAAAGGTTTATGAAAAGAGTCCCAACACGATTTTCTTCTTTGTCGTGTGGTTAGTGCCTAACCTGTAGTACAAGTAATGTTCATTTGACTCCATAAAAACTCATTTTATCGAAAATAACTGTCAAATTTATCTTATCGAGTCCTATCGATTCCTACGTACTTGTAATGTATGTATTAAGTATGTACTGCTGGTGTCAGAGTTTTTATGTCGCCCAAGGTCCTTTGTCTTGGCTTTACGTAGTATTAAGAAAGCATTATGAAAAACAGGCTAAAAAAGAGTTTCATGAAACTTGCTTACAATACCTCTAAGCTTACAATATCTTTACATTTTTTTTTGCAAAAGTCGGATTGATGGGGACTTTTGACATTTCATTTGTAATGGTATTTCACATTTGTTTTTAGTAACATTTGGACCAATTTTTAGCTCTATGCGAGCTATTGTAACCTTGCATGTCTTATTTGACTGGGCTATTCGGCAAAAGGGAGAAATGTGGATGGGTACATTTTGGCTGAACTAAGCTTTCAGCTGTTTGTAATACTAACAAAATGTAGATCACTGCTTTTCGAAATAAATGAATTAAACTTTCCTTAACCATCATATCAGCTACCTTTTGGGATCTTCTGTAGTTGTTGTAGGCGCACCAACTCCGTTCGGGAATGTATACAATTATTATTATCCCTGACCATCTTAGACATAATTGTCTTCGAAAAGAACTTCCCAAATTTTGGGATCTTCTGTAGTTGTTGTGGGCGCACAAACTCCGTTCGGGAATTTATTCATATTACCGGGACATCTTTTGATGTGCCATATGCTTGCTTGCAGTATTACAATGCTGTCTCGTCTATGGGTATCTCTTCTAATGTACGACGTAAGCACTACGTCATAGAGGTACAGCAGCACATGCGCAGGAGTGGCGCCCTCTAGTATCGTGGGGACTAACTCCGTGTTCTGGGAAATCCCAGCAGCAGCAATGGAAACTGCGATGAGCAATATTACTGTCCTCATTGTAGTGATTCGAGACCGGTCACCTGGAAAATTTAAGATTTTTCTCAATTTACCATGGCCAGAGGCTAAGCGTTGCGATACAACATGGCAACGCCTCCAGTTTCTAAGGGCCATTTAGCAGTTGACATCGTTGAAGCGTTTTTGACGCCATTTTTAGTGTTCTTTTGGAAGTAAGTCGGTTATTTTTTTATGCAAAATGGTATTTTTATTTAACCCACTTTAGCGAAAATAATATATACAACACAAATTCTTGTCATGTTAAATATTGTGCATGTATGTGCATGCATTAAGTCATTAACATAGACAAAGAAGAAAACATACGTTTGATAGAAAATAATTCCTAACTACCCAGGCTAAGTTAAAAATTACCATTAAGAATTTAAAAAATCGGACCAGTAATCACAAAGAAATCGGTGTACAGTCACGAACATAAATATGAAAACAAATTTTAAAAGCGTTTTTCTCGTACTGTTCTGATTCAATTTTCATGTTGTTACGAGTGGAGCGACTGCATAACAACCCAGTTAGTACTGGGTAATACGATACCACTTGGTAAGACTGGTTGTCAGACTTTTTGAGCCACTCACTACCTGTAACGACTGTAAAAGATGTATAAATGGCAGCCGGGACCAACAACTAACATGCTTTCCGAGGCACGGAGGAAACTCGGTATGTAGGGGTGATCGCCCATCCACAGACTAACCTAGGCAAGCACGGCTTAACCTATAGAACACGACCCGAATAGAGAGGTCAATTCTGTACATGAAATATATTTACAAAATAACTATCGGGGGGTGATTAGTGATCGATACTGATGCCAAAAATGCAATCAGTAAAATTTTTGTCTGTCTGTCTGTCTTTCTGTCTGTCTGTCTGTCTGTCTGTATGTTATTTATAGAAAAAAAAACTACTCGACGGATTTTAACGAAACTTGGTACAATTATTCTACATACTCCTGAGCAGGTAATAGTATACTTTTCATCACGCTACCATTAATAGGAGCAGAGCAGTGAAAGAAAATGTTGGGAAAACGGGAGAAGTTACTTGGTTTTTTTAGCTTCCGTCGCGTGTGCAGCCTTAATGGTTAAAGCTACATAGAAATCATGTATAACGGAAATATTCCACATAAAATTATATAAAAAATATCCCAAGACAGCATATGTCTATCTTTTATAGTTGACTCACAATAACACGTGTAACTCCCGATAGCTTAGCAGTTCGGAGATTTGTTATTATTATATTTGTTTACTCTTACGTTTATAATATTCTCACTCAACCCCAATTTTGAAACTTCACGCGGGCGAAGCCGCTGGCAGAATCTAGTATGTATAATAAGTATGTATTTACAAAGAAAAAAGTATATATGTAGTATATCAACTATCTAGTGTCCACGACACAAGCTTTGCTTAGTGTGGCACTAGGTGGCGCTGTGTGTGTCCAGCGATATTTATTTATTATTTATTATCAACCCGAGCAGCTGTTACTGTTGCAATTTAAGAAACTAAATTAAATATAAGTATTGTGTGAGTGATACTAACCTTGCAATTGTTTCACAAATGACTTGGGCACAGTACAGTTGAAGTTTTGATTAAATTATTAATACGTAAATACTCGTTTGTATAATACACAAGGATAATGCGTCTTCGCCTTCAAGTAACCAAATGCTATTTAATGTGGTTTTAACGTCTATTTACCGAGTAGACATTTTTTTTATTTAATTTTTCCTTATTTACAGGATTATTGGTAAGTAAGTATATTCGTATATTTATTTGCATAAAATGTGGTTTCTAAATGATGTTATACAAACAATGGGCTAATTTCTACCATCAATAAATTTCAAATCTATTTAGTCCGTCAGTAAGAGTATTTTGTCCATGTTTTTTTTCCTCGTCATTGCGATCATTTTTTGTTCTGGACCGACACCGTAAAATACCAGTATTCAGCTGCATCCAGTTAGACTGGAAACCGACCCAAACATGGTTGGGAAAAGGCTAGGCGGGTGACGAAATTTACTTTAAATACCTTCATACCCTGTATACGATTCAAGATTCTTTTTGCAGCTACCAGTACAATGTTTCGAGTGCGTTACATGAAGCCGCAATCCTACTGAGGCGCACGCTGTGCACATACTGCGCATTTTAGCTGCGTGGATTCATTTGTTTCACAACGAGGAGACACGTTTCCACTGCAGTACGCACTATACTACACACCCACGACTATGTACAACTGTAGCGTGCATGGCCCACCGCGGCGCACGAAGAGGCTACACACATACATGTTTTTTTAACAGATTTCGTATATTTTGAAACTAGCTGACCCACGCAACTTCGTCTGCATCACATAAGAGCGACAAATCTCACAAAGGGAGTAAAATTTGCCCCGATTTTGCAATATTTTTAATTTGTGCTCCGCTCCTATTGGTCATAGCGTGATGTTATATAGCCTATACCGTTTCCTCGATAAATGGATTATCCAACGCAAACATATTTTTTCAATTCGAGTTGATAGTTCCTGAGATTAGCGCGTTCAACCAAACAAACAAACAAACTCTTCTGCTTTATAATATTAGTATAGATAATGCTGAATTTGGGAGTACTGTGACTTTTTCATGTTGTTATACTATTGGATTCAGGAAAACTCACTTTAATTATGATGCGATCAGTCGACAATTGGGTGATTGGTTTCAGTTTCAAGCGATTTCAGTTTTGTCGGATGGCAAAATACAATTATGTTAAAGTAAAAGCCATTATAAATACATAAATTTATTTCACAAATACATTTAGATTATCGTGTGGTACAAACGCATTGCATAATGGAAAATGGTTTCAAAGTTACTTCATTAATTTGTATACATTTCAGCAACAGGACAATATCAAAGGACAAGACAAGTATTCAAAACAATTCTTTGTAACAATAACTTGCTTAATTGGTGGTTGTGTGTTTGAGCCGTTTGGTGTTGAAATACTAGGGGAAAAAGGCTTCCAAATTTTTGGGATCTTCTGTAGTTGGCGCACACTGTCCATTCTTAAATTGGTTCATATTACCAGGACATATCTTTCCAGGAGTCATGCCCCCTTGCCCATCGGTATCTCTACTCATGTATGATGTAAGAGGTATATCAGGACATCTTCAGGAGTTTTGCCCTCTAGTATCATGGGGACTGGATCAGTGTTCTGGGAGATCTCGGCAGCAGCTGTGGCGACTGCGATCAGCAATATTACTGCCCTCATTGTAGCCCTGAAAATTTCCAGATTAGTCTAAATTGGGTGGATGATCAAAAAGCTTAGGAAGGACCTGATTGCGTCCGCGGAAGCTTGGCACAATAGGGAGGAGTCCTATTATACTCAGCAGTGACTAAAACAATGCTGCCAATGTTCATCAGCCTACTGCGTTCCCACTGCTGGGGCACAGTCCTTCTCGCTGGCAGATGAAGTGGACAATAATCCACCACTAAGCCCAGTGCGAATTGATGGATACCGTCTGATTTTTTTTGTTTTAGTATTTATACAAGTTTCCTAACTCTGTTTTCCTTTACCGTTTTGAGGGCAGTGGCGTTGAAATAAATCACAGAAAGTGAAGTCAGCTTGGGTCCTAACCATTGTTCTACACGAATCGTAAGTAAGGGCAACTATTCCTCTAGTTGCCTTCCGTCCGTCTTATGACGACAGGCCATGTCGACGACGCATCACGAATGCGCGCACGCCTCAAAGAGATGTCAGCAGAAAGGAAGGAGTCCGCAAGGCCCGAAGCGTGCCGGGGCTGGGGAACTATTCGAAAGAGATACCGTGGGCCCGGAACATAAAGGAGGAGGAACATGGATGGGCTTTAGTCTGTAAAAGTCTGACACTCCCTTCCGCTACGCCCAGAGCGGGATTGATGATTTCTACATCTGTCTGCCTCGATGGTCTAGTGGTTGTATGCGCGACTGCTGACCATGATGAGGTTCTGGGTTCGATTCCCACGTCAGGCAAAGTGTTATTGAGTTTTCTGGATTTGTGTCCGGTTGATGGCAATAGGCTCGTCCCCTATTGCATGGTGACAACTTAAACATAACTGGCGACATGTGGGTGAACTATTAGGTACACTTCTGCCTAGCCCTTTGGTGATAACAGACGTAATGTTATGTTATGTTACTTCTACATGTACATTTTGTATCGAAATATCCCTATCACTACATCACTACATTTATTTATAAAACAAAGTCTCCCCGCCGCTTCTGTCTATCCCTATTTATGCTTAGATCTTTAAAACCACGCAACGGATTTTGATGCGGGTTTTTTTAATAGATAGAGTGATTCCAGAGGAAGGTTTTAGTATATAATTTTACGCGGGCGAAGCCGCGGTCATCGGCTAGTGTCATTATAAAACAAGGTCGCTCTGTGTATCTGTGGAAACTTTGCACTGGATTTAGATTATGTTTACACCAGAAGTTAAAAAAAGTATTCCAAGTATTACGTGATTTCAATGTAAACCACATTGTCAATTTCAAGGAATAACCAAACAACCTGTAGATTTACATCAATTTACTGTTATAGTATCAAAAGTAAAATAAAATTACCTAAAGTTACCTTGTAATTGTTTCAGGAATGACTGGCACAGTACAGCAGAAATTGTAATTCTTTGATATTAAAGGAATTAAATTATTTGTTAAGTAAAAATTGCTATTGTTTACTTGCAACTAACAAATTGCAATTTGATGTAGTTCGAGGTTGTATCTCCATAAAATCAAAATCAAAGCATTTATTTCAAGTAGGCCAGTTACAGGCACTTTTGAATTGTCGAAACAAAAATTAAGATTTAATGTAGCTACAGTCCCAGACACAAGACATAAAAACTGTGAAAGTACTGTAGTTGCCCATTCCCTAGCGTAGATCTCTATGGAGAAGAACGGGCAAGAAACTCCATGAACACTCTTTTAAATCAAATTATTGTTACAAAATCTTGGTTACATCATTCATGTTGAGATGGTAAATTATGTGAGAACAATGTAGCAAGAATTGCACGCTAAAAGTGTCCATAGTAAAAACAAAATAATTCATTCAAATAAGCCATGGCAACTAAGAGATGACCAGTCGCAACTGACAGCACCCGTTCACGAACATGACGCATGGATCAGCACCATTCAGCTCAACCATTTTGAAGGGAACTAAATGGACCGACACACGCGCCATCATCAGCGAGACATTTGAGTGAGCATGACATACTCTCAACCGCCAGGGCACATTCAAGTCAAAAACTAACGTAGGTTTCCAGTGAATGACAGCTTTCTAGTACATAGTACTCACACAATATGGGCTGTGCGTTTATATAATACTAAATAGATTGAATCTATACAATGCAAAGATAGTTGTACAATCTTCAGCAGCTCCAACAATACCATTTAATGCTATCAATTTTTGCGCCCCTGTCCTTGTGGAGCAGGACCAGCATTAAGCCAAGCATTTTTATCAGCGATATAATCGCTCAACTTGTAATATGCTTGTTTACATAGTGTGCGTTCAATGCATGATTTAAATTTCGTCTCAATAAGTTCAAGAATGCTTTGTGGAATTATATTATAGCATCTCAAACAGTACCCCATGAAAGATGAGTCTACTTTAGCGAGTCTAAAGCCTGGCTGAACTAATTGGTCCCTATTTCTAGTACTGTAATTGTGTCTGTCACCTCTTTTACCAAAAAGATGCAATTTTTTTCTAACGTACATTATGTTTTCGTAGATGTATTGACAATGTACCGTCATAATGCCTATATCCTTAAACAGTTCCCTTAGAGAATCGCGCCTACGAAGATTATATATAGCTCTGATGGCTCTTTTCTTCAGAATAAATATAGACTCAATATCTGCAGCCCGTCCCCATAACAGAATACCATAAGACATTATACTATGGAAGTAACTAAAATAGACCAGTCTTGCGGTATCTACATCAGTAAATTGACGGATTTTTCTAATGGCATATGCTGCTGAACTTAGCCGCCCCGCAAGAGATGTTAAATGAGAACCCCATTGTAGCCTTGAATCAAGCGTAAGCCCCAGGAAAACCGTTTTATCTACGAATTCAAGTTTCTCATTATTCAATAATATATATTATCACAATCACTAACCCTTAACATTCGGAAAAACAAATCTTATGCATTTGGTTTTTTTGCTGTGAAAAAATTTTGGACCTGAAGCAGGGCATTATTCACGTCATCTAAATTTTGTGCCCGTCCGTTTATCTTAAAAATCAGGGAAGTGTTATCAGCAAATAACACCATATTTTGAGGTTGGTTTTTCAATAAATAGGGTAGATCATTTATATATACTAGAAAGAGGAAAGGACCCAATATTGAGCCTTGTGGAACCCCAATTTTTATTTTTAAACCCTGTGAATTAACACCATTTATCTGAACATGTTGTTGTCTATCATTCAAATATGATCTTACCAAACTAAGTGCAAGTTTACCCAGTCCGTAATGCTCAAGTTTCAAAAGTAATGTGTCGTGATTTACACAATCAAACGCTTTGGAGAGGTCTCAAAATTCCTATGGCATCTTGGGACTCTTCCCACGCAGTAAATATGTGCTTTAATAAGGTTACACCGGCGTCAGTTGTACAACGTCCCTTAGTGAAACCATACTGTTGATCATGTAAGATTCTGTTGGTGTTAAAATGATAGAGCATATTTTGATCAAGCATTGCGACGGACGACTCGACTGGCGTAGTGATAGTGAGGCTGCCTTACGTTCATAGGGTCCTGGGTTCGAATCCCGGTAGGAGCAAATGTTTGTGTGATGAGCATGGACATTTGTTTCCGAGTCATGGATGTTTATATGTATAATAAGTATGTATTTACAAACAAAAAAGTATATATGTAGTATATCAACTATCTGGTGTCCACGACACAAGCCTTGCTTAGTGTGGCACTAGATGGCGCTGTGTGTTAATGTCCAGCGATATTTATATATTTATATTTATTATTACTTTTTCAAAAACCTTGCTAAAAACTGGCAACACGGATACAGGTCTATAATTGTTAGTATGTTCACTGTCCCCGGATTTGACATACATTTACCTACATATGTGGCATGTACATAGGTAGGTACAGTTGTGGTTGTGGCGTTCTAAAATGTTGATAAACCAATTTCCAGATTATTTTCCCTTTGCAGTGATGCTAATGAGTGCCAACTGAGATTTTATACAATGATACGAGTACATTGTTATAAAACGCGCAAGTTTGTGAATATAGATGGATGGATGTGTGTTACTCTTTATCGCAAAACTACTGAAAGCATTTGGATGAAATTTAGCACACAGTTTATAACCTGTATTAACACATAGGATACTTTTTATTCCGGAAGTATAATCCCGTGGGACAATTATTATCGAACTCCCCGCGAGAGTATCTATGAGCTACAATGTTATAATTTTATTGCAAAGTTTCGTCCATGGAGTTAGGCAGAAACCATACATTGTGCCAACTGTGACAAAGTGAAACGCGGATCGCTTCACTTTGTTCACATTCTTACACGAGTAAATAGATACTATACTCCTGACCTCTCTGAAGATCATGAGCAATCAGGTCAATGTATGTCCTTCTAGGGCAGACATCTTCTACGATTATGCTGGGGGCCTGTTATGTTGTGCCCAGCATCATTTTAATACTCTGTGGTCGATTTTCCTATGACAGCTAATATGTAGTCTGTGAATGTATATTATCTATGTGCTCTCTTCCGACGACTAGGCTCTTACGACGACATGCATAATGTAATCTCTTTGGATCATTAAACTAATACAAAGTGTTAATTGAGTCTTGTGTATTTCTCTGGCTGCCATGCCGTCACTTACATAAATTGACATAAGAATGAGTGTTTGAAATATTGTTACGAGTGTACAAGACCCATTGTGCGCAAGTCTGATTCACACTCGACTGATTTTGGTATCAGTAATGAGGAAAATTCACTTTTAATTATTCCTTTAATCAACGTTTATTTTTAAATTTTCCTTTAACCCAAACAGGCGCATTACTTAGTGTAATTTATTTCATCACCACTGATCTTAAAACGGTGAAGTAAAACATCGTGAGGAAACCGGCATGTCCTAGAACCAAAAATTCGAAGAAATGTGACATCTACCAACCCGCACTGGTACCGCGTTGTAGATTATAGCCCATTCCCTCTCATTATGAGAAGGCCGTGTCCCTGCAGTGGGAACATTATAGGCTGATGATGATGGTGATGATTCCTTCAATGTATTTACCAGAATGTCTCGTTGGTCGAGTGCTTGCAAGTACGACTGATAAGCATCTAAGGATGACCTTAGACGCTCATCAGTCCTCAGCATGTATTCTCTACGTGGTCATCCACGTAGAGAAATACATGTTGAGGTCCAGGGTTCGATTCCCGCGTCGGGCAAAGTGTTATTGGGTTTTTCCGTCAGGAATTTTTCAGGAGCAGCCACGGAGTCTGGATTTGCGCTCGGTTGATGGCAAAAGGCTCGCTCCCTATTACATGGGACTTAAACATAAGTGTCGAAATGTGGGTGTTAAAAAGGAATGGGTGATATCCTCAGGGTGTTAAGAGGACTAAAACGCGGTATCTTGATGTATTAGTGGACTGTATAATATTATGATTTTACATAGGAAAAAAAAAGGCGAGAAAAATAGAAGTAATGAATCGCTCGGTGGACGCTCAAGCGGAGCTCGAGCGCCCCCTCCGCGGCCTCAGCTCCCCGCCATAACATAAACCTCTGCCTAAGCCTTCAAGGATTACAGGCATCATGTTATGTTATGTTATATATAATGTATTCACCTACATGCTTTCTGTAAGTATTTTGAGTCTGCTGAATATCAACTAACAACCGTCCATTTAAAAAGATTGTCGAAGTTAAGCTACGCCACGAGGGCTATGCTCGGAGTTTGCAAGAGAACCAAGGTTACCGACGTAGCCCGAAGAATTAACAAACTTAAGTGGCAGTGGGCAGACAGGGCACATTGCCGGACGGATAGCCGATGGGGCCGAAAAGTTCTAGAGTGGCGACCGTGAACCGGAAGACGATGCTTTGGAAGAACCCCCACTAGGTGGACCGATGACCTGACCACCTGACTGATGACCTGGTGAAGGCTGCGGGAATTCGCTGGTTGCGAGTCGCACGGGACCGGTCCCCACTTTGGGGAGGTCTGTGTCCATCAGTGGACGTCTTTCAGCTGAAATGATGAGGATGATGAAGCTAGTACGCTTGCCGCGGTCAGCGAATTTTTGTGGACCAACGATTACAGTTTTGTCTGAAGAATAGGAAGAAAATGTTGAAATAAAACCAAATGCTGCCTATGCTAAATATAGTAATTTATTAACATAATGTAAGTAAAATTAGTAACGTAGTGCAATGCTGTGCGATTAATTGTGCATACTAAAATGACTTATCGGACTATTAAATATGATCTGAATAAAGATCGATGCAGTAACCGTCTACCATAATTATCAATAATAGTGATCATCAATTCATCAGATTATTAAACCATTCCCAATCTTCAGGAATGTACGGCGCACAGCTTCCATCTGGGAAACTGGGCATACCATTAGGACATTGGCGTGTGCATGTGTAACATCCTTGTCCGTCGGTATCTTTACTCATGTACGACGTAAGCACTACGTCATAGAGGTATATCAGGACATCTTGAGGAGTAGTGCCTTCTAGTATCATGGGGACTGGCTCAGTGTCCGGGGTGATCTCAGCAGCAGCAGCGGCGACTGCGATCAGCAATATTACTGCCTTCATTGTAGCAACTGAAGACAGAGGACCTGGAAATTTCAGTTTAATCTCAACTGGGTCGATGACATTAAATACCGCGGTAAAACCAGGCTGACAACCTACTGCTAGGATAGAAACCTCTTGCTAGGCCGTTATCTACCACTAGACTCACTGACCATCCCATTTCACCCACCACACCCAACCCATCCCGTCCACTAAACCCAATTACCATCCCATCCCGCCCAACGCACCCATTGACCATCCCATCCTACACACCGGACCCATTGACCATCCCAACCCACCCACCACACCTATTAACTATCCCATCCCACCCTCCTCACTCTTTTACCATAAACCCATTGACCATCTCATCCCACCCACCACATTCATTGACCGTCCCATCCCGCCCACCAAACCCATTACACATCCCAGCTAACACACCACACCCATTGACCACCCTATAATGACCATCCCATCCCACCCACCACACCCATTGACCATCTCATCCCACCCACCAAATCCATTGACCATCCGATCCCATCTACCACACCCATTGACCATCCCATCTCACCCTCCACACTCATTGATTTCCCAACCCACCCACCAAACCCATTACACATCCCAGCCAACCCACCACACTCACTGACCATCTCATCCCACCCAGCGCACCCATTCACCATCCCATCCCACTCACCGCATCCATTGACCATCCCGTCCCACCCAGCACGTGAGCACACCCATTAATTATCCCATGCCACCCACCAAACCCATTGACTATCCCATCCCAGCCACCGCACCCATTGGCCATCCCATCCTACCCACCACACCCATTAACTAACCCATCCCAACCACCACACCCATTAAACATCCCATCCCACCATAACCCATTGACCATCCCATCCAATCCACCACACCCATTAAACATCCCATCCCATCCACAACACCCATTGACAATCCCATCCTAGCCACCACACCCATTGACCACCCCATCCCACCCACCACACCCATTAACCATCCCATCCCACCCACCAAAACCATTAAGATCCCCTCCCCACTCACCACACCCATTAACTATCCCATTCCAACCACCACACCCATTAAACATCCCATCCCACCATAACCCATTGACCATCCCATCCAATCCACCACACCCATTGACCATCCCATCCCACCCACCACACCCATCAACCATCAACCATCCCATCCCACCCACCACACGCATTAAACATCCCAATGTCTTTGATTTTTTTACTGTAGGATATGAATGTTTCCTCACGATATTTTTCTGCAACATTTTAAGAACAGTGATGTTGAAGTAAAAATATAAACATTTATTTTATTTCCACGACAAGCTTATTCTCATTTGACAATGTTTTTACCATACACGGAAACTCTCACGGCTTATCTTGGTAAATTACACACAGCGATGTGCTTGCTCGGGTTTGAACCCGCAACGTACATCTCATAACTTAAGTGCCTATACCATTGGGTTGTCCCATGTTATATGGGTCTATGAGACATACGTGATTGGTTTAATTTTTTAAACTTCGCAGTAGATTTTGACCCAGATCATCACTTAGAAAGACAATTTAATTTCTTTTAATCGATACACAGGTTGACTGGTAATTCGGTGCATTCCTTGAAATTAGTGACACTAGAGTTAATTTGTAACAATTTTGACTAGATAAGACGAATTGAACATTTACAAGTGAACTATTTTTTTTTTATCTAAAGGTGATAAAATGACTAAAACACTTAAGAAGTGTAAGAACAATTTCGAGGAATACACCGAATAACCAATCACCCTGTAGTTATACGTCAATTCACTGTTAGAATTAAAAAAGCAAAATAAAATAGAAAAGTAATAGTTACCTTGTAATTGTTTGAAAAATTATTCTTTAATATTAGAAGCTTTAAATTTTAAATCAGTAAATAATGTATTAATAATTAACACGGATGTCACCACTAGGCTTTCAAGGGACTAAATACAGTTTGATGATGTTTCCAACTCTATTTATAAATATATGATGGTCACGGCGTATGAAAATGTTGACAAACCAATTTCCTGATCGCTTTTCCTGCCGTGGGTTAAATTTTTCCAGTCCTGGACTATAAGCGATATTCTAGGTACTTATAATAATAACTCAATTGTTTATTCGAGTAATATAACTCATAGCGTTAGTAACAATTTCATTTACATCTCTGTTAGTAAACCAAATAATACACGAATCATGAAATTACCCTATTAATGGGGCACATCGTTACTATGCTGCAGGACCAGCAGATATTTTACAGCATCGTTTAACGATCGCGCGATCCAGTCAACTAGGGGTTCATTTTTAGGATGCTGTTGGTGCAGCCCCGCAAACTGCATACCAGGGATGCGCATCTCTTACGCATTACTGTATAAAATCAATCTACGCGAGCTTCTGCAAACACCCCTTAAGCACTACAGAAGTGCGGCAACTATATCAGCACCCTAAATGCGTTGTTATACTGGACACGAAGGGCGCTGTGCGCCTTTAGTGTAAGTACTACTATAATAACAACCATTTTAATACAAAAATATTATTACACACTGTTTGGTAGCCATCAATAAAAACGTAATTGTAATACCCAAATTCAGACTCGATCTTTCTTTCTAGCTTTCACACAATAGAATCTGATGATGACTTGAATTACTTCATCTAATTTTAACTTTTTTACTCTGGACGCTAGTTCTCACATCTCAACATGAATGATGTAACTAAGATTTTGTAACAATAATTTGATTACACCACACAACACAATAATTACACAATAATTTGTACACCATCAACAACAACGAATAATCGAATTTGGAATATGCAACTATTACAGTACTTTCTCAAGATATTATGCCTTATGACTGGGACTGTAGCTTTGATTTTATTTTTTGTTTTATGGCATTCATTTTTTCCGCAATGGTCGAATTTAAATGAATGCTTTCAGTTTGAATTGAATTGAATAGATTGTAGGCTCACCAACATTTTTACTCTGCCTCGCTAGTCTTGTCAATTATTGGGTGACCAACAGATTACATTTATCTCTGGACAGGACTGGGACAAATATCATATTGAAATAAAACCAAATGCTGAGTTAAAAAAACTTTTTTGCAAAAAATATAACCGACTTCACACAAAAAAGTGAAAAATAACTTTAGCTTCAGAAGTCGGTGACCTTTGTTTGATTGATTTAGTTTTTTTTGTCACCGACTTCTGAAGCTAAAGTTATTTTTCACTTTTATTTGGTTCACACGTGCTTACCCTTTCACAGCGTATCGGTGTGATTTTTTGTTATGAACTGGTGTAAACAATAGACAGACGTGAGTCTTCAGCGATCCCAGCACATTTGCTATATTTATTAAGGAGTTCATTTGCCTATCTTCCGAAGTCACCAGATCTTTATCAAATCGAAATGGGATCACTCCGAGAAAGAACTCTATTTGGATCAAATGGATCTTGTCTCAGATTTTATAAAAGCGAATAAATTAAAAACCCCTTTTAAAGATGGAGTTCCAGGCCATGACTGGTTTAATAACTTTGCTACAAGAAATAATTTGTCACTCAAAAAGCCGCAGGCAGTTGAATATTCTAGAAAAAAAGCGGCTGACCCGTTCATTATAGACGAATATTTCAATATACTTGAAAAAACTATCAAAGAATTGGGCCTGGAAAAAAAACCAGAAAGAATCTGGAATATTGACGAGACGAGTTTCTCAAATGACCCAAAAAAACGAAGGTAGTTGGGATTCGTGGTTATGCTTCTACACGAACCACGGCCACATCAGGCAAAGAAAATACGACAGTTTTATTTGCAAGCAATGCAGCAGGTGGAAAGGGGCCTCCATTTATCATTTATAAAGCCAAAAACATTTGGAGTGAATGGACTTCCGAAAAATCGTATCCAGGTACGTTGTACTATGCTACCAAAAACGGATGGATCGAAACCGATGCATTTGAACAATATATCACTAAAAGTTTTATACCCATGATTAACAACAAAGAAGAACCAACGCTTCTTATATATGATGGACACAGTACCCATGTACAATTAACTGTTATAGAAATAGCGAAAAAGAATAACGTCACAATCATCAAATTACCAGCACACTCTAGCCACCTACTCCAACCGCTAGACTTGGCAGTTTTTAAAGCATATAAAGACAGATGGGACGAAGAAATGGTGAAGTGGCAAAGATGTCATATTGGTGAAAAGTTACCAAAGAAGGAGTTTGCCGTTCTGATTGGCGAAGTTTGGAAAAAATTAGATCCACAGATAATTCGAAATGGTTTTAAGAAAGGTGGCATAAGTCCCTTTAATAGAGATGTGATACCAGAGGGAAAATTAGATCCCAATGCTTTGAAGCGATGGAAGAATCGTAAAGAGAAATCTGTTGTATTAAATTATTGTTACGACATATCAGTGGTTTCTGCAAAAAATCCACCAACATTGAGTGCAATGTGCCTAAAACAAATAAATACTTTTATCGATGACTTAACGAGCGCTGATGTGTTCACACATTTACAAGTAGCCCTGAGCTCACATCCACCTGATCTGCAGGTCAATAATTCGTTCGAATGTTCACAAACTGCAGAAAATTGTTCATTTGAAGATTTGCTTTTGAAAACGATGAAAAATTATGAAAGTAAAAGTATTAAAAAGAAAAAAGTTAAAATTGGGAGTGCTGAATTGATTACGCATGATGATGTTATAAGAAAATTAGAAGAAAAAGAACGGGAGAAACATTTGAAAACAACGAAACAGAAGAGGATAAAAAACACCACAGCATGCAATATAACAAAGAAAAAACCGACCTCTGCGTCAGTCAAAACTGATAGCAAATCTCCTATAGCGTCCCCAAAGGCCTCCACATCAAAATGCGTACCAACAATAACTATTGTAGCAGACAAGTATTTATCTGAAGAGGAGAAATTTGTTTTTGAAGAACTGGTATCGAATACAGATGAAATACGTATCATAGAAAAAATACATTGTTAAGCGTTAAGAAGAATGGAAAAAATGAAAACGTTAAATTAAAGAGAACCAGTAAAAACAAAAAGAAGAAAACAAACACAAAGAAAACATATAGCTCAGATGAAGAGAGTGACTATAGTGTACACGATTCCTCTGATTTAGAAAACTTAGGAGACTACTTAAACACATATTTATCTGGTGATACTGATGATACATATCAAGAAAATATTGACCCACATGTGACATTTGGACTCAGCGATCTCAATTACATCGCTGAGACTACTACTAAAGTTAAAAAAGGTGATTGGGTTTTGGTTAAATTTTGCTCTAAAAATAATACCAAACATTATGTTGGTGAAGTACTTAACATGCAAAATAATCTCCCAACAATAAAATACGTGAGGAAAGTCCGAAACAGTAAGTTAAATTCGGTTTTTACTTATCCAAACATACCAGATATTTGCGAACTGAAGCACATTGATGACATAATTACAATTTTGCCCCATCCAACAATTTCTCGCCGTGGCCAAATTATTTTCAAAATTGAGTTTGGAAATTACAATATACAGTAAAAAATAGTATGATAATATGATCAATGGCATGTGTTTTACCCGCCATTAGTTTACTGATAAGCCAAGGAGTGCCACTTTTGAGATAGATTTATTTTTTACAGATTTTATTTCCTTGTCGTTAAATAATTTCTAATTAGACAAGTAAGAGAAATGTTCCTAATTTTCAAACACATTCTCACATTCCAAAGAGAGAAAGCTATTAAGTAGAATAAGATAATAAGAGATTTACTAAAATACTGTTTTTAATAAAGGATTTATTTGATAAATGTTAATGTTTAAAAGATAAATGATAAGCTTTTTGAGACTGACTTAGTTTGCTTTATTTAAGACTGAGATTTTGTAAACTTTATGCAACGAGTGGACCAGCCACTTTAAATAAAACATTAATTCCTTAAAACGTTTTTTTATTATTTTGTACTCACGTCTTGTAAAAATCATAATATTGCTATTTAATTGAATAGGTACCATTTTCCGTTTAAAAAATGTTCAGTACCCCTGAACACAAACGTATGTCGCACCTAACCCCAAAGTTTGTTTTTGAGCGATAATAGTCCTTATTTTAAGACTATTACATATCTGATTGCATAAACTGTTTCGGCTCATATGCTTTTGTTTGAAAAATAGACCCTATTCTAATAATAACTAAATAAAAGCTATTTATTATGCCTAGCCGCACTTACCCCTGTTCCAAGGGGAAGTGCGTCTAGGCGACCAGTTTTATTCAAATACGTAAAATCTAAACAAAACGTAGTTTATATTGCTTGACGGAATGACAATTTACAACTAAAGAAACAAAGCTATCCAGTAGTACCTACTGAACTTGTATAATCTATATAAAAATAAAAATAATTACAACCAAACGTAATGTTTGAAAAACTATACCGCACTTGCCCCAACTGACCTTACTTGCATAGGGAGAAATTTAGCTATTTGTCGATCACTATTAGACGAAAAGTTTTATGGTTAAAAATTTTAATTTCATTATAATAACAAAGGAGTAACTGATATACAGGCATTTTGTGTCATCTCTGTCCACGGGGAACCCTTAATATTTAACCAGTGCCTAACACGTGCCCCAACTAGCTCTAAAAGAATATTACAATTATTTACAATCGGTGAAATAGGTGTTCCGCGTTTTAGAGTACTGATAACTGTTGTTGAAAATAATTTGTGCCGAAACCACCCACGATATTTATAAATATTTAATTTTTCTATTACCAAACCGTGTAAAATCCACAAATCTTTTTTTTTGAGTTTACGTATTTTTGATTATTATGGTAGAACAAAACATCATTCATAATTTGTGTCGTTTTTATCCACGCAATCAAAGTTGCACTGGACGAAAATGACACAAACTGAGTTTGCAGGCTATTCTAGATATCATAATTTATTTTAGACTTTAAATCAATTTTGCCAGTTTTGATTTAAATAATCAGCAACAAATCATCGAATTACTGAAAATGCAAAATGCAATGTGACACAAAACGCAATAATAAGCTTCATAGCTACTGTCTGACTGTACGAATGTATCCACAGGCAAGAAATAAGCAACTTTAGAATTTTTGAAACTTATGGCATCAAAATAGCCCAGCGTTATCGAACTATTGGTAAAAAACCAGTTCCAAGAAAATACAGTCGAATTGAGAACCTCCTCTTTTTGGAAGTCCTTATGCACAATTAGTGCATAAGGACAAAATTAATAATCGTTTAATAGCCAATTTATCCTTTAGATATTTTAATAATACATGCTTACCACGAGCGCAAATATTTACACTTATACCAACTTATACCTAATGTGATTTTGCTCTCTTAATATTATTTACAGTAATTTGATAAATAATCACATAAATTAAAATCCATAATCAATTTATACAAAAGCTATATACTGAACAAAAACTGTGTAGTGTGTGTCTACACAAGATACATAGGGTAGACTCAAGACTGTCGTCGCTTGCGCAGTTGCAAATCCTCAGATTATTTGGACACGTTACCCGCAACAATGATTCCTCGTAGCGGTTGGTGATTCAGGGTAGAGTTGAAGGCACGAGACCTCGTGGTCTCGTGCATCAGCAGTCCGATGGACTAACTCCATGAAATCTGTCACCAAGATCACTCTGGCACTATGTGCTTAGCATGGGGACAAAAGCAACCGGTGGAAAGGGATCGCGAAGGCAGCTACCGCAGTTCTGGGAAACCTGTCAAGACCATGAACACTCTGTCAACGAGTGAACGACTAAGAAGAAGAAAAAATAAAACCGACTTCTAAAAACACAAAAAAAAAAAAAAAAATCACTTTAGCTCCAGAAGTCGGTGACGAAAAAACTAAACCAATCAAACAAAGGTCACCGACATCTGGAGTTAAAGTTATTTTTTTTGTGTTTTTAGAAGTCGGTTTTATTTTTTGCAAGAAAGTTTTTACTTTTCACTTTTTAGTGGTTCACATGCGCTTACCCCATAACAGCGTACTGGCTGTTATGTTATGAACTGATGTAAACAATAGACAGACATGAGATTTCAGCAATCCCAGTTCATTTGCTATCATTTATTGAGGAGTTCCGTTGCCTATCTCCGAAGTTCATCATCAAATCTTCACCAAATTGAAGTGGGACCACTCCGAGAAAGTAGTCTTTCGAAAACTACCCAAATCACTTGTTGTGTGCCTATAAAATTTGAAGAGTTCTCTCTTTTTCTCCGGGATCCCATCATCAGATCTTGACTTGGTGATTATGGGACCACCCGTGAAATATACCCTTTTAAACAAAATAAAAATAATCCAAATCGGTCAAAAAAAAAAGGTTCCGACGAATTGAGAACCTCCTCCTTTTGGAAGTCGGTTAAAAAGGTATACCTAAATAAATCTATCCATCTAGATATACTGATACTGTAAGCCTGCGTCATTGTACTGCTGGGCAAAGACCACTTCACATGACTTATGATACAGGGCTATTATGGACCACTGGTCGTTGGTTTTGTCCAATTCGTCCCGACATCTTCTGCGAGGTCTACCGCGACGTCTTCTGACTGTATCACCGCTCATTGGCCATGGACCAGGCGTGGCCAGGCCAGTCCAGTTCCCACTTCAGCTTAATGGCTTCTTGAGCAACGACAGTAATTTGTGTTTTGGCGCGCAGCATGGTGTTGCGTACAAATGGCCGGTTAGATATGGCATGTGAATACAAATAATTTGCTAATTATGATGGAGTATCACTTGAGGATCGCTCGACCGATTAGACTGATTTTTTTTCGTTGTGTTCGTGATGAAGAAAATTGGGTATTTTGTTCATTAGAAAGTTGCAGCCGTGCGAAGCCGGAGCGGGTCGCTAGTATTATCATCACTATCACTACATACTCGTCGTATTAAAAAACAAAGTCTCCCGCCGCGTCTGTCTGTCCCTATGTATGCTTAGATCTTTTAAAGTACGCAACGGATTTTGATGCGGTTTTTTTTAGCAGATAGAGTGATACAAGAGGAAGGTTTTAGTATATAATTTCACGCGGGTGAAGCCGCGGGCATCGGCTAGTGTAATGAAATACTGTAGTGAAATACTTACTTACTAAAATTATAATACCTTAACATAAATACAAATAGAATAATTAATAATGTATGATTTTGGAAACCCTAAGTATGTGGGTTCAAACTATTAACACAATTAAAATAACAAACAATAGTAGGAAACATCGGGCTTCATATGTTTTATACAACAACGAACAACGAAACAGGAAACAGGATTAAACATTTAATTATGTTACTGTCAAAGCTTAAACTATGTTCAATCCTAAGAATGACCAGATGTTGGGTACTGGTACAGACGAAAGTCTGCACGTCAAAGGTAAACTTAATCATACTTTTCACGACAAAAATCAGTCCAAACTTAGTTTTAACGTTTTTCTGCACAAAACAACTAAAGTGTCCCAAAAAAACAGATTTTTATTACTTAAAGCAAACGAGTTTGTTCGATAACTTGAAAGTGTTTTGACTGGAACCTGTCAAAATGGTTTGGTTCGATGAACACTTGACTGTGATTGTGTACCTATGCTGGAAAAAAACGAAACCAATACAAAATATATTTAATTTATACAAAGTACCTACTATGGACAAATGTTGATGTTGTATGCTTTGTAAGTAGGTATTTAAGTTTAAAACGAATACTTTTTTTGTGGAAACAAGTACAATATAAAATACAATTCCAACAAAACACATATCTTATAAGAAACAAAATTAAATTTAAAATGGGGAATGTTAAAAATCACTAAATATTACATAATAAAAGTCCCGCGCCTCGTCTGTCTGTCCCTATGTATGCTTAGATCTTTAAAACAGCGCAACGGATTTTGGCGCGGGTTATTAAATTGATAGAGTGATTCAAGAGGAAGGTTTTAGTATATAATTAATACGCAGGCGAAGCCGCGGCCATTAGCTAGTATTCAGAAAAATACTTAAAATAACAAGAAAATGTCCTCCTTCTTTCGCTTTCTTTCTTCTCACAGAACAAAAACAAGAAATATGTAGTCGCATACTGTACAAGAGAAATAAAGACTTATTTTCCAAGCTCATCATCTACCTAGCCTTTTCCCAACTATGTTGGGGTCGGCTTCCAGTCTAATCGGATGCAGCTGAATACCAGTATTTTACATGGAGCGACTGCCTATATGACCTCCACAACCCAGTTAATACTGGGTAATACGATACCCCTTGGTAAGACTGGTTGTCAGACTTTTTGGGCCACTGGCTACCTGTAACGACTGTCAAAGATCTATCTATATATAACAGCCGGAATTAACGGCTTAACGAGGTTTCCGAGGCACGGAGAAAACTCGGTATGTAATGGGTGGTCACCCATCCACAGACCAACCTAGGTAAGCACGGCTTAACCTAAAGATTGACCCGAGTGGCTGTTATTATTTAGCCACGAGCTCGACTCGCGTCTCCTTTTAAGTCATGAACAGTCGCGCGCGGGTCGAAAAGACCCAGATTTTGAATGGATTGTTTTTAATAACTTAATTAACTTTCGAGATTATTTTTAAATTACTTAGAAAGAGGATAACAAAACAAACTTAAAAATAATAAATGTTTATTATTTAGTAAAAAAAAGTAGTATAAATCACAACATTCAAGAGATCACTGCTAAATCTCACTTTTTACGATATAGGAACTAAAAAATAACTTTAACCTTCTTTATTTAATCTAGAAACATAAAAAAAATCTTTTCTGTAATCAAAAATATCAGCAATCTTGTAAATAGTGGAATAATACTAAACTTAACACGTAGCATATTTTTATAAACAGTCTCCAAATTACACGTAAAGATCTACTATAAAACAGTTTGATTTTTTTTTCTACAACGGTCTTATCTTAGTTTTACATATTTCATGTGACATATTTCAGAGGCACATCATTCAAGTCGGGTCTTTGCAGCAAACTGGAACGTAAATTTTCCGGCTCATTCTTCATTGTTCTCAAGGAGTTCATCTTCACCCCTCTGACAGGAATCTGAATCGTAATTGTCAATATCCAAATGATCTTCAATTTCTGACGAACTTTCACCTTCAATGTCTTCTTCTCTAATTTATTTGCTATTCTCTGGTCATTAAAACGATTTGACGACATATGTACGAAGAAATAAAATCAAAATAATGTTTTTTAAATAATTAAATAAACTAACACATTACGTCGATACGACCCATACTCACTTGCACGTCCGTACTGTCCAAATGCCGCACGGGGACTGGCTGAGGCGGGGTGTGCGGATAGCCTGTGAAGCTACTTGAAGGTACTTAGTGCGACGACACGAATGAACTAATACTCAAACAGTTATGGCACAATAACTAGAGTACTGGGTATTTTCGACCCAGGCGCGACTATCCGCGGGTTAAAACTTGTTTCCCAAGCTATAAATAGAAAAACCAAAATTGACCAATGTTCGGTGTTTAACAGTGACAAAAAAGATAAAGTACCCTTGTGTTTTTTTGCTACATTGATTGTAACAAACATTGCTTTAATCTCGGTGCTGGTGTTGAAACAAAGTGAGTAGTTCTAATATATTTTGTTAGTTTACATATAAAATAAATCACTGTTTCATAAAAATAGATCGATGGCAATGGGGACTCTATTACACAAGATTATAATGGACCTATTTGGCGCAGCCGTGAGACACACAATAATAAAATTGTCTCTTTTATATTTAAGTTTTTTTTTTGTATTTTCTGTTGAATTTTGTGTGCCCTTGTGGCATGTGCCAAATAGACCGTTTTTCTTTCTTTCAATATAAAGTTCTCTAGTGAAAAAGTATTTGATGAAAATATAAACAAATGGCTCGAAAAATGTACTAATGAGTGCTTAGATTTGATCTGAACGTTTTTAATTTGACAATTTTATTGAGAGTAGTTCTGCTAAAATGTCCCATATTATTTCTTCCATTTCTTACTGTTATTTTATTGGTAATTTAAGATAGTTAACACTGATTGATTGAAATTAATTTCATGGATAATTTTGGAATTCTTTGATACTCACTGTAATCTAGAGTTAAGTTCAACTTAATAAGAAATTGTGGTTTAATCAATGATTTTTCTCCTTCTATTTACTAAAGTCATTTAATCATTGTTGAAAAAGTGTTGAGTTATGAGACAAAACCGGCCAAGTGCGAAACGGACTCGCGCGCAAAGGGTTCAGTAACACCAAGAAATATAATAACAAAAGGTCAATTTACACATAAGCAAATTTTTTTCTTTCCTTTATGTTAGTGACCAACAAACCAAGTTACACTAAGTACGCATAAAGAATTGCTGGGAAACGAATTACTTTGGAGTTAAAAGTACAAAACATTGTGCTAATGAATGCATTGGATACGCATTGCATTCCATTGCACTATACAAAGGTCATGGAGATATTTTAAGTAACGCCAACCATCCATCTGCCTAGCATTTTCCATATTATGTTGGGGTTGGCTTCCAGTTTAATCGGATGCTGAATACCAGTTTTTTTTTTCATGGAGCGACTGCCTATCGGACCTCCACAACCCAGTTATTACTGGGTAATACTGTACCCCTTGGTAAGAGTAGACTGGACTAGTTTATTGCAACAACATTAAAAACTTATACAACGTGTATAAGTTTTTAAATGCGCAAAACCTGAAAATAGTTTGATCAGAATCACGGGCAGAATCAATTGAACCACTTTTTATTATAAGTCTCATTTTTCAAAAAAAATCTTCATTACAAATGTTGCCCTGTCTATTTATTAATAGGTCAAGCCATCACGAGCGCAAACCCGTCAAAGTAGGTAAACAAACAAACACAAATGGTTGTCAATTTAAATTGTCTCATACGCGGGATACTAATAGATCTCGCCAGTAAATCTAATTGCCAGTAAAACTAAAACAGCACATAAAACCATTAAATGTTTGTAATGTTTTTTTTTTTCTCTCAGTTTTAGGTCAATTGAATTAAAAATCATTTGGGGTGTCTGAGGTTTTGTAAATTAAACATTACACGTTGTATAATTAAATGTGAAATAGCTGAGATTTTAACCTTCAATATCTTCGCTACTAAAAAGAAGGAGAAGAAAAAGGCGGTTTTCGACTTCGTTACGAGTCCTTTTACACCTTTTATAAGAGAAGTAGGGTAAGAACTTAATTTGAATACATTAAATTCCAGGTCCTCTGTCTCGAATCGCTACAATGAGAGCAGTCATATTGCTGATGGCAGTCGCCACTGCTGCTGCCGAGATCTCCCACAACACTGATCCAATCCCCGCGATACTGGAGGGCGCTACTCCTGAAGAAGTGCTGTTTTACCTGTATGACGTAGTGCTTACGTCATACATGAGTAAAGATACCGACGGACAAGGGGGTACAGCCCCTACTGTTAACTGTCCTAATAATATGCCAGAATTTACATCAGGAGAATGTGCTCCAACAACTACAGAAGATACGAAAGAATTACGATTCTTTGATGACATAACATTCAAAAAATAAAACTGTTCTGAAAATCATTTATTATTTAGCTGTTACCTGCATTTTGAACCCATTAAACAACTCTCACGACTTTTTTATTGTGACTATCTAATGATTGTCGTTTTTAGTTCAGTTCTTATATTCTGTAATCGGTGCATTTGATACAAAATTTTGTGCATAATTTGACGTTAATTGAGTAAATAAACGTTTATTATTATAAAAAGGTTTTTTACTTTTTAGAGCAATAAACTTTACATACGGGCCGGAGCCTCGGGAGGAATCCAAAATGTCCTAGAATCAAATCCTCGATATGAAGCCAAAATGTCTCAAAATCATTAAATTAGATTAGATTAGATAATTAAATTTAATTTAATAATCTAATCTAATTTAATGTAATTTAATTTAATCTTCAATTTAATTTAATTTAATCTTCAATCACTTATAATATATGTGTAGGAGTTATGGGTGTGAATTTGAAAAACTTACCAGCGAACTCCCGTCCACTGCCTCGCGCACCTCATGGGCTAGGCGTCGTGTATCAGGCGTCCTAAATCCAGCTAAACTCACTTCACATATATATCCACAGGTGTCGGTTAATGTTATTTCGTATCTTGGATGGGGTTGTAGCACAAAATCATTGATGGACCACTTCTTATTAGAAGAAAGTTTTTCTTGCGCGGAGCGCGTTAGTTTTCGAGTTGCGAGGATTGGTACAAGAGAAGCACCACACGGAAGAGCGGCGCCACTGTCGCCCTTCGTAGACCAATCGGATTGCTTAGCGAATAGGCGATAAGCAAGCCGGCAAATTAGTCAAATCACATCCTTTTTACTACACACAAAGGCCTGAGTACTAGTTGTGGGGTCAAAACTATCCAAAATTCCTAAGTCAAAACCTATCATAAATAGAACGGTACGTAACATGCCGCTCGCCTTAAAAGAATGGATTTCTTTTAACCTTATGTTACAGACATTTTAAGAATGTCTCACTCGAAAAGAGAAATGAAAAAAGCTACGAAAGCATGAAAAACAATAAAAAAAAAAAAAAAATTTACTCTTACTCTAGATTCCTAAACTAAGATTCGTAACAATATAAAATAAAACTTACAAAATAATTATTCTAAGGGCAAAGGACATATTTTAACTACTGAGCGTTTCACAAAAGTTTTGCCCATTTGTAAAGTTACGACACGAGTAACATTGTCGGAACCCGGATGAAGAGCATGGACACGAGCCAGCCTCCACTGTAATGGTGGCAAATTATCATCACGTACAACGACAATGATACCTTCACGGAGTTGCGAACCGCGATCTCGAAACCATTTATTACGTTGTTGAATTTCGTGTAAATATTCACGGCTCCAACGTTTCCAAAAATGTTGCACACATTGTTGAACCCTACGCCATCTAGTGAGTCGATTTGGAACATTCTCGAATAGGGAAATATCTGGTAGGGACGTCAACGGACCCCCTATTAAAAAATGCGATGGTGTTAAGGGTAACGGATCCAATGGGTCTGCACTTAATAAACAAAGTGGACGCGAATTGAGCACCGCTTCAATTTGACAAAGAAGGGTGTGCATCTCATCATAAGTTTGAGTTTGCGTACCGAGGACTCGATGTAAATGATGTTTGAAACTTTTAACACCGGACTCGAAAAGGCCACCAAAATGTGAAGCATACGGAGGTTGAAAGTGCCATGTGATGCCTTGTTCTAAAACTTTACCATTAAGAGTAGCTTGAACAGAGTCATTACGTAAAAAAGTATACAATTCTTGTAGATAATTATTACAACCAACAAAGTTCCTTCCACAATCAGAGTAAATGTCCGTGCATAAACCTCTACGGGACGTGAAGCGTCGCAAGGCTGCTAAAAATGCTTCAGTTGACAACTCAGACACGAGTTCGAGATGTATGGCCTTGACGGACATACAAACAAATACGGATACATAACATTTAATAATTTTCGCATTTCGAACTTTGTTTGCTCGAACGTAGAACGGACCCGCAAAATCAACAGATGTTTTCAGAAAGGGCCGCTCGGGGCGCACTCTGACGGCCGGTAGCGGACCCATGCATGGTTGCGGATTCACGGGGCGAGCACGAAAACAACGAACGCAGCGATGTATGCGAGTACGTATGGCGTCACGACCAGACACTATCCAATAATTTTGAAGTATAAGGTATTGCACGGATTGTGGACCAGCATGTAGATGCGTGATATGTGTATGATCAATGATTAAATTTGTAAGATGATGTTTCTTAGGCAGAATCAATTGATGTTTGGAAACAAATGGTAACAATGATTTGTGAATCCGCCCACCTACACGCAGATTATTTTTGTTATCCATAAAAGGGTTAAGTCGACGTAATCTCATTGATGGATATTTTCCATGTGAAATATTTTGAATGTCTTCGGAAAAACATGAATGTTGAACTAAATGGATAAGTCGATATAAACAAAAATTAAACTCTGACACTGTTATGTATTTTGGATATGAAATGTGACTCTTCTTACATTTATTATAGAAGCGAAATAACAGTGCTGTGACTCGAACAAGTTTGCCTAAAGTAGAAAATTTAGTAATGTACTCGTTGACCACATCAGGTGATGCTGAGGTGGAAGAGTTTGATACTATAGATATAGACAACGGTAGATTACGTTTGTCTTCCGTGACATCTGGAATTTTCTTGGGGCTTGGCCAAGAACTAGAGCCACGTGAGATCCACCAGGGCCCATGGAGCCACATCTCATTTTGTACAAAATTTGTAGGAAGCATTCCTCGAGAAGGTGCGTCAGCTGGATTGTCAGCAGATGGAACATGTCTCCACCTATTGGCCGGAAGCCGGGATAAGATTTCACTAGTGCGATTAGAAACGAATGTTTTCCACTCGTGTGGTGGAGAACGAAGCCACGCTAACACGATGGATGAATCTGTCCACGCATACACATGTTCACAGTTTAGGTGCTTATCATACACACTTTTCACCTTATCAATCATCTGCGATAACAAGACAGCCGCGCACAACTCGAGTCGCGGGATCGTAAGAACTGGTTTTATAGGTGCTACACGCGTTTTTGCGAGAAGAAGAAATGTTTTAACGTTATCACTATTATCGGATATACGGGCGTAAACACACGCGGCGTAAGCCCGCTCGGAAGCATCGGAAAACCCGTGAAACTGAACGACATTCACGTTTGCAAAAACGAAACGTGGAATTTGAAAATTTGATAATAATGGTAACTCGTTTAGAAAAGTAGACCAAGCATTTATAATATCTACAGGAGGTGACTCATCCCAGTCGACCCCTGACATCCATAACAACTGAATCAGATGTTTCGCGTAAATAGTTACCGGAGATAACCATCCCATCGGATCATAAATTTTGGCTATGTGTGAAAGTATGGACCGTTTTGTAATTTTACCCGTAGTTGTTTGAACACTGAAAGAGAAAGTATCAGATTTGGGATTCCACTGAAGTCCTAGAACCTTTATTTGTTTGTCATTCTCCATGAGAGCAAAAGAAACGTTATCAGGCCGCTCGCCCTGACAGACTGATGTTTGTAAAGCAGCAAGTAACGCTGGCGAATTGCTCTGCCACTTACGTAGCTCGAAACCAGCTGATGAACAAATGCCTACTAGCTCACGCTGTAGAACCAGTGCCTTCTTTACGTTGCCTGCTCCGGTGACGATGTCATCCACGAAAACCTGCTCCTGGAGAACCTTAGAACCTAGCGAGAAGTTAGCTGCTTCGTCCTGAGCCAACTGTTGAATGGTACGAAGGGCTAAGTACGGTGATGAACTGACACCAAAGGTGACCGTTCGTAATCGATAGTCAAGCAACGGTTCAGTGGGTGATTTACGCCACACAATGCGTTGAAAATCCCAATCGGATTGTTGTAATTTAATATTTCTATACATCTGCTTGATGTCGGCAGTGACAGCAATAGCATGGATACGAAAACCTAGTAAAACGTCTACTATGTCTTGGTGCAATTTCGGACCAGTCAGAAGAACATCATTAAGTGATATTCCATTAGAAGTTTTACAGCCAGCGTCAAAGACGACGCGAGTGCGAGTAGTCGCACTAGATTCCTTGACCACGCAATGGTGCGGAATGTAATAGCTAGTAGTAGCTGATGAAGTAGGTATATCAACTGGCTCCATGTGACCGAGGTCCAAGTACTCCTGGAGGCACGCATGATACTCTACCTTAAGCTGAGGATTATGTTCTAAACGATACTCTAATTTTCTAAACCTGGAGACCGCCGTATCCCGTGATTCGCCGAGGGCGGGAGCATTAGGTTTGAAAGGAAGTGGAACTACATATCGCCCAGCTTCATCACGAGTATGTGAATTTACGTAGATAGACTCACACAACGCTTCGTCGGGACTTAGGGTTCTCTTTTCCGGAAGAGACTCCAGTTCCCAGAATCGTCTCAGATTGATGCCGTCATCGGATGATGAGCTAAAACTACTGAGACATACTTGAAGTGAAGTAGGTGTATTTTGGTTGCATGAAACATCGCCCATTAATAAATAACCAAAGATACTGTTCATAGCCATCGGTGAACCGGGTGGACCCTTGATCACGTGACCTAATAGAACTTGGGATAGTATATCCGCACCTAGAAGCATTTCCACTGATTGTGGAAGGTAAAACTTAGGATCAGCTAAATTTAAATTCTGTATATGTGACCATCCCGTATAAGGCAACGTCGCACATGGCATACGTGAAATAAGATTAGACAAAATTAATGCCTCAACTGAAATTAAAGGTTGCTCCCCGTGCGTAGGAGTGATATGACACGATACTACACCCTTCGGTAAAACAGCTGAGACTTCGGACCCGCCGATACCGAACACTGGAACGTGCGCTTGCCTACGGTGTAAACCTAACCGCTGCACACAAGCCTCGGTAATAAAAGTCGCTTGACTCCCGGTATCAATAATACACCGAACTGTGTGTTTTTGTGGGCCAACATGAACATTGATGAGTGCCGTACATAAGAGCACCGTACTCGCACTAGCCGACGGCGCAATGGTTTGCGAATCGTTCGTGCGGCCGTGCCACGCATGATTTACCGCAGTCAATGCGGTGGCCTGCGAAGTACTGGGATCCGCTGTCTCTGTTGTTTCGTTCACAGGAAGTGAAATAGCATTATCACTAATACCGCCTTCACTAATAACTGATAAACTGTGAGACTTGTCGAAGTGAATTAACGAATGATGTCGTCTATGACATGAACGACATACAAAGTTGGATTTACATTGTTTTAAATCATGACCGACATGTAAACAATTGAAACAAACGTTTTTGTTTTGAATAAAAGAATACCTATCACGGGGAGATAAATTAAGGAATTGAGAACATTTTGTCAACGTATGTTGAGCATCACAACATAAACACTTATTTTTTAAATTATTTTGTTTGATAGACTGGTCTGTTGTATTCGAACTTGATGACGTGACGTTGGCTGCGAGCACGCGACGCTGGCCTTCGTAACCGCGCGATGGCGTCGTCGCCGAAGTCCGCGAAGTACCTACCTTTTCATGATTATTATTTTTATTTTGTGGGTAAGCGGAGAATTCGTTTGCGGCTAACTCGCGTTCTAAGAAATTTATCAATGTATTTATGTCGGGTATGTCCGATGGTTTGGATAGTGATAATTCGAAACGTTTTCGAATACTAGACGGAATTTTACGTAATACAATCGTCACTAATATGAAACTCCATTGATCTATAGGAAACTGCATTGCCTGCAATGCCTTGATGTTTTCTTGATAAACATTTAGTAAATTTCTTAGACTTTGAGTCACTTTCTCGGTACTAGGTTCAATTTCTAATATTTTTTCGAGATGCTTAGTGGCGATGGCCCGTTTGTTGTTATACCGAGAAACCAAAATGTCCCACGCAACACTATAGTTTTCGTCTGTAATTGGTATCGATTTAATCAAGTTATAAGGTTCATTTTTTAGTGACAGTAATAGATAACGAAACTTCTCTGTTTCCGTGTAGGTATTTTTGCCGTGTACTAATGAACGAAACAAATCGTAAAATGGGGGCCAATCCGTGGTCTCCCCTGAGAAGGTAGGCATAGGAAGAATAGGTAATCTACTCGCACAATTATTATTTGAATTTAATGGAACATGTTGTACTGTTGAATTATTCATCGACGTACTAGACGACATTCTTCGTTTACGCTCATTATCCTCTTCTTTAAGTTTCTCTAAGTGAACACTAATTGCGTAATAACAGTCATTAAAATTGTTACGAATCTGTAGTTGTTCCTCCTTGTCGAAAGTATTCGACTTGATCAAGACTTTTTCTATTTTTGCCTGAAGTTTGGAGAACTTTCTTTGTTGCGATGTTAAATCTTTTGAACGTGACCTAAACTGTAGTTCGTCTGAATCTATGAACTGTAATGTACGCTGAAGATCATCAAGAATGATTTCGCGTTCGAACATATCTTGTTGAATTAAGTCCGCCATTTTGGACGCGTAACGACGCAAAATGAGAATAAGAGATTAACCCCACACCAAGCACTTGGAAATGAATCCGGTTCGATGGGCCAAACAATTATGTGTAGGAGTTATGGGTGTGAATTTGAAAAACTTACCAGCGAACTCCCGTCCACTGCCTCGCGCACCTCATGGGCTAGGCGTCGTGTATCAGGCGTCCTAAATCCAGCTAAACTCACTTCACATATATATCCACAGGTGTCGGTTAATGTTATTTCGTATCTTGGATGGGGTTGTAGCACAAAATCATTGATGGACCACTTCTTATTAGAAGAAAGTTTTTCTTGCGCGGAGCGCGTTAGTTTTCGAGTTGCGAGGATTGGTACAAGAGAAGCACCACACGGAAGAGCGGCGCCACTGTCGCCCTTCGTAGACCAATCGGATTGCTTAGCGAATAGGCGATAAGCAAGCCGGCAAATTAGTCAAATCACATCCTTTTTACTACACACAAAGGCCTGAGTACTAGTTGTGGGGTCAAAACTATCCAAAATTCCTAAGTCAAAACCTATCATAAATAGAACGGTACGTAACAATATAACATTACGTAGCTGCTATGGGTGAACTGTATGTGATTATGTGCAATGCCTGAAATAAAATGATTTTATTTATTATTTTTATTTTTTTTATTTAAAATCAAATAATTATACGAATATGACAGGTGACTTCTACCAATTCGTACTGGGTAGCGTAATTTCACGGCTTGTAAATAAAACTTCATTATATAACAACATTTAGAGCTATCACATTCACAAATTGTAGGTACATTTCGACGACCCGAATGGCGTAGTGGTAGTGAGGCTGCCTAACGTTCTTAGGGTCCTGGGTTCCGGGGTTGCGGGACTCCGGGGTTGCGGGACCCCGGGGTTGCGGGACTGTTCGAAAGAGATACCGCGGCCCCGGAACGTAAAGGGCGAGGAAGGAACATGGATGGGTTTTAGTCAGTAAGAGTCTGACACTCCCTCCCGCTCCGCCCAGAGTGGGAGAAGTCATTTGATGATTTCCCATCCTAAAAAAAAAAAAAAAAAAAAAAAAAAAGGGTCCTGGGTTCGAATCCCGGTAGGAGCAAATGTTTGTGTGATGAGCATGGACATTTGTTTCCGAGTCATGGATGTTTATATGTATAATAAGTATGTATTTACAAACAAAAAAAGGTATATTATGTAGTATATCAACTATCTGGTGTCCACGACACAAGCCTTGCTTAGTGTGGCGCTAGATGGCGCTGTGTGTTAATGTCTAGCGATATTTATTTAGCGATATATTTATAATATTTTATTTAAAATAACGTTTTCTTATGAAACATTCATCTGACCGAACCTATGTGTGAAAGGTTATATACTCTATGCTATGTGTCATCCTTCTATTGATATGTAGCTGCTTGCTACCACAAATTAAATTATAAAATGAGGTGTCATATATTTCATTTACATCTAATATATATGGAAATCAAATTGTCCTTACAAAGATATCGTATCGCAAGTGCAAAAAATAGCTCTACCTACTCCGACTACAAGTTGTGTTAAACAAAATATTTTTGCAACATGTTTAATAACGCTTCAGTAATGAACATTAATAACTTTATTTAAATCAGGAAGAAGATGTTTAAAATAAAACCACAATTTCCTCATTACTCAAACGTTTAACAAAACTGTAACTGTTTTGTTTAACTTTTAAAGGAAAACTGCTAATGATAAATCATTATTCTCTCAAATAAATACATATTTTTATCCCATATTATACCACATATCAGCACTAATTAGTCGAACTTGTGATTCCTTAATTAACAAAACTATAGAACTTGCTGCCAGTTAAAATGGTAATAACGGTAATTAACCCACCTACATTTATTAAAGTTCTTAACTTTAAATTTCAGAAATAAGCCTGTTCGAGTCTTGAATCGTCATTTAACGTGATCTTCAACACTTTTTCCGATACCGTTTAGTCTACATTTTTTTTTTTTGGTCGTACGAAGAAGATTTAGGGACAGAGCAATGACTGCAATTTGTCATCTGAACTTCTTCCGTATCATTCGTCACACTATAATTTACACCTTTTCCTGACATATTACTCCTCAAATAATCCCTCCGTCTACACTCTAGCTTTCCTCTCCCTCTCATATCCATCAACTTTTAAGATCATCACTCTTTTAGCCGAATGCGTTTCCAAAATCGGATACACTTGTCAAATGATATCATCATCATCATCATCATCATCATCATCTGCCAAGCCTTTTCACAACTATGTTGGGGTCGGCTTCCAGTCTAACCGGATGCAGCAGAATACCAGTGCCAGAGCTGTTTTACATGGAGCGACTGCCGGGATATTTTATAGGAGGTCAGATACCTTCAAATGATAAACAATCCCGGCGTATACTAAAATTGTAAAAGGGAGTCCTATTAGGCTCCGTAAGGCCAATGTCTCAATTTATAGGGTTTCACTGGTTGGTACAAGACACTTTCAATTTTAGCAGGCTTAAGTCCTGTTGACCTAGAGATTTACTTGGGCCAGATGTTAGTCTGACTTTCGCGCGTCTTTTGTTCAGTTGTCGAAATGAGAAAGTTACGAGATGGGACGGAGCCCCATTTACCATCACATGAGGTTGTTTTTCAAATATTTAATGCTTGAACATCGTCAAGCCAGAAAACATGTTAGGATGAAAATAATCCATGCAAATACGACTTAACTTTTAGTTATTTTTAGACTAGGTACATAAAGGGTGTAAATAGACTCTTCACGAAGCTGTCAACCAAGCATTCTGTACATCAAACTAAGTAACCTTACTCAACATTTTTTGCGGGTAAATGGCTTTTTTTGGGGTGAAAAATCACGTTTTTTGGTAGGACTCAAGGTAATTCTACTGACGAATCGATTGAATAGAACGGGGGTCGCGGTGTTTTAGGTAAAAATATTACATTCAAAACCTGTATTTAAAAAAAAAAAGTGAAACCGTGGATCTTTGTTCCCCCAATACCTCCGTAACTAGAAGGTTCCCAGGTATGGTATGGAACAAAAACACATCGCAACGACAACGAGAACGGCTTCGTTAAGAGGTTTTTTATTTTGATTGCACAACCAATTTCATCCCAGAAAAAAACTTGTTTCATCACTCTAAAACTCTTAAAATAAAAGTAGCTGAACTAACAAAACACTGGAAACGTGTAAACAGAACTAAAGAAACGGTAACCAATGTTTTTTTCCATCGAACATTTAACAAATGGGAACGCTTCGTTGTGCTATAAAAACAAAGATGGGGAAACGCGAGCGCGTCTCCAATAAAATGCTAATGACAAAAACTTCAATTTCAGTATTGAAATATTGAGAACTCGAGCGCCTAGGAAATCGTGGAATCGCAGTATGTACGAGGGTTCTTGTAGTATGTATGCTATATGAGTTTTTTAAACTATGCTAGCTTTTGCTTGTCTGACTGGAATATTTTACCAGTTACTGTAACTAACTAGATACTGCACTGGAGGAACTGCTGTGATTTCCGAGGTGTCATCATCATCATCATCATTCTTCTGCCCTTAGCTTAAGCATCATCATCATCATATTAATGTTCCCACTGCTGGGACATAGGCCTCCTCTCTATGATAGGGAATGGGCTACAAACCACCACGCGGGCCCAGTTACAGATTGGTAGATTTCACATAAAACTTGTACTGACTAAAACCCATCCAGGTTCCTTCTTACCACATTGTGTTCCAGGGCCGCGGTATCTATTTTGAACAGTCCCGCAGCCCCAGCAGACATCGGCCCTTTTGGACAACTTCCAATTTGCCAACATTTTTTTGAAGCGCACGTGGAACACGAACGTGCCGTCGGCGTGGACACAGCCTGTCGTCATAAGATGGACGGACGGCGAGCTAGACGACTCCGAGTCTCTCGGTCTTAAGTGCGTATGCACCACGGCGGATTACGGCGTCTCCCCACAGACAATGTACCATCTGCCATCTTGTACTGCATGCTATATCACCTGCGCTTTTGATGATCTATTTACTGCATCAGTGAGCGGGGTTTGCGTGGCTTGGTTTTGGGCCAAACACCTTTGAAATTTTTGCCATCCATACGGTAACAAGAAGTGGAAAAACGAAAGAGAAGTCTTTACTCAGCTGTGGGCCAACACAGACTAACAAAATCTTTCATAAAAAAAAAAAACAAATTAGTAAACACAAATGTCTCAACAGTAATACTCGTAAGCAACGATACAAAACACGAATTAGTATGATTTACATCGCGAATAAATACAAAATGTTGAGGAAATGCAAGGCTTTGTAATGAGGAAGCAGCTGAGATTGATGGTCATAACTGTAGCCTCGTTAGAGGAAAATGTGAGGTAATGGAGGGTACGTAATTAATGAGCAAAGACGAGCTAATATTGTGTTTCGAAATAAAGACGAGAGAGAGAGTAAAGATTTAATTTTGTAAAACTCGCAGTAGGGTAGAGACACCAATCAATTGACATACTTTTTAAGAGCTGTCAAAACGCGTTTCTCTCATAGATTTTGTATAGCAACAGCACGCTGTGACGTCACCTGGTCAACTCAATGACTCGACGATTTATTGACTTCAAAGCAAATAAAAATCTAATTTGCAATGAAATGAAAATAAAGCGGGTTTTCAGGCCATAAACAGGGTGACTGGTACTGATACTTAGGTCCATGTTCACCAAAAATATGACGATCTGATTATCTAAAAACAGCTGTATAAAACTCATTTTTGTATGAGAACATGTCACAGTGACAGCTGTTTTTAGATAATCAGACCGTTATCTTTTCGGTAAACATGGACCTTATACACGTACACTAATTCCAGTCACCCTATATTATAACGTTTTGTTTTAGAACCTACCGCATTAGTATCTCTCGAATTGCCTCGTTGGTCTAACGGTTGCAAGCGCGACTACTGAGCATGAGGTCTCGGGTTCGATTCCAAGATTAGGCAAAATTTTATTGAGTTTTTCCAACAACAATTTTTCAGTTGCACCCACAAAGTATGGATCTTTAAGGCGATTACATGAGCTAAATTAGCAACTCTATTTGTGGTGGTTAAAACTTTGTCGGAAATACTGTTAGAATAAAGTTCCAATCAGTTTGCACTGCAAAGTGGTTGTTACGTCAGTCACTGCGGGCCGAATAGTGCGAAATTTGTGGTTTCGATCGATTTACTAAAAATCTATGGATTGGACTAAAAAAATAAAACACTATCATGCTAATAAATGTTGATTGAAGAATTATTTGCCAAAAAATCAGAATGATCGCATGTATTTTACTCGTTAAAATATTTTTTTTTAGAGATAAGGTCGTGATTTTATCTTATCGAGGAAAATGTATTAATTGTATTGTGTTTTCAAAACACTATCACACTAGCATATATCCTGAAGACAGCTTGATCTCGTAAAACAGAATTACCTACATGTGTTTTTATATTGTGTGTGCAATGTATGTAACTCTGGGTTGTTTCTATAATAAACACTATCTACGCATATATCCTGAAGAATATCATATATTTTTCCGGTTTCGTTTATTGCAGTGAATCATAATCATTATTTCAAGCATTATAAAACTCGCGTTTTGCTCTTGCAGTCGCCTTAAGAATGACCCACGCTGGACCATGCCGGGTTCAAGCCAAATGTCGGCCGTCGCACATTGTCCGTTGCTCGGTAGCGCTTCGGAAACGTGAGTGTGTCCATACTAAATTGCACCGCGGTCAACACTCGGGTCGGACCCAACACGGTCTAGCGTAAGTTAAACTTTACTTGGGACTTAAACATAACTAGCAAAATGTAGGTGTACCGATAGGTGTAGGTACTGGTAGGTGTAACCGGCTAATAAGTTATTGAAAATGACCACCGTTAAACATACTTCTGTGTCTGTCAGTAGTGTCGATTCTGTTGTGCACAAACTAAACTTAATTTAGGCTATTGCTACTTATCTTTTTCTCTTTAGTAAAACGAGAAAGAGGCGGACGTAATTTAGAGCTGTCAAAGTTTAATTGGAACTAATATTTCCATACAAATGAAGGGTACACGTAAAAAAATGACAACTAAAAACACGGTGAAGCGCAGGGCTTAAGGGGCCGGCGGAGCGTGCGTCGTTCATACAAACGTAATACCAAAATAATTCGTAAACCAAACATATTCTCAAGGAAGTGTGTTTTTATTTCTTTTATTTTTTTATAAGTAAACAAGATTTATGAGAAAAATAAGTTTTCTATAGAAATTTTAAATTCCTTATATCTCGTCTAAATATCGCTGTCCTTTCAAAATATATATTTGGGAACCTAGATATTATGTAATCCAATCGAAATAAACACACACTTCCTCAAGAATATGTTTGGTTTACGAATTATTTTGGTATTACGTTTGTATGAACGACGCATGCTCCGCCGGCCTCTTAAACTAGTTTGACATCACTAACTAAGTTCATAGCTATAGCCTTCCTTTTCTCGCACTGTCTTTTAGAAAAATATAGCAATAGCCTAAATTAAGTTAAGTTTGTGCACAACAGAATCGACATCAGTTTCAAATTATGACAGAAAAATAACGATGTGTTAAGCACTATGACAAGCACTAAACGGCTTTTACGATTTCTAGTTCAATGTTTATTTTATTAAGTTTTTAATATTTATTGTTTCATTCAGAGCTCAATTGATCCTACAATTTATTACAAACTTTACTATGAATCAACGGGAATTCCGACACATAAAAAGGTAACAAATAATTAAGCTAAAAGGTTCTTCGTACATAAATACCTGTTTATTTACGATTTAATTTACTCGCCTGTTTCATCCAATAGTTGTAAATATGTCAACGCAGTTTTTGTTTATTTCTGTTATTGTTTCTTCTTCCCCATTGTTTGTCTATTGTTTTCCCTATATCAGTAACTGTGTTACGGTGGAATAGGCTAGTTTCCACCATCAATAAATTGCAAAACTAATTAGTCCGTCAGTTAGAGTATTGGAAAATAATGGACACGTATTTTTTGTTTTTGTAAATCACTGAGTACTGACAAAGATAAAACGCATCAAAACTCGGGAGTGGGGGCTCGTGACGTATTGCGAATTTTAAAAGCGTCGTATCTTCGTCAATTTTGGTTTAAGTAACAAAAGAAAAAATACGGGTCAAATATTTTTTTATAATCTAACTGGCGGACTAATTAGATTTTTTTAGGACACAAGCCTATTGTACCGAGATTACATAATTTATTCATTCGTAATTTGTAGATCTTTCACAGTTGTTAGTCAATGGCCCGAAACCAGCATGCCTGAGAAATAATTAGACGGCATGTAAAGCCAAGTCAGAGTCCATGGCCGGCATAAAAACTCTGACACCAACTTAGGCACTAATCACTCGGATAAAAACTTTTTTTCAAAAAATAAAACCTAAAATAACTTTAGCTTCAGAAGTCGGTGACCTTTGTTTGATTGATTTAGTTTTTTTGTCCCCAATAAATGGAACTTACTACACCTAACTGTCGAAATCTGGGAGTATTGTACAAATCTGCGTACCCCCTCGAGCATACAGCCGTGATGTTCTGTCATGGTGTTGTATAAACAATAAATATCCAAGTTATTGCAGCAATCACTGCAGAATTGCCGTGTATTTTTGAAGAGTTCCATTGTATATCTCCGAAGATCCGCATCAGATATTCAGCAAATTAAAATGGGACCACACGGGAAGCACCAGCTTTCAAATTAAAAATAATCATCAAAATCAGTTCACTCAGTCGAAAGTTCTGAGGTTACAAGTAAACACAAACAAAAAAAAATTACTGTCGAATTGATAACCTCCTCTTCTTGGAAGTTGGTTGAAAAGAAAGAAAGAATGGCCCAAAAGTTTGATATCAGTCTTTCCAAGGGGTATTGTATTACCCAGTACTAACTGGGTTGTGGAGGTCAGATAGGCAGTCGATCCATGTAAAATACTGGTATTCAGCTGCATCCGGTTAGACTGGAAGCCGACCCCGACATAGTTGGGAACAGGCTTGGCACTATGATGATGATGTAGAAAGAACCTACGTATAAATTAATAGTAAAAACTTTAATTCAGATAAACCAAACAATAGGAAGATGAGGAAAATCACACGAATTTCCAACAATAGTTATATTAAAAAAGAATTCGCAAAAATCCGCAACACCTGTAAAAAAAACATAGAAAGAGTAACGGTGGTAATATTTTGTTCCCGTACAAACGATCACCCCCTCCTCCCCCCCTCTCGCCCCCCGATATGCGGGATTTAGTGGCGATGCACGATAGTGCCACCAGCCAAGTTCGCGCCAAAATGTGAAAGCAAATGAGCGGATTTTATCTCTGATTTATGTTACCGGTACATGTGTGCTGCAAGCCCATACTTTATCCTGGAAGCTACACCTGGGAGGGGATTGGCTAAGCCGGCTTAGGTTAGGTGCGAAATAGGTGTTTTTTTTTGTAACTACGCGTTTTTTTTATAATATTACTAGCCGATGCCCGTGGCTTCGCCCGCGTATATTTATATACTAAAACTTTCCTCTTGAATCACTCTATATAATAAAAAAACCGACTTCAAAAAACACTCCTTTGTTTCGTTTTCGATTTCGTTTTTTTGTCACCGACTTCTGAAGCTAAAGTTATTTTTCACTTTTTTGTGTTTTTTGAAGTCGGTTTTATTTTTTGCAAAAAAGGTTTTAGTTTCCACTTTTTAGTGGTTCACTTGTGCTTACCCCTTCACAGCGTACCGGCGTGATGTTATGTTATGAACTGGTGTAAACAATAGACAGACGATAGATTTCAGCAATCCCAGGCCATTTGCTATCATTCTTTGAGCAGTTCCGGTGCCTATCTCCGAAGTTCTTTATCAGATTTTCACCAAATTGAAATGGCACCACTTTAAAAAAGTGTTCTTCCAAAAACTACACAAATCACATCAAGTGTGCCTATAAAATTTGAAGATTTCTCTCTATTTCTCCAGGATCCCATCATCAGATCCTGACTTGATGATTATGAAACTACCTGGAAAGTATACCCTTTCAAACCAAAAAATAATAATTCAAATCGGTCCAGCCATCTTCGAGTAATCGGGGAACATACATAAAAAAAAAGGTTCCGACGAATTGAGAACCTCCTCCTTTTTGAAGTCGGTTAAAAACGTCGTAATGCATGGTGCTTCACGTAACAACCAATAAGACATCCCTTTAATGGTTAAACACAGATTATATACGTAATGCGCACGTGACACTATTCTAATACAACTACGAACACATCTTATCTGTCGCGTGTCACCAAACCACAGGTAATCAATTAATCAATTCGGTATGTAAAGTATTTTTCAGGTATTTTTTTACATTTTTATTTCGTAAAACATTTAATTTTAAGCAACTAATTTTAAGCTTTCTTTTTCCAAGTAAAAGTTTCTTTTTTATTATTTTTTAAAGTATTATTCGTGATGACGTCATTTCATAACCTGAATAGCTTTAAGTCTTTGCCACGTTTTCAGTACATACAAAAAACACTAAATAACTTCAAAGTTGACATTGATGACAGTTGACGCTTGACAGATACGTGTTTTTATTTTGTTGTGAAATGTGAATGCTGTGATCGTGACTGTGATGTGAACTTTTTGTTTGAGTTTCTTTTCCTACGATTTTTAGCAAATTTTAATTTCTATCCATTATCCGTGCTGCGTATCCGTACAATGAATCTGTCACTAGTGCTAAATGCTTCGTACCGTCATGTAAAAACACTACAACAAATAGCCGATAAAAATTGTTTGTAAATGTGAAAGAAACGCTAAAAAAGAAGTGGTGCAAGGAAGTAAACATGGAATACAAGCCTGGGCGTCGACTTTTTTGTTGCGAAGATCATTTGAACGCGAAATTATCAGCGCGCGATGCATTCAAATAAATAACACAGTAACTAGCATTGACAGTTTTGATTTGACACTGACGGTATGACAAACAAAAGTATTTTTTTTTTAATTTATCTTGAAAAGCACGAAGGAAGTAGTCTATTCAGGCTACGTTATGACGTCATTTAGAGGTCAAATGAAAGTCAAATGATTACAAGTATTATTGTGAAAATAAACACAATCTTGTGATATAGAAAGCTAAAAATAGAAAATAAGGCATAAGACCCTAAAATCTCCAAATGGTTTTGGAATCAGCGTAGTTTAACTTTTACTCTGAGTATGATCGATCGATCGAAAGTCGGGCAAAACGTTTAGTTTTTTTTTTCAGCAGATATTTTGTAGTGGTACTAAAATGTCAATTTATGTATGTCCTGTTAATGGTAATAGGCTGGCCCGGGGTACTACATGGGTCTAAAACATAACTGGCGAAATGTAAACAAAAATAAATGAAAAAAAAATGTGATGTTATTTTTACTTTTGTTGTGTATATTTACGGCCAAGCTTACGGACTGTTAGAAACAAAACGTCAAAGAAAAGCTTTCTTAAATTTTTCTTGACGCGGATAGAATATTTCAAGCTAACTTTGTTTATAGAAATAAGCACCAATGGCAACGAGACGTAGTAGACGAGATATTAACTAACAGTGATACGTAAATAAGTTATAGAAAATGGCCGTTAGTAAAAAGAACTTTGCACAATCTCTACCACAGATTGCAGGATTCATGAACACGCTATCTTTCCGTGTACATTCTGTAAAATCTTATGAAATCGTAAATAACAAACTGTTTCATGCAGCATGTTTTACGACTAAAATAATGAAAGCTCACATGTTTTTAATTGAAATAATAGTGTTGCGTTCACATTTATTATTTACCTTACAATGAATACAATGTTCATTTATGAGAAGTTTAATATCAAAATATGAAAACTGGCATCACTTTTAGCCGAAAGATGTCCACTGCTGGACATAAGCCTCCCATCAAGTGGCGCCACATTGACAGTGACAAATCTGTTAATATTAAAGAGATCTTTTATAACTACGACATTGTTCTGACAGCTACCTCAGCTGTCAGAGGTAAAATTAAAACACTGTACCACCGAGTTCACTGGACGGTCTACCAAAATCAAAATTAATCAAAATCAAAGCATTTATTTCAAGTAGGCCAATAACAGGCACTTTTGAATTGTCGAAACAAAGATGAAAATTAAATGTAGCTACAGTCCCAGTCACAAGACATAAAAACTGTGAAAGTACTGTAGTTGCCCATTCCCTAGCGTAGATCTCTATGGAGAAGAACGGGCAAGAAACTCCAAGGACACTCTTATAAACCAAATTATTGCAACAAAATCTTGGTTACATCATTCATGTTGAGATGGTAAATTATGTGAGAACAATGTAGCAAGATGTGCACGTTAAAAGTGTCCATAGTAAAAACAAAATAATTCATTCAAATAAGCCATGGCAACTAAGAGATGACCAGTCACAACTGACAGCGCCCGTTCACCACTTTCACCTTTATGCCTTGAGTAATAAGGTGGAAAAGTGGACGACTATCAGTGAACCCAGTAGTACATATACCTAAAAATAGTACCTAGAAATGAAATCTTTCCCGTAACATACATTTGGCACATCGAATATGACACAAATGTCTCATTGAAATGCAGAAGAATGAAAAATGTTTGTTTGACTTCAAAATATTTTTGGCGAACTGAATGTTTCTGGAGATAATACTATTTTGTGACTAGTAGGAATGCATAACAGTATGAAATATTTTTGGTTGTGACATACTAGGTACTTTACTGTATGGTGGGTGAATTACAGGCACATCATAGGTTTTTCTCAGGTTTTTCGTTTCAAGAAAAACTTACTCAGGATTCATAAATCACTGCCCTTGATTGTAAATGTAGTGCTGTCACCCATCCATAAAACGGCGGTGGTTTAACTTTGAAGATCGACCTAAGAATAAGCATAATCAGCCTTTAATGCTCCCACTACTGGGACACAGGTCTCCTCTCTATGAGAGGGTAATGTACTATCCATGCGGGCCCAGTGCGGGTTGGTAGATGTCACATGCCTTCAATTTATTGTACTAGGACATGCCGGTTTCCTCACGACAGTTTCCTTCACCCTCTCTTCTTTTGGGGAGCAGTGGTGATGACATAAATTACACAAAGTAATGCGCCTGCCAGGGTTCAAAAACTGTTTCAATAACACTTATACTCGTCGTACTTACAGGACAATATCCGAGATTTTCTTTTGTTTCTCTGAGTTCCCGATATTTTGACGCTGTTGCAAGCATCCTGGTTGCTACTGAGAAGTTCCTGAAAACCCAATAACAATTTGCCCGACCTGGGAATAGATCCCAGGACCTCATACTCTGAAGTCGCACTTGCGATCAACTAGAAAACCCTACATAGACTAACTTATTAAATTAGTTTCAAAACTAAATACAAATTGAAATAACTGCTGTAAAGCACACTTGACCTGCAAAACCTGAAACAATCTAAGTAGAACTAAACTCACTGCGCGGGATTATATTTTTTTTTATTATTTTCCGAGATAAAAATATTATGGTGCAAGTCATGAGAGACTGACATGTACCTTTACCTTTTTTCCTTTTTCCTTGCATATACATCCAAGGGCTGATGTCATTACGGATACAACTCGTTTGGTATTCCAAATATTTTTTATTCTGTTTTTTCGTGTGATATCGATGCTCTAAGTTTAAGGCGATTACATGAGCTAAACGCGAGTTTTATAATTACTAAAAGTATATAATTCACTGCTATAAACAAGACCAAAAAACATATTATATTTTTCAGGATATATGCAAGCATGATAGTGTTTTGAAAACATAATACAATTAATTTGATCAGTCATTCTGATTTTTTGGCAAATAATTCTACAAGCAATATATTAGCATGATAGTGTTTTAGTTTTTTAATCCAATCAATACTTTTGTAAATCGATCGAAACCACTCATTTCGCGCTATTTGGCCTTCAGTGACTGACGTAACAACCACTTTGAAGTGCAAGCTGATTAGAACTTTATTCTAACAGCATTTCAAACGAAGTTTGAACCACCAGAAATAGAGTTGCTAATTCAGCTCATCTAATCGCCTTAAAGCCTGAATTCTTGTAGCTCTGACGGTTGGTCGCGCACGGTTGTTCGCGTATGAGTATACAATGTGTTCTATATAGCACCACGCTAACGCGAACGTCACGACCGACCATCACAGCGACAAGAATTCAGGCTTAAAAAGGAAGATTTAGCAGCCGTACATTACATAAATAAGTAACTGGGGATAATTCTGCTATTTTAATAAATTCGTCACTCCAAGACGATTTCATTCCCATCCCATTGTCATTTTGCTTAAAGTTCGTAATCTGCTCAATTCACAATGGTCGATCATTGGTCGATCAATGGCCTCGTAATAAAATTGTGTTTTGATGGCATTGTCGTATTCCATTATTATAAAACCTTAAGTACAAATGGTTTTCGAAATCTACTACTAAATGCATGCTTTTATTCATGCCAGATTTCATGTACGAGATTACCATTCTATGACATTTCTTTCAATGGAGTGTCAGTGGTTGAACATTGAAAAGTCATAATGGCGCCATTATATTAGTAGATTAACAAACTTGTCAAAACTTGACCATTAGGAAATCAATAATCGACTATTCTGACACTATTGTAATAGCAGAATCGAGGCCCTTTTTTTTTTTTTCAGAATCGAGGCCCTGGAAGGAGGATATGCGGGATCGTGATGAGTGGAGAAAATGGAGGTAAGCCTTTGTGCAAGAGTAGGACCGGACAGGCTAGGAACCAAAGAAATAATCAAAAAGTATTCAAAAACTTAAAGTAGGTAGGTAAATTATTCAAAAAAAAAATTGAATTGTTTCTCAGGTGTTTTGATTATTGGGCTACTGAAAGAGTTCACACACGTTATTTAGTAAAAAAGTATACAATCGCGGTTAGTAATAAAAACACAGGACTTGGAAAACAAAGAAAACAGGAATAAACAGTAAAACTAGTAGAATATAAACGACCGCATCGCGAATGCTTTTAAACCGCGCGCGAAATCGATGTCCAATGGCGGTTGGCTTGGCTGGTCGATGAGTCGTGGGTGGTATTGCCAGCTTACAAAAAAAAGGGTTTTAGAGGCAGTGCTACATTATTTAAAAATTGGCACCCAGTATTCCCACCAATCACTTGTGCGAGGTTTCACTGTTATTTTTTTTTTTCCTCGTTGATAAAATTAGACGAATCGCTTATAATCTAACCCTGACACCAACGCCGATATTCTTTTTTTAAGACGGCCGGACCTCAAAATTGTAAATTCATGTCTCTGGTCTACAATACCAGCACTGGCGCACTTTGAGGGTTAATTAGGGTTGTTCATTTTGTTATGTATTCTTAATGGTTCCATAGCATGGCGTTCAGTTGTTTCTTATTGCTGGGACTGAAGAATTACTGTTTTATTTGTTTACTTTTGGGTTTTCTTGTTTTGCTTGTTTTGAATTTGAAATTAGTTTTTTTTTCGGGATAAAAATATGTAGATTATCTGAATATTGCAATGGAACAGCGGTAGTTCAGTTGCAATGGCCTACCCTAATGTATCTTTTATTAACCTGTATTAATAATACCTTCAATCAATCACCTCATCTTAACTAATATTTATAAGGTCCTAGCACATAATATTTTAATTGAATCTACTTGCTTGATTCTTTGCTCATTTGTTACTTTTTTTCTAAGTAATTATTAAACCAATAACATTTACGACTTAGATATAAAGTAACAACTGAGCAAAGAATCAAGTGAATAATAATATATTCAATTGAAATATTAAATAAGTACTATGTGCTAGGGCAGGGTAATTGAGTTAACAAATGTGGCACAACCCTATGATTAGAACGCTTTTATCATGCGATTAGAAATTATAAAGGGATGGGTACACGAGACAATTTCATTTTTTGTACATAAATATGCTGCATCGAAAGGAAAGTTTTGAGAAGTATAGAATGAGAAGACCAAAGAACCGATGGATGGACTACGTGACAGTTAATGGCTGGAATGGGATCAATTACTGAGATGACAACTAATAAAAAATATTCTGTGGGCACATACTACCGAATTAAAAAGTCTCAAGTCTCAGAGTTGAGTAACGAATGCAACATTTTCCTTAATTATTTAAGTGTAAGAGTTAACAAATGTGGCACAACCCTATGATTAGAACGCTTTTATCATGCGATTAGAAATTATAAAGGGATGGGTACACGAGACAATTTCATTTTTTGTACATAAATATGCTGCATCGAAAGGAAAGTTTTGAGAAGTATAGAATGAGAAGACCAAAGAACCGATGGATGGACTACGTGACAGTTAATGGCTGGAATGGGATCAATTACTGAGATGACAACTAATAAAGGGTGTAAAAACCTCTTAACCTGTGTCTTAACAAAGCCGAAAGGCACTTGTTCTACCCGTCATTGCGATCATTTTTTTGTTCTACACCATACCTGGGAACCTTCCAGTTACGGATATATAGGGGGTCAAAGTTCCAACTTTATGGCAAGTATTTTTGTAAGGTTTTTCTTTAAGGGGCCGGCGAAGCATGCGTCGTTCATACAAACGTAATACCAAAAATAATTTGTAAATCAAACATATTTATAAGATAGTGTGTATTTATTTCGATTGGATTACAGAATATCTATGTTTCCAAATGCATATTTTGAAAAGACAATGATAATTATAAAGACGAAATATGAGGAGTTTAAAATTTCTATAGAAAACTTATTTTTCCCATAACTCTTGTTTAACTCAGTATCTATTCAAAATATGTTTGGGAACCTAGATATTCTATAATCCAATCGAAATAAATACACACTACCTTAAGAATAATTATGTTTGATTTACAAATTATTTTGGTATTACGTTTGTATGAACTATGCATGTTCCGCAGGCCTCTTAAACACCTCCACGACCCGCATTTTATTCAATCCATACATCAGCACAATGTTTTGAGTGTGTTTCATTGAGTTCTACCACAGAACATGATTTTTCACCCCAAAAAGAAAGTCATTTCTCAGCAAAAAATTGCGTAAAGTTATTTAGTTTGATGTACAGAATGCTTGGTTGACGGCTTCGTGAAGAGTCTGTTTACACTCTGTACACACAAATGGCCGAAAATTGCGATAAGAACAGGAGAATAATAAATATCGAAATAACGTGAACGCCGATTTGCCATTAGCCGATCAACATCCATACTCGTCTCATCTGCTGAAGTTCCCTAGTTATTTAATTTAATGCATTTACTACAAAAATAATTTACTAGCTTCTGCCACCGGCTTCGCCCGCGTGAAGTTTGATAATTGTCCCATGGGATCTTACTACCGGGATAAAAAGTATATCCTATGTTTCAATCCAGGTTATAAACTATCTGTTTGCAAAATTTCATCCAAATCCGTTCAGTAGTTTTTGTGTGAAAGAGTAATAAATATACATCCATTCTCACCCACCTTCGCAATCATAATATTAAGTAGGTTAGGATTCTAATTAAATAATTAAGCCTAATTGAGATGAAAATTTTGATTTTCAATTTTGACTTTCGTAAAGAACACGCTTATTTGGTCCGCAACGCGTTGTAAAAACTCTACCTAAGAGAGAAGTTCTATTCTAAGAACCCAGCTTCAGTATAGATAGAATAACTTATTATTCTACAACAAAGTCTATAATGAAGTAAATACTTAGATACTTCAGCTGTAATTCAGAAGCTCGTCTCTATAAGTATCACCTCATTATGCCGGCTCACGCTTGGCCAACCCTCCTCAAACATCAGTCCTTCAGAACGTAGTGATAGACCTCTATACGTATAACTAGTTTATTCCCGTGGCGTCACCCGCGTAATGGTAAAAAATATTCTGTGGGCACATACTACCGAATTAAAAAGTCTCAAGTCTCAGAGTTGAGTAACGAATGCAACATTTTCCTTAATTATTTAAGTGGCAACATTGTGCACTAATTTCATTCATCAATATGTCAATGTCAAATAACGTATGTCAAACTCTCTCTGCTTTTCCGCGTAAATTATAGTTGTTTTTTGTTTCATTTAGATGTTTCATTTAATTGAGACAATAATCACACACAACTCGTCATAAATATTTACTTATATTAAACTGACTGACTCACTGACTGACTGACTGGCTAATCTAACAACACACAGCTGTTGTATGACAAATGTCGTTCAGCTGTTGAGGTGTAGAAACGTTATAGATAGTCAGACAGACTGACATATTGTCTTTGTATATTTAATAATATTAGTAAGGAGAGTAAATATAGATTATGAACATATAAGTACATTATTATGTATCCCCATTATACTTGCCTGTTATTCCTTAGTTTGAAGGAGTCTTAGGAAAATAACTTGGAGAAGACTGTGATGGAAGTTCTAGGAAAGCAATTCGGGAAAATGTTTTTTTGCCTGTTAGAATGTTATGTACTTACATACGTTTTAGTGTCTTTGTAGAATTTTTGATGTATTATAAAAGCGCTTCCAGTCAAACGGGATGCATCTGAACGCATGTTTTCACATGGAGTGACTGCCTATCTGACCTCTACAGCCCAGCATCCATTGAGTACCTTAAGGGGCCGGCGGAGCAAGCGTATTTCATACAAACGTAATACCAAAATATTTTGAAAATCATACATATTCTTAAGGTAGTGTGTATTTATTCCGATTGGATTAGGTACATAATATCTAGGTCCCCAAATATATATTTTGAATGGACATTGATTTAAACAAGAGATATGAGAAAAATAAGTTTTCAATAGAAATTTTAAAATCCTCATATCTCGTCTTTATACCATTGTCCTTTCAAAATATATATTTGGGAACCTAGTTAATATCTAATCCAATCGAAATAAATATACACTTTCTTAAGAATTTGTTTGATTTACAAATTATTTTGGTATTACGTTTGTATGAACGACGCACGCTCCGCCGGCCCCTTAAGACATTCGGGCCACTGACTACATATTGTAACGACTGTCAAAAATCTATAATGACAGCTGAGATCAACGGCTTAAAGTCCTTTCCGAGGCACGAAGGAGTCTCGATATGTAATGAATGGTCACCCATCAATGGACCAACCTTGGCAAGAGATGCTTAATCGTGAAGATCGACGAGTGTGCTTGTTATTTTTGAGCCACGAGCTCCTGAGCTTGGCAGTTTGCTGAACTGGGTCTATTTTTACAGCCGTGAGACAAACTTTATTTTATTACTTTTCTGTTCAATTTTAAGTTTTTCTGTAAGTAGTTTTAAGTTTTTTTAAGTGAAAACTTCTCTAGGCGCTTTGAGCATTTTTTGGGTTGAACAAAAATCATGAAATTCGCGTCATCGTCACCGAACGCTTTATGACGGTAAGTCAAAATCAACCTTACAGAATTAAGGTAAAGTTTATTTTGGATTGATTCTATTCGTCAATATCGATCGATAAATTCAAAGTAGCTTCTAACCTACTTTGAATTTTCGATACAAGGTTGAGGATAATGTTTAATTATAGGAGTTTTTCGAAAAGAAGTGGCAATAACACAAATAATTCTCAAGGTCAAGGTCACTTCTATCGAAAGTCCCCAAAGACCCCGCATGAATTGTTTATGTTTTGTTCTTACTTTGTGGTGTGCACTTATGGCATGTGCCAAATAACTGTGTTTTTCTTTCTTTCTCAGGCTAGAGGTAAAATGTCATAACGGAAATTACTGCGACGACCCGAATGGCGTAGTGGTAGTGAGGCTGCCTTACATTCTTAGGGTCCTGGGTTCGAATCCCGGTAGGAGCAAATGTTTGTGTGATGAGAATGGCTATTTGTTTCCGAGTCATGGATGTTTATATGTATAATAAATATGTATTTACAAACAAAAAAGTATATTTGTAGTATATCAACTGTCTGGTGTCCACGACACAAGCCCTGCTTACTGTGGCACTAGATGGCGCTGTGTGTTATTTATTTATTTATTTACTAGAATACTTATCAGTCTATCCGTAGCCTTACACTCCTGAGCATTGGATGCTTGTTGTATAACTTGTATATCTCATAATTATTTATAGCTAGCCTGTTGGAATTCAATACTGATGGCTAAATTAGATAATATAATTGCTTTGCTGTAGAGGACATTTTCTTGTTTTATTTACTGTCGTAAATAGATTTCTTGGTGGTCTTAGCTTTCGCTGTACACGGATCTATTGGCATGTGGCTAAGATTCAAAATAATACGGCCATCTTTTTTTTAATACAAGTTTAGAGTATGAATGTGGACTGGTATTTGAGTAGAGGAAGAAAAAAGAAACGATGGATGGACTGTGTTAAGAAGGATATGGTAAGAAAAGAAGTGTCTGATGAGATGACGAAAAATAGAGGAGTATGGAAGAAGAAGACATGCTGCAACGACCACAAATAAATTGGAATAAGGGCAAAATAATGATGATGATAATGGTGATGATATCATGTCGTAAATGCTTACTATCAGTGCTCCTATTAACATCATTTGAGCGCCGAAAGTCCTGGAAGCACAGTAACTTGATTTTACTATCAGCCAAAATCATTAGTAGGGTTATTTTGTAAAGTTCACTTCTTACCCCTTCTTTTCTGGGAACAACGACTACGTATTTACGATATCGACAATTTCAATTTGCTCTTCGGTTAAGGCTACGCAGATAATACAAATATGCCTAAGCATCATCATCTGCGTAGCTTTTTCCTAACTATGTTGGGGTCGGCTTCCAGTACAACTGAATGCAGCTGAATACCAGTATTTTACATGAAGCCACTGCCTATCTGACCTCCACAACCCAGTAGCACTGGGTAATATTCATTTATTCATTTTGTGAACATAGGGTAAATAATACAGATGTTATATAAATAAATGTTGGTCCATACTATGTCCCGCCAGAAGGCATACAAAATAGTGCAGTTATAAAATGTGAATGATCAAAATAAAATCAGAAAATAAAGTTAAAAACCAAGTAGTAAATGTCAAAATTTCATGCCAAACACTAAACGCTAGTAAGTAGTAAAATGACAAAAAAAAACAATTTAAAAAAATTAAGACGGCACATAAAACAAGTATTTCTTAATTAGTCACAATCACAATCAGTCAAATATTATTAGATGCAAGATTCAATACATTATGTCAATAGAAACTATAGTAAATGTTGGCGACGCGCTCATGTTTAGTTAATATAATGTGTTAGTCGTAGTTACTTACCTAGCTATAAGTTTGTTTTAAGTATTGCGGGCCCTCTGACGTGCTCGTCAATGTGAACCCCGACAGTCTGCCACCATACGCGAGTCGATGCGCACGCCCATATATATTTGTTATTGCGCACAGTCCTTTGTAAAAACCTAATTTTTGTCACATTAAATCGAGTTTCTAATTGTCTCGCGAGTTTATTTCAACACCAGCACAATCCTGCAGCACCTAAGATCTACAAAGTGGTGCCTCGAGCCAGATCTGATGTTCCAAACTCAAGGTGTAAGAACGCGGCGAGCAAAAATGCTGCAGGAACAACGTGATTTGCTGGAACAAAAGGAAACTGCAGACAATGCTCAAGCTGCAACAGTTGTTTCTAAGGAACATGCGAGAGTGCCACTACGGTTATTTTCCGAGGTACCAGGTAGCAGCATAAAATCGGAACCGCTACCGCACATGGCAAAACCTGGAAAGTTAGCATCGTGCACGAGTAAATGTTCTCAAAAATCAACGAGTTTGTCACAAAAATCCAAGGAAGCGAAGAAAAAGCAGTTGCTGCTAGAAGCTGCTCAGCAAAAGGCAAATATTCAAATCGAGCTCATCGACAGAACCCTGGACGCCCAATTGGCAGCACTCAGCGACGAGGAAGAACAACAAGGATACAGTTCACAAATCGATGGAAACGAGCTTCCTCGAAGCGAGCTAGAAGAATGGGTAGCCCACCAAAGTACACATAAAGAACCCACAATCGAGCAGCAAGCCCCCGAGAAAGGAATTTTTACGGGCGAGCTGAATCGGCAAGTACAAGCACGCGTTGCCCACGTGGCCGGCCCGCTGCCCGGCGCAGTGCCGCCGCCACTTGACGACACCGTGACTGTGTTAAATACAGCGGTTCACATGTTGGCTAGTACTTTGAAAGATATTTCAGTTAACTGTGCAAACAACGTGCCTCAAGCTAGTTTGCTCAGCCGTATGAGTACACCGAAAGATTTACCTGAGTTCTCGGGTGACCAATTGGATTGGCTTCTTTTCAAACAAGCATATGATGAATCAACGAAGTTATGTAAATTTACGCCCAAAGAAAACCTTTGGAGGCTTAGAAAGTGTCTACGAGGACAGGCGAAGGACGCAGTCGCCGCATTGTTCATTAGCGCCACATCGCCAGACCACGTGATCAAGACGTTGGAGCTACGGTTTGGTAACCCTGACTGCATCATTTCTCGAATATTCCATGAGATCAAGAAACTTCAGCCTCTGCATCAGGAATATCATAAAGACATCGTTCCGTTTGCTGTGAAGGTACAAAATGTCGTGGAAGCAGTACGAGCAGTTGGACGTGAGGAGTACCTGCAAGGTGTTAATATCGCTTCGATAATCCTGTCCAAACTACCAGCAGTGCTTATTTCTAAGTGGTCTGATTACAGTTTCAAACTCATCACCGAAGGAAAATTACCCAGGTTAGTGATTCTATCAGATTTTTTAAATGAGGAAGCTGTTAAGATTGCGACCACTGCTAGCATTTATACTACTGTGCGAAGCGATCACAGTCAGAGAAATAAAACCAGCATGCCTCCACGCTCACAGACCGTGTTAGTTCAAGCCGAAGAACGTAACGCTAATTGTTTGTTTTGTCGCACCGCTGTGCACAACATCACCGATTGCAAACAATTTAAGAAAGCACTACGTAAAGTACGGTGGCAATATGTGAAGAAACACGGTCTATGTTACAAATGTTTAATCGCCAAACACGATCGCAAAACCTGCGCAGCACCTGTGTGCGATAAAGACGGCTGCAATGAAGAGCATCATCGCCTCCTGCATTATTCTACGACGAATCTACGCGAGCGCGCCAGCAGTGATAGTCATAATTCATCGTCTACAACTTCAGCGAACGTTAGTGATCAACGGGCCGAGCCTACGGTAACTTCAGAGACAATAACGCACATTAACGCGAGTGATCATAAAGTGTTATTAAAAGTGGTGCCTATTCGTGTGCACGGACCTACCGGTATTGTGAGCGCCACCGCGCTGCTTGATGACGGATCAAGTGTGTCGCTGATAAGCGCCGGCCTCGCTGAGCGCGTCGGGTTGCGCGGCCGTAGTGAGTCATTAACAGTGCGCGGAGCTTGGACTGATAACGAACTAGTTTGTAAGTCTATAGTTATGAATGTAAACATTGCTGGTACTAATGATGACAGGTTACATAACATAAGAATGCGTTGTTTAAAGGAATTGTGTTTACCTACTCAAAACTTATCTCTTATTGATTGTAATAATTATCCTTACCTAAAGAACATTAAAGATAAATTCTGTACTTCTAACTCAAAGCCTGAATTACTGATAGGACAGGACAATTATCATTTATTAGTACCTTTGGAAATTAAGCTAGGTAAAACAAATGAGCCGTCCGCTACACTTACCCCACTCGGATGGTGCGTACATGGTAAAGTACGCGTGTCGCGGAGCGCCCCCCGTGCCTCCGCAGCCGGCCGTCACACCGGCAGCGCTGAAGCTGCCCTGAACATCACGGAGAAAGAGGAGGTAAGTGCAACTTCTCATGACGACAGTTTGTTGCAAGAAATCCGTGATGAGGTCCGACGCTCGTTTGCCTTGGATTCCATGGGTGTGTCTGGAAAGCCGCGCCAGAATGCTGACGATGTGCGCGCCATCGCTCACCTGGAGCGATCCGCGGTGCTCGTTGACGGACGCTGGCATGTGAGCTTACCTTGGCGGGATCCAGATCGCAGTATGCCGGACTCCTACCCTGATGCACTAAAAAGGATGAAAGGTATTGAAAGGAAAATGGAAAAAGATACACATTTTGCTAAAAGGTACAAGGAACGCGTTAATCATTTGTTAGTTAATGATTATGCACGTGAACTGATGGAAACTGACGTCACATCGAACACGTGGTACTTACCACATTTTGGTGTTGACAACCCCAATAAAAATAAGCTTCGTCTGGTCTTTGACGCTGCCGGTAAGGTAAGTGGTTCCTCTCTTAACGACTATTTACTCACAGGGCCCGACCTTCTGTCATCACTTCTTGGTATTATGCTGCGCTTCAGGGAAAGAAAAATCGCAGTAACAGGTGACATAAAGGACATGTTTCTAAGGGTCAAGATTCACGCCGAAGATCAGCACGCTCTAAGGTTTCTATGGAGGAGCAGCCCTACGGAAAGAATCAAAACGTATGTTATGACTTCTTTAATTTTTGGAGCTAACTGCTCACCCTTTGTTGCTCAATTCATTAAAAACAAAAACGCACGACGATATGAGTCATCGTCGCCGGCCGCAGTCAATGCTATCTACTATTCGCATTATATGGATGACTACATAGATAGTGTGCCGGACGAAACCACTGCGATTGAGTTAGTTAAAAACATTAGCGATATTCACAAGAGTGGTGGTTTCGAGATCCGAAACTGGACGAGTAACAGCGTTGCAGTTTTAGACAGCGTACCAAAAGAGACTTTAGGCCCTAGTGCAGTAAAGTTTAAAGTTGGTCAGCAGTATGGCGGTGAGCGAACGCTTGGTCTAATTTGGTTTCCAGCAGAAGATAAGCTTGGTTTTGACGTCTCGCTAAAGCGCATCCCGGAAAATATTATTCAGGGCAATGAACGACCGACAAAGCGGCTTATGTTAAGGGTAATAATGTCAATTTTTGACGTCTTAGGTTTTCTTGCTCCCTTCACAATTCAGGGTAAGATCATGCTTCAAGACACCTGGCGTTTAAATATTGGCTGGGACGATTATGTTCCTGACATTATTTACGACAAGTGGAAGAAATGGATTAACCTACTTAAAGTTATAGAAAATATCCGCATTCCTAGGTACCACGCGATGATTGCATGTCATCAGAACGGGTTAGCATGCGCAAGCGAGATGGAAGTTCCCTCTCCCGTGCCAACAGCAGCGCCGCTCACCTCGGCCACCTCGCCCGCATCTACCAGTGCTACGCGGGCTGCTACTACGGGCTACGAAACCGTAGCGGCAGCTAGCAGTGCTACGAGCACAGGTGCGAGCGTGTCCTATAATAATATTAGCATGACGTCAGCGCCGTATTCTCGACTTGCTACGAGCAGCTACGAAGCCGTAGCAGCCACTAGCAGTGCTACGAATACAGACAGAGGTGAGCCAGGTTATTTAAACCTACATTTGCATGTATTTAGCGACGCATCTACAAAGGCATTATGTTCGGTAGCATATTGGCGTTGGGAAACGATGGGTAAAATCCATGTTTCTTTTATTGTGAGTAAATGCAGGGTGGTACCTGTGAAACCAATGACAGTACCTAGGTATGAACTTCAAGCAGCATTGTTGGCTGCGAGGTTAGCAAACACTATTGGGAAGGAACATAGAATATATCCCGTGCGTCGGTACTTTTGGTGCGACTCCACCACGGTTTTACACTGGATTCGTAACAACACTCGAACCTATAAAACGTACGAAGCAAACCGTCTTGGGGAGATCGACGAACTGACGCGCATTGACGAATGGAGATATGTTCCTTCAAAGCTTAACGTAGCTGATTTGGCTACAAGGGAAAGTTTTGAGCCTACTTTGTACTCTGAGTGGCTCACTGGTCCAGGTTTCCTGTATCTTGATGAGGCGGCATGGCCAAAGGATGTTATTCAGCCGGACTCGGATGAAGTATGCGCGGAGCTTGCAGCCGTTGTTCAGGTAATTCCTGCTAACTCAGCGGTACCAGATCCGGTACGGTTTTCCTCATGGCTGCGTCTACTGAGAGCTACAGCTGCCGTTTTAAAATTCATTGACAAATTGAAAGGTATATTTGTAACTGATTACACTGTGGAGATGATGGAGCGTGCAGAGCGGCTGCTATTGAGACACGCACAGGCAGAGTCATTCGCGGAGGATTTCGTAGCAATACGAAAAGGTAAGGCCTTAGCTACAAATAGTCGGTTACTTACTCTCTCACCTTTCCTGGATGAACATGGCTTGCTTCGTGTGGGCGGTCGTATCGATGCTGCTGCAAATGTCACTGTGGAGGTTAAAAGGCCTGTAATATTGGACGGGCGACATCCTGTAGCTAGACTTATTGCTCGGCACTACCACATAAAGGCGGCTCATGGCAATCAAGAAACAGTAGTAAATCAGCTGAGGGAAAAATACTGGTTAGTAAGACTTAGACCTACCGTGAAGACTGTGGTGTCGCAATGTATGGCGTGCCGAATTAATAAGTGTAAGCCACAAGTTCCACGCATGGGTGACTTACCTCGGGCTCGTGTGGCTCATCATCAGCGACCCTTTTCATACTGCGGTTTGGACCTGTTTGGACCGATGGAGGTCACAGTAGGCAGACGCAGGGAAAAGAGGTACGGAGTCCTTTTCACGTGTTTAACGTTGCGCGCAATCCACGTTGAGACCGTTGCCTCCCTTACGACAGATTCTCTAATCATGGCGCTGCGTCGGATGGCAGCGAGGCGTGGCTGGCCACGTCACTTGTACTCCGACAACGGCACCAATCTTAGAGGCGCTGACAAGGAACTCCAGCGGTCTATGCAGGACCTTGACCGGGAGGAACTAATCAGCGTAGGAGTCAACAATGGGATGGACTGGACTTTCATCCCTCCCGCCAGTCCCCATTGGGGTGGGGCGTGGGAGAGGATGATACGCAGCGTAAAGACATCACTTAAAGCTGTCTTAACTGAACGGGCACCAAGAGACGAAGTGTTATGCACACTTCTTACTGAAGTTGAAAATATAGTAAACAGTCGTCCTTTGATGCACGTTTCGGTGGCACCAGATGGAGTAGAAACCCTCACTCCAAATCACTTTCTTCTAGGTACATCATCGAACTTACCTTTAATCGGGGCGTTTGACAGTTCCGACTTGTATCTCCGTCGACACTGGCGAACAAGTCAACGATTGGCGGACATGTTTTGGAACAGGTGGGTAAAGGAAATTTTACCTGAACTTTTACCTAGACGAAAATGGCAAGGGGAGCAGAAGCCGCTACAGGTTGGCGACCTCGTCTTAGTTGTGGACCCGAATTCTCCCCGCAACTCATGGCCAAAGGGACTCGTCACAGAGGTGTTTCCCGGGAAGGATGGCCGTATCAGGTTAGTGGAGGTGAAAGTTGGCTCGAGGACGTGGCGTCGATCCGCGGCACGCGTCGCTCCTATATCACTTAGTGAAGAGTGCTGAGACAGCACTGGGGTGGGGAATGTTGGCGACGCGCTCATGTTTAGTTAATATAATGTGTTAGTCGTAGTTACTTACCTAGCTATAAGTTTGTTTTAAGTATTGCGGGCCCTCTGACGTGCTCGTCAATGTGAACCCCGACAGTCTGCCACCATACGCGAGTCGATGCGCACGCCCATATATATTTGTTATTGCGCACAGTCCTTTGTAAAAACCTAATTTTTGTCACATTAAATCGAGTTTCTAATTGTCTCGCGAGTTTATTTCAACACCAGCACAATCCTGCAGCACCTAAGATCTACAGTAAATCTTAAGGGAACAACATTTTACAGACAGATTCAAAATAACATTATTTTAGTTTGTCATTAAGATATTCATTAACAGAATAATACACCCTGTCATTCAAAAAATTTAAAAGCTTGCGTTTAAACTCCTTCATGTTGTTGCTTGATACAATACGATACCCCATTATAAGACTGGTTTTCAGACTTTCGGGCTACTGACTACCTGTAACAACTGTCAAAGATCTACAAGTGACAGCCGGGACCAACAGCTTAACGTGCTTTCCAGCGCACGAAGGAAATCCCATTTTAGTAAATACAGATAAGTTGGTTGAAGTTGTATGGCGTACAGATCCGCTTCCTAATACCTATAGGTGTTTGTGCAAGTGCAATTTGTGTCTCCTTAAGTTTAGTTAAGCTAGTAGACGACGAACTACTTTGACGTCCTAGGCTGAAACTAGGTAGTCTTAGGCCCCCGCTCCCAATCCACCCAGACGACAGATAATCGTGTAGTTTTAAGTATCGTGGCTTGTGTATTTAAATGGAGGTGTTCACATATAGGACGACACGATAACTGTCGTCCATGACTTTTACCCATTAAAAATCAACGATAAAAATATCGTCACGACATACTGGAAACGGGACCTTAGCCCAAGGTTTGACATACACATGAAACTTCAAAGCGAGTTTTTCTAAGGTTTTCAAATACGTACTTTTGTTTATATGTTTATCTCGAGACTGAAATATTCCCGCTGACCCCACTGCTGGTTCGTCCCACTGGTGGGGTCAACGAGAAAAATCAAAACTGTCGTTTCGTTGACCCCACTAGCCCAATAGGGTTATTGGTGGGGTCAACGGGAAGTTTCCAATGTGGGAAATTTTTTAATGAATCAAAAATTTTATTGTTCCTGTTGGCCGGTGAGTCAGCGAGAGCGGTGGGGTCAGCGGGAATTTTTTTAATGAATCAAAAATTTTATTGTTCCTGTTGGACGGTGAGTCAGCGAGAGCGGTGGGGTCAGCGGGATCAATACTTGTTAAAATAAAGGATTAGGTAAAGACTTACTTTAACTGTGTTAACTGAGGGTAGTGTCCATAAAATCAATAAGTCATTGCATGTCGACTGCTGCCCATTTTTTCCAATGGAAGTTTACAGATAAACCTGATAAAAAAGTAAAATATTCAGTCATTTATCCCAAAATATACTACCCAAATAAATCCGCGAACAGCCCAATCTATCACTCAAAAAAACATGCCATTGGAACAACAATAGTGAGGGGTTCCGTAGTCAGGTTGAATTATTTAAATATTTTATCCCAGGAACAAACTGAACATGTTATGTATTCTAACTGCAAATGTAAGTTTTTTTTTTTTTTTTTTTTTTTTGTTTTGGCAGGAGTGGGAAATCCCCGCGGACACCTCGACTACCTCACAGGTTGTGAGACAGTCGAGGTAGTGCCGGACTCGAACCGGCTAAAACCACACTCCTGCCCCACCAGTGTCCCTCTGACATGGGTCAGAGCCCTTGTGTACTGAATTTAAAACTTATTTGGCAACTGAAATTTAAAAAAGGCCGAAGAGGCCACGCTTCATGTTATTATTTTCACTATGTTTTCTTTTAAAACTTTTCAGACATTTCATATTTATTTTATTAAAACTATTGCTGTCTACTATATTTATACATATTATATTTCACTTTTTCTACTTAACTATTTACTATGCTTTTTATTAATTTGTACTTCTTTCAATACCTATACAATTTTGCTACTCTATTTTATTAACTACTTACTCATTTTAGTTTCTTTTTACAAATTTAAATATAACTAACTATCCTCATTAAATCTGCCCTCATGGTATTTCTCTAGTTTCGTTTTGTATTGCATAATTTCGCTTTGGGTATACTTATATATTATATCAACACTATATATTTAATATAATTTCATACAATAAATAGTTTTACCACCCGTTACAGGCGTGCATTTTCGAAACCGATTTCTAGCCAATCTGACACAACTTGTCGATTCCACTAAGGTTGACCTACAAACTAGCAAAATTTTAGCCACTTTCTTACGAAAGTGACTCCAATTACCCCCATCCATTAAGTCAACCCTAGTGGTTCGCTCAATGCGTCTGCAATCTGGTTGTGTCAGACTGGTCATCTCTAGGTACGAGGAAGTGGGCGCATCGACAACTTTAGCAATACGCTATGGTTGCTCTAGCGAATGCGTCCCACTTCCTGCGTATCGGGCATTCTTTGCTGAACGCATTGTGCGAGTGTTCCCCGAGCTTGGCTCTGGTGCAGTTCACGCACGCTGCTGCTTCGCCAAGGTGTTTGTCTGGGCAGTCCAACCTAACGTGTGGACCGCCGCAGTGGCTGCATAGGTCAGCTGGCTCTACGCAGAGACGCTTGCCGTGACCATATGCTAGGCAGCGCGTGCACTGCACCAGAGGCGTCTGGTCTTCGACGCGCACTCTCTGGAGATCAATGCGTAGTTTGCCTCCTTCGAGTGCCCGCCTCCAGATTGCAGGGGAAACACTCAGCACAATGCTGTTCACGTGAGGGTTTCTTGACTTTTTTCGGAACTTAATTGATACTTTCTGTTCCTCGTCGCCGAGGCCGTCAAATAACTCCCGGTTCTGATTCCTAAGGGCACGCAACACGTCCTCGTCACTGTGGAACAGCAACACGTCCCTAAGAATCAGAAGCGGGTCTCTGTTTTTCACTTCCTCGACGACGAGGTTCTCTCCAGCCGCTTCCAGTCGCACCTTAAGTTTGCGCCTCTCCTCCTTTGTCTCGCACCCCATAATCACCTTTTGGTCTTTCGCCTTTCTAACTCGCTCAACGCGCACCCAGCCCTCCTTCGCGTCCACTGCTTTTCGCACTCTTTCGAGAATTTCGGCCCCCGTATCCATCTCCTGTGTTGAGGTAACAACCACGGAATGCAGCGTCGTTCGCTCCAGGGACTGCGCCCCGGTGTGGCACTTACTGACGGCCGCAACATTCGCGTAGGTTGTCTCCCCCACACTTTCTTTGCCGACCAGACTGTCTCGGAGCCGGTCGAGTTTCTCGGAGTGGTCTTTTAACTCCGAGATGTGCTCCTTCATGGTCTTCAGGAGCTCAGTCTGGCCGGCAAGAACCTCCATAGAATTGGGTTGGGGACCGAAGTCAGCAGTGGGCGCGGGTTCCGGTACGGCTTCGGGTGCGGCAGGGTTTTTGTCGCGCTCGGAGTCCTTCACCAATTCAAAAAGCCTGTTTATCGCGTCGAGTACCGCGGTCTTGATGTCAGTTTTGAGGTTGCGAGAGTTGCCCAAATTAACTTTAGCCTTGTTCAGGCAAGCTCTCGCCTCCTCAGTGCGACTGCGGTACTTCGCCTCAGGCTTCTTGAGCGGTGTCGAAAGGTCAGCAGGGGGTCGGCGCGTCCCCGGAGTGTCAGGTCCCGCCCGCGAGGCGGAAGGAGTGACGTCTCCGAAGGAGATTCTCCTCCTCGCGTTTGCAGACGAATCTCCCGCTTTCTCCAGCGATCGCGTCGATCCCCCGGAACCTAAGGTCATCAAGGTGGCGGATGGGGTGCGGAACATATTTGTTTCGTGCGGCAGATACCACAAAAGAACGAAGCCCTGTAAAGTGGGGGTCCGGTCTATGATATCTGCTCCGGAAGAGAGGCCGGTAATGTTTTAATTGGACACTGGACTCGACTGTGTCCCTGTAAAGGGGGGAACACAGAAGATAACAAAATAATTAATCTGTTAAAATATATATACAATAATAATAATTAAATGCTAATAAAATTGTGTGAGCCTTTACAGACTCGGTCAAATAAGGTTAAAAACAGGAAATTTTCCTACTAAACACTTATAAAAACCCTATCAGAGAAATCCCAGACAAAATCCGAAAAATAAAATTTTGCCGAAAATCCCACGTCTACCTTCCTATATACCAGAGGGCGGGTGGGTGGGCAAATTTTTTTTTCGAGCTAGGGGCGCGTGCGAGGTGTCCAGAGACGCGTCTCCGCGCGGGCTAGCGATATATGGAATAAAACGTGGTAGGTGCCGAACAAAAACTTTTGGTCAAAAAACCAGTTTTCGAAAGAAAAAATTTGGAATTTCACCCCACTACCTGGAGACCGGGACACGGAACGCGGACCAGAATTCAGGGAAGAAGGGTGAGTACTATTACAACTATAATCTAATTTAAAATGTGAAGGAAAATTTGGAAAAATAATTAATTTTGAGGAATATCTCTGGAATTTAGGGATGAAGTCTAGACGCGCGTGTAAAATGCGCGCGTTATGGTCAGTACGTAGGCGGAGGCCTAGTTATGTCTAAAAACACCGAAAACAGATTGAAAATCGCACGTCTGGAACAGAAAATATCGATGCAAATGTAAGTTTGTATGCAATATTGAGAGCTAGATTTTCAACGTTTTCTCCAAATTTTTAGGAATAACCTTGCGTCTTGCCCATGATTCTAGGTCAACAAGAAGTAGGTACATACTTGCTCACAGACGAGTGTCAACATATTTGGCAAAACCCTTGTATCTTTTGATTGTTTTGACTTGAAAGTTGTTTTTTTTTTCTAAGAAACTTTTGACGTAATGAAAGAAGAAAAAAAATATGAGTAATTAAACTCATCTTTTTTTTTAGTAAAAAGGAATTATTAAAAACAAAAACACAAATAAATAAACAAACGAAACTCATAATGCCGAAAGGGCCCCAGCTCAGCATAATGCTGATGGCAACACAAGACGTCACCTGACGCTGATTTTCAGCTGCATGTATAAAGTGTTCCGGGTTCCATTTCTTCCTTTTAAAGTACTGAACCCTAAAAATGGCGGCCGTTCCGTACAGCGAGGCACTTGCATCAGTTATCTGTGCCTGAAAACCTTTCACACATGTCACCCCAAATCATGTCGACTGCTTCCCTAAAAGATATGGTACTGGCACGCACACAAGTATTGAAGAGATATTTTTCCTGTTTTTTTATCAAATACCTTCGAAGATTTGGTCTTTACTAATGAGATTATATCCAAAACTGTTATCACAGTTCTTAGAGGGGCCATGCGTCTTTGAATGTTCGTCAGGAAGTATGAATGTATTTTGACAATTACGTTCTTACTCATGGAGCTCGTTGCAAGATAATATCAGCCGCTCGGGTTGATCTTTATATTAAGCCGTGCTTGCCTAGGTTGGTCTGTGTTAGGGTGACCACCCTTACATACCGAGTTTCCTCCGTGCCTCGGAAAGCACGTTAAGCTGTTGGTCCCGGCTGTCATTTTTCCATCTTTGACAGTCGTTACAGGTAGTGGCCCAAAAAGTCTGATACCAGTCTTACAAAGTGGTATCGTATTTCCCAGTATTAACTGTGTTGTAGAGGTCAGATAGGCAGTCGCTCCATGTAAAATACTGGTATTCAGCTGCATCCGGTTAGACTAGAAGCCGACCCCAACATAGTTGGGAAAAGGCTAGGCAGATGAAAATACTATTCACAAAACCGAATAAAACTATTGAAATAACAAAACTATATTTCTAAATTCGGCCATACGTTTTAAACTTGCATTTAACCGTACACGAACGAATATTATAAATATTCAGTGGACATAAATCATGTGCGCGACTGTACCGGGCGCAGTGCCAAAGATCTATGACCAATATACGATATGATATGACACAGTGGTGGATAACCCGTTATATTTTATTATATGTATATTCACTCAAGGGATTAATGAAATTGTGCTGATACAATCTTTGTTTTCTACATAAAGGGTGTAAAAAACCTCTTAACGAAGACGAAAGGCACTTGTTCTCCCTGTTATTGCGATCATTTTTTTGTTCTACACCATACTATACGGAGATATTGGGGGCAAAGCCAACTTTTTGACAAGTTTTTTAATGCTTACAAGTTTTATTGTAAGATTTTACTCACTATAACACCTCTACGACCCCCGTACTATTCAACCCATCCATCAACACAATGTTTTAAGTGCGTTACATTGAGATCTACCACAAAATATGACTTTTCACCCAAAAAAAAAGTTGTTCCCCAGCAATATTTTTTGCATAAAGTTACTTAGTTTGATGTAAGTACAGAATGTTTGGGATGAGGTGGTTTACACCCTGTATGTATTCACTCAAGGGATTAATGAAATTGTGCTGATACAATCAAGTCTTTGTTTTCTACATATTTGGAATTTTGGATAGACTGGCATATTTTAGAGTACTTACTTTAAGGGCTGGACTTCACCGAAGCGGAGACGAGGCGCGAGGAGAGGAGATGCGTGTAAATAAATACTGTTACTGGTAGCCTGTGTCATAGCACTGCTGGAAAAAAAATAATAATAATAAAAAAATTAAATATCACATAAAACAATTAACTATTATGTAATATTTTAGTTGAGCAGAGAGGAGAGGAGATGTCTCGTCATTGTTTAGGCCTGCCTCTACACTCGGAGACCAAGCGCACAGCGGAGACAACAAGAAACGTGAGCGGCGTAAAAATTGAAAATTTACTCTTCTCTTCCCTTTGCAAATCTCCTCTTCTCTCCACTTTGGTGGAGTCCGGGCCTTAGACTAATTATTTTTTATTAGTTGATACGTGTGACGTTTAATAAATGAGTTATGCGTGCTGTGGTGGGGATTCGCGTTGGAGAGTCTAGTCCGTACAGCCTTAGCGACAGCACGCCTAACACAGTATTATTGGAAACAGTGTTTTATTGTACAGCCCTGAACAAAGACATTCAGTAATATACGGTGGTTTTACTCTAAACCCTAACTAACGTACGAGAAAACACCACAATGGCGATGAGGATAAAACTGTAAAAGTGAAAGTGTAAACAGTGTTTGTGTTTTTAAGTGTAAAAGTAAAAGGGTGTAGAAAAAAAACAAACAGGAAAAAAAGCACAGTAGTTAGTCGTTGTCAGACTGTCGGCCTGTGCGGTGGTGCATTGGCGAGTCAACTAGTGTTAAATGTGCATATTTTAACATTTCCAACATTTCGCAAGTTCAATTTACTCAAGTCTTAATAACCTATTACTATTGCAAAATTCAGTATTAATCGTGATTTGTTCCCGTTATGTTTATTTTGTAAATATTTAACTAAATAATTATTTAAATCTTGAAAAGATCGCTTTTAGCTATAAAACCGCCCATTTTATCATCATCATCATCATCATCAGCCTTTAATGTTCCCACTGCTGAGACAGGCCTCTTCTCTATGAGAGGGAATGGGCTATAATCCACCGCGCGGACCCAGTGCGGATTGGTAGATGTCACATGTCTTCGAATTTTTGGTTCTAAGACATGCCGGTTTCCTCACGATGTTTTCCTTCACCGTTTTTGAGAGCAGTGGTGATGGTATAAATTACACAAAGTAATGCGCCTGTCTGGGTTCGAACCCACGACTTACTGCTCGTAAGTCGGGACCGCCACCACTGGGCCACCGCTGCTCTCTTTTTTTCTCAGAATTAGGTCAATTGAATTAAAAATCATTTGGGGTGTCGGTGGTTTTGCGCATTAAACGTGACACGTTGTATATTTCAACTTTAGATGTATTGTATGGTGTAAGGTTAGTACTTTTATTTTGTATCTGTTATTATAGCTTTGTCATTAAATTATTGAAATGTTCATTGTTTTTGTTGTATGTACCAATAACATCCTGTAGAAACCACATTTCATGCAAATATTAATATACAAATACTTACTTACTTATCAGTAATACGGTAAACAAGGAAAATTAAATTAAGAAACTCCATGTAAAGAATATTAATGTCAGCAACCACATCAAATAGCATTTGGTTACTTAGAGGCGAAGACGCATCAACCTACAATATCTCTACTGCATCGTGCTCGAGCTAATTGTGAAACAATTCATCATCATTAACATCACCTTCGACAGCCTGACTTCAACCACTGCTGGGTACGAGTACCTATAGGCCTCCTTTGCTAGTGCCTAGCTCCACAATTACAAGGTAACTATTTTTAATACTTGTATTTTTTTTTTATCCTGTAGCTTTGTTTCCCCCACTGTTAAGGGACCGGCGGAGAATGCGTATTTCAAACAAACGTAATAAGTACCAAAATAATTTATAAATTTAACATGTTCTTAAGGTACTGTGTATTTATTTCGATTGCATTACAAAATATCTATGTTCCCAAATATATATTTTGAAAGGACAATTATACAAAGACGAGATATGAGTAATTTAAAATTTCTATAGAAAACTTATTTTTCTCATAACTCTTGTTTAAATCAGTGTCCAATCAAAACATACATTTGGGAACCTAGATATTCTGTAATCCAATCGAAATAAATACACACTACCTCAGGAATATGTTTGATTTACAAATTATTTGGTATTACGTTTGTATGAACTACGCATGCTCCGAAGGCCTCTTAAGAATACTCCTGTTCCCTTTTGTGCCATTTGCCAGCGATTTTAAATATCATCCACAAAATCAATACAATTCATTACAAAATTACATTTATAAATTAAATAACCCACAGCTTACTTCATCGTCATCATCATTTCAGCCGAAAGACGTTTATTTATTTCACAACATAAATACAAGGAACAAACACAAATGTATTATTCCTGCAACGAGGCTCAAAAAAAATAGGGGGTACGTTCAAATGCCAATGTATACGTTTTTACAATAAACTTCCGAGCCATATTCAAGCACTAAGCCTAAATAAATTCAAATCGTTTATAAAACGAATATTTACTTGTGACTGTCATGACATTTAATGATTTGACATGAATACTTAGTTCAGTGTGTCATTATTTTTTACTTTATTTTTGTTTATTTTATGTGTGTGTATTTGACATCTCGTATTTTTATTGACATTCGAATTTGAATTGTAAATTATTATTTATTTAATTTAATTATTGTGAATGTGAGGACCTTGTGGGTCACTTTTTGTTGTTTTTTCCCACGACTGTCTGGCAGTTTGAGTACTATAAGCGACCTACCCAAATGTCCTTTCTTTGGTATTGTTCTTCGTCGTTTCGTTGAGCTCCTTGAGTTCAAAGTCGAGCTACACGATAACTGACAAATACTTGCACTGACTGGACAGGTCCACTCAAATCTGTATGGTTCTTTCTTCAAAAGACCATCTCAGACACTAATCTGCATAGTTCTCATGTGAGTTGAACAAGATTGTCCGGACTTTAAAAGAGAATATGACCTCTGAGTTTGTTTCAGCTGTTTCTTCTCAGAGTAGTCAGGTACGAAACACCGGTCCCATCTAGTTTAAAAAAAAATGACGTGTAAAAGTGTTTGAGAAAACCTACTTACTGAATAAATATCATTTATCATTTGGATTAGATTACAGAATAATTATCTATGTTCCCAAATATATATTTTAAAAGGAATAGTACATTGTTATCCAAGGGGTGAAAGTAACTTATTTAGTCCCGAGACGGGGTTTGGCGCCCAAGCGTAGCGCGGGCGCTAATAGCTCGAGGGACTAAATAAGTCTTTAACCCGAGGTAAACACTGTGCTTTTCATTACGAATACAAGGAAAATAAAAACAAAAACACGAAACCACTCGAAAAAAAATGAAGATATTCTGTATTCCAATCGAAATAAAACCACACTACTTTAAGAATATGTTTGATTTACAAATTATTTTGGTATTACGTTTGTATGAACGACGCACGCTCCGCCGGCCCCTTAACAATAAACTAAAAATGTCGTCAAAAACTCTTCAACTCTGTCAACTGGTAAATGTCCCTAAGAGACTGGCGGCGTTGCCACGTTGTGTGGCAACGCTTAGCCTCTGGCCATGGTAAATTGAGAACAATCTTAAAATTTCCAGGTGACGTGTCTGGAATCGCTACAATGAGGGCAGTAATATTGCTGATCGCAATCGCCACTGCTGCTGCCGAGATCACCCAGTACACTGACTCAGTCCCCGTGATACTTGAGGGCGCCACTCCTACGAATGTGCTGTTGTACCTCTATGACGTAGTGCTTACGTCATACATGAGTGATTATACCGTAGGACAAGTCATGCGGGAAAGTTTTGACTCTCCGATTACAACGACAATAGATTTTGAATAAGTTTACCAGGGGTACTGGAGTACCCCGGCAAATACAACAGTTTTCCCCATAAGAATAAACATTTATTAATAATCAACTTACTTAGACTTTTAGGGGACTCATTTCAGCCTTACATAATTATAATTAAACGTAAATAAAAGGAACTTATCTTAACAGTTTTAGCAAATCTTTGTTGGGTGCTCTAAACGGATAAAAATTTTATATTTTTCACATGGAGTGCGTGAATTACGGTCTTTTGACCTGGGGCAAAATAAACATGCCTATTCCAGATTTCGAATCTAACGGGGCGGGATCATCAGAAGACCGTTTTTCGAATATACCGCCAATACTTAAATGGATAATGCAACGGCTAAGTTTTGTATAAAATTTTATAAGGTAAATACTCTAAATATTTTGAGATAAAGTTCGTCTTTTCTTGAAAACTTTAACCTCTTTTTTATCATGAGTGTTCAGATGAAGGTTTTGAATATAGTTTTCTGATAGATTTTGACTAAAAGCCATCTAAAAAAATGAATTATTAAAATAAGCTACTTACAATGAAACACAAGACAACAAAATGTCTAAATATACAACCTACACATTGTTTTTAGCAACGTTATATCTATGCTATTGAAAAATATGTATCAAACAAAACAATAAAATTCACTATTTCCAACTGTACTCAGGGTTACAGGAGTAGATACCCCACGCAGGCATAGCCACAACCACACGCTAATTAATAGGACTTACGCTTGACCGATGCTTCGACGCGATCACCTACCCCGCGCAAATACACCTCAGCGCGAAAATATCCGTTGTTAAATGAAAAAGTAATCGCAACTTTAAAAAAAAAGGCATTTGTACCCCAGGGTACGGTTCTAGGGTTTTGTGAGAAGGAAAATCACTGAACACTAATCTGGGGATGTCCTTTTCACAATACTATTTAATCTGTCTTCTATATTGTATCTCAGCTACTAACACTAGAAATAAGTTATTTTGAATTGCTTACTAACACGATGGATTACTGTTGTCCGAAAAATAAAGAATACTTATTATTATTATTTCGTTTATTCATTTTAAAACTTATTATTTACATTTTTTAAATATGTCTAAAAAAACATCTAAAAATACATTTAAATACTGTTTAGTTAATTGTTATAATACATTTAAAAATAGTGGTCCACGGGTATCGGGATCGACTAAGGTTCATGTTTACCAAAAAGATGACGGTCTGATTATCTAAAAACAGCTGTTTGAAACACATTTTTGTAGGGGAACATGTCCCTGAAACAGCTGTTTTTATATAACCTGACCGTTATCTTTTCGGTGAACATGGACCTAAGAGTTCTCACTTAAATCGGCAGTCCCCAGAGACTGCAGTGCCCCGCATCGTGCATTCTCTGTTGAGAAGACTCCTTTGCCCAGCAGTGGGACAGTACCATTACTGTCCCACTGCTGGGCTGCAGGAGTCGGAGAACAATAATAATACCAGCCCATTACCACATCCATATGTGGTAATGGGCTGGTATTATTATTGTTTATTTTTGAAAACAGAATGGCTATTAAAGGTACCCCGTTGCGCAATCTACTTTTATTTAAACTTAAGATTACTAGTAAAGAATGGCCTTGCCTTGTGACATTAAAGTCTACCTACCTATGTACCACTATTGTAGATAAAATTCTTATATATAAATAAAAACGCAAAACAAACTTCTGTTTTAATGGAATATAGTTCAATAGACTGCGTATCACTAGAACTACAAAAATCATCTGTAACGCTATGGAAAAGGTTAATACTGGTTGTCAGACATTTTGGGCCACTGGCTATCTGTAACACCTGTCAAAGATGGACAAATGATACCCTTTATTTTCTTTCAATTTCTCTTAATAGAAATCTGTATAAGCTGTCTTAGTTTTAATTTATCTAGCACAAACCCTATTTTTCTTCCATTTAATATGGCAATAACACTCTTAATATTCATCACATGTGTTTTATTACTCGTTCTCGACTCTTAATAAAGTCATGAACTAATTTTATTAAAACCGTATCTGGGTGACCCAGAAATCTTTTGTTCAAAAACGTGCGCGTATGTGATATGCAGTTTTAGTTTAGTTAATTTTCAATGAAAAGGAATTATTATAGTTTGCTTGGTCATGGTTTGTGAGTGGGTTTATGTGAGTTTGAAATTTCACGGGACATTTTTACAAGTTCGAGTGAACAAGGAGATTTTTGAAACTCTTACAGTTGTCCACACATGTAATTGAAAACCTGACCACTTATGTAAGGCCCCCGTTTCGACTATTTCGTGATGATTAATTTATCGATGGTTTCTAGTTGACAAAAATCATGGACGACAGTCTGTTATCGTGTCGTCCTATTTGTGAACACCTCCATTTAAATACACAAGACAACGACACTTAAAACTACACGATAATCTGTCTGTGATAGTGGAAACGGGGTCCAAGTGTATCTTTCTTATCCTTAGCGTAATTAGTTGTAAAGTTAGTACTGGGTATTTTTTAACCCCGACGCAAAAACGACGGGGTGTTATAAGTTTGACGTGTCTGTGTGTGTGCGTGTGTGTGTCTCTGTGGCATTGCAGCTCCCGAACGGATAAACCGATTTTAATTTTGTTTTTTTTTTGTTTGATAGATGAATTAGTCGGGAGTGTTCTTAGCTATGTTTCATAAAAATCAGTCCAAGATGGCCACCGCCACAAATTGACGGATTACAACTTTATTCAACAACTCCCTCAATGTGGGTATCAAATGAAAGGGCAGTACTCGTTGCATACTATACGTTATAAAAAATTTCAAATCCAAGATGGCCGCCACCAAAAAATGGTGAATTACATATTATTTCTTTCACAACTCCCTCAATATGGGTATCAAATGAAAGGGCCAACGGCCAACACTAAAATCCTTCAAAACCTTGAAATTATGACCCTATGGGTCGGGTGTTTTTTTTAATTTTTAATTTAATGTAACTTGTAGCTGGGACCTACGGCTTTGTGCTCATTTAAGAAAACGTCGTGCGGCGCGGCACGCTTTCAATTCAAACATATGACAGTGTACTGTGCTTTCCGAGGCACAGAAAAAACTAGGCATTAAATGAGGGATCACCCAGCCACGGACCAGCCTCGTCTAACGCGGTTTAACCTAAAGATCTACCCAAGCATGTGTTACTACTTTGCCAGTAGCACTTCTGTGGTCCTTTCAATAAAACAGCTGATATCATATTTTTTATCGATCATATCCACCAAGTCCTTCCTGGTGGTTTAAGTATTTCCTGATAGACATATAAATCTACACGAGCGAAGCCTCAGGACCAAGTATATAATGTAGAAGTCAAACCAGACACAGTAATTGTTACTTTCTTGACGTATTTAAGATAGTCTGATAAAACGCTTCGTATCGGTTATAAGAGGGTAGTATAATTGAGACGAAGTCGGTGTAAGTGTTAAACAAAGAGCGTTTGTTCTAGATGGATATCTGTTGGGAAAACCACCCGTTTTCCCAAATAGAAGAAATGAATAAATAAATTATAAATTAATTAATCGATTAATTAATAAAAAAAAAATAACAAATCTATTAAGCTAAAACATCCAGACCCCTAGGAATGCTCAACACTGTCTATCGAGCTGAATGTGTAGGCATTATTCAAGCGACACACGCCATAGAGGTGAGGGAAGTCACGAATACTCACATTCTTATACTCTTCGACAGTTCCAGTTCTTCCAGACAGACAGTTCTTCCTCAGTTCTTCAATCATCATTATTTCAGCCGAAAGGCGTCCACTGCTCCATAGGCCTCCTCCAAGTAGAGCCACATTGACCGGTTCCGTGCGACTCGCATCCAGCGGATGCCCGCAACCTTCACCAGGTCATCGGTCCACCTAGTGCAGTTCCTATGGGCAACTACAGTACTTTCTCAAGTTATTATGCCTTGTGTCTGTGACTGTAGCTTCGCCTTTTTCTCTGGTCTAATTGAAATAAATGATTTGAGTTTGAGTTCTACAATTCGTAAAAGGAAACCAGATCACGTCGTAAGTAATACAAGAATGCCATAATGCCCTAACGCGTTACCGTTACAGTACTAAACCGTAACACGGTGATACTACAATGGATCAAGTCACAGTGGATCACTTGGAAACGATGCAACTGATGAAAGCCTTCGGACCCGAACCCATGGCGCTCATTCCATTCAATCAGCTAAGGAGTTGGTTAAATAATCACACTCAAATACAAGCAGAGAAATAGTGGATCTCGACACCAGTATGTGGGCAATCTAATGAGGCTATAACATCCCATTTTCTTTCATTTACAGCTTGGCAAAAAAGAGTGTGATGCGGTGACAGTGGGAATTACAAATTTCCTACCTGGCAATACCTACCGTGTTTTCTGTCAAACTCTGCAATGTCATTGGCTTGTCACTGTTCAGTGTTGCCAGAAAGTCGCTAACAACGCCCTCATTTTTTCCATACTTTATTTTGCCAAACTGTACCTTATATAAGAGCCAAGTCGTTCGAGCCGTCCTCAAGGGACGCTCCGTCATTCACGTTACAATAAATTTTGTATCTAAATAATGGTTCTCTGGACATCGTCTGTCATAAGCACTTCTTTTACAAAAAAATGCTAGAATTTTAATATCGCTGACCACTCTGAACTTACAACACATTCATCACACTTATTCAAGCTGAGTGACACGAGTGCACTTAGTTAGTCTGGTACTATCGCGAACAAAATTCATTACTGTACAGATACTCCATTTAATATTAATCTACTAGATGAGATTGCATTCTGATTGAATGACTGATGTATTCAAATTTAAATTGCGTTGTCCAATAATAATAAATCATTTACGATGTATTTTATGTTGGAATTATTTAGTAAAAATGTTTTTAAGATTAAAGTTTGAGTTTTTTTGTGATTTACTGAATTATGTAAAGTAGACAACTCGTTTTGGTCAATTTTCCAAGTCAATATATTTTTTCATGTCCATTATTGATTTAAATTTTATTTAAAATATTTGAAAATTGAAAGAAACATAAATAATCTGATTTTGATTCAGAAAAACAATGCATGATCACTAATACTACTCGTTAAAACGATAATTGGATTATACGATTACATTATGCATAATCGTCCTATGTAGTTCCCAGTGCTGGAACACAAAGCCTCGTTTCTGAGAGATAGTGGGCTTGCCGATTAGTGGATGTCACATCGCTTCAAATTCTTGGTTTAAGAACCTGCGGAGGTGCTCGAAGCCGTTGGTCCCGAATTTCAATTCTTGATTTTGACAGTCGTTACAGGTAGTCAGTGGCCCGAAACTCTGACATCCAGTCTTACCAAGAGGTATTGTATTGGTCAGTAGTAACGGTACTAACTGGGTTGTGAAAATACTGGCATTCTGCTGCATCCGGGGATACTGGAAGCCGTTCGTACGTAGTTGGGTATAGGCTAAGCTGATGATGAGAACCTGCTGGTTTCCTCCCAATGTCAGATGACAACGATTACAAAAGGTAATTAATTTAAAATGCAAGACCCATTTCTGACCTTCACAATGTGTTAACGCATCCGTAACCGACGGTACTCGTTAGTACTCCTCACTAACTGACGTACCGAGATAAGTAAATTGAAAAATCAATGAACCCACCCCTGTGGTTAACAACTGTTCATAATTATCATTATCTATGAATATCTAATTCCAAAACATGTTTTATTTGCAAAATGACTATATGTCATTAGAGATCTTCTTGTGAATAAAATTCTCTGTCTTTGATCAGATTTTTGATTATAAATATTTGCGTGCTCTGTGTGTGGTCTGGATTTGCGCCCGGTTGATGGCAATAGGTTCATCCCCTATTACATGTGACTTAAACATAACTGGCAAAATGTAGGTGTACTATTAGATACACTTCTGCCTAATTCTTCGGTGATTACAAAAAACGTGGCTTTAGGTAGCAAACAAGCTTCCATTTTCACAATAGTATTACAGGTCGCTGTCAACAGGAAAAGTGCCCAAAAGGCTGCAATCAGCATTGCCACGTTGGAAGGCAATGCTTTTTTTTTTTTTTGGGACAAGCCCGCCACATTATTCCCAAACCACTGTAACTCATGAAAGCCAGAATCAACAGTGGTGACCATCAGAAAAGCGCCGAGACAATGAAGCTCGACGAAGTCCCAGAGAATGAATTTAACTGTCTTGGATCCCGCAACGAAATTAATCAGAAAGTATAGCGGAGGAGTAGGAAAAAGCCGTAATTTCCACTTCCCTCCATATCAGCAGGAAACAGAACGAACCAAGGCCAATAGGCACAAAGGGACGTTTACAACTGGGATAGGCCCAGTTGCCTAGCACCATGGATAAATATTAACATTAATGGGTCCTAAGTTGTGAGCTGTTATATTTAATTCCAATAATAGGTATGGCAAAAACGCTTGAACGTACGAAAATTTGTTCTAGTTTCTACAAGATCCGTATAGTTAACTCCGGATCTAACCTGTACACTATCCAACATAATACCTATTGCGTTCATTTTGACAAAGAAGTACCCTTGTTAAAGTTACTCCTATAGACAAAAACAAAATATAAATACACCAATACCTTTTACAAAACTAAATAAACAGAAAGATATATCTTTTATATTCTATCTATTGTCATCGCATATTTATATAAGAATCCCTTTATCAACGTTATTGTTCAATTATTAGAGGTTTTTATTTATTTTTCTGTTCATTTTCTTCTCGTGTACTGTTGTTTGTTAAATAAAAATATCCATCTACTATTTATAGACATGAGCTTGTGATGTTTCGAAAGAACCTGAATAATGGATGAGTGCTCACATTTCTCTATTATTTTATGAAAATAATAAGTATCGTCCTATTGTTCATTTATTGGGTTTTGACTTTTTCTCATTCAGTTAAGGTATGAGCAGGGATCACTAGAGAACGGATTCTACGGAAATGTATATTTGCATAAGCATATTGTGATTGTTTTTTTGAAAGCTAAATGCATCATCATCTGCCTAGATCATTCCCAACCATGGTAGGGCCAGCTTCCAGTCTAACCAGATAGATACCGCTGAATACCAGTGTATAACATGGAGCGACTGAATATCTGACTCCCACGACCCAGTCGGTACTGGATAATACGATAGCTCTTGGTAAGACTGGTTGTCAGACTTTTCGGACCACAAACTACCTGTAACGACTGTCAAAGATCGACATATGACAGTCGGGACCAATGACAGCGTGCTTTCCCAGGCACGAAGTAAACTAAGGGCACCTGCAAAAAATATTGATAGGTGCCGTATGTGGAATACCTCAGGTGCCGTTAAAGCGGGTGCCCAATGTGGCATACGTCCTAGGTATGTAATACGTGGTCACCCATCCTATTCTTATTATTTAGCTACGAACTTCTCCAAAACGATTTCACCGTATTTCTAATGAATGCAAACATCCAAACGCACCAGCAATCATAATAATTTACCGACGTACATATTCTCCGTCTAATTTCACAGTCGTATAGCTTGAATTCCAAGCGGAATTAGCTTCGCTACGTCAACGGTTTGGAGCTAAGCTAAATAATACCGAATAGTAGCTTGCAGCGTGTTGTGTTTGTAGCTGATTGTTGTTTTAATAAGTTTACCTGGGAATTGTGTTGTAATGTTTACAGTGAACTGTTTTGGATAGGACATAGTTGAAGCGTGTGCAAACTCTAGGCTGTATAAGCATAATCAAGTCTTGTATATTCTGGGAACCTAAAATGGCAGCTATAGCAGAATCTCAATAAAGATAATATGTATGCTTAATGTTTAAATCTACAGGGTATAAACAACGTTATCACGGAGCCGTCAACCAAGCATTCTGGACATCTTACTAACTACCAAACTTTATGCAAAAAATATTGCTGGGAAACGACTTTTGTTTTGAGAATGAAAAACCATGTTTTGTGGTAGAACTCAATGTAACGCAATTAAAACATTGTGCTGATGGATGGATTGAATAGTACGGGGGTCGTAGAGATGTTAAAAGTAAAAATCATACAGTAAAAACTTGTACTTATTTTAAAAAAAGTTGAAACTTTGACCCCCAATATCTCCGTAACAAGAAGGTTCCCAGGTATGGGGTAGAACAAAAAAATGATCGCAATGACGCGGAGAACAAGTGCCTTTCAGCTTCGTTAAGAGGTGTTTTACACCCTTTTTGTAATTATATTTTCAATCAACTTTTATTAAATTCAAGTCAAATTACAAGTAATTTTTACAAACAGCAATGAGAACAGTAATGATGATCGGAACAAACCACGCTGGTTTTCGATGGCAGTCAGTTTGGATCATTTCGACTATTTCTTAGAGCTACTATCCATTTATTTATTTTTTTCATATTAATCGGATACCTAAAATATTCGATACATAACAATTAAAATTAAATTTATACTTAATTTAAAAAAAACCCCGACACCTTAATATCGTAGTAAATTATGTACCTACTAAAAGTTAAATGAAAAATTGTCATCACTCCACTTTCTTCATCTCATTTCGTTAGTCAGTAGGTATTCCTCATTCCCTTTCAATATACTTAGTGTTCATTATTGTACTAGTCAAGCCCTTTCATTTGATACCCATATTTAGGGAGTTGTGAAAAAATATATGTATTGTACAACGGGCTGGTGTCTGCAACTCTACGTCAAAGCGCGTATTTTGCGTATGAGCTATAATCCACCACGCGGGCCCAGTGCGGGTTGGTAGATGTCACATATCTAGGAATTTTTGGTTCTAGGACATGCCGGTTTTCTCACGATGTTTTCCTTCACCGTTTTTGAGACTAGTGGTGATAAAATAAATTACACAAAGTAATGCGCCTGCCTGGGTTCGAACCCACAACTTACTGTTCGTAAGTCTTGGGTAAAATAAATGTAATCCGCCATCTTGGACTGATTTTCATCAAACATAGCTACACTCCCGACTTATTCAATCAAAAAACAAACCAAATCAAAATCGGTTCATCTGTTTGGGAGCTAATATGCCACAGACAGACACACACACACATACAGACACGTCAAGCTCATAACACCCCGTCGTTTTGGCGTCGGGGGTTAAAAATAAGAAAATAGACATAAACGCGATTTAAGAACTCGCACTTATGTCACTACGTTTGTTCCAGTAACCTTTTTTTTCGGTTGGGAAGTCATCAAATGATCCCTGAATCTCAATGAATCCCACTCTGGACGGAGTGGAAGGGAGTGTCAGACTTTTACTGACTAAAAACCATCCATGTCCCTTTCTCGCCCTTTACGTTCCGGGGTCGCGGTATCTCTTCGAACAGTCCCGCAGCCCCGGCAGGCTTCGGCCCTTGCGGGCCCCTCCCTTTATGGTGACATCTCTTTGAGGCGCGCGTGGAACACGAACGCGCCGTCGACACGGCCTGTCGTCATTAGACGGACGGACGGCTAGCTAGCCCATAGCTCACCTTCCACGGGCCCGCATCTACGGTGCCCGGTGCGTCTCCCGCGGCGGCTGGGGCGGGCGGCTCTCCCTCCCTCTCTCGTTCCGTCACCTCCTTCGCTAGCATGACTGCTTCGCAGAATAAGGTAACGGTTCCCATTCCGTCTCGCTCCGGACCATGGATTGAACCAGGGCCGAACGCGAGAGGTCACCGCCGCCGATCGCCGCTACGAGGACACGGCGTTGCTCCGCCCACGCGGGGCAGACCTCCACCGTGTGCTCCACCGTGTACTCCGGTCGATCCTCGCATTGGAAACACCCGGGCGTTTCCTCCCGCCCAATTCGATGCAGGAACCTCCCGAAACATCCGTGTCCGGTGAGGACCTGCGTCAGGCGGAAGATGGGGACGCCGTGGCGCCTCTCAAGCCACTCCTCAAAGAGGGGACTTATCGCCATTCTCGTGCATAGCGTGCCCTTTGTTCTAGTAACCTAAAACTAGTTTATTTATTTTAATAAAAACGATGTTATTCCAAGTACTTGCAAGTGCAAAGTGATTTCGTGAGACTTTTTATGTGTATAACTATTGTTTTTACAACTTTTCACTACACACGAAGGCATTATTCCATTTTTTTAAACTATGCTATCTGGACGACGACTTGTCACGTACTTAGAGCGGTAAACATGGTTTTAGTTGTATGTGTGTGCGTGAGCGTGTATTTACTTACAGCAGCACGATTTTTGTGGCTTCACTTTTGTTGTTCGCAGCGCGCCTTCTTCCTTTTTTTTTGATCTGAGGACGCAGACAAAGTTGCGCGGGTCAGTTGGTTCTTAATATAGTCATAGATGTAGTGAATATTATGAATTGTCACGTTGTGAACATTTAAAGAAAGAATAGAAAAAAAGAAAACATATTCATTTGGCTTATGCTGTAAGTGCACACAACATAACAAAAAAACAAAACACAAACATAATTAACGAATTGTAATATTGTGTTTATAGCAAACTAAAGTGAGAATCTTCTGGTATTCAGCTGTATCTGGTTAGACTGGAAGCTGACCCCAACATAGTTGGGAAAAGGTTAGGCAGATGATGATGAAGAAAGAGAGAATCTTCTGGCCAATTCTCATCACTACACTCAAAGTTTCATGCATTTTCGAAACACTTTTTCAGTCTCTCGTAAACACCTTGCTTACAGCCTACTCGAACGCTGACAGCGTCAAGTTGTGACATCAAACAGGTCCTGAACCAATAAAGTTTGTTAGGGAAGTTCGAACACATGACTATGTACGGCAAACAAGCAAAATTACCTATATTAATCGCCAATTAGGTCATTGATATTATTAATAGGTAATTTTGCTTGTTTATAAGGAAAAGAAATTCTGTTTTTATGAGTCATGTTATATTACGAGTTGCGGTTTTAAAACAGGAAATGTACCTACGTTTAGTTTAGTGGAATAAATGCCCAGAATATAAATGAAAAACAAAACCTATTATGTATTACATTATGTTATTTTTCTAAAGAATCACTTGCAATAACCTCTGATAGTAATCAGAAAATTCTTGTAAAAATGACCAACTGCTGGATATAAATTCCAACGCATCCGCAAGCATTCATGGTGACTGGCCTATTTTTACCTACCTACGGCAAAGCTAATAGGAAGGAGTATAGAGGGAGAGAGCCTCTCGCCCCAGCCGCCGCGGGAGACGCACCGGGCGTCGGGGGCCACGTGGTGGCTACCGGCCACCGTAGACGCGGGAGTATTATAATATCTGTGACGCGGGCTTGTGGACGGTTAGCTATGGGCTAGCTAGCCGTCCGTCCGTCTAATGACGACAGGCCGTGTCGACGGCACGTTGCGTGTTCCACGCACGCCTCAAAGAGATGTCAGCATAAAGGGAGGGGCCCGCAAGGGAGGAAGCCTGCCGGGGTTGCGGACCTGTTCGAAAGACATAGCGCGGCCCCGGAACATAAAGGGCGAGGAAGGAACATGGATGGGTTTTAGTCAGTAAAAGTCTGACAAGTCCCGCTCCGCCCAGAGTGGAAGAAGTTATTTGATGATTTCCCATCCTAAAAAAAAAAGAAGGAGTATGATTTTAGCAGTCTGTGTACTTCTTTGGTAAGATTTTTAGGTTCCACCATCATTATTCTCTGCCTGGCCTTTTCCCAACTATGGGGGTCGGCTTCCAGTCTAACCGAATGCAGCTGAATCGTATCGTTGTGTATTTTACATGGATAGACTGCCTATCGGACCTCCACAACCCAGTAACTTTTTCGGCCACTGACTACTTGTTACGACTGTCAAAGATCTATAAATGAGAGCCGGGACCAACGGTTTAACGTGCTTTCCGAGGCACGAAGGAAACTGGGCATGTAATGGTCAGCCATCCACAGACCAACCTAGGCAACCGGCTTAACCTAAAGATCGACCCGAGCGGCTGGTATTATGTAGCCACGAACTCCTCAATAACATAGGTACAATATTCGACTGTAAACTTCCAATGTTAACCACGTTACTGAACTTAAATACCCCTCCATTCAAACTTAACGACTCCCACCAACACTCCACAGGTCGCCAGTCACTAACAATATAAAACTACCCCATAAAACTTTACAAAATAAATCCTTCAACTGCCAATTTTCTATTTAATCCTGAACACCGCCATCTGCTGGCAGTTTCCGGAAACAGGGCGAGTAATAAAAATGCTTTACATTCCGCCTTTCAAGTAGAAAATAGGAAAAGGGGAATATCAGGCTTGTAGCTGTCTACATGAATAGAATACTGTTTCGTACTGAATGTTCTTGACTTCTATTATTTTTTTTTTTAAAAGGTCACGCTTGTACTAAAATTTTAACTTGATGTAATTTCTGGACTGACTATAGTATTTTTTGGATTGATTATTTTGATAATTATGAAAGAACTACCATACTCCTGCGGCTTCTTCAAAGTTCGGTAAGTGTCCTACGGTATCAAATCGGATCTAGGTCATTACAATCTGTGTGCCGAATTTCATCCAATCCCTTCTGTAGTTTTTGAATAAAATGAGTAACAAATATCCATCCATCCATTCATCCTCACAAATTTTCGCATATATTTAAAATTGTAATTAGTATTCTTTTAATACAAATAAAATTAAAATTAGTATTTTGGTTTAGTGGTTTGTTTTTTGTTGTGACACTGTAGCAGTTTAAGTTTATACTATCTATATTGCTGTGCCCTAGCAGGGTTCAAGTATGAAACCTATATATACTTTGTAACAATTTGTAAACTACATGAATGCAATATGATGATTTTGATTATGTAACACTGTTTTCTCTTCTTTACAAACCCACTTCTCCTTCTTATCTCACTTCTCATTTTCAATATTTATGCTCTGCGCACAGCAAAAATCTTCGTTCCTCCAATAACTGTCTTCTACACTGTCCTTCTCACCGATCTGGCTTTATAAAATCTTCCTTTTCTGTCCAAGCAGTCTTCCTTTGGAATGCGCTCCCCTAGATTATCAGGACGTTGACTAGTCGTTTCACTTTCAAAGTGAAGGCTTGAGAGCATATTCGCAAGAAGTTGGCAGATTCGTCTCAAAACTAAGTTTTTGTAGTTTTTCTTATCTCTCTTAACTTTATATATATGTCACCGTAAAATTGTCAAATACGTTATATTACAATATAACGTGTATCTCTCTAGCGATATTGTAAAGTCTCGAATTATTGTCAACTGAACATACGGAAGTATCTCTTGCCCCCATAAACGGGACTTGGGGCACCCCCCCGTTAGGTTAGTTAGGTTCCTTTAAACCCTGCACTCGGAAATAGGGGCCCCGCGAAGCGGGGCTCCGTCGACTACGCTTTTTAGGGGAATATGAAGTGTTTTAAGGTTAGGTTATATTAATCGATATTTCTCAGGAATGATACAGTATCTTTTCATGAGAGGGTACCACTGGGTAAGGAGGACCACTCCTTCTCTCCACACCACGTGAGTTGACTACCATCGCATGCATTTCACGAAAAATAATGCGTTTTATTGTAAGCAGTATGTTCATTTGACAATAATTCGAGACTTTACAATATCGCTAGTGATATTACAATATAACGTATTTGACAATTTTACGGTGACATATACATATTTTGCTAAACGTATGTATGTATGTATTTATTTTATTCTTATATATTTTAGTTATAAAAAAATTCCAGTCTTTTTTCGGTTATTGTACCTACTGTGTATTATCTCTGCATCGCCCTAAGGTAGACTGGTAGAAAATGCCTAAGGCCTTAATTAAGTCCGCCTTTGTACAGTTTTAATTGTGCATAAAGTTTTAATAAATAAATATTAATAGGAAGTAGGGTTCTCTCTGGTATCCACTCTTGAAATCAAACCGAAGCTGTACGAAGATGTGTAAAACAGAGAGTAGAAGAGATATGCAAAGCAGCCTCTCACAGATTACCGCTCAACGCACGCCGCACACAGCACACCATTCACAGCATCACAGCACGCCGTTCAAAACACGACGCTTACTTCACACCGCTCCAGCGGAGACGAGTAACATCTGTACTCGTCTCCGCTGACCTAAACAATTATGAGACATCTATATCTTCTCTAAACCGTTTCCACTTGAGCTATTGGTGCTTTACATTAGATCTCGCTACCTGCCGTCTCGTCTTAGCTTCGGTGGATTCCGGCCCTTACTGTGGAATTAGTAATGCTGTCTGCAATTAAGCTCGTGAGACATTCCACCTATGTCTCAGCATGACGGACATAATATAATGACTCGGTGCACGTCCTGAGGGGACGTGATCTATGGGGTATTGCCGTTTATAGCCTTAAGCCCAGTTCACACCCTTTGACGATGCGACTAGAGTAAAACAACACGCACGTGCACTACATTTCATGTTACGTTTCACCAATGTACACCCAGTGTTGAGTATCAAGCTCCAGTTGTGATGCTGGTGGTCTTGACTATTGTCTTGATGAGATTCAGTTGTGATGCTGGTGGTCTTGACTATTGTCTTGATGAGATTAAGTAAAACTACTTGCTGCGATTTACAGGACTGTATTGATATAAAATAGGTTGTAGGTTACAAAGACTTGCCGATATAATTATGTGCACACGTCAAAGTCTGTCGCAACTCGGAACAAATTTTTTATCTATGGACTTTACAAGCCAAATAATGGCGGATTTGCTATCACACTCCCTCAGTGGGGTTTCTCTTTCTTGCAATATCCCGTCAAGTGTCAGCCATGTTGTTTGTTGTCAAAACTTCATTTCGCGCCGTGTGTTTGAATGTAAATGCGTGTTTGATTGTGGATTTTAATCGTTTTAAGTGTAATTTCACATCAAAATTAGTGAAGGGTCATCAGAAGTGAACTTTGAATTAAAATGCCACCAAAAAGACGGTTTATTACTTGTGAAATATGTGAAAATCGAGCAAGTCGTTCGAATAATGTTATAGGGATGTTTATGGCGAGATTTCCTTTAGATGAAGCCCGGTAAGTACTTAAATATGATACTTTGCAGCCTACTTTTAAGCTCTACGTTAAAGCAGGCTAGGAACAAGTAAAATTAATAAAATTATCTTATTTAAAATATGTGCTAGTGTTGTACTGCAACTGGTAAACATATCGATAACAACGATATTGTTTATCATTGAAAAAAAATAAGAAATATAATATTGCGTGAAAGATTAGGGGCACAATGTTTTACATATTTAAATTGCGTGCCTACATAAATGAGCAAGGAACGGTTGTGCAATTTTAAATTTAATTTTATTTAAAATTTCAGATGCAAATAGTGGGTCAAGTTTGTGGGCACAGAAGATTTAATATATATGTTCCCGTTGAAAAGTTGCATACATCTACGAGATCTACGCTAGGGAAAGGGCAACTACAGTACTTTCACAGTTTTATGTCTTGTGACTGGGAGTGTTGCTAGATGTAACTTTCATCTTTGTTTCGACACTTCAAAAGTGCCTGTAAGTCCTGTAACTGACCAATTTGAAATAAATGCTTTGATTTTGTTTTTATTTGAAAAACATGTCATCACAAAATAATGATAAAAATTTAGAAAGAATCAGTTTTTATTTTCATTTCATTTGATTGTTTGATTTTCTTTTCGCTGATTATGTTATTTCATTTCGGTAATAAAATTTGAATTAAAGCAGCAAAAACAGTTTTTTATTTTATTGCGGGTCCGCATTTAAGTCCAATCTTGTTTTAGTACCAAATATCCCCCTCATCAATATTGGACTCATAAATGCGGATTCAATACCTAAACATTAAACATATTTAGTAGTAGCCTCAGTTTTTACGCTGCATATTTTATCGATATCGATAAAAAGCTATTTGGTAAGCACTATTTGGTTCATTAGGTTGGCACTCCTGCTTAAACGTAAGGATTATATAATCTGTGCACCTGTTGTTTGACATCTTTGTGGTATCTGTTGGTGTTGGATGCCATGTAATGCGTTTCCAATGGAATGTATGGAAGTCCCGTCTCTTAAACGTAGTGATTATATACTCTGTGACGTCAAAGGGCGTTGGTGAGAGAGAGGCGCGCAGAGCGCGCTTACACAGATAATAAAAAAATGCAGATTATACTGTGCCACGACGGCACAGATAATAAATGTTTCCACGACGGGCGTGGTCCGATGTGACGCAGGAACACCCAGTAAAAGATAAGTATATGTACGTATTGCAACCAACGAGTGGTTGAAAGAGCTCACAAAAGACAAATTGAATGATATCTTTTTTCATAACGTTTCGTTACAATACCTTTACTCGATTATCTTTTATCTTTTAGGGACAAAAGTAAGCAATAAAATGTTGATTAAATAAAACTCTTTCAGCGTATCGTGAAACAAATTAAATTTAACGGGGAAGCTGTAATACTCTTTATTTACTGATGTTAATTGGTATTTTATTGTTATAAGACTTTGTGATGATGAATAAATGAAAAGTAGTAATTTAGTATTGGAATTCGTTCACTTTGTTCGTGTATTGCTATTAATTAAATTCATTTAATAAACAAATACGAGAAATTATTTTAACCAGTTCAGGAACTGGTACGGGAGCTGGTATCTTTCTCTGAGGATCTGAACATCCACAAAGCCCCACCATTGGGGTACACAACAGTGTTTCAGTCAGAATGCATAGGCATTTCCCTTGCCGCATTTGTCATCCTAGCCGAGGATCATACTCTCAATTCGCACCCTCTTAGATAGAATGGTTGTACTGCAAGCGATAAACACCAGACCAGTCAACTCTGGGCTAATACCCCAACACCTAAACCAGAATGGTAATCTGAACAGCATAACCATCCAAGCAAGAGAACCAAGGTTATCGACGTAGCCCGAAGAATTGCCAAACTTAAGTGGCAGTGGGCAAGGCACATTGCTGGCAGAACGGATGGCGGGTGGGGCCGAAAAGTTCCGAAGTGACAACCGCGAACCGGAAGAGGTTGCCTTGGAAAATAGTGTTGCCCAAATGCAAGACCAAGACGAGACCTTAGCCAGTCTTGGTCTTGGTCTTGCGTCAATACACCTGGTCTTGGTCTTGGTCTTGGTATTGCGCTCTCAGTCTTGGTCTTGGTCTTGGTCTTGCAGCAAGAGTCTCGCAAGTCTTGCGAGACTCTACTACTTAGACTAGACTAAACGGAAAACGGACGAAACGTCGGACTTACATTAAAGGTAAAATTCGCGATAAATACCCGTTTACATATGTTTTATAATGTTGACTAGACTACTTGCAAATACCTAATAGCCTGTTACTATTTACATACATCTTCAAGGTCATTTAATTTTATCCTCTTGTGCCAACCCTACCAAAGTAGCTAACAATTTTGTGTGCCTCTGTCCGTACTCTGTGGCGACGGATGCGGCGCTCAAACAGTGTCAAATGCTGTGTGATACACTTGTTGCAGTCTTTGATACACCGCAGCGTCTTTGTCGGTAAATGATCAAATAATTAGGTACATTTAATACACCGACCGACCAACGGTTTATTCGCAGAACGTCAAATTTTCCCAATCAATCATGGACCTTAATGCTTTAGCGATAAAGTTGAAAATCTGTTATAGAAATTTAGCAGATGGTAGTCGCTTGATGTGCTGGCATCTGTTCCATAACATTGGCTGTCCTAAAACCTGTTACTAGACCTACTCGACTCGCTGTTAGTTTTAAATTTTGCTGAATAGAAGTATAACATAAACTTTGAAACATAAGTACCTACATAATGTTTACCAACCTACTAACGTTAGATCTGCACATTAGACAAGCATAATATAATACTATAGGTAGATGTACCTACAAGGTATGAAAATTATGTTAGGTAAGTATATTTTTATCACATGGGAACATAAAGTGAGTAACACGCTACCTAATAAATAAATAGTCGAAATATAATAATCAATACAATACCTTTTATCGTTATGACGATACGGTTTTGATACTGGGGAACGTCTATCAAAATCGTGTTTTAAACCAAATCCCTACTTAATAACGCCCAAATCTCAGTTTGATTTATCTGCGAGACGCAAGAGTCTTGCAAGCTTAGCCTTGTCTTGCTCAAATCTTGCAGGGTTCAGTCTTGGTCTTGGTCTTGCTAAAATACGTCGGTCTTGGTATTGGTCTTGGTCTTGCAAAAACGCAAGAACAAGACCAAGACTGCAAGACCAAGACCGATTTTGGGCAACACGATTGGAAAACCTCTCACTAGGTGGACCGATGACCTAGTGAAGGTTGCGGGAATCTGCTGGATGCGAGTCGCAAGGGACCGGTCAATGTGGTGAAACTTGGGGGAGGCCTATGTCCAGCAGTGGACATCTTTCGTCTGAAATGATGATGATGATCATGAACCATCCAATGGATCAAAGGACACAGCGATTACCGAAGCAGCGAAAGAACTCGCTAGAAGGGGATCGAGCATGGCAGCGATCGACATTGTCTTTCGGGTACCTACGCACATTGGTAACCATCGCAAACTGTGACTAGACTATGTAACTGCAACTGCAAGCAGGTCAAGAAAGTGCTTTCTTCAACGACCGGTTCAGTCAACAGATGCTCCGACAGACCAAAATCCAGCCGCCATGGCTGAAGAAAAAAAAACTAGCCTTTATTTACCTAGAATATAACAACAAGGCATACACACGATATTTAGTAATTTGGAAAAATAAAATAGAAACTACACTAGTTAGTTTTCTATAACTAAACATAAATTACAAATTGATCTAAACTTAAAATATACTTTCAACTATACATAGATTATCATTATACCTTTAACTAAACTTAAATTAAACATTTTGTAATTATTTAATAAACAATTAACAATTAATGGCTAATTGCCTGATTAAACAACTGGAAATCATGGGGAAGTGGCCTTTGCCCAGCACTGGTATGATGCAGACCAGCAGTAACAGTAATAGTAATCAGGCAATATCTCAAACATTGTTATATGTGAGATATTGCCTGATTACTATTACCTAATCGTACACCCACATTTCGCCAGTTATATTGAAGTGATATGCAATAGGCCCCTATTGCCATCAACCGGCACAAAATTGGTCTCCGTGGTTGGTACTGAAAAATTCCTGATGGAATAATCCTTTCACACTAAGTATGCCTGTCCCGGGAATCTAACCTAGGACTGCATGCTCAGTTGTCGCGCTTGAGACCATTCGACCAACGAGGTAGTCTCACACATCATCATCATCTGCGTAGCCTTTTCCCAACTATGTTGGGGTCGGCTTCCAGTCTAATCGGATGCAGGTAGCATTTTACATGGAGCGACTGCCTATCTGACCTCCACAACCCAGTTAATACTGGGAAATACGATACCACTTGGTAAGAACTGGTGTCAGACTTTTTGGGCCACTGAGGCAGTCTCACACATGACACGCATCAAAAATTTTCACGTGAACGAAGTCGCGAGTAACAGCTAGTTATTTATTTATTTATTTATCTATTTATTTATTTATTTATTTAATTATTTATTTATTTATTTATTTATTTGTTTATTTATTTATTTATTTAGGTTAACCAACAATTGTTTACACTATGTACATTTCTGACTTAATGACTAGAGTAACATTTACAAGTGCAACAATTAATTACAGGTTATTTAATAAACACCTCATTATCATAGGAGCCACGATTAGCCCGCTGTTCCGAACCTGCATGGAGGAAGACAAGTCAGTAGTCCACGTGCTTCTAAACTGCCCAGAGGTTATCAGGTTGTTTTGAGGAGGTCGTGGCTAAAAAGGTCACGGAGGACGTGTTAGCCGTACGGGTAATACGTCGCTAAGTAAGCAGAGTTTGCCTAGGTTGGGCCGTGGAAAGGTGACGAAATTTCTCATTAGCAGTCATGGAGGACCGATGTGTGCCCGGTTGATAACCGTAAGCATAATTGGCAAAATGTGGGTATACTACTAAATACACTTTTGCCTCATCTTGCATCGATAACAGGTGTATGTTCCTTTAAGGCGACTACATGAGCTAAATTGGCAACTCTATTTGTGGTGGTTCAAACTTCTTTTGAAATACTGTTAAAATAAAGTTCTAATCAGCTTGCACTACAAAGTGGTTTCAATGTGGAATGATCGCATTATTTTAGTATGGTTTTTACTCGTTTTTTTTTTTGTTTTTTTCTAGCCTATCATGTGTCCCACTGCTGGGCAAAGGCCTCCCCTTTTTCCTTCCAAACCTCTCTATCTTGTGCGATATCTGGCCATTATCGCCCCGCAAACAAGATCAGATCGTCACACCACCTTCGCCGCGGTCTACCTCGACGGCGATTACCTCCATCAGGCGTCCAGTGAGTGACGATCTTTGCCCATCTCTCCGGGTGCATTCTCAGTACGTGGCCAGTCCACTTCCACTTCAGCTTGGCTCGTTTGAACTCGTTAAAAGATTTTTTTAGAGATAAGATCGTGATTTTTATTTATCCAGTAAAATTAATCCCTACTAATACGAGTATTATAAATGTGAATGTAAGTTTGTTTGTTACACTTTCACGCGAAAACTACTGAACGGATTTGGATGAAATTTTGCACACAGATAGTTTATAGCCTGGATTAAAACATAGTACTTTTATCCCGGTAGTAAGATCCTATGGGACAATAATCAAACTTCACGCAGGCGAAGCCACACTATCATACTAGCATTATATCCTGAAGAATATTGTGTATTTTTCTGGTTTTGTTTATTGCAGTGAATCATATACTTTTAGGCATTACAAAACTCGCGTTTAGCTCTTTTAGTCGCCTTAAAGTTAATTATCACTCATTCACAACATGACATCATTTGAATTTCGATTCATTCATTTTTAGAATAACACCTCAGCAATTGATGAAAAACACTCCATCACCGAAAAAAAATTAAGTACCCACCTGAAAAGAACTCGCGAAATTAATAAATCTAATTTTAATAAATTTGGAAAGTTGGAAACCTTCGGCTTTATAATTCAATATGTTGCAAACTTTTCAGCGTGGCTTCAACTTTCTTACAACTCGCAAAAGGAAGGGAGAAAAGTAAAAAAAATCGAATTTACTTTAAGTATCCAAATGGTTTTAGTAATGTGAAAAGTTGTATTAACTTTCCGAATGTCTAGTGTATCGTTTGGTACATTGTTATTTAGTAGATGTGGAATCCAATTTGTGTTTTTGTCGTCTTTTTGAAAGGTATTTTTGTTGGCTAAACTTTGTTTTGCAAGGCGACTTTGATCTGTAAACAAAAGGAGCTTGTGACTAAACTATACAACCACTCGTGTCGATCTTTTTGCTAAGCGGGGCTTGCCTAGGTTAGTCCATAGATAGCTGAACACCCTTTACTTACTGAGCTTAACTATGCAGTAGTGCAAAAATCATCGATTATCATCGGTGTCCGTGATTATTTATTATTTTGATATCGCGTAACTGACAATTATAAGTTTAGTTTTAAACCGTGAAAGCTTGAAACAGTGTTCATCGATACAAAGTCAGACAAATCAAGTTGAAGGGAGACTTTTTTATAAATTCTAATTAGGCTTGCGTTTGGTCGCAACTCGCCTGATCTGAACCGATGATGCCGCCTAGGGCGAAGCACACTGCCTAGAAGGAAATGATGCAGTTGAACTTTGAAGAGATCCAGATTAGAAAGATCGAGTATTAGAGAAGCCAGCAGTGAATTCCACAGACTGGCGGTTCGCACAGTAAATGTGGAATAGAGGCAAAGCGCTTTGTTATTTTTACGCAGTGTATTAAAAAAGTCAGTTACGATGATAAAATTAGAATCAGCTTCAAATCAAGTACTTATTTTCCGACTTTCAAGACTACAGTGAAGCTGACACAATCTATCTTATTTCATTCCAAAAAGGAATTCGCCAAAACTCGCTAAATCTTCATTAAAAAGCGATTACGCAGAACGAACAATTTTATTTTCTTTATTTCACGCTTTTGCACTTTTGTAGTAAGATCCAAGGAGCGTCAATAATGAGAACGAATGGTTGAGTTGCTTACAACTACTTTCCATAGAGCTTAGATGCTTCTTAACGATTGCATTGTTAGTTGACAGCTTTATTCTCTTAATTTATTTGCTAGTCAACCATCTAATAGTGCATCCACGCCGCAGTTACTTTTTGTGGATAACAAACATAACAAAAAGTTATTTTTCGTTATTTTATGTCGCCGTGTTAGTTATGTTAAGTAATGTAATAACCGTGGTTTCGTACAAAGAAAAATAATTCCTCCATCAAAACTAGTTACGTGCAAGGAAAAATAATTCCTTCATCGAAATCAGTTACGAAACTATAGGTTTCGTAGACGGCCGTAGGGGTAACAATTGAAAACATTGTTAGAGAAAGCTACTATAACATAGAACAAATGCTGTGCAATTCGCTTGTCGCTGAAAGTTACTCTTTGTTATATTTTGTTAATTTTTGTAACTCGCGGTAACTTTCAACAAATAATAACAAGTAGCCACAAAAGTTACAGGTTGTTATCTAATGTTACCGTGTTGCACAGTGTTGCCACCCAGAAAATAACTGCGGTGTAGATGCACCATAACTGATCAATACTGCCACCGATACTACTCGTAAAGTGAAAGTAGGTAAACTAAACATGCACTCACCGTAGAATTTCTGTTACTGTTAGTTTGTGTTATTCGACAGCTGCATACATTTCCAAAAAATGTCTTTCCTTTTTTTTACTTTCCAAATTTTCCTTTTTTCACCTACCTAAACAAAACATGAAGACACAGTGCGATGAAAACTCGTGTGACGTCACATTTGAGTACATTTTGACTTGACAACGTCGCACGCACGAAAAAGTGTCCCTTTACGCTCTGTCCCGTTACGCTCATTGTAACGTTACGATCGGAGCGTATGTATGCAATAATTTCATCAATGTTTTGTTATGACGTTGTCACGTTAAACTGTCGTCCGTAAACCGACTTTACAGACAACTAATTTTGTGACGTCTCAAGCATTCGTGATCTTTGACGCGTTTTATTTTAGTAATTTTTTATTAATTTGATTAAACCAAAAACACATATTCGATATTTTTTCTATAATCTAACTGACGGACTAAACAGAAACATATTTTTTTTAGTCACGAATCATCCCTATTCTGTCTAAACAAAACCCACAAATGAAAACCTCCCGAAGAAACTAAATTATTTATTTCCCAAGACAACTCACACTTGACGTTTCTATTTCTATTTGGGTATTAATTCATTAGAGCACAACAGGAACCCTTCTTAAGGCAGGAAGGGTTCTGTACAATGGTAGGGTTCCTTCTTTTTTGCGAAGGAAAGAAAACGTGTCGAATAAAACCCACCCTTACAAGTGGATAGTGAAGCTACGAATGAGGAAATGGAGAAGGCAACTTTAGTCATGTTTTTTCCAAAAGGAGGATAATTGTGGTTGGAGTTTATGTACTGAACTACTGCCTTGCTGATAATGCTGATAAAGTGGTTGCAAAACTGCTGAGCACGACCCGGAAATCAAAACCATGGCAGGCCCAAACTTTATTGTGAACGGCAAATGTGGAGAATCTATATACATGTATATGTCACCGTAAAATTGTCAAACACGTTATATTACAATATAACGTGTTTATCTCTAGCGATATTGTAAACTCTCGAATTATTGTCAACTGAACATGCGGAAGTATCTCTGCCCCCATAATCGGGACTTGGGGCACCCCCCCGTTAAGTTAGTTAGGTTCCTTTAAACCCTGCACTCGGAAATACCCGCGAAGCGGGGCTCCGTCGACTACGCTTTTTAGGGGAATATAAAGTGTTTTAAGGTTGGGTTATATTAATCGATATTTCTCAGGAATTGTACAGTATCTTTTCATGAGAGTGGTACCAATGGTCAAGGGGGACCCCTCCTTCCCTCCACACCGCGTGGGTTGACTACCATCGCATGCATTTCACGAAAAATAATGCGTTTTAAGCAGTACGTTCGTTTGACAATAATTCGAGAGTTTACAATATCGCTAGTGATATATATGTCACCGTAAAATTGTCAAATACGTTATATTGTAATATCTCTAGCGATATTGTAAAATCTCGAAATATTGTCAAACGAACATACTGCTTACAACAAAAAGCATTATTTTTCGTGAAATGCATGCGATGGTAGTCAACTCACGCGGTGTGGAGGGAAGGAGGGGTCCCCCTTGCCCAGTGGAACAACTATCATGAAAAGATAATGTACCATTCCTGAGAAATACCGATTAATATAACCTTACCTTAAAACACTTTATATTCCCCTAAAAAGCGTAGTTGACGGAGCCCCGCTTCGGGGGGTTTATTTCCGGGTGCAGGGTTTAAAGGAACCTAACTAACCTAACGGGGGGGTGCCCCAAGTCCCGATTATGGGGGCAGAGATACTTCCGCATGTTCATTTGACAATATTTCGAGATTTTACAATATCGCTAGAGATATTACAATATGACGTATTTGACAATTTTACGGTGACATATATAAATGAATCCCTGTTTCCCTTGGTCACGGCATCACGCATGAACGGCTGGACCGATTTCACTAATTCTTTTTTTGTTGTGTTTGTTACTGTCTGGAGAAGGTTCTTAGGTAGGTAGTAGTAGGTAGGTTTTAGAAGGTAGGTAGTAGTAGTAGGTAGGTTGGACAGGACAACGTCTGTCGGGTTGGCTAGTTTATTATAAAAGAACATCAGCTATGTACCTATTACCCATGTTTGCAAAGAATAAATGATTTGATTCAATTTGCTCTGTCGGGCAAAGTGTAATTGGGATATTCCACTCGTTTTTCAGTAGCAGCCATAGAGACTGAATTTGCCCGGTTGATGGCAATCGGCTCGCCCCTTCTTTTTTTTCGGACGGGAAATCATCAAATAACTTCTACTCTGGGCGGAGCGGGAGGTAGTGTCAGACTTTTACTGACTAAAAACTATCCATGTTCCTTTCTCGCCTTTTACGTTCCGGGCCCACGGTATCTCTTCGACGACCCGAATGGCGCAGCGGTAGTGAGGCTGCCTTACGTTCTTAGGGTCCCGGGTTCGAATCCCGGAAGGAGCAAATGTTTGTGTGATGAGCATGTACATTTGTTTCCGAGTCATGGATGTTTATATGTATAATAAGTATGTATTTACAAACAAAAAGTATCTATGTAGTATATCAACTGTCTGGTGACTACGACACAAGCCTTGCTTAGTGTGGCACTGGATGGTGCTGTGTGTAATGTCCAGCGATATTTATTTATTTATCTCTTTCGAACAGTCCCGCAGCCAATAGGCTCGCCCCGCGGTTTACATGGGACTTAAACATAACTGGCGAAATGTGGGTGCCCGATTACTGGGTACACTTAAATGGGTTTTAATTAGGTTAACCTAACCTAACCTAACCCTCCGGGTATAACATACGTGATCTTTAATACAGGGTGTAAACCACCTCATCACGAAGCCGTCAACCAAGGACATCAAAGTAAGTAACTTTACGCAAAAAATATTTTTTGGGGTGAAAAACCATGATTTGTGGTATAACTCAATGTTATGCACTCAAAATATTGTGCTGAAAGATGGATTGAATAGTACGTGGAGGTATTTAAAGTAAAAAAATACAATAAAACTTGTATTTCAAAAAATCTTGTGCAAAAGTTGTAACTTTGACCCCCAATATCTCCGTAACTAGAAGGTTCCCAGATATGGTGTAGAACTAAAAAAATATCGCAATGATGGGGAGAACATGTGCCTTTCGGCTTCGTTAAGAGGTGTTTTACACCCTTTATACATTTTCGCAACGTAACAGCTGAACGAATTTTGATAGAATTGTGCATAAAGATAGACCATGGCTTAAGTAACGACAAAGGATACTATTTATCTCAGAAGTATGCTCTCACGGGTATTTTCCAGTGTCAGTGAAACCGCTAGCAAAGTATATAGTTTAGTGTTATAAAAATTACATAACAAACAAAAACAAAAATAAAAACACTTCGTTAAATCTCTCACTTAATTAAATAATCCATTTCCCAATGAGTTTCACATTATAGTAGTTAATTTGATTAACTTTCGTTCATTCATTCGTTCAATTATTCGTTCACTCATTCGTTCAATTAAACCGATATTTGTGAACTCTATTAGCGCTCATGTTATTGTTTTACTATATGTTGCCCGCGGTTTCGTTCGCATGGTTAAGCAATTATTACAAAAGTTTTAAAACGCCTGTCATCCCCACATTTCAACAATTCGTAGCCTATTTCCATCAACTGTACACAATCCAGACTTTTACCTAGTATTACACTTTGGTTCCCTTTTTGGAACCTTGGACATATTTGAACCTTTTTGAACATTCTTCAAATAATATATTATGAGGAAATAATAGAGTGCTATTTTTTTTTTAGATGGGAAATCATCAAATAACTTCTCCCACTCTGAGCGGAGCCGAAGGGAGTGTCAGACTTTTACTGACTAAAACCCATCCATGTTCCATCCTCGCCCTTTATGTTCGGCCACGGTGTCTCTTTCGAACAGTCCCGCAGCCCGACCTGGGACTTTAATTTAAAACCTCAAGCTTGTCAGTTACTAACGGCCGAATACTGAAACGTCACTCAAAATTTAAGTAACACTTATATTTAACAGATACTCAAAAATGACGTTTGGCCATACAAAATTTTAAGTTTAGGAGCTTCTCAAATGTTAAGCAGCTCTTACATTTTGAGTGACGTTTCAGTATTCGGGGGTTATATGTTATCAGGGGGCATCCATTAATTACGTGAGTGATTTTGGCCATCCGACCCCCTCTCCCCCTTAGTGAGATATCGTGAGAATTATCAAAACGCGTACTTTGGTATAAATACAGTACTCTCTGCTTGATCGTGTATTTATTTTCAGTGATTATTTATTATTGAATATTATTGTGTACGATTTGGGCGTAATTTAGTGAAAGACATATTAATCTTCTCACTTAATTAAACCCAGTATTCTCGCAATTTTACACTGTTTCTTGTACGAAAAAAAACGTGATATTTGCCTCTTTCCCTCGTGAGATTGGGTGAGATTCGGCTCGACGCCCTCCCCCTAAACGCCTCAAGTAAATAATGGATGCCCCATCACTATTGTAATATGTACAGTCAGCAAAACAGTTAGGTTAGGTTAGGTTAGAAGAAGAAGATTGCTAGCCTGCATACCTAACTGGTTTGCTGACTGTACATATTTCTGCTAAAAAGAAAATGAAAATCGTGAAAGTGTGGTATAGTAACAAACAAACATTTAATCTCCCAAACATTGTAGAGATTATTTTCCAGTATATTTGTATTAAGTCCCTTGGCCACGAACAACGTGCTCAAGCGATGCGCGTGTTGCCACAGTGACTGTGGGGAAACAAATGTTAGGTGTTTAGGCGCGTGCCACGAGTTGCAACGGTTCTCGTGCGAAAGAAACAAGTGATAAACGTGCGTGTCGTTTAACGAAAGTTGCATTTCCCGAGGTCGTGGACGGACATTACGTTAGGATTATCTGGATATAAGCATAATGAAGAGGGGTATTGAAAATACAGATAATTATTATTAATTAACAGATACGCCGAAATAGTAATAAATATGAATACACCATGAAGGGTTTATTAATGTTTAAATTATCCGTAAATAGCAAGAGCTTTTGCAAATTACATGTTCATTCATAATTAATTTGTTTCATATTAATTTTAATCATATTTATCAATTTGCGATGTTTTAAATCTATTTGGACGTACGTTTTACTCCGGTTGAATTCGTTAAATGAATTTCTACTGTACATGTGCAAGTTCCAATTTTCACCACGCGCCAAAAGATCCATGTACAACTAAAGCACTCCTAACATTTTCGCACATCTTGTCCCCCAGACGGTATGAGATAAGAGTCGTCTCGTTCCATGTGAGGGTTGAAAAGGGTGCGCGGCTGTGCCAAGAAGCCCTGATTAGGACCTGAATCTATTCCCCAAGATATATTGCCTTTATTTCCCCCTTTTTTATTATTCCACCCTCTAAAAACATCTGTTTGACTTTTATTGCAATTTACTTACTTGGGCCTTTCTTTTTACGTTGTGTTGAGGTTTTCGACGAATGAACGAAAAGTGAATGGCTGAGATTGACGCGTTGAAAGATTGAATGGTTCACTTCTCGGTGAATGGTTGTGTGGAGTGATCTCGGAATATGTTTTTGGATATCTGTGTCTTCTTATTCGTTTCAGCGAATGGGATGGAAATAGAAGAGGTTATTTTGAAACTGTATCTAAAATATCTTCGATATTTGAACGAATGATTGGTGGAACATACGTTTTGTGATTTGCTTTGGCTGTAACAACTTTGCCTTTGATCGACACAAAAAAGATTTCATTTGATAAAGCGGATGTAATGAAATGAGTTATAAGTTAGTAGAGAGCAGCGGTGGCCCAGTAGTGGTGGCCCCGACTAACGAACAGTAAGTCGTGGGTACGAACCCAGCCAGGCGCATTAATTTGCGAAACTTATTTCATCACCACTGCTCCCAAAAACGGTGAAGGAAAACATCGTGAAGAAACCGGCACCAAAATTCGAAAACTGACATCTACCAACCCGCGCTAGGCCTGCGTGGTGGATTATAGTCCATACGCAAAATACGCGCTTTGGACGTGGAGTTGCGGACAGCAGCCCGTTATACAATACAATACAAGTTATTAGTCGTCAATTAATTGTTAATCTAGTTTCTTTGGCTGACATTTTGCTACTTATTAAATACCTGCGCATGATCCCTGCCATTGCCGCACAACTGCCACTAGTGATGAGCGTTGAACGAACGAACTAGTTATTCGACCGTCGACGTACTGTCAAAGAATGGACGGTTCACCAACAATCCATGGAATAGTCGAATCCGTAGACGTCTCAACGGCAGTCAACGGCTAAACTGAATGCGTCTACCGACTCAAGAACGTAGACAAGTCGTTCGTCCTTAGAAATAAAATAAACGCTTAAACAAATTTTTACTCTAGACCTATCAGAAAAGAGTTCATATTTGTAAATCACGACGAATGAATTTGTGTTACTTGCCTACGTTCTTGAGTTTTACATCAGTCCCGTACAAATATCAAACTGTCTCCTGCTAGATTTACAGTTAAAATTTCTTTGAGCGATATTTTTGAGTCTCTAGTCTACTGCATACATCGCCGTCAACGTATTAGACTTCGTTGAAACGTTTATTTCAAGTCGACACATAAACTAGTCGACGAATTCAACTAGTTGATGGAATAGTCGATGAACAAAAATGGACGGTCTAGTTTCGTTAACGCTAAATGCGTCGACGACCCATCTCTAACTGCCACTACAAGTACTACATCATAACGACTTCTACAACGTGTAACGTTAAATGCGCAAAACCTGAAAACAGTTTGATCAGAATCACGAGTAGAATCAATTGAACCACTTTTTAATATTGGTCACATTTTGCAAAAAAAAAAAAATTAAAATTTTTGCGCCGTCTATTAATTAATAGGTCAAGTCATCACGTGCGCAAACCCGCAAAAATAGGTAAACAAACACAAATGGTTGCCGCCCAAAAAAAATTTCTCATACGCGGAATAATAATAGTTCTTACCAGTGAATCTAATTGCCAGTAAAACTAAAACAGCACATAAAACCTTAGAATTTAGATTTTTTAGGTAGATTTCCTTTTTTTGAAAAAAAAAAACTACCTATTGGTCTCTCACCTACGGGGATATATATGGATACGTATGTATATGGGTGACAAGCAAAATTTAGCCACACTCTACAGGTCGCAATTATGAACCGATTGCTTTCAAACTTGCCCAAAAATCGAAATGGTCAAAACTTAGGCTAAGTTCGTGAATGGGCGGAATTCGTCCATGGGGGGCGGCGGGGGGGGCGGTTTTTCTAAAATCAGTTTTTTGGCCATAACTTTTTTCCTATGGAAAATTTTTGAACCGTTTTTCATTTATATCATTCTGAGTACGAATACGGACATCTTTAAATTAAAACTTTTTTGATGCAACCCCTAAATTGGGGAGGGGGTTGAAAATTCCAAATTTTTTGCGAAAAAAAATCATATCTCCGAAACAGTAAACATTTTGAGCGTCGCAAATTTTTTTTTTGAAAGCTAATTGTTTACTTTACAATTGTTACCTTCAAAGTTTAGCGATAAAACTTATAGTTTTCGAAATAAAAAATTATAACTGAACATTTGAGGGCGTTTCCATGCTAAACTCCTATGAGAGAATTTAAAAAGGGTAAACTTTCCATTACAGGACAACGATTTTGACATCATATTCTTTTTTGTAGATTGTACACATAAGTACAACTCTTTAGACAAATTTTCAATAGTCGGACGCTCCAGCACCTTCTTCGAAATCTACCTCCTCCTGCGGCTTGCCGGAGGGATTTTTTTGAATGTTTTCTTTTCTCTCAGAATTAGGTCAATTGAATTAAAAATCATTTGGGGTGTCTGAGGTTTTGCTCATTTAACATTACACGTTGTATAATCCCCGAAGGGTGCCACTGACAGTCGTGTAACTTACAAGTACACCCACTGTCCACATTTCGCCAGTTAGTTAGTCCAAGACCCAAGTAATAGGAGCGAGCCTACCACTAACCGAGCACAAATCCATACTGCTGATACTACGAAATTCCTCATGGAAAACCCCAATAACACTTTGCCCGACCTGGGAATTGAACCCTTGACCTCATGCTCAGGAGTCGCGCTTGCTAACCACCAGGCCAACGAGGCGGTCCACTTTGACCATCTTTTATGAAACAATGGGTATCCACTGTTTTAGAATTTCACGGTTTTTCACTACACTTAAAGTACTTACGGGATTATAAACAAGAAAAAAAACAAAAACTAAAGAAAATCACGGATATAATCCCGTAAGTACTTTAAGTGTAATGGGTTTCCAGTTTACTCAATAATGACTCTCCAATCATATTTTTCATAAACAAATGTAGCCAGTTGGTAACCTGATCACAGTAAGGCGCGAATTCTTGTCGCGCTGACGGTCGGTCGGTGGTGACGTCAGCGAGAACAAAATACGGCTGTCGGTCGCCACTGACGTCAGCGTGGCAGTATGGTGCTATATAGAACACAAGGTATACTCGTACGCGACCGACCGTGCGCAACCGACCATCAGCGCGACATGAATTCAGGCCCAACAGTTCACGTCAAAAGTACAACTGAACACGCTATTTAGTATACAGACACAACTTTATCACAAATACAATAAAGCCGAATAGTGACCGAACACCCTGTATACAATGTATCAGTTTTAGTCGGTGGCGCCGCCCTGATTGTATATGTATACAGTATGTAAGTGTAAACGAGGGACTTATTCAAACCCGCAATAGTCCATGCTTACATGATACTAATAAACATATGAACAAAAAGAAAACACTAATACATAACAGATAGATCCATACCAAAAACTTCGCCTAAGTTTCGCAACGTGTGCGCCATGCGCTTATCGCAGAACATGTGTGCGGGTCAATGACCTTTCTAGGTATAATCCATTTTCCCTTCATACTTTAAATCTGGCTTTGGACAGGCTAATATCTAGGTAACTAGGTACCTACTGACCGAATGTTCGCAGTCGTTGATTGACACCTTGCATAATAATTAACGGTTCCTCGCACAATATCACTAGACAACACTTAAGCACGAACCATAATCCCAATATTCTTCACTGGAATGAAGATAAGACGTGATTTTTGGTTATTCAAGAACACGTTTACAGGACACTCTTAAATATCGCGAAGTAAGCAATATTAGACAGATATGCGGAAGTAACGGCGCTCGCGCATATACTGAGGTCAAAGCGGGGTGGCGCGGGGATGTGCCCTGTTGATGCATCGGGGACATTACAAAAGAAAGGGGCGGAGATTGCGCACGGAGCTCAGGACAGGTACGTGTTTTGCCGCGTGACACCTACTTGCGCGCTCAGTGTCCATGAGTAATGTATTTAATTAGACAATAATGTCAAAAATTAAGGTTATAGGTTTTTTACTTATTTGGATTGAGAATCGAATACTGAATACCTTCCCTCAATATGTCCCTCGTTTAACCTAACACGCTGTATAGATTATTATTTTTGTAGTATGTAGATTATTATTGTAGTAGGATTGTAGATTGTTATTTATTTATATGTTTTTTTTTTTATATGTATTTTAGTATGTAGATTATTATTGTAGTATTGTAGATTATTATTTAAATGTTACATAAAGAGCTATTTTTATTTTATTATGTACCTATTTATTAGCAGAGTAATTCCCCTTTTTATTAGGGTTCCGCAGTCCTGCCAAGGAACCCTTATAGTTTCGTCATGTACGTCTGTCCTTCTGTCCGTCCGAGATTTTGCTCAAAGACTGTTTGTTGGGAATCGCACCCAACAGACACGCAGACGGCACGCGCAGGCGACGTGACTGACCTGCGTAGCAAGCGAGCGGAGGTGTGGTGCGGGGAGCCTGCCCGGCCGGCGGCACTCGCTTTCTCGGAGCCCACCGCGACGGACGATATTCTCCAAACGATTGTTAATATACATAAATGTTTTGTCCGAGACAGTTACAATTGTAAATTAGTCGGCAATATACCAAGCCTTTTTATACAGTCCACTATTATTTCATTTACCCCAACGAGCAAGTCGAACACTGTTAGTACTAGAAAGCTGCAATTTTGTAGAGGAGTGTATTTAGGGTACACTAATTACCAGTCACCCTAGATATGTCATTTACGCCGACAAAACTGCAGAATAAAACTTTGGAAAATATTTTTTATATGGAGCTACCCCTACATATGAAGTGGGGATGATTTCTTTCTTTTTTAATCGTTTATCCCATCGTGTGGGGTATCGTTGAATAGGTTTTTAAATTGAGTTCGGGGTTTCTATTACTATTTTTCGATTTAATACACCATTTAAGAAATATTAAACTTCAAAGTGCAAATATTTGTTCCAGCAGGGCGTCCCCCCCCCCCCCCGCCTCCACTAAAAGCTAAACTGCTGGCTTCAAAAATCTGGAAAAAATCATGATGATAGTACATTTCATGAACTTTAAAGGAAAATTATAGTGGTTAAGATAACTTCAGTAATAGTCGTTGAACTTGGGTGTTGGATAATTTTGTACCAAATATAAAATCCACAAACACTCGAAAACATACAAAATCAAATCGTTTGCTTATTTATTGAACAGCAATACATAGAAAATATCGAAACCAATCGTCTTTCACGCGATGTTTCATTTATATTGGAACTCAGTGCGCACAAGTCCCAACTTGTTCAACTTTGTTTGTTTCGATTGTTCAATTATTAATTCAGATTTGAACACACAAAACTGTCTTGACGAATTTCGAAACAATAGAAGCATTGACAAGATAGAAGTTTTCAAGCAGAAACAATTGTTTTTTTCTTTTACAAAAGTTATGGTCGACAGATGTTTCGAAAACAGATGAAATTGAATTTGTTAGTTCAAAGAAATCTTTTAAGATTTTAAACAAGTTTTTTGCACTAAAAATTGTAAAATCTTTGTTAAGAACTATTCAGTTCATTAGGCTTCAGACTTTTGCGATAGTCTAGTAATCTGTGTTACGTTTAATGAAGCAAAATAATGCACGCTAATATTACAGAAGTAAAAGTTTTAAGGTTTTCAAGAGCTTCAAGGTTGAGTTGCCGATGACATTGAAACATAGACTTATATGCACATGTGTATTCTCATCGTCACATGCGTGTTGCTGGACGAAAATCGCGTCGCCCAAGGAAGTGAACGGAGTATTAAGGAATCATGGAATGGAATGGAATGATGGTTGTGAGCGACAGAAAAGGAGGCTTCCTTTTCTTTCGCTCAGAACCATCATTTGCTAGAGCGAGACACAGAGAGTGCTGTCTCGCTGTAGTTGCTGCCATTTAAAATCGTAATAGCTTTCAATGCCCTTTCCCTCATATCTCTTCGTACAAACGAAACAAATAAACCGTGTATCGTTTTTCATTAGAAAAAATGTTGAAGATCACGATAAATGACGATTGAAGACTTGGACAGGCTTATTTCTTGAATTTAAAGTTACGAACTTTAGTAAATGTAGGTGGGTCAATGACCGCTATTGGGATATTAACTGGTAGCAACTATAGCATGTGCTACTGCGCTTTGTTTGTCACTCTAGCAAATGACGATTCTGAGCGATAGAAAAAGATAGGAGCATGGAAAAGTCCAATTCTGTGCTGTCAAATGAGGCTCAACCCCTAGTCTTACAGGCACTAGGCAGCTATGATCAGCGTTAAGGGGGAAGCGTCAAGGTAGCCCGAAATTCAAATTTTCTTACGTTTTTTGCTATTTGTAGGCCAGTGCTAGGTTGTATGTTGATGAAAATATCTTTCGCGACTGTAAAGCCTCGTATTCATGGTAAACATTTGTTTAGCAACAGTTGATCAACGTTGTTGATGAATGGCGAGAATGCTGCTGGAAACATTGTTTAAATCAATATGGGTTGTCCACACACGCCAGTCTGCGTTAAAAATGTTGCCCGAGGAAGTAGTGTTGTAATTGCATAATTTTATCGTTGCTCAACATGTTTATAAACAGTCACACGCGTCAATATTTGTTGATAAACTGATGTTTTCGCTCGCCGGGCGTCAACTCTGCAACATGGCGTGATCAACTCCGCAACACAAGTGTTGCCCGCAATATGTTGACAACAACTCAGCAACATGTTTATGCAACCATGTTGCTAAACAAATGTTTACCATGAATATGAGGCTTAAGACGTATGTAGTTACAGAATTATGATCATCGAAATCATCAATACAACCCTCCAAGCTCACAAGAGTCCAGGAACGACATTGACCTTGAAAAAATCGTTTCGCGACTTATATGAACTTAGGGGGTTGGATTGATGATTTTGATGGTTATAATTCTGTAACTACATACGTTTTACAGTCACGAACAATATTTTCAACTTGATACTACCTACCACTGGCCTGCAAATTGCAAAAAAAAGGTAAGAAAATTTTAATTTCGCGAGCGAGGAAACAATTGGAAGAGTTGAATAATAGGCATTTGTAAAATGTATTGCTGTCGCGCAGTGCCGAAAGTGCGAAAGAGACAACAGCAGAAAATTGATTGATTGATTTTGATTTTGATTTTATCAATTAGAATTACTTACACAAAAACAACGTTGCGTAGTCCCCTGATCACTTCTCCAAAACTTGACCGATTTTACTACTTTTTTCATTAAAGATTAAAGGATTTGGCCATGTTTCTGTTTTCCATTTTTATATTATTTAGTCAAAGTAGCAGAAAATCTGCCCATTTTTTTAGGTTTTTGAAGGTTCATATCTACTTTAATAAACAATTTATGTCAAAAAGAAAACATAGGAAAATGCGAACACAGAAGGTAATAGTTTTTTTTTAAAAAGACAAATTACGCTACTGGATTATCTAGGGAGAAAAACAGGGGACTACGTTTGTAACGAAAAACGGCCCTTATGTTTACTCTTAACTACTTTCCATTTCCACCAGAAGGTCATCAACCTATGAAAAAGTAATAGTAGCAATTTCGTAAAGAAAACAACTGAAAGTCAACTAAGATTAATTAATCTTCAACCGCGACCCATCCAATTACTGTCCCCGCTTATCGCCGCTTCACATCGAGACAAGCTATTAAGTCACCCTCTCTCTTACGATACTATTAATCATTGTTTAACTACAGGTAAATAATGTACTGTTATACAAGATGGAAACGGTTAACGTTTAACGTTACTGCCCAGTAAGGGGAGCTACCTTAACCGTTACAGCTACATGAAAATGGTCTTAGGAAACTATCCATAATTTTTCGTAAAATTTTGATCCCCTTTCACAGATTAAAAAAAAAAAGTACAGTTAGAAAGAAAATTGCCATTTTACACAAAACATTTTTTTGATGCCAATTGATCCCGTTTCTAAATCCGTTCTTCTCTTCCAACCCAGGGTGGAGTACTCAATGAGTCAGAAATTGCAAGAGGGCACTAACTTTGACCTTTTTTAGAACAAAAAAAATATCGCAATGATGGGAGAAACAAGTGCCTTTCGGCGTCTTTAAGAGGCCTGCGGAGCATGCGTTTTTCATACAAACGTAATACCAAAATAATTTGTAAATCAAACATATTCTTAAGGTAGTGTGTATTTATTTCGATTAGATTACAGAATATGTATATAGGTTCCCAAACACATATTTAGAATGGACACTGATTTAAACAAGAGTTATGAGAAAAATATTTTTTCTATAGAAATTTTAAATTCCTCATATCTCGCCTTTATATCATTGTCCTTTCAAAATATTTATTTGGTAACATACATATTCCGTAATCATATACCACATACATATACATACACATAATATACCACACTACCTTAAGAATATGTTTGATTTTCATATTATTTTAGTATTACGTTTGTATGAAAAGCGCATGCTCCGCCGGGCTCTTAAGAGTCTCTGGACACCCTTTATACTGCCCTAGTTAGGCACTACTAGTTCTTACACCATGCTTTTTATGTTGTGAGTATGACATAGTGTGTCTTCCGATACATAAGGCACAGGACGCTAAAAAATTTTAACACGCACGCAACCATAAAGCCACGTACACGACCTCATTCGATTAGCGTCAAGCAACACGCGTGTGTTACTTGTTTAATTCACGTGAGAGCCACCGGTCATAAGTTGCGTCGTGGTGACTTGCAGCATGCTCCAAGCAAATTATTTCATTTGTTTTGTGCAATCGCGGTTAGAACACGCGTGTTCAACTGACTACATCTCGTGATCAATAATAAATATAGTACGTAACGCAAAATGAAAATAGATGGAATTTTAACTGTACGTGCTTATTCCCTTCATTCGGCCTCGAGAAACTCTTTTACAGCAACCTTTTGCTATATTATTACGCATTCTTTTCCGGGTGTTATTTTCAACCAATTTAAAAGTAAACAAACAAACCTAACAAGTTTTCGACCGGTCCAATCTGCAATATTTAGCAAATACTTCGGGGTCAGTGGGCGAATTGGAAAACAGGCACAAAATTGACACGTACAGAAGGTCGGCTCCGTACAACGAGTGTTACGCACACAAAGACAAGCTCACGCGCAGCAAGTGCAAGCGCACCCGCGACTGTCATTTGTATGAGATCTCCACGCACACACACACGCTTCATGTTACAGCGAGTGCAATAACTGTAATTTGTTTAAGGTTTCCACGCACACATAGACACGCTATACGACAACTTATTTGGGATCGTTGTACCTATGCATAGGAGCAGTAGTGGTGCTCAAGTGCTAACAGCCCCGATTTACAAAGCTTGAGCTCGAACCCAGGCAGCTACGTAATATTTATTTATTTAATTTTAAAGAAAGCTTACAGACTAATAACAGTCATAAATAATCATGCATAAGGAGTGACATTTGCTAATTACAAGCTTCCACATGTATAATAACTTTGTATATATTTTTATTTTATCAGCACAGTTCCCAAAACCTCGTGATGAATATCCTAGAACCAAAATTTCGAAAGCAAGTGACATCTACCCAACCAACCCGCCCTGGGCTCGCTTATGAGTGCCAATTCCGTTTTTTTTTTTTTAGGATGGTAAATCATCAAGTGACTTCTCCCACTCTGGGCGGAGCAGGACGGAGTGACGCGCCGTCGACACGGCCTGTCGCCCGCATCTACGGTGGCCGGTAGCCACCACGTGGCCCCCGACGCCCGGTGCGTCTCCCGCGGCGGCCGGGAAGGGAGGCTCTCTCCCTCTCTCGTTCCGCCACCTCCTTCGCTAGCATGACTGCTTCGCAGAAGGAGGTGACGGCTTCCCATTCCGTCTCGCTCCGGACCATGGATTGAACCAGGGCCGGACGCGAGAGGTCGCCGCCGCCGATCGCCGCTACGAGGACACGGCGGTGCTCTGCCCACGCAGGGCAGACTTCCACCGTGTGCTCCACCGTGTCCTCCGGTCGATCCTCGCAGTGGAAACACCCGGGCGTTTCCTCCCGCCCGATTCGGTGCAGGTACCTCCCGAAACATCCGTGTCCGGTAAGGACCTGCGTCAGGCGGAAGGTGAGGACGCCGTGGCGCCTCTCAAGCCACTCCTCAAAGAGGGGACTTACCAAGTGCCAATTCCCTTACATAGAAAAGAGGCTATTTTCCCAGCTGTGGGAATATTATGAGCTGATTATGCTACGCATCTACAGGATGTAAACCGACTCTTCACGAAGCCGTCAACCAAGCACTCTGAACATCAAACTGAGTAAGGTCCATGTTCACCGAAAAGATAACGGTCTGATTATCTAGAAACAGCTGTCACTGTGACATATTCCCATACAAATAGATTACCAGACCGTCATCTTTTTGGTGAACATGGACCTAAGTCTGCGCACCATTTTTGCTGGGAAACTACTTAAAAATGATCGCAGTGACGGGGGTAGGTGTCTTTCGGTTTTGTTAAGAGTCAATTTACTATACACCCTTTATGTGTCCTGTCTTTGCTCGTTGTATGGAGCTTTCCTTCTGTGCTTATCTGTTCTATGGAAACGGGTCTGTGTCAAGGCAAACCAGTATTGTTTAGGTTTTTATGTAAGTGTTATTTTTTATTTTCAACCTCTTTTGGTTTTGTGTACATTTACATTTCGCCAGTTATGTTTCAGTCCCGTGTAATAGGGAAAGCTTATTACCATCGACCGGGCACAAATCCAGACTGTGAAGCTGTTACTGGGAAATCACTGATGGAAATAACACTTTGCCCGATCTGGAAATTGAACCCAGGACCTCATACTCAGAAATCGTACTTGCGACCACTAGACCAACGAGTAAGTAAACTGTTTTAAGGAGACTACATGAGCTAAATAGCAACTCTATTTGTGGTGGTTCAAACTTCTTTTGAAATACTGTTAGAATAAAGTTCTAATAAGCTTGAACTACAAAGTGGTTGTCACATCAGTCACTGCGGGCCGAATAGTACAAAATGAGTGGTTTCGATCGATTTACAAAAAATCTATTGATTGGACCAAAAAAAAATAAAACACTGTGATGCTAATATGTTGCTTGTAGAATTACTTGTCAAAAAATCTGAATGTTCGCATGTATTTTAGTGTGGTTTATACTCGTTAAAAGAAAGTTTTAGCGATAAGTTCGTGATTTTTTATCGAGTAAAATTAATTGTATTATGTTTTCAAAACACTATCATACTAGCACATATCCTGAAGAATATAATATATTTCTCTGGTTTTGTTTATTGCGGTGAATCATATATTTTGAGGCATTATACAACTGGCGTTTAGGTCATGTAGTCGCCTTTAACGGAAATTTTAATACATCTGCTTCGACAATAAATAAGCCGTTACAAAAGACGTTGCTGTTTGAAGTTGCAATATTGTATGGCATTCAGAAACATCAAATCATCAATGATTTAAGTGGATACCATAGGTCTTCTCACTTTTAGAAAGAAAAGAGCGAGTTGGACTTGCTCATCATGGTCAAAAAACCTGATGTTTCGATATACATTTTGGGTTTTTAACCATGTTGCACTTGGCCGGTTTGGTTTTTAAATCGTGGAAAAACCTAAAGTACTCGTAAGTAAGAACCAACCCACATTTACGGACAGCTGCATTAATTCTTTACCACTTGTATGGAATATCTTAATGCGTGATGGATACCTAATGAATGCAGCTGTCTGTATATGTCTGTATCGATATTTAGCAACAGTTTGGTGCAATTAAGTATTTTTTGGCATGTTGGGGATTGCTTCCTTTTCGCTTAAGGTGCAAGGTGCAATTTGCAGGCCAATGCTAGGTTGTTTGTTGATGAAAATAGGATTGACTGTAAGACGTTTGTAGTTACAGAATTGTAATCATCAAAATCATCAATACAACCAAGATCATAAAGGTCTATAAATGACTTTGACCTTGAAAAAGCAGTTCTTGGACCTTTATGAACTTGGCCTGAAAATTGCAAAAAAACGTTTGAATTTCGGCGGGCTACCTTGGAGCACCTTAACTACGCCCAATTTTAGTTTTTATGCAAACAAGAAGGGATATTAATGAAAATAGTAATGACTCAAGCAAAGCCTGTAGTGAAAAATAGCGAACGTATTCTAATTGTTCATAAATTTTCAATTACCATGGCAAACATGAAACGAAATTCATTAACCGAGTTAAACGAAAATGTGTCAAAATTAACCGCAGTTAAGTGCAAAGCTATTGAAGAGTTTATAACTTTTTTGGGTTAATCATCTGAACGTGGATTATAAAGTCATCACAAATCTGGAAATAGAAGTTGGGGTTTTCAATTGCACTGAATTACCTACTACATTCATTTTGTTACATTAATTCATAGTGATAATATAAACTTTAGAGGAAGACCAAAGAAACGATGGATGCACTGTGTGAAGGAGGATTATTGCTAGAATATTATAAGTTGGGGCGTTCAATTGTCTTCAATGAGGGCTGTTGGAACCTTCGGTAGTTGGTTGGAGAAGGATGTAAATGAAATCACAGAGTCCAATATAAAGTCTATTTATAGATCAGGAGATAAGCTACAGTGACGTTTCTTATTATATATCGATAGCACACAAATTCATGCTATGGCGCGGCGGAGACGACTGGCCGCTCGCCTGTATGCGCGGGGCACATTGCATTTTGCCACGTTTGCATTATAACTGTAGTTCCTACAAAGGCTATCGTTTATGAGTTCACCAGATGGCGCCACTAGCGAGTAAGGTAATTCATTCTATTTGATAACTTAAAGTACCAATAACTTCATAAAAAGTTTATTTTATTGCGGATTGTGCATACTACAGATACATGTTTTAAAAAATGCTCCTGAAATGAGCAAGCATTAAAGATTAAAAAAATATTCTTCCTCCAATTACCATCATTAAAATCATCAAGTCATTAATAATCAGGAATGGCTCAATCTAGACCACAATCGTGAATATTAGTAAAACACGTGATAATAAAAAAACACGCAACGCGCGAACACTATGATGACATCTGACATTTCGGAAGACCTTACTCTACACGAGCGCCCCTAGCGGCGGATTCATGCGTAATAGTCCCCATTGCACTACTGTCTGCGCCATTCGCTTTATTTTCTCTATACTTATTATTATTTTTAATTTATCTCATTATCTATTGAAATCATAAACGCGTACTTCCGACACTGTATTACACTTCACTCATTAACTCACTCGAGAAGGATCTTCCATTCAAAATCGATTCCTTACTCCCACTATTTCCTGTTCCGTTCATTCGAACTACCCCCGACCCCGCCTTTCCCACTCGTAAATCCGCTCGCTTACTGGCGACACGTGTATCCGTGCGCCCGCGCTTCCGCCAAAAACTCTCTAAGTGAAAAATGATATGGTGCTGTGTGGTGAATCCTCAAACTCTCTCCTCTCGTGAATCTTGGTGGAAATATCGCCTGAACCGGCGCGCTGGAGGCTGCTACGAGTAGCTGCTATCGAAGGGACGCATCATTTACTCATCCTCCTGTAAGTTCCTTTTCCTTCCAACTACTACTACATTCATTTTGATACTTTATATCACTATGATACCTACTCTCTTATACAGAAGACCAAAGAAACGATGGATGAACTGTGTTAAGGATAATATGGCGATTGGCAAGAAAGGAGGTGTCTAGGTGGAAGTATATATAGTTGGTGAGAGATGACGAGTAACGGAGAAGTACTGACGAAGAAGACAAGCGTCGAACCCAAATAAATATTGAGATAAGGGCATGATGATGAATGTGCGAGCTTTCAACAACAGTGTTAAAAGTTAACAAGTATAATTAAATTAAAAATGTAAAATAACCCCGACAAATATTGTACTATTAGTTAAATAGAAAATAATTTGAAAATCGCCATTTTGTGGTGGCAGCCATCTTGAATTTTTAATTTGTCATAGTGTGTAGTATTCTACTAGTCAAGCCGTTTCATTTGATACCCATATTGAGGGAGTTGTTGAATAAATATGTAATCCGCCATTTTGTGGCGGCGGCCATCTTGGATTGATTTTTATCAAACATGGGTAAGAACACTCCCGACTAATTCACCTTTCAAACAAAAAAATCGAAATCAAAATCGGGAACTACGATGCCACAGACACACACACACACACAGACACGTCAAACTTATAACACCCCGTCGCTTTTGCGTCGGGGGTTAAAAATAAGAAAAAAACGTTTTGAGACGGCTTCTAAATTCAACTGAATAGCACAATCTTACACAATCATCACTTATCTGAAAAAATTGGTCAAGTGTGAGTTGGACTCACACACGCGGGTTCAACACGTTTATGTATGGGGACATCTTTAATTCTATGTGTTAGACCAACTCTTTCCAAATGTCTACCCATTACGGTCCTAAAAATAAAAATAAAATAAATAAAGATACAGCCCTGTAATAGACGGATGGATGGACACACAGCGGAGACTTAAGAAGTAATACGTAAAGTACCTTTACGTATTGGCACCCTTTTTTTCGGATGGGAAATCATCGAATAACTTCTCCCACTCTGGGCTGAGCGGGAGGGAGTGACACTTTTACTGACTAAAACCCATCCATGTTCCTTCCTCGCCCTTTATGTTCCGGGGCCACGGTATCTCTTTCGAACAGTCCCGCAGCCCCATTGATAGGATACAGAAACCCAAAAAAAACTGAGTAAGTTTTGAAAAACTTTTCCTTTTTTCATTATAGCAGGATACACTGATTGCAATTCGTGCAAAACTAACAAATATTTACATTTCCCCGTTTTTTCCGTTTACAAATCAACATGGGAACCGATATAATAATTTGTAAAAGTGTTTACATACGGGAGATTGATGTATACGGCTTGATAGCGTTTGAAAATTGTAAACTGTTTCTCGGAAAACATTTTACGTTAGTAAATCATCATCATCTATCTGCCTTTGGGAAACTATGTTTGGATCGACTTCCAGTCTTACCGATTGCAGCCGAATACTAGTATATTACATGGAGCGACTGCCTATCTGACCTCCACAACCCAGTTGGCACTAGATAATATGATACCTCTTGGTTAAACTGTTATGTCAGATTTTCGGGTCACTATCTGCAGTTTTTGAAAATAATAAAATAATTAGCATTTAAATTTTGTTTTTCATTATGGTTCAGTTTTTGAAAATATTTAACTTTTGTTTTTTTTTCGTACTATGATTCAGTTTTTGAGGAAGATTCTCTCAGGGGGGAATAGTGGAATGACTCAAAATTAAAAGGGGACTTTCTGGTTTATTCTTACATTAGAGTCCAGTTTTCCCCCCTAAGGGGGATTCTCTTGATAGTAGCGGTAAGTCCCCTCTTTGAGGAGTGGCTGGAGAGGCACCACGGCGTCCTCACCTTCCGCCTGACGCAGGTCCTCACCGGACACGGATGTTTCGGTAGGTACCTGCACCGAATCGGGCGGGAGGAAACGCCCGGGTGTTTCCACTGCGAGGATCGACCGGAGGACACGGTGGAGCACACGGTGGAGGTCTGCCCTGCGTGGGCGGAGCACCGCCGTGTCCTCGTAGCGGCGATCGGTGGCGGCAACCTCTCGCGTCCGGCCCTGGTTCAATCCATGGTCCGGAGCGAGACATAATGGGAAGCCGTCACCTCCTTCTGCGAAGCAGTCATGCTAGCGAAGGAGGTGGCGGAACGAGAGAGGGAGAGAGCCTCCATTCCCGGCCGCCGCGGGCGTCGGAGGCCACGTGGTGGCTACCGGCCACCGTAGATGCGGGCCTGTGGACGGTTAGCTATGGGCTAACTAGCCGTCCGCGACAGGCCGTGTCGACGGCGCGTTCGTGTTCCACGCGCGCCTCAAAGAGATGTCAGCATAAGGGGAGGGGCCCGCAAGGGCCGAAGCCTGCCGGGGTTGCGGGCCTGTTCGTAAGAGATACCGCGGCCCCGGAACATAATGGGCGAGGAAGGAACATGGATGGGTTTTAGTCAGTAAGAGTCTGACACTCCCTCCCGCTCCGCCCAGAGTGGGAGAAGTCATTTGATGATTTCCCATCCAAAAAAAAAAAGGGATTCTCTTAAGGGGGATTAGTGGAATAAGCCGTGCAAGGACAGTCAAAATCTACAAATGACAGTCGGGACCAAGGGCTTAACGTACTTTACGAGTTACGGATAAAACTCTGTATATAATGAGTGGTCACCCATCCACAGACAAACCTAAGCGAATACGGCTTAACCTGATAATTGACCCAAGTGGCTGGTATTATTTAGCCACGAGTCCCTCTGAGAAACTAACTAATCTAGTAACAAACTAAAATATAGCATTGAGAAATCCTTCTCAGCGCTGTCAACGTAATTTACTAAAAAACAATTTGAAAGGAAAGCGATACCCCTCATTTTCATGTTGTCAAAAGCACACTATCATTATACTACCATATTATAATGTTTGATAAATGAACAACGACAAAAACATACAAATAATGTTATGTATTTGACAAAATAATGAATTGAAGGGTCGGACCACCCCCCACCCCTGACATTCTCACTTACACGATATTATAATACTCGTAGCGTTGACGGACTCACCCTTATTCCACATCAACTTTTGATCGCTTTAGCATCATATGCTAATATAAATTAATGCTAATATAAAAAACACTCCTAGACAATGGTTAATAATATGAAAAATTCACGTTTGTTGAATGGGAGCCCCCCTTAATGTTTTTATTATATTCTGTTGTTTAATATGTGTTGCTATAGCGGCAACAGAAATACACATTCTGTGAAAATTTCAACTATCTACCTGTCCTTAATCATGAGATACATACCGGTGACAGACGGACGGACGGAAGTGGGACGTTACACGTGGTAAAGAAAATTGTGCTTATTTGGCATTAAAATACGGACGTACGGACGGAAGCGAATCATGTTTTTATCAACACACAATCTGACACTGACCTGCAAATTGCAAAAAAGTTAAGAAAAAAAATTCACGGGCTACCTTAATTTCAATAAACAAGCACGTTCAATGCAGAGCAAAAATCCAATGCAATAAATTCACTTGTATACGTCTCGTAGCACGCGGAACGCGCTACGGCGTAGCAGTGACGTCAATGCGGCAGCTACGCCGTAGCACCTGTGCTATTATTTTATTCGGTAGCAGAATTTCGTATTAATATTTAATTACCACGAGAATAATAAACTAGAATTATAAAACGTAGTTTAATTAATAATGTAGCAAAATTGGGGCGGGCCATTGACGTGGAATTTTGTTCGATTCCTGGTACTTTTAATTCCTAGCACGTCAAAGCAATATTATTTTTTTCCTGGTACTGATTAAATTTAATCAAAGGTCTTATTCAGGCTGAAATAACTGAATTAAAATTTCCAGCTTTTTTACCTGAAACACTACTATGTTTATTTACAGAATAATATAATTAAAAACATGTATTTGAAGGCTTTCCCGGGACTAAATGCATTATTGGTGATTTTCGCATTTAATCATTTTATGATGTATGTCAGTTCAACGAATTCCCTCTGATAAGGTTAATTTTTAATCTTATACAGCTGATCCATGTGTGTTTACACGATATTAAATTTAAATTTAAATTTTCCAAAGGGACCTAGACCCTCTTCGTTTTATCGTTTCTTCTCAGGGTTAGTTCACATAGATTTTTTCTTCGAAAGATGTTAAATATTATAAATTGGTTTTACAAACACTTTTGTACATCAAAAAAATTATAGTATTTAAACTAGATGAGGCCTGTGAATTATTGTGATTCCTGTTCTCATTTTTTTTTGTCTCTTTTCACTTAGTATCTGTTACTGTTCATTAGAACATTAAGGCCTCAATTCCTGCTACGCTGACGTCGGTTGCGCACGTTCGGTCACACCAGTCAGTCAGAAATATGAAGCGACATACGACACCGCCGACATCAGCGTCGCAGTATTGCGCTATATAGGGTGTAAAACACCTCTTAACGAAGCCGAAAGGCACTTGTTTTCTCCGTCATTGCGATATTATTTTTGTTCTACACCATACCTGGGAACCTTCTAGTTACAGAGATATTGGGGGTCAAAGTTACAACTTTTTGACCATTTTTTTTTAATACAAGTTTTCATTGCAAGATTTTTACTTTAAATACCTCCACGAACCCCGTACTATTCAATCCATCCATCAGCACAATGTTTTGAGTCCGTTACATTGAGTTATACCCCAAAAAAAAAAGTTGTTTCCCAGCAATCATTTTTGCGTAAAGTTACTTATTTTGATGTACAGAATGCTTGGTTGACGGCTTCGTGATGAGGTGGTTTACACCCTGTATAGAACACAATGTATATATTATATGTAAAGTGAAAACCAAATAATCTATATCTGCTACGGGTTGTGCCCCGCGCATGCCTAAGAGTGCTACGAAGCGTTAGGTTACGGTCACGCGAGTTCCATGATTTTTGCTCATCCAAAAATTGCTCAACGCGCCGTTTTCACTTAAAAAAATCATTTAAAGAATAAATAATAATATTTCATTTCAAACCCACCGCGTTTTTCCTCCTCACTAAACTGGATATGTTAGCCGCAGAACTGAATACTTTCTCGTAATCGATACTTCAGCTGGGAGCTGGTGATCTGTACGAACATTACAAGATACATCTCGAGGTAATAAACAAACTGCGTTGAATAAGAGGAAAGAGTTTTGTGGCTACGTAAGAATCGCACGAAACAATCGATCTAGGTTAAGCAACGGTAGCCGAGGTCTGTCTATGGATGGGTGACCATGAACATCTATTTCTTACCCCTCTGTTAATCAGTAGTGACTTGGTTGATATATGTAGATTTGACAGTCGTTACGGGTAGTCAGGCAGATGGTCATGAGGTCCTGGTTTAGATTCCCGGGTGGGGCAAAATGTTATTGGGTTTGCCATCCGATTTTTTTAGTAGCAGTCACCAAGTCTGGGTCATTTGTGTTCGGGGGACAGCAATAGGGTCACACCCTTATTATATGAGACTTAAACATTACTGGCAAAATGTGGAATTAGTGATAAGTACCGGTTTGCCAAATCAATTTCCTTTATGATCAGGGAAAAAATAAAACCGACTTCAAAAAAAAAACAAAAAGTGAGAAATAACTTTAGCTTCTGAAGTCGGTGACAAAAAAACTAAATCAATCAAACAAAGGTCACCGACTTCAGAAGCTAAAGTTATTTCTCACTTTTTGTTTTTTTTTTGAAGTCGGTTTTATTTTTTTGCAAAAAAGTTTTTATTTTTCACTTTTTAGTGGTTCTCATGTGCTTGATGTACATGGAAATTGCATACCGTTACAATTACATCAAGCCCAAACACGACTAGGGTACATTGTCTCATTATGGAGTTCCGTGGTGACTCTTGGCTTCGTCATCAGATCTGATGGTAGAATGGTTCTTATCAAACGCAAATGCTTCACTTGTTGTAGAAAATACCAAAATCGCAACACATTTTCATATAAAATTTGAAGAGTTCCCTCGATTTCGCCAAGATTCCATCATCAGATCCCGACTTGGTGGCTATGGGACCATTTGGAAAGAATACCCTTTCCAACAAAAAAAGAATTTTCCAAATCGGATGGCAAACGACGGAGTTATGCCCGAACAAACATAAAAAAAAAAAAAAAAAAAAAAAAAATAGAAACATCCGAATTGAGAACCTCCTCCTTTTTTAGAAGTCGGTTAAAAAATGGAATGTTAAATTCGTAGAAAGGACTTTTTTCCATTTTTAACGTGATTCAAATTATGATTCTGCTAAAGCGGTCATTTTAGACCCCCATGTGCAGCAAAACACGTATTTACTTCTAGAGAATAATTCCAAGAGAGTCTTTAATGACGAGACAGATCACATGCACGCAGTGTTGCAAGAACCAAATAAAAATAAAATATTTGGGATGCCAACACCACTTCAAATGTCTAAGTTTCCGCAGAATTCAATACCGTCTCGTAATCGATACTTGAGCTGAAGCTCGAAGGCTTTTGAACATCATTACAAGGAACATCGCACAATAAACAAACTCTGTTGTGTAAGAAAATACGATGGATTTCAGTGATTGAGGGAAATACTTCCTTTACTGGATTCAAATAGATCGGATTATTGTTGACTAGAAATTCGCCCTCAACTTCGTCCGCAAAATTATGAAACTAGCCAAACTACTCGAGTTTCGTGATAAGAAAATATTTTATAGCCTATGTTAGGTTAGGTTTTTTTTTTTTCTTTTTTTTTTTACAGCTTTTCTTCCCCGTTCGTGATAAAACAGGACCATACTATTCTGATTTTCACATTCATACTAGTATTCGGTAAATAATAAAACCCGCTCGTGTCGGTCGTTAGGTTAAGCCGTACTTGCCTAGGTTGGTCTGTGGATGGGTGACCACCCTTTTTTTTTTTTTTTTTTTTTTTAGGATGGGAAATCATCAAATGACTTCTCCCACTCTGGGCGGAGCGGGAGGGAGTGTCAGACTCTTACTGACTAAAACCCATCCATGTTCCTTCCTCGCCCTTTACGTTCCGGGGCCGCGGTATCTCTTTCGAACAGTCCCGCAACCCCGGCAGGGTGACCACCCTTACATAACGAGTTTCCTCCGTGCCTCGGAAAGCACGTTAACCATAAAGTTCGGTACGGGCCCCATTCGAGGCCGGGCACTGAAACCTACGCTGGCTCGGTACTGGCCCCGAATGGGGCCGGCTTTTAAGACGGGTGTGTGCCATTTGATATAATAACAGAAAGTCTAACGTTCACGTGACCTAATTTCATTTAATATACTTTTTGTTTAGTATAACGATGAAATGATATAATGAATTATTGATATAATTTCAGTTTATCTAATTTTATATGGCTTAATTAACATTTCCTATAATGCACTTTTAAACTAATATTAATTTAGTATAATATTAAGTTAGTATAATATTTAATTAGTATAAAATTCAAAATCTATAGTAACGTTAATTATAATTTTGAAACATCTACTTTTTTGAATAGTTTTGTAAAAACTGATTGGACTATAAACGTCTGCTACTTTCGTGTTCCCCCCGACTCTCTCGAGTGCCAGACCCTGTATTTATTTAGCCCAGGCAAAGCAACCTTACACTAAACTAAGAGTAACTTCTTTCTGCTAACGATGAAACTTTTACTTTTGAAGTGTAGTGGACTTACTAACAAGGAGACCCTAAGTGATCTGTACAATATTGTGGTCAAATAAACTGCATTGAAAACTTTTTTCTTAACGAACTCTATCGAATAGTTACTTTATCGTTTGTAAAAGAAATTCATGCTGAAGTGACTTTGCCTAGGTGCGGAAAATGTTCTGAAGCAAAATAACTGAACATACATGTAAGAGCGGGAGGGCTCGGGGATCTCAAATGATAACGATCAGACATCTTGTAAACACTTTTTATCTCTCACAATAAATAATTATTCACAAAACTCACAACAACGTACAACGAGATACACACAGTTCGAAATCCGAATTAATACTGAGCCTTCTGCGACTAAAGCAAGCCTATTTATACGTTTAAACAACTGTCAACGCCACACAGCAACGACTTCCGTTGACATTTGTTTTACAATAAAATTTAGATTGAATTGAGTTAAAATAATGTGATTGCGCACAATATTTGATTTGTAATTAATAACACTTTTTAAATATTTTAAATCGTAAATTTAGTTAGCTAACAATCATGTTATTTAAATGAACTAACAGTTACAACAAAGTAAATAAAGAAATGAAACCTTAAAATTAACAATACTTAATTTAATACGATTTTATAATGTACCTAATGCAAAATCACTTATTTATTTAATGCACTGATTCGTGTTTCCGTTACGTCATCATCAGCCGATATAACGTTTGTTTTAGTCTGTGGTACTGTTTTTATTTGCCAGCGCTATCATACATACTTACATTATTAAAAGGATTTCAAATCGAAGTCTTCCATCGCAACTCATTCGAACTACGAAAACACACACATGATACGAAATCTCATGCTTTTTCTTGAAAGCAGGAAAAACGGAACCATAGTGAGATATACCAGAAACACAAGAAAAATGTGGCATAGATACTTTAATAAAGAACTTTGAACATCGAGCCGTCTTCGTTCTGTTCTTCATCATATCTTCCGATATTTTATGGTTTTAAATAGTCAACAACTGAAAAAGAAAATAAAAAATAATAATCAACATCTCATTACCGACTAATTACATCGCAAAAACCCTCAATTTGGCAAGAAACAATTCCAAGAGCCTCCTCAAGAAACTTTCAACAAATCAATTATGTTTGTGCGAACTAAATCGAAAATTCCATTTGCCAACTCCCGAATTTCACAAAGACCTTTCAATACGGGCTAAATTCAATTATTTTCTAAAAATACTCCCTCTTTAATTGGGCCACAAGTTGTCCGGAGTTCTTTATTTCAAGGTTTTAAGACGACGAGCCTCGTTGGTTTAGTAGCTGTTGCAAGTGCGACTGCTGAATATGTGGTCCTAAGTTTGATTCCCAGGTTGGGCAATGTGTTATTGGGTTTTTCTGTCTGGAATTTCTCAGTAACAGCCGAAGTCATAGTCGTAGGAGGAGCTCGTGGCTAAATAATAACAGCCGCTCTGGCCGATTGTGCTTACCTAGGTTGGTCTGCGGATGGGTGACCACACTTACATACCGAGTTTCCTCCGTGCCTCAGAAAGCACGTTAAGCTGTTGGTCCCGACTGTCATTTGTCAATCTTTGGCAGTCGTAACAGATAGTCAGTGGACCAAAAAGTCTGACAACCAGTCTTACCAAGTGGTATCGTATCACCCAGTATTAACTGGGTTGCGGAGGTCAGATAGGCAGTTGCTCCATATAAAATACTGGTATTCAGCTGCATTCGATTAGACTGGAAGCCGACCCCAAAATAATTTTGAAAGGGCCAGGCAGATGATGAGCCACGAAGTCATAGGACATAACTGGCGAAATGTATAAGGTGTACGTACTATGAGGTACAGCTCTGACTGTCCCTGTTGGGAATCACAGGCGTGATGTTAAAACGAAGTAAGGTAGTACTTAAGGGGAAGTTATTCGGAGCTCCGTTAAGAAGTGGCGACATCTTGAAGCGGTAGTCTGTTGAGTTGCTTCGCAACCGAGCATGAAGATAGCACTGCGTTGGAATCGGACATACGGACTTGTAGTGTAGACGACCAGTCGGAAGATTTGCGGGACATTATAGCTAGGCTAGTCATGATGCGGCCAATTGAGTTATAACTTGAAAGAAACTTCATAATAGACTGCTGCAATCACTTGAATATTATTGTTCACTAAATTCCATAACTAAAAAATTACGCCTGTATGCTTTGAAGGGGTCTACTAATAGGGGTGATTCCTGAGTAAACAAAATAAAGGGCGTAAAACACCTCTTAACGAAGCCGAAAGACACATGATCTCCTCGTCACACCGATCATATTGACACCATATCTGGGAACGTTCTAGTTACGGAGATATATTATAATTGGGGGCCGAAGTTCTAACTTTATGACAAGTATTTTTTTAAATACAAGATTGTATTGACGAACCCCGTACTATTTAATCCATCCATCAACACAATGTTTTGAGTGCGTTACATTGAGTTATATCACAAAACGTGAGTTTTCACCCCAAAAAAAAATTGTTTCCTAGCAATCATTTTTGCGTAAAGTTACTTAGTTTTATATACAGAATCCTTGGTTGACGGCTTCGTGATGACATGGTTTACATCCTGTATGATTCAATTTTGTCCGTCAGTTAGATAATCGTCAAAAGGTATTTTTGTTTCATCAAATCAATAAAAATGACGAAGATAAAACGCATAAAAAATTATGAGTGGGACTTTTTAACTTAAGCTTCGGAAGTCGATGCCATCAACCGACAAAAGTCACCGATTTGCGAAGCTAAAGGTAACTTTATGTTTTACGCATTTCTACAACACTTTTTTATAGAAAGCTAGTCACCTATCCCAACCATGTGTCCCCACAGGTTCAACAATGCACTTTCAACGGTTGCAGGCCAGGCGGTACGCGGAGAGACCATTAAATTTTATTGTGCTGCAAAATCGCGGCATTTGTTCACGCGACTCTAAGCTTTGCTGTTTTGATTGATGTTGTAGAAATTTTAAAAAATTCTGTACAAAAACTGTGGAAAGCGGGGCTACATTTGTAGATTTAACAAATGGAAATCTCGTAACGCAGCAAAATTACCTCAAAATGGTGGTGCTTCCCCCTCCACCGCGCACGATGTATGACAGTCTTCACTTAGAGTAACAAATTCTTTGATCTTTAAGCTATCCAATGGTGTAATTACATTTTAGATGGAGATGATACAATAATATACAATAATATAATAAATATGTAGTTGCAACACCAAACCGCAACCCCCGATTTTGTTATCAGTCGTTTTTTTTATGTACGTTTGCCTGGCCCCCCAAAATTTGCGTTTTAGGTGTACACCAATGCAATGTACTCGCCTCTAGGAGTATATGTACCGGTTGCTTTTTCAATTTATCTGTACTTTTGAAGAAATTTGCAAAATAAACGGGCCGTGCTGAAAACGTTTGGCTGGCACGGCCCCCTTTTTTTGCGTGTAACTTGAAAAATATATTGCGCATTCAAAACTTTCTTAAACTCTAGGAATGTACTCTATTGACACGTTATATGTACCGCAACAGATATTCTGAATTCGTAAAAACAAATAATATATAGAAGGGGGCCGTGCTAGGGGGCCGTGCTGAACAATAAATAAATGAGAAAATATCTAAAGACGACAAACAACCTTAGCCAAAAACTATTAAAATATAATTGATTTTTGGCAAGTAACATATGTACCGCATTGGTTTCTCATAAAACTTGCTAAATTTGATAAATAAACCAATGTTAGTTCATTCAGCACGGCCCTCTATAGACGCCTAGATCTTTTAAAATATGACATGTTTGCTTACAAAATTCTACTTCCTAAATCATCTATACGAGTATATTCGTTCCAAATAAATTGCGATACTGCTGTATTAGTACTATAGAAGATAAATTGAATCACTAATATCATACATTACAACGAATGGGGTTAAATGTTTTTTTACTTGCCCATTATGGAAGCAATTTTAAAGACGTATTCACGTCAAAAAGACATAGTTCAGCTTAATACATTAGAGGTGTGAGAAAGAAGATTTGCTTTTTTGAAGAGGGTGGACCTCCTACCAGAGGTTTCATCTGGTCATCTATCTGGTGGTCTCCTGCCCGATGGTTGTTGTCAGGTTGTAGCGTTGTCTATTTCCCAAGGTCGCGGATTCCTAAGCGATGTCACATTGTACATGACGTCAGGTGGTGAACAAGAAGACAAGGTGAAGGAAAAGTGAAGAACATTCAAATCATTGGTCTTTTCTTTGAGATTGTCTAGGCATTTAATATCATAACTATTCCTACATTTGAGTTTAAACCTTGAAATGATGATAAACATATCTCTAAATAGATGGTAAACGCTCCTTCAGTTTAACGATTTCTGTTTTAGAACATACCATATTTAGATAAACAACGACCGTCGATGTAGTTACTGTCATGCATTATTATATATTACAATAAATTAACGGGGACAGCGTACGGGGAAAACGGGAAGTAATATTATTTATTTTATTAAATTCCCTTTGTCCCCTTTAACGGGGACATGGACTACGGGGACAACGGGAATACAGGCAGATTTCTTGCGGATCTGTGATTTTTGATTGAAAACCGCACAACTAGTGACACTTACTGAAAATCCACCATTCCCTTATTTTTCCGCAAATAGATTGCACAATCTTCAATCTTTTACAATTCTTCCTTTCGAACCCGACCTTCTTCAAAAACACCCAAAAATTCAAAGAATAAAACTCGAAGAGTTTTTAATAAATGACTAGCTCGCATGTTGGGCGTCGTTAGCCGCTGAAAATTTCAACTGGAACATATTAATGGACGCTGTTTAACCACAGTAATAACAGGAAAGAGGAAATAAACTAGTGAAGTTGAGTAAATGTATAAAGTTTCTATTAGTAAGGCGCACTATACGGGCAACTTTAACAAGACATAAATTATATTCTATGTGCTATAGTGACGATAGAAAGTCATCATCTGCGTATCCGTTTCCCAAAAATGTTGGGGTCGGCTTCCAGTCTAACCGGATGCAGCAGAATACCAGTATTTTACATGGAGCGACTGCCTATCTGACCTCCACAACCAAGTTAGTACTGGGGGTACCGGGTATTACGATACTCCTTGCTAAGACTGGTTTTCAGACTTCATTTATCCCCGTATATCATGGGGATGCATAAAAATAACTAGTCCGTCTTCTTTGGGTGTCTGCAATATTGGATTTAGAATAACGTCACTTGGTCCCATGTTTCATTGTCATCCACTAAACGTGTATGCAAAATTTCATGTCAATCGGTTGAGTAATATAGTATTTTAAATTTCAGTTGCAAGATTTGACTTAAACAAACATTGTGAAAAATTTATCAAATTGAAATAAGCTGCCGTTCAAGAAATAAAAATTGTGTAGGGGCTTGCGCCATATTAGCTGACGCGACAAAATGTTCAGTCGCCAAGCGGGACTACGGCGGGCGGAGCGCCAGTCCCTTATACGCAGTGGTGGTGCAAACATGTCTATAAACTGAGACATCCGGTTATTCCCGTAGAGTGCTATGTCGGAACTATAAATGTAATCAGGAATAGGCTTGTTTCCACCATCAATAAATTGCAAATCTATTTAGTCCGTCAATTAGAGTATTGGAAAATAATGGACACGTATTTTTTGTTTTTGTAAATCAACGAATATTGACAAAGATAAAACGCATCAAAACTCGGAGTGGGGGCTCGTGACGTCACTGTTCGGTATCAACTCACTAAGAATGATACCGAACAGTGACGTATTGGGAATTTTAAAAGCGTCGTATCTTCGTCAATTTTGGTTTATGTGACAAAAGAAAAAATACGGGTCAAATATTTTTTGATAATCTAAGTGACGGACTAATTAGATTTTTTCAGTTAACAAGCCTATTAAATCAGTATGTAACTTCTCTAAAGTGACTTTCAATAATCTTCCCCCACGCAAGGCTACACCGTATCAAGGAAACAAGCACCACACACCACCACCAAGGGACTCAATAATTGCTTTAAACGCCACTTATCTGCTCTTGGACCATGTAGGTATATAATATGATGCCACGCTATCATCCAGCTATTTACATTGATACTTTCGTTGTACAGGAGTTGCTAGAAAAACATTATCGTCATTGACTTTGCTTTTCCCAACTATGTTCGTCTGTCGACTTCTAATTTAAAGAGATGCACCTGAATATCAGTATTGTACATGAAACTGCATATTTGGCCTCCAATATAGTTCAACTATATACCCCTTGGAAATACTAGTTCTGAGTCAGACTTTCGGGCTTCTGACTATCAATAACGACTATCAAAGATCTACGAATGATCGCTACTACCTTTAAACTGCTGGACATGTCTCCCCAAAAAAAGTCGCCACATTGACCGGTCCCGTGCGACTAGCATCCAGCAACCTTCACCTCGTCATCGATCCACCTAGTGAGAGGTCTTCCAACACAACGTCTTCCGGTTTGCGGTCGCCACTCCAGAACTTTTACCTTTTCTACTACTTACCTCAATTAATTGCTTCTCCAGCAACTGTTGTCGACAGCAGTTGCCCGTGTAACCTTAATAGAGCGTTCAAAACGTAACGGTGAACTTTCGACAAGGAAGACATCGAAAGTTTCCTAGGACAACTTTGTAAGAAGAGATAGTTTTGTAGCAAAGGAAGTGTTTTCAATTATATAATTTAGTTTCAGATCAGTTTCTGACAGTTCATGCATTTTAGCGCTTAGGAAAGGGGCTGTGTTTATAAGTGGATGATTACTTCTTCATCTGGCTTCAGCTAGTGCAGTAGCAGCGTCGGAGGCTAATTTTGTGCCCGTTTGATAGCAATACACCTCTGTCTAACCCCTGGGGTATTACAGGCGTAAAGTTATGTTATATTCAAGATAATTCCATTACCATTAAGCTCGAACCTAGACTGTGACCTTGGACTCATGACTTTCAATTTTAGTGAAGACAATGTTCTTTCCTAATGTAACACTGGTAAGAGTGGAAGCAAACCCCGATATAGTTGGGAAAAGGCTTGGCAGAGGTAAATACATACATAAACTCCCACAGAACGCCACTTACTATACTACTACATAGTATTCAGGGTGTAAACAACCTCATTACGAAGCCGAGCTTTTTGTACATCAAACTAAGTTACTTTACGCAAAAATTATCGCTGGGAATTGTTTTTTTTTTTGTGGGTGAAAAATCATGTTTTTTGGTAGAACTCATTGTGCTGATGCGTGGATTGAATAGTACGGGGACGTGGAGGTGTTTACAGTAAAAATCTTACATAAGTAAAAATGCGTATTTAATTTTAAAAAAAACTTATCAAAAAGTTGGAACTTTGACCCCCAATATCTCCGTAACAAGAAGGTTCCCAGGTATTGTGTTTTACAAAAAAAAAATCGCAATTACTGAGTGCACAAGTGCTTTCGGTTTCGTTAAGAAGTTTTTTACACAGTTCATTTAAAAACTTTTCAAGGATCTTTATTTAGTAATACAAGTTCATCCTTCCATGATCTGAAGGCACACGAGCGGAAACAGTTACTAATGTTATACAAATGTTCGGCACATTAATTTGAGTTGGTCGTACCCATTTATTCAACTCGGAGGACCTCGTATCAAAATAACAACGCCGCTCGGGGTGATCTTCAGGTAAAGCCATGCTGGCCTAGTTTGGTCAGTGGATGGGACCCGATCATCCATTACAACCAATTTTGGGGGCTATTTGGTACCATACATTTCAAAATGTTAGTGGGTTTTTCCATCAGGAATTTTTCAGTGGTAGCTACTCAGTGTTGCTAGAGTTTGTTAATAATAACTTCTACCATACACCAGCCGACAGTTATCGATATTTATGTTCGAAATTCTGGTCTTCCCATAACGCCCCCAAAACCCAAATAGCACCGTTTTACGGTATTGCTTTTAGATCCATCTCTGATTTAAGGCGCAGACACATGACTTTTAGTGATTTTAAATTGATCATCACGTCTTAACTCCTAGTCTAATTTCTTTGAAAAAAATATATGTTATACTAGACCATTTCTTTCATAAATTGATATGTGAAAATGTGAAGAAATCTTTTTATAACTTAGTGTAATTAATTTGTGAAGTAATGTCTAACGCGGCAAAAAAACGATCATCACGCAAAAACTATCGGGCGTATTTGCAAGAAACTTAGATCATCTCAAAGACAATTTAATGCCCTTTATATTAGTATACGGCTTTTATCCGTATTGCGTTTGATAAATCAAGGTGGGTTGTTTTTTCGAATAATCTTGGTGCGGGGCTCCTCGGGGCGACGGGCGGCAGTATATCGCTGACCACTCTCACGCACGGGTATACGCTATTGCTAAACTTCTCCCACTCGCTCAAGGTTGTTGGCGTGAGGTAGCCCCTTAACATTCGGTTACATTGGTTTTCCGAATGAGCCGAGGCAAATATGTGAAGAATAGCACCAGCTACCGAGCGAGCGAGGCGAGGCATCGAAAAGAAAAAAAGAAAGAAAGTAAAGCCAAAGTATGAAAAGAGGTAAAACTCTTTTCATACTTTGGTTCACACCGAAAACGACGAAAGTGCTGAAATGAAATATGATTTTTTGACTTGAATGTGCCCTGGTGGCTGAGAGTATGTCTCGCTGATGGTGGCGCGTGTGTCGAGTCATTTAGTTCCCTTCAATATGGTCGAGTTGAACGGCACTGATACATGCGTCAAGTTCGTGAACGGGCACTGTTAGTAGCGACTGGTCGTCTCTTAACTGCCCGGAAGCTTTGTAGCAAAGTTCGGAATGCAACTACAGTACTTTGTCAAGTCATTATGACTTGTGACTGTGATTGTAGCTTGGCTTTTTTGGCATTCAAAGGTGCTGTAACGGTCTAATTGAAATAAATGCTTTGAGTTTGAGTTTGAAAAGAGCCTCGCCCACCTCGCTCGCTAGCTGGCGGTATGGCCTGCACTTTATACGGTAAACTTTTCCCAAGACATCCCTAGATTTTGAAAGCCAATCCTCCTCCCAATAAAACATTGTCAGAGACATACACAGTCGTGCATAAATCGAGTTCCTTGATTAAACCGCATGTTTAGCCAACATGACGCAATATACATGAATACCAACCGAAGGGAAATACACAGGATAGACAGACGGTAGCGATTGTTTCAAATTGTCTCAGTGATACCAGAGCTGTGAAGTTTTTTGGTGTTTCTACTTTTTTCTTTTACTATTTGATTGTGGCTTAAATTTTTAATATTGAGGTGCAGACCGATGGATAAAAGGAAACATTTTACAACCTCAATTAATATCGAGACACAAATTGAGTCCACATTGAGGTGTCTGTTTTATAATATCCTGGTGACAATATTCTGAGGTCCAAGATACTTTATCAGCAAAAGGGATATGTTACCGACGTAGCCCGAAGAATTGCTAAACTTAAGTGGCAGTGGGCAAGGCACATTGCTCGCAGAACGGATGGCCGATGGGGCCAAAAGTACTGGAGTGGCGACCGCGAACTGAAAGACGTTGCGTTGGAAGACCTCCCACTAGGTGGACCGATGACGAAGTTGAAGGTTGCGGGAATCCACTGGATGCGAGTTGCACGGGATCGGTCAATGTGGCGATACTTGGCGGAGGCCTATGACCAGCAGTGGACGTCTTTCGGCTGAAATGATGATGATGATGATGAATAGCGATAGTGTTATTGGGTTTTTCATCAGAAATTTATCAGTAGCAGCCACGGAGTCCAGATGGGTCTGGCTGATAACAATGGACTCGCCCTTATTACATTAGACTCGAACATACCTGGCAGAATCCCGGTATACTATTAGATACACCTCTGCCTAACCCTTTAGGGACTACAGGCGTAATGTTGTGTATTGTATTGTATTGTATTGTACAACGGGAAGGTGTCCACAACTCCACGTCAAAGCGCGTATTTTGCGTACGGGCTATAATATACCACGCGGGCCCAGCGCAGTTTAATAGATGTCACATGTGTCATGATGTCTTCGAATTTTTGGTTCTAGGACATGCCGGTTTCCTCACGATGTTTTCCTTCACCGTTTTGAGAGCAGTGGTGATGAAATAAATTACACAAAGTAATGCGCCTGTCTGGGTTCGAACCCACGACTTACTGTTCGTAAGTCGGGGCCGTTACCACTGGGCCATCGCTGCCATGTTGTGTATTCATGTATATAATTTTTGTGACAATAACATCATAAGTCTCTAATATGAAGAGTCTAGAAATATAAAAACCTATTCATTGTTTTAACCTTTCACGGTTTAAAACTAAACTTAACCCACTACACACACAAACTCTAGACTTACTTTAATAAAGATCAATCACGGAAAATATCCCGTAAAGACAGAATAAATTCTATTTAATTTCTACCAAAAAAAATGGCAACATCTACCGAATCCGCTACGTAACGTTCGACACGCTGATTCCACGCTCCCGTCCCGCGCCGTCCCGCGCCGTCCCGCCCCGTCCCGCCCCGTCCCACTACCATGTCGTCCCGTCCTTTTAATTTCACCCCAACTGAATTAGTAATGTGTAGCGATGTAACAATTGTTCGTTTTCTTCTCTCAAATGGAACAAGGTAACCTATTTAGTTTTTATTTTCTCGTTGATAATGGAACTTTACCAGTTACTCGCTCGTTTGAGGAATAAATTGGAAGGTCTCTGTGATCAAATAGAATAGACTTAGAAATTGTATAGTATTATACTTTCTGAAGATAGCTGTATCTTCGAAGGCTGTTTTTTTTATTTTAGAAACAATTCTTTTCAGCACAGTAACCACTTTGCTGAAAAGAATTATTATAAATGTAGCTTGCGTCCGTTTATGTATGTAACCTGACAACGTGTATTCAAAATTTTATGATGATCGATCAAGTGGTATTGTATGAAAAAGCTACAATCAAACTTACTTTCTCATTTATTACCCCCGACGCAAAAACGACGGAGTGTTATAAGTTTGACGTGTCTGTGTGTGTGTGTGTGTGTGTGTTTCTGTAGCATCGTAGCTCCGGAACGGATGAACGATTTTGTATTTTGATTTTTTGTTTGAAAGGTGAATTAGTCGAAATCGTTCTTAGCTAGGTTTGATAAAAATCGGTTGGAGATGGCCGCCATCACAAAATGGTGGATTATAATTTTGTTCAACAACTTCCTCAATATGGGTATCAAACGAAAGGGCTTGACTAGTAGAATTCTATACGATATAATAAATTTCAAATCCAAGATGGCCGCCACCACAAAAAGGTGAATTACATTTTTTTTTCACAACTCCTTAAGGGTACCTATTAAATGAAATGGATTGACTAGTAGAATAGTGTACACTATATTGAAAGGGAATAAGGAATATTATATTATTATACTACACACACACGGCATAGGGCATTTCGTTACGTGACGTTTTCTACTAAATCGCACTACCCGTAAGTCGAGTTAAGGAACTTCATTTAAAAAAAAAACTATCTGGGTGTATGTCGGGAGTTTTTTTTTTTATTTATAATTTAATGTAACTTGTGCTAGGATAGGATTAACTTGCAGTTGTTTCAAACTTACTAACTTATGACTTTTTCCTGCAACCATTTTCTACGACTTTGAAAACTTAAAACTCTGGCTGTCGATCAGAATACTTTGGTATGACGGGAACGATAGATCGCGTCGGTGTGATTTGCTGGTTAAATATAAATTGACGTGAATAGTCGCGTGCCTTGCTTTTTAGGGTTTCATTCCCGAATGGTAACCAATGAGACCCTATTATTAAGCTTCCACTGTCTGTGTGAACATAATTAGGTCAATGGTCACCAAAAAGATGACGGGTGATTTTCTAAAAACAGCTGTTTAATACATTTTTTTGTGGGGGAACATGTCCCTTAAACAGCTGTGTTAAATAATCAGACCGTTATCTTTTCTGTGAACATGGACCTTAGTATTTCTGTTGCCACTCTATCTAAAGATAAAGGGCCTGTGCCCTGTTTAGAAAACGTTACAAATTGTAAATTGTAATTGATTTTACAAGTTTTAGTTCAACAAGTTTCTGTTTAATAAAAATTACAATTTACACATTTACCATGGTGGAAGACTGTCAAAATTGTTAACTTTTACCTACAGTTTTACAGATTTCGGTTTCATATACATTTTCTCTTTACATGTGACAATAAAATTATTGTAAGGTGTATTAAACAACACAACACACAACATACAACAACAACATACAACATCAACAACATACAACATCAACAACAAACAACCAACAAGCAACAACAACCATGCAACTTTACAAATATACCTGTCACTTATTTACAAAATTGTCGGATTGTAGCGTTTATTGAACAGGGCCTACGACGGTGCGGAACTTTTCATGCGCGAGGCCAACTCGTACTTTAAACTCATCTATTCACTGTAAAGCCAACATAACTCAATTCAAACATCGAGAAAACATAAATAACACAACAAACACCAACCTAACTCAAAACCCCGTTATGCTATTCCATTTTCAAAACAAAAAGTAAAGACTAACTAAGCACACCCAGAAAGGACACTTGACAAACATTAGAAAAGGAAACAACGTTCCTGCCTACATACACATCCGTGCAAACGTATAAGGCCAGCATTGTTCACACGGAGAGACGATGTAACTGGTTTTGAGAAGTATACTGACAAAGCTTTGCTTGCCTACGCAAATATAGATATGGAGGGTGTCTAGTCTAGATTTAGGGACGCTAGATATGATATTTAAACATTTTTTTTTCGATATTTTCAGTTGAACTGCATCAGGTTAGACGGAAAACCGATCGACATTTGTAGTAAAAAGGGTCAAACAGATTATGATGTTGAAAATTATGCTGCTAAAAGATATTTTTTACGTAGTTACACATATACTAGCAAGCGGGCAACCATTTACCACATTTGACTATTTCCGGGAAGCAGATTATTAATTCATGTTGTTACTATTTCATTTTAATAAATGTGGAGTTGAGAGAGTATTTGGTAAACTCAAATGTCATTTTCGAGTATTTGAATAGGCTTGTGTCCTAAAAAAATCTAATTAGTCCGTCAGTTAGATTATAAAAAAATATTTGACCCGTATTTTTTCTTTTGTTACATAAACCAAAATTGACGAAGATACGATGCTTTTAAAATTCGCAATACGTCACGCCGTGCTATAGTTTCCCGAGTTTTGATGCGTTTTATCTTTGTCAGTACTCAGTGATTTACAAAAACAAAAAATACGTGTCCATTATTTTCCAATACTCTAACTGACGGACTAATTAGTTTTGCAATTTATTGATGGTGGAAACTAGCCTATTATAATTATTTTGCTGTTGCGAATTCAGTGGCAACAAAACAAAGGTGGATTTAAAACAAATGTGTAAGTTTTTCCCCGAATTATTTAATTCAGCTCGCCTCTCTACTGACAAAGCAAAAGGCGTATAATTATATTGTTATATTATTATATATAGGGTGACTGGTAATTAGTGTACGATACTAAAACACGTGATTGTACTCATGATAACAAACAACTTTTACAAACATTTGAATTTAGAACGGGCGCCATGGTCACGGATGAACAGTTCATCCGTGACCATGGCGCTTGTAACAGTGCCGAAATATCGGAAACTCATAACAAACAATAAACATGGTAAATATCCCGTTCTAAATTCTAATGTTTGTGTTAGTGACCATGTCAGTCTAAAAACAACTTTTAGTATGGGACCAAAGCTGAAATCGCGAAAAAAAAATCAGCTGTTCAGTACATTAGGCGAACATAAATGTACTGTAAATGTAATAACAGCCGCTCGGGTCGACGTTTAGTTTAAGCCACGCTTGTCTAGGTTGGTCAGTGGATGGGTGACTACCCATAGCATTTAAGTTTCCTCCGTACCTCGGAAAACACATTAAACCGGTGGCAGTTAAATCGATTGTAGCATAACGTTTGACAGTCGTTAAGTAGTCTTTGGCCCGAAAGTGCGACAACCAGTCTAAACGTCGTATTACTTAGTAATATCTGTGGCACAGCAGCAGTGAAGGCTTTTTCAGACAAGCAAGCTGATTGATGAATTTTCGAAGGATTATTAGATAAAAAAAAGATGCGTACAGTGCAAAAGCAAAATTGAATGTAAAAATGATGACATGTACAAGATTCGAGGAGAAGGGTCATAGGGAACAATATTTTAACCAATTGCGCGAGTGAAAGGCGTGTGACGTATTATGACGTAGGACGTTAGGTTTATTCTTGATACCGACATGTCGCCCTCAGTCTTAAATGCAGAAAGATAAATTGGAGTGGTTGTTGGTGTAGATTGTGGTAAGTTGGGTCAATTAGGCAGTTGCTCCGTGTAAAATACTGGTACTCAGCTGCATCTGGTTAATTGTGAAAAGGCTAGGCAAATGATAACTCAGAAATGCACAGCCGACAAGGACAACGACATGTGTGGGTTGGGTACGTACGTTCGGACAAAGATCATGGATTAGCGCCATTAACTATCCCCTATATCGCACTTACTGCAAACTTGCATCGGCGCCAACCCCACTATGCCATCATCATCAATATTTCAGCCGAAAAACATCCACTGCTAGACCCTGTACACGGATTTAAAAAAGGAAATAAAAAAAGCCATGAGAAAAACATTAACGTTGTGACGATCATCATCATCATCATTTCAGCCGAAAGACTTCCACTAGCTGCTGGACATAGGCCTCCCCCAAGTGTCGCCTCATTGACCGGTCCCGTGCGACGCATCCAACGGATTCCCGCAACCTTCACCAGATAATCAGTCCACCTAGTGGGAGGTCTTCCAACGCATCGTCTTCCAGTTCGCGGTTGCCACTCTAGAACTTTTCGGCCCCATCGGCCATCAGTTCTGCGAGCAATGTGCCCTGCCCACTGCCACTTAAGTTTGGCAATTCTTCGGGTGACCTGTGACAAACGCGGATACACGAGCGCATTCGCGTGTTCGCTCGAACTGGTGAGTTCGATAAGTATCTCTCGCGTTATGCGGTTTAAAGCGCGCCAAAGCCCATATGAGAATTGCGTGTGTGTAGCAAAAGGTGCCTACACGCGCTTATACGCGCCGAAAATACGCTTATCTGAAATTGCCCTACGTATTACATACGAGACAATGCAACTTGAGATCCGCTTCACCAGCCGACCGCGCGAACTAGCGGCGTCGTGCGAAAATCGCCTAATTTTAAAATATTTTTCGTAAATATGTTTATCTTTTTGTATATTGGCTCCTTGTTTTTTTTAAGTGCACTGTATCATTTAATTGTGCTTCTGTGTGTTGTGTGCCTAAATAAATGATTTATCTATAAAGGGTGTACTTAGTTTGATGTACAGAATGCTTGGTTAACGGCTTTGTGATGAGGTGGTTTACACCCTGTATATCTATCCAATTCTACTTTAAGATTTCCTCTAGCATAGTTACTCGTAGTCTAGAATATTCAAAACAGTCTGCAAAATTAGATATACCGTGCTACCCAAGGAAGAATACATAATGGATTACCGAGTTTACGCCTCAACAATTTCAAAGTCAAACAGTATAAAAGTTTTGTCACAAGTTGGGCGACAACATTTTTGTTGGTTTATGTAAAACACATAGCGAGTTGGCCGCTGTGGTTCTGGGCTAAAAATAGCTTTGAAATTTGCTTTCAGTATTCAAATTTTTATGTGCGTTGCGTTATATTTAGCTGGGACAGATAACTACAGTGAAAACCTTCACAAGTGCTTTCAGAAGTTCATTTTTGTTGTTTCAGTAGTGTTTTCGTTCCCTACGTCCTAACTAAAGCGTGCTCAATCTTTGCGTTCTCATATCAATTAATAATTTGATCTGAAAAGGAGGAACTAGTGACTAATCGCGTGAAGTTCGTTTTGATTAGCTTAGGTTCTAACCTAAGCTAATCAAAACGAACTTCACGCGATTGCCCGATTGCCCGCCTCCGGACACCAAAATCTATTTTGGTGTCCGGAGGCGGGCTGCGTTGTATGGGCCGCGAACGTCATGCGTAGCGGACCATCAACAAAGGCAATAGTAGGCTCACGGCGGTTTTTTAAGTGGGTGCCAGCCCCACATAACCAAACCGTCTTCCCGGACGGGAAGTTTGATTCATGTCATAGTTTAAAGCCCCAAAATGATGTGTATGTAGGAATGAGGAGGCCTGTTCACGGAGTGTAACCGGATGCAGCTGTATACTAGTATCTTCCATGGAACGACTGCCTATCTGACCTGGAGGTCCCAGTACTAACTGGGTTGTCCACAGCCCAGTTAGTACTGGGTAATACGATATCCCTTGGTAAAAGACTTCCAGGCTGCAAAACCTGTAATGACTGTCAAAGATTTACAAATGGCAGCCGGGACCAACAGCTTAAGGTGCTTTCCGAAACACGGAGGAACCTCGGTATTTAATGGGTGGTCACCCATCGAGGGTCAAGCATAGACGAGCATGGCTTAAGCTAAAAATCGACTTTAAGGGCTTTTTATAGCGGGTGTTATTGTAGAGCTCCTTAATTAAATATTATTATTAACCCCCGACGCAAAAACGACAGGTTGTTATAAGTTTTACGTGTCTGTGTTCGTGTGTGTGTGTGTCTGTTTTGGCACCATAGCAACCGAACGGATAAACCGAATTTGATTTTGTTTTTTTGTGAATTAGTCGGGAGTGTTCTTAGCTATTTTTAATGAAAATTTGTCCAAGGTGGCCGCCGCCAAAAAATGGCGGATTACATATTTATTTCACAACTCCCTTAATATGGGTATCAAATGAAAGGGTCTAACTAGTAAAATATTAAACGCTATAATAAATTTCTAATTCAAGATGGCCGCCACCACAAAATGGTGAATTACATTTTTTTTCACAACTCCCTCAATATGGGTATCAAATGAAAGGGTTTGACTAGTAGAATAATGTCCTACTAGTCAAAAATGACTTCGCCCAAAAAAAATATACCTTGAAATTACAACACTAATTGTGTCGGGGTTTTTTTTATGTTTTTTTTTATTTATTTTTTTTACTTTAACATCAAAACTCAGCTAATTTACATCTTTGTAACCGCTAGTACCTATTCTTACAAACATCTAGTTCACAACGACTAGTAACGTACTACGAGTACCGACTTCGTACTTACAACTTCCAGTTAGGTATACTCGTACTTACTTACGCCGCTGTCGTGCTGTCGCAGACTTCACAGTACACTTTTGTTAAAGTTTTCACTAGCTGCGACTACGGGTTAGTCTGTGTGACAAGTTTTTTCCTAGGTTGTAAGTAGAAACGTGAAAGGGAACTCTGTGTGTGTGTCCGTAAAACGATGTAACGCCCGGGGTGAATCGAGACAAAACTTTGAGAAGGATTAGGTATATTTTATAAGTTGAAATAAATTGGTATGCTGCCAACGATTTCTCAAAAAAATCAAGTAAAAATAAAATAACATACTTACTACTAACACGACACACACACACTTTTTGGTAACATATCATGTTACCAAAAAAGGACTCTATCAATTGAACTTTAAAATCCCTTTTAAAGTTTTGCCTAGATTCTCCGTTACGTTTTACCCGGTACACGGATATAAAAGAGGAAATAAAAAAAGCCATGAGAAAAACATTAACGTTGTGACGAACATCATCATCATCATTTCAGCCGAAAGACGTCCACTAGCTGCTGGACATAGGCCTCCCCCAAGTGTCGCGACATTGACCGGTCCCGTGCGACTCGCATCCAACGGATTCCCGCAACCTTCACCAGGACATCGGACCTAGTGGGATGTCTTCCAACGCATCGTCATCCGGTTCGCGGTCGCCACTCCAGAATTAGTCGGCACCATCGGCCATCCGTTCTGCGAGCAATGTGCCCTGCCCACTGCCACTAAAGTTGGGCAATTCTTCGGGCTACGTCGGTGACCTTGGTTCTCTTGGTAGATGGTTGTGACGATACTGCCAGCTTCAGCTTTTTATGAGTTCGCGAACTTTATTTTTAAAAGATCTATCTTGTGGCATAGCACCAACCTCGACAGTCGACATAGAGCTTTCTGATAGTCGGTTAGTGTCGACATAGAGCTTTCTGATAGTCGGTTAGTGTCGACATAGAGCTTTCTGATAGTCGGTTAGTGTCGACATAGAGCTTTCTGATAGTCGGTTAGTGTCGACATAGAGCTTTCTGATAGTCGGTTAGTGTCGACATAGAGCTTTCTGATAGTCGGTTAGTGCCGAAAAAACCTCCCCTTTCGGGAAGGCCTACGAGTATATCCAGAAGTGATACGATGATGAACTTGTGCGTCCCAACTGCGGACCGTGTCCGTGTTACACCTTATATCCTAAAACATAAAACTCATTTTAAACTAACATACTTAGGTCCATGTTCACCAAAAAGATGACGGTCTGATCATCTAACAACAGCTGTTTAAAACACATTTTTGTATGGGAACATGTCAGCTGTTTTTAGACAATCAGACCGTTATATTTTCAGTGAACATGGACCTAAGTATTTTAGTTTAGCCAGTTATATCGTATGCCAGTTATATCGGGTCCCGTTTAGTTAAAGGTGAGCCTGTTGCATAAAACAAAAAAAAAACTGATGGAAAAGCTTATTAATACTTTAAACATTCGATTCCATTTTAAACTGTTTGTTGGAAATTGCGTACATTGAATAACCAAGTTCCTCAATTTCCTAGCTACACATAAATTTTTACTCCACAAATACACAAAATTCCCTCACAAACAAAACTCACCAAAATTTCGGCAACATTACACTTGAGGTGCAAAAAGTAAGTAACACTCGCGCCGTACACTTGGGGCCATAACGAGGTGCACAGCGCAGCGTCGCCGCCGCCATGTTAATTGTACCGTCAGGTGACAATGTTAGCGACATGTGAACTGACGAAAGAAGGAAATATTTGCAAAAGAATATTGTTAGGAATATACCGGAATGTTTTGTGTTAATTTCTGCGAATAGTTAAAAGTAGTGAAGGATTTTTTATTGTTTAACGAGCATAGATAACCTTTTCCAGAAAAAGAGATCAATATGGTTTAAATTGCTATAAAAGATTTCGATCCCGAATTCCTTGTTATGATTTTGTTTTACAGCTACTGAGTTCCTAAAATGAACTGACTAACTGTTGCATCATATCTTCGCAGTCAGCAAAAGCGATCGCCAGTAAGTCGTTTAGTCATTAATAACCTCAATCAAAGTTATCGCTAACAGAATGTCATTTTGTCTATGGCTCTAGACCGTCTGTCGATTGCGACAGAACGTATGAACCTCCTAAAGATAATTGATATTTTTGCCAAATACGTTTCACACCACATCTATTCAGAAGTCCAAAGCAAAAGCTTGATTCACAGAAAACAACATTTCCCATTCAAATATTTTAGAAATAACACAGCAAATTGCAAACTGCAATCACTCTATTTACAAATCTAACGATGCAAAAACATAAAACAAAGCGTGAAATTAAACCTTGTAACATTTTAACTGCGTGTCGAGCACGCTACAAATGGAAAAGCTCACAAAAAACCGCGAACGAGTTGAAAAAACAGGTGAAAACACACTTGAAACGCGTCAGTGTTTCAGACTAGTACCTACTGTATAGCCCGGTCGCGACGCCTGTCTTTACATAGGGCTACTGATCTGGCCCAAGTTAGGAGCAGAGCGGTTTAATTACAACAAAAATACTATTGTTATTCTGTTTATCGATTTTTTAGGGTTCCGTAGCCAAATGGCAAAAAACGGAACCCTTATAGTTTCGCCATGTCTGTCTGTCTGTCTGTCTGTCTGTCTGTCCGCGGATAATCTCAGTGACCGTTAGCACCAGAAAGCTGAAATTTGGTACCAATATGTATATCAATCATGCCGACAAAGTGCAAAAATAAAAATTTAAAAAAACATTTTTATTAGGGTACCTCCCCCAGACGTAAAGTGGGGAGCGATTTTTTTTTTAATTTTGACCCTGACGACCCTGATATTGTTGGATAGGTATTTAAAAATGAATAGGGGTTTTCTAAAATCATTTTTTGATAATATTAATATTTTAGGAAATAATCGCTCCGAAAGTCAAAAACAATGTGTCCCCCCCCCCTCTAACTTTTGAACCATAAGTTTAAAAAAAAAATCACAGAAGTAGACCTTTATATGAACTTTCTAGGAAAATTATTTTCAACTTGATGAGTTGAATAGTTTTTGAGTTATATAGCACTTTTTCAAAAAAACGCAAATGATAACTTTGTTTTTCATACAAATACTATGAAAAACAAAGTTATTTTTGCTGACGAAAAATGTTGGTATTTTTAATGGTCTGGGAAGCTACGGAACCCTACAGTGAGCGTGGCCCGACACGCTCTTGGCCGGTTTTAATGAACGTGTTCACTCACACTTGGTGGCCTGCCCGTATGCAATTGGTATGGAATTCGGGCAAACAACCAAGTGTAAATGAACTAGTTATAGTAATACAACCCTCAAAGTTCAACGAGAGACAAATCGAGGAACGACTTTGACCGTGAAAAATTCGTTCATCGACTCTTATGAACTTGGAGAATTGTATTGATAATTTAGATAATTATAATTCTGTAACTACATACGTCTTACAGCCGCGACCGATATTTTCATCAACTTAGCACAGGCCTGCAAATCTGAAACAAGATCATCATCATCAAGATCATCATCATTTCAGCCAAAAGACGTCCACTGCTGGACATAGGCCTCCCCCAAGTGTCACCACATTGACCGGTCCCGTGCGACTCGCATCCAACGGATTCCCGCAACCTTCACCAGGTCATCGGTCCGCCGTGGGAGGTCTTCAACAACAACAAGATACGATCGATCTATTTTAGGTTTCATATTTATATCAAAAACGCTCTTTCTTGCCTTTGTAGCGGCGGCATTACAAAAACCGGCCAAGAGCGTGTCGGGCCACGCTCACTGTAGGGTTCCGTAGCTTCCCAGACCATTAAAAATACCAACATTTTTCGTCAGCAAAAATAACTTTGTTTTTCATAGTATTTGTATGAAAAACAAAGTTATCATTTGCGTTTTTTTGAAAAAGTGCTATATAACTCAAAAACTATTCAACTCATCAAGTTGAAAATAATTTTCCTAGAAAGTTCATATAAAGGTCTACTTCTGTGATTTTTTTCATATTTTTTAAACTTATGGTTCAAAAGTTAGAGGGGGGGGGGACACATTGTTTTTGACTTTCGGAGCGATTATTTCCTAAAATATTAATATTATCAAAAAATGATTTTAGAAAACCCCTATTCATTTTTAAATACCTATCCAACAATATATCACACGTCAGGGTCAAAATTAAAAAAAAAATCGCTCCCCACTTTACGTCTGGGGGAGGTACCCTAATAAAAATGTTTTTTTTAATTTTTATTTTTGCACTTTGTCGGCATGATTGATATACATATTGGTACCAAATTTCAGCTTTCTGGTGCTAACGGTCACTGAGATTATCCGCGGACAGACAGACAGACAGACAGACAGACAGACAGACAGACATGGCGAAACTATAAGGGTTCCGTTTTTTGCCATTTGGCTACGGAACCCTAAAAAGTACTACGGTTACATGCTACAAAAAGTATAACAGCGCCATGTATTGTGCCATTAAAGTTAAGTCCGCAACTTAAGAACATGTCCGGGCAGTAACCTACCAGACACCAGACACGACCCGTCTCGTCGGAGGGTCCTCCCTTCTCTATAGGGGATGAATAACTTAACACCTTGTTCGTCATACCTTTGTCTACATAGAGATCTGATAAACCCCTCCTAGACCTTGAAAGAACCCTGTTCTAACATTCTAGAAAATTGTTCACTTCAAAGTTATAAACCTAAAATTAGAAAATATTCCAAAACATCGTAATCAAAGAAGTTGTTAAGAACACTAATCATTTATTCACTTTTTACATCAAAACTATACATTTTCGCTTAATGTTATAATCAAAAATCACGCTAAAAGGCAATTAAGTTTTAATAAATAGGTACACTGGACCTGCTTTAAAATATTTTGTAGTTACATGATATTTATGGCAACGTAATTACCGGCCAAATAAGATCTAGAAAACTTTGATAGATTAGTGCAGTTAACGAAATAGTGTTTTTATTTCAATTACATAGGTACACTACAATATTTTTAGATACGTACCAAAAACATGGAATTAATGAAAAAAAGTGTTTTGACTTGTTCCTACTTTCATAAATTTATTTTATTCACTTTTTTCAACAACACTCATCATCCACTATTTTAGGATCGACTATCAGTCTTACCGGATGCAGCTGAATACCAGTATTAACTTAAATTGTGCGACTGCCTGTCTAACCTCCACAGTCCAATTAGTACTGGGTAATAAGATCCCCTTGGTAAGACTCACACGTCATCATATTTTATTAGCTCAAAATTTCAGGCCCCTGACAAATTAGTTTTGCGATTAAAATGGTACTTTGAGAACATTTCAATATTATCATAAAGTAGAATGAAACCTTATTAGAAATATTACATTTTTCATGTAGTAGTTTGGGGACTCTGTTTGGAGCACTTTGGAAATAATCCCCTGTAGCGACTGTCAAAAATTTGCAAATGACAGCTGGCTACAATTAAATCACAAGCTCCTTTCGATCCTCGACGCAGTTTCAAATCGCTCTTGCTTCCGCCTCCACCAAACACCATTTTCTAAACCCAGCCAGACTACGCGAGTGGTGTGCATGAACTATTCAGTACACTTGTCGTGTAGCTAATGTATTTCTTCCTGTATTTACTCGTATGTTTATACATATAACACTAGTGAAGCGCCCCGGCCTCTCACGGAATTTTGACACGTACTTTGGACTCTTGAAAAATGGTGTGGGTATTTATCGGAAAAAAAAAAAAACAAACTGAGCTGAAGGACCTGGGTTTGATTCCCGGGTCGGGCAAAATGTTATTGAGTGCTTACATCAGGAATTTCTCAGTAGCAGCCACGGAGTAAAGATCTACGCCCGGTTGATGCCAATAGGCTCAGAATCAGAATCAGAATCAGATCTTTATTTGCTTTGAATGTAGGTACAGGTGTACCCTCCTATTACATGTGACTTAAGAGTCTGCAGCGCGCGTTCACTCGCTATAGAGTGTGAAAAGGATAGCGCTATTACTTCCGCTTGCGAAACGAGAGACAGAAAGAGTGTGTGTGCTCGCTTAGAATAAAATAACGTAAGCGCCAGATCATCTGTCTAGCCTTGATGCTAATTACGAGAAAACGACGTAGAAAAATGAGATTTTTTTACGGCAGGATTTGAGATAATAATGTTACCTATCTATAGGGCTAAAAATCACCATTAAATTCCATAAGGTTTCAGAGATCTAACTCAAAATATGTGCAAAGTGTATTTGTTTTAGAATGTTTTTTTCTATTGAGATTTTTTTATCCAATTGTGTTTTGCTTCTGCAGAACTAAAGATTATAAGTCCAAGTTAATGGTGACCAAATTGTGAACTCTTAGGTCATTTGGATTTCGAGATAAAGTTCAATCAATATCATCAAAACTACATAGGACGGCCTCTTAAACGTAACCGGCGGGAAAATGGAGCTGTACCATTAGATACACCTCTGCCTCACCATTCGGGGATAACAGGCGTGATGTTATGTTCTGTAACTTTAGCTTTGGAAGTCGGTGACTTTTAATTGTTTAATTCACTGTTTTTGCCACCGACTAAAATTACCTTACCATACATGAGAGGTGGAAAGAGTGGAGCTACCGCCTATGCTCAAGACTGGGACAGAGCAAGCAAGCAAGCAGTAAGCTTGCTGTCTAATGACTACGTCTTACCTGACCAATAAAAACGTTACTTATTCACTTGATTTTTTGAGCAGGACAGAAACACCCATATGACTTTCACGTCGCAGACTATCGTGGTCAGTTTAACCTATTCTTTTCCCAACTATGTTAGGGTCAGCTTCCAGCCTTTAATGTTCCCACTGCTGAGACAGGCATCTTCTCATATGAGAGGGAATGGGCTATAATCCACCACGCGGGCCCAGTGCGTATTGGTAGATGTCACATGTCTTCGAATTTTGCGTCTAAGACATGCCGGTTTCCTCACGATGTTTTCCTTTACCATTTTGAGAGCAGTGGTGATGGTATAAATTACACAAAGTAATGCGCCTGTCTGGGTTCGAACCCTTGACTTACTGCTCGTAAATCGGGACCGCCACCACCTCAGTTCAGTAGGAGCGACTGAATTCCAGTACTTTACATGAGCGACTGCCTATCTGCCCCCTAATACAACCCAGTTCCTACCGGATAATACGGCGGTACCCTTTTGAGAGATTAACAGGCCACCAACTATCTGTAACGAGTGTATACAGCGTAACTTACTTTCCGAGGCACAGAGGAAACTCGGTATGTAATGGGTGGTCACCCATCCACAGAACAACCTAGGCAAACATGGCTTAACCTAAAGATCGACCCCAGTGGCTGTTATTATTGTGTACTAGACAAGTTTTTCCTATTTCTATGAGCTTGTCTGGAACGACAGGAACTATTTCCTGTCGTTCCAGACAAGCTAAGTTTAAAGACAAGCAAACGAACGAACAAGCAGTCTGACAGACAGACAAACACTCTCAATACAAGTTTGTAATAAAGCTCGCCTTTTCCTGCCTTGTCCGCATGACTCGCTCTCTCGAATTTTTCTAATTTCGAGCTGAAACACAAGTTCGCAAGTGAAAAAGCTTCAGTACACAATAAGCTTGCAGCTTTTCATTTGTGTTTTTCTTTGTGTCGTCAAGGTTTATTATGCTTTGGAAAACTTTTAATTTTTTAGTTGGTTGAGGTACTTTTTTTGTCTGTGCCTAAACTTTTTGTTATAATTATATTAGGTTGTATGTTGATTAAATATGATTTACGGCAATAAAAAACTGGTGTTACAGAGTTATCATCATTAAAATCACCAACACAACCAAGTTCATAAACCCATTGAATGACTTAGGTCCATGTTCACCGAAAAGATAACGGTCTGATTATCTAAAAACAGCTGTTTAAGGGACATGTTCCACTACAAAAATGTGTTTTAAACAGCTGTTTTTAGATAATCAGACCGTCATCTTTTTGGCGAACAGGGTGTAAACGGTCCCTCCACGAAGCCGTCAACCAAGCATTCTGTACATCAAACTAAGTAACTCTTTGCAAAAATTATTACTGGAAAACGACTTTTTTTGGGGTGAAAAATCACGTTTTACGATAAAATTTCAATGGACTCAAAACATTGTGCTAATGGACGCATTTAATAGTAAACATGTTTCAGAAGTATTTAAAGGAAAGTACATGTAAACGTGTAAAAACATGAAGCCCGCAGTCTTTGGGGACTACCAAAAGATGTGAAAACTAAGTAATCTATACCTGCTACGAGTTGTGCTCCGCGCAAGCCTAAGTGGTGCTACGCCGTAGCGGATCGGCTACGAGTGCTACGAAGCGTTAGGTGACGGTCACGCGAGTTCCATAATTTTTATTCATCCAAAAAGTGCTCACTTTCACTTTGGGCCCTATCAGAATATCAGCGCTGTGACGTTTTTTAATGTTACAGCACCATGCTGAGATAGGGGCCTCTTGGCCTCGTTCAGGACCTTTCGTTTCTCTTTATTTTTAATTTTTTATCTAAGTTTAGTTTTCAATTTATTTATTTATTTGGTTCACCAACAATTGTTTACACTAGTATATGCAAATGAAACAGAAATGACAAATTAGAATAAAGTGTAACAATCACTTACTGGTAAACTCTGCATGCACCCAAAACATTGTCGTTACTTACAAAAAAGATAGAATTTTAACTAAAAACTAAATAAAAACAAATTAAACTGAGTAAAACTAGGTAAGGTAAAAATGTAAAACAGGGTAATGTATAGTTAATTCACAGTGAGATAACGCTGGGCTAAGAAAAGTTGTTAAAAATGTTAATTTTGATGTGTTTTGTCCTGTACGGGTTAATAAATGCTTTTTCTTTCTAAATAAGTTTTCACTTCAATAAATGATAGTAATGACAGGGAGAACAAACTGCCTTTCGGTTTTGTTAAGGAAAAATTTACAACTTTTACATGCGTAATTGCGTAAATTACGGCCACAAATCATACACGTAACATACAACCTTATACTGACCTGAAAACCTAAGAAAAAAAAATTAGAATTTCTCGAGCTACTCTAGCGCTTTCTACACAAAAACTTTTTTTCAAAAAATCATCATGTTTATTTTTTGCCGAAATTGTCACGACAACAAAGCAATTTCAATTTTCGCAAACTCAACAGAAACTCAATAAAATGTTGACCGGATTTTTCGACGGATAGGTACCCCGGGCTTCAGCTGACGGGCCGGGTAAACCCGGATATCGTGTCAGGACCAATCACCGTCAGGTATCAACTTAATCCCGACCTGAGTGAATGTGATGGCACAATTTTGTGCCTGCATAATTTTTAAATTATTCTTTCGTGCGTCCTTGTAAAACTGGGTATGAATTTTGAAATAACAGGTTATGCCCGCGTCTTGACCCGGCATTGTCCCTCGGAATCGTACTTCTGGGATAAAAAGTATACTATGTGATAATCTTGGTATAAACTGTGCCGAATTTCATTCAAATCCGTTTAGTAGTTTTTTGCGTGAAAAAATAGCAAACGTGTGACATTTTTGTTATTACAATAATTGTATCCATTCAGCCATCCTCACAAACTTTCACATTTAGATTAACAGACAATTTTAACACAAATAAAATTAAATTTAAAATTTAAAAAACCCTCAACACATACCTAAAGTAGGTACCTACTAAAAGTTAAGAAGAAAATAATTCATTCATTCGCCATTTTGTGATGGCGGCCATCTTGGATTTCTAATTCATCATAGTGTTATAGTATTCTACTGGTCAAGCCGTTTCATTTGATACCCATATTAAGGGAATTGTCAAAAAATATGTAATCCACCATTTCGTGGCGGCGGCGGCCGTCTTGTACCGATTTTCAATAAACATAGCTATCTAAGAACACTCCCGACTAATTCACCTTTCAAACAAAAAAAAAACAACATCAAATTCGGTTCATCCGTTCGGGAGCTACGATGCCACAGGCAGACACACACACACCACGACATGTGAAACTTATGACACCCCACCGTTTTTGCATCGAGGGTTAAAAAATGAGTTGAATATTATTACAAAGACATGCAAAAAATTATCAAAGTGGAGATTATCACTATCACTATCACTACATATTATAAAACAAAGTCTCTCGCCGCGTCTGTCTGTCCCTATGTATGCTTAGATCTTTAAAACTGCACAACGTATTTTGATGCGGGTTTTTTTAATAGATAGAGTGATTCAAGAGGAAGGTTTAAGTATATAATTTTACCCGGGCGAAGCCGCGAGCAACGGTCACGAAAGTCAGGTGCGTAGTACCGTGTATGAAAGACCAGATATATGAACGTGGATAGCGTGAAGGTAGACTGAGGAGAATGGACGAAGAGAAACGTGTTGCGTCGACCCGCGAAGACAGAGGCCTGAATTCTTGTTACGCTGACGGTGGGTCGTGACGTCAGCGAGAACAAAATACGGCTGTCGGTCGCCGCTGATGCGATGACGTCATGGTGCTATATACAGTGAAACCTGGATAACTGGGACATTCAAAGGACCTGCAAATTGGTTTCACTTAAAGAGGTATTCTACTTACCCAGTGTCTCTGATATCCGGGTATAAATGTCAGGACCTCAACATGACTTCCAGCTATGGAGGTTTCTCATTTATCCAGGTCCCACTCAACCAAGTTTCACTGTACTTATAGAACTCAATGTATACTCGCACACGACCTACCATCAGCGCAACAAGAATTCAGGCCTTAAGCATGTATTACTTATAATCGCTACTGTTACCTGAAGACACCAATTTAAAAAGTCTTTAGTAAAAAGGATACGGCGATGGAGTGCTACTTGGCAGTGGTCTGGATTGATTCTAGTCTAAATCCAGACGAAATTCTCAGAAAAAAGCAGTAGTCGTTTATAAGGCGAAACAGAATGTCTATAAATCTAAAACAAAGCCTACCCGACACTAAAAAGGACATATTAAACATGTCAAACCGAAAACGGAACACGATCAGAAGCGTTCACAGACGATTTTTAACACCAAATATATCCGAACGCCGTGGATCTCAACCTTTTTTTGACAAGAGGCCCTTTGTTCATTTTAATAAAAACTTTTTTGCAAAAAATAAAACCGACTTCACACAAAAAAGTGAAAAATAACTTTAGCTTCAGAAGTCGGTGACCATTATTTGATTGATTTAGTTTTTTTGTCACCGACTTCTGAAGCTAAAGTTATTTTTCACTTTTTTGTGTGAAGTCGGTTTTATTTTTTGCAAAAAAGTTTTTATTTTTCACTTTTTAGTGGTTCACATGTGCATACCCTTTCACAGCGTACCAGCGTGATTTTTTGTTATGAACTGGTGTAAACAATAGACAGACATGAGATTTCAGCAATCCCAGTAAGAGACACACATTTGCTACATTTAATGAGGAGTTCCGTTGCCTTTCTCTGAAGTTTTTCATCTAATCTTTACCAAATTTAAATGGGATCACTCCGAGAAAGTAGTCTTTCTAAAACTACCCAAATCGCTTCTGGTATGCCTATAAAATTTGAAAAGTTCTCTCTATTTCTCCAGGATCCCATTATCAGGATCCTGACTTGATGATTATGGGACCTTCTGGGAAGTATACCCTTTCAAACAATTAAAAAACAAATTCGGTCCATTCATCTTCGAGTAATCGGGGAACATTGAATTGAGAACCTTCTCCTTTTTGAAGTCGGTTAATAACGACGTTATGGTACGTGACCCAAATATCCGGATAGCCTTTAAAAGATTTGGCCAAGTATCGTTAATTTGCTTCTAAGAATTGAAGAGCTCCGTTCCTTTGTCATGGATCCCATAATCAGAACCTAACCAAATTCTCATCAAACTACCCTTGAAGTACCCTTGCCAATAAAAAAAAAACAATACATGTCAAGGTAATAGGCTTATCCCCAATAAATGGAACTTAATACACCTAACTGTCGAAATCTGGGAATATTGTACACATCTGCGTACCCCCTCAGAGCATAGAGGCGTGATGTTACGTCATGATGTTGTATAAACAATAAACATTCAAGCGATTGCAGCAGTTACTGCAGATTTGCCGTGTATTTTTGAAGAGTTCCATTGTATATCTCCGAAGATCCGGATCAGATCTTCAGCAAATTAAAATATAACCACACGGAAAGACCCAGCTTTCAAATTAAAAAAGAATCACCAAACTCGGTTCACCCAGTCGAAAGTACTGAGGTAACAAAAACTGTCGAAATCTGGGTGTACTATACACATCTGCGTACCCCCTCAGAGCATACAGGCGTGATATTACGTCATGATGTTGTATAAACAATAAACCTACAAGCGATAACAGCAATCACTGCAGATTTGCCGTACATTTTTGAGGAGTTCCATTGTATATCTCCGAAGACCAGCATCAGATCTTCAGCAAATTAAAATGGGACCACATGGGAAGCACCAGCTTTCAAATAAAAAAAGAATCATCAAAATCTGTTCACTCAGTCGAAAGTTATGAGGTAACAAACACAAAAAAAAAAAAAAAAACATACAGACGAATTGATAACCTCCTCTTTTTGGAAGTCGGTTAAAAAGAAACGTAAGGTTCAAGAAAAATAAAACTGTGTCAATTTAAACACAATAAGGAGCTGGCTGGATCCATTTTTAAAATATAATACCGCATTCGCAATCAATTCCAGGAGTAGGTAGTATTCCCCTGGAATTGATTGCGAATGTAGACCACTCTTTTCAGGTGGAGATTCTGTCCTGAAGGGTAAATGTGGCTCTTTTCCCCAAACTAAGGGACACAATATCCAGTTGTCTGTCCTGATGTTTGCATATTACAACCACTGATAGATCTCAACTGAATCAATTTTGATTGCCTTCGACACACTAAGAAGAAAATCCCGAAAAGTGAAAAGAGGGAAAGTTGTCTTTTGCTCTGCAATGGGACAACAAACACACAGACAAAGATTGAAAAAAAGTGTTTTGATGTAAGTGCCGTATGAAGGGTGTAAAAAACCTCTTAACCAAGCCGAAAGGCACTTGTTGTCCTTGTAATTGCGATATTTTTTTTGTTCTGGACCTTATCTGGGACACTTCTAGTTACGGAGATATTGACGGTCAAAGGTTCAACTTTAAGGCAAGTTTTTTTTTTAACAAGAACCGTCATTCTGAGGAATTCATTACCGGCTTCTCTGCCCCGATCATTAAAACCTGGATCTCTACGGTTCACACACGCACAAACAATGCCTTCACACAAAAAATGTGGAAGTATATCGATTTGTTCGAATTCGTGGAGCTTCAAACATATTTCCGTGACGATTGGGAACCAATGTCCAAACCCCTATCTCGAGTATCGATAAGTCGACCTCGATTCTGCGGGGTTCCGTCAATAACCCTCTAGAAACCCTCGTCATATAGAGTGACGTCATCATATCTTGATGCAAAAATATATATGGTTTAGTATCGTCGGTGATAATAGTCAGAGTATAAAGATAAACAGAAATCCTATTATTTAGGCCTATTTTGTGAAGTCAAACGCAGTCCGCGTTTGACTTAGAATTTTTTACTAAACTATGCATTGCTACTAATACTTTGACTTGAGAAGCTTGTAGCTAAGTAATAACAACCACTTGGGGCGTTGTTCAGGTTAAGCCGCACTTGCCTAGGTTGGTCGGTGGATGGGTGACCACCCATACATATCGAGTTTCCTCCGTGCCTCGGAAAGCACACCACTCCACAAACCAGTTTTATAAACTAGGTTGTGGAATTCATGTAGGCAGTCGCTCTATGTGAGATACTGCTATTCAGCTGCATCCGGTTGGACTGGAAGCCGACCTCAACGTACATTAGAAAAGGCTCGGCAGATAATAACACACAAAACCAGGATACTGTTACCTGAAGCATACTTAGATGCCGATCATCATCGTCATTCTACGAGTACTTTATCCCATATTATTTGGGGTTAGCGCGGCATCTCCTTTACACAGTCCATCAATCGTTTCTTTGGTCTTCCTTTACCCATCAGTGGCGAAGGATCCATACAACCCGATTCCTACCGGATTCCCTTCGAAAAATTTCTCAGGCAGTATTCTATAGACAAATGTAATCACATTAAATATTTACTCCGGCTTACCTCTTACAAAAATTTACCCTTCGCCACTGTTACCCATATAGCCATTTACATTCATCCTCAACATGTTCTTGAGCCGACCATTTGTTCTTAATTGATATACTGTTATCGAAAATTAATATGTCTACTGTGCCATAGTTGAGGGCGCCAGGGAATTGGTAATGCGGGCCGTATAAGTAAATAAAAATAAAATAAATAAACAAATATCGCTGGTCATTAACACACAGCGCCATCTAACCATCCATCAAGCCATTAAGACCATCAAGTAAAATAATATGGCTTCATTGTTAAAGTTGATTATTGTCTAGTGGTATGGTATAAATAATGCTTTAATAGAGTCTTTGAAAGTGACTCATGAATATAATCATGTCTAATAAGTTATGGACAGTTGAGTCTTCTATTGCTATTGTTATTCTACGTTTTTTTTCCACAACTTAGGCGTGCCCACTTTGTCGTGACGACAGATAATCGTGTAGTTTTAAGTGTCGAGGCTTGTGTATTTAAATTGAGGTGTTCACATATTTAGTGCGACGCGATTACTGTCGTCCACGACTTTTTCCAACTATAAATAAACGGTAAATTAATCGTCACGATATACTGGCAACATAGTAAAGTTTTTAAATTCAAAGGTTTCAGTTACACTAAACAGAGGCCAAGAGATCCAACAAAAATTATGATACCATTTTGCAATATAACATTGATTAAAAAGAATGTGTTTCATATGTGTATTTCTATTTTTAATATATTACCAAGAAACATTAGAGAACTCCCTTTTAAATATTTTAGAAGTAAATTGCGTTAATGGTTGACAGAAAATTGTTTCTATAGTTTACAAGAATTTCTGCATCACAAAATTTAATATTAAGATTTTATAGGTATTAATTTCGTGTGCAATATGTGTTCAGATTTTTTTCTATTTGAAGATATAGGTAATATTTGTTAAGGTTTCTTTTTTTACATTTTATTCTTATTTCATAATTATTTTACTTTAAAATACTTTTAATCAGCTGAAATTGAAAATGCCTATAAATACGCATTATAAAATAATGTAAAATTATATTTGCATGCCCTAAAAAGGCAAAATATGGTTTGTGCCTAAACCACCAACTTTAACAACTGGTAACACCTGTATTTTAAGCAAATAAATTATTCTTATTCCTTCTGGTCTTCTTCTCGTTCTTTCCGGTCATCCCGGTCTTCTTCCCGGTGTTATTCCCGGTCTTATTCTCGGTCTTCTTCCCGTTCTTCACGGTCTTCTTCCCGTTCTTCCCGCCCTTCCCGATCTTCCCGGTTATCTTCCCGGTCTACCCGATCTTCCCGGTCTTCTTTCTGTTTTTCCCGGTCTTCCCGGCCTTCCCGGCCTTGACGGTCTTCCCGGTCTTCCCGTTCTTCTTCCCGTTCCTCCCGGTCTTCTTTCTGTTCTTCCCGGTCTTCTTCCCAGTCTTCCCGGTCTTTTTCCCAATTGTTACAGGAAGCTTACGGTGAATCGACTTTATCAAAAACACGTGCTGATGAGTGGTACAAAGCGTTCAAAATCGGTCGAAATGTTATGGAATATTTGCGTAAAGTGAAGGAAATAGTGACTGAAAATCCTCATTCAACTTTGCGAGAGATAGCCGCCGAACTTTTTAACCGACTTCAAAAAGGATGAAGTTCTCAATTCGGTTTTATTTTTTGCAAAAAAGATTTTTGTATCTCACGAGTCGATCCGTACCATTTTAACTTACCATTTGGGTATGAAACAAGTTACGTCCGCTCGGCTAGTCCCAAAAGACCTGAATTTTCTCCAAAAACTCAATGAGAGTCGCTGAGGACATGCTAGAACGAGTCAATTCCGACCCAAAATTCATGAAACGCATTGTTACTGGTGACGAGAGGTGGGTTTACGAGTTTGACATGCAAACTAGTCAACAAGCTTCGGAGTGGCGCCTACCAACTGAACCGAAACTGAAAAAAAAAATCACGGCAAGAACTGAACTCAATTCCGGAAACAATGTTTAAAAATGTTTTGATGATTGGATTATTCGTTGGCGTAAGTGTATCGTTTCTGAAAGAGATACTTTGAAGGAGGATTTCGTTCAAAAGTGTCATCAGAATTTGATACTTAGCCACTTTAATTTCAAAAACTTTTTTTGCAAAAAATAATAATAATAATATTTTTATTTTTCACTTTTTAGTGGTTCACATGTGCTTGATACACATGGAAAGTGCATACTGTTACAATTGCAACAAGCCCAAACACGACTAGGATACATTGTCTCATTATGGAGTTCCATGACTCTTGGCTTCATCATCAGATCTGATGGTAGAATGGTTCTTATCAAACGCAAATGCTTCACTTGTTGTAGAAAATACCAAAATCGCTGTAGGCTCTTTAGTAAACTGGTCCCGGTCATTTGGGTCCCGCGGGATGTACGTTATCCTATAAAATTTGAAGAGTTCCCTCGATTTCGCCAAGATTCCATCATCAGATCCCGACTTGGTGGCTATGGGACTATTTGGAAAGTATACCCTTTCCAACAAAAAAATAATTTTTCAAATCGGTTAGCAAGCGACGGAGTTATGCGCGAACAAACATAAAAAAAAAAAATGGAAACATCCGAATTGAGAACCTCCTCCTTTTTTAGAAGTCGGTTAAAAACAGAACAGTCTTTTGTACTACCGCGCTCACTGGCAGTCGACCTATTTCCAACCTTATCACTCAGGACAAAAGGGTGAACGAGGTCGGCCATCATTGAGCGCGGTAGTACATACGCATTCATTCGCAACAGCATAACGAATCGTAAAAAGAATGTAATCCTCGGATTTAGGGCAGACATAGACATAGAATCATACGAGATGGGGTATACAGGGTGATCTTTTAATTAAAATGATTTCGAGCGAATATTAGACTTATTTATATCTTTGGAAGATTAGAATATTTCGCACATTTATGTTTTTGGTATTCTGTATCAATTTGATAAACTGTAAATGAAAAAACGATTGCATGTAGCGGTAATGAGAATGTTGTGATGGATGTGTAGAGTGACGAGAATGGATAAAGTAGGGAATGAGTATTACTTAGAGGAAGTTTGAAAGTAGCGCCTGTTACAGAAAAAAAAACCAGCCAAGAGCGTGTCGGGCCACGCTGAGTGTAGGGTTCCGTAATTTCCCGTCCGTCACAATAAGTGTTCAATCCAATCCGATTTTAATAATTCTTTTTTTGTTTGAAAAAAGATACGTTCAGGATAATAAAATATGTAAACGAAGTTAAAAATAATGCTTGCATATACGATTACACTACAAACCTAGTCCAGAAATTATTTTGTACAACTTTTTGTCTTTTTTGTACAAAAACTGTTGTTTCCATCCAAGTTCAAAATGATTTTCCTAGAAAGTCCTTATAAAGTTCTACTTTTCAGATTTTTTTCATATTTCCTAAACTTATGGTTCAAAAGTTAGAGGGGGAGGGACATATTGTTTTTCACTTTTGAGCGAGGACGGACAGACGGACGGACAGACAGACATCGCGAAACTATAAGGGTTCCTAGTTGACTACGGAACCCTAAAAAAGACGTCGGTCTTGGTATGGACATGTAATGAGGAGGGAAAAAACGCATGTAACTAAAAGAGTGATGGATATAAATGTTGATGGATGGAGAGGAAGAGGAAGACCAAATAAAAGATGGACGATTATGAAAGAGTGAGGTGTAAATGATGACAAGCATGAGGTCCTGGGTTCAATTTCCCGGTCGGGCAGTGTTCTTGTGTTTTTTCACCAGAAAATTCTCATATGCAGCCACGGAGTCTGGGATTGCGCCCGGTTGATGGCAATAGGCTCACCCCTCATACATGGGACTTAAACACAACTGGCGAAATGTGGGTGCGATGTTAAGTTATGTTTCTTACCCATAATGTTAAAGGAGTTTCGTTAGCTAATTTACTTCGACCTCTTTTTGTAAAGAACTTTTATAATTTTATACAGTAGTATTTAAATGGCTAGCCTTCAAAATAATACAACGTATATTTTATTTGCCTTCATATTTGAGGAGTAGCACCACCATTATTTGAATTGTTAATTGTACCTAATTTATAATTTATGAACGGTATAATTGATCCTACCCCGCCTTTATGGGGTTAATTCCCACCACCATTTGTAATGACCTATATTCTTGCAAATAAAGAGTTCAATCATTTATTCAATCAAGATTTGATATGGGAACAATTCAGTGTGGATTTTGTAGGAAATTCATCATTATATTTTTTATTTGCCAAATTGATATCGTAAATAACACAATGCGTTGACATTGGCGATTACACGAGCTAAACGCGAGTTTTATAATTACTAAAAGTATATGATTCACTGCTATGAACAAGACCAGAAAAATATATGATATTCTTCAGGATATATGCTAGCATGATACTGTTTTGAAAACATAATACACTTAATTTGGCTCGATAAAAAGAAATCACGAACTTACCTCTAAAAATATCTTTCAAACAATAAAAAACATACTAATATGCATGCGATCATTCTGATTTTTTGGCAAATAATTCTACAAGCAATATATTAGCATGATACTGTTTTAGTTTTTTAATCCAATAACTAGATTTTTTGTAAATCGATCGAAACAACTCATTTCGCGCTATTTGGCCCGCAGTGGCTGACGTAACAACCACTTTGTAGTGCAAGCTGATTAGAACTTTATTCTAACGGCATTTCAAACGAAGTTTGAACCACCACAAATAGAGTTGCTAATTTGGCTCGTCTAAGCGCCTTAAGATAACATTTAGTTTTAGCGCGTGGCCATAGTCGTAACTAATGGCCGCCACGTTGTTTTTTAAAGTGAAAACTTCTTTAGGCGCGTTGAATAGTTTTTGGGTGAACAAAAATCATGGAACTCGCGTCACCTAACGCTTCGTAGCACTCTAGCCGATCCGCTACGGCGTAGCACCACAGGCGTGCGCGAGGCACAACCCGTAGCAGACATAATTACTTAGTTTTCACTTGTATCGGCCCTCCACAAAGACAGAAAGAAACGCGAAAACCGTTCTGGCAATGTCATTCAATTGCCTTTAGCATACGCAAAATACGCGCTTTGACGTGGAGTTGCGGACACTAGCCCGTTATACAATTGTCTTTAGTAACATGCTGCACTATTGCAATTACCCCGTAGATTTCTGAAGCGATATAACATTACATCAATACCCATTTACCCGCTTTACTACATCCTTCAAATAACTAACTATTAAAATCTACCATATCATAGACAAAACTCATGTCACCAGTTCACCACTATGATTGCAGGTCGTATAAATAACAACACTTGGCTGAAAATCGTTAAAAAAAGCGCGAACACAAAGTTGGGGGCGACCCTTTGATATTCGAGACCAGAGACAATACAAAGTTTTAGTTCGGGAGCTATGGTTTTATATAAAAACTACTTGAGGGTTTCGCAGAATTGGACTTTTGAATAAAAAATCGTTTATAAGTCAGCGCAGTACGATACGCACTCGAACAAGGTACGAATTTTATTCTGATTGCGCGGACGTATAGCCGCTACTTGTACACAGTATGAGTTCCAAACAATACATAGACAATGAATTATTGACTATGTGTTGGACTGGCATTCCTAGTCCATTTATCGACCACATGGACGAGGTGAGCATCCTGCAGATATGCCAATAGTCCAATTACAAAGAGAACGAGTTCAGCAGTGGAAAACAGTTACTGTGTAGGTACTTTGGAAAACTGGACCAGATACCGTCTCGCTGCAGAAATAGAACCGAAAAGAGTTTTTAAGATGTAATTGATATATGTTGAAGAGGACTGACCTGAACGTGCCAGTTTTCGTGGCGAAGGAACTGAGTAAAAAGCTCCCTGGCCAGTTCGATCACGTCGACGTTATACGGCATCCCTAACTTGAAAACGGAGAAGACCAAGATGCAATTCAGAATAGAGGATTCAGAAAAAACCAAGTCTGAATTATTATGAGCAGAATTAGCATTATTGCGCAACGTTGGTTCACCACCAGCAATCGGATGTATTGATGGAGGCTAAGTAAGTCACTAGCAAGAACTCAGCTGCTAGCATGTCCAAACAAAATATTTAAAAATCACTGACTCCCGGTCTAGTCTAAATCGGGGAAGAAATAAAATAATATTGGTAGGTACGCCTTTGTCGTAAATCTCGGCTTTCTTAAAGATTGATTTGAAGAGGAAATCCTTTGAATAACGGAGATTAGAATTCATAGGTATATAGATTTTTATCCGATCGAAACGTCTACATTCCTTTGCTGTTCTAAGGAGAGTTGGAAGCTTTTATTAAAATACTAGCTACCGCCCGCGACTCCGTCCGCGCGGATGTCGGTCTTCGCGTGGATGGTTTATTTCTCCATTTTGAGTAACTCTGACAATGACATCCGCCAAATCCGACTTTCGGCGCTACAGGTGTGTTCGCGGTTCTACAGAACAACGCCTATGAATAAAACTGAAAAATATATTTTTTTTCTACGTATTTTTCCAGGATAAAAAGTATCCCATTTTATGCCCAGATAAATCGAACCGTTAGTTTTCACGTGATGCCTGCATATACAGACAGACAGACAGACAAAAATTTTTTTAATCACGTATTTGGGTTTGGTATCGATCCAGCAACACCCCCATTTATTTTTTCAATATTTTCAATGTACAGAATTGACCCTTCAACAGATGTATTATATGTATAGATAGGTACTAGTAGTTCGACGAAGAAAGGATTGAATCTAGTGAAGGTGTAATGTATTTCGCCGTTCATGTTTGTTTTGAACTTGAGTTACAAATGAAAGAGGCTGAGAATACTTAACATTAAGATTTTTTTAAGTAAAAACTTCATTAGGTGCGCTAAGCAATTTTTGAGTGAACAAAAATTATAGAACTCACGTGACCGTCACGTACGCTTTTCGTAACACTCATAGGAGATCCGCTACGGCTAGGATAGTCTTCCAGTTTTCACTTCAATCGACAGTCCCCAAAGACTGCATGTCTTTTTTCCTTAGGACAGGCCCGCCACACTATTCCCAAGCCACTGGAATTCCCTAGAAGCGACGGCGTAGCCAGAGTCGCAGAGTTGAAAACAAAGAGGGGCACCATAAGAAGGGAAACATAAGAAGACCTCTTCAATAATATTTGCCCCCTTCCAGATCTTTGAAGTCTTCCCTTCAACCCGGGCAGCATGTTGGGAATAGCACCCAACAGACACGCAGACGGCACGCGCAGGCGACGTGACTGACCTGCGTAGCAAGCGAGCGGAGGTGTGGCGCGGGGAGCCTGCCCGGCACTCGCTTTCTCGGAGCCCACTGCGACGGACGATCTTCTCCAAACGTTTATTTAAATATATATATGTTATTGTCCGGGACAGTTACTATTGCAAAATCTAGTCGGCAATATACCAAGCCGTCTTATACAGTCCACTATTATTTCATTTACCCCAACGAGCAAGTCGAACAGTAACTCCTGAACGACAGAATCAACAGTGGTTACCACCAGAAAAACGCCCAAACAATAAAGCTCGACGAAGTACCAGAGAAACTGTTTAACTCTCTTGGATCCCGCAACGAAATTAATCAGAAAAGCATAGCGGAAGACTAGGAAAAACCAAAATTTCCACTTCCCTTCATATCAGCAGGAGTAAAACGAAATGAAGGCAATAGATGCAAAGGGACGTTTACAACTGGCATAGGCCCAGTTGCCTAGCACCATGCATAATACATAATATTATCATTAATGGGTCCTAAGTTGTGACCTGTTTGTTTTATTTGATTCTAATAAATGGTATGGCAAAAACGGTTTGTTCTAGATTCTCTATAGGTTGTGCAGTCAATTAGGGCTCATGGCTGATTCTCTGACTGCGCTTTACCGAGTTGCCGTGTTACCCAGTAACCCAGACTTGGCTGTCAGATAGGCAGTCGGTCCATATAAAATGCTGGTAGGTATTCAGCTGTATCCAGTTAAGGATCAGTACTGGATTGCTTAATTGAAACAGAGATTACGAAGAAATATTAGAATTGAATGCGTACTATTTCAATGGCTGCTTATCAAGCGAGTTTCCCGTATATATAGATGCTCTGTGCAAGCGAGAATAATTCAAAAATCCAAATGACAGCACGATGACAGTTGTCAAAAAAAAATGTAACTGTAACGGCCAGTAACAACACGTCAGTTGAATATCGATTACAGCGATATCGATATAAAAAATCGAAAAAGTATTATAATGCTAACACCAGTTAGTCTAGAAGCCAACCCGGTGATTTTGTGTTGTGAATCGAGAATATTAATTGAATACCTAAATGTATCAAACTAAAATAAAATTGGTATCAATTTTATTGAAAAACCTGACCGTCTTCCCAAATCATTTAGTTTTTTGTTATGTAAGTAAGCATAATCTAAATTACATAAGTTTCCTAAAATAGTAAATACACGACCAACTGTAACTGGGCCACAGAACGACAGATACTGAAAGCTCTTTAAAAAATCTGCATAAAAATACACACCAATTTCTCAACAAGATCTTGGTGTAACAAATTCGTAAGTAGTTTAAGAGTTGCAAAGAGTATTCCCTCGCGGCAGTATCTTTGTCACGACCAAACAGCTCACAAGTTAAGGGTAGACTTTAGACGATCTAGTATTATGCTGTTTTCCACTCAACCCTCAGCTCAGATTGGATTACGTTAAAGGGGCGCTTTTTGCTTCGGGTCTTTTCATGATATTGTCACTGAGTAGATGTTGCAAGGTTGATATTTTGATACAAGTGGACAAACTTTTTTATTGCAGCCGAGGCAGAATTGACACCTGAGCCGAAGACGAGGGTGAAAAGCAACCGAAAATTTCAGTTACAACACCCACGTGTATCAAACGGCGTTTTTTTATTGAAAAAGGACGTTTGATACTCTTACGGCGATACAAAATTATTAAAAGGAAAGTAAATAACATCATTATGAAACTACGATTAAAATTTAATTTAATTTAAAATTAATTTTAAATTATAAATTTAATTTAACTTGTTATGTAAGTAGGTACCTAATGCCTGATTTCAACCGAAACAAAAAAGCTTAGTGCCAATTTAAAAAAAAAATAAGTAAGTTCGTATCGTAAACTTAGATTATTATCAATCTGCTTGAAAATAAACTAATTTATTAAACAACAACTTTCTCTGAAAACCTAACATAAAATGTTCAAACTTCAGTAACAATTTGATTGCATCGCCGAACTCTTAGGTGCTTAGGTCTTTGCGCAAACTTAGGTTACTACTAGTTTTTGAGGTGTAACTTTAGATGCGCTAATTTTGAACTAGTCTAGACTAGACAGATGTTTAATTAGAATTATCTAAAGTAAGTTAAGTCTTGAACTTGATAAGCCAAAATTAATAGATTGTTCTTGTTTCAGACTTAAGAGGGCTATCACAATTTTCTTGTATTTTAAGCATCTAACACTAATACTTACAAGAGAAATAATAAAACTTTCTCGGGCATATATATTTTTTTTTAATTTTGTGGCTATATCTAAACAATATTCACACATCAAAACTGAGAATTTAGTGTCAGACTCTTAAAACACTCCACAGAACATATATACTTGAAACACTCGCATACAAGAAAAATTGTGATAGCTGATGAAACTACTTGTGCAATCAACAAAAGAGTTAGATACTCTTCGAGCAATCTTCTTATTACTATTATACATGCGAAAGGGTTATACTCAATCTGTTTGTAATTTCATCAGTGGTTTCTGCGTGGAAGAATAACAAAAGTCGATCTTCACGAACTTTTACATTTTTAGTAGTTGCCTGCGTAGGTACTTACCTATTGCTTTTGTTGACTGTACATACGGCGACACAATCAAGTTACACATTTCGCTACGATATCGCAACGTGCCACGATACACAATACGACGTAGTTGAAACTATCTTTTGCTGGTGCCGCATTCATTTGTTATTGAATGTAGCGAGTAGGTCGTGCGGTCCATTTTTCTAATTTTACTGCGACAGACCACACAACGAAATCGTGGCACGTTGCGATGTCGTGGCACCTTGCAATGTCCTCGAGTCCTACGATACGACGTCGCATCGTGAGACGATGCCGCGTCGTAACACAATGCGACGTCATATCGTGTTCGTCAGTGTTGCCAGTGAAAGGCATGGCACAGATTGGCGAACAGTATTCATTACGTGGGGTGTAGGTGTTTTATTATTTTCTTTATATTTATTTATACTTCACACACTAATTTATTTGTATTGTTTATTCGTCTACACTTTATTTTTATTTTTATCCGTATCTGGCCTGACCGTGGCATCACCTTCACTTTGGGCCCTATCAGAATACCAGCGCTGTGACGTTTCTTTTTTTAATGTTACAGCACCATGCTGAGATAGGAGCCTTTTGGCCTCGTACAGGACGAGTTTCGTTTCTTTAATTTTTAAATATATGTTTGTTTTTTCTGTGTAAGTTTTATTAGTAAGTTTTAAACTGATATTTTTTATGTGTTTTGTCCTGTGCGTGCTAATAAATGCTTTTTCTTTCTTTCTTTCTTCTTTATGTGTATATGCCCTTAGTAAAAAAATCGAGTTTTTTCCTCGTTTCTTTACCACCAGTAACTCTGGCACAAATCTACAAATGACTGCTATCACAAATCTACTAAGTACGGGATGAGATAGCAAACCATTCTCTCAGTGAGTTTCCAAAACCTGCGCCATCTTGGAAAGATGGTATAAATCTACAAACAAACAATCAAAAATGGAAGAAGCAAAACAAGCGACGATCGCAGCACCAGACGTTTTGAAGTAACTGTCTTCATGCAAGAATAGTTCTTATTGCGTGTAAGTATAGCTATGTTTATACCATAGTAACTGCTAGGTACTGGTGCCGATTCTGTTGTGCACAAACTAAACTTAATTTAGGCTATTACTATCTTTTTCTCACCAATAAAACGAGAAAGAGACGGACGTAATTTAGAGCTGTCAAATTTAATTCGAACTAATATTACCATACAAATGAAGGGTGCACGTAAAAACATGTCGACTAATAACACGGTGAAGCGCAAGGCATAAACTAGTTTGACATTTCTAACTTAGTGCATAGCTATAGCCGTCCTTTTCTCGCCCTGCCTTTTAGTAAAAGATAGCAATAGTCTAAATTAAGTTTAGTTTGTGCACAACAGAATCGACACCACTCTCGTCTTTGAATGACTAACTAACAATAGAGTCTACTCCAAGCAAACGAGAAGGCGCCTTTCAAAACTTCGTCGGTGCGTTTGCGAGGCACGCACTGGTATAACTATAATGTAAGTAGATGCAACTGTGGGATAAATGCCTATGAATATTTGTTTATGTACAGTTTCAGATTGACTTTGAAAAGTCTTATGCTCGCTCGCCCGAATGCGATTGCCTATGGAATTCAGGCAAACGACCGAGTGTAGGTAAATTAACGCGGTCGAGTAAGCCCATTTTCGCACAAACTTCATCGCTTCACCACAATCCGGCTGAACGTGAAGACGCCGCATTACAATGCAGCGACGTTTTTCAATCCGGCGCGCTTTAATGTAATACAGCGATAATATACGATATAGCTACAACAGTACGTCGACGTTTTACCTAATAAGAAAATAACACATCACGCAGTGGTGTATTATTTCGGCTAATTAACAACCGGCTAGTTACCTGGGTATTAAGTGCCGCCAGTGTATTGTGTAAGTACCCTAAACCCTTTAGGTTTAAGATACTCTTTTTATACTTACGGAAATAAGTGAATAATAAATAGTCATTTTATGTAAATTGTTGTAATTGTTCCAATAAATTAAAACAAATTACGTTGGTTTTGTTTTTTTTTTGTTTAAACAAACGAGGGAAGGATTACAATATGATCTGTAGGTGTGAGTTATGTTAACCTACCTACTGATTCGTATGTTAATTTTATTCTTTTGCTTTTCTCATAATTTTAAATGAAAACAATGAGTTGCTAGAAGTGTCTGATGAGATAACGAAATATAGAGAACTGGGAAAAACAAAACATACTGCACCGACCCCAAATGACTTGGAATAAAGGCAAGTGAATGATGATGATGATGATGAGTTACTATTGCTAAGCACCAGTCTGCGCCAGTCTGATTAAAAAAAAAATTGTTCATGTGCGAGTCGGCTTCGCGCATGAAGGGTACCATCGTGAAAGGGAAGGGATAAAAATAATATTTTTCATCCCCCCATCTCGGAAAGAGTATTTTTGCTCTTCGATATCCGAGTGCAAAAGCCGTTTTTATCGTCTTGAGGGTAAAGTAAATTTGAATTTAGAACATCGTGTGCACTAAGCATGACATGTGAATTCAAAACATCATTAAACCTATTTACTTCTACCTCTATGGTGCCGAATTTAGCATGTACATTTTATTTTTATTTGTTAAGAACTCGACTCCGACCTTCTTGGTGTACTTTTTTTAATATGTTTTGCGCGCGCCATTTTCTTTTCACGTCATATTGTTAACACCTTAGGTTAAAAACAAGGAATCCAACTTGAAAACAAGTGAAATACCTAAAATGACCACTCATTATCTAGCGACAAGGAAGTTTATTTGACGCCAACAGAATTAACTGAATTTGTTAAGAATGCGCAATTTTTTTTTGCGTTTATTCATTTCCTCGCTGAGGTGGGATGAAAAGTTACGTGTTGCACTCGAGTGCAAAGATTTTTCACCTCGTGCTCTTTTGATTCCCTCGCTGACGCTCAAGATTCTAAGTTTTGAATCACTCGCTGCGCTCGTGACTCAAGTTTAGAATGTTTCGCTTGCTCGGTCATCAAAATTGAGAACACGGTTAAAAAACAACAAGGGGAGGAGCAGGGTGAGGGGGGTGAGGGGAGGGGGGGGGAGGTTAAGTAATAGAGTCCCGTTGGTTTCCACGGATACGGAACCCAAATAAGCAGTGATAGCGGTGGTGTGTTCAGTCACGTCTAATAATATGTAAACACTTAGGAATTTTTAAATTGTGTTTCTCTTAATGTACTGATTAAAATTTAATGTTATTACGTACATAGTATTCTGGAACTCATATTTTTATGAAAAAAGATCCAATTTCCTAGTTACAATCGTTATTTCTCGCGAAAATAGCTATAATACGAGTATTAAGGAAAGTGTATACATATTATTAGACGTGACTGTTCGTCGGGCTTGCAAGTTCAAACCATTTCTTGCACATCCTGCACTTTCCAGAATTTAAACAAATCTAGAGAAAGAGCTATGAAGTGGCTGTGAAGGATGTAAAAATCTCTTAAGGCGTAGACACATGACTTTTAGTAATTTTAAATTGATCATCACGTCTTAACTTCTTGTCTAATTTCTTTAAAAAAAACATATGTTATACTAGACCATTTCTTTCATAATTTGATATGTGAAAATGTGAAGAAATATTTTTATAACTTAGTGTAATTAATTTGTGAAGTAATGTCTAACGCGGCAAAAAAACGATCATCACGCAAAAACTATCGGGCGTATTTGCATGAAACTTAGATCATCTCAAAGACAATTTAATGCCCTTTATAATAGTATACGGCTTTTATCCGTATTGTGTTTGATAAATCAAGGTGGATTGTTTTTTCGAATACTCTTGGTGCGGGGCTCCTCGGGGCAACGGGCGGCAGTGTATCGCTGACTACTCTCACGCATGGGTAGCATGGGTATACGCTATTGCTAAACTTCTCCCACTCGCTCAAGGTCGTTGGCGTGAGGTAGTATGTATGTATGTTTGTCCGCGATTATCTCGCGTTTGGATGAACCGATTTAGATGCGGTTTTCAGAAAAATGTTTGTTACATTCTAGGGAAGGTTTAAGTATATAAAACTACTGGATATCACGTGACGTTGCCGCATAGATCCCGTTTTGCTTTCTTGGATAGTAGATTTTGAAAGACGATTGTATGTTTGTCCGCGATTATTGGAAAAATACTTTCTTGAAGTGGTCCCATTTCAATTTGGTGAAAACCTGATGAAGAACTTCGGAGATAGGCACCGGAACTCCTCAATAAATGATAGCAAATGGACTGGGATTGCTGAAATCTATTGTCTGTCTATTGTTTACACCAGTTCATAACATAACATCACGCCGCCGCGCTGGTACACTGTGAAGAGGTAAGCACAAGTGAACCACTAAAAAGTGAAAAATAAAAACTTGTTTGCAAAAAAATCAAAAAAAAAAAAAAAAAAAAATTCAGACGAATTGAGAACCTCCTCTTTTTAGAAGTCGGTTGAAAAAACTTTTTTGCAAAAGAATTAATAGAACCGACTTCAAAAAAGTGAAAAATAACTTTAGCATCAGAAGTCGGTGACAAAAAAACTTAATAAATCAATCAAACAATGGTCACCGACTTCTGAAGCTAAAGTTATTTTTCACTTTTTTGAAGTCGGTTCTATTAATTCTTTTGCAAAAAAGTTTTTTCAACCGACTTCTAAAAAGAGGAGGTTCTCAATTCGTCTGAATTTTTTTTTTTTTTTTTTTTGTGTTTGTTACCTCAGAACTTTCGACTGGGTAAACCGATTTTGATGATTCTTTTTTTATTTGAAAGCTGGTGCTTCCCGTTGGGTCCCATTTTAATTTGTTGAAGATCTGATGCTGATCTTCGGAGATATACAATGGAACTCTTCAAAAATAGACGGCAAATCTGCAGTGATTGCTGCATCCGCTTGTAGGTTCATTGTTTATACTACATCATGACGTAACATCACGCCTGTATGCTCTGAGGGGGTACGCAGATGTGTACAATGTACCCAGATTTCAAAAATGTTTGTTACCTCAGAACTTTCGACTGGGTGAACCGATTTTGATTATTCTTCTTTTATTTGAAAGCTGGTGTTTTCCGTGTGGTTCCATGTCAATTTGGTTAAGATCTTACGCTGATCTTCGGAGATATAAATGGAACTCTTCAAAAATACACGGCAAAGCTGCAGTAATTGCTGCAATCGCTTGGTTGATTATTGTTTATACAACATCATGACGTAACATCACACCTGTATGCTCTGAGGGAGTACGCAGAAGTATACAATACACCCAGATTTCGACAGTTAGACGTGTAAAGTTCCATTCAATGGGATCCCGGAGAAATAGAGGTAACTCCTTAACTTTATAGGCACACCAGAAGCGGTTTGGGTAGTTTTAGGCAGAGTACTTTCTCGGAGTGATCCCATTTCGATTTGATAAAGATCTGGTGACTTCGGAAGATAGGCAACTGAACTCCTTAATAAATGATAGCAAATGTACTGGGATCGCTGAAGACTCACGTCTGTCTATTGTTTAAGTTCATAACAAAAAATCACACCGATACGCTGTGAAGGGGTAAGCACATGGGAACCACTAAAAAGTGAAAAATAAAAACTTTTTTGCAAAAAATATAACCGACTTCACACAAAAAAGTGAAAAATAACTTTAGCTTCAGAAGTCGGTGACAAAAAAACTAAATCAATCAAACAAAGGTCACCGACTTCTGAAGCTAAAGTTATTTTTCACTTTTTTGTGTGAAGTCGGTTATATTTTTTGCAAAAAAGTTTTTTTTATAAAACATATGACATCCGGGTATTTATCGCGAATTTACCTTTAATTTTATCCCGACGTTTCGACCGGATTGCACCAGCCGTGGTCGCGGGGAGACTGAAGTATTGGAGGTACCGCGACAGCAAAGTGAAGGTGTTTTTTCAACTACCCTCACTCATCTTCATAAATGTTAATTAGGGCCGGTTCACACTAGGACAGCACACTACACTAACAGTGTCCGTATATTGAGGCGATTTCACTTGACGAGTACACTTAGTGATCACTGGATTCCACGCTGAAGAGAGTTTGAAGCCGTCTTCGCGATTGAAATTAGGGTACTTCTTGATCTCAATCGCTTCCCGAACCATTCTCTTATAATAGTGCTTCTCATGGGCAAGGATTTTTGGGTTGTGTAACTCCATCCAGTGGTTGGGTCCTGAGTCCCAAAAATCCTTGCCCATGAGAAGCACTATTATAAGAGAATGGTTCGGGAAGCGATTGAGATCAAGAAGTACCCTAATTTCAATCGCGAAGACGGCTTCAAACTCTCTTCAGCGTGGAATCCAGTGATCACTAAGTGTACTCGTCAAGTGAAATCGCCTCAATATACGGACACTGTTAGTGTAGTGTGCTGTCCTAGTGTGAACCGGCCCTAATTAACATTTATGAAGATGAGTGAGGGTAGTTGAAAAAACACCTTCACTTTGCTGTCGCGGTACCTCCAATACTTCAGTCTCCCCGCGACCACGGCTGGTGCAATCCGGTCGAAACGTCGGGATAAAATTAAAGGTAAATTCGCGATAAATACCCGGATGTCATATGTTTTATAATGTGTTCTGATCGTGAAAGTTTAAAAAAGTTTTTTTTAATGTAAGATTTTTACCTCCTCGACTCCCGTACTATTTAACCTATCCATCAGCACACTGTTTTGAGTGACTTTGAGTTCTACCACAAAACATGATTTTTTCACCCCAAAACAAAAAAGTCGTTTCCCAGTAATATTTTTTGCCCAAAGTTACTTTGTTTGATGTACAGAATGGTTGGTTGACGGCTTTGCGATGAGTCTGTTTACACCCTGTATAATACTAGTCGGGTAGGTAATACGAGTCCATCGACAAGAAGATTCCGCTTCGGACCAACCACACTACAATCTTATCTATTCCAACCACACAGCATCTAAATTCCCTTAATAACAGAAACATATTCTACCCACAAGCTCTCCAAATCTCAACGCATCGTGCTTAGAACAATAAAGCGCTGATAAAATTCAGATTACGTCTAAAACACAGATTGTCGCTGCAGCGCTGTTTTGGCATCGTGACAAGACCGCATGCGCGTGGACTGTGGGCTCATTTGCACTTGTACTACAAACCATGATAAAGCCACTATAGTTTGATTTAATGGACTATGTGTGTCCTTTTCCCACCTTTGGAGGAATTTAGGGGTAGAGAAGAGACAAATGTTAATGATATCTTTGAGAATGTACTAGGTAGGTAGGTACCTATGATGTTCCAGGTTTTATGAATAGTTAGGGGCCGTCCATAAATTACGTCCCACTTAAAGGGGGAGGGAGGGGGTTGATGAAGTGTGACAAGGGGGTGGCAGAGGTCCATCAGAGGAAATTTCGCGACGTCACATTTCAAAATCTTTATAATCTTAGGTCCGTGTTCACCTAAAAGATGACGGTCTGATTATCTAAAAACAGCTGTTTAAAACACATTTTTGTATGGGAACATGTCAGCTGTTTTTAGATAATCAGATCGTAATCTTTTTGGTGAACATGGACCTTAGTGTGGGAACACGAACTTTCATCTATTAACGAAAATCTGAATCTTCAATAAATAGTAGATTGTTACAAGAGGGTCGAAAGGAATCAATTTCCATACGAGGTATTTAGCCGCCCGAGTGCAGCGAGGGCGGCTATAGTCCGAGTAGGAATTGATGTCTTTCACCCGAGGTAAGCATACTACTTTTCATTTCGAATATAAGGAAAGTAAAAATTGCAGTTTTATTTACTTATCGGCTCGCCACTAAATAAAGTAATTGTATGTATTTTTTGAATTTCTGGCAAAAGATTTTCGATAACTGTATTTGCCTCGTCTTAAACAGAATCTGGGGTCAGCATTTCAGAATTACTTGAACTCATTTTAATAAGATATTGGAAAAAAAACCGAGGTTTCGATACAGCTTGCAGAGTTAGTATCCCGCCAAATTATATATTCTATTTAAATTTTAAACTATGGAACACACTTTAATGGTAGTTGGTGGGACTGGTCGCAGATAGCGATTCCATTGCAATTTCCTGCTCTTTAGCTGTCGCGTCTTTTAAGGTTTTTATAGATTTATTAAAGGCAGTCTGCTTGTCAGCGGGATGCCTACTGCAGTGCCAAACCCTTCGAAGTCTTCTCTTTTCTAGTATAACATTTTTAATTTCAGTCGATACCGCGCTTTGTCTAGGAGAATGTTTTGGCCTTCAGGGGTGCACCTCCGGCAAGCACCCTGAATTGCAGTCGTGAAGATCTTTACAGCTTCATCAACGTCGGCCTCAGTCTTCAGGGCTATTTGCAGTTGTAATTCTTGTGTCACAATATCAAGAAATGACTCCCAGTCGGTTCGTTTATTATAGATTGGGTCTTTTCTCTCTGTTCAGAATCATTGTGCTAACCGTCAAGATTACTGGGATGTGATTAGAGGAGCCATCCAAACACGAGTCAATCCCTAAGAACATCCGCGACATCCCCTTAGTGATAAAGAAATCCAAGACATCTGGTAGCCTATTTGGATCCGTAGGCCAGTGTGTCGGTTCCGGAGTGGAGAAAGTAGCAAGAAGTTGTTTATCAATACTCTTTTTCAATTCTCTTCCTCGAGTGGTCACCAACCTAGAACCCCAGTGAAGATGCTTTGAATTCCAATCTCCTCCAGCTATGAAGCGGCTGCCAAGACTATTAAAGTAATCAGTGAATTGTTCATTGGTTATCCTATGCTTAGGAGGGCAGTATACGGCTGACACATTAAAACCACCATTTCTATCAGAGACAGCAACAGTTGTGGCCTGAATATGGTCTGTGCTGAATTTTGGCAGCTGATGATGCTCTATAGTTGTTTTTATAATAATTGCAGTACCTCCATGAGCCGTTCCATCAGGGTGATTGTGGAATAGATATTGAATCCTCTTATTCTTACCAAGCTGTTATTAACAAAATGAGTTTCAGCTATTAGTAGTATGTCTAGTTGATGCATATGAAGTAGGGTTTCTACTTCATGTGTGTTGGGAGCAAGTCCATTAATGTTCCAAGTGGCTATCTTTAGGGTTTCCATTTAGCCCAACTTAGCGATTAATGACGTTATAAGTTGAAGTAATGTACTCATTTGTTGTAGGACAAGATCAATTTTTTCCGACTGTTTAGAGAATATCTGCTCGATTAATTTAAGGGAGTTGGGTTGTAGTCGTTGTAGATCCACGTTTGGTTGTGCTGATTGAGAGTCAAGGCCATGTTTGCTAGCTTGTGAGTAGGATTTTTTCGTGGCATTTTCAGGTTGGGGGGCTAGTGCTGTATTTCCTTCAGCAATATGCGGCGCTTGATTTGTTGATTTAAGGGATCTTAACGGTAATCGTTTTGCAGTTTTCCGAGCAAGTATCTCCTTATACACTTCACATCCTTTATAGTTAGCCGGATGTGACCCCAAGCACAGGGCACAAGTCGCAGGCGTATTACGATCCACTTTCGGGCATTCTGAAGTTTTGTGAGCTTCGGCGCATTTGACACAACGGTATGGTTTCATACAATAGTTTTTGGTGTGTCCATATTGTTGGCATCTTTGGCATTGCACAACTGTATTTCTTTTTCGTGGATCTTTAATGTTGACTATTTGGTGGTAAATCACCTTGATATCCTTCACTGCTTTGTTGTTGGGCCTTGGTGAGACGTTCACAAAGCATGTAGATGTGGGTTTTTTGTCCGGTCCATACCTGGCATTTATTATTTCACCATCTATAGTATTACCCGTTTCCTCTATGGCTTCTTTTATAGAGCTAAGCGGGGTTGTGTGGTGCAAGTTCCTAATGACTATTCTATAGGGCCTTTTGTCCGTTCGATTAAAAGTGTGCCCAATCAGTCCCTTTTCACGAATACTCGATATCACATTTTTATAAATTTCAATATTAGCAGTACAGATTTTGAGTTGATTCTTGTTGATATTTTTGTATGTAAATTGACTTTATCTGCAGATATTTCAATAAGTTCTGTCAGCTTGTTTAAGTCCTCTATGCCGTAAAAGATAATGGGTGGAGGTTTATTTGCCTTTTTTATTTGTAGTGGTTGCTCTGCTTCTTCAGTTAAGTCAACTGTCAATCCACTGAATCGGTTTGTTATTTCTATCTGGCGAAGGAGATCTTGATTCTGACACCTTTTTTCTCTTCGGATTTCTTATTGAGATTCGATTCTTCGGATTGCCAAGAGGGAGGGTTGCGGACGTTTGGCTCTGAGGATTTACTTTGTCTGAGGATTCAATTTCCATGGCATTTAAGTTTGTTCTAGGTGTAGAATCATTTGGTAGGCTTGTCATTGAAGCACTCCTTGGTCTTCTGACGAATAGGCTTGGATGGAAGGCCTGCTGAACGAATTTTTTAGTTTGTTTTTCAAATGTTGGCGAAATTATGCCCCCCCCCCCCCCCAGATACGATGGGGCAGCCTGAGTTGGACTCAGAGAGGGATTCTCCGGTTGTTAGGCCGGTACCCTCCTGGGTTAGATTAGTTTATAACTCCGCTTCCATGTTTATTTCACCTTCTTCTGCAACTCGGAACGGAACCCTTCTTGCGCGAGTCCGACTCGCACTTGGCCGGGCTTTTTTATACACGCCTTTAATCCCCATTTATTAAATAGGTTTAGTTGGAGAAACAAAAGATCCTGGTATTTTGGGCAGTCGGTTGCCCAAGATGATGAAGAAAATAAAAATCTCGAATAATAACAATTTTGACGTTTATTTGAATCTAATCCAATAACAGCACAATACATTAAACTAGTTCATTTTTTGGAGAAATAAATAGATTTTAAGGTCTAGGTTTAAAGCTTGGTCTTATGCTAGAGATTTGTTCGCGGGTACACCCAGCCGCAGACGGTCCCGAAGTCTTAGAAGTCGTTTGTACATGAACAGTTTGTTCATCGGGAAACTGACTTTGACGTTTTTTTCCTGTGAACAAATTATTTATTAATAAAACTTTAGTACTTATGCACATAATGTCATCATTCTCTTGCCCTTATCCCAATTTATTTGTGGTCGGCGCAGCATGTCTTCTTCTTCCATACTCCTCTATTTTTCGCAGACACTTCTTTTCTTACCATATCCTTCTTAACACAGTCCATCCATCGTTTCTTTGGTCTTCCTCTACTCAAATATCCATCCACATTCATACTCAACGACGACTCCTATAAGGCTTATAATAATTATAACACAACATTGTTGTGTACCTAATAAGTACACCCACATTTGTGCTTAAATAAATATAAATATCGCTGGAAATTAACACACAGCGCCATCTAGTGCCACACTAAGCAAGGCTTGTGTCGTGGACACCAGATAGTTGATATACTACATAATATACTTTTTTGTTTGTAAATACATCTTTATTATACATGGAAGCATCCATGACTCGGAAACAAATGTCCATGCTCATCACACAAACATTTTCTCCTACCGGACGCCATTCGGGTTGTCAAATCCTATGCAATAGGGCGAACCTATTGCCATCAACCGGGCACAGATCCTCTGTCGCTGCTACTGATAAATTCCTGATGGAAAAATCCAATAACACTTTGGCCAACCTAGAAATCGAATCCAAGACCTCATACATAAAATAATTTGTAAGTTAAAAATATCAACATTTTTTACTTACAAAATAGGCTTGTGTCCTAAAAAAATCTAATTAGTCCGTAAGTTAGATTATAAAAAAATATTTGACCCGTATTTTTTCTTTTGTTACATAAACCAAAATTGACGAAGATACGACGCTTTTAAAATTCGCAATACGTCACGCCGTGCTATAGTTTTTAGTGCGTTGTGACGTCACGAGCCCCCACTCCCGAGTTTTGATGCGTTTTATTTTTGTCAGTACTCGGTGATTTACAAAAACAAAAAATACGTGTCCATAATTTTCCAATACTCTAACTGACGGAATAATTAGTTTTGCAATTTATTGATGGTGGAAACTAGCCTATTGAATCATAGAATAAATAGTTCTTAGAAATAAAAAGTTTAACTTACGAGAGGAAAGAAATCAATCTCCACCAGCATAATCTCAAAGAATGTTGCCACTATAATGACTGGACCAGACTTCCGTTCACACACATCCATGTTTACAGCATATTTTTCATCTGGCAACTGGGCTATGACTTCAAATATAGGCTTATTAGCCCGTTTCTGGCATGACAGACGATACAGTAATATCTCACCCGCTCTTGTACCAATCAGAACAAAGTCCCCATAGAAAAATAAGGCAGTGATTGGTGGAAATTCTAAATACAAATGCTGATATTTGTCAGTCTCAATTTTGAATAGATTTCTGGAATAACAGACAAAGTTTTTGTCATCAATTGCACAAATATGTTTGATTTGTTTAATCCATTCTGGCGGACACCTTATTGATTTCACACATACAGTTCTATCTTTATCTATGGTCACAATTTTACCGCAATCAGTGAAGATACAGAATTTTCCTTTATAATACTGAATTTCTTTGATATCATAGTCGCAGTGAAGTATCAACTTTGATTCTAGATTCTTCTCAGTAAGGTCACAGATAAAAACATCTCTGTTGTTAAAGAAATATAGTTCTTTTTCATGTAGAACAAAGTTATCTCCTCTGAAAAATGCTTCAGACATATAAGCCTGATCTTCAACTGTTTTTTGGAGAACTATCCCACATTTTAAAAGTAAGACAGTTGCAAGATCATTACTTTCAATTTTGTAGCAGTTTTTCTCTGGTACTGCTACAGGTATATTTTTCTGTGTATTTGCGTCATACAACACTACGCCTTTTCCATCTTTTAACGGCATGACCCCATAGTTGATGGGTAAAGCATGATTTTTGTCATGTGAAGTGAATTTATAGAAATCACGAGGTTCAGACATAAATTGTGTAACTTTTGGCCACATTGACAGGTTTCTATAGATATAGTACCACTTACAGTCCTTGCCAGACTTCTTTTTGGCTATTGAGGAGGAGTATTCGAACTCTTTGAGGCATAATTTCTCCCAAATGTAGTCATTTTCGTCTATGGCTTCCAACCATTTTTTGCACACCCTACGGCATTTTCCAACAGTAATACCATCGGTTCTGATCAATATTTCTATAAAAGTCTCTAATGGTAAGCAGTCTATATCCATTATTGTTTGAATTTTCGCTGAATGTTGCTAAAAAGACCGGGATTTTATTATAGGTTTCGTTTCTCACATATTTTCCGCGTACGACTAAAATTGATTAAATATACACATTAGTATTTATTACGGTGTTTTTTTTATGTACGTTTGATGTATTTATGACCTATTTTTCTCAAAATAACTTACCGTGTTTACAATTTAATCTCGTATCAACAGACTGATAAACTCGTGATTTTGACGTTTTGTTTTGCAATGTTGGTGTCTCTGACAGTTGCCTTTGTGCGTTCAGAAATGCCAAAGAACTAGGTTTTTCAAAGGAATATTGTCACAATATTATAGTCAGGTTAATACTGCTATTAGTGTGGTTGTGTTCTTTTACTGATACTGTTAGCCTGCGTCATTCCACTACTGGGTGAAGTCCTCTCCCATGACTTCCAGTACTTTCGATCCAAGGCGAGGATCCCCCAACAGATGGGGGTTTATGGACGGGATATTTGTGTGTACTATGGTATAAGATTTTTTTTTTATGTAATAAAAAAATAATTATTTTATTTTACAAAGTACATTGTAATTGCCAAACGTAGACAATGACTAAAGAGAAAGTTCAGTTATACCAACTGATATAAAACTAATAAGGCGCGAAATACGAAAAAGGTATCCATTGCATAGAGTAAAACAAGTTTCTATAGAAATCTGCTGGTGCTGTGTATTGTTACATCGGCTGTTTGTGGATATTGATCGAGTCTGGAATGTTTTCACTATTGAGCTGTAAACAGGGTTCGAGAATTTGTGGAACTTTCTCGAAGGATCGGCCGGTATTTATAAATAGCTGAGCTGGTGGGTACCAACCAGCAAGCAAGCTTCATACCCTGGCCCACCACCGCAAAGTTGCAGGGCATCTTTCCTTCTTCCTTCGAGAGTCCAGACGTACTGCAGGTTATCACCCATACCTTACCGATGTTCCACACATTCGCACGAAGCGCTTTGCTGCATCTTTTATAATGCACAGAGCCAAGAAGTAGAATTCCCTGCCTGCGTCTATATTTTTCAATTGAACTATTCTGAAGTCAAGCCAGTTTTTGCACATAACAATAGGCGCGCGGCTTCTTCTTAATTCTTCTAGGAAAATCAATACTAATAATAATTATAAAACAGAAGAGTTTGTTTGTTTGTTTGGTTGAACGCTCTAATCTCAGGAACTACTGGTTCAAATTGATTTTTTTTTTTGTTTGTTTAGGATAGTCCATTTATCGAGGAAGGCTTTAGGCTATATAACATCACGCTACGACCATTAGGAGCGGAGCAGGAATGAAAAATGTTGCAAAAACGGGTTTTTTTTTCCTTTCATTTTTCTCTCTTACGTGACGCAGACGAAGTTGCGTGGGTCAGCTAGTAATAAATAAAGAGGAAATATTTGTACGTTTGTATTTTTGTATGTAACGAATTACAAAAAGTGCTGGGCCGATTAAAAAAAAAATCAGCAATTTATCCATTATCAGCGAGGTACATAGTATATATTTTATCCCCGTACTCCCACGGGAACGGGAACTACTCTTAACAAAAGATGAAGTCTTCTAGCCTCGTGCAAGTTATTTTACGTAGGTACACGTACGTACATAGGAAATCAGTTGACAAAACACACAAAAAAATCCCAAAAAATGCAATGTTTTATTACACCATAAACACACATTGAAAATTCACATATCATAAACCATGTCACATTTATAAGTAGATTGAGAAAAACATAGCGTTAGACCTAAACCTCTGGACCAGCGGAATCTATCAATGAGTTACACATATTCCGTTCAACTCTGACGGTAAATGATAGCACTCGCATGCGTCATCCCATCCTCCCCCCTCACCTATCCAAGGACCACAGCATGCGTCATGCCCTTGACCGAAAACCGGTATCCCTGTACCGATTTGTAATACCGAGTTTTTTAAAGTATAATCAAGACGAGAATTAACAAGCTAAGCCCCGAATACTGAAACGTCACTCAAAGTTTAAGGGCTGATGCTTAACATTTGAGCAGCTCCTAAACTTTTTTCGTATGGCCAAACGTCACTTTTGAGTACATCTGGTAAATAATATAAGTGCTACTTAAATTTTGAGTCACGTTTCAGTATTCTCATGTTTTCAACCGATTTCCGAAAAGAGGAGGTTCTCAATTCGACTGTAGGTACTTATATTGTTTTTCACGTTGACTAAAAAATTAACAGTTGACTAATAGCTGCGTTTCAGAAGCCGGAGTCAAAAAAAGGTTCTACAGAGTCCGCTAATTTAGAGGTTTAAACTTCTTTGTATGTATACTTCTTACCTGATTTTATACGTTAGAAAATGAGTATATTTCATTATTAATATAAAATTTTCATCTCAGTAAAAGTTTGGTAGTTATTCTAGTCAGTATTTTCAAGAATAGCACATCAATTATTTATTTAAGTACATTATTCTTTGTGTTCTGTTTTGTTCATATTATCGTTACATAATGGTGCCGATTCTGTTGTGCACAAACTAAACTTAATTTAGGCTATTACTATCTTTTTCTCACCAATAAAACGAGAAAGAGACGGACGTAATTTAGAGCTGTCAAATTTAATTCGAACTAATATTTCCACACTAATGAAGGGTGCACGTAAAAACATGTCGACTAATAACACGGTGAAGCGCAAGGCATAAACTAGTTTGACATTTCTAACTTAGTGCATAGCTATAGCCGTCCTTTTCTCGCCTTGCCTTTTAGTAAAAGATAGCAATAGTCTAAATTAAGTTTAGTTTGTGCACAACAGAATCGACACCATTTTCATGATTACCGAAATAACTTATGGAATAATTTTACAGGTACAACAAATAAAAAGTCCACTATTAATAAGTACCAAAATAACTATACCTAATACAAAATGTCCAAATAGTAAGTCTTTTTTTAATATTATAATAATTAGATTTCGTCACAGTATTCAAAATACAGTAAAGCAATAATGGTCATAAAAAAGGAACACAATAATCAAAATTTATAGATTATAATCATGATCATCGAGTTAATAACTTCGAGATACAAAATAAATAATTAAATGAACATACATTAAAAAAAAAACAACATTAGCACTTAAAAATAGGTAAAAATTTTGTGATTTTGATCAGGGGAATATGCAAGGTGTCCTAATAGTAATTTCAATAGATCGTGGCATTGCCAATTTAGACGTTAGTAGCATACCAAGTGTCGTCATCTGACACGTCAAACAAACTAAATTGGCCAATGTTACCTAGTACAATATTGCAATGTGGAATTCAGATATAGGCAAACACTCTGAGTAAAATACTTTTTGAAGGGTCATATGACACTAAACAAGTGTCATTGCCACTAGTAAGTGCCAGCCACCACCCTAGTGGCACGCTCGAAGGGGGCAGATGGGAATAAAGGCGATTTGAAAAAAGCAACCTGTATACATATTCCCTGTTACATAATAACACCACTACCCAAACACAATAAATATTTAAAAAAACCTTAAATTACAATGCATTAGGAATGCTTACACAATAACATGGCGTTGAGAATCATCAACGCTCTTAGGGCTCAAAAATAACTCTTTGGCTTCAATGATTTTTGGCCGAACCAACAGTTTAAAATTAAATGCTTCTATTACCAACGTAGTTAGTCGATACTGGATACAGCTAACAATAAAGATCTTCACAAAATTTAAGTTTTTGTTTTTTAAACTGTTAAACGACCAAATATCAGTTCGGTCTACAATAAAATGGCAGTAAATCCAGAGTAGAATAAATGTCTTTTTTGGTAAATTATTTCGAAATTGGCCAGGCGTATGACTTTTAGTTAAATTGTTTATCACGAGTATTTGTTATACAGGTTGACGCCGAAAACGCTGACAAAATTATAAATAGTGCCCTGTGACTAAACTACTGGATTTTTTCCCAACTATGTTGGGGTTGACTTCCAGTGCAACTGAATGCTGAATATTAGTATTTTACACGGAGCGACTGCCTATCTGACCTTCGCAATTCAGTTAGTACTAGGTAATACGATTCCCCGTGGTAAGACTGTCCGACTTTTTGGGCCACTGACTGCCTGTAACGACTGTCAAAGATTTACAAATGACGTCATGAGAACAGTAAACCGTCATGAGGTATAATTTTTTTATTTCTCAGTTTAGTTTCTTTTATTTCGCAGTTTAATTTACTGTCGCATTTATGGCGCTACCTGTATAACTCTTATGTCAAATGTATAAGGTTTAAATTGCAATTAATGCGCCAATTTACTTTACCAGTAAGGACACTTATTAAAAAATGGAATTAATTTATGTAAGGAATGACGTACTAAAATAATAAATAGGATTGATATGAATAGCATGCTTTCACTACATTTAACTTAAAACTACATCTAGTCTTATTGAGGTCATAATTACCTACCAATATCAATATAGTAGAAATATATAGGTACTTATATTTATAGGTACTTATACTTACATGATTTGATTAAAATATTACAAGATTATTACAGTCATTTCGATTGGCAAAATGAGCAATATTTAAATAGTGATTAAATATGTATTCAAATAAATAATTATATCATAAAATGCAGTTAAATATTGTGATAATTAATTGATTATATTATTAAGACTATCCACTCACTTCGAGACATTGTTTTAAATGCTTTAAATTAAAATCTCTGGACTTAATATAATTAATGTCGAGTTTTTCGAGACAAATTGATTACTTCGTTAGTTATTTATTTAAAATACTACTCGATCCCTTTGAGACACTTGTATAATAGCTACAATTAAATAATCCTGATAATTTCACGCGGAAGTGTTCTTATCTACTTAAAATAAATCACCACATAGGAATAATCATAAATACTGGGTGGTCAAAATAGTGAAGTCAAAAACACATAATATATTCTATATACTCACAGTCTCATTCTTATCCATTAGCACCAACGGTGTTACCTTTGGTGCTAATGAATAAGAATAAGAATGAAAACTCGAAAACTCCTCAACCAACTTATTTGTAAGTACTAAAATAAATGTACCAAGTTTGACATATTGATGCATTTTTTCTTGACAAGTCGCGCCACCTAGATCTGCACACTTAGGCCGCCTTCCCACTGGCGTTTTACAAGCGACGGCGTTTCTCCAACGTCGTAAAATATAGTCGCACAGCGAAAACGCTGCTCAGCCACGACGTTGACGTCGCGAATCTCTAGTGGCATAAAACGCCAGTGGGAAGGCGGCCTTAAAGTGGTGATACTGGACACGGGGTATTTTCAACTTTTTTTATGACTTCACTATTTTCACATTGCGTGCCCTTAAACTATTGTACAGCCAAAAAAATAAATAAAATAAAATTCCAAAAATGTTGATATGTTTTGAAAAGCAAAATAGTAGAAATCAAGTTTCTGTTGTATTTCTACTTCTCCTATCTATAACACAATTAATTTGTTCGTCAATTGACCCATTCCTGTATGATAATGTTAATTTTCTAAAACCCGTTTCTGTTATTTTTATTTTTTTAAACAAGTTACTAATATTTAATCGAGAGGAAGGTATTACTTAATTTACATTCAGAAATTGACAGTATAAGTTGTTTTAATTTTACATTTTTCGATGTAAAAAGAGCAATAAAAGGTATACAATTCCGCAACTGCAAACGGCACCGGCAAACCGCTACGGCAGACCGCAGCGACACAGACCTTTTTTACGTAACTCTATTAAAATGCTTCCGTAACTGACGGCTTTGCAGATTTAGTTTGCGGTTTTAGAACTAGACGCCAGCAAACAAGGTACTAAATCTGTAAAATTAAGTACTTTAATCGATTTTCAACTTTAATGCTAAATTAATTAGGATCAAGGTTGATTGGGATTGAGTTTCGGGTACCTTGATGTGCTGACGTTTAAGGGTAAAATCACACGTGCGTGCACGGATCAGCGTTTTCGAGTATCTCTATCTCATTCTGTCACATATAAGTAGGCGTCATTTAGTGGAGCGAGAAGTCCGATCGCAAGCATACAGATTCATTCGCATCGGAAGCATTTTAACGTGCGATTGAACCTCTCAATTATGTGAGTTTATAGTTACAGAAAGCGAAAAATATACAAGAAAATGATGATCCTAAAATGAATATTTCACTTATTTAAACCATCCACTAAAAGCAAAAAAAAACATCAAAAAAAAGATCAGATATGTAACACAAATTAACATTAAACATAGTAGGTACATAAAAGCGCTAAGGTTTCTTGCTCTATATACTAAACAGCGAATCGAAAACTTATTCTAGAACGAATAGAGCCTGTTTTCGCTTATCACCTTTTTTTGAGCAACTTTGAAACGACTAGCATTGTAAAGCTGCCTAATAGAAAAAGAGTTGCCGGTATCGAAGCCAGGAGCTTGTATCTTTCCTCTGTAACAGAAAAAGATTAGAATTTATGAGTAAAAATCTTTTTTTTTAAAGAAAATAAATCAATCGACACACAAAATTCCCGATGTATATGAGGCCCAACTCAAATAATGTATTGTGAAGATGCGAAATTTTGTGATCCCAAAACAAACAATATAAACTTTTATAGAACTGCGCATAAAATTAGTAAGTTTACTCAATGAATTAGTGAATTGAAGGAACATAATAATTAAATTCAAAATACTTATCGTTTGAAATCACAAAATTCCGTAAAATCAGGACCGCAACACGTTGAAATTGTAGCACTTTTACACTTACAATGTTATATTTAATTATGTATTAAGTCAGAAAAACATACAATTGTTTAGCAAATTGACGTCAAAATCACAAGTATCACAACTGTTGTTTTTCTCAGTTTTATGTAATGGCAAATTATCGTAGTATGTCAATTTGATGAACAAATAACTTCTCTATCAGCATTTGTAGGTAATGTGACTTATGCATATAAGGTTTAAATTACAATGCGTTCGTGAAATGCACCAATTATACTAAAATAGTGGCTACAAGTTAAGATGTCAATAACGAACATTGCTCTTTCCCTAATATATCTTCGTACGAACCAAAACAATGAACCATGTTTCGTTTTTCATTAGAAAATATTGTTAAAGATCATGATAGATGACGACACAAGACTTGTATTTTGTATTGTACAACGGGCTGGTGTCTGCAACTCCACGTCAAAGCGCGTATTTTGTGTATGGGCTATAATCCACAACGCGAGCCCAGTGCGGGTTGGTAGATGTCACATGTCTTCGAATTTTTGGTTCTAGGACATGCCGGTTTCCTCACGATGTTTTCCTTCGCCGTTTTTGAGAGCAGTGGTGGTGAAATAAATAACTAATATAATTGAAAAATTAAGGAGATGAAGTAATGGGTACCGTAGATTATTGGCCCAAATTAATATGGTCTAATAGTTAGGCGGGTTCCATAACTACGATCGCGCGTCCGCAGTTATGTAAACCGCCTAGCTGTATTATTTCCATAATGTTTATGACACCTAGAGGTGTTTTTGTGTGTAAATTTTGTGTACCTTTAATGTACTCATAATTTATTCTATGTAATAGAATTAGCATTGCCATTCAACGTGGCAATGCTGCCAGTCTTCTGGGCACGTTTCCCGATGACAGCGATGCGGAGGAGTACTTTGACGCCTAAGTGTCCTATTGACATTGTTGTATATATAATTATATTGATACTAGTTTTACGTTTAGTTTTATTTTTGTAATTATATATAGTTTTAGATGTAGTATGTAAATATTGTACATATTAATAATTAATAAAAAGAAAGAAAATAAAATATTATTAGGATTTATTGATGAATTACGTAAAGCAATTCCACATTTACGTCTTAATTTTTATCTACAAGACATGCAAATTCTTATCTTTAGATGAAGATTTATCTCGTTTATTGGGGTTTAAAAACACATTTTTCTTAGTTTAGTTTTGACAGTTTTGAATGAACAGTCGAAGAGACTACATGTCTCTTTTGAAGCCTAGTCTTACGTATTTTTATAAGTAAAATAATTTACGGATTAAATAAAAATGCAAGGTTTTCATGACCAAAAGAATTTAAAAAAAAAACATGCGATGAAGTTAGAGGTATTTTTTCATGTGACATGCAAAAAGTAGTCGTGCATGGAGTATCCAAAAGTAAATTAAAAGACCCAAAAAGGATAAATAAATATTTTTATTCAATATTCAAGTTAATACCAGTCTTATTTTAATGTTAGTAAAACAATAACAATAGACGACACAATTTTCTAGCGAAAATAAGGAACTAAAATATTTAATTATAAAACAGCACATTTTATTGAAAAGGGTCACATTAAAAAGAGATTTTACATATTTTTATTCTATAGGACTATTCGAAGTAAGGAACGAAGTTTCTAGACCTTCAGTATTAAAAACTGATTAAAAATACTGAAGCATAAATTGAAGCATGCAGTCTTAAAACACCCTAAAAAAATCATAAAAATCGGTAACCTAATTTTTATTGTATTTAAACATCTTAAAAAATAAGATAAAACTATTTTAGATTATAGTTCATTCGATTTTCGAAAAGACCCAATCCATCTAACGTAGTGCTATTTCTACACATTTTTTTTTTCTAATTGAGACAGTAATAAACAAAAATGTCTTTTAATAAAAATAAATACCTCAGGGAACAGAAATACACAAAATTTGGCTTTGAGGAGTATCACTATTTAAATTTATTATACCTATTTTTTTTTTTTTATCTAATTCTAGTACTTTCGACTTTAAGTACAAAAAGCCTAAAGAACTTCAAACAATAATTCGAAAATATCACATTTAAATAACGAATAACAAATAGTATAAGAGCTTCGTAACAATTGATAAAACCTAATTAAATTCGTTATATCCCGTCTTTTTGACGTCATTCGACATACATTTGAATTTTGGAGCTACTTTTTAACCTAGCATAAGGATTCGATTTGTCTTTTCGCACTTTGCATGTTTTTATTTATCAATCTCGATATTTAAATCACACTTAGTAACATCATCCTAAGTTTCATAGGAACTTTACTATGGCAATCCGTAGTTTGGCCTTTTTATAGCCCCAAAGTAATAAAAATAATTATTTAAATTACTACATCAAAACTCACAGAAAACGTTCACGTTAAGGGACTGGAGATTTTATTATAAATGGTTTTAAACAACGCCGGGAGTTTGTCGAAATGGATTTTTTTGCTCAAATGCGCGGCCCCTATACTTAACGCAGAAGTTAAGAATACTGGCTCAGCCGTTCTGACAGGTTCAACCATTATAGGGTTATCATCCGAATCGAAAATAATTTCTGGATCGTTCTCGATGATCTCTTCAATCGATTCCCAATTAGTGTGTATCTTTTTCTCGACAGGGCAACACTCGCACAAGCCGTAGTCACATTCCTTTTTACTCATAAAATATTCTGAATCGTCTAAGATAGTATGTTCCCCTACACGTTTTTTAATCGGGTTGTCCCGATTAAATATTGAGAATTTACGGGCCGAATATTGTAGTAATTCTTCAACGTAATGATTGACACCTTCGTCGAAGTTTTTGTCATTTTTTATTTCTAGTAAAGTTAAGTTATGGGGTTCAAAGAGAGAATTTTTCCTACTATCCGGTAGTGACGGGACATCAAGACTTGGTGTCTGAGGTGGCATCATGCTACACTTTCGTTTGGCCTGACCTGTCATGGTGAATGACTTTTTAGTCGTCGCCCAGCCGAGAGAACGTTGTACCGCCATCTTCCATTTGGTGTATCTTGCGTCACGATCTGTAATAAATATTCTTGTTAATATTACATAATAGACACACTATTTTCCTATGCTCTATCCAAAAATGTATTCAAATGGTTAAATAACCTCCACAGTCACAAATAATTATAGATGTTACATTAGAAAAATAATTCCGAAATCGGTTCGCGATTGTCAATTTTGGAATTCCAAAAGATGCACAACTATTGGACACGCTAGAGTCACGCAGATGGGTCCTAATTCCCCGATCGGTTCTTGTCACCCGTCGAATCGTAGGAAACTTCAAGAGGAGTGCAAGGCACTGTAGCCTCCTTGCAAGGTTGCATTTGGCAGTCTATCTTAGGTCAAAAGCCGTTTTTTTAACGCCTACAACGATTGCTTTTAGCTACAGCTCGCCTGATATGAAGCGATCACGCGGCCTACGGTGGAACACTCATTCCTAGACGAAACTGATTCACTTGAACTTTGAAGAGATCCAGTTTATAATGATCAAGGAAAGGAAAAGAGAAGCAAAACAGACTGGCGGTTCGCATAATAAATGTGGAAGCCTAGGAGCTCTGTTCGGGTCTCTGAAGCTTCAACAGCGACGCTTTGCTCTAAGTAAGTGTTTAGTTACGTACCGTCATCAGTAGTGGTAGGTAAGAAGGTGTCGTTCAGGGTAGCGTGAGTACGCCACTTGTCCGTGCTCCACACGCCGACGGCTCCCCCGGCTACCACGGCCACGCCTAGCGCCGACATGTCCCAGGCTTGAGCTCGTACTGTGACCAAATATTACATATTACATGTGGTGATAGGCTGTATTAAATGTATGTGGGTTGGAAATCTGTATTGAACGAACGTAAATAAATAATAAAGAATGTATTGGAAATTCCCTCTCTTTGAGAGGAGGCCTTGTCCCAGCAGTGGGGGATCATTATATAGGCTGATGATGATGATGATGTATTGGAAATAGATTTTGGCCGGAAAAGTAGTTGACAGCTGATAATTTCATAATTTTCATAATTACTAATAGGTCGGGAGAAAAATGTTTTCAAATTGAAGAAAAATCTCTTTGGTCGTACTGCTTATATCTGGCTGGTTTTAATATCAATAAATATAGGAAATTAAGAAAAAGAATGAATAAAAAAAACTTTCCCGCTATTTTTCAATGTTTTTTCTGTCAGTAAACATGAGTGAATCTAATGAAGAAATTCGATACATTAGTACTTACACACAGGTATACCGGTCAGGTCTGCTTGCAGCTGCATCAGTAGATCGTTGGAGGTCATCCTGCCGTCCACGTGCAGCTTAGCTAGAGGCATGCCGCAGTCTTTGTTCATTGCCTCCAAGATATCCCTAAACAAGAAAGATTTATTGTTACTTATTGTCCTTCCTGGAGTTTGTATGTATGTGATTGAGTGTGGGTGTGTGTTACTCCTTCAGTCCCAAACGGCTTAACGAAATTGGATGAAATTTTGCACACAGATAGCACACAACTTGGATTAACACAAAGGATACTTTTTATCCTTATATTTAGTATGATTCCGTGGGACAATTTTCGAACTCCATGTGGGCAAATCCGCGGGCAGAGTATGAAAATCTCTTAACGAAGCCGAAATACATTTTTCTTCCATTCATGGTGTCATTTATTTTGTTACTGAAACATACCTGGGAACGTTCTAGTTACGGAGATATTGGAGATCAAAGTTTAGTACGGTAGTTTGTTTCTCTGTTTTTTTTTTTTTTAAACTAGGTAACAGTACTAAAATCTATATATTTACCTGGTCTGGAAACACACAGCTTCCAAAGCCGCTCTTATGATGTGGTTCTTAGTCGTAAATGCAGTTAGACCGCAAAGAATTCTGAAACAAAATGTTACATTGATTTTTTTGTACATTTTTATTCTACTACTTTTTGTAAAGTCACCACGAAAACATTCACACAAATTCATTATATACAGCTATTCTTGGTTGGAGTACAAATGGTAATTTTTCTATTTCTTAGTATCGCTCCCACGACAGTGTTTAGTTTTGTTGGCTCGACACATCTCCATTTTCACGGCGTCGTCGGTCGTATTGCAAAAATAAGTTTTATTGGATATTTGAGAAGAAAATGGATACTTATATAGGACACCCTGATCGAAACTAAACTCGCAAATCCTTTTCCAAAACATTTTTAAAGACCTTCGATTAAGTTACGAGTAATTTAACGACCCGTTCTTGATTTTTTTTCTATAGGAACCTAATAGTTGGTCGGAATCAATCAAACAAAGGTCACTGACTTCTGAAGCTAAACTTATTTTACACTTTTTTGTGTTTTTTTTTTTATGAACAACTTGCATATCTTGTATGTATACTCATGTTTCTACAAATAAATGTCTCGTCTTGATGATGCTGATGTGAACAGTGTCTGCTTACCCTCTGGCGTCCTTCCTCCAGTAGGGCGCGTACAGTCCGCTGAAGGCGGGCACGAAGTACACGTCGCCCGTAGAGAACACTTGGCCGGCGATGTGCTCGGTGTCCACCACTACGTCCTTGATCAGACGGAGGTTATCGCGGAGGAACTTCATCGCGCCTCCTGCTATGGCTATGGATCCTGGTGAACAAGAATAAATATAGTTTAGATGGTTGTTATTCTTTTAAATAGTGCGGGTTATAGTTTTCGAGTATCTCTTAACTCATCATGTCAAAGTTTAAAGGCGTCATTTGCTTACCAATTTTAAGCGACTGAGACACCTGCGCTTAGCAATTGGGTGGTCAAAAATTGGTTTATTTTGGACATTGGTTTTTACCAACACTTTTACACAAAATGAATTAAATTATAAGTTATGGAATCAGGCGTTACTTTGCGGAAATCCATGGCATTAAATGCTATGAAAAATATTTTGTTTTAATACCGCTAGACAAAAATGTCCAGGTCTGAAAGCAGGACACAAATCCCACCGTCATGCATATGCACATGCACATATGGGCCCACCCTCCCGCCCTCATGCATATGCACACATACAAAACAAGTGAGAAATAATTAGCATGCCATGCAACCAAACCTATACTCGACACGTGTTTCGCCCCTCCACGGGGCATCCTCAGGAGTTGTTGATTCGTCCCCGTGGAGGGGCGAAACACGTGTCGAGTAAAGGTTTGGTTGCATGGCATGCTAATTATTTCTCACTTGTTTTGTATGTGTGCATATGCATGAGGGCGGGAGGGTGGGCCCATATGTGCATGTGCATATGCATGACGGTGGGATTTGTGTCCTGCTTTCAGACCTGGATATTTTTGTCTAGCGGTATTAAAACAAAATATTTTTCATAGCATTTAATGAATTAAATTATTTTTTAAACTAAATGAGACGAAACAAACTCAGAGGTCTCTTTTAAAGTCCAGATATTGGCGAAGACAAATGAGAGCAAATATATTAGTATCTGGGAGGGTTTTTTGAAAGAGATCACACAGGTTTCAGTGGACCTCTGTAGTCAGTGCAAGCATTTGTGCGTATAGCTAGACTTATAACTCTAGGGCCTCAACAAGACGACGAACAATACATAAGATAAGACTTTGGGTAGGGCACATAAAGTACATTAAAAAATAGCAGCAGCATATTAATGTTCCCACTACTGAGGGAATGGGCTATAATCCACCACGCGGGCCCAGTGCGGATTGTTAGATGTCACATGTCTTCGAATTTTTTGGTTCTAGGACATGCCGGTTTCCTTATGATGTTTTCTTTCAGCATTTTGAGAGCAGTTGTGATGAAATAAAATAATAACACAAAGAAATACGCCTGCTAGGGTTCGAACTTACGACTTACTGTTTGTAAGTCGGGGCCGCCACCACTAGGCCACCGCTGCTCTCACAAAGTAGAGATGGGTCGTCGACGCATTTAGCGTTAACGAAACTAGACCGTCCATTTTTGTTCATCGACTAGTCCATCAACTAGTTGAATTCGTCGACTAGTTTATGCGTCGACTTGGTTATGCAGAGGTTGAAATAAACGTTGCAACGAGTCTACTACGTTGACGGCGACGTAGACAGTTGATTATAGACTCCAAAATAATTGCTCAAACAAATTTTAACTGTAAATCTAGCAGGAGACAGTTGATATTGGTACGGGACTGATGTAAAACTCAAGAACGTAGGCAAGTAACACAAATTCAGTCGTCGTGATATACAAATATGAATTCTCTTGTGATAGATTTAGAGTTAAAATTTGTTTGAGCGTTTATTTTATTTCTAAGGACGAACGACTTGCCTACGTTCTTGAGTCGGTAGACGCATTCAGTTTAGCCGTTGACTGCCGTTGAGACGTCGACGGATTCGACTAGTCCATGGACTGTTGGTGAACCGTCCATTCGTTGACAGTACGTAGACGGTCGAATTAACTAGTTCGTTCATTCAACGCTCATCACTATCACAAAGTGCAAAACACACTACACAAAGTAAACTTAATCATCATCTCCGCCATTTCTCAATTATGTTGGGGTCGGCTTCCAGTCTAACCATATGCAGCTGAATACCAGTATTTTACATGGAGCGACTGCCTATCTGGCCTCCACATCCCAGTTAATACTGGGTAATACGATATCACTTGGTAAGACTGGTTTTCAGACTTTTTGGTCCACTGACTACCTGTAACGACTGCCAAAGATGGACAAATGACAGCCGGGACCAACAGCTTAACGTGTTTTCCGAGGCACGGAGGAAACTCGGTATTTTAGGATGGTCACCCATCCACAGAACATCCTAGGAAAGCTACACAAAGTACACTAATTGCCAGGCAATCATCAAAAAATGCAGTTCTACTCACCCTCGAGGGCATATACGGCAGGAATGTTAGGTCCCAGCTTGTAAGCCACAGTGGTGATAAGACCATGCGTGGACTGTACCCGGCGTGTACCAGTGTTGTACAGTAAGAAGCAGCCGCTTCTATACGTGTTCTTGGCTTGGCCGGCCTGCAGGCAGTTCTGGCCGACCAAGGCTGACTGCTGGTTACCTAGTATCTGTAATAGAAGGGAAGGTTAAAGATGGCGCTCAAATATGTTACAGCCACTATCATTAAAAGTGTGAGCGAGACGCAAAACTTTGTAACAAGGTTTCAGACATGTTGTTGTACTAAGGCCATTACAGATTTAAGGGGCCGGCGGAAGATGCGTATTTCATACAAACGTAATACCAAAATTATTTGTAAATCAAACACATTCGTAAGGTAGTATGTATTTATTTCGATTGGATTACAGAATATCTATGTTCCCAAATATATTTTTTGAGAGGACAATGATACAAAGACGAGATATGAGGAATTTAAAATTTCTATAGAAAACTTATTTTTCTCATAACTCTTGTTAAATCAGTGTCCAATCAAAATATATATTTGGGAACCTAGATATTCTGTAATTCAATCGAAATAAATACACACTACCTTAGTAGGAATATGTTTAATTTACAAATTATTTTGGTATTACGTTTGTATGAAATACGCATGCTCCGCAGGCGTCTTAAGGCACATTTCTCGGATGGCAAATACTTTGACGTCTGCTTCTTGCACATTTTAAAAACCGCTCTTGCAAACTTTACGCCCCCTTTTTGGGTTTTTTTGGAGGAACCTATTTTAGGCTTTATTAATAAGGAGTTACAGTTGAAGATTAAATGTCTGTTTACACTGACCCCAGATATCCTGATCCCGTCCATGATGGAGCCATCTTTCACTATGCCGTATACTTCGGAGCTGCTGCGGATTGTGGGCAACGAGTCTCGATGGATACCGAATAACCTGGTAAGCAAGTTAGAGTGAGAATATTACTCTCGAATGCGTTAAGTGGTATAATTATAGGCATGGCGACAGTATCAAAAACTTACAAATCTATTTAGTCCGTCAGTTAGAGTATTGGAAAATAATGGACACGGAAAAATTACACCTACGCGTATTGAGAATTTTAAAAGCGTCCTATCTTCGTCAATTTTGGTTTACGTAAGAAACGAAAAAATACGGGTCAAATATTTTTTGATAATCTAACTGACGGACTTATTAGTTTTGTTTTGCCGTCTACCCTACTGCCGTCAATTGGGCGCAAATCCAGACTCCGTGGCTGCTGAGAAATTCCTCATGGAAAAAGTCAATAATACTTTGATCGACCCGGGAATTGAACCCAGGACCTCATGCTCAGCAGTCGTGCTTGCAACCACTAGACCAACGAGGCACGTAATGTTTCAATGATAGGCTATTCCTGAATTTTATAATTTCCTTTAAAAGTCGTTCCAAATATGCAATTATTCTCATCAATTACTGGTCATTATCCCAAACCCGAAAATGAACCTTACCTCAGTAAAATAGGGTCCCAATTCAAAGTTTCCAGATTCATCAGGAGGGTTCTAGAGGCGTTTGTGACGTCAGTGATGTGTAAGCCGCCGTGGGGACCACCGGTCATGTTCTAAAATGGAAGAAAATATAATATAACGTTACGCCTTTACTCATTAAAGGAGTACGCAGAGGTGTACGAAAATAAAGTACCGTATACTATTACACGGTACTTAAACACCCTTCAACCAAATAATTTCAAGTTTTTTTTTAATGATATAATTCTATCGGTTTCCTGACAACGTTAAAATAACCCATGTCATTGCTAAATGCAAACTTATAAACATTCATCAGTTAGCTAAGTAGACACAATAGTTAAACAATGACGTCATAGCGATTCGGTCAGGTTTCACAGACGAATAGGGACAATACCAACCGTAATTCGGTCTTATTTGGAATATCCTATCCTACTTTGCAATCCCAGGAACATGAATACTGTACTTAATATATTTGAAATCTAATCTCTTTGGTCTGTCGATTCTTCTCATTCAGTAAAAATCATTGAAAATATCCCTGATTCTTATACAACCTTCTTCTTAGCATATCGATGGGAACCTAAATTGTGTCGGAATAGAACTGAGCTACTAGTTTGGCGCTTTCGGTAATGTCTATCAGTTCCTGTAGTGTACAAATAACAGGACACGATATTAAGTGAACCATCTTTTATGGAATAGAACCACATTTAAGGTCTTAGTCCAGTTAAAGACTCCGCTCCCACCCGGCAAAAATAACGTAATTCAAAAACGGCTTTAAGTATTTCCCTTTATACTTTTCATTGACGGCGATAAGCCCGCCGACAGCGAGCTGTCTGCTAATTTATGTTGCCAATGTAAAATATACATCTAAAGAGCAATACATAAAGCCCATATTTGAATTATATTCTTTTTTCCGGGTAGGAGTGGAGTCGTTGATGTGGGCTGTACGCTCGAGCCCGCTTAGCATGACCACCGAAGAAACGAGAGAGACTCGACAAATCTTTTGTTCATCTGTCATTGAATCGACAAAATGACAGATGAACAAAAGATTTGTCGACTCTCTGTCGTGTCTTCGGTGGTCATGCTACGCGGGCTGGGCAGCGTCATTAATGAATCTCCACCTGTCCACTTACCCACACAATCCAGCTATCTACAGTGCCAAACAGCAGTCTCTTATCCCGACTAGCCCTCCTCACAGCTTTGATATTGTCTTTCATCCAACGCATCTTCAAGGCGCTGAAATACGGAGATATGGGTAGACCGCAGATGTTCTTGAAGTAATTCTTGTTGCGGTCCGGGATTTTGGCTAGGATTGCGTCCACTGTGCAGTCTGTGCGGATGTCGTTCCATGCTGGAATTAAAAAAGATTTAAGAAAAGTTATTATTTCATCAAAAAAAAAAGAAGAGTTTTAACATGGAATCCTCGGATTCCGAACTAGGACGGATTATGTATCTCAGCAAACAGCGCCAACCCATTACAGATTTCATTGAACATAATGTTTAAAGCTAAATTAGACATGCAAGTTGTGTCTATTCTAGGCTATATATGTATTTATACGTGTGTTTGTGTATCTGTGGGAGTGTGTGTGTAAGTTTGTGTATCTGTGGGAGTGTGTGTGTGTGTGTTTGTGAAGTGTTAATTGGTTCGTTTATTACCGAATTAGTTTTATGATATTGTAAATTGTTCAGTAGTGAGTTGTTAAGTGTCTCGACAGTGAAATAGGTACAGATTAAACTGCCTATCCTTTTCCCAACTATATTGATGTCGTCTTCCAGTCTAACCGGATGCAGCTGAATACCAGTATTTTACATGGAGCGTTATGTGTTCTCCACAACTCAGTTAGTACTGGGTAGTAGGAAGACTGGTTGTCAGACACGTTTTTAAGTGTCTCACACATACTCTCTATCTTATTGTCGGCTTATAAATTTCATAATTGAAGCTTGGGTCTAAAACAAATTTTACTACATTGTTTTTAGAGTGCTACAGTACATTGAAAGATTAACCTATTTTACTCGTAAAGCTTCATTAGTTAAATGCTCATATCAGAAACTGGTTGTTTTTTTAAATGATGGCCTAGTGGTGTGACCGTGAGACTGCCAAGTCTCAAGTTCGAACCCACCACACCTCTGATTTTTCGAATCCATGTGCGTATTGTATAATTATCACTTGCTTCGGTAAAGGAAAATATCGTGAGGAAACCAGCATGCCTGAGAGATATTTCTCGACGGCATGTGAAGCCATAAAAACTCTGACACCAGCCCCCATATTCACAAACGCTCGGAATTAATTTCGATTCGATAAGTCGTATGTCTATCCTTTTTTGGCATAACGAAAACGAGCGAGATAGTCATACGGCTTCCCGAATCGAAACGTTGTAAATATGGGGTTAGGTTAGGGACTAACCGGACGATAAACAAGAAAAGTCTGTAATGAACTTCAAAGGCAAAACATTTGTAAAATTAATTACCTATAGCTGGATACAACGGCTCGCCCGTAAATTTGTCCCAAGCTATCGTTGTCTCTCTCTGATTCGTGACGCCCAACGCTACTATGTCATCTTTGGTATAACCTGAAAACAAAACAATTTACACTATGGTGTCATTGCAAAATAAAGACAGATGTACAAATATCACAAGTTTTAGAGGTTAAATTATTTTTTTTGTTTTAGGGAACTGCATGAAAAAGCGCACATTAATATTAGATGAATATCACGCCTGTTATCCCTGAAGGCCTAGGCAGATGTTACCTATTAGTTCAGCCACATTTTGCCAGTTATGTTTATGAGGCCTGCGGAGCATGCGTATTTCATAAAAACGTAATACCAAAATAATTTGTAAATCAAACATATTCTTAAGGTAGTGTGTATTTATTTTTATTGGATTACAGAATACATAGGTTCCCAAACACATATTTTGAATGTACACTGATTTAAAATAGAGTTATGTATGAGAAAAATAAGTTTTCTATAGAAATTTTAAATTCCTCATTTCTCGTCTTCATATCATTGTTCTTTCAAAATATTTACTAGGGAACATAGATATTCTATACTACAATCGAAATAAATACACACTACCTTAAGAACATGTTTGATTTTCATATTATTTTGATATTACGTTTGTATGAAAAACGCATGCTCCGCTGGCCCTTTAAGTCCCATGTGATAGGGAGCGACCCTATTGCAATCAACCGGACACAAAGCCAGACTCCGTGGCTGCTACTGAGAAATTCCTAATGGAAAAATCCAATATCAATTTGCCCGATCCGGAAATCTAACCCAAGGCCTCATGCTCCACAGTCTGACGACCCGAATGGCCTAGTGGTAGAGAGGCTGCTTTACGTTCTTAGGGTCCTGGGTTCGAATCCCGGTAGGAGCAAATGGTCATGGATGTTTACATGTATAATAAGTATGTATTTACAAACAAAAATGTATATATGTAGTATATCAACTATCTGGTGTCCACGACACAAGCCTTGCTTAGTGTGGCACTAGATGGCGCTGTGTGTTAATGTCCAGCGATATTTATGTTTACAGTCGTGATTGGGACCTACACCAACGAGGCACAATATGTTGATAAAATGTTTGTCAAGTTTAAATGGTGGCACTTTTCAGCTAAATTCAATGCAAAACAGTTGAAAATTGTTGGTGGTTTCATAATCCTAATTTATGTTTAGGCCATTCATTTTAAAAATCCTTCATAAATCTTTATATTCATCACATATTCATTCCAACGATTTTAGCTAGATTTTTTGATCATCAAAACAACAAACTCGACACCAATTTTTCTTACGGAGAATCAAAACTTCTACCCAAAAACGAAGCCAAAGTCAAACAGTTTGTTTGTTAATAAACAAAGTAATTAAGAAAACAGTTGATTGAACTTTGATAGTATTAAATCAGTGTCATCGAATACATTTCAATGACACTGATTCAATAACACATGTCATTAAATCATTCCAATTAAAGTTGCAGACGGTTTTTCATTAAAATATATTTTATTTACATAGACTTTATCGCTGTAACTTTGTAGTTAATTCCCTTTCATTTGAAAACCAGCGTCGGGCACTGCTCGGCAGTTTGCTGAACTGGGCTTATTTGGCGCAGCCGTCTTACGGCTCTTATATAAAACATATATCTTTTTTTTTTGTTAGTTTTTATTTATTTTTTTGTTTTGTGCACTTGTGGAATGTGCCAAATAAATATGTATTCTTTCTTCATTTGGTACTTAATTTGCTGTATCTAGAGCAATTATGAAACGTACTTTCATTGACAAATAAAAGGACATAATAACAATCACCTTGAATCGTATGTGATCAGATGATCACTAGACAAGGAATACATACAACAGCAATTTTATAAGTTCCAATATAGATTAGTTGTAGTAAAAACAGATTTTTACTACAATATTTGGTATGTTAGGTAGGTACATGAGATAAGCGATAGTGCTCAGACAATGACGTCAAATAAACATTATTTAGGTTTCAAATATTGGCAAGGATTTGTTACGAGGTATTATTATTTTTACTACATAATGTAGTTATTCTTCATCATAACTTCGTCCATTTTTGCACAGACAAAACCTTCGGTTTCCCCGAAGTGTTCACCAAAGCGCAGCCAGGATACGGACGCTAAGAAGTCTACATCGAGGCCATGTAGGGCCCGGTAAAAGCATCCGTGAAGCTCCTTGCCCTGCCATTCCTCGCTGCGGTCATAAGTGTCTAATACTTTAGGTTTGCGCCAGTTCTCGTTAGCCAAGGAGAGCGGGGTGAGGCCCTTGTCCACTGAAACCACATCTCGGTGCATCCCCACGTCGGCTTTTAGGAAATATTCCCTGAGACTGCATATCTCACGGTTGTGCAGGTTCTTAGCATTTAAGAAGCCTCGACCCCCGCACTTCCGAGGGATATACAGTCTCATCATCGATGACCGTGGGTGATGCATTCGATTTGCGGTCAGCAGTGTGCGTACCCTCCTATCCAGGGCATCAAGTTCCGTCTCGAGTCCATTAGAGTATGCCGAAAGAGTACATTAAAACCGGCATGACCCAACCATTGAAGGCGCGCACCTTGTTCCCACCTGAAAGAAGGCTATTTAATACCTTCTTCAGGCGATCGAAGAAGCGCTCCCTCAACGGTTGCTTCATGTCAGTCACATTAATGCCTAACACTTCCGACATACCCAAATACTTATACCTTTCGGATGAGGTAAGTGATCTTAGGTGTATGGAATCCGAGAGCTGAAGTCCCTTGGATTCCATAATCTCCCCTCGCTTTACATACATGACTGCACATTTGTCCACACCAAATTCCATCCTGATGGCATTACTAAAAGTTTCAGTTACTACATAATGCTTTATTATTATTGATTTCCAAGATGTGGGTCATCTTAATTTGAGACAAATGACACGATTTGGAAATAAGCAAAGATAATGATATCATCCCCATAAAGGCAATAAATGCTACTTGCATACTGATATTTTTTTTACATTTTTTAGCGTAGTAGTAAACTTTGATAGCTCATATCTCGAAAACGTGACACTTTAGAACGTTTATTCAATTAGTACACCGTGTATGTTATTTTTAAACCACGTATGTTGAGTATATGCGGCTAACCGGATGGCAAAGAAGAACTCTACAAGAGAAAAATCAATAACCCTCGTAAGGTTAACTGCCACTCCTACAATATCATTCAATTTGATAGTATCCCTTACCTAGCTCCACCAATTGATCGCAGGCATTTTCCGCACACAATTTGATGTGGTGCATAATTTTTAGAGGATCTTGTTCACACCAACCCTCTTGGGGTTGGATTTCTGTTTTGTCCATTTGGTAGGCAACCAGCTCTTCTGAACGGCCGGCTTCATATACCTGAAAGAGTAAGGAGAACCTTGATTACTTAGAGTATTTTTTAAATGTTTAATGGAACAATGGAAAATTTCGTATAGAAAGTTTTGAATGTGACTGTGGATGGGCATGGGAGTAGAGGAAGACCCAAGAAATAAGGGATGGGCTGTGGGAAGGACAATTATGGAAGCATGTCTTATGCTGCGTAGACCCCAAGATACTAGAAAAATACTGTCATTCTTTTACGTCATTATGTTATCAGTGGACTGACTGACACAGAAATTAAAAAAAAGTAAGTTACCACGATAATGTTCTTAGTATGTCGGAAAAGTACGATCTCAGACCAAATAATAACAACCAAATTAAATATTTAGATAATTAACATTCCTTATAACAACCGTAAATAAGTACCTAAAACTCCCAAGTTCAAAGGTTTCTGATTACAATTGTTATCAAAACCACGCCTTCTATCTATCAACGACCTCGTAAATATTTAATGTGGATTGTACCGTGTTAACAAAAACACACTGCGATTACTGGCTTAATTCATTGTATAAATTGGGATGACCTTTAATTCGGTCCACCGAACTGAAAACACAGGTGTACCAGATATAAAAATGCTCAAAGGACCACATCTCACGTTGCCCCTACGAAATACGTTTAAGGGGGATGCTCCAAGGTAGCACGCGAAATTCAAATTTTCTTACGTTTTTTGCAATTTGCAGGGCAGTGCTAAGTTGTATGTTGATAAACATACCGGTCGCGACTGTAAGACGTATTAAGTTACAGAATTATAATCATCAAAATCAACAATACAACCCTCGAAATTCATAAGAGTCGATGAACGAATTTTTCACGGTCAAAGTCCTTCTCATAGTACTTTTTCTAATGTGTGTGGAATGATTTGAAAGAAAAAGGTGTTAATGATTGCATGACGGATGACAGGATGAGAATGAAAGAAATAAATGTGTTGCGCCGTCCCCAAGTAGAAGATGATGACAGTACTTTTTCCAAAGAATCAATGTTTTGTAATATTCACACACTCAGTTGCGTGTGCTCAAATTTTTTCTCATAAAAAAGTTAGTTAGTTAGTTTAAAAGTTTTGAGAATGACTTTGCGTGTGCTATTGTGCATTTTTAACAGGGGAATCCCGAAGAAACCGGGTGGATAAATTATGAGAAAGATGATATGGCTAGAAAGGTGGTGACTTTAGAAATAACGGCTGAGATGTAAGGAAGAAGAAGATTGGCCGCACCGATCCTAAAATGTTAATGGAAGAATAAGGGACGGAGGATGTTGCGACGAATAGAATATAAAGTATGACGCCACTTACCACAAATCTAACAGTCTTGGTGCCATCATCGACGACTCCGACCAGCGGCCGCTTAGAGCCGTCTCGTACAGGCATCTCGCTGCCTGAAAATAAAAGAAAAAAACTCTTTCAATATTCACATATTACGCCCAAAGTTGACGATCCTATGGAGTAGTTAGAGGACGCTAGGAAACACAAGAACGGTCAATCAAGGTCGCTTGAAAAATATCCGTTATCCCAACAATAAATTGAATCAAGATCATTTTAAGGATTTAATAGTCGCAAGACTCACAAGGGACGCTACTGAAGGCACCTAGTGGCTGTAGTGGATCAGTTCTGGGCCGATAAAATTCACTGGGTCACACAGTATACCACACAAATCCTTTAAGGAAACCGGTGTTGATATTCCTGAGATAAGCAGTTGGATATAACTCACTTAACTAATTATTTCGTAATTCCACACGCCGATAGCCAAGTACTTAGTAGATTAATGAAAGGTTACCATGATTAAGACCGTAAGTCCCTTATCAATCTTGAAGTCGTTAGGGTTATAATAGCAGACAGAATACTGTAGCATTTACAAACATAGCTAGAGAACTATAATCTTTATTGGTTAGAAATTCATAAACAAATGTCGCTACGACTTGAATATTCTCTAAGGGCAAAGAGCAATACTATCTGCACTGATAAAAGTATGTCTTTCCATAGTGATTGAACGTCGTCAGGTACTTGAAACACTGATTTTCTTAAGAGAATTTTCCATAATCCATCAAATCATTCGAAAGGGTAATACCCTGAAGTGGTGGAACATTATAAATGCATTATATTTGTTCATTGTCTAGCAGATAAGTGTGTATTATCACAAACCCTTCATATGATCATGAACTAATCTTTATGTTAATAACTGCATCGTTGAAACAAACACCCGTGAGTAGTATAGTAAAATTTATTAGTAGATAGTAATATTTTACTATCTACTAATTATAAATGATAGTCTGTGTCGACTCATTTATCCGTAGCTATAAAAAATATTGGTCCTTTGGTTATCACAGTCACTCAAGGTTTAATTCCTTTGAGCTTTATAAGCAATTCATTACTTTAATGACCAAAATGATTTCTGTATTACATCTTTGTAAGTACCATTCTACGTAAATTCTCTTTGAGTGTGAAATCAATACTTTTAACATTAAAAATGGCTTCATCAAAATGAAGAGAATATTATATTTCTATGAAAATGAATTGCTTGATTTCAATAACATGATTGAAACATAGCAATTTGACTGATGGGAAGGGAATCCTTAGTCATGGTGATTGCATGGCAGTTACTCGCAGTGAATTGCATCAAACAAAGTAGGTTATTCTACTGTAGGAAACACAGCGAATAAAACTTGATCGGATAATATTTTTATCATAATTGTATCCTATATTTGGAATATTTTGTGCTTATAAATTACTAGCTTGTGTACCAAGGGGAAAACATAGCCACCATGACACGAAACCGCCAAAAGTGGAGAGATTTGGAAGAGACCTACACTTAGCATTGGGTGGCCAAGGCTATTTACATTTTACAATGTAATTTGCGGGTTAAACTGTAAACCAAATAGCTTATAGCTCGATCGTACTTCTCGGATAAAAAGTACCCAATGCCTTAACCCTGTCTGGTAATGGTCTACCTGTGATCTGTGGTCCGTATGATTCAGCATAATCCATTCAGTCGTTAATGCGTAGAAAATATAAGGGACAGAATTACTTTAACATTTATTTTTTTTGTATGGAAGTTGTTGTTGATTTACGATCCAACAGATAATACAAAACTATTTTGAAAGAAAATAATCGGCTTGTCAAAAACTACCGCATCGCTTGTAAAAACCACTGTGCTTGGTTTTATTAATTAACCAATCCTAATATGAACTTGTGTAATAATGATGATTAAAATATTTACGACCCAAGATCCAATCATCAACTGGTAATGGAGGAGTAAATATTTTGAGCTATTGCAATGCCTAGTCGGAACGAATAATGCATTAGATATTGCATCGAGGCAGAACAGATTTACAAAGACAAGGAGATTATTCTCAAATCATAAGACATAGAGGGAAATCCGACGGATGCGCGAAGAACGAAGAGAACGAACGAGAACCTTTGGGGCAGACCTATATCCAGAAGTGGACGACTTCGGCTTCAACTTTCGGCTGATATGATGACGATGTTGAACACATAGGTATAAATCACATCACAATAAACAAGGCCTACGAAATTTGTCTAGGGAGAATCCCGGCGAAAATTTCTAATTGGATCTGACGAATGCCTGACTAACAAAAGGAAAGATACTGATGAAAACGATCCATACAACAGTCATAGTTGGGAAGCCAAAAAGCCAAACATGGTTTGTTTTCTAGGCTCTCGTTCGCCCTTATTTTTGTACCCAATCTGGGTTTGGCCTGTTTGGTTAGGTTTTGGTGTCTATAGAATCAAAATTTCGGTCGGATTTGTTAAAAGCCAACTTTTTTGCTTTAAGGAACAAGTACGAGGAGAATGTAAGGATCGTACAAGGACGCGTTCTGTGGCTTTTGATTACTCCCATTGGAAAACCGCCTGATTTCATGTACGTCCCGTAAAATAATGACATGCCTTTTTTTCATGGGTTGATCCGACAGCTTCTAACTTAACTGCAATAGACCAAGCAATCTGCGCAATAGAAGTTAACAGGAAGAAGCATTACACCTGCAGGAAATTACAGCATCCAATAAGATCTTCCCCCTACATAGCAATTGTTCTCCAGATCAGACCATTTATCTTTTCCTGCACGTGATTGCATAGTTGCATCAACCTTGAGTAGCGGTTAAGGAAAATCTTCAATTGATCGCGTCGGAGTAAATCTATGAAGTGGCAAGGGAATTACCACCGTCCTGCTATCATTAACACCAACTACCGAGACCTAATTTGCTTTAAACGAGTTTTTTTATCGCTATCAAGTAACTATGATCCCGGAAAATAATCTCGTTGTTTTGTGGCATACGTTTTTGCTCATCTCGTTGGGTTTATTGTGAAATATGTTCTGAAAAATGCTTAATGACGTCAAGGACCTACTTGGTCTACCTTCTTATGGCCGCAATGTCTACTTCAGAGAGGAGAATACTAGAACTACTTTGCCGATATATCAATCGTCATCTGTCCAACCTTTTCAGAAATATATTGAGATAGTATTTTAGTCTACCCCGAGTACAGATTATCTGATTTCAACAGCCCAGTTATTGGGCAGCAGACTTGGCTAAGGTTGCTTGCATAAACATACAGGTTTTTTCTGGATTTTTCGGGACCAGAAAACATTATTGTTGTTTTTATGCACCCTTTTAATACGCAAGCGCATATGGGACACATTTTGACTCACCGATCGGGCCAACTTCTCTGTACTGGGTATATTTTTATTTTTATTTTATTTTTTTTATTTATTAACATAGGTTCACCAACAGCTTCTGTGTACAGCATTTAGATATAAAAATGTTTTAAGGTCTTGGACTTACACAGTCGCCAATTATAGGTTAACCAGCATTCACAAAAATAAGTGATAACATAAGACAAAAAAAAATAACAATACCTTACCTTTAAGAGTTTACTTAACTAACGAAACAATACAAAGAAAAAAAATAAAAAAAATATATATTATATTTTTTTAAATCTTTACACACTATTGTATGATAACAAAGACAAGAAACATAATTGACAATCTATCTTTGCAATGAGAAAGAGGAAATATGGCAAAGATCGTTGATCGGAAGAAGCATGTTAAAAAACTGACAATGAATGCAAGTCTGGTATGCCACGGCTACATTACTGAGATGCAGATTACTATAGGTCCATTGCAATACAGATTTGGCAGATCAAGACTTGTTGTTGTTATCGTTTTTGGTAGCTGACAATCTGATAGGCGTGGTGACTGGGCTCAAATAAGTTTACATAATAATCTATGTTATTGATATGACAAGATAATAGTCGCCCAGATTTAGTAATTCGTGTTCTTTTGTCATGTTACTTCGGGTCTATGCTACACGTTATTTTCTTCCATTATCCCCTTTCTTAAATACTAAATGGAAACGGTTGTTTTCATTAATTCTTTATTCTTCCATATCATTCCTAACACAATCTATCTATCTTTTTTTTAGATATCCAAGAAAAGTCGCCCAAATTGCTGACGCAAATTGTGGACTTTCAGTCACCCTGTATTTTACCGTCAGAAAGTATTCCTAAGTATCACACTGGAATGGTTCTCCAATTGGTTATGGAAATATGGTTATACGAGATACCTCGACTATCCTTCTCAATCTTTTTCAGCGATTACACGGCTTGAAAGATTTAATGAAATCTGCACAAATCCAGTTATGCAAATACAAAGTCACGCAATAGTGCATTAATACTAATGTATTGGAAATACACACCTTTACGATATTTGATATCTTGACAGCTTGAAATATAATACTGAAAAATTGATTATTGATTAGGTGCTTGCACGACCTACATGATTCATCATAAGTAGGTTTTGTTCTAGAGATAGGATTTCTTTATCGAAATAGATATACTGTTATATCAGCGTTTTGTTCTAGAGATAGGATTTCTTAATCGAAATAGATATACTGTTATATCAGCTAAGCTTAACATAGCAGATAGGACGGCAGGTGGCCACAGGTTGGCAATTAATTTCTTCACATTCGATTCCAGTAGGAACCCAATTTCATACTTCTTAAGATTTGACAATGACAATGTCTGAACATCGATCTTTGGTATTGAACGTGGATCTGCGTCATACTAAGGGCATGAGGAACCCGGGTTCAGTCCCATAGTAAAACCCGGGGAAAATACCGGGTGTTACTAAGGAACCGAAACTAGGTTCAGTTTGCCGCATGGGGCTAGCTATACTGCCAAATTTTTTAGATAACTTAGTTCAAGGTGGATCGGTGTTCCGACGACACCAAGGTTAAAAGCGACTGTAACGCCTAAGTTTATTTGGCTTCGCTTGAAACAAACAAAACAGATACCTTAAGCTTTAAAAAATAAAGCGTGTTTAGAAAAACATTTGAAAAATGACATACTTGCATGTTAAATAGTAAGTTACAGCTAGGTATCAACATTTTGAAGCCTGACATTTGGAAACAAGGAAAACCAAACCGGAAACTCGTGTTAATAAAACTAGTTTGATGAGGAAAACAGCAGTGGGGGCGCGCCTGTTAGTATTTCGGACTCAAAAAATGATTTCGACGGACTTCTAAATATTTCGCCAGAAAAGAATAAGCCCAACATTTTGAAGCCTGACATTTGGAAACAAGGAAAACCAAACCGGAAACTCTTGTTAATAAAACTAGTTTGATGAGGAAAACAGCAGTTGGGGGCGCGGCCGTTAGTATTTCGACTCAAAAAATTATTTCGACGGACTTCTAAATATTTCGCCAGAAAAGACTAAGCCAGTTCCGCCAGACATTCTGTAAGCTCATTGCCGTGTGGGTGCTTGACAGCAAGGCCAATTTTATAATAAAATTCACTCGACAGTCGTTCAGAACTTAGGATAGAAGACAAACTGGAACCACATATTTTTTTTTATTGTTAGCCTGTCAAGTGTGCCACTGCTAGGAAAAGGCCTCCTCTATTCTCCTTCCAAAACCCTACTAATTTCTGCGATCTCTGGCCAATGGCCATGTTCGCCCCGATGATCAGAACGTCACACCACGCCGAGAATATGTGATAAGTCTCGCATGTAAGATTTTGTTGAGCATCTTTGAGGCTAGTAAACCGAGCTTCCGTTTGCTGCTTAAGTTAATTAAAGCCTACAGGTAAGGTAATAGAAGAAGATAGGTAAGACTTTGGTGAAATTAAAGCCAGTTAGTAACCGATGGGGTCGAAAAGTTCTGGAGTGGCCACCGCGAACCGGAATACGTTGCGTTGGAAGACCGCCTACTAGCTGGACCGATGACCTGGTGAGGTTGACCGATGACATTTGGGGGAGGCCTTTGTCTAGCAGTGGACGTGTTTCGGCTGAAATGATGATGATGTCAAGAGCCATCTGGCTAGGACACGTCAGATAGGTGGGTAGGGGTAAAACTGTCAAGTATCAAGTTTCCCTAATACTTGATACTTGAAAGTTTTATAGTGCCCGTAAATAGATTCATTGAAAAGCCTTCGAGTGTGAATACCGGACACATTGTGCTGCCAGTCGCCACTCGGAGACGCTATTTAAAGCCAATTAAAGCTGTATGATGCAATTTTACCATTAATTTCAAAGATACGATTTTTCTAGAGATACTTAGAATTTAATAAAGTGATGTGAATTTTCAAACCAGTTATGTGACCTTGGCTGCGCGGGTTGTAAGTAATTAAGTACATTTTGTTGTTTTTTTTGTGTAACTTATTGATAAGGACAACCTAGTATGTTCTGTCCAGACAAATTCGATACTTAATAAAACTTGGCAAGAATTATTCGCATTTAACCTCTGTGTATATGTAATTTAATCACATTCCAAAGGTGACAAAACCGCGATAAACGAATTTGTGGAAAACTATACATGGCCTTTGACTGTTTGTAATTTTCCTCTGATTTAATTGATCAACAGTGTCCGGAGGTCAAAAGATAAAGTATGATATGTGTGTCACTGGCGATTTTTTTAAGGTAAAATGACGTTTTAATATCGACCAGTAAAACTGCGGCCCAAAGGAATAGAATACACGAAATGTCACAGCTAGGACCAAAAAAAAATTCAAGTACAATAAAAATAAAGCATGAGGTCCTCGTTTCCCGGGTTGGGTCAATTGTTATTGGGTTTTTATATGGCCATGACTAGCATAGCCTTTTTCCAAGAATATTATAGTGTCAGGTTCCTTTTGGCTTCGTACAGGACCAGTTTCGTTTCTTTTTTATAATTTTTTCTATGTTTAATTTTTATTAGTTGTAAATAATGTTAATTTTTATGTGTTTTGCCCTGTGCGGGCTAATAAAATGTTTTTTCTATCTTTCCAGTTTAAACCTGGTGTAGCTGGATGTAAGTATTTTACTCGTAGCGACCTTCTATTTGACCTCTACAGCTCAGTAACGGGATAACACTACACGCCACACCCCTTTTTTTTTTTAGTATGGGAAATCGTCAAATGACTTCTCCCACTCTGGGCGGAGCGGGACGTGGAAAGTGTCAGACTTTTACTGATTAAAACCCATCCATGTTCCTTCCTCGCCCTTTATGTTCCGGGGCCGCGGTATCTCTTTCGAACAGGCCCGCAACCCCGGCAGGACGCCACAACCCTTGGAAAGACTGGTTGTCAAACGTTTGAGCTTCTAACTGTGACGACAAAAATCTTGATAAACTCACATTCTATCCGGTTTTATTTTGCGATAAACACTTAATGAATAAATTATTGATGCACGTATTTATCGGTCACGCCTTTATTTATATTCTGTTTGCGAAAATTTCCTCTTACTTACTAACATTTTAAATGCAATATTTTGAATTTTGCCAAAGAGCTTAGCTTAACGAGTTTGTATCGATAAAGACGCATAGAGCAATGGTTTCTGGATAGTCTTACTAGAGGCGGTACTTTCATACGAGCCTAAAAGCTTAGTTTGCCCTTCATCATCATCTGCCTAGCCTTTTCCCAACTATGTTGGGGTCGGCTTCCAGTCTAACCGGATGTAGCTGAATACCAGTATTTTACATGGAGCGACTGCCTATCTGACCTCCACAACCCAGTTAATATTGGGAAATACGATACCACTTGGTAAGACTGGTTTTCAGACATTTTGGGCCACTGACTACCTGTAACGACTGTCATAGATGGACAAATGACAGCCGGGACCAACGGCTTATCGTGCTTTCCGAGGCACGGAGGAAACTCGGTATGTAAGGGTGGTCACCCATCCACAGACCAACCCAGGCAAGCATGGCTTAACCTAAAGATCGATCCGAGCGGCTGATATTATTTAGCCACGAGCTTACCTCATAACCTACTATACTCTTCATGATGTCAGCGTTTCTGAACAGTCTACTGCCTTATGGGCTTGCCGTATTGTTGGCCCCTAGGGATGCCACTGTCTTAGACATAGAACAAGAGAGACCAGAGAACAGACCAAAGACGACTAAAATGGTGCAATGGACCGATCCGAACCTCTAGATACTAGGAGCTATCTTTGCAGGAAGCCTCAAAGATAGCCCAGGATCAACAAACTGGCGCCAAACCAGTACAACAAGTCAACAAGCACTGGGGGACCCAATGTGAAGAAGCCATCGTTCAGGCTTTGCACGGCTTCAAAAAAAGATTGAGGTATGAGAAAATTCAACCGCAATAGATGGTAAAACATGAATGCTTTGGTAGGTAAATGATGCCGTGACGTCTAACAAGGGAGAATGGAAGAAGGAAACGTGTTGCGCCGACCCCCAGTAACATGGAACAAGGGCAGGAAGATGATATCTGATTCATAATCATCTGCCTAGCCTTTTCCCAATTATGTTGGAGTGGGCTTTCAGTCTAACCGGATGCAGCTGAATACTAGTTTCTACATGGAGCGACTGGCTATTTGACCTCCACAACCCAGTTAGTACTGGGTAATACGATACCCCTTGGTGAGACTGGTTTTCAGACATTTTGGGCCACTGACTACCTGTAACGACTGTCAAAGATCTACATATGCCAGCCGGGATCAACAGCTTAACGTGCTTTCTATGCTTTGCGTGATTATGCTTTAGTAATTCACAAGTAGGGTACTTTTTGTCTTACTGCTACAGATCGGGTTTGGAATTAATGATACCATAGCGATGAAAGCAATAAGAATACCAATTTGCATAGCAAACTGACAGGAACAAATTGGAATCACACACTGTAAATTATTTCACTAAAACATTTCAATATTTATAATTGACTGTGTAGGTATATGACAACTTGTTGGCCGGTAGACAAACGCTAGGCTGATCTATTTCCTTAGATATTATTACAGGTAATGAGCCAATAATATTACAGAATATTACTTACGATTATTCAGCACCCTAATTATATAACACTAGCAAAGACAATTAACACAAGTTAAATCTTACATTGGGTGCCAGAGCTCATCGTAAACACTCTTTTCCCTTGGTGTAATGCGCCATAGTGCTCAGATAAGTGTTTTCTTGTAAAATTATTGTGGGTTTTTTTTAAATTTAATTACTTACGTTATTTAATTTATCGGGAAGATTTTTTTTGTAATACGGAGCTATAGCTTTTTTGTATTTTCGTTTTCGTGCTTTAATAAAACTAGATCAAGGTGCAGGTTATGTTGGACTAGCGGACGTCCCGCGGTTTCACCCGCATAGTTCCCGTTCCCGTGGGAGTACGGGGATAAAATATATCCTATGTTACTCGTGGATAATGTAGCTTTCGAATGGTGAAAGAATTTTTAAAAACGGTCCAGTAGTTTTTAAGCCTATTCATTACAACCAAACAAACAAACAAACAAAGTTTTCCTCTTTATAATATTAAGTGTAGATAAGTGTAGATTAGTTCATCATTATCGTCTGCCTAACCATTTCCCAACTATTTTGCGGTCGGCTTCCAGTCTAACCGCAGCTGAACACTTACTTACTTCAATACATTTTAATTGAAACATTTGTTTCAATTCTATCAAATCTATCAAATGCATACCGAAAAGGAAGAACTTATACTATCGATCGTTTGTATTAATTAAATGATTTTTTGAAGATAAAGACTCTTTTTTGAAGATAAAGACTCGTAGCCTCGTACCCTAATGTGACTACGATTGCTTCGCCCATACCATAGCTAAATTGGGGACTGTGTAGGCCGGACGTACCTGCGCGTAGGGTGCTTACTCGTAGTTTGTAGGCGTTAGGTTTATATCTCCGCCCTGGTAGTTTTTTTGTTTCAGAAGTACCACATAATATCACAATTACAAACGTTATCAATATTATAAACGTTATATATTATTATTAATATAAGTTAGAATAAGTAAGTAGGTAAGTAAATAAATTCATGATTACATCGTTCATGTTCAAAGTTTTACTTGCAAAACTACATTCACAAAAAAAACCGAAGGACCACATTTTTTTTTGTAAGTACTTATTCGTTTTTTAAAACTTGAATTCGAATCTGTGTTCATTATTTTTTTTTTTTATTAAAGATAGCGACCTCTCATGTTATGAGGAAAATAACGAAAAACATTATTTTGTTTCAAATATTTTTGCAAGGAAATAATGATGATGTATGATTTTCCTTAACGTGACGTGTTATTTGACCCACAAACATGTTTAGAAAGTCACACCGAAAACAATTTAATAAATTAAGTACATATTTCGTTATTTAATGAACAAACTTGTTTAATTTAATTTTAATGTTATCAATGTACTTAATTAATTTACAAATTGAACAGACAATTATCAAACTACGAACGTCAAAAGGAAACGGCTTAATTAAAAACACAAAAAGTAACCACAATATTTTAATTTTGCAACGATTCAGTCAATGTATAAAACATTCAAATATGAAATCTGAGTCTGACTCTATATCTATAAAGACCATTTTTTATGAACCATAATTTACCGGTACAGCATACATTAAACCCATAAATTACGTCATACATAACAAACAACACAAATATTATAAGTCTGAAGGTTACTGAAAAACTACAACAGCTGTTTACATAGTTCGAACATAATCTGCATAACCTTCTATTTAAAAGATGAAATTGTACTTAGACCAAAGTCAAGGTTCCGTTTGTGGTGTCAGTAAACAATGTTGCATAGTAGCTAGTATTATAACGAGTATTATCTATTCTGTTATAGTAGGAAAACCTGACACTGACGCGACGCCATGACATGTGAAAAGAGCGGGAAAACTCATAGACTGTCATTTGTTTTTTCTAATACTATAGGTAATTATTTTTTATACTTAAAACAAAGTTGTTTAGTAGCTTGTAAGTGGTTATTCAATTTGCTTACTTTTTATTTTTATGGCCGCATCAATGTTAGTAATTATTCTCTGTTTTATTTTTACATTTTCAGGTTTTTTTTCTGATTGTCCATTGTTCAACCACCAATATAGCTCAAGGGTAGTTCCCCTTTGGATGTCAATATACGCAGTTACGTACTGTTTTAATAATTAACTAGCTACCAGACAACGATGAAATCGACAAGTTAAGTTTTAAAAAGAGATAGCATTTTTGATAAATAAAAATAGTAGGTAGGTACCTATGCACTCGATTTTTTACTTTTACATTATCCACATGATACCTAAGTAAATTCGAATCGAATGAAGATGAATCCCAAACACATAAAAAACTTTTGAAATATTTTTGAATACGATAAGCTACTTTCTATATAATTTCTAATATCAAAAACAGAATGTCAACATTTCGAAATGAAAGTTTTCAACAAGATACAAAATTGTATGTACTTTTTACAAAGTATACAAACCGTTACAATTTACTAGTTTATCAGAAACAAAGTAGGTACCTACCTATATTAGGTACTTATTAAAATTAGTTATCTCAACTCTAGACAACGTTGTAAAGATTAAGACACTACATAAAGTAATCTTTACTGAATATTATAAACGCCGATTAGGTTTCCAAGATCCACAACGCAGTGTCACGTACTTTATCAGTTGATAAACTATTTAAAAAATAATACATAAGTACTTATATTTTTGTTTGTTATAATATTTTTTCCAGTGGTACAGAACCCAATCAGCGATTCATAGGACCAAAGTGACTTCGCGCCTCTTAGGACCAAAAACATCATTGAAAGCATAACATTTTTGTATATGAAAAAATACTAATATTAGGTACTTCGGATACAAAGGCGAAATATGGGTACTAAAGGTACGCCTCAGCTTGAATCTTTGGAAAAAAACAGGAGCGTTGAGGTATTTTTTTGTTTTATTAAAAAAAAAAAAATTTTTTTTTGTTAAGTACCTACCTATTTGGGTTATTTTTTTTTATTTTGTAACTTGTTGCATAACGATTAACCCTACTTTATTCCTAGGAATTCCCCCTTTTACATTATACACTCACAATTAGCTGATATCACGCATAAGTTCAATACTTTTTTTTTTTTTGAACTATAATATTAAGAACAAAAGTCTTAATAATTAATTACGATCTAGCCTAAAAGACTAATAAGCAATTTAACTCTAACTTAATATGTTACGTGATAGAATATGTTAAAACTAAGAATAGTGTTCATTTGCACTTTTACACAAGTCCGTAGCACTTTCTTAGAGTCTAATATAATTTATAAAACACTATGTTCATGTGTTATATGAAATAAGTTCAATATGATAAGACGATATCGTAATCGGAAGAATCAAATAAAAGCCACCTAAAAAAAGAAAACTGCTTTTTTTTCCTTTTAGGAAAGAAAATCCGATTTCGCAAAGTAGACTTTTTTTTCAATGTTTTGATAAAGTTAATAAAATCCAACAATTACACCCTCAGCAAAAAAAACAGCGAAATCTATGCCCAAGGAGCGACCAGTATTTTAAATTATTATTTTCCAAAAAATGCATGAGTCAAGGAGTCAACTAAACCTTTGTATATCCGTGAGGGTATATTTTCTGTCCCATTTCCAGCCCTGAACAATTTGACACAAATTTGTCTTTATCTGTAAGTACTTACTAATAAAATGGACTTAGCGATTTCATTATTTATTTGTATTTACATTTTCCTCGATTTCCGATTGACGATAATGCACTTTCTATTTCTTGTTAAGCAATTAAAACGCTACTTGTAAATGTAGATACCACGGCACTTGTTTTGTTCAATAAAGGAAGTTGGTAGGTCTGGGTATCTTTTTGATCATAGGACACAAAAGTGAAAAGTCGACTGCCTTGATCTAGTAGGTATCAGGGATATAAACCAACCTGTCATTTGTTTAAACTTATATTTTAGTTGTTCAGAATTATAAGCGCATAGCAAACTCTGCCAAAAAAAAATGCACGAAAAAATATTTATAAATAATATCCTAAACATACCTTCATCCATATTTATTTACAAGAAATAAATACACAACACTGGCCGAAAAAATTAAATCAAATACACTCTTCACGTTGTCACTTAAAATATTTCAGCGGGAAATTCAATTTTGGAACACTCAAAACGCGCTCGTTCCCGCGCAAACCAGTAGTCGAACTGCGGAGCACAGAGTATAATTATAATCACTTGCTGCGGAGGCGCGGCGGTTTACACACCCACGCGACATGTTATCACTCCGCCGTACGATGACGTAGAAAATTTAGGTATAAAACAATAATTACGCGAACATACCTAAACTCGTATAGGTATAATCATTATTGGCGGCAGAGCGCAATTTCGCGGTTTTATCGCGACAGAATGGAGTTTAACCAAAGCCCTATTTATCGATCGATAACGTGTGGAGCACTTACGATTAGATTTATTTACTTACATCATTTTAACAAAACATTATCTAACATAAAAATATTTTATTAAATCTTACGGATTTCAGTTTTACGATTGTTCCGAATGTGTTTCACTTTCACTTCTCTCATTTTCACAAATATCACAACCACAATTACCACTATCACAGGAATTATTTTTTCACGATACATTACGAGCGTTTGACCAATCTGACCATTAGCAAGTTGTGTAAGGTTGAACAGAATTAAAATAGAACAACAGGTATGGATGGACACACTGGCCAAACAATTTTAATTGCCTCTCATAAATTAAATTACGTGGAAATGTTGGGATACTCGTCCGTCACGATTCCCATGGAACTGATGATAAATTACAGGTAACATTGAATGAAAGTAAGCTAGTACTATGGCAACTATCCAACATGTCTGGACCATTCTTACTTGTCACGCCCTCTATTTCATTGATCCAAAATAAATCTTGCGACAAAAATATTGCTTGGTGCAAGTATGATTAATCCGATGTAGGTACGAGTATCTTCAATTACGTACCTAATGTAAGTTTTGAAGCAGACGTTTACAAAACAAACTAACAACGAGTAGTACAAAAATAGTTAATTAAGACAATGTCAACATGCGTCATGGCATACGCAACGCTTTTTTTATCGCGGCTGGGTATCATGTGCGTACTTTTGTACTCGTACAAGTAGGTACGTACGATTTGATACAACAAAACAAAATATATTTCGCATAATTGTTCAGTTCGGTAGGAGCCAAACAACAATAATAAATCTTTTAATTGCTAAATGAATAATAACAAACAAAGAAAGCGAATATTGCTGCGTAAGTGTGCATCATTTGGGTGCATGTACCAAATATCCGTCAAATTATAAAAATAAACGTTTGAGAACTCCACGTTTGAAACTACGCTCCTAAAAGGGTCTTCGGAAAATTACAAAGCGCAAAAGACTTTTGCGCCGTGTGTCCCAAAAGTGATTCATTACATTGGACTTGGGAACCCCTAGCACATTAGAAGGGGTTTTCCTTTTAGTCACCATGCTTGGCAAGCATTTATGCGGGGCTGTTACTATCTCCCAGTAGACATCGTCAAAACCCGAGGTTGTTTCTTAAAACTAAAAAAATCCGGTGGTTATCTGGGCTCTTTCACGTCTCTCGTTAAGCCCTCTATTAGCTTCTATTTAAGATTTTGTTCCGTGATAAAATAAAAGCCCGTCAGCAAAATGGTAGCAAGACTGACTGAACAGGATGCTCTCCTCGTGAAGGCTATTTTAATGCCGTCAACTTCATTCGGTGAACCTATTCCGGTAATCGTCCTTGTCACCTTAAGAAAGGAATGAAGACAGAATAAATGAGATACCGCAACCAGTTTCATCAAAACAAGTGTTTCGCAAAAGCACTTACAATGCATCATGTCTGTCACATTATCATAAACAGTCGCAAAATTAAGAATAGGTATGTATTGGATAAACAGCTTTAAACAGTATTCATCGTGCCCTTGGTGTATACTTCCCCTACGTCAATTTTATTTTTATAATACCTACAATTGCAATGTAGGTGCACTACACATCGTGTCACAAGATGTGTTTTATTGCTTCTGGTCTTCCGATCCAAATCATAGCAAAGTTATTTACTTTCATTAAGTCATGTGCCATGCGGTCTCTGTCTTCAAGGACCAGTGCCAATAACTCTTTTGTCGTGGGTGTCATTAGGGGCTAAAAGTAAGCATCACGCATGGGTTGAGTGACCAGAATCATATCCAACGATAACAACAATGAATCGATCATCTGTCATTAGCGTGATATTCCCTGTCCAGATTCGTGCAGAATTCGTCCCAGTTTTAATTGTGTCCCAAGATGCAACACAAATGTAATGATAATTTTATTCGAATGTAAACCTTCTGTCGCCTCTCATAGGTACGTAACATACACAAAAACTTGCGTCAATGTCACCTTGACTGCTAAAACTGCTTTCATAAAACAGTTGGGGGTGTGTCCGTTTGCCGGTCTTACGTAAACACTATCAAACGAAGGCCGATGACGTTTTTATTGGTCGAAACTGCTATGCCACTGTTTGTAGACTTCGAGTAAACGAAAACTGACGTGGGAATGTTTTGCCAATAGAGGAGTGATAGATGGCTGTAGAAAGTGATCCAAAAGCGAACGAAGTTGCGAAATAACAGTTTTAATTCGTTCCGAAAGACAAAAGTTCTAATTTTCACCCAAAGACATTTTGACTATTAATTAAATGTACCGGAGCCACTGTTTTGAATACAAAGCCCGGTTAATAAAGTCGAAAACATACAACACGTAAGAATTATTTTTGGATGAAGGACCAAATTCAGAGACCCTGATTTAATTAAACCTTTGGGCGTTTAGAGGTCAAGCTTCACCTGTCCAGTTTTTGATCTAATGAATTTAGACTAAGGTAACAAAACAGCCACACCTTTTAATTTTTTTGGCAATATTCTGAACACATTATACAAATTCATTCGCATAGACACTGTTAACGAAACGCATAAACAACTGTGACGTAACAAAACATACTTCGGCATTGGTAATCACTGTAGTTTTAATGCTGTTGTTTTGTTTTTCAAATACGAGTACTTTTAGAATATTTTAGAAATCTCGTCTGCAAGCATTTCCTCAATTTTCACTTCATTAAGTGATGGAGAAATTGGATATTTAAATTGCTAGATAGATACGAATGTTCGCCAAAATCGAAATACACTCGGAGTCACAAAAATCGCACCTCTTTATGAATTCCCTTCAGTCATTTTAACCCTATTAATCAATGGTAGACATATGACTATAAGGTATCATTCATTATCACATCCCAAAGGTGCTCAATAGGGTTCAGGTCAGAACTTCGCGGTAGCCAGCGCATAACAGGGATCCTAACTTCTTGCAGGTAGTCTCTTACAATTAAAGCGGTGTGACAGCGGACGTTATCGTGCATTAACGTGAACCTACTGCCAACAAAACCCGCATAAGGGACATCCTGCTCCTCTAAGATCTCTGTTATGTACCGAGGAGCAGTCAGCGCCCCTTGCCCGCGACTCGCGAGCACTCCCAGTCCGAGAAACACACACAAGGTTGGTTTTGCCGTCGATTGACATGAACAAGAACATGACATCGCCTCAGAACATGCACAAGCCACCCACGTATTCCACTGTCTCTTGAATACAGGCTTGGGCGAATCGTTCCCCTTGCCTCCTGTACACTCTTCGACGTCTGTCGTTGCAGAAAACGGGCAAATTGCATTCTTCTTCTAATCGTGGAGATTCTTACAGAAGTTCTGCGAGCTGATCGCAGTTGTTGTTGCAGCAGCATTGGAGAACCGATTACGTAAAGACGTCGAAACAATGAAGCGTTGTCTTCCAGATATAGCCACCAGTCTCTTGGAAGCGTTGGAACACTCGTCGAACGGAAAAACGACTCAAGTTCAGTTGCCGAGCAACATCACATTGCCGCATCCCTGATTGCAGTTAGTGCAATGACTTGAGCGGCTTCATCTGCAGTGGTATCCATCTTATGGGGTATTTTTCTTGCTGTAGCTGTTCACGTGTGTTCACTTCAAAGGTTGAATAGCGAATGACCCACATTTAACCCGTTTTATACCCTTTTTTCAACGTTACGTGCTAATGAGATATGTTGTGTCTAGGAATTCTAACTGTTGTTAATTTAAAGGCCGTTAAACATACTTTTAATTGATACCAATATTAATTGGGTTTAATGTATTCGTTGCTGGCGGGACATGCTTGAACTTATTTTCGATGAGGTGCGATTTTTGTGACGCCGAGTGTATACATATACTGTAGGTAGACCAAAATTGTTTAACAACTCTTGCATAAAGACCGATACGGTGAAGAAAGGCTGCTAGAAAGACTTGAAGTGAAGGCATTACACTTGGTACAGGACATAACATAATTATATCAGGAAGCGACTGTGAAGAAAGCATCAGATAATTAGTCTGAGAACTGTTCGGCCAGCATATTTAAGAAACCAATTGCTAACTGACCTTTGACAAAACGAAATTGGAATAAACAGATATTCTCTGAACTTCGAACCGATGTTTGTCTTTTTCAATGTCCCACGTTAATTGTAATGTATTCAGTGTTTTAACATTAATGCCATCATGTGGCGATCTTTGACCCTACTGAGAAGCGAAGTTATTGCGGCATTTACATCATCGATGACAAATCTATTGAACAAGGACTGTTTCTTGAGTAGAGTGTTCTCACTCTAGATGTGGTAAGAAGCAGATTGGAAGATTATGTGGAAGAGAAGAGCAGAAGTTTGATTAGATTTACTAGAGAGACTTTTATACTTCAGTAATGTTGGTCCTTCGAGGTTTTGTGGCATGGTCGCTTAAACGTTTATTGATTGACAACGAACTACAAAATAAAATACCGAAAGATTAATTAACTCTTTGACACAAATGAATGTAGGGCAAACGTTTTTCGGGCCGCGTTTTATGTGGCTGCGAACGCTCAAAAAGTGGTAATTAGCTTTAACCCATTTCGAATAAATCGTTAAGAAAAATAAGGGCTTGTGCCGACCCCAAGTAACACAGGTCAAGGGCAGATGACGATGAATTCATTCATTTCTTTTAAGGTAAAACAGTTACAAGAAGGTAAATTCGCATTGTTCGTTAAGACTTTGAAGTTTGGACTGTGCTATAACGCTGATTCATCGCAAGCGTTTGATTTTTCCTGCAATTGATGAGATTCCCCTGCTTCTAGACTACAAGTAACACAGGACAAGGGCAGATGACGATGAATTCATTAATTCCTTTAAAGGTAAAACAGTTACAAGAAGGTAAATTCGCATTGTTCGTTAAGACTTTGAAGTTTGGACTGTGCTATAACGCTGATTCATCGCAAGCGTTTCTCCTGCAATTGATGAGATTCCCCTGCTTCTAGCCGGCCCGTATCAAGTTGCAGACTTGATACGGGCCGGTATGCTAAGGTTAGACCACCTGTCAAACATATCCGGGGCCGACGTACCCGGCTGTAAGAATATCGTGCGACAGACCGGGCTATTTTTATTCATTGTCTCCGTTAAGGTCGTTAGTCATTACTGACCTGACCACATGGCAGGAGAAACAATTGAACCACACAAACCGCTTACATACTTACTTTACTTTATCAGCTTACAATGTTCCACCGACACACAGTGGATCGTCCCCATACAAGAGGGCGGACATAGAATTAAAAATTGAAAAAGTATTTAATTGAAAAAAATGAAATATACAGTTGCATTACTCTATTAAGGAACTACAAAAAATGTTACTACAATTTTTTTATTTGACCAGTACTTTATGAGCAATTCGATGAAAACTGTTATTTTTCTATGGAAATGGTCACAAAAATGTCTGTAGCTCACGATTCCCTCCTTGTTTCAATTTGCGGTTTTCACTACTGTTATTTACCCATTTTATGCCACATTTTCTTCAAGGACACATGGTGCCCCCAGCGACCCCCTTCCGAGATATTTTGCTGTTAATAACTATAATTTTTATTGTATAACTGATGAAATGGGGGTACATTAAGTATATTCATTACTGAGAATAAGTCATCCCTAAGTAGTTCCTTAAATAACAGGTGCATTTGCGATTACTTTAATGACTTATGAACGCTTCTATTGCCATACAACAAAAGCGTTAATGAATCCTTAAGTAAAGATTACCAGTACTTGCTTAATCTAATTAGTTATTGTAATTACTATGTTAACAGCCCTTAATCTCTGCACTGTGATTGTCTAATGTCATCATTAGCTTAGTAATGACTGAGTCGCATTTACAATAACACATCGAAAAGATTAAATGCTATGAAATATATTTAGTTTAAAAGAAATAGAGTTTTATGATCAATAAGAAAATATGTAGTATAAATATATTTTTATTTATATAATATAACACTGTAAAAATAATTTAAAAATAAAACAACTATGTACCCTAAAACAAACTAAAAATTTAAACAACTACTAAGAACTAAATTATAATAGGAAATCAATTAATTAACACGACCATGTAGTTACTAACAATAATAGAAAAGAAAGAAAAAAAAAACATTTATTGGCTGATGGGTGGCATAACACAAAACAAAAAAAGAAAAGAATAAAAAAAAATACACAAAAACAAGAAATTAACAAAGAAACTGCTTGTTAATAATAATACTAGGTACTATAAGAGTTAAACTATATTTTCTTCATCTTCATCAATAACGACATCATGATCATTATTATCGTCATCATCTTCTTCAACGTCACTACATGCAGCAAGTGTATCAGTTGAAACGTCAATGAACTCCAATTCACTCTGATCACGTATGAGTAAATCGTCTAGTTCTCCAAATGAAGACTTTTTGGCTTTATTTGTCATCTTCGGTCGTAAGCTGGTGAGAAGAGGATCGGAAGATAATAGCAGATTATGAAGAATGTCTTCATTAGTGGCGATGCTACTATGCTTTCGTGTATGACATTCTCTAAATTTACGAAAATCCTTGTTTCTTGCTTCAGATGCTTCTTCAGACAAAAAACCTATAGGCACTACTGATAAGTGGTCCACTATCTGTGATCCATGAATCAGCAATTTGTGTAAACTTGCTGGCATGTTATACCATGGATATAATTCCACGAATAAATTTGCTGTTTCATCACAATATGATTTGAATTTTTGGACTTGAATTTTTTCGCCTGAGGAAATGCATTGCAAAATAACGGCGAGTCTTCTAATTAAATTAACGTCTAATTTAGTAATTTCCGCAGTCGTTTCAGGGTTTGCAAAAAACCTTCTTGCAGCATTTCCAGTGTTTGTATTGCCACTACCCTGCTTAACAACATCTAGAAGTAAGCCTGTACTTCTTCGGAAAGCTTCTTGAATGGCTTCTTTCTTATCTTTAACTTTTTTTTTATTTTCGTCACCTTTTGCTTGCCATGATTTTATGTCCATTCTGTAAGCAATGTGTAATAAACACTCCATAGACCGAATCCAAGCATGCAATGAACTAAATCCATGCTTGTATAAATCTGTATTCACGGGTTTAGCTCTCACTTCTTCCAAGTTATTCATTTCGCTTGGGCGAGCTTTGCACAAATCACACACTGCTGCCGATGTACCAGATATGATTGAATGTATCTTACCATCAATCATGGTTAGCCATAGATTGTGAGTAACAGTAGCATTGCCGCAATCAGTCGGGTTCGGTTCACGAATCTCGGTCTCAAATATTTCCATTTCAGCCTTAACATTCGCTTCCGTTTCTTTCATAAATGTAAATGAAATCGGGCGACAATATGTGGTTGACGATGGCCGATCATTCTGCCACACTAAACTTCCACTAGAAGTCACTAACTTAAGCGGTACAAGACTTGCCATAAATACACTGGATAAGTCTTGTTCACTTGTTGTTGTCGTTTGATGGTAAATGCTTTGACTTGAAGCTCCATCAAAACCCCATTTACTGTGAAGCACAAGTTGTTCACCAGCATCAAAATTTGATTCAAGTGAATCGATCAGCCTCCTAACTGTGAGATCAAGGAGGGCTTGGATCCGTATCTTTGCGGAAGTTTCAGTCACAGTTATGTCTTCTTTTGCCGGGTAGCATTTAAGCTTTTCTTTAACTAACAAGTAGTAGCTTGGGTATTTTGCATGACCTTCTTTTAAACTAAAGTCCCGAAGTGTGATGTAACGCCACTTGGATAACTGCAAGTAAACGTAAAGAGCAAGTGCTTTGTGAGTAGGAACTTCACGAAGCGAAGGATTCTGCTTAGTTTCCAGGACATTTAAAACTGTTGAGACGTGTTCAGGATTTTCCAACAAATTTTTCATTATTCTGGCCATATCATTTTTTCCGGCAGACTTAAGTATACTTTCAACAGTATGCAAAAGCTCATCCGGACGACTGCAACTAGCAACATTTTCATTAAAACGTCTTCTTTTCTGTCTAGTTGATAAATCTTCAAAGCGTTTGCGAGGAGATGTATATGTTGAAGTTGATGCATCTGATTTTGATGGACTGACTACCTCTTCTGCCTCATTTTCATTTGCTTCTTCAGTGTCAACAACGTTTTCTTTAAAGCAATCTGGCCAAACGATATCGGAATTTAACCACTCTTCGTTCTTGTTAATGAACCTGTGGACTGTCCTTGATTGCACCCATTTGGTGTAAACCCTATAGCAAAATCGTCGACACCAGTTCTTGAGATCCGTCACATCACTTTCACTTAACTGGACGTTAGTATTTGACTTCAATGTGTTAAACAAGTGGTCATAATCACGAAGATCTTTATGATTACAAAGAGCAACGTAAAGATCTAGATAAGTAGAAAACCCACGGAAAGCCATAATGACAACACTTGGTAGAAGTTATAATTACAACTGAATTACATTTGCTAAACACACTCAAATATATAGGGCAGCAAGTAGGCAACTAGCAATGAATTTGATAAGCTAATGATGACATTAGACAATCACAATGCAGAGATTAAGGGCTGTTAACATAGTAATTACAATATCTAATTAGATTTAGCAAGTACTGGTAATCTTTACTTAAGGATTCATTAACGCTTTTGTTGTATGGCAATAGAAGCGTTCATAAGTCATTAAAGTAATCGCAAATGCACCTGTTATTTAAGGAACTACTTAGGGATGACTTATTCTCAGTAATGAATATACTTAATGTACCTCCATTTCATCAGTTATACAATAAAAAGTATAGTTATTAAAAGCAAAATATCTCGGAAGGGGGTCGCTGGGGGCACCATGTGTCCTTGAAGAAAATGTGGCATAAAATGGGTAAATAACAGTAGTGAAAACCGCAAATTGAAACAAGGAGGGAATCGTGAGCTACAGACATTTTTGTGACCATTTCCATAGAAAAATAACAGTTTTCATCGAATTGCTCATAAAGTACTGGTCAAATAAAAAAATTGTAGTAACATTTTTTGTAGTTCCTTAATAGAGTAATGCAACTGTATATTTCATTTTTTTCAATTAAATACTTTTTCAATTTTTAATTCTATGTCCGCCCTCTTGTATGGGGACGATCCACTGTGCGACAGGCCGACCTCCTGTCTGTGTGAAGGAGGCGTCCACCACGCAGATCTACTGCGGGTGGTAATTTCAGGTCTAGGACAAAGCCGTAAGTAAGGTTCTAGAATGAAGGCCTTTTAAACGTCAAATTGACACAAAAAGAGCCCTCCTTTGTCGAGGACGCAACACTGTCAGTGTTACCATACTCAGCTGAATACTGGCGTCTGCGACTCCCTATTCTTAAACACTGAGTATTCAAAATTGGTACTTTAATGTTAGGTTCTGGCTAATAAAATGATTCGAGAATCATTTAGGCCCATGAAGTTTTCCTAAAACAATTAGACGAAACCTGATCGACAGAATATATCCTACCTAACCCATAGACGGTCCGCCGGTGGCCTGTGTTGCTCTATGTACCTAACCTAACCTACGGAGCACAAAATTTGTAACTTGCTGAACAACAGAAGTCTTTTGAACAATTTTTTGGCGTATGGTAGTTTTAGCTACCATACGCAAAATTCGCGGTTTGGACGTAGAGTTGCGGACACCAGACCGTTATACAATGCAAGGTTTCAGCTACCGATATACAAGTGCAAATTAGCCACCGGTAGGGTTTCTGAAAATGACAATTACTTAGAGGCATGAAGGTGATTAGGCACCTATTCAAGAAGACAAGTTTGGACATGGCAACTGCAGCACAACCCATATAAGGATTGATCTGGGCGGTTGCCATTTAAGCCCATGATTCAGTTCAGGATCTCGTGACTTAATGACGGATCATGGCTCTGATGGCTCATATTTTAATAATAGAACAATTTATCGATTGTGAAGCCATATCAGCTTGAAGATTTGTAGATTAGCAGTTACTACTTAGGTACGTAATTAATATTTATGTTCTAATTGTTGATATTCTTACGTTAATTGCCTCCACGTTTCTTCAATTAGTTCTTATCTTTAATTTTTTTTTTTTTATTATTTAGCCTGTACTGTCCCACTGCTGGGCAAAGGCCTCCCCCAATTCTTTCCATGTGCTCTTTTCCTGTGCCGCCTCGGACCAACCCTCGTGATGCGGGTCCAAATCGTCTCGCCACCTTTTTCTGGGTCGGCCTCGGCGGCGCTGTCCGTATCATTAATTAAATGACAAATATTCTGAGACTGGACAAAGTGCGATGGATTTAAAGTCAAAGGTCTAATGGTCAATGCCTACATTCATTTTATCGTTTTAATATTAAAACAATGAGAGTGGTCAAATGTTACTAAACGAATGGACTAGAATCTAGATAGTCTGCTAGGATGGATGTCTACTATATATTTAAGCTAGGCAGCCCTTGAGAAAGAGCTCTTTCTGAGCAGTAGTGGCCCTGTAGTAATGACTACGACTTTTCGAGGGTTCAAACCCGTTATTATTTCATTACCACTGATCTCAAAACGGTGAAGCAAAGCATTGAGATGGATCCGGCATTTCCGAGATCTGACAACTCGAAGACATGTGACATACAAAAAACTGCTCTGGGTCCACCCTAATACACTCCCTCCAGAGAAGAGACCTATCTTCAGCACTGGGAACATTATATTTATACTGATTTTGCTATAATCAGTGCTTTGCGTTGGTTTCCAATCTAAGCAAATGCAGATGATTACCAATATCTTGTAAGGAGGACCTCCTTTCATAGCCCATGAACTGGGTGACACAACAACATTTGTTAAGTCAGGTTGAGATCTATTATGGAACACAACAGCAGATTTAATTATAAGCGGTTACGTATGTAAGCATCGGTTGACAGGGGCGACTTTGCAAGTATTCCTATTAATCCCTCAAATTCTTATCTGAAATTGGTTGATAATAACAGTGTGTTGCCTGATAATTTTGTTAATCTGCACTGCAAAAAACGTTTTGTGTAAAATCGCTAAGCCAATCTGTTACATAGTGTAACATTTAAATACTTACTAATTTGTTCAAAATTGATAAGTGAAGAAATGCTTAGCAAAAAGGTCATTTGCACAGACAAAGACAAAATAGTTCTTAACATGTGGCCTAAGATAATTCTTATTTGCACACAGCCCCTAACGTAACTAGGAAGAAATTAAAAAAGGATAGAAAGAAATTATGTTGTAATATAGTACAAAATTAAAATAGATAGAAAGTATACATATAATGCTAGTCTCACTGAAAAAGTAAGTCTGTGTAAGGTATTTTAAAGATAAGAAACAAATAATTTATGACTTTCCTATCAGAGCTAAATTAATAAATTTTAGCTGTGTTGTGATTAATATGAGATTGTAACAGAATTTTAAGCAAAATATGTCAACATAATTACCAGCTATATGCAAAGCCGAGGCTCTGCCTGATTCATGAGTTTACTTTTTCTATTCAATTAATTTTAGCAAATGTAAGGATTAATATTTTTGTTTTTTAATTACAGTTATTAATTAGGTACCCATTCTTCTATAATAACTAATGATTAGTTATAATGTGGTTGGTGCAGTGGATAAGCGGTTGCCTGCTGTGCTGTGGGTTTGGTTCCCGAATTGAACAAATATCTGTATGGCCGACAAATAGTTGTTGCAGGTCTTGCCATTGTGTATATCAGTTTAAATTTTTGTTAAAAACACACCCATAATAATGTAGAAATTTCTTGTGTGAGGTTTTTCATACAAAATTGATTGGATTTTATTTCCATAAAATATACACTTGGATAAATCAAAACCTGGGTAAAAAACCTAGGGATGGACAAAACAAAGTATTACTTTCATTAACAGCAATACCTTCTTAATTATTTGTGTGACAGTTGTTAAAACAGTTTTGTGTCACCCACCCATCCTCTCCTCTTAGTTAACCTTGCAAGAAATCCTCTAAAAATGGCAAAAAAAAAACTTCAAATGTATGTGGGTGTGGAAACTAGATGATGATAGAAATGTGATGTGTTGTCTAGATATAATTATAAAAGTAGTCTGACCAGTGACATAATAACTACTGACCTATTAGTCTAATAAGATTCCAAACTTTATATTTTTATAAAAGTTGTAATTTTGTGTGTCTTATTGGGTTTAACCTTTACGACGCCATTGTCCGCCACAGCATAAATGCACAGCATAAATGCACGCGCGTGCCCTGTACGCCAAACGACACAAATATGTGACAAAATAGTAGATGAAATTGTGGCTTGGCGTGGAGGGCGGGCGCGTGCATTTATGCTGTGGCGGTCAAAAGGTTAAATAAGCTTCAAAAGATTGTGGTTTCCGTTTATAAGTAAACTCATCTTAAGGTTTAAAAAAAAGTTTAGTTCGAAAATCATTTTTTAAAACTAATAATTTTGGAAAGCAAACCAAATTAACTTTTGGTCAGTGGGTCGTCTTAGGGGCGGATTTTTTATTAATGAAACAATTACCTACAACAAATTCACACTAGTGATGAGCGTTGAATGAACGAACTAGTTAATTCGACCGTCTACATACTGTCAACGAATGGACGGTTCACCAACAGTCCATGGACTAGTCGAATCCGTCGACGTCTCAACGGCAGTCAACGGATAAACTGAATGCGTCTACCGACTCAAGAACGTAGGCAAGTCGTTCGTCCTTAGAAATAAAATAAACGTTCAAACCAATTTTAACTCTAAATCTATCACGAGAGAGTTTATATTTGATATCACGACGAATGAATTTGTGTTACTTGCCTACGTTCTAGAGTTTACCATCAGTCCCGTACTAATATCAACTGTCTACTGCTAGATTTACAGTTAAAATTTGTTTGAGCAATTATTTTGGAGTCTATAGTCAACTGTCTACGTCGCCGTCAACGTAGTAGACTTCGTTGCAACGTTTATTTCAACGTCTGCATAACCAAGTCGACGCATAAACTAGTCGACGAATTCAACTAGTTGATGGACTAGTCGATGAACAAAAATGGACGGTCTAGTTTCGTTAACGCTAAATGCGTCGACGACCCATCTCTAATTCACACTTAGAGCAATGTCTGCAAACCCCAACTATTTTAAATGCAATTATATAATTACTTTGGTCAAAGTCACTTCAATATGACCTTAAGTGACCATGAAGCTTCCTGGAATTATAAGCTTTATCAAATCACAATAAAGTTTATATTTGTTTGTTTCTATGATTCCAGTTAGGTCATTCTGGACTTAGATTTTGCATCTCTGCAATGCCAGAGACCAGCTGAGTGGATCGGGGAACTCTGTAATAGGTTTTAAACACAGATAACTATATACTAGATACTAAAATTATACGATATGAATACATGTAAAATACAAAAGATCCTGTCAAAACATCGCAAAATTCGGGATTACCGGTCGAAAAAATAACAATTCGTCGCACGAAATCAATACTTCTATCGACCACATTTCACGTAGGAAACGAGCCGTGAAACACGATATTATGAAACGAAACTCATTTTTAGTAATTTTAATGTCCAGTTTTTGTAATTAAACAATTACATTTTAATCGTTTCAGTCAATTTTAGACGAAAATATTTTATAAGAGAAACTTAAATTATTTGACTTACCTCGAGTAAATTAACTTTGTAGGATTAAAAATGCACAACTGACACAACACAGGGCACGATTTACATGCTTTTTCTAAATGGTTTTATTAAATTATAATCCGATAGAAATAAAAGCCCCAAAGTATGCGAATGACGCCGACATTCGACAAACGAATCACAGATTATGTAGATATTAGTTAGCAGCTAGATAAAACGAATCACAGATTACTATATTAGTAGTAAGACAGGGAAGGGAAGCCTGAAGTGAAGGGTGAGACATTTTTTCTCTCGTTTTTGTCACAAAAAATTTGTACTCGACTAAAAATTTTTATTTTTATAATGCTCCACATGGAAGTTTGATAGATTCAGAAATAAACTTGTGGTAATATGTAGTATGTTGGGTGAAATGCAATATGTTTCTCCAAACTGGATGGGTCTATCCCATCCTCTTAAAACGGTTGGTTGTACTGGAACGTTTGCTGCAAGTTTACAAAGAGCCTTCAAGGAGCCTTTGCAGACCTATGTTGCAACTATGAAACAGATTGCAAGTACCTAATAACTTCAAAACGTTTTTACTGTCGTTACTGAAAACTTGAAACACTAGGCTGCACGGAACAAACACCAACACATCAGGTACCGAACCTGCTGAATGTAGACGTTTTTTCCCCGGAGTATTCCACTGTCCTTGATTTTTAGACTACTAATCAGTCATTAATATTACCATCTTTTATACCATGTTTTTAGCAAATAAATTATGAGTTTGTAAAAATTTGAATGAAGGAATAATAATAATAAATAAATAAATAAATAAATATCGCTGGACATTAACACACAGCGCCATCTAGTGTCACACTAAGCAAGGCTTGTGTCGTGGACACCAGATAGTTGATATACTACATATATACTTCTTTGTTTGTAAATACATACTTATTATACATATAAACATCCATGACTCGGAAACAAATGTCCATGCTCATCACACAAACATTTGCTCCTACCGGGATTCGAACCCAGGACCCTATGAACGTTACGCCAGGCATCGCAGGCTCCGCATTCGCCCGCCGGATGCGGCAGCCATTGAGGCGGAGCTGTACGAGGGATACAGAGCGGCGAAGACCGCCCTCCGTGGGGCTATCCTGCGGGCCAGGGAACTGGCCCGCTTGGAGATGCTGGAGACTCTCGACAGAGATCCGTGGGGGCGCCCGTACAAGATGGTGCGGAATAAACTCCGCACCTGGGCCCCCCCGCTGACGCAGAGTCTCCGGCCAGAGCTCGTGGAGGACGTGGTGAGCGCTCTGTTCCCCTCGCGGGGGGAACATCCGCCCCCGCCTATGGCTCCGCCACCTGCGGTGCCGGAAGAGGACCCAAGAGACGACGACGACGACACTCCGGAAGTGACTGGGGTAGACCTGAGAGTGGCGGTGGGTAGGCTCAAGGCCAAAAATACCGCCCCGGGACCCGATGGCTTGCCTGGCAAAGCCTGGGTCCTGGCCTCAGATGAGGAGGCTCTCGGGCCCCGACTGAGGGGGCTCTTAAGCGCATGCTTGGAGAGAGGCCAGTTCCCGCTTCGTTGGAAGACGGGGAAACTGGTCCTCATCCAGAAGCCGGGGCGCCCTGCGGACTCTCCGTCCGCATTTCGGCCCATTGTGCTGCTCGACGAGGTGGGCAAGCTCTTTGAGAGAGTGATTGCAAACCGCCTCGCCGAGCACCTTGAGGGGATGGGGCCGAATCTTGCGGAGAACCAGTATGGTTTCCGCAAGGGGCGCTCTACTGTGGACGCAGTCATGCGCGTGAGAGCCCTCACGACGGGGGATGCAATATCCCGGGGCGGGGTTGTCTTGGCGGTGTCTCTCGACATCGCCAACGCCTTCAACTCCCTGCCCTGGAGCTGCATCAGGGAGGCACTCCGGTATCACCGGGTGCCGACCTACCTCCGTCGTGTGGTCGGGGACTACCTGACGGACAGGGCCGTCATCTACCCCAGTCGCTGCGGAGATTGGAACCGGCGAGAGATGTCGTGCGGTGTCCCACAGGGATCGGTTCTGGGACCGCCCCTGTGGAACATCGGTTACGACTGGGTGCTGCGCGCGGACCTCCCTAGTGGTGTCAGCGTCGTTTGCTACGCAGACGACACCCTGGTGCTGGCACAGGGGAGGTCGCACGAGGCGGCGGCCGAAGCTATTGTTGAGAATAGACAATGAGCGAAGACTCAGTGGTTATATTCTTGTATTATGAACTCCTTTTGTTGTTGTGCCTTTTGCCTTCATGTAATGTCAACTCTGACATAATGTTGTGTTGAAAAGAAAATAAAACAGGACTTATGAAATTCTCGGATTAATTGTATTTATTGCATTGATGCCTTGTAGCGATCCACCAGATATACATATTCTTTAACATGGTAGCAGAGTAAAATAAAGTGAACTGTAGAAAAGTGGAAAAATCGTCTGTGAAGTGAAAAATTCACCATGGATGAAAAGTCGTTTGAAAGTGCATCAAAAGTGAAGATCGAGTGCCTAAGTGATGGCAAAGACTTCAAGCATTGGAAATACAGAATCCGCAACGTACTCAAAGGTTATCCCGATGCGTTGAAGATCATTGATGGGACACTTAAAGTTCCGATAGAACCAAAGAGTATAGATTCAAAAGAAACAAGGGCTGATTATGAGAAGAAATTGAAAGAATTTCAAGCTAAAGACAGCCTTGTACTAACGCTACTGACGAACAACATGACAAATGAAGTACTTGACCAAGTTATGCGCTTCGAAACCGCTAAAGAGGTATGGGATGAACTAGAACGTCTCTACTGTGGGTGCGCTGAAGAAAAGAGTTACGATTTGTGTCTACAATTCTTTAGTTACAACAAAGACCCAGAACATGACATAAAGAAGCATATTTCTGCATTGAAGAATATATGGCATGAGCTGAATAACCAAATTCAAGCGAAGCTGCCTGATATACTGCTGATCTGCAAGATACTTGGGACCCTACCTAAGAATTTCTTTGCTTTCAAGTCAAGTTGGCTCCTTGTAAACAAAAAGGATAGGACAATAGAGAATCTAACTGCACAGCTAAGTACCTTCGAGAAAGCCTTAAAGAGCAATGAAGAAGTAAGTGAATACAAAGAGGAAGTACTAGTAGTCAAGACAGAGAAAACGAAAGATAAAGGAGCAATCTTCAAATGCAAATACTGTGGATTAGCTGGGCACAGAGTTCGCAAATGCCGTAAATGGATAGAAGATGGACGCCCACCAAAGCCGTCGTGCAGCAAAACAAATGTAAATTTGACCGTGTTAGCTGTAGGAGACAAACTACCAATTGATGACAAGAACTGGTACGTCGACAACGGAGCGACAAGCCATGTTACGCATCAAGGAGACATCTTCGAAAGCTTCGAGCACTTTGACGATTCGCACAATGTTACTGTCACCGCAGCTAATGGACAAACCATCGAAGCCATTGGGAAAGGCAATATTCGAGCTGTAGCCAAATGCAACGGTAAAGTTGAACAACTCCTACTGAAAGATGTATGGTATGTACCACAAATCAAGAGAAATCTATTTTCTGTTCTTGCAACGCATGATGTATCGTCGAAGAGCACATTTGAATCTACGCCAAAGCATTGCATACTCAAAGTAGATGGAGTGATAAAAGCAATTGGGACAAGAAAGATTGACGGAGGCCTATACAAGTTGGCTATTAACTGTATCAGACCAAACAAGCTGGAAGTAAACCAATTACTGACAAACCCACTACAGCTGTATCATGAAAGGCTAGTACACCAAAATAAAAGACACGTAAAGCAAGTTATTGAAACTGAGCTCGGAATGAAGATAAATGACAACAAGTCAGATCTATGTGAAGGCTGTATTTATGGAAAGACGCACAGATTGCAGTTTGGAACAAGAACAAGAGCCACTCAACCTGGTGAACTTGTTCACACTGACATATGCGGGCCATTTCCGACATCATATGGGAAGAATCGATACTATATTCTGTTCAAAGATGACTACACAAGGCATAGACATGTTTACTTTCTAAAGCAGAAGTCTGAAGCAGCATCAAAGTTAAGGCAATTTCTAGCTGCAGCTAAAGTTGCGGGACACACTGTAAAAGAAGTACTCAGTGACTACGGCGGTGAGTTTGTTAGCGCAGAATTTAAAAGGATCCTTCAAGAACGCGGCATAACACAAAGACTAACAATGCCATACACTCACGAGCAAGCTGGATGTGTAGAGCGAGAGAATCGCACAATAGTAGAAGCAGCGCGTGCCATCATGCATGCACGTGTAAAGATTCCAGAGAAGCTGTGGGCAGAAGTGATAGAAGCTGTTGTGTACGTGCTAGATCGCACTGGACCATCAAGCGTACCCAATAAGTCCCCATACGAATTGTGGTTTGGAAAGAAACCATCAATCAAGCATCTAAGGATTCTCGGCTGCAAATGCTACGCCCATGTACCTAAAGCTAACAGAAAGAAGCTTGAAAAGAAAGCAGAGCTGGGTATACTGGTTGGCTACGAAGGAAGCGAAGGCTACAGGATCTGGAACAAAGAAAAGTCTAAACTGACTAGGTCTAGAGACGTGACATTTGATGAGCGGCCACTTCTAGAAAAACCTGCAGAAGATGACAAAATAGTTTCACTAAAGCCGATTACTTCTAAAGAGTGGACTTTTCCATGGATTCAACATGTCAGAGATGAAAGCATTGAGAGGAATGCTAATGATCAGAGACATGAAGATAATCCAGAAAGCCATCAAGATCAGAGTGACATACACTTGAATGACAATGAACCTTCATCATCAAGAGATGTTGAATACAATGATGTTGATGATCAGGAAGATGACAATCTAACTCAAAGTGAGAATGCAAACTCAGATCAAAACTATGAAACAGCTCATTCAGATAATGAAGAGGAAGAGCCTATTGAAGAGCCTGCCAATAATTTGAATTTGAACCTCTCTAATAATGAGATCGAAAGAGAAGGTCAGAGAACATTGAGAGACAGATCTAAATTGAGACCACCAGATCGATTTAAAGATTATGTGATGGCAGTAGAGGCTAACAGTATGGCTGAACCTAAGACCTACAAGGAGGCAATGAATTCTTCAGAGCGTGAAAAATGGCTACAAGCCATAGATAGTGAAATAAATTCGCTAAAAGACAACAAAACTTGGGAGCTAGTGGAGTTACCAAAAGGAAGAAAAGTAATCCCTTGCAAGTGGATATTCAAAATAAAAACGAATCCGGATGGTACAATAGAAAAGTACAAAGCCCGACTCGTAATAAAGGGATACTCACAAAAGAAGGACATTGACTTTCACGAGACATTCAGTCCCGTAGCGAGAAGTAGCACCATAAGAGCTGTACTGAGTGTTGCAGCAAAGGAGAAGCTAAGTCTAGCACAATTTGATGTATCGACGGCATTCCTATATGGCACGCTAAATGAAGAAATATACATGAAACCCCCAGAAGGTTATGCGAATGATAAAAAGCTGGTATTCAAGCTGAAAAAGAGCCTCTATGGGCTAAAGCAAGCGCCCTTATGTTGGAACAGGTGCATAACGGACTATATAGTTCAAATTGGCTTCAACCAAAGTAAATCGGATCCCTGCCTGTTTACAAGAAAGCGAGGGGGAGAAAGGATAATCCTTGCCCTATACGTTGACGACGGTCTAATAGCGTCAACAAGTGAGAAGGAGACGACACTTTTTCTAGAGGAAATGAAAAAGAGATTCAAACTCACAACCAAACCAGCCACCTATTTTCTAGGCATGGAGATAGAGAGACAGTCAGATGGCTCAATACTGCTTCACCAAAAAGCGTATGCGAACCGAGTACTGGAGAGGTTTGGGATGGAGGAATGCAAACCAGTGGCAACTCCAATATTGAAAGCTGAAGATATGAAGGCGATGAATAACGACCAAGAGGTCAAAGTTAGCACGTTCCCATATCGCCAAGCCGTTGGAGCACTTGCCTATTTAATGACCGGCACGAGGCCAGACATAGCCTATGCCGTATCAGTGGTATCTCGCAATCTAAACAGTCCAACCAAAGATGATGTGCAGATTGTAAAACGGATCATGCGATACATCAAAGGCACTATTGATCATGGAATTAAGTACACACCAGATTGTGTTGCTGACCTAAAGTGCTATAGTGACGCTGACCACGGTGGAGATGCAAACACTGGAAGATCGACCTCAGGCATTCTTTGCATGTTTGCCGGAGGTGCCATCTCTTGGAATAGCAAACGACAGAACGTTGTTGCCATATCGTCAACGGAGGCGGAGATCTACGCAGCGAGTGAGACTGCTAGAGAAATAATATGGCTGAAACGCATTTTGAAAGATATCACAGGAGATGATTGTCATGCATATCTGTGCGTGGACAACGAATCGGCTATCAAGATAGCGAAAAACCCTCCAGAGTTTCATCAGAGGACGAAACATATAAGACTAAGGGCATTCTTTATCAGAGACTGCATTCAAAAGGGAAACATTGATATCCGACATGTCAGTTCAGAGAAGCAGATCGCTGACATGCTTACAAAATCTTTATATGGGCCCAGAATCAAAGAACTGAAGATATTGGCCGGAGTTTCTACATTCAAGAGAGGTGGATGTTGAGAATAGACAATGAGCGAAGACTCAGTGGTTATATTCTTGTATTATGAACTCCTTTTGTTGTTGTGCCTTTTGCCTTCATGTAATGTCAACTCTGACATAATGTTGTGTTGAAAAGAAAATAAAACAGGACTTATGAAATTCTCGGATTAATTGTATTTATTGCATTGATGCCTTGTAGCGATCCACCAGATATACATATTCTTTAACAGCTATGACACGCGGGGTTGCGATAGTCGCTGAGAGGATCCGGCAACTGGGTCTCGAGGTGGCGCTGCACAAGTCCGAGGCCATGTGCTTTCATGGGCCTCGGAATGCGCCACCGTCGGGATCCACACTGACGGTAGGAGGGGTTTCCATCGGCGTCGAGTCGACGTTGAAGTACCTAGGACTCGTCCTCGACAGCCGGTGGAACTTCGTGGAGCATTTCCGACGTTTGGCCCCCAGGCTGGAACGGACCGGGGCTGCCTTCAGGCGGCTCCTGCCCAACCTTGGGGGGCCAAACGCCTCCTGCCGCAGGCTCTACGCGGGGGTCGTGCGGTCCATGGCCCTTTACGGGGCCCCAGTGTGGGCGCGTTCTTTGAGGCGGCGAGCCGCCCACTATCTGAACGCGCCCCAGAAAGTGGTGGCCGTGAGAATGGTCCGTGGATACCGCACGATCGCCCGCGAGGCGGCGGGCCTGCTTGCCGGATTGCCGCCATGGGATCTGGAGGCGATAGTCCTCGCGCGCCTACACGAATGGCGCGCGGAGGCACTACGCCGGGGGGAAACTCCGCTGCCGCGGCAAATCGCCGTTCAGCGGACAGACCTCCGGCGCGATCTCATGGCGACATGGAGAGAGCGACTGTCGCAACCCCGTGCAGGGCACGCCACGATAGTGGCGGTAAGTCCCCTCTTTGAGGAGTGGCTTGAGAGGCGCCACGGCGCCCTCACCTTCCGCCTGACGCAGGTCCTCACCGGACACGGATGTTTCGGGAGGTACCTGCACCGAATCGGGCGGGAGGAAACGCCCGGGTGTTTCCACTGTGAGGATCGACCGGAGGACACGGTGGAGCACACGGTGGAAGTCTGCCCTGCGTGGGCGGAGCACCGCCGTGTCCTCGTAGCGGCGATCGGCAGCGGCGACCTCTCGCGTCCGGCCCTGGTTCAATCCATGGTCCGGAGCGAGACGGAATGGGAAGCCGTCACCTCTTTCTGCGAAGCAGTCATGCCGGCGAAGGAGGTGGCGGAACAAGAGAGGGAGAGAGCCTCTCTTCCCGGCCGCCGCGGGAGACGCACCGGGCGTCGGGGGCCACGTGGTGGCTACCGGCCACCGTAGATGCGGGCCTGTGGACGGTTAGCTATGGGCTAGCTAGCCGTCCGTCCGTCTAGTGACGACAGGCCGTGTCGACGGCGCGTTCGTGTTCCACGCGCGCCTCAAAGAGATGTCAGCAGTAGAGAGGGGCTCGCAAGGGCCGAAGCCTGCCGGGGTTGCGGGACTGTTCGAAAGAGATACCGCGGCCCCGGAACGTAAAGGGCGAGGAAGGAACATGGATGGGTTTTAGTCAGTACGAGTCTGACACTCCCTCCCGCTCCGCCCAGAGTGGGAGAAGTCATTTGATGATTTCCCATCCTAAAAAAAAAAAAAAAAAAAAAAAAAAAAAAGGACCCTATGAACGTAAGGCAGCCTCACTACCACTACGCCATTCGAGTCGTCAATATAATAATCATTTATTATTCCTTCATTCAAATTTTTACAAACTTTTTACATTTTTAAATATTAACTTAAGAAAATATATAAAAACATTTAAAAACATAAACAATTGTAGCCCACCGGATTCGGGAACAGGGTCCAAGCTACCGGCGGTCAGGGCTCCAGAGAGAGGAACCTCCTAACAATACGGGCCGTGTCCAGGAGTACCGCTTTCTGAATCAAGCCCTTGATCCAGCTGCCTAACGAGAGCCTTCTCATGTGTTGGTCGAGGCTCTTGGCAATTAAGCCATGGGCTGACACGACTATCGGCACAATGATGGCTGAGTCCACTTCCCACATGTCGACAACCTCGCGAGTCAAGTCAAGATACTTTATTTGTTTATCTTTCTCGGCTTTCACGAGGTTCTCATCATGCGGGACCGTTATGTCAACAATCATTGCGCGCCGCTCTGATCGATCCATCACCACTATATCAGGCCTATTAGCTATAACAGTCCTGTCAGTGATGATGGATTGATCCCAGTACAGTGTGATACTGCCATTAACGAGAACTGGGTCGGGCACATACCTATACTAGGGCACTTCCGATTACACAAGATTGTATTTTAGAGCAAGTTGCTGATGGATAATCCTGGCTACAAGGTTGTGTCTATGCAAGTACTCTCCATTAGCTAGACGAGAACACCCGGAGATAATGTGACGGATTGATTCGCCTGGACGGTGGCATGCCCGACATATGTCAACCGTACCGTCCTTCACAATAAATCTCCGGTAGTTATTCGTCATCATAACTTCATCCATAATTGCACGGACAAAACCTTCGGTATCTCCGAAGAGGTCCCCGGAACGTAGCCAGGACACGGACGCTAGAAAATCTTCATCGGGCCCATGAAGAGCCCGGTAAAATCGCCCGTGAAGCTCCTTGCCCTGCCATTCTTTCCTGCGGTCATCAGTAGTAAGTATGCCGTCAACAATTTACGGAAATTCGTATCCAGGGCGTCTAGTTCTGTTTGAGTCCATTTGAGTATGCCGAAAGAGTACATCAAAACCGGCATGAGTCAAACGTTGAAGGCGCGCACCTTATTTCTGCCCGATAAAAGACTATTAAATACTTTTTTCAGGCGACCAAAGAGGCGCTCCTTCAATGATTGCTTCATGTCGGCAACATTGATGCGCAGCGCTTCCGACATACCCAAATACTTATAGGTTTCGGTTGCTGAGAGGGATCTAAGATTTATGGAATCTGAGAGCTGGGTTTTCCACAGATTCCACAATCTCCCCTCGCTTTACATGCATGACCGCACTTTTTTTTATTTTTTGGTTTGGCAGGAGTGGGAAATCCCCGCGGACACCTCGACTACCTCACAGGTTGTGAGACAGTCGAGGTAGTGCCGGACTCGAACCGGCTAAAACCACACTCCTGCCGCTGCCCCACCAGTGTCCCTCTGACATAAATCAGAGCCCTTGTGTACTAAATTTTTAAAACTTGTTTGGCGACTGATTTTGAGAAGGCCGAACAGACCACGCACTGTACAATTTAATAACGACAATGTGTTTTTATTACTGATAAATACTATTCATATGTATATTTCTTTTATTTTTATTTTTACTATTTTTAAATTTATTTTCAAACTGCTATTTTAAATAATATTTTACTTGATCTTTACTCTACTCGTTTAAATATTTAGACTGATTATAATTCTTTACTATTCATTTTAATTTTCTGCAATTTTTCTTGTATTTTTACATTTTACCCTGACAATGTGCCCACCTAATCTTGCCTTTTATTGAATTTGTTTCGAATTTCAGCTTTCGGTTTTACTCTCCCAATATCTTGTCTATATACTCAATATATACCTTTATATCAGTTTTTTTAAAACCAAGCTGATTTCCATATACGATAACAAACACGAACGAGATAGGATTACGACCAATTTGACACAACTTGTCGATTCCACTAGAGTTGACTTACAGACCAGCACAATTCTAGCCACTTTCTTAAGAAAGTGACTCCAATTAACCCCATCAATTTAGCCAACCCCAGTGGTTCGCTCAATGCGTCTGCAATCTGGTTGTGTCAAATTGGTCAACTCTGTGTACGCGGAAGTGGGCGCATCGACCACTTTAGCAATACGCTACGGTTGCTCCAGCGAATGCGTCCCACTTCCTGCGTACCGGGCATTCATTACTGAAGGCATTGTGCGAGTGCTCCCCCTGCTCTTTGGCTCTGGTGCAGTTAATGCACACCGCTGTTTCTCCGGTCTGTTTGACTGGGCAGTCCAACCTAAGGTGTGGACCGCCGCAGTGGCTACAGACGTCGGCTGGCTCCGTGCACAGGCGTTTGCCGTGTCCGTATGCCAGACAGCGGGTACACTGCACCAGAGGCGTCTGGTCTTCGACGCGCACTCTCTGGAGGTCAATGCGTAGCTTGCCTCAAAGTCAAAGTCAAAGTCAAAGTCAAAGTCAAAGATTTATTTGCCGATAAATATGGTTACAAAAGTTCTTCATCGAATGGTATAATAGTAGCCTAACATATTCAATCATAAAATAATGACATGCAAATTTTTGGTACAATGATAATCATTTAAATTTAAACTGAAAGAATTCTTTTACATTATAGAAAGGATTATCAATTAGCCATCTGTGTAAAGCCCTTCTGAAGCGGACCATTGGAAGTTCTTTAATTTGGTTAGGAATCTTGTTGTATATCTGAATACACATAGGATAGCAACTCCGCCTATATAGTTCAGTTTTCGTTCCAGGAATAATTAATCTATTAGGGTATCTAGTATTGAATTTGCATTTATCTCCCAGTTTTTCAAACATCTCAGGGTGACATTTGGTAAATTTACATATTTCCTCAATATAAATACCTGTTAATGTAAGGATTCTAAGTTTTTTAAAAAGTGGTTTACAGGATGTTAGTGGGTCAACATTACAAATCGCACGTATACATCTCTTTTGTGCGATGAAAGCTCTTTCGAGATGCACCGAGTTTCCCCATACCAGTATACCATAACGCAATATTGAACCAACATATGCATGATAAGCCTGCAATGTGGCCTGTCTACTTGTTAGGTTAGATATACGCCATAGAACATAAGCAAACTTACTGAGTTTTCCACATATCATATCAATATGACCAATCCAGGAGCATCTCTCATCTAGAACTATCCCAAGAAAAGTCATTCTATCCAATTGTTGTATTTGTGTATCTTTATAAGTGATGGTTAAATCAATTTTATTCCAGTTTTTGTTGCGAAATTGTATGTATTTGGTTTTATCTAGGTTAGGTTTTAGGTTATTCTTTTCCATCCAAGTTATAACTTTACTTACAGTACTATTTATTTCCTCAATATAGTTTTCTTTAGTTTTAGGGACAATTACGGAAACATCGTCTGCAAAGAGTATGCAGGGATGCTCAATTACTTCTGCTAGGTCATTAATATATATCAGAAAAAGTGGGGGGCCTAAAATACTACCCTGTGGAACGCCTGTGCAATTGTAACCTAATTTGGATTTAAATTTCAATTCACCGTTTTGATTTGGTTTATCCACAGTAATTTCTACAAATTGCGATCTGTTTGTTAGGTAACTTTTTAACCATGCATTTGCCTTCCCGCGTATTCCATATTTATCACATTTTTTTAGTAGTAGCTCGTGGGATACAAAGTCAAAAGCTTTAGACATGTCAAAGAATATAACAGTTGTCGGGATTTTCTGGTCAATATTTTTGGTAACTAGGTTAACTAAGTTAAATGCCGCTGTGGTTGTCGATTTCTTTTTTTGGAATCCATGCTGTTCATGTTTAAGAATCTGAAATTTATCGATAAAATCTATTAATCGCCTATGCATGACCTTTTCGTAAATTTTCGATATAATAGGCAATAAAGCTACCGGTCTGTAATTATCAACCAGTTTTTTATTACCTTTTTTATGTATCGGTTTAATAGCTGTAATTTTCAATTTCTCAGGAAACACTCCCGTGAATAATGATAAGTCTATTAGATGTACGAGTACCGGAGTAATAATAGAGCCTACGTATTTTATTATTTTTGTAGGTATTTGATCATAACCAGTTGAATTTGTATCCCTGAGTGATTTTATCACTTTTTGTATTTCCTCATCATTTGTGGGCATTAAAAACATACTAGAATTAATAGGATCAATGTCATAATTATTTGTATTAACGTCGAAGTCGTTGTTCGTCAAATTTATATAATAGTCATTTACATAATTGGCAATGTCCGTGGGGTTTGTTAGTGGACCGGTTTCAGTTTCAATCTCCTTAATATATGATTCCTGGATTTGATTATTATTGGAATTATATTTTATTAAGTCCCATGAGGCTTTACACTTATTTTTAGCCCTAGTTATATAATTTGTATTATGGATTTTTTGTGCTTTTTGTATACATTTCTTGAGTAATTTATTATAATTTAAGTATTTTAATTTACTGTCTTTGTCAGACGAGGAGTAGTATTTAAAACGCAAGTTCCTTTTGGTTTTGGTTGATTTTTTAATACCTTTGGAAATCCATTTCGTATATTTTTTCACTAGGTTGATTTTGATCTGGATTTTAGGGAAGCACAAATCAAAGAACAGGACAAGTGTGTCGTGAAAATGATTAAACGCACTGTTAGCTTCCTGATTAGAGAAAGTTTCTGTCCATCTTAAACTTGACAGACAGCTAAAGAACTTTTCTTTGTTTTCGGCGCTAAAATCACGCTTATAAATTGTGCGGAAACGTAGAGCTGGAACTTTATTATCTATTTGTATGGATATCATCTGAGCTGTTTCGTGATCGGACAGCCCCAGTGGTATAACCTCACATATTGCATCCTTACAGTTACTTATTATTTGATCCAGACATGAATTTCTTCTTGTTGGTTGTTTTATATGCAGTGTTAAGCCGAAGTTATTTACAATCCTATTTAATTCGTCTATGCATGTTTTATTTCTATTGTTTTTTTTGCTCAAAATATCAATGTTGAGATCACCTACTATCACAATTTTTTTATTTTTTTTATTTCGAATGCTGCAAAGCATTACTTCCAAATAACGTAGAAAGACAAAGGGGTTTGAGCTTGGCGTGCGATATAGGGCTATTATTATAATGTTATATTGTAAGAGTTCAATTCCACAACACTCAAACTCATTTTCAGACGCATATTTTTTTAATTGTGTTAGTATTTTGTACTCAATATGATTAAGGCAGAATATGCAAACGCCGCCTCGCTTTTTATTAATTCTTGAGTACCAGTCTCCTAATTTGTAGCCATTTAAGGTAACGCTGCTCTCCTCCCCCGCTTTGATAAAAGTCTCCGTCAAACATACTACATCAATAATTAGCCCCTCATTTAGAAACGAGTCGAACGCAATTTCTAAGAACTCTTTTTTACTTCTTAATCCTGCAATATTTTGATGAAGAACATTTAATGATTGACAGTTAGTTTCGTCAGTGGAATTTATGCCCTCAACCTTACTCAACTCATTTTCATACAGATTTTTTAACGTTTGTTCACAGAGGGTTTTTTTTGTATGTAAAGTATTACTATTATCTGCGAAAAAAAGTGTTATTTGGGGTGCTGTTAGAGTTATATGATCGTGTTGGTCGGTAAGTAAACTTTGTGTTCAGGCTTGTAGTAGTATATGTGACTAAATCGGAGCATTTCGACTGAGCTGTTGGGTTTTTGTTGAATTTAAGATATTTGTTTTTATAGTCAATTGTGTCAATGAGAACATTCAGTTTATGACAAGTATTGCTATGAGTACGCAAGAAGTAGCAATTTTCATTATTATTACATATCAATTCTAGATTATTATTTAGTAACTTTTCATTTAAGTATTTATTTTCCAACACACTCAACACAATAATTGGAGAGCTATTATATTTTTTTATAAACATGTATAATTCATTTAACAAAGTAGTAGGGTTGCAGTCATTTTCCCCTAAACAAATAATAATTTTATCACAAGGCTTACATGTCAACTCCGTGTTTAACAGTTGCTTAGAGATTGCATAGTGTTTTATCATTCCTTCTACGCAGTACCTTTCATATGAGCTATTACATCTCAAATCAAGTAAGCGTGTAGTTAAACCCGTAATTTGCTGGGTTCCTAGGATATGTATTTTCCTCTTCAGATAGGTGTTTTTGCTTCTAGGATATGAAGTATCAGCCGTAATATCTTTTTTCTCATTATGCTGCATTGTAGTTTGGGAACTTTCCGCGTTTATCTTCTTGGGTTTTGGTTGTTCTTCCGTATTTCGTGTAGTACTCGTAGTACCAATGGTTAGGTTGGATTTTTGAGTCTCAGTATGTAGTGTATTGCTAGGTTTCCTTATCATTCCAGGCTCATGTTGCAGTTGGTTGGTTAGTGTCTTTGATTCGTTTAGGTTTCTAGATTTTCGCTTTGGAGTACTAATTTTTGGTGAAAATATTTTAGTTAAACTATTAATTTTGCTTTCTCTATTTTGCAGTCTTTTCTCTAATTCTATTTTTTCTAATATTAAATTTTCGATTTCCTTATTCGCACTCTCTAGCTTTTCCCTTAAATCTCTGACAGTTTCCTGTAAATCAGCAATTTCTTGGCAATTCCATGTAGATAAGTCGGGTAAGCTTCTTCCCAGGGCCTGAGAGTCAGTGGATAAAAAGGAATTATTGTCTTCTAAACTTGTTGTCGAGGCATTTAAATTAATATTTCTGCTCCTAAATGTAATATTATCATTCAAGTTTTCCATGATAGTAGTGTACAAAATAATGTCCTCCAAGGTCTTCAAAAGTATTTATTTTCTACCAAATATTAATTTTTTTTTTTGAGTGGTATCCCTTTTTGCGCCACTGGTGTCGAGTAGCAGTACTATATTGGTTCGTCTATTCAGCGCTAATTACCGTGCTGGCGCTAGTTGTCGTACATTCACTATATAGTCCAAAGGTCAATTTTAAAAATATTTCTCATAACGGTGTTATTATCGTCGTATTTTCTAATTATTGCACTATTTTTAATAAAAATCTGCACTCATCTTCACTGTTTCACATAAACTATAATAATTTTGTATCGATTTGTTGTTAAACACTGTATTATTGTTTGTGAAGTGTTTGGAACCGTCACTTAATGTTGTTGGTTTTATTTTTATAATACACTTGCCGTTGCCAGTCACCAATAATTTCACTTATTAATTGTAGTTATTGCACTGAATTGCACTACTTTTTAGACAAATAAGTATGTATTTATATTTAATTACAAATTTTAAATACGGAGATCTAGTAAACATTGCCAGTGTTGCCTCTCGGTCCTTCGAGTGCCCTCTCCCAGATTGCAGGGGAAACACTCAGCACAACGCAATTTGTGTGAGGGTTACGAGATTTCTTCCTAAATTTAATCGCAACTCTTTGATCCTCGTCGCCGAGGCCATCAAATAACTCCCGGTTCTGATTCCTTAGGGCTTGCAACACGTCCTCGTCGCTGTGGATCAGCAACACATCCCTAAGAATCAGAAGCGGGTCTCTGTTTTTGACTTCCTCGACGACGAGGTTCTCTCCGGCCTCTTCCAATCGCGCCCTAAGCTTGCGTCTCTCCTCCTTCGTTTCGCACCCCATAATAATTTTCTGGTCCTTGGCCTTTCGGACCCTCTCTACTCGCACCCAGCCCTCCTTCGCATCCACTGCTTTTCTCACTCTTTCGAGGACTTCGGCCCCCGTGTCCATCTCATGTTTGGAAGAGACCACCACGGAGTGCAGCGTTGTTCGCTCCGGGGCCTGTGCCCCGGTGTGGGTTTTACTGACGGCTGCTACACCCGCGTAAGTGGTCTCCTCGACACTTTCCCTGCTTGCCAGACTGTCTCGGAGCTTTTCTACCTTCTCGGTATTTTCTTTAACAATCGAGATGTGCTCATTGAGGGTGGTAATGAGCTCAGTCTGGCTCGCGAGACTCTCGGAAATGGACTGGGGACAGAAGTCAGCAGTGGGCGCGAGTTCCGGCACGGCTACAGGTGCGGCAGAGGCCTTGTCGCGCTCGGACTCCTTGACCAGCTCATAAAGCCTGTTTATGGCTTCGAGCACCGCTGTCTTTATTTCGGCCTTGAGGTTGCGAGAGTTGCCCAGATTAAGCTTGGCCTTATTTAGGCAAGCTCTCGCCTCCTCGGTGCGACTGCGGCGCTTAGCCTCAGGCTTTGTGAGCGGTCTTGAGGCATCGATAGCAGCTCGGCGTGTCCCCGGAGTGGCAGCGCCTCCCTGTGACGCAGAAGGAGTCTCATCTCCGAAGGAGATTCTCCTCCTCGCGGCCACAGGCGAAGGCACCGCTTTCTCCGCCGATCGCGGCGAGCCACTAGAGCCTGGAGCCCTCACGGTGCTAGATGGGGTGCGGAACATATTCAAATGTAAGAGCAGCTGTTATCAGAACTGACTCCTGTAAAGAGGGAGTCAGAGCGAGCTACTCGGAAGGAGAGACTAAAAAGGTTGGACACTGGACTTAACTGTGTCCCTGTAAAGGGGGTACACAGATAATAATAAAATAAAATAATTAATCAGCTAAAAGGAAATACAATATTAAATAACTATAAAATTATGTCAACACTTTTGCGAGCCTTCGCAGACTCGGTCAATACGTTAAAAAATAGTAAAAAAATCCCTAAAAATCAATAAAAATCCCTCACAAGACTAAATACTAATAAAATCCGAAAAATAAAATTTTGCCTAAAATCCCACGTCTACCTTCCTATATACCAGAGGGCGGGTGGGTGGGCAAAATTTTTTCGAGCTAGGGGCGCGTGCGAGGTGTCCAGAGACGCGTCTCCGCACGGGATAGCGATATATGGAATAAAACGTGGTAGGTGCCGAACAAAAATTTTTACTTTTGGTCAAAAAACCAGTTTTCGAAAGAAAAAATTTGGAATTTCACCCCACTACCTGGAGACCGGGACACGGAACGCGGACCAGAATTCAGGGAAGAAGGGTGCAGACTATTGCAACTATAATCTAATTTAAAATGTGAAAGAAAATTTGGAAAAACAATTCATTTTGAGGAATATCTCTGGAAATTAGGGATGAAGACCAGACGCGCGTGTAAAATGCGCGCTTTATGGTCAGTACGTAGGCGGAGGCCTAGTTATGTCTAAAAACACCGAAAACAGATTGAAAATCGCATGTCTGGAACAGAAAATATCTGACCGCACATTTGTTCACACCAAATTCCATCCTGATGGCGCTACTGAAGGTTTCAGTTACCTCCAGTAGCTCCATTAGTTGAAAATCGTTGGGGGCAAAGAGTTTCAAGTCATCCATGTAAAGGAGGTGAGATATAATCCCACCTTCTTTCCGCAACTGATAGCCTAGACCTGAATCCTCCAGCAGTGTGCTAAGAGGATTCAAGGCTAAGCAGAACCAAAGTGGACTCAACTATCGCCCTGAAATATACCTCGCTCTATCCTTATCGGCTCGCTATTCCTCTGAATTTGCCGACATCCTGGATAGCGAAGGACTGTCCTCCATTGCCCCATACATGACATCAGGAAGGTGCGCAGAGTTGCATCAACTTTATACAACACTAGCACCCTCATGAGCCATGTATGTGGCACCGAGTCATAGGCCTTCTTATAGTCTAACATGTCGACAGATCCTTTCGGGACCGGCGAACCTGTTGACTAATGGCCATATCAATGAGGAGTAGCTCCTTAGTACCACGGGACCCATTCCTACATCCATTTTGGGAAGCAGACATGACAGAATTATCATCTATATGATTGCTAATTTTAGTTCTCAAAATGGATGTAAGAACTTTATAGACTGTCGGGAGACAGGTAATCGGTCTATTATTTTTGGGTTCCGCAGTACTACCCGATTTATGGAGCAGGTGGGTTATACCTGTTGTCAGGAACTCTAGCAGCGACCCCGACTCTAAGGCTGACTGGAACAGGGTTGCCAGGCGAGCGTACGACCTTGTGAACCATTTTATCCAGAAATTGTGCAGCCCATCCGGCCCTGGAGATTTAGAATTAGGTAACGGACGGACTGCACGAGCTACGTCTTGGGGGCTGATAGTAATTGCCCCCATTTCTGGTACTGGATCGCACGCTCGCTCAACCACCCGAGTCCATTCACCCTCAGCATGGCTGACAGGCACCGACCAGATGCTGCGCCAGAATGAACACATTGCATCATCATCCGGCAGGCGCGTGTCAGCCACACCTTGGTCCGGTCGCTCCCAAGCCCTGTAAACCCACCTTTCATCTCTTTGGAATGTGCGATTCTGAGTGTATCGGTCCAACCGCCGCTTATACCTACGAATACGGCTTGCCCATCGACTTTCTGCTTCAGGAAGTCGATGCGCTCTGTGGCACGGGACATGTAGTCTCGAGGACTGATATCAGTCCCCGAGAACGCCCGCCTCACAAAACGCATCACTCTAGGGCGAGTATTGCCCTCCCTGAAGCAGATCAATTTGCCGATGAGTGCTCTGGCCCCACCAATACGTCGTTCAATCCTGTACTGCCACGCCGGTACGGTTGGTTTTGGTCGTGTAGCTCTGTCATCAGAAAATTTGACATGAGCTACACGACATGCCGCACAATACAGGATTGAGTGAACGTCGGTGAGGTCTTCGCAGTTATCAAAATAATTTGACAACTGCGAATCCAGAACACCCACCAGCATCCTATTTTTGTTATGCATGGGCAAACGAGGTAAGCGTGGTCTAAGATCGGGTGTCATGAACCGATATTCCCGAATTGCATCCTCCAAAGCACTCCTCATATCCTCACTGCACTGGGTACTAACATTAGTAACCATGTCACTACTCACGTCGCCATCGCAATATGGTGTTGTTGTGGTAGACTGTGGTGGAACCACAGCCTGTGACGGCAGCGTGGCAGTGACATGGCTACTCTGCACTTCAGTCCGCAAGCGATCAAGTACGGTGTCATACAACATACGATTACGCTGGATGACTCGCACCTGATCCGACAGTCGTTGTGGCGACACGTTGACAGCTGGTTCAAGCACCTGAAACAGAGAGAGCATCCTAACACGGTACACGGTCAGGTTGTTTCCCCCCTCTGTAGCCCCATAGTATGCACGCATGACGTTTTCATTGTTTGATTGCGTCCATCGCATGCGCTGCACACTTCCGCCGGGAGCTGGGACCCTATCAGAAGCCGGTGGGCCTCGAGGTCCTAAACCGTTCGGCGGCTGGCGTCCTCCCCGTCGACGAGCAGGTGGTGGCGTCGTGGGCGGAGAGAAATACTCGTCGCTCGAGCTTGACGCAACTGCCACGGCCGGTGTCACAGCACTCACGATGGGGCTGGGTTCCGGCGGCGGCGAGGCGGAGCTGAGCAACGGGTCCGGAGGCGGTAGTTATTATTATTATTAAAGTGTTAAAGTCAAAAACCATAGTAAAATACAAAGACATAATATCATTTAATTTACCCATCCATACATTAACATAAATGTTGACCCTTCGAAGTAACTGTTAAAAATCTATAGTTTCGAAAGTAATTCACAAGTCGACATTTCATTTTTTTCGTGACTTTTCAATGAGGGATTTTCTTTTTCAACTCTTCACTAGTCGCTGGATAGATGGCGTTGGTCTGACTACGTTACTACAAGGAACAGGACATCACATAATTTCACATGGACCTAATGGTTGTATTTGGAAGCTTATGCAAACGAAAGTGTCAGTCAACGAGCGTATGTGACGTGTGTTTTTTCAAGCGTTTGGGCTTTGGCACCTAGTAACGTAGTCGGATCAACGCCATCTATCGAGTTCATGGAAACTATTTTTTTTTAATAATTCTCAAAAAGAAAACCTCTCATTTCTTTACTGCTCCCACAATTTAAAGTTTTAATAAGTTTATTTATTGTGTGACTGATTTACCTTCACATGTTTCTGTGTTCGATTGTCAAACTAACCGTCCCGTCCTGTCTCCGTTGCTAACTCTCAGGCCCGAAGGCACCTTAGAATCCCATTCCTACCGGCTTACCTTCGGGAACAAGGCACTCTACACGTACTGTCAACGTAATTACAAAAATCCAAAAAAAAATGTTTACAAAGAAAGCAACAGGTAGCGCCAAGTAAGCCGGAGCTCGGGTCACTTTTTTTTAGTATTTATCATTCCTCTGCATTTTATTTATTTTCGGGCGTCGCTGATAATGAAAATAGGGTAAAAAGAAAATAAAAATGGCGCCAACGAAATTTTTTGGATTTTTCATCACGGGTGTCGTTTTCGTGGTTTTTGGGGTCGCTGATGTTGAAAATGAGGTCAAAATGGAAATCCAAAATGGCGCTGGTGACATTTTTGGATTTTTCATCATGGGTGTTGTGTTTGTGGTTTTTGGGGTCGCTGATGACGAAAATGAGGTCAAAATGAAAATTCGAAATGGCGCCGACGACATTTTTTGGATTTTTCATCATGGGTGTCGTTTTCGTTGTTTTTGGGGTCAATAATAATGAAAATGAGGTCAAAATTATTGTTATGAGAAAAAAACCTCAATACTCGTAAATAATTATCATTTTTTTTCTTCGGCTTCCCCTCACACTATTATCACCCTTCGCCACTGCTAACTCTAGAGCTTTTTCGTCTATGAAATTTAGCTATTAGGCGATTTTATCCATGTTAACCAATGTCATAAAAGTCGCACATGCTCCTCACTAAAACCTACTATCTAATCTGTGACTAAAACAGTTTGTCAGAATGTCAGGTTGACGTTTCATAAATAAATTCGTAATTTAATTCTGTCAGGTTCGAAGTTGGTGGAATTTTATTTTATTTGTATTTGTAGTTCACTGTTAACCCTTCCAAATTCCTCGTAATAATAAAAATGATAAAACCTGAAACTATTAACAGAAAATGACATCAATAAATAACGCTTTGAGCAGCATTATAAATAGGAAAAAAGATTTCTGCTGTTTGTGTTTGTGTTCTCTAGGAGGGGAACCGATTCGATTGAATGACGAAGTTGTAGTTAATATACATAGTTATGAATACGAAACAGTCATTTCAGAAGTTTTGGACTTTGTTTTTGATCAGGAGGTAAGATCTCTGGATATTACTTTCCAGAAAACCTTTTCAAACAATGTTTAAGTTTGGCCTAGTCATGTTTGTCTAGTCGTATCTGTAGAAAAAATGTTTATTTGTGAGAAAACCGATCTCTTCATATTCATCGAGTTGCTGGTAATGCATTAGCTATATAAAATTTTGTGGGCAAATAAACGGCGTCGCAGCACACAGGTCATGTTTTCGGGCACAGAAAGCAGCATTTGAGGTGGAATGTAGGTTCGCGACATAGCTGCACAAGCGACTATATGGACCCACATGATCCTAAAAGTACATGCTTATTTAATATTTGAGATTAACTTCAGAAAAAAGAACTTGGCAATAAAAATGATGACGTTTTTGTAATATATTATAATTATGAGTTTCTATATCTACTATTTGAACAAATTTTTTTATTTAATTATTTAAACAAATTATTATTATTAGCCAATATTGTCCCACTGCAGGGCAAAGGCCTCCCTTCCCTCCTTCCACATTTCGCGATCTTGTGCGATTGTAGGCCAATCCTTTGCGAAAGAGTCTAGCTCATCCTGCCATCTCCTTCTGGGCCTGAAACAAATTATACATTAGTTAATTTATTTATTTTTTCAGATGTGTTCCTACATAAATACATTCAATGCACTGTGTAATCAGTGCACAAAATCAGCACTAAGTTGTTACAGATTCAAACATATGTGTCTGAAGAATGCTGAATATCTTAATGATGTTCTTGATGGAGTTGCAAACAACTTTGAATATGCTGCCAATGATTTAAATGACTGTAATTCTCTGTATGTCTCCCTTAATCTTGAAAACTTGACTAGCAAACAATTTTATGATACAAAAAAGACTGTGAGTACCCCCAAAGCTGCTTTACGTAGATTCCTTACACTTGACAATAGCAATACAATTAAGGTTGAAGATACAATGATCCCAAAAAAGATAAAGAAAGAAGTAGATTATGAAAATGGTCCTACAAAAAGAACTAGAAAAAAGATTGACATTCCTAATAGTAAAATGTTGCTTCATATGAACAACCCTAATTTGATAAGATGTAGAGAATGTTACAAAGAATATCCAAGTATTTGGAATTTGAGGAATCATTTTGTACGAGTACATGCTCCTAAAATTTATAAATGTTCTGATTGCCCTAGAAGTTATGGTTCTGCATCATTCCTGGAAGCTCACAAGTCAGATAGTCATTGCACGATTGTCTGCAGTGAATGTGGAAAAACTTTCGGTAATAAGCATACTCTACAGATGCATGAGTTAGGCCATCACTTAAGCTTGGTTTGCCAAGACTGTGGCCGGAAGTACAAAAACAAAACAACATTCAAAAAACATATTGATCTGAATGTTTGTGGAAAGGAAAGTAGGGCTAATCCAGCAGAGGCTAAATTTACATGTGATTATTGCAATAAGAAATACACTCAAAAAGTATCTTTGAGAGTTCATATTCAACATGAACATGGAAATTATAAGTCTCATGTCTGTGAATGGTGTGGGAAGAAATTTTGGGCCCAGAGCCGATTAAAAGCTCACTCTGTAAAACACACCAAAGAGAGAAACTTTCCTTGTACAATATGTGGAGGAAAATTTGTTACTAGAGAGTCTCTCTTGTATCACACAAGAACCCATACCGGTGAGAAGCCATACAAGTGCCCCCATTGTGAGTGCAGATTCCTATCTGCTTCCCGTAGAACAGATCATGTCAAACGTCACCACTTGGGAGCCACACTGGAATGCGACATGTGCCATAGCAAATTTAATTCAAAAACTTTCTTAATGAAACACAAAAAGTCTCATAGGAAATCAGAGGACAAGGACAATTTAACACCTTCAGATGCCATAATTACTGTGATGAAACCAAATAACGACGGCCAAAGCAAAAGATTAACGGAGTCAAGTTGTAAATCAAGAGAGCTTTGGCAGATAAGTAACAATGGTGACAATCAAAGTTTCCAGAAGGTGATTGATTCCAGTGAAGTGGATTTAGAACAGTTTACTGAACAAGCTTATGAAAACGACGACGAATCGCGACAGACCTTAGATGATGAAAAAGTGTATTTAGAAGTGTCTTACGATGCTGATGACTACATAAAAATATTAGGCATTTAATTTTAGGCAGAATGCCATCGTTCTAAAGTAAGCTCCTATAAAAAACCTATGGAATGTATGGTGGTTTATCAGCAACTAGAGGCAGGAGGAACACCAATTTCTGCACATTTCCTATTTAATATTAACTTAGATGTGCAGTCAGTGTGGCTATGGACTAATTCGATGCATTTTCTGTATGGTGGCCAGAGTTGGGCAAATTGTAATCAGATTAATGATTACGATTACATTTTGTAATCATCAATCAAGATTACAGATTACGGAAATTAATCAAGAAAGTAATCATATTGGTGATTATTGATTATTAGTTTGTAATCGTTATTTTGATTACTATTTTGATTACTTTTTTGATTGATGCATACTAACTACATTTAGGAATTCGAAAAATAAAATCATTAACATTGTAAATCATCTTTATTTTTTGATCAGTCTCATGAATTAATTTTTTTTAATAATTATTATACTTAAAAGAAAACAATCAAGAATTATTTTTATGTGTGCCATGTGTGGCTTAAATTAGATGTTAAAAGCACCCTCTTTTCAAACATCTCATCCGAAAGTCTCTGTGATTTAGGTAAATTGGTCATGGTCGCATATGAGAAAAGTCTTTCGACAGGACCCGATGACGGAAGAGGTGTGTTATATTTTTTTAAAACACGTTTAATTTCAGGGTATCAATTTACCATCGATACAACCGCATTTATTAAAAATGTGCTTAAAAAAATAATCAAATCTACCCATGTAATTAAGATTACTGACTATTGTAATCAAAACTAATGATTACAAATGTAGTCATGATTGAAAGTAATCAAGATTAAAAGTAATCATGATTGATGTATTCATGATTACTTTCAATCAGATTATTAATCCGATTACAAAAGTAGTTGATTACGCCCAACTCCACAAACCACAAACACCACTACCAGCCACTGGCTGGTAGTGGTGTTTGTAAAACCATGTTATGTAATGTTTATTGTGTTTAAGTTATGGGTAAAGAATAGATGGGTATGAAAATAAACTGAAAATTAGCAGTCTTATGGTGAAAGCGTCAGGGTGGCCCGCGAAATTCAATTTAAAAAATTTAAATTTCAAAATTTTATTGGGTTTTTTGCAATTTGCGGGCCAGTGCTGGGATGTATGTTGGTGGAAGCCATTCGCGGCTGTGAGGCGTATGTGGTTGCAGAATTGTAGTCATCAGAATCATCGGTGCAGCCCTCGAAGTTCATGAAAGTCGAGGAACGATTTTTTCACGGTCAAAGTTGTTTCTCAACTTTTATGAATTTGATGATTTTGATGATTATAATTCCGCGACTGCCTGAGTCTTGCAGCCGCAAACGATGTTTTCATCGTGTCCGTTTCGATGGCGCGGCCATGACGTTTTTTTTTTTCAAATATGCCATGATTTTGTAAAAAATTGTAAAAGTAGACTCCCAAAACCATAAATTTGTCAAAGCTATGGTTAAAAAGTTATAAGAGTTTGAACGTGGCTGCGCCATTGAAACGCTCCGATCCGCGCGGCCACGGAGATCAGATGTTTAAAACCAAGCATTGCAGAGAGACCTGAAATTTTGCTAAGTAACAGATTGAATTTGTAAAAAAATTGTAATAATATATAAAAAAATCCTGGGCTTATATTTTAGGCAGGGACTTAAAAACACCTTCATAAAGGTTACAGAATTATAAGTGTTACATGTTGAATCGGTAACAGAATCAAATATGTAACACTTTAACACTTATAAATGTGTTTTTGAATGTGTTAACCCAAAACACTTACAAAAGTATAAGTAACCGTAATATATCTGTAACAGATATAAAAGTGTTAACAGTGTTAATAAGTGTAACAGGTAAACGCGGCGTTGCCAAATTTACAATGTAGGTACTTATTTATGGTTATTAAGCATTAGATAGCCGAAGTTTAGTCGCAGCCTGTTGTATTTGTATCCGTGCAAAAAACTTGAATTTTAAATCACGAATAGGTAGGTATTTTCAATACTTCAGTATTGAAAGTATGCGTGATTTAAAATTCAAGTTTATTTGATTTGTCGCACTCATGGCAGTAATAATAAAACACTGTTTATATTATAATCAAGATTTATATTATAAAAAACACGCATTTTAATAAATGACTGTAAGAATAGATGTAAGTATGTTGAATGTTTATCTCTCAATAAAAACTTTTAATTTCTTGATTTTATATTTTTTTTGGTTAATCAGCCCCTCCATACTCGGCCTTAGCATAACTAAATTACAGATTAGGTATACTTGAAATAATGAGATCAGATTTCACTTTTGAGAGATCACTTTTTGTAACAAAAATTGTTTGTACACTCGAGGACGTTTCGGGTAGATTACTTTTAAACCATAATACGATGGGCATAAGGTTTAAAAGTGATCTGCCGCGAACATTGTCAACCGTACCCACGTTTACATTTTTATTCTATCTTATGGCACAGATTACTACAGATTTTAGAGTAATATCGCACTACAGATAAATCACTTCCTACAAAATGTTCCATACCTACCGCTAATTGTCTATACTTCAAAAAGTAGGTACCTTAGCTTTCGAGCGCAAAGTTAAGTAAAGCTCTCACGTTTACACGGACGTAAAATAACGCAGCGGGATTTTATCGCTCACTGGATTTGCAACGCTCTGCTGAACGCCGAGAGTTGAAAATCCAAGTGTGTTTTTTCGACGCGCTTGGATGCAGTCTGTTGGATTCTCAACGTTCTGCTTGACCCCGAGAGTTACATATAAATCCAGTGCGCGGAAAAAACCCGCGGCGGTATTTATACGTCCGTGCGAAACTGCGAACATAGTAGGTACTCATTCACGTTGACTCGCGGGCGCGGTTGCGGGCGCGGGCGCGAAATATCAAACATATGGCGTAATATCCAAGTGTTCACGTACACAACGCACGTGCGGTCTAAGTAGCGGGCAAGCTAGCTTGCCCGCGAGTCGAGAGAGACGAGTCAACGTGAATGAGTATTATGAACTTGTCGCTAGAAACGGACTCGCGCAAACGCCTGGCGGCCAATGTGAACACGAACTCGGCACGTCTTCGCGCCCGCACCCTCTACCGCGCCCGCGCGTTCCTACGTGGACAAGTACAATAGGCTGTGGGCGTTTCGATGGCGCGGCCATGACGTTTTTTTTTAAAAAAAATTATGCCATGATTTTGTAAAAATTTGTAAAAGTAGACTCCCAAAACCATAAATTTGTCAAAGCTATGGTTAAAAAGTTATAAGGGTTTGAACGTGGCCGCGCCATTGAAACGCTCCGAACCGCGCGGCCACGGAGATCTTTAAAACTAAGCATTGCAGAGACCTGAAATTTTGCTAAGTAGGTAACAGATTGAATTTGTAAAAAATTTGTAAAAATATAGAAAAAAATCCTGGGCTTATATTTTAGGAGCTGTAAGACTAATACGCCATGGCCGCGCCATCGAAACGGTGAAAACACATTTTCGCCGATATCTCGCTGAAAAAGCAACGCAGACGTCTGAAGTATTTTGTAAAAACTGGATTTGAATTTGTCAAAACTAGTAAAAATGAAATAAAAAATCCTAGGTTCATATTTCAGGAGCTGTAAGACTAATCGTTCTCTCGTTACTTAGGGGCAGGGACTTAGAAAAAAAACGAATATAAAAAAAAATACGATTTTCGCGGGTTTTTTTACATCTTCTCATGGTTTACGACTAGAGCAACAAATTATTTCCCGAAAAGTTTTTCATCCGAGCTACCATTTTGGAAATATACAGGGTTTTTCAAAAAACTTGAATAAAAATAAACAGCTCCTAACTCGGAGACGGTGCATTATAGGACCATGCTTTTCAGAAGCTAAATGGTTTCTTTGGTCAAGATCAATATGATACTGCAATAAAATTGTTAAAATTTCGAAAAAAAAACAAAGAACGAAAAATTTTCTAAGTCCCTAAAATTTTTTCACCGTTTCAATGACGTTTTAGTCTTACAGCTCCTGAAATATGTACCTAGGATTTTTTATTTCATTTTTATTAGTTTTGACAAATTCAAATCCAGGTTTTACAAAAAACTTCAGACGTCTGCGTTGCTTTTTCAGCGAGATATCGGCGATTACGTATTTTTTCACCGTTTCAATGGCGCGGCCATGACGTTTTCGTCTTACAGCTCCTGAAATATGAACCTAGGATTTTTTATTTCATTTTTACTAGTTTTGACAAATTCAAATCCAGGTTTTACAAAAAACTTCAGACGTCTGCGTTGCTTTTTCAGCGAGATATCGGTGATTACGTATTTTTTCACCGTTTCAATGGCGCGGCCATGGCGTATTAGTCTTATAGCTCCTGAAATGTAAACTTGAGGATTTTTTGTTTATTTTTTACTAGTTTTGACAAATTCAAATCTGGGTTTTACAAAAAACTTCAGATGTCTGCGTTGCTTTTTCAGCGAGATATCGGCGAAAATGTGTTTTCACCGTTTCGATGGCGCGGCCATGGCGTATTAGTCTTACAGCTCCTAAAATATAAGCCCAGGATTTTTTTCTATATTTTTACAAATTTTTTACAAATTCAATCTGTTAGCAAAATTTCAGGTCTCTGCAATGCTTAGTTTTAAAGATCTCCGTGGCCGCGCGGTTCGGAGCGTTTCAATGGCGCGGCCACGTTCAAACCCTTATAACTTTTTAACCATAGCTTTGACAAATTTATGGTTTTGGGAGTCTACTTTTACAAATTTTTACAAAATCATGGCATAATTTTTTTAAAAAAAAAACGTCATGGCCGCGCCATCGAAACGCACACCAATAGGCTTATATTATTGCGTAGTGGTCGCGCGCGGGCATCATGATATATATCTGTCACGGTAAAATTGTCAAACACGTTATATTACAATATTGTAAACTCTCGAAATATTGTCAACTGAACATAGGTACGGAAGTATCTCTGCCCCCGTAATCGGGACTTGGGGCACCCCCCCGTTAGGTTAGTTAGGTTCCTTTAATCCCTGCACTCGGAAATAGGGGCCCCGCGAAGCGGGGCTCCGTCGACTACGCTTTTTAGGGGAATATAAAGTGTTTTAAGGTTAGGTTATATTATATTAATCCATATTTCTCAGGAATGGTACAGTATCTTTTCATGAGAGTGGAACCACTGGGCAAGGGGGACCCCTCCTTCCCTCCACACCGCGTGAGCTGACTACCATCGCATGCATTTCACGAAAAATAAAGCGTTTTATTGTAAGCAGTATGTTCGTTTGACAATAATTCGAGAGTTTACAATATCGCTAGAGAGATTACAATATAAGGTATTTGACAATTTTACGGTGACATATCGACGGCTCCTAATTAGTATACTGAGTCACAGATATTATAATACTACTGAGTCAACTAACAAATTTTGAGAATTGCACTTTTTTGTGGAATTACATTAAGTAAACCATTTCCTATTTACCTGTAATTAAAAAATATTATATCTTCATAAATAACTTAAAAAAATATATACCTATTTATTTATTTTGCACTCAGTATACCGAGTCAAGTGTTTGCTACCAATATACGCGGAACGCAAATGCGCTCATTTCGGTGCAAGTTCAAACTGGCTCAGTATACGGCAAAACAGCGTACGTCATTGTGTGCTTTTTGTTGTCAAGATAAAGTTGCTTTTCTTGTGTTAGTAGTAGTTAAGGCTGATGCTCCAGGGTAGCCCGCGAAATTCAAATTTTCCAACGATTTTTGCAATTTGCAGGGCAGTGCCAAGTTGTACAATGATGAAAACGTGTCAGTTTCGATGGCGCGGCCAAGACGTTTTTTTTTTTAAATTATGCCATGATTTTGTAAAAAATTGTAAATGTGGACTCCCCAAACCATAAATTTGTCAAAGCTATGGTTAAAAAGTTATAAGGGTTTGAACGTGGCCGTGCCATTGAAACGCTCCGAACCGCGCGGCCACGGAGATCTTTAAAACTAAGCATTGCAGAGACCTGAAATGTTGCTAAGTAACAGATTGAATTTGTAATAATATAGAAAAAAATCCTGGGCTTATATTTTAGGAGCTGTAAGACTAATACGCCATGGCCGCGCCATTGAAACGGTGAAAACACATTTTCGCCGATATCTCGCTGAAAAAGCAACGCAGACATCTGAAGTTTTTTGTAAAACCCAGATTTGAATTTGTCAAAACTAGTAAAAATAAAACAAAAATCCAAGGTTTACATTTTAGGGAGCTATAAGACTAATACGCCATGGCCACGCCATTGAAACGGTGAAACAATACGTAATCGCCGACATGTCGCTGAAAAAGCATAGCAAAGGTCTGAAGTTTTTTATAAAACCTAGATCTGAATTTGTCAAAAAAAATGTTTGCTCATAGTGCCCCTAAGAGTATACTCCAGTTCCCAAAAATCCGCCCCTTAGACCCACTGACCCGTATTTTTTCACCGGTTCAATGGCGCGGCCATGATGTTTTAGTCTTACAGCTCCTGAAATATGAACCTAGGATTTTTTGTTTATTTTTTACTAGTTTTGACAAATTCAAATCTGGGTTTTACAAAAAACTTCAGATGTGTGTTTTCACCATTTCAATGGTGCGGCCATGGCGTATTAGTCTTACAGCTCCTAAAATCAGGGACTCAAACTGTAACCGTAATAAAGTGTTTTTTAACACTGTTTTTTAAAACAGTTTTAACAGAAAAACACTTTTAAATGTACTTAACAGATACAATACTGTTACCGAATCAAACTGTAACCTTTTTTAAGTGCTAATAAGTGTTTTAATGTGTAACCAAAATAATCAGTTTTAGTATAGCTTTAGGTATAAGTAATTGCACAGTACGGCAACAACGGGTGGCCGTAAGAGTGTGTGAATGCGCGTCTGCATTGTCAATGCATATGTCACCGTAAAATTGTCAAATACGTTATATTGTAATATCACTAGCGATATTGTAAAGTCGCGAATTATTGTCAAATGAACATACTGCTTACAATAATACGCATTATTTCTCGTGAAATGCATGCGATGGTAGTCAACTCACGCGGTGTGGAGAGAAGGAGGGGTCCTCCTTGCCCAGTGGGACCACTCTCATGAAAAGATACTGTACCATTCCTGAGAAATATCGATTAATATAACCTAACCTTAAAACACTTCATATTCCCCTAAAAAGCGTAGTCGACGGAGCCCCGCTTCGCGGGGCCCCTATTTCCGAGTGCAGGGTTTAAAGGAACCTAACTAACCTAACAGGGGGGTGCCCCAAGTCCCGATTATGGGGGCAAGAGATACTTCCGTATGTTCAGTTGACAATAATTCGAGACTTTACAATATCGCTAGAGAGATACACGTTATATTGTAATATAACGTATTTGACAATTTTACGGTGACACATACGTCGATCTTCAGTTTTGTTTAGTTCCGATTCCGACTTCCACACATTTCACACGCCATTATTTTTTTTATCTGAAGACACCATCTTGCTTACAAATACATTTTGGGATGCTTCAAGGTAGCCCGCGAAATTCAAATTTTCTTACGTTTTTTGCAATTTGCAGGGCAGTGCTAAGTTGTATGTTGATAAACATATCGGTCGCGACTGTAAGACGTATTAAGTTACAGAATTATAATCATCAAAATCATCAATACAACCCTCCAAGTTCATAAGACTCGATGAACGATTTTTTCACGCTCAAAGTCCTTCTTCGACTCTTATCAACTTGGAGGATTGTATTGATGATTAAGATGATGAAGGGGCGCGCCAGAACGCACTCGCTTACGTTAATTTACTATGAATAGATTCACATTAGTAGGTTGTGTTGTATTGTGGCGTGTTCTGTCGCATTATAATCGCCAGAGAGGTGGTGGGGGATCTGTCGCGCCACACTAATGTGAATCTATCATTACATTTACGACGCGTTATTGCGAGGGAACACAGTTCATGCAATTATTATAATTCTGTTTTTCGTTCTATAAAATGTCTGATGAACTTATTGAGTTAGTACGGCAATACAAAGTTCTATATGACACGAAATGTAAGGAATATAAGAATATTAGATATTTATTAGATATTATTTATTAGATATTTTAGAAGAGTCATCAATAGAAAAAATTGAATATCTTCATCGAAGTCACTGTCAGACGATTCCATTTTAAAACACGTAAAAATGAGAATGATCTAAAAATGCGACATATTGCGCCACAAGACAACACATTAGTATGAACACTCCGCGACACAACAGACGGCGACCCGACACACCCCGACACAGCAATATGAACCTAGCTTAAAAGAGCTGAGATTGTAAAGTAGTTCTATGTAGCGCCTTACTTCACGCATTTAATTTCCGAAGGGTTAAGCTGGATTGTACCTATATATAGTGCACTCACATTCCGCTTGTTTTATCTCGTGTAATAATAAAGGCATCAGTGGCATTTAACCCGACGACATTAGAGAGCGGTGGTGGCCCAGAAACGTCCAGTGGCGGCAGCCGTGACTTACGAACAGTAAGTCGTGGGTTCGAACCCAAGCAGGCGCATTACTTTGTGTACTTGAATTTATTTCATCACCACTGATCTCAAAAACGGTGAAGGAAAACATTGTGAGGAAACCGGCATGTTCTAGAACCAAAAATCCGAAAGGAGTTGCGGAGACCAGCCCGTTGTACAATACAATACAAACCCGACACTAATCCAGACTAAGATCTAGTGGAGAATGTACACTTGTAATATGCCAGTTGCACCATGCAAGTAGCATTTTATCCAATAAAAGTTTTATTTTTGGGTTGGGTCATTTTCATTTCTAAATAAAATAACTAGATATTCGAAAAAGTCAAGTGCGTAGTACTCGCAACCGGCGCAGCGGCGTGCTTGTTTGACCAAATGTATGAACGTGGACGAGGTGAAAGGAGTATGTAAAAACCGAAGCAGCTGGCGTTCTGTGTTTTCTGCCTGCTCATATGAGAAAAAGGTGTGAGTTTATACAAATTGTAAACAGTAAACTTGGCAAGAATTCTGTACTTGCCGCTTACACCCATGGGAAAAAGCGAGTGCTTACGTTAGGGAAGACCGTTAAAAGCTAATTGTAAATGGCGCCACCCTAACTGGTCTCAATCTGACTAATGAGGTCAAGGTATTTTAAAATATGAAATGACATTCCTTGATTTTCAACCAATGATGATGCTTGGAACCAGCTATGCTAGCGCCATTACTTCCAAGAGTTTGCATCCATCTGAAACGTGAAAATCTACACATGTTACCTAATAGTTCCATGGCATGAATCGACTTGACTCGTATGTTGGCAATACCTGATTTGTCAATGTCAGCCGGTCGGCTCATCGGCTGTCATTTTACGTCAAACTTGGTCTGTTGTCTACTTTTTTTCTTCAATTTTTCAGTAAATTGTGAAATGCTGTAAACAAATAGTTTGTATCGAAACAGAAGGATTAGCGGCGGAATAAATATAAAATGACGTTCTTAGAGGATACGTTGATAATATTAATATCGCAGGTAAGTTGAATGTAAACAAAGTCGGAGGTTATGTGTTGGAAATTTTAAATTTTACGGCGATAAACTAATTTATATTCAATTAATGGCAGATTATACAGTTTAATACTATAGTTTAGTACTATATTTTGCGTTTAAATACCGTAGTTATCCAGTAATTATCCTAATAAATAAGTCGTATTTGATTCAAACATAACTCAATTCAATTGAAATCTATTTGAAATATTGCTGTTGTTGAATAATTAATGTTTGATGCGAGTCGCACGGTACCGGTCAATGTGGCGACACTTGGGGGAGGCCCATGTCCAGCAGTGGACGTCTTTCGGCTGAAACGATGATGATGATTGTTATCCTCTTCGTTTTGCAGAAGCGTTTCACAAAATAAAGTCGTTTATTTCAAAATCCTTTATTAGCACTTCACAACAAAATAGCGATAGGCAACAATAATCAACACTCGTGATGGAGCAGTAGGACTTGCTTGCTCGACGACCATTTGACAACTACATAGTAATCAACTACGGTGAATATTCTAACACTACTCCGGACGTGACGTCACACCCCCCTTCTTTGATAGATGTGAAGTTAGTTGTCAAATGATCGTTTTAAGTTTCTTTTAACAAATATCAAAAATATACTTTTAATAATAAAATTATGTTATTAGTTGCTTGAATTTGTACAAATAAATACAATAAACCTAAAATTGCTTACAATCGGCCTTCCTGATATTTTCACGTCTCGGGAAACAGAAATAATAATAATTACCTAATTAAAAAAAAAAAAAAATAATTTACTAAAAATAAAAGCTTCAAATCAAGTAAGTATTCGTCATCACATATCAATTTTTTTTTTTTTTTCTTTTCACAATCACATTTCCACTAAAATATTGTATTTTGTATTGAGGCCTCCTTCATATCCTCATATGCTTAATAATAATTATGATTTAGTATTTAGGTCTCCTTCACATCCTCATATATTAAACGAATGTGGTACGAGTATTGAGGCCTCCTCATCATATCCTCATATACCTACTAAACATAAATATAATAATGAGGCCTCCTCATCATATTCTCATATACCTACTTAACATAAATATAGTATTGAGGCCTCCTCATCATATCCTCATATACCTACTTAACATAAATATAGTATTGAGGCCTCCTCATCATATCCTCATATACCTACTTAACATAAATATAGTATTGAGGCCTCCTCATCATATCCTCATATACTTACTAAACATAAATACAGTATTGAGGCCTCCTCATCATATCCTCATAAACTGATAATCATAATATCCAGAGGTGATATACCCAATTCATATTTTCATAAATATTGAATAAGTATGCAGTATTGAGGCTTCCTTCATATCCTCATATACCAAAATAATGTTCACACTATCATAAACCAGGATCAAAATAATAACAAAGATTAATATGGTATTACATTACAGTCTAATCGACGGTCACGGTTTCCTCATCAAAAATGTTGATGATGGAGCTATTATCCTCATCAGAGTCGTTGCTGTTGGATCTATTACCTATAAACTACCACGGATGAATTTTATCTACTGAGAATTCACTTTTATCATTCGTTATATTTTTCGTTATATTGGTGTATCTTGAACTTCGTGCCTATCATTCCCTAGCACTTTAATTATTCAATATGGACCTCTTAACTTAGGGACTAGTTCTTTTTTTATTTTTTCCGGTAGATGGCACATCTCTTTTTATCCTTACTAAATCTCCTACTTTATAATTTACAATCTTTTTGTTTTTCTCATCTTTCTTTTTGCTTTTGCTGACTTTTGTTAATATGTTTAGTTATTCGTTCTTGATTTCGGTGTTTTGAACACCTACATCTCCATCAGATACAATTTTGGAATTTAATAAAGAACCTGATGTACCCGTTAATCCGATACCAAACAGGGCTTCGGCTGGTGTTTTCCCTATACCCTTGTTAATGGTATTATTAAGCCCCCATTTTATTTCAGAAATCTTCTTCTTCTCGTCCCAAACGACGACGTTTTGACGACTCGAATGGCGTAGTGGTAGTGAAGCTGCCTTACGTTCTTAGGGTCCTGGGTTCGAATCCCGGGAGGAGCAAATGTTTGTGTGATGAGCATGGACATTTATATACATTTTTTTTTATATTAATTTGGTTTACTTAAATTTTATAAGTAATAATTTTAATTGTAATTTAATTGTGATTTTAATTTTAATATGATGTTGATTTTAATTTGATTTAACGCTGATTTGGATTGACTTTAATTTGATTTAATTTTGTTAATAATTTTAATTTCAATAATGATTTTAATTGTGATGTTGATTTTAATACCATTGAGCTTTTGATTTTGTAATTTTTAATTCTGTGTAATTATACCTATGATCCAATGTTGATTGAGATAAATAAATAAATAAATTTGTTTCCGAGTCATGGATGTTTATATGTATAATAAGTATGTATTTACGAACAAATAAAAGTAAATATGTAGTATATCAACTATCTAGTGTCCACGACACAAGCTTTGCTTAGTGTGGCACTAGGTTAGGGGCGCTGTGTGTTAATGTCCTGCGATATTTATTAAAAAACAAACATTTTCAGGTTTACCTAAATTGCTAGCAGAGAGCGGCTAATACTGTTGGGTTGTACCTATCTTTCAATTTGCTTATTGGCTCTAGGTGTTGCAACAGCATTGAGAATGTGTTTTATGCCTAATCCATTGACAAACTCTTTAAAATTCTTGGAAGTAAACGAAGTACCTCTATCAGATATTAACCTTTTTGGAACTCCAAACGTGTGAAAATATGATTTGAGGGTTTTAATCGAATTGGCCGATTTTGTATTTTTTTACAGGCGATAATTATAATAATAAACTTTGTAAAACCATAAATGATCAAAAGGAGATGGGTGTTTTTATGTTTGCTACGCACAAACGGGCCTAAATGGTCAATATGTATTGTATGAAATGGCTGTGGTACCTTATCAATAGGATGTAGCTTACTTGATCGCTTAGCTGATGGGATTTTGGTGTTTGAGCATTCTAAACACGACTCCACAATTTTTTTTTTTATGAATTTTCTCATTTTAGGGAACCAGTACGATCGTTTAATTTTATTCCTTTGGTGCCACCCATTTACCGCCGTCGTCGCTATTTTTGTACAGAATGCCTTTCTCAGTCTTTTTAATGTAATTTTTTTGCAGATTGTCTACTAATTTATTAGAATCTTTGTCTTGAAGAATTTGTATAATACGCCGTATTTCTGAATCATTTTGTTGGAGATTGGATTTCATGAAGAAATTACATTTATCTAATTTTAGGGTTAAGCCTGCATTACGTAATAAATCCAACGTTTCAGCTAGTTTTGAAAAACCGTCGTCTATGTTTTTGGAAGGTTTATGTGATCTTGCTCCGTAAAGGAATGTCCAACTAGTAAGGGAATGCTTAAACAATTATCTAGTAGTACAAAAACGCATACATAAGCCGATACGTCATCAATTTTAATTTTTAAATTACATTTACCAACTGAATAGACAACCGAGTTAACAAAGCCTCTTAGAACTGGCAGATTATCTGTAGACCATACTGGAGTAACATTTTGGGCATTAGATAATGTAATCATTGTACATTGGCTACCGAAATCTAAATAATATTGTAATTTACGCCATTAACAATAACTTCTTTGAAATATTTGGAATCGTTATTTATACCAATAGATAGTCATAATACAGTCTTATTATCTTTCTTTAGCCTACATTCGGATGTGTCATGACCTAATTTCGTACCGTTTTCGCATTTCTTGTAAGGGTTTACTACACTTATATACTGGATGACCTACCTCTCCGCAATTAAAGCATTTTATTCTCAAAGCTGGTTTTTGCCCTACATCAGTTTTAGTGTCTTTAGTATTATTAAACGCCTAACGTCATTGAATAATTTTGAAGTGGGCTTATCTATTCGTTTGGTTACTCTAACGTTGCGTAAAAATACAAGTAATTTATCTGGATCGGCAAATTGAGCTGCTTCAGCACTCGTCCTAATAGACCTATCTTCTATTCCTAATAAAAGACAGTCTACCGCATTCTTACCGGTTATTTTGCATCGATTCAGTAAAATCATTTTATAATAAAAATATTCCTCAAGTGGATCTCCGAATTTGACACGTTTTTTTTAGCATATCAGATAATAATACGCCATAGCTTTCATCACTTGGAAAGGCGGTTTTTAATTTTGTTTGCCACTCTTGCCACGTAAACAAAAGGCTGGGTAAACCCTGATACCACCTTTGGGCTAGCCCTACTAGTTTTGGTAAGGCATAGTGAACGGTTTGTCGTTCGGACCAACCGTAGATAGATGCACATTCATCTACTTTACATAACCACATGTCTACAGATCGATTCCTCTTTGACGGATAAAACTCAGGGATAACTTTCATAACTGGGTATCTTTCAATATTATTGCCGTGACCATCTGATTTGACTGCTTGAATTAATTCTCTAAAAGTATTGAGCATATCAGTGGACTCACCTGGTGATCGAAGCTGCCTCTGATGACAAGAATTCAGCCGGCCACGGCTGTGAGGCGCCGGCTGTCTCACACGGCTGCGGCTGCGTGACTCTGGCTGTCTCACATGGCTGCGGCGGCGCGACTCCGGCTGTCTCACACGGCTGCGGCTGCGCGACTCCGGCAGTCTCTCACGGCTGCGGCTGCGTGACTCTGGCTGTCTCACATGGCTGCGGCGGCGCGACTCCGGCTGCGGCGGCGCGACTCCGGCTGTCTCACACGGCTGCGGCTGCGTGACTCCGGCTGTCTGACACGGCTGCGGCTGCGTGACTCCGGCTATCTCACATGGCTGCGGCTGCGCAACTTCGGCCGTCTCACATGGCTGCGGCTGCGAGAGGCCGACTGTCTAGCACGGCTGGAGCTGCGAGAGTCCGGCGGACCAGCACGGCTACGGCTGAGAGAGCCCGGTGGTTTTTCGTCGTAATCGTTTATTTTCGCTGGAGTTGGTAAGAGCGGGCTACGATTGCGGCTGGAGCGTGCCTCACTATTTGTTTTATCCATTATCCTGGAAGGTAATGATAACTTCGGACAAAAAATGTTGCTAAAACTGCGTAGGTAGGTATTTTAATAGACAATAGCAATTATAATTGAAAATGGCTAAGTATTATATTTAATCAGGCATGCAGGTCTTCAATCTTATCATATTAACTCTTCAACGATCAGACCGCACACCGGAGTGCGACGACAATAGATTTTGCTATTGTGTTGCTGTTTGATTGTCGATGAACCAAAATACAGTACAAGTTCTACTAGTACTTATTGCCCTCAAACATGGTAAAAGGACAAAAAGTTTATCGCCAGCAACAGTATACAAAGAAAAAGAAATACCAACAACAGTTTTTTTTTTTTCTTTTTTTTTTTCTTTTTCTAACTGTGTAAATATTTTGGATTGATATTAAATCATACTCTACAGTACACATTATTTTAAAGCCTCATCTGGGAATCGAACCCAAGTCCATCTCGGCTCTTAGTCCCTATCACTCATAAAGAACAAAGGAATTTACCTGTTGAATGAATGTTTCCTTTGTGTCTTTGCCACACAAAAGGAAAAGACCAAAAAATATTTTGTTAAAAAAACATGTATTTTCAGCAATTAAATAGAATGTCATAATAAATATTTTTACCTGGAGCGTGTGATATCCCAATTCTGATTTGTTATCCTCTTCGTTTTGCAGAAGCGTTTCACAAAATAAAGTCGTTTATTTCAAAATCCTTTATTAGCACTTCACAACAAAATAGCGATAGGCAACAATAATCAACACTCGTGATGGAGCAGTAGGACTTGCTTGCTCGACGACCATTTGACACAGGCGGGGTCGTCTCATTGGGTAAAACTAGGAATGCCTACGGGGGCTACACCTGTGTTGCCAAGTCCTCCTCTATTATGCGAGACCTAAAAATTTCGGTCTCTAAAAATGACATTTTTAAGGATGGCAACATTAGTAAAAGTAAAAAGGTGCCTAGATATTAAAAAGCTACCAAATGGTAGTTTTAGCGACATTTTTGTTTGAATTTTCATAGCCTATGTAATATTTCGGCTAATTTATTCATAGTTAATATTATTAAAATTGAATTAATGTAAATGTATTAAATTCAGAATTAAATAGAAATACGCTTGTATAGCGTAGGTTGCCCCTATAAACGAACAAAAAGGTTTTCAATCAAATCAATAAATAAATAATTATTTTAATTTACTTTAATGGATAGGGCAGAGGCTATTTATTTTCAATATTATTTAATTTAATAAAATTAGTTTGGTAAGTTTTGGTTAAATGTACCTGGCAGCCCCACAACACAAGAAAAACATCTACCGGCGCGAGCGCATGTTGATGTTTTTTCTTGTAAATTCTCTTCTTTACTAACTTCTCTTTTTGCAACGTTGAGTGTTATCCTCGCCATTAACGACGTAGAGTAGAGCCTATCTAGGTTCCTCCGTCTGTTGTGTGTCGAAACACCTGAGTGTTGTGTACGAGACAGTGACTCTAGTTTTTATTGTTTTCAAACATGAAGGAGAATAAAAGGAAATGTTTTAAGTGTGGTTCTTCGCCTTTCGATGACCCCGAAATCACATTATTTAGGTTTCCAAAACCTGGTTCCACAAATGTTCTCCGGTAAGTGCTCCTATTCCTATATTATTGGCTAGACAGATGCACGCATGCTCCATTTAGACACTTGTAAAATAAGCCCCCAGATAGGTGATTGGACTAGTGATCCGTAATATCTTTTTGAGTAACTATTGCCTAAGCAGGTACTTAATTTAGCTATTCTATTTCTTTCAGTTGTGAATTATGGGCAAAGTATTGCTGTCCTGACAAATCATGGTCAAACAAGGACTTTCAGATGAAACTGCACGCTGAACACAGAATGCTATGTCATCTGCATTTTGAGGAAACAGCATTTGTGGACTTCCCATCCAAGAAAAAATTGAGACGTTTTGCTTCACCAGATGTGAAGGTAAGATAAACAGTGAGAAACAAATTTTAAGTAAAAACGGCGGTAGGTATTGTGGGATACCCAACAGAAGTGGAGCTTCTTACGAATTGTATATAAAATCTACTAAACTAAAGCTATACACATATGAGTAATTGAAAAGAGTTAATACTGAAGGCTGCCTGTCGCACTTAAACATCCACAACTGAACCAATGTGGTGCATTGCATCACCTCACTGCAAACTTTTGCTAACTTGGATCTTCATCCCAGAGTGTTGCATCAATAATTTGTGTCATTCAATGTGCTAAGATTTTCACAATGAAGTGTAATTATAGACATACATAATGACATTGATAGTGTACTCAGAATGGTGATGGGTTGCGTGATAGATGATATAGCTAGGGAATAAGTGAACACTGTGATGATGCCTGAAAGCTGATTGACATGTATGCCAACCCTAAATAAATTAGGATAAGGGCAGGAGTGAAATGTTAAGTTAAAACCTTAAAAGTCTCTACTAATACTTGAGCATTCCATAAATAACTAATTGAAATCTCTCTTTTCAGGATATAACCATGCCATTTCTACAGGTTGATAATATTAGAGAACCTGTAGCGGGTCCTTCACAGCCTCTTATGGATATATCCAATAGATCCCCCAATCCAATAGACCCCTCAACAGTTAATGTCTCGGGACCCTCTGGGATTAGTAACAAGATTCCAGTTGAAAATAAAAATTTTATAAAATGCAAGAAATATTTGCGAAAAGTTTGTCTCTTGAAAAAGCAATTGAAGCACTTGAAAACGAAACAATATCTGCAAAAATTAAGCACCAATGATGCTGTGACGAAACTCACAAATAAAATAAGCCCGAATTTTGCTTTATTATTGCAAGCGCAAATTAGAAATTTTAAGAAGACTGCCAAGGGACGTAGATGGACTGCTGAAGATAAAATTACTGCATTACGACTGTATAAAAGATCTCCCACTTGCTACAGATTACTAAGGCGAATGTTTTGTCTTCCAGCTCCAACAACATTAAAAGTGCTGTTGCAAAAATGCAAACTTAATGTTGGCATCAACAAACAGCTGTTTGAAATTGTTGGGAAGTTTTCTTCAACACTAGAAGCTGTTGATAATGAATACATATTAATGTTTGATGAAATGGCATTAAAAAAAAATTTACAATATAATGTGAAAATAGATAGCATTGAAGGCTTCCAAGACCATGGTACGCAGGGTAGAACTTCACAACTAGTCTCTTATGCACTAGTATTCATGGTTGCTGGGATTCGAAAAAAAATAAAGCAACCCATAGCATATTATTTATCGGGCTCTTCAGTCACTGCTGATAGATTAGCAGTCCTAATAAAAGAGGTAAGTGTAATTAATTTACATTAACTGTGTAAAAGTGTAATGTTAAAAATATACTAACTCTATGGTGCAGTTGCCTTGCATAAACTTTACCATTAAAGCAAAATATGAACATAAAATTGTTTATTTTTCAGGTGCTTGAAGAATGTCATAAACATGGCATTAATGTAGCAGCCAGTGTATGTGACATGGATGGAGTCAATAGAAGGGCCTTAAGCATTTTAGGGGCAACATCTACCTGTCCACAATTCGAGATAAAAAAAAAAAAAATTGTTGCACTTTTTGATCCACCTCATTTAATAAAGTGCTTCAGAAATTTATTTTTAAAGTATGACATACAATGTGCAACCAATGTAACATCAGCTGATGGAAACCAAGGAAAAGGTAAACATTACATTTTATACTTATCTGGTTATCTGGCAGTTTTTGATTCAAGAAGAAACTTATTCAATGAGATAATGTATTGTATTTACAACGGGCTGGTGTCCGCAACTCCACGTCAAAGCGCGTATTTTGCGTATGCGTATGGGCTATAATCCACCACGCGGGCCCAGTGCGGGTTGGCAGATGTCACATGTCTTCGAATTTTTAGTTCTCTCGTTTTGAGAGCAATAGTGATGAAATAAATTACACAAGTAATGTGCCTGTCTGGGTTCGAACCCACGACTTACTGTTCTTAAGTCGGGGCCTCCACCACTGGGCCACCGCTGCTCTCTGCTGAGGCAATGTATTAAAACTGATCATGATACTTATTTTGTTTCAGGTGTAGCCAAATGGAGTCACATTGTCAAATTTTATGAACTGGACAACTCAAATCCAAACTTTGTGTTTGCACCCAGTCTCAGACAAGAACATCTGAATCCCAATACTAAACAAAAGATGAGGGTAAAACTAGCCGTTCAAGTGCTGAGCCACACAGTTGCTGCTGGAATGTTTGCGAAAATAGCACAAGGTAACCTGATTTATCGCAATTTATGTATGTAAAAGATTCCTAGATATTTTTAGGATTCTGTCGCTCGAAACAATAAAAATGGAACCCTATAATTTCGTTCTGTCCATCTGACCATAAGTCACAGTACTTTGAGACTATTGGCATTATATAATTTGAGAAGCATCATAATAAAATGAAACATTATGTTCTATTACAGGTCAATTAACTGCTGACGCGGCTGTTACGGCGGATATTATATACAGAATGGACATGCTATTCGACTCTTTAAACAGCGACACGGTGGATCTGCGGAGAGGAAAACCATTTGCGACCAATTTAAAAAGTTCATCACCTCATTTGAAATTTTTAAGAGAAATGAAATTGTTCTTTGAAACACTCAATTTTATAGACTCCAAATGCACACCACCATCGCAAATAGGTTGGCTGTGGACCCTTAATGGAGTTGAAATGTTGTGGGAGAGTTTGCGGCAAAAACACAAATCCATAAAAAGTCTAGCAACTCGAAGGCTACAACAAGATCCATTAGAAAATTTATTTGGGTGCATTAGGGGAAATTGTGGTTCAAACTGCAGTCCTACCACTGGCCAGTTTATCGCAGGCTTAAAAACATCAATTTTAAGTAACTTATCCCACATTGGTGGTGGAAACTGTGAGCTTGACAGTAATGACGTCATTATTGACAATTTTAAAATGTTTTTTGGAAATTGTAATCAGCCTGAAAATCTCCATACCGAAGAGACTTCAGCCTCATCTTCGGTATGGAGATTAAATGAAGACAACATTCACCAGGAAGTATTTGAGGAGAATGGAGAATCACAAGCATGTGCCTATGTGTGTGGGTTTTTGATTAAAAATTTAAAAAATGACTGTGACCAATGTCACACAATATTTACTACGTCAGACCGAACAGTAATGCATTCTTTTATTCAATTTAAAGAGTATAATGATTTAAAAGAATCTTTAAATTATGCCAATAAAAACTTTGTTCTCTGTGTGGAATCTTGTGCCACCTCTATAAATAAATACTTATCAAATAATGCACATAAAAAAGCATTAATGCATGATGTTTTAAGCATTTTAAAAGAGTCCATCAATTTTAACTTTTTAAATGATTGCTTAGAGCACAAAGGGGACAATATAAATTATATAATTAAGAGTGTATTTCACATTACCATAAAAAGATTTTGTACAAAAAAAAATAGATCTTTGTCTCAAGAATCCGCCACAATAGCACTTAAGAAAAAAATTAATTTATTGAAACATGTGTGATAATGTTGTTACACATGTTTCAATAAATTATTTTTTAGCAGAATGGTATAGCATTGACTATGTGGTCAGTGAGTGCCATACCATGCTGCTTTGTAAAAATTCAAAAATTAAAGTATGATAACAAAAAGCTTTGTGACCGGAACTTTTTTTTATCATATTTTAATGTTTGTTAAATAATATTGATGCTAAAACACTGATGTCTTTGGTCTTCTTTCTTTCTCGTGTGGTTAATGTTACTAATTAACTTTTTTGCTAATGTTGTTATAAGATTTATATTATGATGTTGTTAACATTGCAATAAGTATTTTGAGAACTCGTAGGCACAATAAAGAAGAAATTTATAAGCATCACCCATATTTACGTAGGTAAATGTTGTTGGTTAGTATGTAAAAATGTGGCTACCCATTGTAAAAGTTCCTATATGGAATACCTATTGTGAAATTTAAATAAAGTAATTCTAACATAAAAGACAAACCACTGTTTTTATTATAAAAAATACTAGTAGCTTTGGCTTTTTTATATAAATAAACCACAAACTTGTGAGTTTTGTCAAAATGCAAAGTTTTCTACAACCAAGAATTGTCTGTCCACAAAAGCGGAGCTGGAAAATTGTGATCAATGAAATTGCACACTAATTAACATTGGTTACAGTTTCCCAGTTCTGCTTTTGTGGGCAGACCTTTAAATAAACATCTTGAAGAAATCGGATTTTAAATAACCCGCTTTCGCGAGTTTTCGGGGGCACCCACCAGGAGGCGTTAAAAACAGTGCCATTTTATTTATACGTACTTGACATTCTTCTCGCTAGAGTATATATGTTCTGTGATTTGACAACTACATAGTAATCAACTACGGTGAATATTCTAACACTACTCCGGACGTGACGTCACACCCCCCTTCTTTGATAGATGTGAAGTTAGTTGTCAAATGATCGTTTTAAGTTTCTTTTAACAAATATCAAAAATATACTTTTAATAATAAAATTATGTTATTAGTTGCTTGAATTTGTACAAATAAATACAATAAACCTAAAATTGCTTACATGATGATGAATAAATGTAATTTTATTGCTATATCCTTTCCACGAATTATCGAAATCCTCGTCTATTCTCGTATGTTCCATAGCCAAAAAAAAAAAATCTTGCTTTTTTACCCTGTACTCCTAGTAATTTATAAGAAAAGATCATTAGATTGAAAAAAAAACAGTAGTTTCCCTTTTTTATTTTTGATAATATTGGTTTTTCTTGAAGTCTCTTTATCTTTACTATGTAGCTACTAGTTTACATTTAGTTTTATTTTTGTAATATAAAACAAGCTAATTAAGCAGAACAACTTATATTTTGAGAAAGTAAAGGTTTAGGTACAAAACTTTAGGCAGAGGAAGCGCACGTTGCATTTCGCGTTCGTAATGGCACTAGTGATTCGCAGAAAAGCATGGCGGCCGCAGACTCGCCCCTCCCCACTCATACCCCGCGCACTTCCTCTTACTATTTCGTTTCGCGCCGTTCACATACGCCACCCCAGTGCTGCCTCAGCAGCACTCTTCACCCAACGGTATCCGAACAATGTGCGTGACCGATCTAGTCAAAATTATAATAATAAAACTACGAAGCGAGTCTTTACTATACAAAAGAGGTTAAATAAATAAATAATGTTTGAGGTTGTGGGAATCCACAGGATGCGAGTCACATGGGACTGGTCAATGTGGCGACACTCAGGGAGGGGGGAGGCCTATGTCCAGCAATGATCGTGTTTTGGCTGAAATGATGATGATGTTGATGTCACTAACTTCCAGATAGTCTTCTTCGTTGGTGGCTGGATATTCTTCGTGAAGCAGCTGTTCCGTGACTATGAGGTCCATCATTTGCTGGTCCAGCTGATTTTCTCTGTGACCTTTGCTCTCAGTTGTACCATGTTTGAACTGATCATATTTGAAATCATCGATTATTTGGATTCTAGGTAAGAAAGTGTAATAATCTTGTTAGAAAATATGTTAAGCAGCTTAAGGATTTATCCACTAACTATGAATAATTAAAGAGTAAAAATGACTGAAAAACATACTAAGAGTGATAAATATCTGAATATTCAAAGTAGTAGCCACGCTTAAAACTTGTATAAATCGATAGCTGGTATCAATACAAATATTTTTTTTCAGAGACAAAATGTCCTAAAGTGTCACATTTCCGAGATATGAGCTATCAAAGTCAAAGTCCATTCACTGATGGAATCTTCAGCACAACTTTGATTTAAAGCAAAGCATTCTAAAGTGTCATGTTTTCGAGATATGAGCTATCAAAGTTTAAGTAAATTCATTGAGCACAACTTTGTTTCTTCAGCACAACTTTGTTTTGATGATGATGGCAGCTATCGATTGATACACGCTGAAAATGATATAAAGACGAGATATGAGGAATCTAAAATGTCTATAGAAAACTTATTTTTCTCATAACTCTTGTTTAAATCAGTGTCTATTCAAAATTTATATTTGGGAACCTAGATAATCAGTAATACAATCGAAATAAATACACACTGCCTTAAGAATACGTTTGATTTACAAATTATTTTGGTATTACCGCAGGCCTCTTAAGTCCCACCCAAACAAGCACACAAAAAATAAAGTCATGCACAAGTTGTACATAGCATTTACCTAACTTGAAATTGAGTCACTTTCTGTGCAACTGCTGCAGTTCAAAGCCTATTAGTTCTAGGTTTTTGCCTATACAAGTGGTCTCTTCACAATAATATTGTAATGTACCTAATTTTATGTTTTTTATAGCTCCCGATACTTCCACTGGAACATGGGTCTCTATTCCTTGCTGTTTATGGTGATAGCGTTGATACCTTTCTACATTGCTTACTTTTGTATCAGCAATATCACATTTGGTAAGTGTTCTTTTAAATTGCTGGTGGAAATTTCGAATGTCATCTTGACATTGTGTTTAAATCTCCCTTCGGTTTCGATCGCGACCACTTACCTATGACGCGTATCTCAGCGGGGTTACCACAACGTCCAAATGCGATTCAATTTAGGTTTGAGCTGTCAGTTTTCTGACAGTTTTTCTATGGAACTGACAGCTTGCGACTCAGTTTAGGACCTGAATTGAATCGCATTTAGAGGTTGTGGTAACCCACCTGTATTGTTACTTCGGACCTACGAGAATGTTCGAGAAAGCACGTGATTACAGTGTGTTTGCGTTGATACATCTAGAGAATTCCATTAATAATAATGGAACAAAAAACTTATAAAAAACTTATAAAAGAAACTTATAAAAGTTTATTATCTTTTTTGCCTACAAAAAATATCAACAAAAAACATTAAGAAAAGAATACAAAGGGAATTGTAGGCAAAAAAGATAATAAATTTATAAAAAAACTTATAAAAGAAACTTATAAAAGTTTATTATCTTTTTTGCCTACAATTCCCTTTGTTTTCTTTTCTTAATGTTTTTTGTTGATATTTTTTTATGAAGCAGTTCTACATGCCGCTAGAATCTTCGTGCATATTTTTTGTGTGTCTGTTGGCGAGTATAAAAGCTCAGCGTAGACTCGCGACCGGCAGTGTGATTTTGGCTACACAACGAAGCGAATCGAAGTGAACTAGAAGTGCGATATCTAAGCGAATAGTGAACAGTAGTGTATTTGTGATTGAGTTTTAATTGTTTTTGTGATTAATAAAGTTATTGTATTGTTTAATCGGTAGTAATTAATTAATCTCATACCCAGCTCGTAACAGTATCATAGTATCATATCATCGAAATTGCAGATTCATCGTGATTTGAAGTTTTCACTCCAACAACTGTGTTTAACAGGATTCATGATTGTGCTTAGCTTCATTACTTTTTATATTTTGCATTTAACACATTGTGATTTGCAAAAAAATATTGCGAAACACAGTATTATTAAATAAAGACAAAAGTGATTCTTAAAGTTAAATTGTGAAGTTGTAGCATTTTTTAAGATCCTATATTGGCATGTGTTTGGCAGCATCTCACCTGATGTGAAGCTATGACGTGGACTAGACTTGCCTAGAAGAAACCGATTTTCTTGAACTTTGAAGAGAGAGTTCGTAAAATTGTTTTGGTTTCAAAGGATGATTGAAATAATTAAATGTCTTGGTTTGTTTCAGTATCACAAAATATGATAAGGCCTTTGACCATGTTTGTATGGTTCATTTACTTATATTTCTTTTGGAAGATTGGAGATCCATTCCCTATTTTAAGTCCAAAACAGGTAAGTTGGAATTAGTTTATGTTTTGAACATTAGTTAACAGTTCAGCTAAGCTCTTTCTGCACTTGAAAAACGCAACTGAGAAACGCTTTTGTAGATAGCGCTTCTGACGCTTGTGGACGTTTTAATATTTTTAGGTCTACCACCTACCAAAATATTTTGTAAATCAAACATATTCTTAAGGTAGTGTCTATTTATTTAGATTGGATTACAGAATATCTATGTTCCCAAATATATATTTTGAAAGAATATAAAGACGAGATATGAGGAATTTAAAATTTCTATAGAAAACTTATTTTTCTCATAACTCTTGTTTAAATCAATGTCCATTCAAAATACATATTTGGAAACCTAGATATTCTGTAATCCAATCGAAATAAATACACACTATCTTAAGAATATGTTTGATTTACAAATTATTTTGGTATTACGTTTGTATGAACGACGCATGCTCCGCCGGCCCCTTAAGTTAAATCATTAAAAACTGCTACATTGTGAAAAAGTTGGAACTTTGACATCCAATATTTCTGTAGCTAGAAGGTTAAAAGATATGGACTAGAGAAAAACAAAATTGCATAGACGTGTCTAAAAAGAGTGCCTATCGGGTTCGTTAGGGGTATTTTTACACCCATTATAACGGTGACCCATTGTATTATACATATAACGGGCTGGTGTCCGCAACTCCACGTCAAAGCGCGTATTTTGCGTATGGGCTAAAATCCACCACGCGGGCCCGGTGCAGGTTGGTAGATGTAACATGACTTCGAATTTTTGGTTCTAGGACTTGCCGGTTTCCTCACGATGTTTTCCTTCACCGTTTTGAGAGCAGCGGTGATGAAATAAATTACAGATAGTACTGCGCCTGTCTGGGATCGAACCCACGACTTACTGTTCATAAGTCGGGGCCGCCACCGCTGCTCTAAAAAAAAGGTGGCCCATACAAATTCTGTATGTATTGTTACATCGGACCTACTAGAACATTCGAGAAAGCACGTGATTACAGTATGTGTACGTTGGAATTTCGAGTGCTTTCCATTATTATTAGTTTTAAAGTTAGGTAGGTACAAATTCGCGACCTATTTATAAAAACACCTTATATTTTCGACCGTACCCCTAGGGCATACGGTTCATATTTGTTTGTTTTGTACAAGCAGCTTATTATTACCTACTATTCTTTTGTTAGTTTTTTTTATGAAGCAGTTCTATAACCCTCTAGAATATTCGTGGTTATTTTTTGTGTGTCTATTGGCGAGTATAAATACACCGCTCAGCCCGCGACGGTCAGTCTTATTTTGGCTACACAACGAAGCGATTCGAAATGAACTAGAAGTGCGATATCTAAGCGAATAGTGAACTGTAGTGTATTTTTGATTAAGTTTAAATTGTTTTCTGATTAATAAAGTTATTGTGTTGTTTAATCGGTAGTAATTAATTTATCTCATACCCAGCTCGTAATAGTATTATAATTTTATAAACACGGTATTTTTCTACATCTTGCATTTAATTTTCAGGGTATATTCTCAATAGAACAAGGCGTATCTCGTATAGGAGTGATTGGAGTCACTGTGATGGCCTTACTATCTGGATTTGGTGCAGTCAACTACCCATACACTTCTATGGCAATCTTTATAAGGTTTGACAATATTATTTTTTAATCTACCTTTATTGCCCCACTGGTGTGTATAGTAAAAAAAGCATAAAGTATAGGCGTTCTTTCGTAAAACAGCAATTTACTTAAGATTTAAGTTGAATTTCCAAATGGGGTATCATCAATCCATCCCAAAGACTCTGTGTATGGACCGCTTCGTTCTCAACTACCTGCAGCCTTACAGGTCATTATGACGCAAACGGCAGAGCTTTCCAGAATGCTACGTACCGAAGTCATCGAGAAAAGAGGTTTTAAGAAATGGCGTCTATTAATAATGATGCTTAAACTACATATGTGCATATTTCGTTCATGTCACCAAACATCTAAATTTAATCTTATAAGAAAATATTTCTGCTGTGAATTATGAACAGAAATGATGAATCACAACTTAATGCCAGCACAATTGGTGCATTCCTCATAATTACTGTTGGCAAATTTCCAGTCTAGTCAAGACGATTTGAGTTATGACACACTCCCACCCGATACCAGATAATACACCAACATGATTTATTACAACACCTGAATAGAGAAGGACGTCATTACTCAGTATAATGATTTCTATTCTGTTCAAGATTGTATTTATTTGACAAACATGGACGACATTATAAACAGAAAAAACCATACAGACGAATTGATAACCTCCTCTTTTTAGAAGTCGGTTAAAAACCGAGTTATTGCACAGTTTTGACAATAGCATTGTCATCATGAAATAATGTTTTTTTTCTAGATTTGATTAGTAGTGGTTTATCAGAATGATTTCAAACAATAATCAAATGAATTAAAAAGGAAAGTGTTCTCCTGTACTCGCGTTTGTACTCGCCTCCAGTACTGGCTGGTATAGAGCCAGCTAGCTTAGACATATTTTCTCAAAGTGCAAAACTATCAAGATCATCATCATCAAGCTTTTTTTTATATTGTTAATCAAACTTGTTCTTTTTTTTGTCTCAAACCACCGTTTTTAATAGGCACGGTTTTTAATGGTCAACGGAAAATTTACCTTGTAGATTTTTATTTACTTGCGAATGACCTGAAAATGCGACATAAATAGCACCAAGGGATCGTGTACCTAAGTTTTTCATCTTGATACCACCACTATTTCTTGAGGAAAAGGGTTTTGACAGACAGACAGATGGACAACGAAGTGTTCAATTAAGACTTTCGTTTTTTCTTTTGAGGTATGGAACCAGCATTTTCTCTAGCAAAGCCCCTTACACTGCAACTTTACCCGTCTTTTTGCGGACAACAGAGTTAGTTAAACAAAACATTATAATTTCAGACCAGTAACACAAGCAGACGTCGTATCCATCGAGAAAAAACTCCTCCAAACTATGGACATGATACTCGTGAAAAAGAAAAGGATAGCGCTAGCCGAAGCTAACAGCGTGGGTGCAAGACAGCAATACAATATGTTGGACCAGTCAAATGTTAAGAATAGGGGCGGGTTCTGGACTAATATATTGTCTAGTGTTGGGAGTATTACTAATACTTTGGGTCATGGGACGGAAAGTGAGTAATCGTGAAGTATCTTTTTTAATCCGAATTTTGTATACAAATATCTTTTTTCTTGACATTAGGTCCTGGGTTCGATTTCCGGGTCGAGCAAAGTGTTGTTGGGTTCCTCCATCAGTTTCTCAGTAGCAGCCACAGACTGTAGATTTGTGCCCGGTTGATGTTAATTGGCTCGTCCCCTATTACGTGGGACTTAAACTGGTGAAATGTGGGCATACTGTTAGGTACATCTCTGCTTAACCCTACGGGGCTATAGGCGTGATGTTTTGTTATGGAGTTTTATCAAAATAATATTATTCTCAAACTCAACTTTAGCTACTCAACTCAGCTTTAAGATAACTTTAACCGAGTGATTTAGAATTTAGATGTTAGTTCGTCATTTGTGTCCTAGATGGCGCTGTAGAACTTTTAAAATTATTATTTTAGAAATTATACTTTTAGTGAAATAGATGGTGGGTGCTGCAGGGTAGCTCCAAAATATGATTCACGGCTGTAAGACGTATGTAGTTACAGAATTATAATCATCGAAATCATCAATACAACCCTCCAAGTTCATAAAAGTCGATTGAATGACTTTTTGATAAAATATTATACAACACACAATCTACCACTGGCCTAGATTGTGTGTTGTAAGCGCAGCCATCAATCGGTCACATTAACGAATCAGAAAAGTCATTCTCTATTCAAAAAAGCACTACGAAATTAGTACAAAATCAAACAATGACTGTACAAGGAAGGTCAACATTCAACAGATCACTTGGCGCTTCCACTTTTAGAGTTAATTTTAGTCTACGACGTTCCAGATATAACCCAACTCCGTCAAGAGATCTCAGGGCTGGAGGAGCTGTCCCGGCAGCTGTTCCTGGAAGCTCACGACGCGCGCACCATGAGGGAGAAGATAGAATGGTCGCACACCTTCCAGGGGAAGTACTTCAACTTCCTAGGCTACTTCTTCTCGTTGTATTGTGTTTGGAAGATTTTTATTGTGAGTATATCTTACTATTTTCTGCCAGCGGTTTCGCCCGCGTGAAGTTTGATAATAGTCCCATGGGATCTTACTACCGGGATAAAAAGTATCCTATGTGTTAATCCAGGTTATAAACTATCTGTGTGCAAAATTTCATCCAAATCCATTTAGTGGTTTTTGCGTGAAAGAGTAACAAACATCCATACATCCATACTCACAAACTTTCGCATTTATAATATTAGTAGGAAGTAGGATAGTAAGATGATGTTTTGCGTTCCATTTGAGGATACTTGACAGAGGAAATATATCTTTCTTGTTTCGTTTCCTAGACTCTGGGCAAGTTTGAGCAGGATCGATATAGTTCAAATTACGTCAAAACTTAAGGCATGGACAAACAGCGCCGATTCGGCTCAAGCAACAAACGGGAGTTATTGACACCGAACCGATTGACATAATCTGAATTTAGTTGATCTTTTTTGTTGACTGCCTCGTTGGTCTAGTGATCGCAAGTGCGACGGCTGAGCATGAGGTCCCAGTATCGATTCCCAGGCGGGGCAGTGTTTTTGGGTTTTTCCATCAGGGTTTTTTGGGTTTCGTACCCAAAGGGTAAAAACGGAACCCTATTGCTAAAACTCCACTGTCCGTGTGTATTTTTTAAGTTGTTGATTGAATCTTTTCTCTGGACGCTCTTAATGTGCACGTCTTTCTGCATCGTTCTCACATATATGTATAATCACAACATGAATGATGTAGGTAACCAAGATTTTGTAACAATATTTTGATTTAAAAGAGCGTCCATGGAGTTTCTTACCCGTTCTTCTCCATGAGATCTACGCTAGGGAATGGGCAACTACAGTACTTTCGTAAGTTATTATGCCTTGTGACTGTGACCGATTGCGCTGTGCTTTGATATTTTTGTTTTGTATTTTTGACATTCAAAAGTGCCGTAATGGTCTAATTGAAATAAATGCTTTGAGTTTGAGTTAAGTCACCACTGTCACCAGGCTGTATCTCATGAACCGTGATAGCCAGACAGTTGAAATTTTCACAGATGATGTACCTATTTCTGTTGTCCTATAACAATAAATAAAAGAATTTGAAATAAAATCGGGCTCAAAAATTTTTGTCATCTTATCGGACACTTCTTTTCTTGCCATATCGTTTTTAACAGTCCATTCATCGTTTCTTTGGTCCTCCTCTACTCATATAACCATCCACATTCATACTCAAAAGTTTTCTCACGACATTTTCCTCATTTCTCCGCATCACACGCCCATACCACGCAACTGTACTACATGTAATTAAGAAAAATGTGCTTTGTGGAGTACCGATAAAAGTAAAAAGCCCCGCGCACATCTAATTGGTGCTACGCCGTCGCGGATCGGCTACGAGTGCTACGACGCGTTAGGTGATGGTCACGCGAGTTCCATGATTTTTGTTCCCCCAAAAAGTCCTCAACGCGCCTAAAGAAGTTTTCACTTCAATAAAACTCTGTACTCTCTCCACAGTCAACAATAAACATAGTATTCGACCGAGTAGGCAAGAAGGATCCTGTGACTCGCGGCCTGGAGATAGTGGTCCACTGGCTGGGCTGGAACATCGACGTCGCTTTCTGGTCGCAGCACGTGTCCTTTATATTAGTCGGCTGCATCGTGCTGACTAGCATCCGAGGTCTACTACTTACTCTGACCAAGGTAAGTTGATATACACCATTATTTATATGACATACATGTATGTTGTTATAATTTGAAAGTGTTTTGTTTTGTGCCCGACTTAAAAAAAGCGGCCAAGCGCGAGTCTGACTCGCCCATGAAGGGTTTCGTAGCAGCAAGTAACATAATATAAAAATATTTGAGTTGATCGAATGAAAGGTAACTTGCGGTTTACGATCTATGGCGTATTAAAAAAAAAACTACTTACTAGATCTCGTTCAAACCAATTTTCGGTGGAAGAATCATATATTTTTTTTAAATTTTATCATTGTCTTATTTTAGAAGTTACAGGGGGGGGCACATTTTACCACTTTGGAAGTGTCTCTCGCGCAAACTATCAGCTTAGAAAAAAATGATAATAGAAACCTCAGTATCATTTTTGAAGACCTATCCATAGATCCCCACACGTATGGGATTGATGAAAAAAAAAACTTTTGAGTTTCAGTTCTAAGAATGGGGAACCCTCAAAATTTATTGTTTTTTTTTCTATTTTTGTGTGAAAATCTTAATGCGGTTCACAGAATACATCTACTTACCAAGTTTCAACAGCATAGTTCTTATAGTTTCGAAAAAAAGTGGCTGTGACGTACGGACGGACAGACAGACAGACAGACATGACGAATCCATAAGGGTTCAGTTTTTTGCCATTTGGCTACGGAACCCTAACAGCAGAGATTACATACCTGCTTTTTCCCCGGTGATCTTATTGTTAGAAACGAATAGATTGTCTCATTTTGCAGAATAGTTCTCTCCCAGTTTGTGTTGTGTTTTTTAACCAAGAGACTGTGTTTAGACGTAGTAACAAAAACAACTTCTTTAAATAATTTTTGTCCAAAACTGCTGAGCAATACGCGCGTTTTTATTTTTGTTATAGAAGATTTTTACTATTAAATGACATAGATATTATATCTGTTCATTCTAGGGAAACCGGCTCATACAACTTTTGGGTAAGTCCTTTAGACGCACGACAGAGAGAGAACCACGACACAAAAAATCTAACAATATCTTTTTGTTACAGTTTTTCTACAAAATCTCCTCATCGAAATCGTCCAACATCATAGTGCTGATTCTCGCTCAAATCATGGGCATGTATTTCTGTTCCTCTGTACTTCTGATGCGGATGAACATGCCCTCGGAATACCGCATCATTATCACCCAGGTCCTAGGAGATCTGCAGTTCAACTTCTACCATCGATGGTTTGATGTTATTTTCTTGGTTAGCGCTTTGACCAGCATATTTACGCTGTATCTAGCTCATAAACAGCCTTCTGTAAGTTAAAATTGTTGATTGTATGACGTGTAAGAAATGTTAAGTTAACATGTGCATTATTGTGTTGAGAATAGAGTTGAATTTTGAAAGGAAACTTAATTTTAAGTCACTCGGTTTTTAATTTAAGAATCTGAAGTTTAGAACTTGTCGATGAAATTATACTTGATGGTGATGCATTCGTTCGTGGAATAACGCAGGCTTTTTTGAAGGAATCACCTTTGCAAAGTAATGCTAAAGTAGTTTGTTAGGTTCGCAACTTGAATTTCTCAATAATTCAGAATAACGTGTCCCATGATAAACACGGTTGCTCGCAAAATTCAAGTTTTCTTAGCTTTTATGCAATTTTCGGGTCAGTATTAGGTTGTATTCTGTTGTACGTTGACTCAAGTATGGTTCGCGATTGATTCTATCTCTTGTGTTTACGTGTTACGGTCGCAAATCAAAATTTTCAACATACAGTCTGACGCTCACTTGCAAATTGCCAAAAACGTAAGAACGGGGTTTGAATTAAATGGCCGTCCTAATTGTTGCCATTTTTTTTTCAGAATTGCTGCCACGCTTAAAAACTATATCATTCGATAGTTGGTATCAATACAAACAAGTTTTGTATGAGACAAAATCTTCTAAAGTGTCACGTTTCAGAAATATAAGATGTCATCAGTGAATGGAGTTTAAAAATTGAAATGGCAGTTATGCTTCATACAAAAAGCTTTCAAGCCCTTTAAATTTCGCGGGCTATCCTGAGTGCTTACGAACGTCAGTTGAGTGTAGTTTGAATATTCGAGTGTGTACTTTTATTTTCAACATGTAATGATGAACGATACCTTTTTATGCCTCAGCATAAATGCATTACACAACGATACCAAAATTCGAAAGTATTTGATAGGTACTATATTATTAATTTTGTTGTGAAATCGGCCATTTAAGATTATGAATTGTGATAAATGTAGTATCTGAAAACATTATACATTTACGCAAAATTTAATAGCAATTTTCTAGTAAACTCATGTTGGTGACCTTGAGAAAGGACCTATTCCGATATTCTTATAATTTGTAATACCATCAAAATTCTATCAATACTGTTGTAGATAATTGCTTTTAAATCTTGCATAAGTGTGTGTGTATTTATGCCCGTGAGCGTACTTCGGTATGTTTTGTAATTCTATTTATTTTATCTCTATATGTATTTGAAATACTATTTAAGGATCAGTTCAGACAGAATGGAAAAATCGTCGCGCAATTTACTGGCTGCGTGAAAATAAGACCGCATTACTATCTTTTAAGTCGAAAATTGTCTCGCGAATGCTCGAGAATTCTCGGTGATACCCGAGACCGCACAAGTTTTGATGTGCTCACGTATCGCTCCTTGTGGTTTCTCTGTTGTTGACGCGCGTTTGCGAGCCTTCTCTCAAAATCGCACTGTCTCGAAGCACGTTTCGACTCGAGTCTGCGCGAGGATTTTTTTATTAACTGTAGTAGTGTAGTTTCTCTCTTTACTGACCCTTATGCACACAAATATGGTTATTCGTAAAGGTATAGAAACTCAAGATGTGATGAATTAGATACTGGTGCCGATTCTGTTGTGCACAAACTAAACTTAATTTAGGCTATTACTATCTTTTTCTCACCAATAAAACGAGAAAGAGACGGACGTAATTTAGAGCTGTCAAATTTAATTCGAACTAATATTTCCATACTAATGAAGGGTGCACGTAAAAACATGTCGACTAATAACACGGTGAAGCGCAAGGCATAAACTAGTTTGACATTTCTAACTTAGTGCATAGCTATAGCCGTCCTTTTCTCGCCCTGCCTTTTAGTAAAAGATAGCAATAGTCTAAATTAAGTTTAGTTTGTGCACAACAGAATCGACACCACTGTCGGCAAAACAAATAAGTATTCAGATTATAAAGGGTGTAAAACACCTCTTCACGAAGCCGAAAGGCACTTGTTTTCCCCATCATTGCGATCACTTTTTTGTTCTACACTATACCTGGGAACCTTCTAGTTACGGAGATATGGGGGGTCAAAGTTACAACTTTTTGACAAGTTTTTTTTAAATACAAGTTTTTTTTGTAAGATTTTAACTTTTAACACCTCAACGACCCCCGTACTATTCAATCTATCCATCAGCACAATGTTTTAAGTGCGTTACATTGATTTCTACCACAAAACATGATTTTATAACCTCAAAAAAAAGTCGTTTCCCAGCAATATTTTTTGCGTAAAGTTACTTAGTTTGATGTACATAATGCTTGGTTAACGGCTTTGTGATGAGGTGGTTTACACCCTGTATTACTGGTCTAATTGTGTTTTTTTTTTAAATCTGTAGCTTATAATTCAAATTATATGCAATCGATTTACCAGACTGCCCCAGAAGAAGGGTAATCATTTCAGTCAGTTTTTTCAACTCATGCGCACATTCAATAAGTGATGAAAACAGAGCAATATTAATAAACGAAAACCATGTTACATAATAGTTTTAAGTACTATTAGTTTTTTTAAGACTGATACCTTAAAAAATAAGGAAAAATAAAACTTCTGCAAAATTAAATTAAATAGTTTTATTTAACAATTTTATTTATTTATCTTACATAAACTATATCGAAATAGTTAAAATAGAAAAGTTTATATGGAAAGGCCACCTTAAGTTTTACTTACTTAAGAAATAGAAAATGTATCTCTTTCACTAAGTATTTATTTAGAAATTTCGAGAATTTGAACTTTACGATGAAGCTATATTTTGATATTTTTTTACTTAGATGATTGAAGTAAAGATTCGTTTTCTTTAAACTTTATTCCACAACCACGATTAACTTTGGAAGTTCTAAAAAGAAAACATAAAGATCTGAAAAACTTAGTGATGAAAAAATGATTAAAAACATGTTTCCAACAATCAAACGTCAAATCCATAAATTATTTACAAAATCATAAATACATCAATCTCGAAAAACTTCTTAAAATACTTTTCGAATCTTTACAAAAATCTTTGGAGAATTCTATGAATTGGTGTTATTTGAGCAATAAATTCGAGATTGCTACGATAAAGCGAATGTTCTATATTATCTGTGGCTAGGCTCCTAGAGAGATTGTCTATTCTCCCATCAGATCTTCGTATTGCTTTCTGAAACAGTCTCCCACCGGGAAGAAATCCCAGCATCTTTGTGTGTACATGTTCCATACGTAGGTTTCTTGACCTGGGGAATAAAGGATTAAATATTAGAAAATGAGGTCTTTGGTTTGGTTACCAGATGGAGCGATGTGTTAAATTTTGGTTTGTCCATCAGGAATTTCTCAGTAGCAGCCACGGAGTCTGGATTTGTGCCCGGTTGATGGTGTTAGGGTCGCCCCCTGTGACATGGGACTTTGTCATAACTGGCGAAATGTGGGTGAACTATTAGATACACCTCTGTCTCACCCTTCGTGGATTACAGGTTTGATGTTATGTTGGTTACAATTATTTTCATCGTCATGTTTAAGGCAGTCAGCAAATGGGGTAAGTAGCTAACTATTTATATAAGCTCCTTTTAAGTTATTTTTTTTCCTGTTCAGTGGAAAAACTGGTACTTTCTCAAGTTATTATTGTATCTGTGACTTTAGCTTCGCTTTTTTTTTGTTCTATTGAGATTCAAAAGTGCCATAATGGTCTAAAGGGGAAGACCGTTAAAACCTAATTGTAGATGGCGACACCATAGCTGGTCTCAATCTGACCAATGAGGTCAAGGTATTTTAAAATATGAAATGAGTTTCCTTGATTTTCAACCAATTGAGATGCTTGGAACCAGCTACGCTAGCGCCATTAGTTCCACAGTGTGCATCCCCATTGAAATAAATGATTTGAGTTTTTGACAAATGGCCTATTCCGTCTTATAGAGAAAAGGCTTGTCCCAACTGTGGTATAAATGGATGTTGTAGGAGCTGATTAGACTTGAAATCTAGAATATTTAGCTAGATTTTTGCTGGCTATGTTTCTAACTACCAATAGATGGGAGGATATCACGGAAATAAATTCTTGACGACATAAAAGTAAACGCTAACATAAGTTTTACGATTAAGACGCCTGCGGAGCATGCGTTATTCATACAAACGTAATACTAAAATAATATGAAAACCAAACATATTCTTAAGGTATTGTGTATATATTTCGATTGTATTATTGAATATTTATGTTCTCATATAAATATTTTGAAAGGAAAATGATATAAAGACGAGATATGAGGAATTTAAAATTTCTATGGAAAATTTATTTTTCTCATAACTCTTGTTTAAATCGGTGTACATTCAATACCAAAATAATTTGTAAATCAAACATATTCTTAAGGTAGTGTGTGTTTATTTCCATTGAATTACACAATATCTAGGTTCCCAAATATATATTTTGAATGGACACTGATTTAAGCAAGAGTTATGGGAAAAATAAATGTTCTATAGGAATTTTAAATTCCTCATAGCTCGTCTATAAATCATTATCCTTTCAAAATATGTATTTGGGAACATAGATATTCTGTAACTTAATCGAAATAAATACACACTACCTTAAGAATATGTTTGATTTACAAATTATTTTGGTATTACGTTTGTATGAAATTCGCATGCTCCGCAGGCCTCTTAACACCACAAAGTGCAAACCGATCATAGATGCCGCTTCGTGTGGTTTAATTTGGACTTTAAAACACTACAATAAAGTTCAAAATTCAACCGATTCATACCTGTATACTCCGTGTCGGGTTTATTGATGAGATGCATAAGGAAGAACATGTAGTTCGCGAGGTTATGTTCTCGCTGGACGTGTGTGTCGAACCCGTGCGGCACCTAAATAGAAAAAAAAAAGAAATGTTTACATCAGGAATTTCAGTGTTCGATACAACCCTAATCCCAACCATTGTGATGTCCCATTTACACAACGGTAACAGAAAGGGAATAGCCATATGGAAAGGTGTGCTACAGACCATCAAACTGAACAACTTCATCTATCGTAATTACGAAAAAAATAATCAACGGCCCTAACGGCATACAAAATTACAATACCTACTCGATAAAATGCATGAGACAGAAACTTGTTCAGTTTAACTTTACCGAACTTTAACCGTAACGAAGCCGAAAGGCAATTGTTCTCCCCGCCATTGCGATAATTATTTTATTCTAGAGCACACCTGAAAACCTTCTAGTTACGGAGATATTGGGGGTCAAAGTTCCAACTTATTCACAAGTATTTAAAAAAAAATCATGTTTTTAATTTAAGAACTTGAAACACCTCCACGACCCCCGTACTATTCAATCAACCAGCACAATGTTTTGAGTGCGTTACATTGAGTTCTACCAAAAAAAAAAGTCATTTCTCAGCAATAATTTTGGTTACTTAGGTCACCGAAAAGATAACGGTCTGATTATCTAAAAACAGCTGTTTAAGGGACATGTTCCCCTATAAAAATGTGTTTTGAACAGCTGTTTTCAGATAATCAGACCGTCATCTTTTTGGTGAACATGGACCTTAGTCTGAAGTACAGAAAGCCTTCGTGAAAAGTTTGTTAACACCCTGTATACTGCAAGCACTATTTTGTAACTAAACGATTATAAAAATTCTACGGCAGTATTCTTCCGACTTTTGCTAGAAAACAATACTTACTTTATCAAAATAGTCTTTATTGATGCCACATATGAAGCAATTGGACTCCATGTCCTCTTTCACAGACTCCAGCTGGTCACGGAGCTCTCCGAACGCGTCGATGATCAAACCTGCGCCAATGTTGTTTAGGGTTAATAAAATAGTTACAGGATATTGAACTACGATTATTTGTGTAAATAGGGAGTGAGCCTTTTGCCGTCAACCAGGCACAAATTCAGACACCGTGAAACTGAGATTCCTGAAAATAAAGGGCTCTATTAAGTTTGTCTCACGCTAGACCTTGTCTGTTGTTCGGCCGTCACTCGGTTGCCGCTCGGTATAGCGTGAGTATGTCCATACAAAATAATATATGTAATTTCGCGTCGTGTCTCTTATATTCGTTTACTCTCAAGTGTCTTAGTGAGAGTCTAATTATGAAATATTTAATTAAAGCAAGACGGTACCGTCGTCTTAATTTGCACGGAAATGAGAGCTTTCTAAGATTCTTGCCATTAGTTGACCGTGCTACGGCCGACACTCGGCTCGGACCCGACAATGTTTAGCGTGCGTCATCCTTAACACTTAGCCCGACCTGAGATTTGAACTCACGACCTCGTGCAAAGTAGTACCGCTTGCGACCGCTAGACAAACAAGGCAACGACACGAGCAAAGGAACCAGGGGCTTTCAAAAGCACGTCGGGTTGTCGATTTCGATTCGACAAGTCTTATGTCTATCTTTTTTTGGCATTACGAAAGCGAGCGAGATAGACATTCGACATTTCGAATCGAAGCAGCATTTGTGAATAGCTATGCTAGATGAGGCGACGCACCGAACCGAGAAGTGTTGCATGCAGAAGAAAGGGGTATTACCCAGCAGTGGGTAATTCCGGGCTGAAATGATGATGAATACCAAAAGATGATGAAGCCACTTACCCTGCAGGATAGCCAGCAGGATGACGATGATGAAGAAGAAGAAGGTGATGTCGAATATGATGCGGTACACCTCGGAGTCGTCTCCGTCGGGCGGCTCCAGCTCGTCTCCGATACCGCCACCCGCGCGCACACCTTTGTACAAGTTGAACACGAAACACTGCGGACAGAAATTATAACAGATATAATAAAATAGTAAAGACGTCGTTTGGTAATCACTTGGCTTGGTATGGAGTATGGACATGTGCCGCGGAGAAATAAGGAACATGTGAGGAAAGTTTGGAGTATGAACGTGGATAGGTACTTATGAGTAGAGGAAGACCAAAGAAACGATAGAATGTGAATGTCGTGAGGAAAGTTTTGAGTATGAATGTGGATGGGTGAAAGAGTTGAGGAAGATCAAAGAAACGATAGATGGACTGTGTGAAAGATGATATGGCAGGAAAGGAAGTCACTAATGAGATGACGAGTAATAGAGAAGTATAGAAGAAGACATGCTGCGCCGACCTTAAATAAATTGGGATTAGGGCAGGCGAATGATGATCAATAAAATGGACTACAGGAATGATTGATGTATGGTATTTATGATCTCTGGTGAATGAAGGAGACTGCTGACTGGTGAATTTTGTGGAGATGTGATGTATATTATCCTCCAATTTTATATTCTTTTGGTGCAAATAAATTTCTCTTCTTTTTCCTTCATAAAATACACCATCAGTACGTACCGTCAACATGTCATGACAGTTCCTGTTAACTTCGTCGTCTTCTTCTTGCACATAGAACTTGCGGAAGAAGTTGAACGCGATCACCGTGTAGATGTACACGATGATCGTTAGCAGCATCACCGTGAGGACCAGCTGAGGAGAGAGATAAAGTTCATTATTAAACAGAAAGAAAATGTGGCTAAATAATAACAACTGCGGTCGCTAATAATAGGTCGTGCCTGCCTAGGTTGGTCTGTGGATGGGTGACCACCCATTACATACCGGGTTTCCTATGTGTCTCGGAAAGCACGTGAAGCAGTTGGTCCCGGCTGTGATTTGTATATCTTTGACAGTCGTTCCAGGTAGTCAGCGGCCCAAAAAGTCTGACAACCTGTCTTACCAAGGCGTATCGTATCGTATTACCTAAATGAGGCCAGTGCGGTTTGAAGCAAATCGTGGTTTGCAAATGTCTTGGAACCATCCAGAGAGATAGTGTTTCGATACTGTTGCCAAACAAAAATAGGTATGTTCCATCCGTTTTATATTGCCTGCTAGATTTAAGTTGCGTATATTGTTAACGAATATTTGGAAGAGCGCAGGACCATAAATAGATCCTTGCGGTACGCCGTAAGCTATAGTCTCGCAATTAATTTGTACATCACGTATTTGTTGTCCGTTAGAGAGCTAATACCAGAACATATCGTGAGCAGTACTCCTGATGCTGATATGCACTGCTGCCTGGTGCATTCACACCGCATGTTGAGGTAACATTCTCTAACAATGTTATCAAATGCTATAAATTGTTACCACGTGTTGACTGTTTTCAAAAGCCACATTACTTAACATAATTACTAACACGGCCACATATACTAACAATTAATAATACTTGGAGACGTTGCTCTGCAAAAAGTGGCTGCGGTGTGAATGCACGAATATACTTTTTGAAGTTTTTTGATGTTACATTACCTGCTTCCCGTTATGCGTGACAGACTGCAGGATAGTCCTGAGGGTCTTGAAGCCGACAGCCACGTCAAGCAGATGGGCCGCAAAGAAGAAGTTGTTGAAGTTGCCCATCACGGAGAACGAGAAGTACCATAGAGAGTAGAGGAAGGAATTGTCTGTGATCGTCACTCCGGCCTTCCATACTTGGTAGCGCCAGTCGATGTTGATGATGCTGTGGAAGGGAGAAGGGATTTGTATTAGGATATGGATGACCGGATGATTGTAATTGCTTGTTAAATACCCGATTTTTTAAAATTAATATGTTTCTTCTTTCGTTCTTTATCTTGTGGTTAGTGTCTAACCTGGTTTCAGAGATAATGCCCCCATGGACCTCTGACTGGCTTCTGAATTATGCTAATTATGACTAACTGGGATAGGCAGTTCTCCTATCTTCTATTAAAAATAAACTAAGAATCCCATTTGTTCCACCTGATCTCTGAAAATTTGCCATCTGAACATAAGTTTTTTTTGGCCAACCTGGAAGCCAGAAACAGACTTAGCCAGGACCCAAGGAAAACCTGCTCAGATGGAGAGTCATAGATGACTTTGCTCTAGAGTGTTATTGGGATTTTCCGTTAGGAATTTCTCAGTGCCAACTACGGGGTCCAGATTTTTGCCCCTTTGATGGTAATAGGCTCGCACCCTGTTACATGGGAACATAACTGGTGAAATGTGGGTGTACTTTTGCCGAAGCCTTCGGACATATCAGACTTGATGTTATGTTATGTTACTTACTAGTGAATGAGTCCCTTGCTGCCTTCTTCTTCCTGAGCGGTGAAGGAAGTCTTCTCCATGCCCAGCATGTTTGAGATGGAGTCGAAGTCGTAAGTCTCAGAATATTTCGCGCGGACTTTCTTCTTCACGAACTTGTCCCAGTAGTTTACGGGGAATGATCTGTAAAATAACATTGTTTAGTTTCTAAAATATTGTTCATTTTATTATTTTTGGAAACTAAATCAAGTTACTTTTACTACTCTGCATGGCAAAAAAAATACATTGAAAAAGCATTTAATGTCTCAGCAGCAACGGCGGTCACTACTGTCGTAATTTCCGTTATTATTTGTAAATTAACAACCACCCGGATTTTCCAAAATAGCTTGGCCACTACAAGAGTCCCACTGGTGGATAAAGGCCTCCCCCATATCCTTTCAGGTACTCTTCTCCTGTGTAACCTCGGACCAGCCTTCGTGATGCGGTTCTAGATCATTTCGCCACCTCTTTTCTAGGCCGGCCATTTTAATTTTTAACATGTAAGAATTAGATTTTGCTGTGCTCTGACAGGGTCTACAACGGTTATTAGCTTTAAGCCTTTTGTTAACACCATGTTTTTACCTTGTGGAATGCAAATAAATGAATATGAATATGAATTCTCAGGCATCCGTTGTGTTGAGATCTTCGCCCAGCGGTAGTTATGCATAACACACTATCTGGGATCAATAACATTGGTACAATTAATTTGATATTTGTAAATAATAGGTACTTACTTGGCAGATATAACGAGCTTGTCCCAGTGACTCTTGAGGTCATCGTCTTCCGGCTGCTCCGCGATGTACAGTCCGTCGAACTCCAGCTTACGAGCTATCTCCTTCTCGCGCTTGAAGATGGCTAGCGGCACCTGGAATTTGGAGAGTTATTTCGTTACGAGTTGAAGAATAAACATATGTGACAATTGGGAAGAAAATTGACAGTCAGTCTTACCAAGGGGTATCGTATTACCAAGCAACTGGGGTAGTGGAGGTCAGATGGGCAGTTGCTCCATGTAACAGTATTAACATGGAGCGATTATTAATATTCAGCTGCATTCGGTTAGACTGGACCCCAACATACTTTGGGAAAAAGGCTAGGGAAATGATGAGACGATGGAAAGAAAATTTACAAACTAGTTCCACGCTAAGTAGTGTATGTTACTTTAGAACCACTCTACCTTATCTTTAGTTCTTTAACATACCCTTCAAGCAATTAAAAAAAACCAGATGGCTGACATTTGCGAGGTGTGGAGTTATGAGTATTAATTTGTAAACGTGTATTTGTCGATAGAAATAAGTAAATAACATGTCCTTAAAGTATCTATGAGTGTGTTGATCGATCTTAAGGTACGCTTGGCGACGTTGGGGTGCTACTCACCTTAAGATGGTAATACCCGATGAGTATAGCGAGCGACACAACAGAGTGCATGGCGGCGGCCACTTTGATCACGTGCTCCATGTAGAAGAAGTCTTCGTCTATGTGCACCACTTCTATTGGATCGTCTTCTTCGGCTGAATCGCCGCTACCACCTGAACAATATGTAGTATAGTGACACAGAATAACTAGTGCAAAAACAATTATAACGGAGCCGACAGGCACGTCAGTAATAGGGAATATGCATGTAATTTTTTCTTCATTTAAATCAATTAAATACAATGTTATCAACTCAAAAAAAGTATTAAAAGTTAAGTTCAACTACTGCTTGTCGCTCAAAACTAAAACTGTGAATAATAGGTAGTGTCTGTGGATTAGGTTTTTCTAAACGATTTAAAGTAAGGTTTAAGTGGCCTACCATGACGTCTAAAAGCAGCTGAAGAAATTGAAGAATACAGGGTTAATCTTGTGTAGGTAATACATTTTTTTATAAAATATTTTTTTTTTGAATTTTTTTTTTGAATTAATAATGGTTTAATAAAATATGTATGGTATAAGTACCGTCTCCACTGCCAGATCCAGATCCTGACCCAGAGCTCACGCTGATGATATCAGCGATACCGGAGCCCTCACCACCTTCCACCTCCAGCGTCGACACCTGAAGCACATTGTTACATAAGTAATACATATTGTATGGAGCGAAGTCATTCGAACAGAGTGTTAACGCCTGCATGCGTTCATGTGTGTGTATACCAACAGCTCACGCACAGGAGTGTTATCGCCTGCATGCGTGCATGTGTGTGTATACCAACAGCTCACGCACAGGAGTGTTATCGCCTGCATGCGTTCATGTGTGTGTATACCAACAGCTCACACACAGGAGTGTTATCGCCTGCATGCGTGCATGTGTGTGTATACCAACAGCTCACGCACAGGAGTGTTATCGCCTGCATGCGTTCATGTGTGTGTATACCAACAGCTCACACACAGGAGTGTTATCGCCTGCATGCGTGCATGTGTGTGTATACCAACAGCTCACGCACAGGAGTGTTATCGCCTGCATGCGTTCATGTGTGTGTATACCAACAGCTCACACACAGGAGTGTTATCGCCTGCATGCGTGCATGTGTGTGTATACCAACAGCTCACGCACAGGAGTGTTATCGCCTGCATGCGTTCATGTGTGTGTATACCAACAGCTCACACACAGGAGTGTTAACGCCTGCATGCGTGCATGTGTGTGTATACCAACAGCTCACACACAGAAGCGTACGACGTACGACACCGACCACATCAGCCGCGAGCGAGAATGTCGCGGCACTCACCCACAGATCGTTGAAACCATACGTAGGTATACCAAGCTACAAGTAGCTACTAATTTGTTTTGTATGTTTTTCTCAGTATTAAACCAATTGTAACAATCAAGTTCGCATCATACTTCCACCCAGTCAATATCCACGTGAAGCTCAGTACATTGTATGTGCATTAAAACAGAAATAGTAAGTACATTTTGATACAAGTTGGGAAACTGTTATTGTAGCCGAGGTCAGCCGAGAGCTGCAGTAATAAACGCCCACGTGTTTTATAAACGCTGTTTTTCAATACACTTTCGAAGATATAAAATAATAGAACGACATGAATTATTGGGAAACTATGACTCACGCTAGACCGACCGTTCTCGTTCCCGACCGTTCTCACGGGTCCGAGCCGAGTGTCGACCGTGCAATTTAGTATGGACACACTCACGCTTTCGAGCCGCTATCGAGCTACGTACAATGGATTTCCCCCAGCCAGTTGATGGCAATGAGCTTGCCCTTTATAATAGGGGTTAAGCTCATTGCCATCAACTGGGCACTAATCTAGACTCCGTGGCTGCTACAGAAAAATTCCGGATAGAAAAATCCAATATCAATTCGACCTGGGAATCGAACCCAGGACCTCATGCTCAGCAGTCACATTTGCGTCCACTAGAAATCTCTTACCTTATAGAACAGCAGCACGAAGTTGATACAGAAGGCCAACACGAGTGCGACATACTTCAGATTGTAGAAGTTTCGCGCCAAGAATGAGACCGCACGTCGGGTGTACTTCGACAGGTCCACTTGGGACAAAGCTGATGGTGCCGGCACTTGGACTGCCTGTGGGACATAGTATTATTAATTACCTCATGCCTTTTCCTTTGGGGGACGGCAGAAATAACACAACTCCTGTTACAAGCCTTAGGTACATTTTCTTTTTTCTTCATTCACGTTCTTACATATTTTGGGCATACGTTTTGTTCTTTATTCAACAACGAGAACCTGTGAAAACAGTGTGCTTATTTTCCTCATTTAAAAAAAAACATAAAAGATATTAGATAGTACATTTTGATATAAGTGAGGAACTTTGTTATTGCATTTCTTGGCTCCATAACAACCTCGCCTGCGGCTCGGGTGTGCATTCCGCCTCGAATGCAATAACAAATGCCTATAAGAAAATTCCCACGCAGCATTTTGTATATTTAAATTATATTAAAATGTACGGACCGATGACACAGAAACAAGCAGTATGTATTTGTAGCCGATTTACCTTTTTTGGCCTTAAAAACGATATTGAGCGTCCTCGCTGCGTCAAATGGCAAAAATGAAAATGATAATGATTACTTTATTATTGATAATTGATATTGCAAACAATCTAGGACAAATTAATATTCTAGATAGATTTGATTTTGAATTTTTTTGAATTGCATTTAATTAATGCACCCACATTTTTTATTACCCTAATACTGTCTTATACAAACACATTAAAATTTACTTAAAAAAGAACAAACAAAGCCCCTAGAATAGGTGAAGAGTAAAATGAGATGAAATAAGTATTTCTCGAAAAACGAAAGCTGAACTAAATGATAGTAAGTAGGTAGTACATATAAATAAAATAATATTGAGCTCACAAACAGAAAAGAATCTGTCAATTATGACTTGCTGTAAATACGCAGGATGTGAAAACACCATAATGATGAAATCAATATACGTTTAATTATTATGCGCAACAATTTATGTGGTGGGTCTAGGTATCTCTGTCAACAGTGCTTCCTATGTACCGAGATGTCTACGAACAATGTTTTCTATCAACAGGGTTTTCGGCGAAACGTACGAATAGCTTTGATTTCTGTGTGTAGTCATATCGTACAAGCGTGTTTCTATCTTAGGTTCCACGCTCCAAAAAACAAAATGGAAGTTCCTTATCAACTAATGGAACTTTCTTTTCCTTTATAACTGAATTCACGTCTAAAAAAATACAAGTTTTTGAAGTTCTAACTTTACTTATCCCCTCCATGAATCAGCACAATGTTCTGGAGCATTGAGCGCTACTTTACACCGTGATTTTTTCACCAAGAACTCGTTTTCCAGCAAAACTTTTTGGGCTGTGTTACTTAGTTTAATGTACAGAACTGCTTGGATGACGGTTTTGTGAAGGATCCGTTTAATAGGATCATGGCTGTATGAAAGCCAAGTTCAGTAATAGTATATTTTATAACGAGGGACTAAACGAAGCCATTATATACCCGATGTGTTTGACTCCCGAGCTTGCGAGGGAGGCAATGAAAGCGAGGGTATATTTAATTGGCGTTTAGTCTCGAGGTGTAAACTGTACTTTTCACTTCGAGTGCGAGAAAAATAGTCATTAAAAACCGAACAAATTTACACTCGACAAAAATTCTGAACTGAGCAGTCAGTTTTTTCTTCTATCAGGTCAGTCACAGATTAACAATTTAAAACACAACACAAACTGTCAACATTGTCGCAATGAAGATGATCCACACTCCACAGATAATTAGTACCTACATTACTGCAGCGGCTAGCAACAGAGGCATTGCACATACTTTTCAAAATCAACGATGCACACAAACAACCATAAAATTTTCCCGCGTTGAAGAGTTCATTTGTTTATTTTTTCCAATAAACCGCTTTCTATTTGCAAGCCAATTCGAAACTTAAATAAAACCTTTGATAAGTTACTCTTTTGTGACCATGTTTCAGAGTAAAAGATCGTTCCATTTTTAAATTACTTTCCCGCTTCGTAGGGCTAGTGTTGCCCAAAATCGGTCTTGGTCTTGTTCTTGCATTTTTGCAAGACCAAGACCAAGACCAAGACCGACGAATTTTAGCAAGACCAAGACCAAGACTGAACCCTGCAAGATTTGAGCAAGACAAGACTAAGCCTGCAAGACTCTTGCGTCTCGCAGTTAAGTCAAACTGAGATTTGGGCGTTATTAAGTAGGGATTTTGTTTCAATCCCGATTTTGATAGACGTTCCCCAGTATCAAAACCGTATCGTCATAACACTAAAAGGTATGGTATTGATTATTATATTTTGACTATTTATTAATTAGGTAGCGCGTTACTCACAAATTTATGTTCCCATGTGATAAAAATGTACTTACCTAACATAATTTTCTGGCAAAGTCCATTTCATACCTTGTAGGTATATCTACCTATAGTATTATATTATGCTTGTCTAATGTGCAGATCTAAAGTTAGTAGGTTGATAAACATTATATAGGTACTTATGTTTCAAAGTTTATTTTATTCATCTATTCAGCAAAATTTAAAACTAACAGCGAGTCGAGTAGGTCTAGTAACAGGTTTTAGGCCAGCCAATGTTATGGAACAAATGCCAGCACATCAAGCTACAACAATCTGCCAATTTTTTTTAACAGATTTTCGACTTTGTCGCTAAAGCATTAAGGTGCATGATTGATTGGGAAAATTTGACGTTCCGCGAATAAACCGTTGGTCGGTCGGTGTATTATGTACCTACTTATTTGATAATTTACCGACAAAGACGCTGCGGTCTATCAAAGACTGCAATACGTGTATCACACAGCATTTGACACTGTTTGAGCGCCGCATGCGCCGCCACAGAGTACAGACAGAGGCACACAAAATTGTTACCTATTTTGTTAGGGTCGGCACAAGAGGATAAAATTAAATGACCTTGAAGATGTTTGTAAATAGCAATAGGCTAGTAGGTATTTGCAAGTAGTCTAGTCTACATTATAAAATATGTAAACGGGTATTCATCGCAAATTTTACCTTTAATATAAGCCCGACGTTTCGTCCGTTTTCCGTTTAGTTTCGTCTAAGTAGTAGAGTCTCGCAAGACTTGCGAGACTCTTGCTGCAAGACCAAGACCAAGACCAAGACTGAGAGCGCAATACCAAGACCAAGACCAAGACCAGGTGTATTGACGCAAGACCAAGACCAAGACTGGCTAAGGTCTCGTCTTGGTCTTGCATTTGGGCAACACTACGTAGGGCTATAATGGCGTACTTTTAGAGCATGAGAAGTGAAAAAACATAACCCTGCCTTGGGTGTGGAGCAGTCGGGTGAAGGAGATGAAATTCTTACCTTTTTGCTCTCAGCTTCAATAGCAGTCATAGCCGCTTGTTGTGCGGCTTGAGCTTCTATTCTTTCTTGAGCTTGCTTCTTGGCCTGTTCACCTCTGAAAAACAGAAAAAATATCAATTATTTGAAGTCATTATAAAATAATGTTCATTTTGGTTCAGAATCTCCTACTCTACTACTTCTTTGACACAAATGACTGTAACACCTGTTTTTTCAAAAAATGGATATGCCAAATTCATAATGTTAAACGTGCTACTTCAGGTAGACTGGAAATGTCTGACTGGAGAGACAGTCTATGCATTTCTTAACCAATAAATAGATATGTTTTCGGGAAAAAGCCGAACATGATTAAGAAGAGGTAGATAACGCACAGGCTTTTCCCAATAGAATGTGTAAATCGAACAGGGACGTAGACTTATGTCCTAAATACTCAACAAAAGAGTAGAAGAATTTGAGACTCTAAATCTTATTACAATGCTCACAAAACACATACAACCAAATTAAATTTATGTAAAATTCTGCCTTTAATTTAAGACATATGAGCAAATCACATACCCCAGCAAATCAATCAAAGATGGCGGCCTCTGTTCCTCTGAGTGTTCGGTACCCTCGTCAGGCGACACCTCTGCCTCCTCGCCGGAAGATGGCGTTGATGTGCTCGGTGACTCGTGCGGTTTTACTTGTATTCTGGGTAAAGAAAAAATGTGGGCTCCAGCGTAATTTTAAGGGTTTTGCATCAAGCAGGGCCTTATCAAGGTCAAGGTCACTTCAAATGAGGGCATAGTAACTTCAGTCGTGCCCAAAGGCCTTGTTTACACTGACCTGACTTATGTGGTTGCTGAAAAGTTATGCTATTCTATGCAGTGGCTCCTAATTTGATACGAGGCAGTTAGCATAATGCTTATACTTTGTTACGGTGTAGCTTACATGTTACTACGGCGTAGCACGGACTTCATTATGGCATGTGATGGACTTAGCAACGGTGTAGAACAGACATTGTCTCAGCGTAGCATGGACTTTGCTACGGTGTAGTACGGACTTTGCTACGGTGTAGTAAGGACTTTGCTACGGTGTAGCACAGATTTTACTACGGTGTAGCACGAAATTATCTATGGCGTAGCACAGACTGTTTCAGAGTAGCATGGACTTTGCTACAGTGTAGCATGGACTTTGCTACGGCGTAGCACGGACTTATCTAGTGCGTAGTCACAGACTTTCTCTCAGCGTAACACGGACTTTGCTGCGGTATAGCTCATACTTTTCTCGGGTGTAGCTCATACTTTGCTAATGCGTAGCTGATACTTTGTCCGGGCGTAGCTCATACTCTGCTAAAGATAAAATTATGCTGTTTATTATACATTATGAAATAAAAGATACATACTGTCCGTCTCCTTCTTTGGTTATATCCAGTCCGAATGCCGAGACTTGCAGTTGTCCAGTGTCATCGGCAGGTGGTAATGCTGGTAGATGTCGAGAACCTGGATATTATAGAGAATTTGTTCGTATCATTACGATCCATGTTGTGATAACAGTGTATTTCTAATGTTTGTTCTTTGTTTCATGTTTCATAGTGTAGTAGCTAGGTTTTTAGCATTGGTCAAGCAAGAGCAGGCCCATTTTGTAATAAAAAAGTATGTTTGTGTGATTTTGTGTGTTGCTTGAAGTTTGGGTAATTTATGATGTTTTTCTTGCGAAAAAAAATAAAAGACAAATGGTAAACAGTCTGCGTGAAATCTGCAATGCCAGAGACTACGCAGACTTTTTTTACACTTGGCTTTAATTTACACAGTGACCTTAGATTTAGAATATTAAAAATTTTAGGAGATTGTAACCTTTGTTTTGTGTAGTTTGTACCTAACCTGTTGTCAGAGTTTTTATGCCGCTCATGGCCCTCTGACAAGTAACTTTAATAAAATATGAAATAATTCAATTGTTTTTAATATTAGTGAAAAGAAACGACGACAATAAATAAACACAAATATTCACAGATTTACAACAACATTAAGCTGCAGACAAATTGTTAAGCATTTCACAACAGATTTTGTAACTTTTCCCTATCATAAACAGTCCCATTTATGTCTTTGTGTTTTAGACGATTTCTGATACATTAAGAGCCAGTGACTATAAAATGGATTGATATTGAGAACTATAATTCGGTAAGACATCCTAGATACATACATGACCCAAACATGACTGTGTGTAGCACCCCGGAAGTGTACTACGAACTTCACTCAAATGCGACTAATTTTAGAGAAGAGTTTATACTGTTTATTCTGATGTATTTGTGAGTCAATATTACTCACAAATAAAGCAGAATGGAATAAATAAAATATAGAAAATGCAGTGAAAGGTTGAAAACGAAACTAAGACTATTGGTCGTGTCAAGTGCTACTGCAGCTAGAATTTACAGAAACTAAAAAATATTTTTGCATTTTTTTAAAAATGCATTCATGACCCCGCACTATTTAATGCATCAATCAACCCTTTTGAGTGTATAACATTCATCTTTCACCCAAACAAAAAAGTCTTCTCCAGCAATAAGTTTTACGTAGACATAATTAGTTTCATATGTTTCGCTTAGTTGACAGCTTCGTGCAGGGTTCGTTTACACCATGTCAATTGGCCGTTACCTCATTTAACGTGAAAATAAATGAAAATCACAAAACAAATCAAATGGTCACTGGTTCCTAAAGTATACCTCAATTGTTAGCTTACCTGTTATATCCCAAAAGCAGATTTGTTACACCATCGAATGTTATAATTAATACAATTAATGCCAATAATTAATATATAATTTTGAAACCATTAGATGTTACATATTGTTGTTAAACCTGCGTTTGGCGATTAAAGTGTTTCTTGTTGTTCGTGCGTTTGGTCACTGTTGGGCTAAAATATTATCAAACCATATGCATAAAAATTGAAATAATTATGCGCACTGTACTAAATACAATACATTAAGAACGCTACAGTACTGACTTTTCTATTACTACAAAACTTTAAAAACATAAAGTCACACGCAAGGGCTAGTGAGGTAAGGGCAGGAGGGGCAGCCCCCCCCCCCCCCTAGAATATGTGGAAATGCTCACAAACCGTAAAATAATATTACGTAGGTAGCCTATAAAAAACAAAAACAAAGTTGATTCTATCGTCAGGCGAATTTTATAAGATTGTACTAAAGGGTGTAAAACACCTCTTCACGAAGCCGAAAGGCACTTGTTCTCCCAGCATTGCGATCATTTTTTTGTTCTACACCATACCTGAGAACCTTCTAGTTACGGAGATACGGGGGGTCAAAGTTACAACTTTTTTTTAAATGGGGAAGACCGTTAAAAGCTAATTGTAGATGGCGCCACCATAGCTGGTCTCAATCTGACCAATGAGGTCAAGGTATTTTAAAATATGAAATGACGTTCCTTGATTTTCAACCAATGACGATGCTTGGAACCAGCTATGCTAGCGCCATTAGTTCCACAGTGTGCATCCCCATTCTTGTTTTTTTTTTTTTAAATACAAGTTTTTTTTTGAAAGATTTTGACTTTTAACATCTCCACGACCCCCGTACTATTCAATCTATCCATCAGCACAATTTTTTAAGTGCGTTACATTGAGTTCTACCTCAAAACATGATTTATAACCTCAAAAAAAAAGTTGTTTCCCAGCAATAATTTTTGCATAAAGTTACTTAGTTTGATGTACAAAATGCTTGGTTAACGGCTTTGTGATGAGGTGGTTTACACCCTGTATGAATGGTTGAATCTAGATTTGTTTTTCATTTTTAACGTAATCTGTCCCATCGCTCACGCAGCATTTACCTTACAATATTCTTGGTTTGTCTACGCCTGCCCCCCCTTAAGAAAATCCTAGCTACGCGCTTGATCAAACCTGTAATCCCAGAAGGATTTCGCCAGTTATGTTTAAGTCCCATGTGATAGGGAGTGAGCCTATTGCCATCAACCGGACACAAACCCAGACTCCGTGGCTGCTACTGAGAAATTCCTGATGGAAAAATCCAATAATACTTTGCCCGACTCGGAAATAGAACCCAGGACGTTATGTTCAGCATTCGCGGTTGCGACCAATAAACCAATAAGGCAATTTTAATAAAGTGTAAAAATAAAAGTGATCAACCTAGTGAGCATCTTGTAGGAATTCGATTTTAAAGATTTTTTTTTTATTTGATTTTTTCGATTTTTATAAGACTTTTATATACTTAACTAATAAATAAATAAATATCGCTGGACATTATACACAGCGCCATTTAGTGCCACACTAAGCAAGGCTTGTGTCGTGGACACTAGATAGTTGATATACTACATATATACTTTTTTGTTTGTAAATACATACTTATTATACATATAAGGTACGGATCCATGACTCGGAAACAAATGTCCATGCTCATCACACAAATATTTGCTCCTACCGGGATTCGAACCCGGGACCCTAAGAACGTAAGGCAACTTTACTACCGCTGCGCCGTTCGGGTCTTCGAACGGGTAACTCATTATTAGTCGCGAATATAAAACATTTATGCAAATTTGCAGTAACACTAACGGATCCCTAAATTAATAGCTAAAATATAATATTAAATAAAAAAAAAAGCGCTGAACTAAGGTTTATTTTATTTAACCAATAATATAGCTTCTTTTTCACAGCTTAAGGTATTCTAGCTTTGTGATTGGTTAGTTCAACACACCCCCCCCGCTACGCATCCCCACTCATCTCTCAACCTAAGCTTGTTTTTTAAAAGAAAGGCATATTTTAGAACCATTAGTTGTATTGCTGAATTGGACAGACTAATATAAAGATTTTTCAAGGTTTTTTTTTACCATAATAATCATCCTTAAGTTCTCCATTAAAAAAAAATACAGTCAGTCATCCAGTCGAATTGAGAACCTCTTCTTTTGATAAAAAGTTCGGCTTTCCTTACCAAACCCTTCAAACTACACGAGTGTCAAGTTCCCCAGTGACCAAACGCGCCGTGCTAAGCGTCACCCTGTGTGTATACCTGCATTGTTCTTACTTTGTAGCAACCTGTGCCTCAACTGACCGATTTTCTCCTCTTCCGTCGGTTCTGGGGGCGGTTCATCCGTCTGAGGACCTCGCATCAGACCCAGGAGGACACCGAATATGTACCTGGGTGAATGAGAGGGTTAGTTTTTTGGATTTAGCTGGTGATACAGCAGTGAATGTAAGGCTGCCAACAGACGGACTGCATCGCAGCAACCGCGCGCAGTCGATATATTCAACTGCATGCAGTTGTACGTCCGACTTCGTTCAGTCATGATATCAACTTCACGCGGTCGGCTGCAGTCTGTGTGACCGCATACAGTTAGTGTGCAGTTGCAACTGTATGCGGTTACCGATAGACAGCGTGCGTCGAGACTACACGACTTTAGCCGTCACGACCGCGTGAAGTTGATATCATGACTGAACGAAGTCGAACGTATAACTGCATGCAGTTGAATATTTCGACTACACGCAGCTGCTGCGATGCAGTCCGTTTGTTGGTAGCCGTACGGCCGTCAAACATTGAAATAACTCAATACCAACTTTAAATATTACACGAAAAAACAATAAGTAATAAAACCCCTCAAAATAAATAAAGATTACTTGCACTGTGAACTTTGTAATGCATCGCTAACGACTGCCACCTTACTTGGTGGAATATCTGTTATTGGTACATGAGATTCCTTAATAAAGGTTCGCTCTATAGACCCCGCCATCCCCTTCTTCATTTATTTTACTTTGAGCTGAGTTGGTGTTGAGTCATTTCGGTGTATGAAGGCAATAAGGCCACATTTTCCCTTGCGTGAAAACTTATCCAATGTTCGGTAGGTAGCGTGTTGCAAGTTTAAATACAAAATGTAAAATAATAAACGCACAACTTCTCGTGTGATGTCTCGGACCACGAAACTAACAACTTTTGTTTTAAGAGTTTTTTCAATTCTCAAAAAATGTGTAATATAATAATAAAATATCGCTGGACATTACCACACAGCGCCACCTAGTGCCACACTAAGCAAAGCTTGTGTCGTGGACACTAGATAGCTGATATACTACATAATTATATACTTTTTTGATTGTAAATACATACTTATTACACATAATTATAAACATCCATGACTCGGAAACAAATGTCCATGCTCATCACACAAACATTTGCTCCTACCGGGATTCGAACCCAGGACCCTAAGAACGTAAGGCAGCGTCACTACCACTACGCCATTCGGGTCATCAATGTGGACTTTCTATAAGAATTGGCGCGATCAGCTGATCAACATGTCATCATCTTCTTGCACCTGTCCCATTCTATACGGTCGGTGTTCCATTCTCCTCTGTCAGACGTCACGCTATCATTTACTCCTTTCTCTTTCATTTCATTCCTCACACAATCCATACATCTTTTCTTTGACCTTCCTCCCCTCTCCATCCATCGACAAAAATGCCCATCACTCTTTTAGTCACATGCGTTTCATCAGCTGTTCAACACGTAAGGTAACTTTAAAAAAGTTATGAATTTCCAAAACTCATAAAACAAAGGAGTATCACAGTCTTAGTATTACATGTTGTATACACTTGCGACGCAGTTTACACTTGTAAGTTGGTTTCAGAAAGACAATCTTGAAAAAGTTTTCTCGTATGTGAATATGTGGCATGAAAAGGTGCTAAGGGTTTTTCTTAGAGGCTGTGTTTAAGAAAGACTCTAAGCGATAGTGGTGCCATCTAGATCTACAGTCTCGTCTCTACGACAACACTGAGAATAACCCTCGGTTTCTAAAAGCCTCAGTTTAAAACTCTGCCAAATTTTTAACTTATTGAATTATGACAAGCAGTCACAATAGCTTCAAACAGAATACGACAGATTTATCGATTGGAATTTTTAAGGCTACCAAAAACCTCAGGATTATATAAACAGACGGACCAGCGGAGCATGCGTTTTTCATACAAACGTAATACCAAAATAATATGAAAATCAAACATATTCTTAAGGTAGTGTGTGTATATTTCGATTGTATTATAGAATATCTATGTTCCCAAATAAACATTTTGAAAGAACAATGATATAAAGACGAGATATGAGGAATTTAAAATTTCTATAGAAAATTATTTTTTCTCCATAAGTGTTGTTTAAATCGATTTACATTCAAAATATGTGTTTGGGAACCTATAGATTCTGTAATCCAATGAAAATAAATACACAATACCTTAAGAATATGTTTGATTTACAAATTATTTTGGTATTAGGTACGTTTGTATGAAATCCGCATGCTCCGCAGGCCTCTTAAAGGATGTCAGTAACTTTAGCATTAAAGTCTCTTTTGAAAGGTAGAATCTAGTATTCTAAACACATATTGGGTTGGGTGTATCCTTAACGAAGCCGAGAGACATTCATCATCATCATTCATTCGGTAATTTTTGTTTTACACCATGCCGAAGAACCTTTTATATTATATTGATATTGACGGTCTAACTTTAACAAAACTTTTAATGGCACCCATAGCTTTACTTTATATAACCCCTAGAGCTACGCTAAGGAATGGGCGACTACAGTACTTTCACAGTGTTGATGTCTTGTGACTGGGATTGTAGCTACATTTAATTTTCATCTTTGTTTCGACAATTCAAAAGTGTCTGTAACTAGCCTACTTGAAATAAATGCTTTAATTTTCCTCGCAATACGCATTCATTAGCACAATTCTTGAGTGCGTTACATCGAGTCCTACTTTAAACGTGATTTTCCACCACAATAAAAGTCGTTACTTAGTTTGATGAACAGAACAGTTTGACGGCTTCGTAGAGGTTCCTTTAATATTTGGTATAAATTACATTGTGCTTGTGCTAAAGCAATTACTACAGATATATGTGCACTAAATTATTATTATTACACATCCCTAATCTATGTACGGTCGAACAAGCTATTTGGTTTACAGTTTAACCCACAAATTACATTGTAAAGTGTAAACCAAATAGCTTGTTCGACCGTACACACACATTTTACACAGTTTTTTTGTACATACATGCACAACTTGTACTAGAATAGACACAGAGTTTTCAAGATGTGTGGAGACGAAAGGTGAAGAAATAGCAGAATGTGGATGAAAAGGAAATCCGGTGTATCTATAAGTAAAGGTTGCTTTATCATCTTGTGACGTACGAGTATCTTGGAGATAACTTTTACGAAGAATTATTTATCAATTGGGCTGGATAACCGTCAATTTTTGAATTAATAAGCTTCCTTCGAGTTGTCAATTCTTTTAGTGTTTCACTGCCGAATATTTTGGCGGTAAATCAGTAAGTTTTTTAATATATTATGTGAGAAATTGTCACAGCTTCGATTAAAGTAATATTTTTGCCCAAACTTGTCTAGCCTTGACTCACCAAAAAAAAAAAAAATGCTTTAAATACATTTTAAGCAGATTAAAGTCAACATTGAAATAAAGAATCAAAGACACGAAGTCTTTAAACTAGTATAAATTTCAACATCACAAGTCAATAAAACACCCTAACAACCACAACTTTTGTAAAAATGAAGCATTTACCAATGACTGTGCACCGAAAGTAGCGTGGAACACAAACGTAACAAATTACTTATGACGTTCGGTTGATTATCGATCTTATCATTTACAAAATACAGTTCAAAGTTCCAACTCACCTGACCACGACGACCACTCCATAGCCTAAATAGTAGAATAAGTAGAAGAACATTTTGAAGAAGCCCACTGCTAGTTCCGCGGGCGGCATTTGTTGCATGTCTGCGATTTTCTGCTTTATGTTGGATGGAGATAAGGATGAGAATGCTGTGGAGATTCCGTCTTTTATCGACTGGAGTCCTCGACGGAATGGATCTTTACCGGCTCTGAAATAGTTTTTAAAAGATATTTTATTAATTATGTAAAACTTACAGTATATACTTCACTCAATTAACCTAAATGTTCACTACAGTTAGGTTACAACACCTAATTCTCCATGAGTATAAGATACTTGAACTTGGCAATCTATGAAGGCCAAGATTTGAATCTTAATAAGAGCCCTACAGAATCCAAGAATCTCAAAGTAGGTAGAGGTACCCCAAATCAACGTTTGTGCGAGAAAGAGATAGCACAATACATGTTATACAGGTTGGAAGAAATACCAACGCACAAACGATTAAAAAACCGATTCAGACTCCGTGACTGCTACCGAGATATTCTTGATGGAAAAGCCCAATAAAACTTTGCTTTGGAAAATCTTCATGCTCAGCAGATGCGCTTGCGCATGGCACGAGACCAACAGGTATTCTTTACGGCCTTAAAATAAATATCGCTGGACATTTCACACAGCGCCATCTAGTGCCACACTGAGCAACGAGGCTTGTGTCGTGGACACCAGATACTTGATATACTACACAGATACTTTTGTTTGTAAATTCATACTTATATACAACAACTAGCTGACCCACGCAACTTCGTCTGCGTCACATAAGAGAGAAAAACCGGCCAAGAGCGTGTCGGGCCACGCTCACTGTAGGGTTCCGTAGCTTCCCAGACCATTAAAAATACCAACATTTTTCGTCAGCAAAAATAACTTTGTTTTTCATAGTATTTGTATGAAAAACAAAGTTATCATTTGCGTTTTTTTGAAAAAGTGCTATATAACTCAAAAACTATTCAACTCATCAAGTTGAAAATAATTTTCCTAGAAAGTTCATATAAAGGTCTACTTCTGTGATTTTTTTCATATTTTTTAAACTTATGGTTCAAAAGTTAGAGGGGGGGGGGACACATTGTTTTTGACTTTCGGAGCGATTATTTCCTAAAATATTAATATTATCAAAAAATGATTTTAGAAAACCCCTATTCATTTTTAAATACCTATCCAACAATATATCACACGTCAGGGTCAAAATTAAAAAAAAAATCGCTCCCCACTTTACGTCTGGGGGAGGTACCCTAATAAAAATGTTTTTTTAAATTTTTATTTTTGCACTTTGTCGGCATGATTGATATACATATTGGTACCAAATTTCAGCTTTCTGGTGCTAACGGTCACTGAGATTATCCGCGGACAGACAGACAGACAGACAGACAGACAGACATGGCGAAACTATAAGGGTTCCGTTTTTTGCCATTTGGCTACGGAACCCTAAAAACGATGTAAAAAACCTCTTAATGAGGCCGAGAGGCACTTGTTCGCCCCGTCATTGCGATCATTGAGTGCGTTACATTGAGTTCTACTACAAAACATGATTAAACCCAAAAATAAAAATTGTTTCCCATGTACAGAATGTTTGGTGTCGTGATGAGGTTGTTTACACTCTGTATAAACCATATATGACTCGGAAAAAATGTCCATGCTCATCACATAAACATTTGGCCCTAACGGGATTCGAAACCGTGACCCTAAGAACGTAAGGCAGCCTCACTACCGCTGCGCCATTCGTCAAATCATAAACAAAAGTGTATCTTACCGTTCATCATCATCATCACCCATATACATATAGCTAGCCTCCCTGTTCTTGGTCCCCCCCACCGTCTCCTCGGAAGCGGCCATCAGACCGGAAGCGTGCGTCATCTCAAAGATGGCGTCTTCGCAGAAGTTCACGAAAGCTTCCAGCTTTTCTTTGTCGCCTCCTTCTGTTACTATGCTGTAGAAGAACGCGCGTTTGGATTCCTGTGGAACAGATAGTAGATTTTAATTTATACGGTGTGAAGTTGAAGTTACGACTGTAGCCGACCGCGTGAAGTTGATATCATAACTGAACGAAGTCGAACATATAACGTGCAGTTGAATAAATAAATAAAATAACCAAAATTAAATTAAAATATAATACTTTTACATACAATACATTTTATTAAATAACTATAATTTAACTAATAAAAATGAACAATTTTTAAGCTAGTAAATAAATTAGAAATTTTAAACATAATTATATAAATAAGAAATGATTCGGTAGACTATTATTATTATTAGAGACTATTATGATTATTAGATAAATGAGAAAGAAATATTTAATAGTATAAGTTATAAAGCGCTTTTCGTCTCTCTATTTATTTTACTTTAAAAATTGCTGTGCCCGACAGGGTCCATAATTATTGTTACTATAATTTTATTTACCACCATTTACCACATTATGGTTAAAGCAATAAATGATTTTGATATTTGATTTGAATATATGGACTGCGCGCGTTTGCTGCGATGCAGTCCGTCTGATGGCAGCCCTATAGTTTCACTGTTTTTGTCCATCTGTCAGAGAGGTTATTACAGAGGCAACAAATGTGTCTGATGAGATAACGAGTAATAAAGGGTGTAAAACACCTCTTAACGAATCCGAAAACCACTTGTTCTCCCCGTCATTGCGATCATTTTTTTGTTCTACACCATACCTGGGAACCTTCTAGTTACGGAGATATGGGGGGTCAAAGTTACAACTTTTTGACAAGTTTTTTTTTGTTACAAGTTTTTTTGTAAGATTTCGACTTTTAACACTTCCACGACCCCCGTACTATTCTTTCCATCCATCAGCACAATGTTTTAAGTGCGTTACATTGAGTTCTACCACACAACGTGATTTATAACCTCAACAAAAAAAAGTTGTTTCCCAGCAATAATTTTTGCGTAAAGTTACTTAGTTTGATGTACAGAATGCTTGGTTGACGGCTTTGTGATGAGGTGGTTTACACCCTGTATAGAAGTAAGGAAGAAGAAGTCATGTATGTCGCTGAACTCAAATAAATTGGGAAAAGGGTAGTAAAATGAATTGCCACATGTATGACGGAGCATCATTTGAGAAGGCTTTTTAAGGTTCCGTACACAAAGAAAGAAAGAAAGAAAAAGCATTTATTAGCCCGTACAGGACAAAACACATAAAAATTAACATTATTTACAACTATTGAAAACTAAACATAGATAAAAATTAAAAACAAAAAGAAACGAAAGGTCCTGAACGAGGCCAAAAGGCCCCTATCTCAGCATTGGAAAGGGTTACAACGGGACCCTAATATTAAGACTCCAGGATGTATCTCATGAACCGAGATAGCTAAAAAAAAACATTTATTTCAGATCCGAGACCCATATAAAGCAAACATAAAAATAGCTAGTCAGGAATCGGATAGTCAGTTGAATTTTTTACAGAATGTATAATTCAAATAAAATATACGATAGTACGGAACCTTTCATGCGCGAGTTCGACTCGCACTTGGCCGATTTTTTAATTTTTTGATGTGATTGTACTGGGCTTGTACGAAGGTTTTTGTTTGTTAAATCAACGGAAGAGAAGGAAAAAAAAAATTGTTTATTGGTAGAACAAGTGTAGGTATTAACAAAAATTTTGTGATTGGATCCTCCTTTTAGGGAGATAGTGCCTGTGTTAGGAGAGTCCGCTCTTCCATAGCAAGTCGTGTTAAATAAAGAGCGAAACGTATCATTTTTATGCTAAAACTATTTAAATTACAAATTAAATTAAGTTAAATTAAATTAGGACTAACTTACAATAAATGAAATATGTGTATGTGTACGAGCTACGCTGTACATGCCACTAACTTGCCCTACTTACAGTGAAACGTTGCAGTTTATTTAAGCCAACATTAATTGTACATTATTACTTAATAAATGTTATTTTTAGTAGCAATTAAACCTTTATACCAATCAGTTGTCTACTCAATCAACATAACATTCATATACTCAACATCAACATAACATTCTCACTGTTGGGAGTTACGCCCCAACAGTATGAGTAGGTTTGTGTGTGAGTGAGTGAGAGAGTGTGTGTGAATATGTGTATGTGAAAAAGTGAAGGAAATATGAATGGAATTTTTATGAAAATCTCTGTAAACAATATTGCTAGTTGTATTAACACAGATTGATTTTTCTTTACCGTTAGCAAAAAACTTTTCGTTATTTTATGTGGACCGGTCAATGTGGCGAAACTTAGGGGAGGGCGATGCCCAGCAGTGGACATTTTTCAGCTGAAATGATGACGATGATGTTATTATGTCGTACCTTAATCTGAGGCTTCTCCCACTGCTCAATGTTGGACTCCTTGATCTCAAAGTAGACTCGCTCGATACGCTTAGACCCGCCCATGATCTCGATACGACCCAAGAACGGCTCGAAGTAGTTCAGGACTGAACCGGCTGTCTCCAGGAAACGGGCCAACCTAGGGTATGGACAAAATGTTAATTTTATTAGTTTTAGCTGTTTTCTAATATTTGGTTGTTATTGTTAATCTAGTGTGGTCATAAAACCTGATCTAAGTAACAATCTAGGAATCTGAAAAAAAAAACTACAAATCAATAAGGAAATAAAGATCATAAAGGTATTTTCAGGCAATTTCGAATAACTTAAATAGCACAGCAAAATTAGCCTTTAATGTTCCCACTTCTGGGGCTTCCTCCCTGTGAGAAGAAACGGACTGTAATCCACCACGCAGGCCCAGTGCGGACAGTTTTGAGAGCAGTGTCTCAAGTCTGCTAATACAATAGTGTCAGAACAGTCGATCATTGATTTCATAATGGTCAAGTTTTGACAAGTTGGGTAATCTACTAATATAAGGGCGCCTTCACATTACGTCGCAAGCAGTGCGGCAGCAGCGCGGCAGCCACGCGATAGCAGCGGATGCCTTCTCATTACAAATACAGCCGCGCGACTAAGGGTGGTGGTACGTATGATTGCAACACAGGCTTGAAGTCGACTGACAGCACGCGGCTGCCGCGCTGTGCCGTCCAGTATGGACAATCACGTGTCGCGCGGCTGTCGCGCTGCTCTTTTTAGTATGGAATTAGCCGCCTGTGAACAGCGCGTCTGTCGCGCTGCTATAGTCGCGCTGCTGCCGCACTACTTGCGACGTAATGTGAAGGCGCTCTAATGGCGGCATTATGACTTTCCAATGGTCACCCAGTGACACTCCATTGAAAGAAATGTCATAGTGGTAATCTCGTACATGTGTCGACAAATGTGTAAAAATATATTATAAATGAATTTAGCAGATTACGAACTTTAAGCAAAATGACAATGGGATGGGAATGGAATCGTGTTGGGCTGACGAATTTATTACAATAGCAGAATTAGGCCCCAGTGGTGATGATGAAATAAATTATGTAATAAAGTTATGCGCCCGCCTTTGTTCGAACCTACCTACGAGTTGTCTAACTAAATATTCCCCTTCGAAAAGATTTTGGTTTCATAAGTAACTTGACTTACCTAGGCTCATTGGGCATATGTTCAGAGAGGTTGGTCAGCAACACAGCCAGGTTGAAACCGATTTCTTTGGCGGGTTCGTGGAACCGGTCGCGGAACCCGACGTAGTCCAGCTTACCGTCGTGGTTCGTCTCGCAGCACGCTAGCAGGAACTCGATCTCTTCACTACGGATTACAAAATATAGGTTCATATTTTTATAATAACTAACAAGTTACATTAAATATTTATTTAAAACTCCCGACACATAGAGTCATAACCCAATAGTGTACATTATTCTACTAGTCAAGCCCTTTCATTTGATACCTAATTATCCATATTGAGGGAGTTGTGAAAAAATATATAATTAACCATTTTGTGGTGGCGGCCATCTTGGATTTTTAATTTATCATAGCGTGTAGTATTCTGCTAGTCAAGCCTTTTCATTTGATACCCATATTGAGGGAGTTGTTAAATAAATATGTAATAAAATATAAAAAAACCTACCACTGCTTGTCTCTGCATCACCTAAAGGTTGACTGGTAGAAAATGCCTATGGCATTAAGTCCGCCTCTGTACTTTTGTGCTTGAAGTGTTAAATAAATAAATAAACAATCCGCCATTTCGTGAAGGCGGCCATCTTGGACTAATTTTATCAAACATAGCTAAGAACACTCCCGACGAAATCGGTTCATCCGTTCGGGTGCTACGATGCCACAGACAGACACACACACACACACACAGACACGTCAAACTTATAACATCCCGTCGTTTTTGCGTCGGGGATTAATAATAAAAAAGGGAGGGAAGGAGCACAATAAATCCTAACATAACATCGTGTCTGTCATCTTACTGCCCATGTCCCAAATAGTCGACGGGCCCCTATTTCTGTCTGCAGGGTTTAAAGGAACCTAACGAACCTAACGTGGGGGTGCCCCAAGTCCCGATTATGTTTCACTTCGATAGGTTACAATCTACCTAAAAATAATGCGTTATATTGCAAGCAGTGTGTTCAGTTGACAATATTTCGAGAGTTTACAATCTCGCTAGAGAGATTACAATGTAACGTGTTTGACAATTTTACTGTGACATATACAAGACCCCCATGCTCCATAGTCGCACTCACAATCACTAGTTCCACTTAATAAATGTAAAAACTCACGGTGTATAACTCTTCTGCTGTTCCATCTTCTCTTTGAAGTCCTTGGGCAGCACCCACCCATCGCTGTTGGCGTCAATCTCCTGGAAGGAGGCGCTGGAAGTCAGGTCCTTCAGCTTCAGGAACATGTCGAAGTATTTCAGGATCAGTTCCACGTTGGACGCGGATTCTACCAGGGTGTCCACCATTTGTTTACCAATTGTACCTGGAGGATGAAATAATAATATATTAGAAGATTCTTTAAAACATAAGTTGGAAATTAACAGAGTTACGAGTATACCGATCAATATTGAAATTGGAAACAACCTTTGGAATAAAAAACATGTGGGGCAGTCTTTGGAGACTGCCGATAGAAGTGAAAACTAAGTAATCTATATCTGCTACGGGTTGTGCCCTGCGCACGCCTAAGTGGTGCTACGCCGTAGCGGATCGGCTACGAGTGCTACGAGCGTTACACGAGTTCCATGATTTTTGTTTACCCAAAAAGTGCTCAATGCGCCTAAAGAAGCATTCACTTCAAAAATCTTAAAATTCATCATTTGACTGATCAACCGAGAGATAAAAATATAAGATTATAGTATACTTTTTTGGTTTTTGGCGGAGTCAGCGCTCCAACCACCTAGCACAGATATTAGTTTAGCCAGTTTGAGGTGAGCTGAGAGATGTCGCAGTCAAATAGTAAACAAGGGACAGACTTTTTACAAAGCCGTCGACCTAGCATTCTATACGTCAAACTAAGTAGGTTTTGGGATGAAAAATCACGGTTAACGGTAGGACTCAATGTAGCGCATTAAAAAATTGTGCTGATAGATGCATTGAATAGAACGGGGTTTTGTAGGTATTATAACATTAAAAACTTGCATGAAAAAATGTTTGAATAACTGTTCCAATATCTCTAATTCTCTGCAACTAAAAGGTTTCCAGCCATACCTGGGAACCTTCTAGTTCCCAGAACAAGAAGAAACGCAATTACGGGGAGAACAAGTGCATTCTAGTCTACTTTAGCCTCTGAACGGTGCCGTACACTTGCGGAGTTGTTGTTAAGGTTCAAGTGCGTAGAAAAAAGATCACTTGGTTCACACTAGATTTATTACGCATAAATTACAAGTAAATCTAAAGTTACTCCCAGATAGCATTTTTTGGTAGCCGCTACGAAACAAGTCGACACTAAAAAGTCAACCTACACAACATTTTTGGTCGCTGTTACGACTATGTTTCGGTCGCTGCGAGTAAAGTTGGGCACTTCTCGACACGGTAACATTTTTGTTTTTAAGTTATGACGCTGTATGGTAACATTGCGTCATAGCTACAAATCCGTACTGTATATTGTGTTGACTCATCGACTACAAAGAGTTACTGAAACACGTTTCGGTCAAACTGTGTAGACACTTTTACGACACATATTAACCGAAACGCACACAGTCGCATTGTTTCGAAACAATAACGGAACTTTGTCAATTTGTTACTGAAACAGCAAAATATTGCGACCAAAAAATGCTATGTGGGACTTATTGCACTCACTCATTAAATGTAATGACTGTGGGTTTATAGTAGCCGAATGACGCACGTTTGTTGCACCGCGTCAGCAAAACGTGTACAGTGTAAGACTGTACAGCCTCCTTAAAAAAGCTAATACAAGTTGCACAGCACTTACCATTAACAACGTTTCCTTCCAGCATGGACAGCATCATGGTGATCATGTCTTTCTGCAGGTTCAGCAGCTCCTTCAGCAGATCTACCTGAGACGAGTGCTTGGACAGCTTGTCCTGCATGTGAGAGAACAGGAACAGGAAACCGCCCACCGCGTCCCATAACCTGACGGAACGATGATGTTGCTTGAAATACGTATTAATGTCACGCTTGTATTCTTCGATGGGTCAGGCAGAGGTTGTACCTAACAGTACTGTCTTTAAATCTTTGACGTTTAAAAAGTGCTGTTAAGCAGCCTTATTTGGCTAAATGAGTTTCATTTTGATTTTGTTTCAACCTGGAGATCGAATCCAAGACTGCACGGTCAAAAACAGTGACTTGGGACACACAGCGACACATTAAGCTATACACTTCGAGTGTAACTTGGCTTAACTTTGTATAGATTTCCGGTACAATGAGAGATTCGCATAAACTGGATGTGTATAGGTTAATGTATAAATAAGTCGTCGTGCGTAAGGGCGTATGCACGTAGAGCGCTGGTCGGCACCGGTACGCGCAGATAGTCGGCGCAGGCAGTTGAGATACGACGTGTCAGCCTAGCGCCGATAAGCGCCGACGAGTTCCGACCTGCGTTCTACGTGTATACCCCCTTTTTTACTGACTAAAACCCATCCATGTTCCTTCCTTGCCCTTTATGTTCCGGGGCCGCGGTATCTCTTTCGAACAGGCCCGCAACACGTGTATACCCCCTTACATTACTGATTTCGGTCTCTTACATGGCAACTCATTTGATTGGTTGGGGTAAATGTAATATTGTAAAGATTGGCTGTAGAGTGTAGGGGTACCTGGAGTGAGCTAAAGCCTGTTGATTCTGCGTACAAGGTCCCTGGATGACCTCAGTGAGTGTGTTGAACACTTGTGACGCGACGCCTATCGCCTTGAAGAAGTTCGCTTTACCGGCCGGGTCGATCAGTTCCTGACGAATTAGGATAGGGGTATTAAAATAATAAAAGGAAAAATACATTTTACTGGATTTACTTAGAACTTTGTTTTAAAACCTTAATTAGTAATTCTAAATCTGTCCACATCTCTGTCAACAGGAAAAGTGCCCAGAAGGCTGGCAGCATTGCCATGTTGGATGGCAATGATGATTCTTTGTCCAAAACATAGAACCGCCCTCTGGTCACGTGAAGAGTCGACCAACCACTTTATTAGTTGGTGGAAATTAAAGATAGGATCCCCCTAACCATAGCTAACAGGTCAATTAGTAGCAGATGTACAGATTTGATATTTGGACCGTATGAACAGTATTAAAAAAAATATATGCTGTTTTGAGCGTTGAAATTACAAAAGTGTGGAGTGCGTATTAAGCATTATTGAAAATGGCATAATACGATGGTTGAAGGCTTTCCTTGATTCAAAAGGCTATTCTGAAGAAATTTTCAAAAGTTTAGTCGTTACAATAAGACATTCACTTACTTTGCTGGAATAATGCCAGTAGAAGTCCATGATGGACTCCTGCAGTCGCAGCAGATAATCCACGGTGCAGATGACCACGTTGACTGTTGTCGTGTTACCGGCTTGCGTTCTCAGGTAGTTCTGCCAATCTGTAGCCCGAATAAATAAGCTTGCCAAATAAGTATATTGCTGAATAAGTATATTACCGAATGAGTATAATTATTTCTCAATGATTAAAATATTACGGAAGATTATAAAACATATGAAAACGGGTATTTATCGCGAATTTACCTTTAATTTAATCCCGTTTAATAATGTGTTCTGATCGTGAAAGTTTAAAAAAGACAATTACGGAAGATTCCAATTTAACACCTAAGTATTTGCTTGAAGTTTTAAGTTGTACATACGATAAAAGTTTAAAGCTCAAATATTTCCAATTTGATTGATTTACTGAAACCTTTGTAGTTTTAAAAGTTAATTTAAGTCAAAGTTAAATTTACAAAATATTAATAAAACTTGGTGAGCATGTGAATGAGTTACGAGTAATTCCCGACATTTTATACTCTTGTACCAGAATCTTTGCTTAGCTCCTACTGCATTATATGAGCCCTCCACATAATGAGATGTTCATAAAGAGTTTTCTACGATAGATCAATAGCTAGAGGTTACTGACCCAAGTTGTGTCCTTCACAGGTAAGTTGTATGAACCTGAAGAGAGCGCACGTGAACTCCGCGTCGTGCATGTTCTTCTCACCAGCTGCACCCTCTAATCCGACTCCCAGACCTGCAGAATAAATAAATAAATATCGATGGAAATTACACACAGCGCCATCTAGTGCCACACTAACCAACGAGGCTTGTGTCGTGGACACGATACTTGATATACTACATACTCGTAGAAATTTTTGTTTGTAAATACTTAAATACTTATTGATTGTACATATGAACATCCATGATTTGGAAACAAATGTCCATGCTCATCACATAAACATTTGCCCCTATTGGGATTCTAACCGGGGATGGAAAAATAAAAGTTTATATTTCATTCAAAAACTAAATATCTTCTCTTTTGAGATAGTCCATCAAATTCTTGAAGTAGGAAGTCATACGCCCGACTTAAAAATTAACAAACAGTTATAAGCACTGCACGAGACCAATATCATCTACCAAGTCTTCACCTGCCCTTTTCCCAATTGAGATCGGCTCAGCATGTCTTCTCTTCCATACTTCTCTATTTCTCGTAATCCCAGCAGTCACCTCCTTTCTAACCATATAATTCTCGTTCTTTTAGTCTTCTTCCACTCTTCTACCACATATCTTTACTGACATAACACGGCTAAAGACCACTGATCGATATTAGTTCAAGATAAGCTATAGTTCAACTCCCAGCCACGGCAAAATCTTTGTACCTCCTAAATAAGGTCTATTATTCACAAAAAAAAAGTATGACAAACCTTCAGCCTTAGTATTTCTCTCGAAGGCATCCAGATCCAGTACGGAGCAGGAGTTCATGAGACCAGCGATCGACGTGAAGAAACCCACGTCTTTCTTGTCTTTCAAGTGGTTCAGCATACCCTGGAAATTAAACGAAAACATGAATATCTTGCAGAAATAATAGTACATTTTGATACAAGTGGAGAAAGTTTGTTATTGCATTTGAGGCGGAATTAACACACGAGCCGTAGGAGAGGGTGTTTTTTTTGTTTATGTTTTTTTTTGTTTTTGTTGTCAACTTTCATTCCCGCATACGTGTTGGAATACTGTCAAAAACCGCACACGTGTGAAATACATTGCATGTTGAACCTAATCGTAGTGCGATAAGAACCAGTTTTCAAGGAAGTATATTGAAAAAATATTTATTCATCTAGTACTCAGTACAGACAAAGATATCATATAATTATGTATATTTCAGTTTAACTAAATGCAGTTGATTATAACAGTATTTTATATGGGTCATTGTAGCCTGAAATAAATATATTGAATTGAATTGAATATTATGGAGCTCTGATCAGACAGGCAGCTGCTTCATGTAAAATACTGGTATTCAGCTGCATCCGGTTAGACTTGAAGCCGACCCCAACATAGTTGGGAAAAGGCTAGGCAGATGATGATGATGATATGGAGCTCTTATCGAGGGCCCCCTCGGGGCAGCCCTAACTGCAGCAGCGACGTCCGTCTTCCACTAGCCATTGTGCAAGCATGAAAGTAATTGGGGAAGGCCTATGCCCAGCAGTGGGACAGTATAGGCTAAATAAAGAAAATATGAAGCGGCTGGTAACACGATACCCCTTAGTATGACTGATAGACAAACTTTCGGGCTTCTATCTACCCGGTATGACTGTCAATAGTAGATTAGTAGCCAAGGGCTGTAAGGCATCAATTGCAGCCCGAGATATTTAGTTCGAGGGTTCGAGGGTGCAATTGATGCTTACACCCGAGCTAACTACTCTGCTTTACATCTCGATTGTGAGGTAAGTAGGTCCTCATTACCCCCAAATGGGGCTTGTAGGTGACCAATTAGCGCTCTAGGGTAATAATGTAGCTAGAAAAGCCCTAGGGCGGTAAGTAATTAAATGCTCGGACCGAACTAGGACGCAACTCGTATTACGAGCAACCCATACGAGTGTGCTCGGATTACGGTTGGTCACCTACAAGCCCCATTTGGGGGTAATAAGGACCTACTTACCGAATATGAGAGATGTAAAGATTTATTAATGACAGCCAGGATTACCCACTTCACGTGCTTTCAAAGCCATGGAAGGATCTCAGTATGAAATGATTGTTCATCTAAATCCGACCTCGGTAAGTGTTGCTTAACCTTACAGCTGTTATGACCTAACTACGATCCCTAATTAGCCACGAGCCCCCTACCTACTTACCATCTGTATATCAATGTTGCCTCCCCTCAGTATAGAGATCCCGAGCTGAAGTGTCTTCATGACCATCTCACTCGGGAGACCCTTGGACGCTGATATGTGTAGCAGGACCATCTCTGCCACCCCTCTGTCTGCGAGCCGGGCTTGATGGAAGAGGAGCTTTTGTTTCTCCATTTCTTGTTCCTGATTAGAAATAGTAGTTTAGGTATTGGTTTGTTACCAGTTTCTAAAGAAGGGACGTACTGCGTAGCGTCCGCCATTTTGTCTTTCAGTGAATTCAAAATGGCGGATGCTACGAGTACACAGTTTGTTCGTGACGTCTGCAATTTATTTGACCTAGGATTTAAGCCTGCAATAAAAAGGCTAACATAATTATTATAACATCACTCTAGTAATGCTCCCAGGGTTAGCCAGAAGTGTACCTAAAGTACAAATGCACTTCGCCGATTTATGTTTAAGTCCTATGAATTAGACAGCAAGCATATACCAGACTCCAGGCTACTTCTGGGAAATTCCTAATCGATAAACCCAATAACACAATGTGACAATATTTACGTCACTTGTTTAATTTAAATCTTTAATTAAATATCCTTTTTTTAATATTTACCTACCTTTGTATAGATGCTTTTTTACCTATTATTTGTGAATGAGTGAAAATTTTAAGCTTTTTAGATTCCCGGATGCTGTTTAACTTTTGTTAAATATTCCCTTTGTTTTACATTTTTTGTATGGTAAGCCACGACCTATTGTCGGGCCTACGCTGTCCCCCATACTTTAGTGCTAATGCTGTAATGTAACATAATAATATTGTAATACCAAATGATTTGAAAAGGGTAACCATGGAGTTTCTTGCCGGTTCTTCTCCATGGAATCAACCAACGCGAACCGTGCACCCTTTTCGACGTTTTATAAGTGCCCATCTAGGCCTATGTGAAATAAAATATTTAAATTGTTGTTTTTTTTTAACAATTTGCCCGGTCTGGGCATGGAAACCAGAATCATATGTATGTACAGCACTAGAACAACACGACCATTTGAATATATTATATTATTAAATATAATACAGTATAGTACAGTAGAACGCCTCGAGAACGCCTCGAGAACGCCTCGAGAATCGGACCCAGAACTACGCGATTACAATTAAAAAGTAACGAGGCTATTCTTTTTAAATTATTTTTTATAACTTACGTTCAAATACATACCATAAACATATCCACTGTTTTCTGCGTGTAACATAGAAATATTTTTAAGAGTATTCAACGATATAAAACCTTTTCCTCCAATCTCAACCATGTATCCATGACAGTAAAGTATATAATTGTAACGAAGCCATCTAATAAGGATAGGTCATTCTTCCCCACAATTCTTCCATTAAACATAATCGTAAGTAACAGTCAATTTTGTATTCTGAAATGCGACCTTATCCCTCAGAGAATAAAGTCGTAATTGCAACTCACGTGTATACTAGCTCTTCCTTCATCCTCGGCCTCAGCTTCTCCACCTCCTTCCTCTTCCTCTTCACCGCCTTCTTCCTCTTCTTCTCCACACGACTTTGCAATGATGTGGGCGTATGACATGTATAGAGGATCCTCCTGTGAATGGTATTTGTTTGATATTAAGACATACTGTTATATAGATTTCTTCAAATTGAGTTTCCTGGCGTATAAATTGACAAAAAGGAAGAAGTGTCTTCTAAAAACAAGTCTTTAGGCTTCAATTGTTTCAGAGCTGGAGAATGGTCTAGAAACAGCTGTTTAAGTCCAAGTTTTCAGCATCTGAAAAGCTTTTTATTTTTACCATAATGTGGTCGCCAGTTTAAGTACTATGTAACTAGGGGCGAACCTATTACCATCAACCGGGTATAAACCCAGATTCCGTTCAGGGATAGAAATTCTTAGGAAGGGGCCACCAAGGGGCAAAGTCTGCCGGGGTTGCGGGACTGTTCGAAAGAGATACCGCGGCCCCGGAACGTAAAGGGCGAGGAAGGAACATGGATGGTTTTTAGTCAGTAAAAGTCTGACACTCCCTCCCGCTCCGCCCACAGTGGGAGGGGTTATTTGATGATTTCCCTTCCGAAAAAAAAGGGGTAGAAATTCTTAAACACTTCCCTTTGCTTGACCTGGGAATCGAACCCAAGTGCTCATGCTCAACAGTCCAGTAGACCACAGAGACAATGTTTTCATCATCACCTGCCACCTTTGGCCCAATCTAATTGGAGTCGGCGTATCACGTTTCCATTCTCCCCTGTCAGACGTCACGGCATACATTACTCCTTTAGTGTTTTAAGTCATTATTATCTGCGTAGCGTTTTCCCAACTTTATTGGGGTCGGATTCCAGTCTAACCGGATGCAGCTGAATAGGTACCAGTATTTTACATGGAGCGGCTGCAATACTGGTATTGCACATGGACCGAAAGCCTATCTGCCCTTCACAACCCAGTTAGTACTGGGTAGTACGAAATCACTTGGTAAGACTGGTTGTCAGACTTTTTGGCCCACTGACTACTTGTAACGACTGTCAAAGATTTACAAATAACAGCCGGGACCAACTGCTTAACGTATTTTCCGAGGCATGGAGGAAACTTGGTATGTAGAGGGTGGTCACCAGTCCACAGACCAACCTAGGCAAGCACGGCTTAACTTAAAGATCGACCCAAGCAGCTGTTATTATTAGCCGCAAGCGCCTCCCTTTAGTGTTTTAAGTAATTTTATTAAAATAGCACTGTACCTGTAAAGCTCCGGACCTCTCAGTCATGGCGCCACGGCAGAAGGTGGTGACCAATTGTGTGAGAGGGTCAGGCTTCTCTCCCTCTTCCGTTACGTCACTCTTCTTTAGCTCAGCGTCTTCGAAAGATTGCTGGGAAAAAATCATGTGATTAATTTCGGTGCGGGATATAAGACAGTTCAATTGTTTCTCTTGGACTTCGTCGAGCTTCATTGATTCTGGCTTCGGAGTTACATTGGTTTGGGAATAGCGAGGCGGGCTTGTCCAAAAAAAACAGATTTGATATTTCAGTTTTAAAACAATATTTAGGTACGTTACATCTGTAATTTTGGAGGCTACAAGCTGGTGTATAAGGATAGTATAGATAGGTACTCTTCGCCTGCAATTATTAGTCCCGTCATATAAGACTAATTTCGTGAAAACTTCATAACACTTTGAACATCTGGGGGACTAACCCAATAACCTGCTGTGTTACGCTAATGATAATATAGATGACCTGACTAACAAGACGAGACCAAAAAACATAAAACTCGAATCAAATTTTCGATTGATAAATCGATTGGTGTTTGAAATTAGCACTTTGATTGAATACTGTAACAGTAGATTTTTTAATCATAAATAGTCTTTCACTACAGCTTGTCCCATTGTAAAAGTTGCTCATATGTATAAGTACTTTACTCTGTTAAAGTACTGCCCGTGTATAACCAATCAACATGTATGAGTAAGCAAGGCTGTTAACTTACCGTAAGATCTTCTATCATGACCTCTTGTCCAATATTCTCCTCTTCCAACCACAGCTCGTAGTACGTCCGAGCGAATATATTGCATGCTCGATGTCTGGAAAATACGATAATATTCAAATAGTTTGAAAGACTGTGCATGACAATAAGATACTATGACGAAGTTTTCGCCAAAAAACGGTAATTGAAGTTAGTTAAAAACTGCATGCAAAAGTAATTGATAAAACTATACATGGTGGAAGGGCGACCGCCACTAAAACGATTACCACGATTTCAATAGATCATTTTGAACCACCCCACCGAGTTTCTTTGCCAGTTACTAAAAAAAAACAGATGGTTCCTACAAAACTGCAATATCTACATGGACAAAATGTTTGGAACTCCTGATTATTTAAATTACCGAAGAGTCGAAAAGTCTTTTCAACATACTTGGAACACACAATTTAAAGAAAAATCTTTGAACAAAATAACCTTATGGAATGCTTCCCGAAACCCCTGCAAGAAAAAATTTCCAAATACTTCTTCCTTCCCTTCATATTTACACGACCAATAACAGATTCAATATAAGAGGATTTACCGACATTGGAAAGACTATACAAATACAACTGATTACCTACGTTTAAACCCAACAGACTTCAAATAATCATTCCACCACATACAAACTTCCATAGTTCAATTAATGTGACGTTCATAAATAGGTCGCAAACGCACGTTATCAACCGGTTCTTTAATATCAGCGAATACCTCTTGTAAAAATCGATAACAAAACCGATGCTCAATAACAAATAAATCATCAAAGCGAAACCTCGAGGTTCGTCTAGCCCAAAGCTGGACCCCCATATTAAAATGTAATTCGGATTCCATACAACTATAATTATAACCAATAAGCATCTTGCTTAGAACAATAAGTAATACAGGACTTCCTAGATTTACAAGCTTGTAAATCAAATCACCATTAGCAAAAACCTCAAAATATTGGCGCAAATTTTCAATCAAAATCGGAGTATTAAACTCCAAAAAACAATGCAAATGATAACTCACTCTGTTAGAAGTATGAGCTTCCTCCAATCCAATAACATGTCAAAATATCTTAAAAATAGTCTTATAAACACTACCGACAATCAGACGTACAATCATAACAAAAAAATAGTAAAAAAAAATTGCCCGGCCGCATAGACTTCTTCGTCGCAATAGTGCTAGAATGCAACTAAGAACTTACACCATGTGTATCACAACATCATCAACAGGACTTAAAAAAACAGAAGTCCCTAAACTGCGGTCCCAGCGGACCATCACGCTGACGTCATATCTATAAATAGCAATTTCGCTCAACAGATGGTCGAAACGGGCGGGAAAAAACTGCCGCTCTATGTCCTGTCAGCCATGTGTCGAAGTTTGCCGCCGGTCTTCCACCTACGCTCCTCATGTCCCTAAGTCTGACTTTTAGGGCAAAGGTTTTAAAAATAATTCGCGCCACCCATGCGTTAAATACAGGATACCTCGTAACCGTTTTTAGCGTCGGTGATCCTTCCATCTTGTATTTAAATTCTAAATGAATAAAATACATGTTAATTTATGGGACCTAAATAAAGAGGTTGCCTGATATATTTCACTTGAGTTTTGCACTATTAGTTCTTCAAAAAACATTTCCCTCCCATTTATAGAACAGTCCAAACTTCAAAACCCAGCAACTAAATACATTTATTTAGAAAAATCTTTTGTGTAAAATCTAGCAGTGTTTTGCACATGGCCGCATCGCACCTGAGTGAAGTTTTATCCGGTCCAAAGTGAAGCACGTTTGCCTAGATTCCTAGAAGAAACCGATTCAGTCGAACCTTGAAGAGATCCATGCTATATTATCGGACTCCCAAATCAGACCTACCGACTCATCTTATAAAGATGTTTAGATCGGAGACACGCTATAGCGACCCGTTTCCGAGCCGCGCAGAGCACCCTTTTCCACACATCTGATCGTTGGCGCGGCTTCGTCGCCTAGTCAAGTCCAAAGGCAGCATGCACAATCACACATACTTACAACATTTTGTTAACAACCTTTTGATTTGGGAATGAGGATTCAAAAGATTGGAGTGTAGTTTTTCGTTTCACTCAAAACTTATAAATTCTAACAGCATTATGATTTGTTCAACTCAAGCTTATTTACTAAACAGTTAAATTTTGGGGGTTCGATTTTGTTCATCCTTATTTTTAATTTAGAGTGATTAGATAAATAAATCATTTGCAGATTATATCTAATTAAATAAATGTTAGTGAAAACAACAACTGCACTCAAGTACGACTATTTACACTCATGCTTACAAGGTTAACATCATCAAGAGAGCTCGCTGATGTGATCAGAATGAAAATCTACATAAAACTCGAATCAACTTTTCGATTGATAAATCGGTTGGTGTTTGATTTTAGCGAACTTTGATTGATAGATTTCCTTTTGGCTTATTATCTGCCTATCACAGTAGTATGTAGATACAGTTAGTTATCAATTAGTTTAATAAAAAAAAAGAATCAATTTTTCGATAGATTGGTAATTGAAATAAATTCTATGAAAAACTAAAAACATTTTTTGATTGATAAATCGGATGGTGTTTTAAATTAGCACACATCAATTTATAGATTGTTTATTGGCTTGTATTGTAGTTTTCTGTCTACAAATTAGTATGAACAGTTGGAGTTGCGGACACTAGCCCGATATACAATACAATACAATAGTATGTACAGTTAGTACACAACAGCACACATCTCGCACACACTATAAGGACCTCGGCAGAGAGTGAAGCGACGTCTGTCTGAAGCAAGCGATGACAGCGCGCTTGCGCTGTATCGACACCACGGAGCGGTAAACGTTCTTACTCATTTGTTGAGGATGGTCAATCTATTGTAGGGTAAATATGGTGGAAAACATACATAAATAATATTTAATTGTATATTTGAAAATAAATATGCGTAAAAGTATTTTTCGAGACGTGACTAAAAACTGTAAAATACATATTAAAATTAGACACTTCTTTTCCATCAAAAAATAAATACCAATAGGTACTATAAAGATTCGTGGTTTCCTTCTGAAATAAATGATTTAAAAAAATATCCAGTTTAGGTTAAGATTTGCTTTTGTGTAAAATCTATATAAATACGCATAGCTTTTAAACTAATAGACCCATCCAGATGACCTTACAAAAGATTTTAAAATAAAGGAGTTTACAAATCTAGCATTCACTTACCATATGCAATCCAAACAACACTTTGCTCATTGCGACGATCCTTTCAACGGTATCATCAATAATCTTGGCCTTATTCTCCGCCGTCTCGACAGTTATATTGCTCTTACTCTTCGATCCAAGCTTGCTGTACAGGTAATGTTGCCAAGACATCTCATCAGCTGGGTCAATTTTGTCCGGAAGTGTCAGTTGAGTCTTCGCGAATTCGGCCACGTCTTGTTCGGACATTTTCTGTGGATTTAATTTGGAGCGTATTGATCAGTAATTTTGCTTATTTTTGCTGCTGGAGCAAAGCAGGGTGTCTTATATTGTCAGGGGTGTCATAAAAGATGACAAGGGTGTGGTTGAGGTATTTTTCATAGGCATACGTCGTTTCAGCATTGGTGAAGCGACGCTAAGACTCCGTTCACAATACGATGCTCAGTACAATATTTTACTACAGTTGTGTAAAAAACAAAAAAACACGGCCATTTCGTTATACATTTGTTGTCGTCGTAAGATCAATGAGATGTTGACGTAATTTGATTAACAACCACCTTGTGAACAGAGCTTATAGTAAATATTTTACAACAATTTTTAACGCATTATTTACGCAATGCCAACCAACGCGAGATACGATATGATATAGATCGTCTTTCTGTGTTCTCTATCAAAACACTGCAATTACAAATTCCTTTTCTAACTTTGACTTGGCATCACTCCTCTTTTCTTTTTTTTATTTACAAAGTAATGTGTCCCAATGCCTGTGATACCTCACTCTTTGATAGAGGAAATAAAGCAATATAGGACTATAGGTACAACAAAATCACTCTTCAATCACCAATCATGCTATTATGAGTGTCTCAAGTCTGGTATAGGATGTGCAGAAATAACGTCATTATGTAGGTGTAAATTAAATAAAAATACATATAAATAAAATAAAACCGGTACCCACTGATTGAAAAAACAATTGCACCACATTTAATAACTTTGATTTTGATCCTTATTGATGAAATTACTCGAATACATATTTACAAGGACCCCAAAATATTTTGATATCGGAATTGTCGCAATGTACGACAAGGTTTATTGAAAAACATCTCAAACATAAGTCTTTAAAAAAATAAACACGATATTTATTAACCGAACTAATAAAATAAATGATGCAAAAAGTTTTTAATCAGTATAAACACAATAAAATTAACTTAAAACGATGGTATTAATGAGGAAGTAGATTACCTTAAGGGTTCCTACCTTCAGGAACCTGTCTTTACAATGTTGGACCAACTCTTGCTCTCTGCCAGCGAATAAGTTCAACCCTACAGGCAGCAGCCTCTTGAGGCAGGCCACCATCAGGGATGCCTGGACTTCTTTGTCTTTATCTCGCTTCTTGTCACGGTGTTTCTTCTTTTTCTGTTTTTAATATAAAAACATAAATAGAATATACATAATACGTAGAGGTCTGGGTATATGATAGGAGTAAAATGTAAAACCTTCGCTACAAAGAATTCTTAAAAATAACCATTTTTAGGATCAAATCAAAGTAGATTTTTTTTGACAACTAGGGATTGAAAGTGGAAAAGTATTTTTGTAAATTTTGCACTCAACGGATAAAGTATCGTGAAAGCCCCCGACAAAAAAGCACCAATTTTGGTCACCATTAGCTTTTGGATATTTGTTGTAGCAAAGGTTTTAAAAGGTAAAATGGTTCAACTTGTTTTATGTAAAGTGTAATGAATTCAAAAATAAACCAAGACTGGCAGTCTTCAATAAAGAGGAAACATCGCAAAAAAAAAAAAATGAAATAATTCTGGTTTAAAATATATTTTTTCTGTACTGAAGAGAAGTTTTCCAAAATAAAACATACAAACTTTAGAATTCAAGGTATAAGAAGCCAATCAATCGACACTAAGGAACGTAAAAGGTAGTGACAGTATAAAAGTAAATACATAAACATGAATACTGAAGTAACGATAGACAAAAAACAAGTTTCTTACACAAATTCGAATCAGGAAAGACATAAAAAGAAAAAAAAAACAGTCTGTGTGTAAACATGTACAGTTAAAACCCAACCCATCAAACGGTTTATCAATCAGAAAGTTTAACAATCATTCGTGAACCAATCAAACAGTTTATCAATCAAAAAGTTTTTCAATCATTTGTGAATCAATCATTAGTTTGATCAATTAATAAGTAGGTAAGAAATAGACCAGCTCGTGTACAAGTGATCTAAAACCTGCATGTCATGTTGAATCCCATATTCAATCAATCTGTCTTGAATACTTACGAGTAGCTTCGCCTAGAGATAAGTCATTGTGTATTAGTGCTTTAAATAAAAAAAAGTGCACAAAATTGCTATAAAAGTGCGCCTGGACCTGAACATTTTACCTTATATATCAAAACCTTCAGTTTCTTAAACATGTAGATAGGAACTTGGGAACAAAAAAAAACGGACAATGTAAATGTTTAAGTCTAAACGCACCTATAAGTATTTTTAGTGTTGAAAGTTATATGTGACTTAGCGTATACATTATGTATTTCAATAAAGCAATATTACTATGCGCAAATACCATTTAAATTTTAAATGAATAATTTTGACTGAAAGCGTTTAGTTACAAAATATTTAACTGTTAAATTGAAAATACCTTTCCACCAGCTTGAGGAGTACCGTCTGTAACCGCTGTCACTCTTCTTGTGGCTGTTGGCATGATCAGTACCTGTCACAAAAAGACAATTTAATATCAATATCTATACAGGGTGTAAACCACCTCATCACAAAGCCGTTAACCAAGCATTCTGTACATCAAACTAAGTAACTTTACGCTAAAATTATTGCTGGGAAACAACTTTTTTTTTGAGGTTATAAATCATGTTTTGTAGTAGAACTCAATGTAACGCACTTAAGGCGCTACCCCAGGCAAAAGCCGTTTTTGTGCAGTTTTTTGGAGCCAACTCCTCTTTATCCAAAAGAAATACCAAGTAATAAAAATACATTAAATTTCTACATATTCTTAGACTGCAAAGTGGTAGTTTTATTTTTTATTTTAAGTCTCATAATGTGTAATAAATCCCCTCACAATGAAACCACAAAAATGAGAAAAAAATATTTATAACATGCTTCTTCTCGTAAAGTTAACATTATTTTGATTTGCTTCTTATACTAATGGATAGACAATTTAATAATGAACATAATGCTAGTTTTTTTTTTTTCAAAAGACGGAAATTTGATTTTATAAAGAATAAAAATCACTAATTTCGCACTATTCGACCCGCAGTGACTGACGTAAAAACCACTTTGTAGTGCAAGCTGATTAGAACTTTATTCTAATAGTATTTCAAACGAAGTTTGAATCACCACAAATAGAGTTGCTAATTTTGCCTGGGGTAGCGCCTTAAAACATTATGCTGATGGATGGATTGAATAGTACGGGGGTCGTAGCGGTGTCAAAATCTTACAAAAAAAACACGTATTAAAAAAAAAACTTGTCAAAAAGTTGTAACTTTGTCCCACCCCCCCTATCTCCGTAACTAGAAGGTTCCCAGGTATGGTGTAAAACAAAAAAATGATCGCAATGATGGGGAGAACAAGTGCCTTTCGGCTTCGTGAAGAAGTGGTTTACATAGTGCAACCGTTCATTTTATAATGGCACTCTCTTCAAAATTCATACACAATAAAGTCTAATGTGAGGACAGTATCATCGTCCTGCCCTTCTCCCGTGGTACAACCGCGCTATCATTTACTCGTTCTTTCATACCATTCCTTACATAGTGCATCCAACTCCTCTTTGGTTATTCATCTATTCACCATTTATCAATATTTATATTCATCACTCTTTATAAGTATCACCAGTACTATTTTCAATACTAACTGGTTTGTGGAGGTCAGATGGAGGTCAGAGAGGCAGTCGCTCTATGTGAAATACTTTGTATTTAGCTGCATCCAGTTAGACTGGGTGCTGACTCCAAACCAGTATTTTGAAAAAAAGGCTAGGTAGATGATGATGACTCTTTACATATTACCCGCCTCTTAATCACATTCTCATACAGATGACTTCTTTTCAAGTTTTCTGAAACAGGCGTCACTTCCTCTAACATACCTACCAGAATTTCTTACTTTTCCCATTCGTTTCATTCACTCCTAAAACCAATGTCAATATTCTTAACACTGCTGAAATTCTTACTCACCATATTATCGATCTCGTTAGCCGAGATGAAGTTCTGCTCCTCCTTCAAGAAGTACTGACTCTTGGACCAGATGTTGAATATCTCCGCCACGTGGTTGTAAAGCTCTTCCGCCTCTGTTCAATGCAAACAGTGATTATTATTTTTTCATAGTTAGTGATAGTTATCCATAAATAATTTATATATAAATTGATAAATCTTTTGATTTATCAATTATAAATTGATAAATCTTTTGATTTATCAATTTATTGATTGATAATTAAAAGATTAATAAACAACTTATACAATCACTCGTTACACGTGGTCGGTGGGATATGATATTATGCTGTTATTATGGATTTGTATTTTCTATCGATATACTCAGAAGTCTAGGAAACCAACCATAATGCTATGGAACCACGGGTAATTAAAATTACCCATGGACCCGGAAATGGGTCGACCCACCGGAACTACAGGGAACGACTGTATTGATAGATAATCAAAATATTGATTTATCAATTTGATGATTCATAATAAAAAGATTGATTTATCAATTTATTGATTGACAATCAAAAGATTGATTGATTACAAACCTGGAACATTATTCCTCAGCCAGTGGTTTCTCTGCAAGTCTACGTATTTGATGAGCAGTGGGTAGAACGAGTAGATGTCACGAACTAAAAGCTGCCAATCTTCTTGAATCTGGGACTCTACTTGTGAAGTATCGTCTGTTGATGACTGGAAATCAATAAGGAATTATTATAATTAAAGAATAGAATTTACTGTTAATATAACTGTGTAAATCAGATATAAAATTTAAAAATAATTTATATAGGCTTTTCATGTTTTCTTTCTATTTGGAGTCTGTTCAGATTGTTTAGAAGCGATTTTCAAACTTGTGATTCGAATCAATAATTTCAAAACAATGTTACTCTTAAATTTATATTGACCCTTAATTTTACAGTAGGACTAACACCGAATGGAAAATCTTCTTGTAAAAGCGAACTAATATTATAGGATCTTCACGTACAAGACTCTTTTACATCGAGTGTGAGTACATTGTATTTGTATTTGTAACTGGGCCCAAACATGATATTCTGGTTGTAATGTCGTAACGAAAAGAAGAAGAAATCTATGGAAGTAACTTATGCGCAGAAAACTTTAAAAAATTATAATAAATCAGGCATTTGGTATGTATATTTTCTCAAAAAAGAATAATCAACTTACCTTGATAAACCCTCTCAAACTCTCCTCCTTATGGAACATATTATCGGTCCTTTTCCTGACCCTCTCTGCAAGAGGAAGGAAGGAGTCCCTCAGCAGCTCCTCAGAGCTATTGATGATGATCTGTTGCGTGTAGGTGGCGATGCGCGTCATCCAAGGTGCGTTCTCGTTGCCGATGTTCTTCTTGATGAGTTTCAGGACGTTTTTCAGGAGCTGGTTCATGTGTTCTGCTGTTACCATTGTTACATGGTTTCTGGAAGTTAAGGTTTTAGTTAATATCTTAACTACAAAGGTTTGTCTCTTTATTCTATTTGTTTAACGACTAAAAGAAAACCTGTGGTTATAGTTGGATTGAATTCCAGAATTATTTTTAGATTGATAAAATCAATACTGAGCATTCGATAATCATCATCTGCCTAGCCTTTTCCCAACTATGTTGGGGTCGGCTTCCAGTCTTACCGGATGCAGCTGAATACCAATATTTTACATGGAGCGACTGCCTATCTGGCCTCCACAACCCAGTTAATATTGGGAAATACGATACCACTTGGTAAGACTGGTGTCAGACTTTTGGGCCACTGACTACCTGTAACGACTGTCAAAGTTGGACAAATGACAAAACTCGGTATGTAAGGGTGGTCACCCATTCACAGACCAACCTAGGCAAGCATGGCTTAACCTAAAGATCGACCCGAGCGGCTGATATTATTGAGCATTAGATATTAAAGAAGGTAAAAAACAAGGGAAGTAAAACAAATAAATATCGCTGGAAATTACACACAGCGCTATCTATAGTGCCACACTAAGCAACGAGGCTTGTGTCGTGGACACCAAATAGTTGATATATTGCATAGATACTTTTTGTTTATAAATACATACTTATTATACATATAATGTACAATCCATGGACTCGGACACTAATGTCCATGCTCATCTCACAAACATTTGCTTCCTCCGGGATTCAAATCCGGTACCCTATATAAGAACGTACGAACTCACCCCCGCAGTACCGCTGCGCCATTTGGGTCGTCAAATGAATGAAGGGTTCGTTGTAAGTCTCATCTATGCTAGTCTAGTACTCACCCGCCAGTAGGAGTGACATTATCAGGTCCCTGCGCCCACCAGAACGGCAAGTACGAGCAGAGTAAAGGCAGCACCACATCGATAATGTGCGGTGCCTCGTTGTATGTCTTGTCTGATTCGACGAACTGGTCTACTTCCCCCAGGATAGTTTCAAGCGTCGGCATGCATTGTTCCATTTTCTGCATTATGTCTAGGGGGATAGATTTTAGAATTAGTATTTTGGTGTGGGGGAATGGCTTATAAAGAAAATCTTTGATGCAGAAAGAATACAAATAAATGTTTAATATTTTTATGTGATACCTATTTAACTAAATGCGGAAAACGTGTTTTTAATGAAACGGCGATTTATTTCTAATGTCCAATTTAAAAGTTATTAGCATTCAATATAAATTGTGATGGTGAAAGATTCCCGAGACTATGTTTAGAAAGTTCGCTTTCCGTTTTTTTTGAAGACAGTTAGGTGGCTTTGCTAACTTTTTACCAAATTTCTTCTCAGTTTAAGGAGATAAGTCTTCATAGGAACTGTAAGTCAAAATTCTAATGCAAAATAACATCATACGCCGATAGGTGTACCCTTAAAGTACGTTTCACTATATTTATTTATTTAACAATTTTCGTACACACTAAATATATGTAGAGAAGAAGAAAGGGACAGAAAATAAGTACAAAGGTGATGCTATAGTTATGTGTAAGTCCCATTTAATAGGGAGCGAGCCTATTGCCATCAACTGGGCTCAGATCCAGACTTCGTGGCTGCTACTGAAAAAATCCTGATGGAAAAGCCGTACTCAGGACGTCATACTCGGCAGTTGCGAAAATAAAAATGATGATATTAATGTTTCACCTTGAGCTTCCAAGGAATGGTCGGCGATCCTGTTAAGTAAAGAGAATTGGTTGTGTTTGTTCAGATGCGGTTCCAGGAATGCCACCGGGAACGTGGAGCTGAACGCTCCGAGACATGAACCCTGGAGAAAACAAACATTCACTTGTAGTCGTTACATTTCAACCAAATTATCTGTGCAGGCGGGAATAAGTTTGACAAATTGATGTTAATAGGCTAGTTTCCACCGTCAATAAATTGCAAATCTATTAAGTCCGTCAGTTAAAGCATTGAAAAATAATGGACAAAGATAAAACGCAACAAAACTCGGGAGTGAGGGCTCGTGACGTTAGAACGTGCTAAAAATTATATCACGGCGTGACGTACCTATTGAGAGTTTTAAAAGCGTCGTATTTTTGTCAATTTTGGTTTACGTAACACAAGAAAAAAAAATACGGGTTATATATTTATTGATAATCTACCTGACGGACTAATTAGAATTTTCCAGTACACAAGCATATTCTCTTGACAAACAACGCCACCTTGAACTGCACACTTGATTTTGGTGATGGTCGCACGTGATTTTTGGCCCCATAAAAATTCGTTTCCCACAAATATTTTTTGCGTAGATGGACTTAGATTGATGTACAGAATGCTCGATTAACCGCTTCGTGAAGAATCCCTTTATACCTTGTATTTAATAGTTATGATTAATATAAGAACTTACCAACGCAGGCTTATGCCTCTCGATCTCAGTCTTGAGGTACTTCCGATCGTGCGTGAGCGAAGCGTCTGTACCCAGTGCGTATAGCGAGCCCAACATCTTGTATGACGCCACTTGAATCTCGTCCACTGTGGACCAAAAACAATATTTTGTTAAATTTCAATCAAGATTATTCCCAAAAAGCAGTGTTGCCCAAATGCAAGACCAAGACGAGACCTTAGCCAGTCTTGGTCTTGGTCTTGCGTCAATACACCTGGTCTTGGTCTTGGTCTTGGTATTGCGCTCTCAGTCTTGGTCTTGGTCTTGGTCTTGCAGCAAGAGTCTCGCAAGTCTTGCGAGACTCTACTACTTAGACTAGACTACATGGAAAACGGACGAAACGTCGGGCTTACATTAAAGGTAAAATTCGCTATAAATACCCGTTTACATATATTTTATAATGTAGACTAGACTACTTGCAAATACCTATTAGCCTATTGCTATTTACATACATCTTCAAGGTCATTTAATTTTTTCCTCTTGTGCCAACCCTACCAAAATAGGTAACAATTTTGTGTGCCTCTATCCATACTCTGTGGCGGCGGATGCGGTGCTCAAACTGTGTCAAATGCTGTGTGATAAACTTGTTGCAGTCTTTGATACACCTCAGCGTCTTTGTCGGTAAATGATCAAATAAGTAGGTACATAATACACCGACCGACCAACGGTTTATTCGCGAAACGTCAAATTTTCCCAATCAATCATGAACCTTAATGCTTTAGCGATAAAGTTGAAAATCTGTTAAAGAAATTTGGCAGATTGTAGTAGCTTGATGTGCTGGCATCTGTTCCATAACATTGGCTGGCCTAAAACCTGTTACTAGACCTACTCGACCCGCTGTTAGTTTTATATTTTGCTGAATATAAGAATAACATAAACTTTGAAACATAAGTACCTACATACTGTTTACCAACCTACTAACGTTAGATATGCACATTAGACAAGCATAATATAATACTATAGGTAGATATACCTACAAGGTATGAAATGAACTTTGCCAGAAAATTATGTTAGGTAAGTACATTTTTATCACATGGGAACATTTTGTGAGTAACACGCTACCTAATTAATAAATAGTCGAAGTATAATAATCAATACAATACCTTTTAGTGTTATGACGATACGGTTTTGATACTGGGGAACGTCTATCAAAATCGGGATTGAAACCAAATCCCTACTTAATAACGCCTAAATCTCAGTTTGCCTTAACTGCGAGACGCAAGAGTCTTGCAGGCTTAGTCTTGTCTTGCTCAAATCTTGCAGGGTTCAGTCTTGGTCTTGGTCTTGCTAAAATACGTCGGTCTTGGTCTTGGTCTTGGTCTTGCAAAAATGCAAGAACAAGACCAAGACTGCAAGACCAAGACCGATTTTGGGCAACACTACCAAAAAGTTACACAGAGAGTACCTAATGTTAATACCTATTTAATTATGGTATTCACCATGTAATAGGGAGCGAGCCAATTGCCATCAACCGTGCACGACTCCGTAACTACTACTGAGAAGTTCCTGATGGAAAAACTCAATAACACCTTGCCAGACATGGGAAATAAAACCCAGGATCACGCTTGCGAATACTAGACCAAGATTATGTCTGGACTTTGAAATAGACTGCGATATTTGAGTTTGTTTTGATGTTTCTTTTCAGAATAGTTGGGTATGCATCAAACTTTTGCAGTTACAAAATATTTTTTTTGTGAACAATTTTCTCTGTTTTGACATGACAACGTCTAATAAATCGATGAACACCGGCTGCACGCACGAAAAAGTGTCCCATTACACTATATCCCGTTAACGTTACGCTCATTGTAACGTTACGATCGGAGCGTATGTATGCAATCATTTCATCAATGTTTTGTTGTGACATTGTCACATTAAACTATCGTCCGTAAACCTACTTTACAGACAGCTAATTTAGTGTACCATTTTTCTTTAACGCTCTGCTCTTATTGGTCGTAGTGTAATGTTATATAGCCTATAATAGCGTTCAAAAGAATTTTTCAATTCAAACCAGTAGTTCCTGAGATTAGCTCGTTCTACCAAACAAACTCTTCAGCTTTATAATATTAGTATAGATTACATAATATTCTCATAAATGCATAAAAAATGTTCGACACTAGCCAACGCAAAATAAAGTAAAGGAATTTCTTTAAAAACGACATTCAATAAAATAATAAAACATAAAATAAAATGGTGATTGTGAAATAAGCAATAACACACACACACTCACGCGTCACATGTCTCGTGTTGACGTGGGATTTGTTTTCTTTTGTCGTTCAAAATTTATTCATTTAATCATTTAAATGTTGTTTCACAATGTGCTTTGTGTGTGTTTCTTGGCTTTACTGGTATTTTTTTATTATTGGAATTATCTTAGACTATTAAAATAAACGCCTACTAGTCTGATGGTGTATGACGAGAGTAGTTGATTGTTTGCATTATCATCAGGCTTGAGCAGTCCACTGCTGAAGATACACTTAAAAATCTTATTCTATCGCAATCGCAGTCCACTAGATTCTTAGAATTTAAGAATCCACGCCACTCTGGGAAGATCGTCTCATCACCTAGCCTGAGTGCGCTCTAGGGTGCTCCTTAAGAACACGTCTACCCAAACGATCATCGGTTCTACGGCTAATATTGCAGGCCTATTGCCAATTTATTGCAACTTAAAACTTATTGATACACATATTTTAGACAGTTTATCCTTTATTGCACGAATGATACGATTTATGTATATATTAAAATAATTAAAATGTTACACAGCGTAAAGTATCAGAAAGGTGTGATCTGAATTGCCTTAAACAGGAGTTTAAGGCAATCCACTCATCCAATCAAACTGATCATCCAATTGAACTTCTTTCCAATTTAACTTTTTTATTATTGAAGTTTCTGCATTAAAACCAACATCGTAATCGCGGAAAAAAAAGCTATCCCCACATCTTTCTGGCACTTCACGCCGTATAATAACGAATATTTCTATTCTAGGCTCCAAACATCGAAACAAATGCTGAACACGATCCCGCATCAGAGAAGCCAGATGGAATATTCGCTGATGTCATCAGGAATATATCACGAGTTAACACCGAATTACAAGATCTGATCAATAACTACGAACAATTTAAAAAAATGCAAAGCTCCCAAGAAAAATTCAACGAAAAAGAAGTAAATTATCTAAGTGATCAGGAAGGAGGTCGAGTCAATAAAAATAATAAAAATGTCGGTTATAATCGAGTATCTTCACACACTACCTCAAAATATCAAACAAAAATGATATTTATGGGAGAGAGCAGTCAATCAGAGCAGAACGGTGAAACAGAAAAGGGCAGTCAATCAGAGCAGCACAGTGGAAAAGAAGAGGGCAGTGGAGCAGAAAATAACAGTGAAGCAGAAAAGAGCAGTCAATCAAAACACAATAATGAGGAAGATCAGATTAAAGATGAACCCGTAAGGTCCATTGAACACACTAACAAAAAGACGAGAAAAATACAAAAAACCACTACAGAGGCAAACATTGCTAAAGGACTGACACCTAAACGAGAATCTGAAAACAAAGAACATATCGACATTCATAATACAATTAACACAAATGAAGAACCAGAATCCACAGTAGAAAAGACCTTTATAGAAGAAAAAAACAGTGAAAAAGAAAAGCAAGCAAAGGATTCTGGAAGCGATTCAAACCCAGAAGGAGAACAAGTAATGGAAGAAGAAGAAGCAAGTAAACTTAAGAACCGAGCCTCTGACACTGATGAGGACGATGATACGGCTATAGTGACGGCTCCAATTATTTTAAGAAGTGGTACTCCCGTAAGTAAAACGGCCAAGACATTATTATGTTCTTATACCGGTTCAGTTTTTATAAAAGGTGTAAAAAACCTCTCAAAGAAGCCGAAAGGTATTTTTTTTGTTACATCTGATGAGAACCTTTGAGTTACGGAGATATTGGGGGTCAAAGTTACAACTATTTGACAAGTTTTTTTTTTAAATAATTTTTATTGTTAGATGTTTACTTGAAACACCTTCACGACCCCGTATTATTCAATCCATCCATCAACACAATGTTTTGAGTGCATTACATTGAGTTTTACCACAAAAGATGATTTTCCACCCCAAAAAAAGTCGTTTGATGGCCAGAATGTTTGGCTTTGTGATGAGGTTGTTTACACCCTGTATAGCTTTGTTTGCTAATGGTCAGCAAAACAGGGGTTTGGTTTAAAGGAATGAAAGTGTGTTTATTGGCTTCAAGTGTCACATATTTAAAAATTTATATATTGCAAGCTTATGACCGTAGCTTCGCCCACGTAGTTCGGTGGTCCTGCGGCCTGCAAAATTTCTTTCAAATTCGTTTATTAGTTTTTGCGTGAAAAAGTAACGAACATCAATCCATCCACTTTCACAAACTTTCGTATTTTAACATTAGTAGGATAAAATATCTTCTTTATCGTGTGGTTAGTACCTAGCCTGGTGTCAGAGTTTTTATGCCGGCCATGGACTCTGACTTGACTTGAAATATCTCTCAGGTATGCTGGTTTCCTCACGATGTGTTCCTTCACCGAAGCAAGTGATAATTATACAATACGCACATAAATCCGAAAAATCGGAGCTTGACAGACGCCTTGGGTTCGAGACCTATGACTTGGCAGTCCGATGGTGAGGTGCTGAAAACCTCAAAAGGTGAAAATACAATAACTTAGTTGGTAGTTATGTGTTTGAGCCGTTTGGGGTTAAAATACTAAGGCCATGGGGTCCGATTGCCCACTTAGTACTTCGGGATATCACCAAGCGGTTGTACGATTCTGCGCGTGACCAGAGAGCTGGCCTTTTTTGGCCAATAACGCCGCAATTTCTTAACGCCCTGTAATTCTTTTACCATTTTGGTACTTGTAAATTATTTGTATTATACTCGTAGATCTATTTGTAGTTTTAAATACTCGTAATTTGCACACTGAATTCAGATGATATTCGACTAGACTTCCACAAAAAATTTCAAAAGTTTAAACAAGCAATGGTTTGTTCAGACATGAAACACCTGCCTCAGGATCTTAGACTTTTCTTTCTTATAGCATTGGCCATCAGATCCATAGTTTATATCTCAAAGCTGTTGAAATTATTTGAAAATAAAATAAGTTTTCTTTTTTTAGGTAACTAAAAGTGCATTTCCAGAACTAAGTGACAGTGACAGAGCCTTAAACAAAGATGTGTTTAAGACAAGTATTTTAAGACTAGCTTACGGAGATGCATGCTTGAAACTTGTTATCAGAAAATGTTATAAGGTAAGAATTTAATTACTTACTAAGTTTTCGAGTTATGGAACTCAAATTAAATGGAGTTGGGGAGAACATTTAGCACAGCGGTGTGATGTTAGAAATATATGGGTGTGAACTAATCGCGTCCAAGGACTTGATAACAAAGTGTGGTGGTGACATGGGCTGATGAAATGGTTGCAGGTAAATCCTGGATGAGGATCCTAGATCAGAAAGGCGGTTATTGGGCACAAGCGGAGAGACCTATACCTAACCGTGGGTGAAGTCGGGCTGAGGATGATGACGGTTATAGTACATCAGGACGATGGCCAGAGTCATAAAGCAGTGGGTGGGTGGGTGGCGGGTGCCAGAAACCAGGCCAAAAGAGGCCTATGGAAATATGGCGGAATTGGAATTTTGGGGGCTTTCTTTTATTAGTTCGTCTTCTCTGCCCATTCTCTCAATAGGCAAAGAAGACTATACTTACATACGGAAGAGTAGTAGCAGTGGTAGAAAACAAAAAAGAAAGAAAAGCTAGGGGTACCTTTGCCGACTAGTGGGACAATATAGATTGATTAATAAATTAACTTAATCACCGAAATCTAGACTGCACCCGGGCGTAGCAGAGAACCCTACAGTTTTAAATAGTATAATTTCTTTTGAAGGCATGCAAAACAGTGTCAACAATTTCGTGCCGAGCATTAAAATGCAAGAGTGATCTCAAAGAGCATTTCGTTGCGCAAAGTAGATCCGAGTGCATTGAAGCATTCAACGCTTCAATGGCTAAGGAGGAAACGGAAAAGGACCTCACACCACAGGACGTCCTCCTAAGAGGTTATTCGTGAGAGTCTTTTAGTTATTGTAACAAGGGCAAAAATATGTTGCGAATTTTGTCGGGCGTAGGCCGTGTTACAAAACCAGAATGAGCTGGTCTTTTATTCAATTGAAACTCCGTACTACGCCAGGCCAGCTAAAGGTTAAAGTGTTTCCAATAACGGGCGAATCTTGTAAGAAAATCTCGATTTTAATTTTTGTAAAAGCATCCATTTTTTTGCCCTTTTTGCCACGTCGTTCACTTGCAAGATTGATTACTTAAGTATTCGTTATAAGTAAAAGCTGCAGCAAGTCGACAAAACTTGCAGTCTTCAACCTGCAGTCTTTAACTTGCAAGTCTTTAACTTGCGGTCTTTAACTGCAGTCTTTAATTTGCAATCTTTAAATTGCACTATCAAACTTGCCAGTGGACATCCTTAAGGGAGGTCTATGTTTAGATAAGCACGTCGCCTACCTAATCATCATATTCATAAAATAAATATTAAAGTAGTTTTTTATCATTTCAAAGGCATGCAAACAAACTCTTAAAATTTCAATGCGTGTCACGGTCATGAAGGGTAAAACGGAAGTTAAGGCTTTCTTCAAAAAGCAATATCAAGCTGAATGTGATGAAGTCTTTGGCAAATCACCGGAACGGGCGGATCGGCGAAATTTAAAAAGTGAGATAACGTTCCATGAATCAATTATTAGTCTTATTTGTTTTTCACGAAGACGCCCGTAAATGAACAAAGACCTTCCTTAAGATAATCGTAATAATATTAGGAACCTGCGTGCTAACCAAAACCTATCGGTCGTGTGACACCGCGAATGTTGCGTTCATATACAACGTGTAACAAAAAGGGTATAGTCATATGAAAGGGTGTGCTACAGACCATCGAACTGAACCACTTTCTCCATGGGACCAACATCGTAATCGAAATAAAATAATCAGCTGTCTCATACATTTGTTGATTATTTTTTCGCGATTACGATGGTGGTCCCATGGAGAAAGTTCTTTAGTTTGATGGTATATGAAACACCCTTTCATATGACTGAACCACTTTCTCCATGGGACCAACATCGTAATTGAAATAAAATAATCAGCTGTCTCATACATTTGTTGATTATTTTTTCGTGATTACGATGGTGGTCCCATGGAGAAAGTTGTTTAGTTTGATGGTATATGAAACACCCTTTCATATGACTAAACCCTTTCTGTTACATGTTGTATAATTCAATTATTAACACTGAAAATGGGTTATTTGTCATGTTTATTATTAGCCTGTTTATTGTTTATATCCCCTTTTTAGTGACAGTGTCAGTTACTTATGAAACTCAGAAACTTCAATTGTTTGAAAAACTGTAAAGGGTAAACCGTCCGGCTTGGTTAGGACGCGGCCTTAATTTTCATTATTTTGTAAAATTAACACTGCCTAATGGGCTGTGCCTGATTGATACATTGTTTTATTTCACAACGATGTTACCAGTATTTATTTGATTGATTGATATAGTACATTTTGATATAAGTGGGGAAACTTCGTTATTGCATTCGAGGCGGAATTCACACCCGAGCCGCCAGGTGAGGTTGTTATGGAGCCTAGAACTGCAGCACCTATATAAATCTGAGGAAATTTAAATTCCCACACACGTGGTGATAAAGAAAAAAAACCACGTGTGAAATACATTGCATGTTCTAATCGATAAAAGCCATTTTCGAGAAAGTGTATTGAAAATAATCTTGCATAAATGTCAAAATTCATATTACTAATCTTATTTAACTGAAAAAATAATACAATGAGAGATTTAATGCTTATAATTTACATCGTTGATTGGTGACTACAAATTCAGTGTGTTACTTTGATGAATTTGTGTTAGTTCGATCCTGGAAGCAAACCACTTTTCAAAGTGGTTTGTGACAAGTGGGTATGATAGTAGATCAGCAGTACGTCATATCATGATGTTATGTTATGTTGTTTCTCATCAAGTTTTTTAACTTTTCTGATTTCAGATGGCACATTGAATAAAGGTGCTGTGACACGAAGCGAATATTTATCAATGGCTTGCCAGGCGGACATAGTAAATACCTAACTTTTACCTTTTTATAAAACTTATAAAGGGTGTAAAAACACTTTTAATGAAACCGAGAGGCACTTGTTCTCCCCGTCATTGCGTTTTTTTTTTTTTAGTGTCTATAATCTAGACGGAGCTACGGCGATATTGGAGGTCAAAGTTCCGAATTTTCACTAATTTCGATTGCACTCTCATCAAATAAAAACATAGCAACGAACAATAAAGTGAAGCCAGCGCAAGACTACGCTTTGCCTGTGTATATACGCTCACACGCACACATTTACATCAAAATACAATTAAACCACGACAGTACAAACACTGTTTTAGGCTTTCACGGTTTAAAACTAAACTTATATTGTCACTTACGGGATATCTTCCGTGATTATTTGTTGAAAAACTCCAAAAAACCTGGTGATACTGTGAGTGCGTTTTGTCGTGACTTAGTGTCGAGTTCCAATAGTGCGCGTAGCAAAAGACAAAGAAAGAGGGTAGACAGATTTGTCTGCTCGTAACAATTTTATTTTCCATCCACCCGCAGTCTCCAGTCAACCCGCGATCATGGCGCTTGCAACAGCGTCGAAATATCGGGAGCTCAAAACAACAAATAATCACGGAAGATATCCCGTAAGTGACAATATACGACAGTACAATTCAAAAACTGCACACATGTAAACGAAACCGGCATCACTTTATTGTTCGCAGCGCTGTCTTGGTTTTTTATTTGGTCTTAGCCATTGCATTGAATAGTACAACAGGTCATGGAAGATTTAAAATAAACTTTAAAAACTTGCATTTAAAAAAATAACTCCAACATTTTCAATTTTTTTTAAGTACATGTTTTTGACCTTCTTTATCCGTATCTAGAAGGTTCCCAGGTAAATTTAGAACAGCAAGTGCCTCTCGAATTCATCAAAGGAATTTACATTTTATAGATTATGCAATTCAAGAGTGCACATCCATCACTGCATTTTAAAGCCGTACTTCAATGACATAAAGATAAAAATTACACATCGAGCGTGCTCTTGATTTGCAAGGATTATTCATCCTTATTTTTTTTCAGCCTTTACGACGCATGCTCCAAAACATCACAAAAGTTCAAAACATCGTGCAAGTAAACATACTAAGAGATAAATACGAACGAGCTTGCCAAAGGATTTCCCAGAAAAAATGTATGAAGGCTTGCAACAAGGCCAAAGATGCAACATGTGAGAAATTCGAATGTCAGAAACGCTTGAAGAAGAATTTTAAAAGAAACTGTAAATCAAGTTGCAAAAGAGCTTATAGATCTAAATCTAAAGGTAGTGGCAGCGATAATGATAGTGGTAGCGATAGTGATAGTGACAGCGATGACGATAGCGATGACAAAAGCGATACTGAATCAAGCAAAGAGTCAAGTAAATCTAAATCCTAGTTTCGTATTCATTCGGCTGAATTCTCAAAAGCAGCTGAATTATAAGTTATAAGCCGTTTAGTTTCGACTAGATACTTCATAACGTCTTCAATTTATTTGTCGTTTAAAAATTCGAACGTTAATATTTTTGGTAAGTATTAAAACTGTAGTTATGATAATAATACAAAAACAGTGTATTAAAATGTGGCCTTGTAATTTATTTGAATCCGCTAAAGGTAGGTAAAGGTACTAAACGATATTGAGGCCGCGAGTTGTTGATAAATGTTTGCGTGATTTTGTGATGTGTGAATAAACAGGACGGGGGTATTGATTCCGGTTCAACACCTTGATGGCTGTTAGGCCTTGATAGGTCATGGTAAATGTTCTAAAGTGTCACGTTTCAGAGATAATAGTAATGAAAGTTAAAGACCATTCACTGATGGCATCTTCAGCACTTCGATTTGATCAGCCACGCATGAAACCTGTATCAATGGATGCTTTTGATTACGAAACTTTGAAATAAAACGCTAGGTTTCATACAAAAATCTTGCAAGCCCTTTCATTACGATCCGATCAGCCGTTTTGTCGTCAAAAACTTTTTTTTGCAAAAAATAAAACCGACTTCAAAAAAAAAAACAAAAAGTGAAAAATAACTTTAGCTTCTGAAGTCGGTGACCTTTGTTTGATTGATTTAGTTTTTTTGTCAAAGCCCAAACACGACTAGGGTACACTGTTCATTATGGAGTTCCGTGACTCTTGGCTTCATCATCAGATCTGATGATAGAATGGTTCTTATCAAACGCAAATGTTTCACTTGTTGTAGAAAATACCAAAATCGCAACACGTTTTCATATAAAATTTGAAGAGTTCTCTCGATTTCGCCAAGATTCCATCATCAGATCCCGACTTGGTGGATATGGGACCATTTGGAAAGAATACCCTTTCCAACAAAAAAAGAATTTTCCAAATCGGTTGGCAAGCGACGGAGTTATGCCCGAACAAACATAAAAAAAAAACAAAAATAGAAACATCCGTCGGTTGAAAAGGTAACAAACAAAAAGAGTTAATTTCTCATTTCTAATATAAGTATGGAAATATGAACCGGAAGACCTTCCGTTGGAAGGCCCAGGTGGTAGTAGTGAAGGGTAAATTTTTGTAACAGATAAGCCAGTCCGGTGCATATTTTTAATAATGTTTGAAAAAACCATACATTGAACCATTTGTAGTTTTAGTCATGTTTGGGCTATCTCGTCCTAACTGAATTACATACATTGTTTAACTTTTGGCAATAGTAGACTCCAGTACAGTGGTTGTTCCAAAGGGAAGCTGGTTGGTTTCGAGTTGTATGAACCCCTCGCTACTGCTAGGTAGACTGATGACCTGGTGAAGGTTGATGCGAGTCGTACGAGACCGGTCAATGTGGCGACACTTGGGGGAGGCCTATATCCAGCAGTGGACGTCTATCAGCTGAAATGATGATGATGGAAGTAAGGATACTTACAAAGCAAGTCAGCTCCGTATTCGCAGTTAGCTAGATGGTCGAACTTGGCAGTCAGTATTGGTAGTAGCACGCCATTGATGTAACCAAGTGAGGTGGAAGTCTTCAGGTGGGTACCTCGGAGGTGTGCGTATTTACCCTGTGTCAGAAAAGGAAGGTTTACTTTGATATGATCTTTTTTCTTTGTTTCGGGTAGTGCCTAACTGGTGTCAGAGAAATATCTCTTAGGAATGCTGATTTCCTTACGATGTTTTCCTTCAACGAAGCAAGTTAAAAATAGGGTAGACGCCAAAAAAAAAACTACATTTTCAAAAAATATTTGACCCGTATTTGTTCTTTCGTTACATAAACCAAAATCGACGAAGATACGATATACTTAAGTCTTGTTAAGACAAAGAGGAGAGAGAGAGAGGTATTTATACCTCTTGCAAATTCAATATGGTATGGCCGACATCATCAGCCACGTTATTGAAGAAGGTCAGCATGGAGGTGCGGATGAACTCGGGGCAGTTCTTCACGAGGGACTTGGCGTCGATGCCCTTCACCAGCACTTGCAGGCAGCGGACTGTGATGCGGACGTCGGGACCGAACGCTGCCAGTCTGAGGATCAGAGTGGAGAATGAGCAGTTTTGAAAGGTGAAAGTGGTTGAGTATTTTAAATCCTGGTAATTTTAAGAGGTTTGATCACTTGAAATGAATAGTTGTGCAATTAAAATTTGCGTATATTTTCGTTCACAAATTATATCAAACTATATTATATTAAACGATATTATAAGCATCTTAAGGCTTTTGACGTAATTGGCATCCAGCATATAATTCTGCCGAATTTTGCGCCCATTTTGTTTACGGTGGAATTTGAAGTACACTTCAACAAACTTATCTGTGCAGGCGGGAAAACACGGAACTAAAATTTGACATAAGCTGTAAAAATCCTCATAACGAAGCCAAGTTTGACATAAGGTGTAAAAATCGTCATAACGAAGCCGAAAGGCACTCGTTCTACCCGTCATTGCGATATTTTTTTTGTTCTAGATCTAGACCATATGATACCTGGGACCTGGGAACCTTCTAGTTACGGAGATATTGGGGGTCAAAGTTCCAACTTTTAGACAAGTTTTTTTTTTAAATAATACTAGGTTTTATTGTAAGATTTTTACTTAAACACCTCTACGGCCCCCGTACTATTCAATCCATTCATCAGCACAATGTTTTAAGTGCGTTACATTGAGTTCTACCACAAAAGATGATTTTTCACGCCAAATAAAAGTTATTATTTCCCAGCAATATTTTTTGTGTAAAGTTACTTAGTTTGATGTACAGAATGCTTCGTTGACGATTTTGTGATGAGTCTATTTACACCCTGTATGGGTATATTTTTTATTAATAAACAGCGCCACTTTGAACTGCAAACTTGAAGTGGTCATACATGGTACATGGTACATAACACCAAAAAGTATTTATTTAATCTTTCTACTAACCTAGACCTCAGCAAGCTAGCCAGCTTACAGAACAAAGCGGCAACCATTTCTTTCTCCTTCAAACTGGCCGCGCCCACATTGTTGGTAGCCGTCGCCACTGCTATGAAATAGTTGCGATGTGTCGAGAAATATTTCTCCATTAGAGGTAGCACCACCTGGAAATTGAACCTTATTGTAGGTGGAGAAAAGTGAATTTGGAATGTGATGTGTGGGAAAGCTATGTGGTTGGTTCGTGTAAAATTTGTAGTTATTATTTTTCAGTGATCAATCGTGAAAGTTGATGTCAAATTTTTCATGACAAGAATTTTATGAGTTAGGTACTAAGGTCCATGTTCACCGAAAAGATAACGGTCAGATTATCTAAAAACAGCTGTCACTATGACATGTTCCCATACAAAAATGTGTTTTAAACAGCTGTTGTTAGATAATAAGACTGTCATTTTTTTGGTGAACATCGACCTAAAAGTGTCAGTGAGAGGAAAAAAATGCAATTTTTTTTTGGTGTGTTGAAAGAAGGTTTCTATGATATCCGTTTGTGATGTTATACCCTTTTATTTTAGGGGTTTTATTATTGTGTTTTGTTTTGACGAGCTATTTGACTACATGACAACGTCAACATGCAATCATATAGATGTAATAGGGATGACGACTAAACAAAATATGATTCTGTTTAGTCCATCAGTTAGATTATCGAAAAATATTGGATACGTGTCTATTCTTTTATCAAATTACGGGATTGTGACGTCACTTTCCGGTAAAAATGTACCGAAATGTGACGTCACACGAGTTTTCGACGCACTGTATCGTCTTCATTTTTTGTTTGCTTACGTGAAATAATAAAAAATACGTGTCCAATATTTGTTGGAAATCAATATTTTTTTTTCTATCTAATTAGATTTTTTTTGTCATCTACCCTATAAAACAAAATCATTCGTAAACTAAGCATTTTTTTCTAGTGTCAGCAAGCATCGGGCAATAGAGTAGCTGTATGCCCTGTAAAATACACCTTGTGATTATATTCTAGACAGTCAAACAAAAGGTATAATGTTGCAGTCTATGCATACGGTCTAAGCAGCCTATGTTCAGCAGAATTTAATAACAAAGTCATTTAGTGATAAAATAATTACAAACAAGGTGATTGTTTCAACGAAACGTAGTATTGCCCCCGTATCCCAAATCACCCAGTATGTCATTTCAATATTTTGCTTTCATTTTGCAAAAAAAATATGTTGCATTTCTTATCGCATCTTTTGCATTTGTGAATATTTATGGGAGTTGCAAGTGCTGCATTCTGCATCCTAACCTGGATGCAGGGTTATTGGTAGAATCAGAACTAAATTGAAATTACATAATGTCTTATTAACACGGATTTCTGCAAAGCAACGCTTAATTCCATAACTTGTATTAATTTAGCGTCTGATATAATTTATTATGAGCAAAAATGCGCATATGAGCAAAAATGCTCATATGAGCAAATGCTCATAACAAATTTGTCCACCAGTTCTCTTCTCGAAAAAGGACGATCAAATTGAAAATTCGTGCAAAATTGATAAATCAGTATGATGCGCAGGATTACATGGTGTGTTCACGCTCTAAGACACTTATGTACCTTCTTGAAGTACTTTATTTCCGTCTTGTGTTGCTTGGAAACCAATACAGAAAATTATAGCATGCATTTATTGTTTAAAGAAGAAAATGTTTAACTAAAATGAAGTAACCGTCAATTTCATAATTGGAACTATATAAGTAATAATATTTAATTAAATAATCCACTATAATAAAGTTATTTTCTACAAGTTAAGAAGAACTAGCCTAGTAGAGTAATATAGTAAGAACAAATTTTACAACCCCTAACAAAAAAGATTTAAGGAAAAATGCGTAAAGTGAGAGATTTTTATTAAAACAAGAATTTTGACTGATCTACCGTGTAGTTATTTACACAAAACTCCTATAATACTACTAAGACCTCCTTCGAATACTTCGAATACAACAAAGAAAAAACATAAGTTAAAAAAAGTGTAATGTTGAATAAAAACTCACCTTGGAAAAGAACTTAATATCCCTCGTGCTAGTTTTAAAACTAGACCTCCTACTAAAAGTAGTAGACGGTTTCAACAGCTTCATATTGATAGTAGCTCTATCGATATACTGTATCAACTTCTCGAGTAGCGAGTAAGCGAATCTGAGCTCTATTGCTACGCCCGTAGTGGTCTGTTCCGTGTCACTTTGCGGTGCCTTGCTGGGTCTATGAAGCTTGTAGCCCTGGTACTGTAGATATTTGAGGAATTCTTGAGAACGTTCGCGATCCTTTTTCTTTTCTTTGTCTGTTAGGAGATCGTATGGGACTAGTTGTGGGTGGATGCCGCCTGTTGGAATATGAATAAAAGTTTAATAATAACATAACATCATCCCTGTAATCCAAATGGCAAACGTTATCAATCGATTGGGTCTGAAAAGTAGTAAACACGACATTAAAAACAATTATTTAAAGCCGCGGTTTCGCCGGCGTGGAGTTTGAAAATTGTCCCACGGGATCATACTACTGGGATACAACCTATCCTATGTGTTCATCCAGGTAATAAACTATGTGTGTGCTAACTTTATCCAAATCTGTTAAGCCGTTTGGGCGTGAAGGAGCAACAAACATACATACATACAAACTATCACCTTTATAATATCAGTGTGATGTGACAAACTTTCATTTTTATTTATGTGACAAATTTCATTCAACGCATGATCTCTCCTCGATCGAGTCGAATGGCTATCCGATCGGGATATGTGTGTCACGGAAGTGTGTGAACTCCTCAACGCTGTCAGCCCGAGGCAGTGGTAATGTGCTCAAGAGACTGGCGGCGTTGCCACGTTGTATGGTAACACTTAGCCACTGACCAAGCAATGTAATAACCAGCCCTTGGCTAGCCGATGCGTTTCAAAACTTCCTTATATAGGCACTCAATCTTATATTCCATCTCGCTCGCACTCACCTCCGTTGGTGACTAATTCTTCCTTCTTCTTCTTCGCCCAGATATCGTGAGCGTTATCAGCGAGTCTCTCTGCCATGTTCTGCATCTCTCGTGATAGCGTGAGGTTGGTCATGTCTACCGGGTGAGGGTTGTAGTTGAAGGGCGTGGCTGAGTCCGTCTGCTAGAAGATATATGGGAGATTTTGTTAGAGAGAGATAGAAGTAGCGTTTATGTCATCGTTGATTGTGAACAGCGTTAGTTTGTAATCTGTCTCGCGAGATTATGAACTAAATAAACATTTAACAAACTAGCGAACGTCACGCGGTTTCACCCGCGTAGCTCCCGTTCCCGTAGGAGTACGGGGATAAAATATAGCCTATGTTACTCGCTGATAATGTAGCTATCCATTGCTGAAAGAATTTTTCAAATCGGTCCAGTAGTTTTTATGTTTATTCGTTGCATACAAAAATAAAAATATTTCCTCTTTATAATATTAGTAGAGAAGTATTAGATCAATATCGCTGGACATTACACAGCACCATCTAGTGCCACTCTGTGTGTGTCCAGCAATATTAATTTATTTTTATTTAATAATAAATATTTCCTAAACGTGACAAGTTGACAATTTGTCAGTTTTTGACAAAATTGTCGAATTGTAGCTACAAGTTCTGTTTCATAAACGTGACAAATATGTCCGATTGCGACAGGTAAATAGTTGACAACATTGTCAGTGTCAATCGCGTTTCATAAAGGTCTACAATTATTATTGTCAGTTTTAAAATGTCGATATTCAAGAAAATTGTCAAGACTTTTTGTCATGGTAATCGACATAATTGTCGTAAATTGCGACAAATACGTCACAGCATACATTTTGGTTAAAATGATATACCAGTATGACCGTAGCAATAAAAATGTTTGTATTATTTACATTATAATTTTGACTAGCATTGTAGGATTTGTTCGGTATTAGTATTTGTAATTCTTGTAGTATTTTAGTTATCAAGTATTCGACGGTTGTTTTAAAAACTCGAAATTTTTCTATAACTGTGGACTCAACCACGTCTTCACTTTTGACGTGGTTGACTCCACATTTGTAGAAAAATTTGCCCTTGTCCTAAATGCTCGACGACGCCGACGGTATTGGTTGAACCAAGTATTGTTCATCGCTGTTGCTACTATTGCTTATCGATGTTAGCACCATTTCACTGGTAATAAGTAATTAGTTAGTGAGAAGTAGCCGCTGACATTGGGTGAGGTCGCCTGTCAGAAATCTTTGACAAGTCTACAAATTTGTCAACTTGTAATTACAATTTTGTGTTTCATATAACAAATATGTCGAGTTCTTCGCGACAAATTGTCACCTGTCAAGGGAAAATTTATATGAAACAGAAATATGTCAAAATGTCGCGACAATTTGTCATAATTGTAACTTTTCCACCACGACTTATTTGTCATAGGTAATCTTTATAAAACGAAAAATTGTCAAAATGTCAAATTGTCACCTGTCACCTGTCACCTGTCATTGTCACGTTTATGAAACAGGCCCCAGGACTTACGCTCAGCAGTCGCGCTTGCGACCACTAGATCAAAGAGGCAGGCGATAGTTAATAATCTCGGTAGATAGATTATAAACTAGCGGTGTTCAAAATGTATAAGTAAAATATTTACATTTTGAAACACTTTCTTTCTGTTATATAAATTGCATAAAACAAAAGGTAAAGAAAGTGGTTTTTACAAGGTTTAATCTAAAGTAGATCCCTTTTTGTTTATTTACATGCATCGAAGCAAAAGCGTTAGTATATACTGAAAGCAGTATAGGATGATTTGAATATTTATTATTGTAAGGAAGAAAAATAGGTAAAAATAGTTAACAGAAAATTATTTGATCCTTCGGCTTAATCAAACAACAAAATCTAGCATTTTATTACTCTGGTTATCGCAATACCTGTGAGAATATTCGTTTTTTTAAAGACTGTTTTTTTTACTACAGCTATTCAAATCGAATCATTACGAGAAATAGTTAAAGTTGCTTTTCAAATAAAATTTCAAAAAACGATTGCCAAAAATAATTATTCATGCTCAAAATCATCTTTTAGGTTTATTTTAAAGTAAGAACTAACTATAACTAAACTAAACTAAAAACTATGTATACTATCTTTTCATAAATTCTGTCTTTTTTTCTAAATTTAAATTAATTAGTTCTAAGACTCACCACAATATCGGGAGGGCGCTGTGCGTTGCGGGGATATGAAAATAACACACAAGTCAGGTGGGTGAAAAAAAAAGCAAATTGACGTGTACAAGGTGTTCATTCAATCATTCATTTCGTTCGCTGAACAATTGTTTCATTCATTTAATAGTGATGCCTTTATGTGATTATTAATGTGGTATAATTTTGCGGTGGGCATTGTTCTACGATATTAACACATAAGCTTAATAATCCTCGACAAAAACTTTCATTAACTATATGTTTTAAGCGACATTATGAAGCATTGAATTTTTTTTAAACATGTGGCAGATTTTTTTTTAAATAGTTTGTTATTAGAGATGATTCCTGACTTAAAAAAAATATTATTCTGTTTAGTTCGTCAGTTAGATTATCGAAAAATATTGGATACGTGTTTTTTGTTCCAGCAAATTAATACAAATTGACGAAGATAAAAGCGTCAAAGATCACGTGTGGGGCTTGTGACGTCGCTTTCCAGCAAAAAGTTTACTCAAATGTGACGTCACACGACTTTTCGACGCACTGTATCATTTTCATTTTTTATTTACGCGAAAAAAGAAAAAAAAATGTGTCCAATATTTTTTGGAAATCTATCTGACGGACTTATTCGATATTTTTTTCATCTACTATAAATTATTAATATTCTAAGGTTGATTGTAAAAAGGAAGAACGCCTGTCATGCCAATCATATAAGTGCGAACAAACATATAAAGTTTGGTGCCTATAAATAGTATGTATAGGTATATCAAAAGCGTAATGTACCGTAGGTTCCTTGACTCTCTCGTCCTTTGGCTAGCATGCACAGGAAATACACAAAATAATAAAAAAATCACAACATCATTTTGACAAAAGCCACGATACGATATTGAGAAACGTTAAGGCCCTGTTCCCACAGTGTCGTGACGATTAATTTATCGTTGGTTTTTAGTTGGCAAAAGTCATGGACGACAGTTATCGTGTCGTCCTATATGTGAACAGCTCCATTTAAATACACAAGCCACTTAAAATTACACGATTATTTATTGTCATGACATAGCGGGAACAGAGCCTAATCATAGTTTTAACGGGCCGCTTTCGAAGATGTTACTGCATATTTAAAGTCATGTAAACTTTTATGTTTAAAACAAAACGCACTGATAGTGGCGGTCCTTTAATACTGGCTAGTATAATACTGGCTAGTATAATACTGGCTAGTATAAGCTAGCTATACTAAAAGCTTGGCTCGCCCTTATAACCTGTGCCTCTTCATGATGTTAGGGTCACTGAACAGTCTGATTGCCTAATGGGCTTGCCGTATTGTTGGCCCCTAGGCACGCCACTGAATAGTGCTGCGAGGTTATTTAGGCGTTTGGGCTTAAACGGAAGTAACGCCACTGGTTTATCTTAAATTTAATTTCCACAGACAATAATTTCACAAATGATAAACAATAGTGATCCTTTTCCACAGAGATATTTGCTTTGGAGTGAGCCACAACAGTACTTTTACAAGTTATTTTGCCTTGTATCTAGGACTGTACCTTCGTTTTTGACATTAAAACACTGCCTGTAATGGTGTAATTGAATTAATGGCTTTGAATTTGAGTTTGAAAAGAACCAAGCAGCACTGTTTCTTTATTTTTTTTAATCCTTTGTTTATTTTGGCAGTAAGCTTTAATAAACAATATTTTTAGGGGCTATATTTAATCCTTTCGTAGCCATCATAACGATTCTTCTATTTCAACGAGTAGATCTCTCATCCACACAAAACGCATACAAGTATTTCAACAACTTACGCCTCCAGACTTGGACTGCCTCCTCATGGAGTTGCGGTTGGTGCTGGGGATGTCTACTTCAGAATGTTCCACCGACCAGCCGATAGCGAGGAGAGCCTTCAGGGACTCGCGTACAGGCTCTTTGTAACGCTCTTTTTCCTGCAAGTTGATGAAAAAGGTGATATTAGAATATGTGTGTTGTATTTGGATTTGAGGATCGTGAAGGAAATATCGTGAACAAATCGAACGAAAATTTGCAGAATGAAAAATCAGCAGCGGAAACATTGTAAAGGGTGTAAATGTAGTCCTTTAGCGAAGCTGAAATGCACTTATTCTCCTCGTCACTGCGATCATTGTTTTGTTTTAGCTATCGAAACGTAAAACACGGTTGGTTATGGAGCTATTGGGGATAAAAGGTCAAAGTGGTGCTACAACCTAGTATGTGACTTTATGAACAGTCGAGAATGGTCCAGATCTGTACGGACCAACGTTGCACCTTAGAACGTTTCTAGAATGTTCTGTGGGCAATTACTTACGTAGTCATTCAGCATGTTGTAAGGCTTCAGTCGAGGGTGTGACTTCTGGCTGTCAGAAAAGCCTTCGCCGTAGACCCAGCCGTTCTCGATCTTCCTGGAAGCCCAGGCGTCGTGGTAATGTTCCGAGAACTTCTGGACTATTGTATTCAGATCATTGTTCAGGGCTACTGATGACGTGTTGATTGGCTGAGGGTCGTATTGTGGATTGTCCAGGTCTCCTGGAAAATGGAAGTTAAATTGAATGAAAGTTGATAACGAGAATTAGACCTAAGTCAGTAGTTTTGAAAGCCCAGAAATTCGTCAACATCATCACCCACAGCCCGACCTCGCCCATTGCTGGGTATATGCATATATTTGATTTGGTATCTGCTGAAGTTCTAAATTTTTTTAAACAAACTAGCTGACACGCATTAGTATATTTTATATCGAGGGACTAAACGAAGCCATAATGTACTAGAGGTGGTTTGACTCCCGAGCGTGCGAGGGAATCAATGAAACCGAGCGTGTATTAAGCTGGCGTTTAGTCTCGAGGTGCAAACTATACTTTTCACTTTGAGTGCGAGAAAAATAGTCAATTTAGTACAAAAATATTTGTTTCTTATTCCTCCAGTCCATAAAAATTTCAAGTTTTTAGGTAAATCTTCCGCGATTTTGGCGGTAAAAGATTATCTATATGGCTTTTGCTCGCTGAAAAACACTATTTTTTATTAAAAACCAAACAAATACACTCGGCAGAAATTCTGAAATTACGCATTTTTTCTTCTAAACCAGTCACAGATTAACAGTTTAAACAAATAGCGCCACTTTCAATCTTCTAAACCGTCACTTAGCTTACCTGTGACTTGTTCCTTGCCGTAGAACTCATCATCATAGTTCTTGGAGAGAGAGTAGTCTGGTGGGAGAGCACATCCTGAAAACAATATTAAAACATCGTTATTTTATAGTGGTTAGAAAAAGCAAAATATTATTTACAATAGATCTTCAAAACAAAAACTGGCCTAGTGCGAGTCGGACTCGTGCATGAATGGTTCCGTATCATCGTAGTAGGGGTCATTATTTTTGTTATAGCGGCAACAGAAAATATTCTGTGAAAATTTCAACTGTCTAACTATGAGATACAGCCCGCTGAGAGACAAACGGATGGACGGATGGTCGGCCGGACAGTGGAGGCCTAATAATAGTGCCCTGTTGGCTACCATGAGGGTACAGAACCCTAAAAAATTATAAATTAAATAAAAATACTTTTTTAATACCAAGTGTTTTGTGTCAAAAATCGATTTTTTGGCCCATTACAGAGTTGGTGACTCTGTAAGCTGTTAGCTTATCTTGGTCGGAGAACGCATACTTCCTGCATGCTAGAGTAAAGTAATCCTTTACCCTGTAGCCGATGATTTTCTGAAGAGCATCATGGTGAGACGCTTCTCTTTGTGTTGCTATAGTAAAGTGAACCCTATACCTATAGCGATAAGGCAGGGCAGCGCCTTCCCGAACAGTTCGGGCTCGTAGTCCATCTTGCTGAGCGAGTCGAAGATGTTGCTGAACAGCATCATGGTGAGACGCTTCTCTTCGTCTGATGATGCTCCGTACACTCCTGAACCAGCTCCCGTGCTGCCGTAGTACTTTGCGCAGCGTTCGTAGTGGAGGGTAAGTAGCTGGGAGGAGATAATTGAAAACATATTTTATGTTAGTTTTTTTCAAGTTGGAAATTGTCTAGACATTTTAATCTTCGGCAGCATCATGTACAGGTTAAGACCCAGTTTCTAGAATGAAAGTCATCGATGAGTCAAAATTACATGCAAGTCTAATGTTATTACTGCTCTCTCTCTCAATGATTCATCCAACATATGCTCTTAAGAGCTTATGCTCTTATGTTGGATGACAAATAAATATAAATAATGTTGTAAAACAAAAATTGGGTCATCAGTTACCTAGATTATCAACAAATATTTGACCAGTACTTTATCTTTTGTTACATAAAGCAACATTGACGATTATACAACGCTTTTAAAATTCTCAATACGTCACACCTTGGTATAATATTTAGCGAGTTCTGACGTCATGAGCCCCCCCCCCCCCCCCCCCTTACGAGTTTTGATGCGTTTTATCTTTATCAAAATTCATGGTGATTTTAGTTCCAGAAACTTCGCGTAAGTTTGACCAAGTGTAATAAGGTTAACATAATGAGCATAAGGTTAGCATATACATCTCGAAGATTCTTCTTTTCAGTTCAAAAACAGCGGTGGAACCATTAATTTTTCCCACCAGAACAGAAAATTCGCACTTTGTTCGTAGAATTGTGGACACCAGCCCGTTATAGAACACCATACTTGAACCCGATTTGGAGTCCAATTCTTTCTATTGCTACGTCGTATCTTTCGTAGCAGTATCAGCTACGCCGTAGCAATAGTAAACAAACAAAGCGAACACCCAAGGTTCATGTTATACGATACTATGCCTTATTACACTTACCCTAAGAGCCACAGTCGTATACTCAGACAGTTTGGACACGTCGACTGTCAGTTTCCTCAGCAGCTTCAGCAACATGGAAGGTTGCATCGCTGATGTGAGGGCAACTAAGAAGTCTGATACGGCTTCACGTTGACCCTTGGTTAACATACGGTTCTTCGATAACCTGGAATACAAAGGTTGATAAACTGATAATCAAAATACTAGAATATACTAAATTCGTGAAAAAAAAAACAGGGGCATAACAGACATTTTGTAATCTACACAAACAAATAAATTTAATTGAAATTTATTTATTTATTAACATAGGTTCACCAACAGCTTCTATAATGCATAATTATTATGTTGATTATTATGTGATTACCTACTTATAACATTTTTTTTTTAATTTTTGACTGTGTGTTCCGGCTAATCTCCGAAACAGCTGGGCCGTTTTGATGAAACTTTTACAGGCAGATAGCTGATGTTATAACAATTATTATAAGATGAAAGTGAAGCAAATCTTATTCAAATAGTTATCTTCTTTCTAATAATAATTAAAAATCTCGAGTCACAGTGTTTGTTATCGAAATCTTCTGAAACGGCTTGACCGATTTTTATGTTTTTTTTTTGTATCTATAATTGGTAGGCCTGAGAATAGGTCGTAGGCTATTTTTAGTCTCGCACATATACAAAATTTCAACGCGAACGAAGACGCGGGCAACAGCTAGTATTTTTATAATATTTTCACACAGAAGAAAGGCTAGGGCTCAGCTACTCGTAGTTTGAAATAAATGCTATTAGTTAGAACAGTGTTCCGCAAAGTGTGTGCCGCGGTGTAGCGTGGTCACTAGGACAAAAAGGATATTTTCTTAGTCTTTTTTTTCTCTCAAAACTTTAATAAAAAAATGTTGATAAATATTATGCCCTGGAAGTGGAAACATTATAGGCTGATAATGCTTATTCTTAATATTATGCATAAACTGATTTTTTATTTATGACTAGCTGCTGCCCGCGACGTCGTCTGCATGAATGTTCTACAGCACCCAAAATACCTAAGATGCCAGTACTCCTCCCCGTTTGTGATAGCGTGATAATATGTAGCCTATATTTTGACCCGACCTCTTAGTAATACTCGTATTCATTCAAAATTTGAAGTAAATCCATGCAGTACTTTTTGAGTTTAGCCCGGACATACATACAGACAAACAGACAAAAATTCTAAAAACTATATTTTTGGCTTCGATATCGATTGTAGATCACGCCCCAATAATTCTTTTAAAAAAATATTCGATTTCCTAGATGTGCAGTCGAGGACTTTTATTGATGAGCCTCTTGCCACTATTCGTATTTTAGCCCTGTAATACAAATCGGGTTTAGTCAGTAATATTCGTACTCGTGAATGTATAAAAGTGCAAAATTTGAAAGTAGTGAAAGTGGCTTATCACTTAAGAGGTCTGTGGAGCATGCGAATTTCATACAAACGTAATACCAAAATAATTTGTAAATCAAACATATTCTTAAGGTAGTGTGTATTTATTTTGATTGGATTACAGAATATATAGGTTCCCAAACACATATTTTGAATGTACACTGATTTAAACAAGAGTTATGAGAAAAATAAATTTTTGTATGGAAATTTTAAATTTCTCATATTTCGTCTTTATATCATAGAACACAAAATGTTTGTGGAGCACTGACTTAGAGTACTGAGTAAGTACTTACCTATACACAGTATGTAGCGTGGCGTCCAACAGACTGGCGTAGTTCTCCGCCTCGTTGTAGAAGTAAGCGTGTTTGATCAGTAGCGGCAGGATCGAGTTGCCGATGTAGCGGTTCATTGAGAGAGCCATGTCCGACTCGCAGCCGTCGTTCTGTGGGAAAAGTATAAGGGTAACAATATTATAAATGTTTCTGATTCATTTCGTTGCGGGATCCAAGACATTTAAATTCATTCTCTGGGACTTTATTGTATTGGCGCTTTTCTGTTGGTCGCCGCTGTTGATTCTGGCGCACAGGAGATACAGTGGCCAGGGAATAGTGTGAAAAAAAACATAATACATTTTAGGAAGAAGTTCCGCAGTCTGACTGGCAATATTATGAAATTAAAATAGTGGGCTATTGACTTCTGCGGAGGGACGACACGCATCTGACTAAAACCACATAACCTTAATTATTCATTGTTATCACTATTCTTTATTGCACACAAAATAACAAGTATACATAACAATAAATTGCAATAATAACCGTCATAGTATTAATTTGATTCAAAATCGGGTAAAGTTTTATTAGTTTTTTTTTATAAGAATTTGAAAGTAGCAAGAGTCCGGTTTTGTGCCCAATTGATGGCAATAGGATCACCCCTTATTATCTCAACCCAAAAAGTTTACGACACCAGTGGTGATTAAGTTTACCATAAGTACGGTCGAACAAGCTATTTAGTTTACAGTTTAACCCACACATTGTAAAATATAAACCCAATAGCTTGTTTGACCGTACATGTCTGCTCAACCCTTCGAGGTTTACAGGCGTAATGGGATGTGTCTAACAACTCACTCTATCCAGCATAGTGGCGGCCCTCAAATCCGGCAGAAAGGCTTCCTCTAGCAGCTTGTAGAACAGCTCCTGTGTCTCAATACCGTACACTCGCTCCAGAAACAGACCCACACTCTGCTTGTGACCGGGGATGAGACCGGATGGCATGTCTATTGGAAAGATAAAATAAAGGGTGTAAGACACCTCTTCACGAAGCCGAAAGGCACTTGTTCTCCCCGTCATTGCGATAATTTTTTTGTTCTACACCATACCTTCCCGGGAACCTTCTAGTTACGGAGATATGGGGGGTCAAAGTTACAACTTTTTGACAAGTTTTTTTTTAAATACAAGTTTTTCTTGTAAGATTTTAACTTTTAACACCTCCACGACCCCCATACTATTAAATCCATCCATCAGCACAATGTTTTAAGTGCGTTACATTGAGTTCTACCACAAAACATGATTTATAACCTCAAAAAAAAGTTGTTTCCCAGCAATATTTTTTGCGTAAAGTTACTTAGTTTGATGTACAGAATGCATGGTTAACGGCTTTGTGATGAGGTGGTTTACACCCTGTATATTTGGTCGAGTGAAATACAGTTGACGACATTGTAAGGAAGGCGCTGTTGGTAAACACTTGTGTGATTATAGGAGATTTTAGGTACTTACTAAAAAAACAGCATTATGTCGTGACGACAGGGGGTCTAAAAAGGCCACTTTAGCAGAATCATAATTTGAATCACGTTAAAATTTAAATTTCTTAAAATGGACTTTATCTTTATGAAGATAAGGTCCATTTTACCAATTTAAATGTTTTAAGATGATTCAAATTATGATTCTTCTGAAGCGGCCATTTTAGGCCCGCAGATAATTGTGTAGTTGTAAGTGTCGTGACTTGTGTATTTAAATGGAGGTGTTCACATTATAGGACGACACGATTACTGTCGTTCGCGACTTTTGCCAACAAAAAACCAACAACAATTAAATTAAACGTCGCCTATGGCCAAACACAAAAAACACATGTAGCACTATAGATGTAATTCCAATTGTATTCTGTGCAAGGTTTTAGTTACGTAAACTGGACTTATAAAGCTTCTTATTATTTTTTGAGGTTTTTCTTAGGGTATTACAAACCTTTTCACTTTTATATCAACGTGATCAATGATTTTATAATATGTAGTGATAATTGACACAATACATTTGATACATTAGTAAGTAAGTAAGTACATTGAGATACATTTTGTTTCAATATTCTGACAAATAGGTCAGATAAAAACTGGTATTGCCGGCTTAACTTTGCGATAGTGAGCAGCTTTTTGCGATACAAGGTGAATTACACCAAATCCAAACCATTTAAATACAGTTAGTAAAATAAATAACTTCTACTAGAAATGCGCTACTGAAGGTGCCATTCTCTTAGATCTACCTATTGCGTTAGATCAGCAGATCCTGACTAAAAAAACTATGATTCTATTTAGTCCGTCAGTTAGATTATCGAAAAATATTGGATAGATACGTTTTTTTTGTTTTATCATATCAATAAAAATTGACGAAGATAAAACGCATCAAAGATCATTAGTGGGGGCTTGTGACGCCACTTTTGGGTAAAACTAGTACAAAATGTACCTACATGTGACGTCACATGAGTTTTTGACGTACTGTGTCGTCATCATTTCTAGTTTACGAGAAGAAAGAAAAAATATGTGTCCAATATTATTTGGAAATACAGTATGTTAGTTTAAACGAGGGACTTATTCAAACCCGCAATAGTCCATGCTTACATGATGCTAATAAACATATGAACAAAAAGAAAACACTAATACATAACAGATAGATCCATACCAAAAACTTCGTCTAAGTTTCGCAACGTGTGCGCCATGCGCTTCCATGCGTTCGCAGTCGTTGATTGACACCTTGCATAATAATTAATGGTTCCTCGCACAATATCACTAGATAACACTTAAGCACGAACCATAATCCTAATATTCTTCACTGGAATGATGATAAGACGTAATTTTTGGTTATTCAAGAACACGTTTACAGGACACTCTTAATATCGCGAAGTAAGCGGGGTTGTTTGTTAAATGCGATACACGGTAACGCAATATTAGACATGCGGAAGTAACGGCGCTCGCGCATACACTGAGGTGAGCGCGGGGTGGCGCGGGGGTGTGCCCTGTCGGTGCATCGGGGACTTACAAAGGAAAGGGGCGGAGTTTGCGCACGGAGCTCAGGACCGGCACGTGTTTTGCCGCGTGACACCTACTTGCGCGCTTAGTGTCCATGAGTCATGTATTTAATTAGACAATTATGTCAAAAATTAAGGTTATAGGTTTTTTACATATTTGGATTGAGAATCGAACACTGAATACCTTCCCTAAATATCTCCCTTGTTAAACCTAACACGCTGTATATCTGACGGACTGTTTAGATTTTTTTTAGGATTATCCTCTATTAAGATTGACATCGACACGCCAAAAAAGTAGAAATGAAAGAAATGATAAACTCACCAGACTTAGGTCGTTCCTCTCCAGCGGCGGGGTTGTTGAGCGTGAACCTCAGACTGAGCACTCCCTGTAGATCCTCGAGTGGGACCAGGGAACGGAGGATAGCGCGGGCACGGAGGGACTCGTTCTTGCCCTGACGGTTATTGGAACATTAGTGAAATGGAAGCATTCAGGGGGACTGTAGTCCTTGGTATATGAAGATAGATTTGATAATCGCTTAAATGCCGTTTGTACCAAGTCCTATCTTTGATGACAGTTACTTGATGTACGAAGATCTCGGAGTATAGAATACTTATAAACTAGTAAAAACAGACGAAAATCGATGCAATGTTCAATATAATCATCAATTCATAGTTAGGCACTAAATATGCGATCAAGAAAGATCATCATTTCAGCCGAAAGACGTTCACTGCTGGACATAGGACTTCCCCAAGTATCGTAACATTGACCGGAGAGCAAAATACAGTTTCATGTAATTATGCTAGTCTTACCAGTGCAAGGCGATAGACAGTATTTACTGTGTTGAACGGTAAGGACTTCTAATTCTATTTGTATTATCATAACATAATTCGATCAGACGATTACGAGTATGCGATTGCTACATTGTTCTCACATAATTTACCATCTCAAAATGAATGATGTAACCAAGATTTTGTAACAATAGGTAATTTGATTTAAAAGAGTGTCCATGTAGTTTCTTGCCCGTTCTTCTCCATAGAGATCTACGCTAGGGAATGGGCAACTACAGTACTTTCACAGTTTTTATGTCTTGTGACTGGGACTGTAGCTACACTTAATTTTCATCTTTGTTTCGACAATTCAAAAGTGCCTGTTATTGGCCTACTTGAAATAAATGCTTTGATTTTGATTTTGAGTATGGAAGAAGAATATGTTACACAAGTGCTGTCCCCAAATGACTTGAGATAAGGGCAAGAGAATGACGAATTCTATCAAACGGTTATAACAATTTTTTAAACTGAGTTTAAAAAAAATACATTGAAGTTTATGCTACTCTCTTACATCATAAATGGCTGCAGCGTTTATTCTTCAGTGTGCCTCTATGCACTTTACCTTATTTGCAAAATAAAATGTTTAACTTGATCACTATGAAGGTCTGTCTGATATAGTGTACTCACAAGTGCAATAACCCCAGCATCAGGCGCGCACCTGCCGAGCAGATCTACCAACGTACAGTAGAAGTTGAGGATCGCAGCGCCCGTGTCGATGTAGTCTTCATCTTCATCTGACTCTGGGAGAGGGTGGCTGAACTGTAACAAAAGATGATGACTTTTGGACACACAATAGATGTTTACTTATTATTTATTTATTTATTTAAACTTCATGTACAAGAGTGGTACATAGGCGGACTTAATGCCACAAGGCATTCTCTACCAGTCAACCATTGGGTCAAATATGACAGCTTTGTGGTAGAGTACAAAAATCAATGAGAACAATGCCATTTTGTTAACAAATCGAAATACATAAATAGTATACATACTACGAGTAATACATATAAAGGGTGAAAAACATCTCTTCACGAAGCCGAAAGGCACTTGTTCTCCCCATAATTGCGATCATTTTTTTTGTTCTACATCATACCTTCTACCTTCTAGTTACGGTGATATCAAAGTTACTATTTTTTTTTTAAGTTTTTTTTTAATACAGGTATTTTTTGTAACATTTTGACTTTTAACACCTCCACGACCCCCGTACTATTCAATCCATCCATCAGCACAATGTTTTAAGTGCATGATTCATAACTTAAAAAAAAAAGTTGTTTCCCAGCAATAATTTTTGCGTCAAGTTACTTAGTTTAATGTACAGAATGCTTGGTTAACGGCTTTGTGATGAGGTGGTTTACACCCTGTATATTACAGATAAGATGAAATAAACTAATACATATTAAAATCCATACAAATAGTGTATATTAAAATCCATACAACACTGTTTATTATTGAAAGTACGTACGTCATCATCATCTGCGTAGCCTTTTCGCAACTATGTTGGGGTCGGCTTCCAGTCTAACCGGATGCAGGTGAATACCAGTATTTTACATGGGGGGTAGTACTGGGTAATACGATACCCCTTTGTCCGACTTTCGTGCCACTGACTACCTGTAACGACTGTCAAAGATCTACAAATGACAGCCGGGACCAACAGCTTAACGTGCTTTCCAAGGCGCGAAGGAAGCTCGGTATGTAATGGGTGGTCACCCATCCACAGAAGAACCTAGACAGGCACGGTTTAACCTAAAGTTCAACTGAGCGGCTGTTATTATTTAGCCACGGGTTCTTTGTGACAAATACGATTGTTAAAAGTCGGTCAGAGTAATTTGCCATAAGAAAATGCTTCGTAAGGTAAACTTGGTCTACCTCCTCGGAGAACTCAACCGTGACGTTTTGATACTAGAGTACGTTGACAGTGCAGCAATTTATGATCATCATCTTTTTGTAAAAAAATCATAGTATATTTTATAAAGACACTAGCTGATGCCTGCGGCTTCGCCCGCACAAAAATTATATACTTAAACCTTCCTCTTGAATCACTCTATCTTTTAAAAAAAACCGCATCAAAATCCGTTGCGTAGTTTTAAAGATCTATGCATACATAGGGACAAACAGACGCGGGGGACTTTGTTTTATAATATGTAGTGATATCCCACCGTTTAAGTTTCTTAGTCAATTTTAACATTAAAACACGGCTGTTATAACCGAAGGGTTATTACAGCGGTGTTGGTAATATTATTATGTGTTGGTATTATTGTAATAAATGTGCCAAAGCCTAACAAAAGCCTATTGTCATCAGCCGGGTACAAACCCAGGCTCCGTGGCTAGTACTGAGACATTCCTGATGGAAAAACTTAATAACCGATCGCCGACCTGGGAATCAAACCCAGGACTCATGCTCAGCAGTCGCGCTTGCGTCCTCCAGACCGAGGCTGTAAATTTAAGTTTTCTTAATTTTCCTAGTTGTCTAATTCTACAAAAAATCTCCAATACTCACGGTGACATCTCCCTCCTGCTCCATCTCCCTCAGTTTCCGCCTGTCGGCGATCCTCTCGCTCATCTTGTTGGCGTCCACGATGGCCTTCAGCAGTCCCTCTCCCTCGCCCCTCAGCGCGGGCCCGAGGCACTCCGGCCGACGGATCAGGAGACGGATTACTAAGTTAGCGTTCTCTTCTACACTTTCGCCGTTTACCTGTGTGGAAGAGATTTATTATTAGTATGGTGGCCACTTTTTGTAGTCCTAACACAGCCAAAAGGCGTCGCGGCAGACCTCGTAGAAGAATTTTTTATTTTTTAAGTTAACCAACAATTGTTTACACCATGTACATTTCTGACTTAATAACTAGAGTAACATTTACAAGTTCAACAATTAATTACAGGTTAACACCACCTGCACAAAAACGGTTTAACATAACATAATATTTATATGTTATTGACATTTTTAGAACTTAAACATGCAAAGAATAATTAAAACAATAATAAAGAAAACTATCTAATCATTCATTCAATGCTGTATACAATACTGATGAAGATGGCGGAACATCATCTGCCTAGCCTTTTCCCAACTATATTGGGGTCGGCTTCCAGTCTAACCGGATACCGGATGCAGCTGGATACCAATATTTTACATGGAGCGACTGCCTATCTGAACTCCACAACCCAGTTAGTACTGGGTAATACGATACCCCTTGGTAAGATTCGGTGAGAATATGGCGGAACGAGCCGGATAAAACAAAAGACCAGTGGCCCACATTACCCCTGGATAGAAAGAAACCTGGAAGTCACAGGTAGAGGCCTTTCCCCAGTCTTGGGATGACGCAGGCTAACAGTATCCGTATCAGAATTCCAATTCCATTCCGTACCACCATTCAAAAAATCGTTTTGAATGGTTTGTTAACACGTAACTAGACGTTCTAATTATAATGTAGGTAAGACTGGTGGTAAGTTGGTGCTTTCCGAGGCACGGAAGGAGCATGGTATATAATAGTGTAATCCATCCACGGACTAACCTTGGTAAGCACGGCTTAACCTAAATATCAACCCGAGCGGCTGTTATTATTTAGTCACAAGCTCCTCATGGAACAATTAACTTACCCAAACACAGAACCGAAGGAAGTCAAGATAACGCTCTCCCTCCACTGGATCCCAACCAAGGTCTGGATATCCCTTCTCCACGAGCTCCGAGTTGCTTTGAAGTCCACAACGCGACAGGTATACTGCTATCTTTTCTAGGTAGTGTTCCCTGAGAGTTAATTTTATAAATTTAAAAAAAATTATAATGAGTAGGTAAATAGTTATGTTTATAAAGATTGCCCAAAAAGCAAGTGTTTATCAAATATAGGGTGAAGAACTAAATGTTGAATATACCACAGACTCGAAGAGTAAAGGTCATAAAGCCCACATAAATCACTCCGCTCCCACCCGGCAAAAATAATATAATTCAAATATGGACTTTAAGTATTTCTCTTTTGATATAATTTACATTGGCAACATAAATTAGCAGACAGCTCGCTGTCAGCGGGCTTAGCACCGTCAATGCCAACGTGAAGTATTTCTAAAGAGAAATACTTCAAGTCCATATTTGAATTATATTCTTTTTGCGGGTGGGAGCAGAGTCGTTTATGTGGGCTATAAGGCCTTTATGCTAAGGTAACGAGCACCAATATGTATCATCATCATCATCATCCACAGCCCGAACTCACCCACTGCTGGGTATAGGCCTCTTTTTTCTTGTGGCAATCTCCACGGTGCCGTACCAGCCTCATCCAGGTTTTTCCCCCGATGACGTCAATTATGTCGTCTGCCCAATATGTATACACTTTCCTAAATTTAAAAGCACTTTCGCGAGAAATAATTGTAACTTGGAGATAGGATCTTAGAATAGATTAGATTATTTAGATAATTTTTAAATTAAATAAGAAAAAAAACATTTTTAAGTTTTTTTTTTATTTCTTTAAATTATGTTTTGTGGACTGAACAAACCTCAACGCCAGCGCCAGCTCGGTGTTCTCCATGAGACTGGAGTAGGCGACGTCCAGCGGCGTGGAGCCTCTCAGCGAGGGTCTGGAAAGCAGGATGTTGGAGTTCTCCAGCAGGAAGTCGAAGTGGTCGAACATGGCCTTCTGGTTCTGTCGGCCTGTGCGGCAGAAGTAGCAGAGGAAACGGCAGCAGGCCACTACCATCTCGTGGGACGTGTCCTGGTGAGGTGGATAAAAAATGTTTAAAATGTAAAAATGTCTAAAATGTATGTCTTCGGAAAAGTTTTGAGTATGAATGTGGATGGGTATATGAGTATTTGGGGGTATGAAGAACAGGGTGTAAAGCTCTTCATCCCCCATAGAAAAGGGAGGATCCTCCGACCAGACGGGTGTTATGTCTGGTGGGCTACTGCCCGACGGTTGTTGTCGGGTGCTTGTATATACTCTTAAGTCCCGGAGAATGTTGCTTGCGCGATGTAGGAATTCTGACGTATTTAGCTTGATAGTTATCACCTTTGTCATAGATGTCGCTGTGGTACTTTTTGTTCAATGTAGCTGAAGTACTTTTTGTAGTGCCGACACAAGTAGACGAAGACACGAAGAAACGATGGATGAACGGTGAGAAGGAGGATATGGCTAGAAAGGAGCTAGGTGACTGCTGAGACGACGACTAATAGAGAAGTGTGAAATCAGACGATATGCTACGCCGATCCCGAATAAATTGGGAGAAGTTTAGGAGAATGATGGAGGTAGGTAGAAATCGCGAGAAGTCACAAGATTTTTTATTTTTTGATTTGAATGTGCCCTGGCGGTGTGCATGCTCACTCAAATGTCCCGCTGATGGTGGCGCGTGTGTCGGGTCATTTAAATCCCTTCAAAATGGTTGAGTTGAATGGTGCTGATACATGCGTCATGTTCGTGAACGGGCGCTGTCGGTTGGGACTGGTCAGCTCTTGGTTGCCACGGCTTTTTTTTTAACACCATCACACCATTGTTGCACCATCTCAAAATGAATGATGTAACCAAGATTTTGTAACAACATTATTATTTAAGTGTGTCCATGGAGTTTCTTGCCCGTTCTTCTCCATAGAGATCTACGCTAGGGAATGGGCGACTACAGTACATTCACAGTTTTGATGTCTTGTGACTGGGACTGTAGCTACACTTAATTTTCATCTTTGTTTTGACAATTCAAAAGCGCCTGTAACTGGTCTACTTGAAATAAATGCTTTGATTTTGATTTTTTGATTTTGATATCATCCAACTTCGCATGACATGTCTGGTGACATTGGAGATTCGGTGAAAAGTTACTCGATGTAACTACTACCGACTGGGTTGGTCGGATTTCTTTTGAATCACAAAACATACTCAAAGAATGGAACGAAATTAATAGTGGTCGGATTTTCATGGGACTTTATTATTGAGTTCTTAGTGGTGTGGAACAAAGATCCGGCCACGTAATTATTTTAGATTTTACTTTTTTTTTAATTCGGCTATTTGTAATTGTGGCGTAATAGTCTGACCTGTGTGCAACCATCCAAACCTATTTGGTATATCTGTTGGTCCATCGTTGCCAAATAACTGTAAATTATAAGATTCTGCTTTCAAAAATTCTAATGTCTCTATTTAAATGTCTATAATTGAGTGTGTTAACAGAGTGAGAGCCTACCTTCTCCTGCTTGTCCTCGGAGACGGGCGGCGAGGCGGGCTGCGCGTCGGACTGCGCCTGCGCGCGCCGCCCCAGTGTGTTCATCATCACCGCCATCACGTTCTCGTGCACGCGCAGTACTCTACCAGAAACAATCTTTGCTTTAGCTCTTATCACACGAGCGAGTTGCGAACGAGAGGAAAGCGGGGCGTGTTCGCCGCGAGTTCACAACGTGTGCGCCGCGAACACGCCGCGGGAGCGTAGCGAGCTCGCCGCGTAGACGCCGCGGGTGGACAGCGATTTCGCGTTTTGTACATTCAGTGCCGGAATGGATTCCGACGAGAAAACACTACTGTTAGCTTTGTTACTCCGAGGTCGGAAACGAAAACAAAACAAATAAAACGACGAATATGGGAAGATCCATTATTAAGTAATCGACTTAGAGAGAGCGACTATTATATGCTGTTCTGCAAACGAATTAAAAAAAAACCTAAAAAAATTCGTTCCTACCCGCGAAAAACATTGCCTACATTTTACGAGCTGTTCCATGTGTGCATCTGGTACAAAATGACTTAAGACATGAGGACACACACCAAAGATTATCAGTGTCTCCTAAAGAAAGGTTCGTTATTGCTATAAGATACGTTTTAAAATAAAATACTCGACAGCTAATTATAAACCATTCTAATAATCAAAATTATACTTAATGATAAAATTATTACACATCACATCTTTGATACGGCTGAACGTGAGTGTACAAATTGGCATGGAGAGCGCCGCTCGCCGCGAGCTAGCTGCACTCACGCGGCGTATTCGCCGCGTACACGTTGTGAACTCACGGCGAGCTCGCTGTACACTTGCCCCGCTTTCTACTCGCTCGCAACTCGCTAGTGTCATAAGGCTCTTACTCCTTATTTATACTTAGCGGTTAAGTATGGATTTAGGGCGTGATCTTCGGAACTACCTATCTGATTCAGAAAATTATTTCACTAATTTGAAACATGATCCTATATATATCGTATATGTTTCGGGATAATATCTAACCATAACGGGAGAGAAGTCGCGACCCAAAGCTAACTACTACGTAAAATAAGGATTCATGTGAAATGTTGGATAGTTAAGAATCAAATACTAAACACAAACTTACCTTATAAGATCGGGATGCTGGAAGAATGTGTGATTATTGACTAGTTTCCTGAAATAAAAAAAAGGAATACGGGTCAGTTACATAAAGAAAGTTACTAGCCTCGTATGGCGATTTTTAAAAGAAACCAAAAAGTTGACGCGTGTAAGGAAAGTAAAAAAATGTCTCAAGTTTCGAAATTTATATCGTGGATTAAAAAAAAAACTGTCAAATCATTTGGCAAGTCTTATACCATCTTCGAGTTTACGTTTCTTGCTCGAATGTAGAGACACGATTGCGATAATTTTTTGAATCGTTTTAATTCAATAGGGATGACGACTGAATAAAAAATATCATTCTGTTAAGTCCGTCAGTTAGATTATTGATAAATATTTGATACGTGTTTTTTGTTTTTTTTCAAATTAATAAATCTACCGAAATACGCTTGGCGTAACATGAGTTTTCGACGCACTGTACCTATCTTCTTCAATTTTAGTTTGCGTGAAAAAAATGATAATAAGATAACTAATAAGATTTTTTTAGTCGTCTACTCTAGTGGAACGCTTCAAATTCAATTTTTAATGACAAACGTATCATGTCGTTACAACACTTACCAGAGCCTCTTCCTCATGAGCTCCTCCTCTTCCTGGCTCATCTGCACAGGCAGCAGCGCTCGGATTTGACTGAGTCCTACCCACATCTCTGCCACGTCTAGTTTGGTCTTAGCGTTGATGACGTAGGTCTTCTCTAGAGCTCGGATCAGCTCACCCACTGCGTCGTATTGACGGACCAAGAGGCTGTGGAATATAGGATTGGTGAAAATCTTGTTAAAGTATTTTCTCGTGGTAACTTTTATCCGCATAAATAATATGATAGTGATTGCCTAAAAATGCTGCCAAACCGAGCGGACTGGAATCCGGACATTTTTATATTAAGTTTCAAACAAAAAAACCCAATCATGGTCAGCAAGTAATCGTAGATTATGCAGTAAAAAAAAATGCTATACTTAGTCTTATTTTGGTTAGTTTGGGGAGTGCGTTCTTTTGTGCGAAGCGCCACTACTTGAACAAAATAGACAACCCTCCTGAACTGCCCCAAATGGTTTGCCAGAGCGTAAACTTCAAATAAAATAAAAAATTAACTGCTCAAAGAAAGCTCATTTATGAATACATTTATGTGAAAAATACTTAGATATCCTGTGACTTCACCGGTACAAATGCTGTAAAAACCTGAACTAGTCAATATTACTTTAGGAGAAAAACAGATTATATTATAGTTTCCCAAAAAAAGCATAATATTCCAACGGGTTCACTAATGTTTTACCAAAAGTCCATTGACAAATTTTCATTTTACAACCAACGTTTCGTCTACTATTTATTTCGCAAACAACTTATTCCGCAAATGTTTTACTTTAAAAATATTCGTTTTACAAACATTTATTTGGCAAATACTTCTTTTATCAAATACATCAGATGATATTTATTCATTTATGTTTTTTTCATTTTTTACTTAGATACGTTTGGACAAATCACGTTTCAACAAAATAATTTACAGGCTAGTTTTTTTTTTATTACTCTTTTTTAAGAAATAATTAAGGAAATGCATAGTTTTTTCATAACATGCAAACAGGCATACTCTAAACATGCAGCAAGCGAGCAGCAAGCATGCAGCAAACGAGCAGCAAGGCCAGCAAGCATGCAGCAAGCATGCAGCAAGGCCAGTAAGCATACAGCAAGCATGCAGCAAGGCCAGAAAGCATGCAGAAAGCATGCAGCAAGCATGCAGCATGCATGCAACCAACAAGCAGCAAGCATGCAGTATGCAAACATGCAGCATGCACCATGCAGCAGGCATGGTTTCTGTCACGGCTCCGGCGCTGCGGGGCTCCGGCGGTCACACGCGAACTAATCGTCGCAGAGGGTTTTAACGCTCACCACCGCAGCTTCGGCTTGCTGGCCGGCTGAAGCCGGCCAGCCTCAGCCGCGGCGGCGAGTGTTAAAGCCACCTGCTCCTCAGCTCGCGGCCCGCCTCGCCCCTCCGCGCCTACGCGGGCTTAAATTACACTCTAGGGGTAGGGCAGAAAAGACTACGTGGAGTCGGTTCTGCAGCGATTCATTTCTGTCACAAAATTTGTGCTTATAGGAAACCAAATTCATTTATTTTCTTTTTTTTTTTAAATGGCTCAATCAATTTGTGTAACGTCTTTATTTCAAACGTTGTTTTAAGAGATAAAACGAAAAAACAATGAATTGTTTGTCAAATAATACGTTATTAAATAAAAGTTTATGTGATAATTATTTTACGAAGTGAATTATGTGCTAAACTTGTTGTTGTATACTGATGAAATGACAAATAATGTGTTTTCTAATCGTTGCTTGTCAAGTAAAAGTTTGTGAATTAATGTTTGGTAATCTGACTGGTTACCATTCCAACGATAAGTAAAAATACACGTAGCGGTGCTGACTAGGAAATAACAATAAATATAAGTACCTGAACATTTCCCTGACGAGTTTGGGTGTTTCTATCTGCGACTCCTCAGCCCAATTGACGATGGTCTGGATCAGAACCTTGCGGAACCTTTCTTCAGGAGTCTTTCTTATAGGCTCTTCTAATGCCTGCCAAAGAGATACAACATAACACTTACATGAAAATATTAATACTAGATATTTAAAAAGAACAAAAAGTTGGGGTATTACAAAAAAAATTACGTCGATTTTAAAAATATTTTGTACCATAATCTACCTTAGATTACAAATAATTGCGGGCAAAATGTTCGTTCGATACATGTCAACAAGTATCTGTGAAACAGATAAACGGTGACTGAATGTTGCTTTTACTTATAAAAAAAACACTGGAAGGTTTGTTCTTGTTTGCATGTGGTTTTTTGGTTGGCCTTGAGTCACGACAAAAAATCCAGACATAAGTAATTTTTATTTCTGCCGAATAAGTAATTGTAACTCGATTTTTATAACTTATACTTAATTTAACATCTAAATAAATAATTTACATAATAACAATAATTTATTAAATAAGTTGGTAAATTTTCTTTCTCCTTCAAATATTTCATATGTGAACCACACTTAATAGAAAAATGTTTGTGACCACTGTCATTAGGTAAAGAGGTCATTGTACGGAATTCTTCCTGCTCCGCGACCGGACTTTAGCAACCATTAAATGTTCTATGTATAGTAGCATATAAGTTTTCCAGAACACATACAAAAACATGTTCAACAACATGTTTTTTTTACTTTTACAACGAAAAAAAATGTCATTAATGACATTGGAGTATTAGAGGCTGCTATGAAATTTTCTTTTTTCAAGTCTTTGTATTTTTCAGATTAAAGTTATTCAAACAATTACCTTAGCTTCCTCTTCTAGCTCTTTAACAGTGTTTATAATGTTGTATAACTTTCCAAACGCGCCCGGCTTCACTTCTGGTTCTTGATTCTCCTGTAACAAGAATTAAGGATCTTTCTTCATCAATTGCCTAGCTAGCTACTTAGCTAGATTAGGCTCAGCATGACAGGGTCAGCTTTTAGTCTTACCATGCTACATACATATTTTACATAGAGCAAAACACGTTATTTTGACTTTCAAAATAGACACTCATACCCCTTGGGTTTCAACCCAGTTTTACTTTGTAAAACTTATTTCTTCATCACTGCTCTCAAAACCCTGAAGGCAAACATCGCGAAGAAACCTGCATCGCTGTTATCTCGCGATGTTTTCCTTTAATGCATCGTTGATCTAGAGGTCGCAAATGTGACTGCTGAGCTTTAGGAGCTGTGTTCGATTTTTGGGTCTCGCGTAAAGTGTTATTGAATTTTTTTTCTAAGAAATTTCTCAGCAGCGTAAATGGAGTCTACATTTGTATCCGGTTGATGGCAATACACTCACCCCCTACGACTTAAGAGGCATGCGGAACATGCGAAGTTCATACAAACGTAATACCAAAATAATTTGTACATCAAATATATTCATAAGGTAGTGTGTATTTATTTCGATTGGATTACAGAATGTAAAGGTTCCAAAAACACATATTTTGAATGTACACGTATTCAAACAAGAGTTATGAGAAAAATAAATGTTCTATAGAAATTTTAAATTCCTCATGTCTCGTCTTTATATCATTGTCCTTTCAAAATATTTATTTGGGAACATGGATATTCTGTAATCCAATCGAAATATATACACACTACCTTAAGAATATGTTTGATTTTCATATTATTTTGGTATTAAGTTTGTATGAAAAACGCATGCTCCGCCGGCCTCTTAAACATAACTGGCGAAATGTAAGTGTACTATAAGGTTCACCTCTGTCTCACCCTACTCGCATTACAGCGTGATGATAGTGACTTACCGATCCATCCGGTTCCTGCAGCGCATGTAGCGACACATGCGCCATGAGACTCTCGTGGAACTCGTTCATGCGCTGTACCAACTCCTCACCGCACGGACAGTTGTCTTTGTCTTCTGATTCTTCCAAGTGCTTGAAACCTGTTGGTAAAGTGATTACAGGTTTCATTTTGGGTCTGAAATATATTCTACATTAATTCAAGACGTTCATCCGCATATCAACATGCTTTCAATGAAACTTCTAAGTGACAGAAATATGTAGATGTAGAATTAGGGATGAAGAAAACTGCGTATCGGTACGTGTAATTGAGGTTTCACTCTGTTTTTTCAAACTGGTTAATAAGAATTATAGTTTAGTAAAAATATATATTTTGATTGCGAAAGAAGGACCATCATTGCAAGAATATTATTATCTAAAGAAAGTAAATAATAGTGAATTTGTTACAATAATTAAAATTTATGTTTGTGAACTTACTGAGTATAGCATTCATTTGTTCCCTGGGCGGACAACGGAACTCCCTCGTCTTTTTAGCCGCAACGGCACTCGGTAAGTCAGACTGCTTGATCTCCGTGTAACGTCTGAAAAATTATAATATTATGATTCAGTTTGATACGCGTACTTACACAACTAAAGTCCATTCGCTTCATGAATACCTTGAGTTAACTTAGAAACTTAGTCATGTTACACAACGTAAGTGAGCTCAAAACTATCGCGTAATCTAAAAGTGATTAAAATAGCTATGCTTTATTGAGAGGGAAAACCGACAAATTAGTTCCGTACTTTGCTCTGTTGACCTCTACCGAATCGGCTCGGTGTCAAAAACCCCGCATGTTGCCAGAGCCGAATCGGCGTGGTTTGTCAATGCCTTCAGTTTTGACGTAATTTGCTTACTAAAACTATATCTATCCTGCTTAAACTTGCCCAGAGTCTAGAAGACGGAACAAAAAATATATATTTCCCCTGTCAAGAATTCATATGAACGAACGGCTACTCTTTTTTTGTCCAAGCTCTGCGGCCGTACGTTTGAAGTGGTTTGAATAATTTTGTCATTCGATTGTGAACTTAACCACCAACAATATAAAGTTTACAATAATTTTCCTTTTGTTGCCCTTATTGGAAAATACTGCTGGGAGTAAAGTATTTTGTCTTGTCGCCTAATGGTCGCTTTTCTTTTAGATGACTCTGAAAAGAGGTAAACACTCAACGCTGTCTTGCAGTAAAGCTTCCAGCGAACAGCCCCATTAATAAACAAATAGTTTATTGTGACATGATTCAAAGCGAAAGCTGACACACAGATAGATCATAACCTGGGTGACGACATATTGACCACGCCATCCCCTTTGTGTTATAAAATATCCGAGTAAGTAATTCGTTCCCTATAGGAACAATATCCGACATCAAAGCCAAAAGCTTCTTAAACATAATCAAAGGGTCACACCTGAGCTGATCGGTCTGTAGATCTCCAACGAAGTCATGTGCGAAGGCGATGATGGCTTCCACGCGGTGCCTCAGCTGTATGTCGTTGAGATGTTGCAGCAGGTAGCACATCTGTAGCTTCGCGCCTTCCGCCATCTTCATGTGGAGCAGACCTTTGCGGTGCTCGTCTTTACCCTCTGGACAATTTTAATGAAAGGATCAGAAATAATTTTGAAAAAAAAATAATTTGTTGGAACAGACAACTGAACGTGAGGTCCTGGGTTTGATTCCCAGGTCCAGCAAAGTGTTTCCCAGTGGAAAGCCCAGCATTGGGCGATTCCGGGCAGAGATGGTAATGGTGATGAAATGAAGTTTCTTGTAAAATATACAGGGTGATTGGGTCTGGACCCGCCATAGCAAATAGGGGACATCATTTACTTTATTACTGAACCCTTATATTGTGGGAGATATATATCTTTTTATACTTTGTTGAGATTTTTCTTAATTTTTTTTTTGCATTTTTTAATAGGTTAAAAAATCAGACAGAAGGCTTTATAAAAAAAAAAACTGAAATGTCTGAAGTAGAGTTCAATAATTAGCAAATGACCTCCTTCATATGCGAATTTCCTATGGCAGGTCCAGACCCATTCACATACATAATGGCTAGGCAGAAACTCAAAACGCCACGTGCAGCGATCCTTACTTACTCTTTTCGCCTCGTCAACTTTCATAAATCTGGTTAAACACATTCTTGTAAAATATTAATTACCTTTATCAAAGGAAGGGTCCCACGTCTCAGGGTTGGTCATGATGAGTAGCTTCTCGACATCTTCGTCGCGCATCATACCTACCAGCAGTAAACGGTCTACCAGCTTGATCAATGGCCTGTAATTTACGAACATGATTAAGTTATACAATAGATTACATTTTATAGAGAAATAACAGACAGAAGATCATGTTGATTTAAATCACGCAATAACATCCCTTTTTGAAAACCTTCAAAACTGCAATATAAGTAATATTGCAGTTTTGAAGGTTTCGGAAGTATACCTAATGTACTACCCAAAGTTCAGTTTTACACAAGGTATCATTTCATTGACAATAATAAAATTTCCAATACCAAGGAAACGATGAATGTTCTGTGTAAAGAATGATAAGGCAAGAAAGGGGGTCCGTGTCTGATTAGATGACGAGCAATAGAGACGTATACAGGGTGTAAACCACCTCATCACAAAGCCGTCAACCAAGCATTCTGTACATCAAACTAAGTAACTTTACGCAAAAAATATTGCTGGGAAACAACTTTTTTTTTTAACAAAAAAAAATAGTTTATTGTGCCAATTAGATAATACATTACATGTTAATGTGTTTGGAGCCTCCATTTAGGCAAACAATGCCTGTATACCGCCTGCCGCTGTGCCTGTCTGCCTGTGTGTTTTGGGGTATAACTCAATGTAACGCACTCAAAACATTGTGCTGATGGATGGATTGAATAGTACGGGGTTCGTGGAGGTACTTAAAGTAAAAATCTTGCAATAAATACTTGTATTTATAGAAAAAAACTTGTCTAAAAGTTGTAACTTTGACCCCCAAAATCTCCGTAACTAGAAGGTTCCCAGGTATGGTGTAGAACAAAAAAATGATCGCAATGACGGGGAGAACAAGTGCCTTTCGGCTTCGTTAAGAGGTGTTTTACACCCTAAAAGAAGAAGCAAGGGAATGATGAAGATGATGACGCATTCATCATCACCTTCATCATTCTGTACCGACCGTACTAAGCTGGTATGGTGAACTACGGCCGTTTCACATTCAAAGACATATTGTCGATAGATTTAAATTGTTTTGGTTATTTCTGTAAGCTCATAAACATTGTATTTAGTTTCTCAGTAAGTGAATTATTGTTAATTCTTGATGAGGAATAATTAAGTTCTTTAACCCATTTAGTAAAGTAATGTAAGTAATACTCACAGGAACAGGTTCTCGTTGCTCCCTCCCACAGGGTCCCGGTTGTGCACCTGGTTGGTCTCGACGGCCTCAGCGAGCGCCTGCATCACGAACTCACGCACCACCTCCAGCGGGAAGTACGGGGAGTACAGGTTACTGATCTCGGTTATACTTTCGCTGGAAAACAGGGAAAATAGACGATTTCGTTATTATTTTGTAGAAATATGAGGTTTCATAATTTACTTTCGATTGGAGTTGAAACTTGTGGAGAAAAGTTTAAGGGTATGGAATTTACAAAAATGTTTGGCAGTTCGTTCAGATGAGCAACTTTTCTGCTATGTTTTTATTACCGCTTTCTTTCAACTCTCGACTTCTGGCTGATTTTTTTGTCTTACTGTCTTTTGACAGATATTTTTAAGAATGCAGAGATGGAATGATGATGGAATGAATGTTTAATGTATAGAATCCTGTGTGTTTTTTTTATTTGAATGGGAATCATCGACAGAAAGAAAAAGAAGTAATTTGAATAAATAAAGAGTTAAATTATGTAGTGCAAGCGGGTCAAGTGTGTTGAACAAGAAACTACTTCAATTTAAATTTATTCATTTTGACGGGCTCCTCGTACAGACTCTTTATAGTGACGCTATACCGAGCTATATCATAGAACTATACTCACGCTATATCAGTCATCTTCATCTGCGGACGCACACTCTCAGTCTGCAAGGAGCGCAGACTGTGTCCCATGTCGGGCTCCTCGTACAGACTCTTTAGTTCTGGTCCTAATGGTATTACAAACTCGTTCTTGCACGCCTCCCTGTGGAAAAATGTTTGTCTTAATTATGGTTACGAGAATTTTGATTTAGGTCCAGACTAACCGAATGCTAGCTAAATATCTATACACACACACGAAGCGACTGCCTTTCTGACCTCCGAACCTGACCTCCTGTTGTGGAGGTCAGATAGGCAGTACAGAACCCGATAATAGGGAAGACGAAAAAAAAAGTCTAATTAGTCTGTCAGATTTCCAAAAAATATTGGACACATATTTTTATTCCTAAGTTACGTAAGTAAAAAAAAAAAATAAGGCGATACAGTGCGTCGAAAACTTGTGCGACGTCTCGTTTCGGCACATTTTTTACCGAAAAGTGACGTCACTAGCCTCCACTTTTGAAGCGTTTTATCTTCATCATTTTTTAGACACCAATAAAGTCTCAAGTCGCGGATAAAATTGCTTGCGCGATGTAGGATTTTGACGTGTTTCGCTTAATTATCTTCTTCATAGATGGCACTGTAGTATTTTTTGTTCACAATGTATACTGTAGTACTTTTTGTAGTGCCGCTACAGTGGTTTACTTACATGGTAGTTGCGTGCGACTCAAGATGCAAGGCTATGAGAAGATCGTAGAAGCCTTGGCGAAGTGGACCGGACATGTACTGAGACTGGATCGCGTAGAGGAGCTGCTTTTGATCCACGTGGGTGCATAGAGCGTGGGCGGCCCTGAAAATTTTAAAGATATATTTTGAAAACAAAAGATCCTGGATGGCTTATTCATTTCAAATGAATTTCACTTATTAGATTTATTGCATTTTATACAAGGTGTAAACAAACTCGTCACGAAGCCGTAAACCAAGCATTCTGTACATATCCGACTAAGTAACTATAGGCAAAAAATATTGCTGGGAAACGACTTTTTTTGAAAAATCAGGTTTTAATAAACTCAATGTAACGCACTCAAATCATTAAGTTGAAGGATGGGTTGAATAGTAGGTACGGGGGTCGTGATGGTATTTAAAGTAAAAATTCTCCAATAAAAACAAGTGACATAAAAAAAATAAAAATGTGAAAAGTAAAACTTTGACCCCCAATAATACTCCATAGCTAGAAGGTTTCCAGGACGGGTTTAGAAATCAAAAATATCGGAATGACGGGGAGAACAAGTGCCTTTCGACTTCGTTCCTTTATTTAATACAAAGGATGACTTACCTATAATTACTCTGGTAACAAAGCGCAGCATACAGCGTCAGCGTATGCGAGTGGAAACTTAGAAGCTTGTCCATTTCTATCAGCTCCAGAATATCTATACAACGATCTTCCTCTGTGAAAAAAAAAACAATATTCATTCAATATGCACGAATTATTTTGTTACTGAGTCGTTTAAAGAAACAAAAAAAAAAAAACTAGAAATTAATTTCATTTTCAAAAATACAAAATCACAAGCTTTTGCCCATGGCTTCGGCTGCATGAATGTTGGAAATAATCCTATGGTAACACACAGCTGCGGCGAAAAGTCATGCATCTTAACCCAGTTGTGACCCAGTTATGACAAATTTCTCAAAATGCCGGCACGGCCATATTAGCCGTAGAACCCCAACGCTCATCAAGGGTGAGAGTTGTGGAGAATCGAGTTGTTTGGAGTACAATTGTAGAAGATTATGTCCAGCAGTGGACTGTTTTATATTGATGATGAGCATACAACCGCGACGTTAAGCCGGTACGTTTTAATTTAAACCAGTTGTGACAAATTTCACTAATATCCGTTCAGCCGTTAAAGGCACGAGAAAGTTACTTTCCGTATTTACAACGTTCACTCTAGATATTTCTTAAGTTGTAAGTATGTTTGCAGGGTCCGTTCAGCCGTTAAAGGCACGAGAAAGTTCCTTTCCGTATTTACAATGCTCACTCTAGATATTTTTTAATTTGTAAGTATGTCTCTAGGGTCTGCTGGCAAGCACAAATCCTACATTCACAAACAATCAGACCTGGAATCACTATCTGCAGGTGAAACTACGCATTACCTCTAATTAATATTACAGCAAGAGTAAGTTGAATTTACCTGGTATATGCAAAGCCAGCATGGATACTGCATCTTCACACAACATGGACCAACCACGGATGTCTGACAACTTCAAAGCATGTACTTGTAGAGACTGATTTGGCACCTGCAAAGGGACAAAACGTTCAATTAATTTAGCCGAGGTTATATCGTACCGGTCGGACAAAATCTGAGCCATTAGTTTGAGAGGAAGAAGATTTTTTTTTCTGCTTCCTGCTTGCCTGCTCTGTCGCACTCCTGGACAAAGGCCTTCCTCCACTCCTTCCATTTCTCGCAAACCCAAGCGTCCTCCTTCCAGTTCTCACGGAACCTGTCTAGTTCGAAGTTTAATTACTGCAACTGACAGCGGCAGGCTGGTCGTAGACCTGCCCGGCTCTATCTGAAGATACTTACCCTCGCCCACTGATGTGGCTTCAAGCACTGCACCTTCAGCCTGGGCGGGAACTGCGGTATGACGTGCTTGTCGCTCGTCGGCAGTACTGCAGCTGACAGCGGGAGGCTGGTCGTAGACCTGCCCAGCTCTATCTGAAGGATCTCCTTGGATGTGGCTTCCACGAAGATCGCGGGGAAGAGTTTTGTTTCTGGCTCCATCTGGAAAAGGTGGGTAGGATAAGCGGGTGGGTCTTTAACATTTATATTATAAGGAGTTGTTTGCAATGGCAAGCCCAGCTTTTGGGCTTGTTTGAAAGTACCGCCGCTGTTAAGTCATAGCTTTCGTGAAGTACAAATAGTTTTTCTTCAAGATAGTTGGTAGGAAGGTAAACGTGTAACTTAGACCAAATTAGGTTTTCTTTACTTTCACTTTCTTACACTTGTGAAGTTAAGTTTTAAAGAAAAAAGATACGTATAACAAAATTGAAAAATGAAATACTATATTTTATAACGAGGGACTAAACGAAGCCATTATATACCCGAGGTGGTTTGACTCCCGAGCTTGCGAATCGATGAAAGCGAGGGTATACAGGGTGTAAACCACCACATCACGAAGCTGTTAACCAAGCATTCTGTACATCAAACTAAGTAACTTTACGCAAAAAATATTGCTGGGGAAACAACTTTTTTTTTGAGGTTATAAATCATGTTTTGAGGTAGAACTCAATGTAACGCACTTAAAACATTGTGCTGTTGGATGGATTGAATAGTACGGGGGTCGTGGAGGTGTTAAAAGTTAAAATATTCCAAAAAAAACTAGTATTTAAAAAAAACCTGTCAAAAAGTTGTAAATTTGAGCCCCCATATCTCCGTAACTAGAAGGTTCCCAGGTATGGTGTAGAACACAAAAAAAATATCGCAATGATGGGGAGAACAAGTGCCTTACGGCTTCGTGAAGAGGTGTTTTACACCCTTTATTAAATTGGCGTTTAGTCTCGAGGTGCAAACTGTACTTTTCACTTAGAGTGCGAGAAAAATAGTCATTTAAAACCGAACAAATTTACACTCGACAAAAATTCTGAACTGAGCGGTCAGTTTTTTCTTCTATCAGGTCAGTCACAGATTAACAATTTAAAACACAACACAAACTCTCATCATTTTCGCAAAGATGATCCACAATCCACAGATAATATAAGTGAAACATATATTATCGATAGATAAGTACCTACATTACTGCAGCGGCTAGCAACAGAGGCTTGCACATACTTTTCAAAATCAACGATGCACACAAACAACAATATTTTTTCTCGCGTTGAAGAGTTCATTTGTTTTATTTTTCAATAAACCGCTTTCTATTTGCATGCCAATTCGAAATTTAAATAAAACCTTTGATAAGTTACTCTTTTGTGTCCGTGTTTCAGAGTAAAAGATCCTTCCATTTTTAAATTACCTTTTACTCCCTAGGGAATAAATGGTCACTTTAATCCCGCTTCGTAGGGCTATATTGGCGTGCTTTTAGAGCATGAGAAGTGAAAATATTATTAATACATTTTAAAATTACAGTGGCCCGACACTTAATTTTACTACTAACTATTACTATCCTCAACTGTCATTGTTCCAAGACAATTGGTTGGACATATTTTCCATTTTAGTATTTTGTACGTTACTCAAAATACTCTCTTTCAATAGTTGTGTATATTGGGCTAATTACCATAGTCTACTATCACGACTGTCTAAGTCATGATAGTGGTACAAATAAGGGAAACAAAAGAATAATTCACATTATAAACATGTCATCATATCACTCACTTTAAACTTAAAGCTAGTATCCTTCCCCTCACACGTGAACGACACTGTCCCTGTAGACGTATCGACGGAACATCCGATGAACATGCCCTGCGAGGCGCCCTTGGCCGTTGCTTCGGCCATCACTTCATTGTACAGTTCGTCTGCGCGGACCATGTAGCAGGACTGGCGGTTTACGCTGGAAGGAAAGATTTTATTTAAAACTAGCTTTTGCCTGCGGTCTCGCCTGCTGGTGTTCGGTACTGTCCCACGGGATCGTCGTACCGGGATAAAAGTGTCCTATATGTTATTATAACTATCTGTGTGCTGTGCTACATTTAATCTAAATAATCCTTAAAGTAGTTTTTGCGTGAAATCTTCACTAAATTTCGCATTTATAATATTAGTAGGATTCTCAGAAATTATGGACTACGCCACAGTCAGGTAAAAAAAAGCAGGCAGGAAATTGGCTAACTGTAGCAGGTTTTAGAGCTGTAATGGTATGGGTTCTACAGAAGAGTTTGTACAGTTGCCGCAAGAACAGAGGTTGTACGTATAAACAGAGGTTACTTGTAAGTACAGACTTGATGATGAAAGAACCATACATTTTGAGCAAAAAAAACGACTTCAATATACATAATAAAACTGACTCAACACCAAGAAGATGCACCTACTACTGTTTGCATCTACTAACATCACTTGGTAAATCCCTATGGCATTAAGAACACTGCAGTCGAAAGTCTGACAACCAGTCTTATCAAGAGGTATCGTATTACCCAGTACTAAATGGGTTGTGGAGGACATGTGGGCAGTCGCTCCATGTGAAATACTGGTATTCAGCTGCATCCGGTAAGACTAGAAGCCGACTCCAACATAGTTGGGAAAAGTTATGCAAGTGATGATGAAGATATGAGAAAATACTCACTTTTCAATCACCCTGTCGTAATTATCGGTAATGATGACGGACGACTTCGTGACCTTGCTCTGGTTAAAGTCCTTGGAGTGGAGGTGATATTGTGTCGTCACCCAACCGATGTACACGTGGGTTGGGTCCTGACCTGGGTAGATCCTGAAAGGGAAGAACATGTTTAGTAACAGAAGGGCTTACTTACTACCTTCGATTCATTTTATGAAAGAATCATGTTTCTGTACAAAATTTGATCTAACTGTTTAGGCGCTGACCGCCGCGTGCTTTAAAACATCACACAATTTAAATTTTAAGTGTTTATGGTTAAGCACACTAAACTCCCGTCCTTTGACCTTGACCTTGACCAAGACTGTTAATATGATGTCATACAAGTAAAAATGAAGTTATTTGGGTACTTACTTACTATATTTTATTTAGTAATAATTTTTAACACCTCTTTTACTTGCGAATGCAGAAGAAAACGGAAATTAGTCACTTACTGCTTGATCATCATTAACCTATTAATGTTTCCACTACTGGGACACGGCCTCCTCTATATGAGAGGGAATGTGCTATACGCCATCACGCGGACCCAGTGCAGATTGGTAGATGTCACATGTCTTCGAATTTTTTAGTTCTAGGACATGCCGGTTTCCTCACGATGTTTTCCTTCACCGTTTTAAGAGCAGTGGTGATGAAATAAATTACACAAAGTAATGCGCCTGTCTTATTCGATGAGAAAAAAATTTAATCAACATTTTCCTAATACAATGTAAATGCTTTAGACAACATTCTTACCTGACACCATAGAAGTATTCATTGATAAGCTTCAAACACTCGGAGTCAAAGATCTCGTTGCCAACAGTTTCTGTAGCTGACTGCGCAAGAGTGCTGGTCGTCATTTGCTTGCGGTCCTGTGTAGGGGTCGCCATCTGAGCGTTCGACTGTGACGTCACAGAGGAAAGAGAGAAGAGAGAGATTAGAGAGGGGAAAGAGAAAAGAGAGAAGGTGATACGAAGAGTTCTAGTTATCTATCTAGAGTAGTCGGAAGCGTGGCTTTCAAAAAGAGTTGAAAATTTCCAGGAATGTCCAGATATTATTATCAGAAACATTTATTTAAACCATTTCCGTGTTTGCTTGAATCAAATATCTGCTATGAAGTCATTCTTTCTCAATCTTTATGAAATATTTTGTTTCTATAATTATAAAATGTTTACAGCGGCCTTTAGTTCAAACTTTGCTACGTAAGATAATTTTAAATCATTCCTGTATTCATAATAAATGAAGAATATGAAAATAAATCTTTGTTGCACAGGTATCTCTCGTAAAATTACAGTTATTTTTAACCGACTTCTAAAAAAGAAGTACTAAGGTTATTTATTTAACTAGCATATTTTTATAGTTACTTTTCAAAAACAGGCTGGTAGTAGTATATTTTTATCGGAATGAATACATAAAAAAAGGAATAGTAAATTGTTAGTCGGAAAACCAATGAAAGAAATGCGATATTAGTATAAAACAGGTTTTATGAGAGGACTTACATTCAGACCAACTTGGCTTCCATATAAGTTGGCCCTGCTTTGTCTCGCGTTCATGCCGTTATTATATCTTTGATTGGCCTTGTGAGAAATTAACAAAAACAACATGAAAAATAACAAAATATTAAAGTATCGGAAAGGACCAAAAACTCGTAGCTTGTAAAGTAGTGAGTCGTTTTTTTACAGAGTTTGGCCTTGTCAGTTGTGAGAAGTTAACAAAAACAAGGTACAAAGTAACAAACACATAGAATATTAAAGTATTGTGAAAGGACCGCAAGACCAAATTTTTTAATGAGAATGGGTCCTTTTATAATTTTATAATTACGTAAATGTATATTTGATTGGTTTACTCGTGCCATTCGTGACACGAGATGGTAACAAAAATATGTTGATCATGAAATGGTCAATCATAAGGACAGTATTTTTTAAATTAAGAAACGTACCAATTCATCATTAAGTTTTAGGAGTATAAGATAACAACAAAAAATAAAACTGTTTAGGAGTTTTCATTTAGTTAAACAAAACACCGACTTTCTCGAATCAAACTTTTTACAGTAGAATCCACAGTTGCAAGACCCACATATTTCAATTGCAAACACAATGCAAAATTAACTTTAAACTCTTGCAATAGAGTGTATGCTTACCTGTGACACTTTAATCTGAGGGTTAGGTCTTCTAGGTCCACGTTCAGGCGATACTTCGGTATCACTGAAAGGATCTGGTGTCTTGGATTTACGAGATTTGGCGCGGTCGTTGCTCTCACCGCGCTTGCTTCTGAAGAACCTGGGTTTGGGAGACAAGAATATGTGTTACGAAATTCGGTAAAACGCTTTAGTTTAAGCATATACATAGGTTACAGGCTGAAACAGAATCTTGTTAAGGATAGGCCCTTAAATTAATAAAAAACTCTTGCCTTATGTCACAGAAAGAAACGGAGCAGAATTCTTGTAGTATTGATAAAGACACTGAAATTAATTTTATTTTAATATTCTTCTTTAAAACCAAAGTACATTTTTTTCGCTATTGCACAACGCTAATAACTAATGTTCTTTTATAAATTGATTTACCAAAAGTTTTCTTTTTTAACCACCAATGTAAAGGTAAATGTTTATAATCAGAGTTGTATTCATGGTAACGAATTGTTCGTTGATGTATGACTTACCATCTTGTATACCAACTTACTTGAAAGGCGACCGTCCTCGCTTATCCTTTTTATCATCAGGGGTCAGACTCTGCGCTCCACCCAACTCATACTTGGCCATCTCAGCCTCACTAGTTGACCGTGCCATGCCGTTCACTTGACCTGTATCAAAGAATACACTTTAAAGACCTGAAAAATAAAATCCGGCTCCAAGGACCAATATTTGTTTTTGTTAATTTTTGAAAAATATTATTAATCGGCTGTGACTCAATAGCTTTTAGCTTGTGTATTAGATTGAAACTTCATATTTTCTTATAAAAATAAGTTATAAGTGCAGTTTCTCAATTTGCTAGTTCAAAGTGCCTCTAAGATTTCCCATACCAGCTTGCGAATTAAACCTTTATTTAGTTGGCGGTTAGTTTAGTTAAGCTTTTCCGAAAAGAAAAAGAATATTCTGTAGAAACCTAGTTTCCTTACAAAAGAGGCTAGTTAGACAGTATACTACATTCATCTGCTGAAGAAAATACTCAAAGCGCTATCTTGACAAACCAACACAGTGCTCAAACTGAGAAAATGATGTGATTTTAAATCTCCAGTGATTTTATTGTTTTAGTTGTGTTTAAAAATGCAAATTCTTAGTGCTAAGCTTATGTTTTATTTTTAGCAATGAAGAATGTTTTGTCAGTTATGTTTGTAAATATTTTTAATTATAGTATTTAGAACGCAATTATTAAATAGCTTTTTAGAAAATTTTAATTTTGACACGTAACAACACATACTTTAAGTGTATTATACGAGTAAATTGAATAATCATTATAATTTTCATTTTATCTACAGATGTACATTAAAAGCTAACATTTTTGTCATAATGTTGGTCAAACCCTGCTTATATTCTAGAAAATATCAACTTAATAACGCTTACCTCAAATCAACAGAACTAGATCTAGACAGAAACAGTAAAAAGTCAAAGAAGAAACCCCAATAATGACATTACATCATAACATAAGATGACAACAAAACGATACGGCTTTAAGCTCAAACCAACAGTCAACACCCAGCCTTAGCGAGCACAATATACAAGAAAGCCTAGTAATAACCTGGTTGCAAATTATTGTAATTTTGTATAGAGACACCTCTCGTCATGGAGCCCTTACGTGGTGGTCTGGATGGCTGGCGTTTCATCTTGGAGCTGGTCGGCATCTCCTCCTGATTATCCTCGTAGTGCAAACCTACGGGGTCGGGGAGAGTAAAGTGAAAAGCAAACGTTGTTGGGAGGTGTTTGCAATGTGTTTGACACATTTGCTTGAGAAGTTTATGAGATAGCTCCTTTAATACGAACTTTTTCTTTTTAGACCATGTTGAGAACACGACAGTTCTTTAAGAACTATGTAAAAAATGCAAAAAAAAATGTGATTTCTTTGGTTAAATAGTACATTATTTTTAAGTGTACTTACCTACTAACAAAATTATGGATCATTGATCCATATGTTAAACCCCATGTGTGTTTATACACTGCTGTATTAAGTGCCAGTGCTTTTCTCAAATATTTTTTCTTATTTTTCGTTTTTGAAAAAAGTATAGAGATAGTATAGGTTAATTTAGTGCAGCAAGAAATACATCGAAGAGAATAATTTTGCTGTACAACCAATGACAGTGAAGCCTTGCGTTGTTGCTCAAGTATATTTTCGCCAATCAATTTTGTGTATTTACATATTGCATACACCTTACGAACACGGACAGGGCCACAAGTGCAAAACATAACATTGAAATACAAATGGAGAGAACAAGCCAATCTTTAAAAATAACTGAGGGTCTATTCTACTATTAATTTACTTTAGATTCAACGAGCCAAGATGTTACATTTTATAATTTGTTTTCCATAGTTCAGTTAAAACACCAAAAATGTTGAAAGATATTAAGATTATTTCGTCCGTTTTAGGCCAATATTTTTCTATGATTTAATTACTTACAACAAAATTCATAATCCTGTGACAATGCCAAAAACACAGAAATTATGTCATATTGAAAAATCTGGCTCCTTGAATCTTTTAAGGATCAAAAAACTTTGTGGGAACATCAAGTTGAAACAATTAGAAAAGACCAAAAGGATCTCTGCTGTCAAAACTACACTACATACCTTTGATATCATTTATGGTAAAACCGCTCCTCATAATCTGGTCGATATGAGCAGGCATCTGAGCTTCCACGGCTTCCCTCATCAGAATTTGTTGGCGTTCCTTTATTTCTATCCAGCGTCTTGATTTTTCTGCCTCACTAGAATAGTGCGAATTTTACGGTGTTACATTAAAAAGTTGCACGACATTGTTTTTGCAACATGTTTGCTTGTTGTGGGGAACTTGTTGTAGGTAATATGGAATGCGATTCTTTCCAGATGTTTTGTATTCATTTTACACAAAAGTTGCACAACATTGTTGCATCAACAAGTTTATTTATAATAATAATAATCATTTTATTATCAGGCAACAAAGGCCCATAGATAAAATACACAAAATAACATAACAACAATAACAATAAACTAATACATTTTTTTTTTGTTTCATGCTAGTAATATGGAATGCTAGTATTGCTAGATGTAAATGTAAATACATGTAAATGTTTCGTATGAATGGTAAACAAAATTTGCATAACATTGTTCTAGCAACATGTTGCGGGAAACTATGCAAATAGTTTTTTTTTCAACTATGTTTTCCAATGAATGCGAAACTGTTTATTAGCAAACGTAGGTTTGCTTTTTGGTCAAAATAACGGAATAATTGAATCCTGAAAATGCCATGCACCATGCGCTTATGACAAAACTAGCCTTTCTAAAGCACGATGAAGTCTATAAGCAAAACTTTCCATGTCAAATACATGTCAGTTCCTAGACAAAGTAATAGGTATATCTATTTATAAGTGTTCACGTAGGTACCTTTGTCGAATCCTCTCTTTGAGATCCAAAGGTTGGCTGATAGAGAATGCCTTATGTACCATTTATTATAAGTGCAATAAACAATAATAGAGTAAATAAATAATTATGTTAACTTACTCAATAAATTCCATATGACAGATGACGGGTAGTGACAGTCGGAGGAACTCCCAGTTAGCCTTCTCCATTGTCTCGAATGTATTGTGAGATATCTTCAAGCATGGTGGTGTATCTGATAATAAAATTCAAAGATATGACTGTCACCAGAAATTATAGAACCAGAAAGGTATTTTAATTTCCCATTTAAAATGCCGAACGAATCCTTTACAACTTAAATAGTAAGGCAGTAACGGTATATGATGATAGGATATTTTTTAAACCAAACGTTAAAAATAACGTAGTAAAAATAGGCTATATTAACAGCTCCGTGAAGACGAAAGTAAAAGAAGAATAAGAAGCCATAGCCTAGACTAGACTTGCATCACAATCACAATTTATTAACCACGATGATCGAGGAACATCAATATTAATAAAACATAATTATGTATCTGAAAACAGAAAAACAGTTGACAGAGTTGTCCAAGTATACGTACAACGCACCCTGGGTACCAGGAACATATAAATAAAACATCATTACAATGTATTTCCGAAAACTTTAAACAATTGACAGAGTTGTCTAAGAACACGTCCAGCGCACCTTGGGTAGTCGCTAGACCAATTGTTACCAGATTCAAGTATTGATCATCATCATCAATCTTTCACAGCCCGACTTCACCCACTGCTGGATATAGGCCTCTCTTTGCATGTGCCAAGCTTCACGTTCTTCTGCAGGCCTCATCCAGGATATTCCCGCAATGGCAACAATGTCGTCTGCCCAAGTGTTGATATTTACCTGATCCAGCTGGTATCCTAGTAACATCGATCCTGGTATCTGCCATTTCATCCGTATTCTCGAAGATCGGCTGGTCCTTGGTGTACCAATGAGTCACGTCCCGTTTCATGTTGCTGTAACCCATCAACAAATTATACGAAATAATGAAAATTATGTGCTGTTGCTTGTAATACAACACAACACCTGTTATCCCCAAAAGGTTAGGTAGAGGTGTACATTATAGTACCCAGGATGTAATACAGGGCTTTTTTTTTTGGGGACAAGCCCGTCACTCACGCCCAAACCACTGTAACTCCTGAAAGCCAGAATCAACAGTGGCGACTACCAGAAAAGCGCCGAGACAATGAAGTTCGACGAAGTCCCAGAGAATGAATTTAACTGTCTTTGATCCCGCAACGAAATTAATCAGAATGTATAGCGGAGGAGTAGGAAAAATCCGTAATTTCCACTTCCCTCCATATCAGCAGGAGACAGAACGAAACAAGGCCAGTAGGCACAAAGGGACGTTTACAACTGGGATAGGCCCAGTTGCCTAGCACCACGGATAAATATTAACATCAATGGGTCCTAAGTTGTGAGCTGTTATATTTGATTCCAATAATACCTAGGTATGGCAAAAACGCTTGAACGCACGGCTCTAGTTTCTACAAGGTCCTTATAGTAAATAACTCCGGATGTAACCTGTGCACATAATATTGCGTTCATTTTGCCAAATACTACACTCCCACAAAATGTGATGTGCAGATTGTTCATATTCGTAATACAGGGCTATACCATTGCCAACAACCGGGCACAAATCCAGACTCCATAATTATGGCTGCTACTGAAATATTTCTGGTGACAAAACCCAATAACACCTTGCCCGACCAGGGAATTGAACCCAGGACCTAATGCTCAGCAGTCGTGACCAGCGAGGCTTTTTTACACAGTGCACAGTATATTTGGTCCTTAGAGTTGAATTGATCCTACCAGGGTTGCGGGACTGTTTGAAAGGCCCCGGAACATAAAGGGCGAGGAAGGAACATGGATGGGTTTTAGTCAGTAAAATTCTGACACTCCCTCCCGCTCCGACGAGAGCGGAAGCAGTCAATTGATGATTTCCCATCCGAAAAAAAAGGGTTTAGTAGATTCGAGATTGATTTATATTTACCTTATGTTGGCGTCCATTCCAGTTGATACGATATACATACCTTTAGCCTTGGGTTATAAACTTATAACAGTAAATAGTAATTAATTATAGCATTACACTTACACACAGAACGGCTCGTATCCCTCCTGCAGACCACATGTTGTGAAGTATTTCAGTGTGTTCACATCTTGGCCGTAAGTTAATCTGTTAATGAAATAAATATCATTAATGTTATGTATATTTTTCTCTAGCTGAGCTTCCAAGCCCTGCAGTCTTGTATGGATCAGAATGTTGGGCCACAAAAAGATAATGTGAAGGATACTATGGCAAGAAAGGAGGAAACCGCTAAGATGACGAGTAATAGAAAAGTATGGCCGACCCCAAATAAATAAATAAATATCGCCGGATGCTGCATACAGCGCCATCTAGTGCCACACTAAGCAACGAGGCTTGTGTCATGGACACCAGACCGTTGATATACTACGTAGATACATTTTGTTTGTAAATACATACTTATTATATTATACATATAAACCTCCATGACTCGGAAATAAATGTCCATGCTCACACAAACATTTGTTCCTACCGGAATTCGAACCCGGGACCCTAAGAACGTAAGGCAGCGTCAATACCGCTGCGCCATTCGGGTCGTCACCCGTCATTAAATGGATTTGAGATAGGGACAGGAGAAAGATGATCATATATTTAAAAGCTTTTTTGAAAAATATAATGTACGGTCGAACAAGCTATTTGGTTTACAGTTTAAACCACAAATTACATTGTAAAGTGTAAACCAAATAGCTTGTTCGACCGTATTAGCGGACGTAACGCGGTTTCACCCGTGTAGTTCCTGTTCCCCTGGGAGTACGGGGATAAAATATAGCCTATGTTACTCAGGGTAAATGTAGTTTCCAATGGTGAAATAATTTTTGACATCGGCACAGTAGTTTCATACAATACACACAAAAATACAATTTTTTCCTCTTTATAATATTAGTGTAGATTTATAAACTAACATTTAAAAGACACCTTTTTTTAAAGATCTTAAATTGACAGTAGCTCCCAATAAATGCTTAAAAGTAATTCACAAAAAATATCCCAATAAACGTTATTTAAACCTTACCGAGCTTTCTGCCCCACTCCCAGCGTACAAGCCGGTACAAAGTTGTCACCCTGAACATCAGCGAACGTTGTCTCCCCACCGAGAGCATCCATCAACAACTCACCGTTTAGAGAGAAACCTGGTTCATAAAAAAATATGTTAGTGAAATGTTCTAGATTTTTAAAAACACCAGCCTAAGATCAAATCTACGGGGATAAAATAGCTAGTTGCAGCAAGCATTTAATGTTAAACTATTCTTCTTCTGAAAATAAACCAATAATGTTTGTTGGGCATGATGGTAAAATATGTATAACCCTTAAACAACCCCACCCTTTAACATTAGTAAAGACCAAAGTGCCAAAATATGCACTTTTATAAGATACAGTTAAAAACAAAGAAAACATGTCATAAATATGCACGATCAGTTGATTTTAAAATATGCATTATATAAAAATGACCATATACTCGTAGCAAATACATTTGCTTAAAATCCAGTCTCTACACATCTTGTTTGCTTTCCCACACTGAAATAATTATTATAATAAAACTGCTATAAAAGGACCTAGTGGTAGCCCCCAGCTAACAGCTATTTTTAACATTTAATATGATAAATAAAAGAGAGTAATGGAACAAATTCCAAAATGGCTATAACATTATCCATTTTTATAAACACAAGTAAGATACACAAATTATTATGGTTATCAAGAAATTAAACATTCAGGGGCAGGCAGGAAAGGTTTATCATTTGGACGGTTAAGAAAAACTTATGTTGATGGAGTTAGTGACATCTCACTTAATAGTGTTAATATACGTCATGAAGAAGTTGAGACACAAAATCTTACTAATAATATTAATGCGAAAGTTTGTGAGTATCGATGTTTGTTACTCTTTCACGCCAAAACTACAGAACGGATTTGCGTTTAGATAGTTTATAACCTGGATTGACACATAGAATACTATTTATCTCGGTAGTAAGATCCCATGGAACAATTATCAAACTTCACGCGGGCGAAGCCGCTGGCAGAAGCTAGTTAGATAATGTTTACACGATCAATTAAATGCGAGCGAATTTCTTTAAATGTAACGAGTTTGTACAGCATAATATATCAGAAAAGTGAAGTCATCTTTGAAGGGTGTACATACAGACCATCAAACTGATCCATCATAAATACTTTGATGTGTACTTGACCTGAATAGGCATAACGACAGTATCAAAAAATTACAAATCTATTTAGTCCGTCAGTTAGATTATTGATAAATAATGGACACGTATTTTTTGTTTGTCTAAATCAATGAATATTGACAAAGATGAAACGCATCAAAACTCGAGAGTGGGGGCTCGCGACGCCGTCAGAACTAGCTAAAATATTATACCTAGGCGTGACGTATTGGGAATTTTAAAAGCGTCGTATCTTCGTCAATTTTGATTTACGTAACAAAAGAAAAAATACGGGTCAAATATTTTTTAATAATCTACCTGACGGACTAATTAGATTTTTTGTCGTCTACCCTATTTATGGGGCAGCTGATTATTTTTTTATATCACACCCTTATGTATCACCACACTCTTTTGATACACACGTATATCATCGTAGCGAGTTTCTCTAAGAAATTTAATTTAATTTGTATTTTTTGTGTCTCAACATCAGTTTCACGGGAAGTCACAAATAAAGAAGTGTTATTTACAATATAAAGGCATTTCAGGGAAAGTTAGTCACACGGGTAAGAGATGAATATTTTAGATGTTTTTTGGCTATTAATGTCTATGCTACAATTTTTTTGTCATGACAACACTACTTTTACCCGACTGTTGCTAAAAGGGGTTATAATGATGGAGTGTTCATACAGCTAGTTTCTTTAACTGATTTGAACTCACCCTCATTACTGAGGATCATTTGCAAATTAATTTCAGCTGTGTATTTTAATTCGAGCTACTTTCAAAGAGCTTTTAGAATTGGTACGAAATGATGGATGGATAGCTTCGCTAAATAAAAGATGATCTTTTATGTTCGATGCTATCCAGACTTATAATTATAAATATATAATATTAATAAGAATTACATTTTTATTCTTGTACCTAAAGACCAAAAACCTTGCGTCATAAAACCGAAGATAAGGACCAAGTCGTGCAGTACCTACAGTCAGAAGTTGTAAGCGAATTGACATGGAACGCAGGCAACGATAAATCACAGGAATATGTATATTGTCTTAACATAAATAAGGTTCATTTTCGTACTAAGCTTGAGTAAAGCCATAGTTCATTTTATACACCTCAGCCTAATACCATGATAGGAAGTTTCAAAGATCATGAACAAGTGGATTAGTGATGTGTTAAAAACAATCAGTGCAAAGTAGACCACGGTGCTCCAATATTTTTCATACTTATAGCATCTTCAAATGTTCTGTTTAAACAACAAACGTGTTTAACAATGATCCCAGTAAAGGGGTGAGTGTGCGATCAGTCAAATGAATCATTGTCAATCTATCAATCGTTCAATAGTGCGACTCTATCATTCATAGCAAGCGAAGCGATGCAGTGGAATCTAATGTCGATATCATTTAAGCGTTTTGCGTTTAAGCATTCAAAGTAATGATTTTAGCTTTCTTTATAGTGGCAGGAACATTTTTAGCTATAATAGTTATAAATATTTACATGGGTTATATATAAATAAAAATAATTGACTGGATTAAGAAAATATCTAAACTATAAGGCATGCAATTGAATGGGGTCAAGAAACAAAATAAATTATAATAATATTAACAAGCAATGGCTAAGCAAAACAATAGAATAAAAGAGCACAGCATAATTATTTCATTTAGAAGAAAATTCAAGGAAAAATTATCTCAAAAGAACTAAAGTTACACCCGCAGGCACCGGTAAAAAACTATCGGAAGAAAAAAAAATTGAAAGGTCAAAAGTTCGAGAGACTCCACACATAAATGTTCCTGCCACTACGCAAGCCAGTTCACTCTGATATTTACTTATCGTCTTATCAATGAGATCTAGGAACACTCCCACTACGTCACCAACAGCCCATTGCTTGCCGAAAGACTCTGTGCTACCGCTGTACACTTTTTCCTCCTTGAAAGTCGGGAAAAAATAGTTGTTTATCTTATGTCGAATGGCATAGAGATGGTTTTTGTTGAATATTTGTTTCTGCGTATACCTTTTGCTTTCTGTAAAGCGTTTGGTTAGGTTGTACGTTGTGACACGTTTGTAAATACCTATACTACACATATTATTTTTGAATGCATAAGGATTATGGTTTTCATTTGTGGCTTAATATTATGAATAGGTACAATAGAAAAATTGATTTTATGGGACCGAATATATTTCACAATGAATGAGGTTTGTTTTAAGGAGTACCTCAGGGTTTTAACTAAAGCCCAACTTTGAACTTTAGTCAACGATTATTATTGCAACTACAACCATCCAGTTTCATAAAATTTCTTTTGCAAGCGCTTCTACGAATCCACATTAAATAAAAACCATGCTCCGTAAGTACATTAAAATGGCCAATGAAATGTTTAAATACTACAATAGTTACTACTGAACAATATGATCTACATAGAAGTCTTAATAATTAAACAACATACAATTAAAGGTTCCATTTTAATAGAGAACGGGTCAAACATAACATTAAACAGAGGATAGCAGGAGAGGTGTTTAACGGAAACGTTACCACGAGTTAACCACATAGTTATAGAAAGAAAAGACCTGGTAGAAAAGGTGCTACTCTGATTTGTGAATAGAAACTCTTATTTTATAGAACTAAATAAGCCCTTATGATGGCCTGCATGGCGGTTTACCCAAAGTGCAGATTTGCGTCAGAGCGATGAGTGGGACACATTATAGGCTAATTATGTGATAGTATCAGAATTATTTGAATATCACAGAAATCAAAGCTAAATTTACTGCAAAATTAGCAATTGCATTGTCCATTTTTCAGTTCGTCGTAATCTATCAAAGTTTTTATAGTACAGAAACCGCATTGTATGTCCAGAAACCTAAGGACCAAAATCAGAGTAGCACCTCTTTGTCCCTATCTGTGGTAACTCACTAATTGTCTGGTCTGTAACATCGAGGAAGCAGCCGACTATATCGCCAACTTTGAGCTGCAGTCCAAAAGTATCGGACGCTCCGCCGTGCACTTTAATCGACTGTAGTAATAATAGGTTTAATTTGTGTTGTGTTGTGAGGGGCTTATGATCTATTTTTGATTGGTGATGTGAGTGTAAAACTAAAGTAGTTCACTAACGGGCAAAGATTTAACTCATTAGATTTGCAGTCACCCCGCAATCAGATCGCGCTAAAACATGTTCGGTTCGAGGCTCACTCTTCATAAAAACCGTTTTCAGTTTAAGTCAGCCAGACAATACTATGCAAATATCATTGACATGAAGAATAAACGTGACGATGACGCGACGCAATAGGACGATACAAATAACGATTCAAATCTTTGGCTCGGGGTATTCGTCGAAGGAGGGTTGTTATGAGAAATGGAACTTTGAATGTAAGCTATAATGCTTACTTCTTAAGAATTACTCGTAACATCAAAGGACCACGTTTTATACAAAATAAATTCTTGTCAGTTATTGAGATCAGAGTTACACATGTTCGGGTCAACTGGTACAACTTGCGGCAAAACGACACATTCGATTTGTTGCCCGACCAGTCCAGCCAACCTGGGCCTCGATTCTGCTATTACAATAGTGTCAGAGTATTCGATCATTGATTTCATAATGATCAAGTTCTGTAAAATTTTGACAAGTTTGTTAATTCTACTATCATAATGGCGCCATTATGACTTCTCAATGAACAACCACTGACACTCCATTGAAAGAAATGTCATAGAATATTAATCTCGTACATGAAATCTGGCATGAATAAATGATCGCATTTAGTAGTAGTTTTCGAAAACCATTTGTACTAAGGGTTTTATAATGATGACAATACGACAATGCCATTAAAACACAATTTTATTACGAGACCATTGACCGACCATTGTGAATTTAGCAGATTACGAACTTTAAGCAAAAAGACAATGGGATGAGAATGGAATCGTGTTGGAGTGACGAATTTATTAAAATAGCAGAATTAGGCCCCTGTATACGTGCGTAGTAAGATGTTTAACAGTATTTTCTGTAGCGTGTTCTGTAGGCTAATTCACGTAACTAAAGAAGTGCTGTTGCAGTGCAGTTGCAGTTTAGTTTCGATCGAAACAACGCTTTTCGTATTCTTTACCGCTGTCAGACACGCTCGCGTCATGTTCGCGTCACGCGAGCGCAATAACAGCATTCTGCTGTTGCGCGTCTTTGGTGCGCGTATCAAAACGACAGCATAAAAGTTTCAACTAACGTCACATTCACTGAAATGTAATCGATTCTTTTCGATTATTTAGTGAGTATATTTTTTTCTCTAATATGGCCAGACCATAAGTAAGTTTGGTAGAGTTTGGTTGTCGTTCAGTTCACGCGCAGCTTACGCTCAGTTAAAATATTACAGTGCACTGCATCTTCATCGGCGCGTCATAAAATTACTAGAATTAGCCTTCTGAAAGCCTTTAACTTCCAATTCTTTACGGAATAACTCATGAGCCCAAGATATCCTTGCCTAAGTAATTAATAAAACAATAATTATTATTTTCTGAACTAAAACTGAAGTGAAACTTACATTGTATCCGTCGAACGCCCAAGAGTTTTCATCTTGTCCAAGCATCATTCCCGGCGCCATATCAGCGTGAGCCCAACCCACCTGTAAATATACAATCCTTCTTAATAATGCTTTTACGAGGTTTACAATAAATTCTAAATAGTAGATGACAGCATATAAGTTTCAACTAACGTCACATTCACTGAAATGTAATCGATTCTTTTCGATTATTTAGTGAGTATATTTTTTTCTCTAATATGGCCAGACCATAAGTAAGTTTGGTAGAGTTTGGTTGTAATAGTAACAGAGTAAACTTTGTGTTTCTAAAATAATCTATATATTTAAAAATCTATTGCTGTTCGTTAGTCTCGCTAAAACTCGAGAACGGCTGGACCGATTTGGCTCATTTTGGTTTTGAATTATTTGTGGAAGTCCAGGGAAGGTTTAAACGGTGAGAAGTAGGTAGTAAGGTAGTAGGTAGGTGGACAGTAGGTAGGTAGGTAGTAGTAGGTAAGTAGTAGGTAGGTAGTATTAGGTAGGTAGTAGTAGGTTGGTTGAAGTAGGTAGGCGGTAGTAGGTAGGTAGTAGTTGGTAGGTAGTAGTAGGTAGGTAGTAGTAGTTAGGTAGTAGATAATTATGCAGGTAGGAAAAAATGCATTGCAACGCATGGTAACGCTAGTAAACGATAAATTTGAATCTTTCAAAGAGTTTTAGATACTACTACTCCTCCCAAACTACAAGAATTTGGTGTTAAGAGTGAGTAAGTGATGTGTGCAAAAACAATAAAGCGCTGGTTATATCAGCCTACTTCCATTTTGATATGATATTCAGAATAAAACTGAATCAATGAACTGTATTACACTAATCTCTGTTTTTTTATTTAGAAATCTATTTTATCAGCGAATTTTGTATTGAATTACGGTGAAATCACAATTAGGACGCATGGATCAGCGTTTTCGAGTATTTCTATCTCATTCTGTCACGAAAAGCTGTGGAGCAAATAGTCCGCATCGTAACCAATTTAACGTGAGACTTTTCTTGCCTTGCCTTGCCTTGCCTTGCTTTTCTTGGCTTTTCAAGCCTAAAACAGTGTTTTCTTGCATTTTTTCTCTTTGTGTCACTTAGATTCAGCCTTTGCTGATTTATGCGTGAAATGTGATTTCACCCTTAAGTGGTAACTCACCCTCATAGGCCCAGCAGTGAGGATCTCAAACTCAAAGTACCACTTGCCGGAGCTGACGGCATAGTTCTTCTCAGCGCGGTATGTTCTGAAGTCCGCTTGTTTCTGTTTTGATGCCTCCAGTAAGAGTGCTGGGGAAGAAAAATTTGTTTAATATAAGAGTCGAATTAACGAAACATATTATACTCTCTTGTCGTGAAACTCCCGGGAGTCAATTAAAAATTAATAAATATCTCTGGATATTACACACAGCGCCATCTAGTGCCACACTAAGCAAGGCTTGTGTCGTGGACACCAGAAAAAAAATATCAGTTTGATATGTTTATGTCGGATCTCTGTCTTATACCATAAAACTTTGAATTTTGAAAGCAAAAACTCTTCTACTAATTTATTCTTTAAAAAAATACTTTGTGCTCAATTAGAATCACCATTACGGTTCAAAATTAAGATTAGCCAATCTACTTTTTCCTCATGACGATGATAGTAGTTGCGACTGTGCTTTTTTATCGGTGTACTTCCGAGCTGTACTGACGGTCTCACAGTTTTGGCTCTTATGCCTTAAGTAATAAGGTTGAAAAGTGGTTGACCGTCAGTGAACTCGGCAGAACATACTTAGTTATCGTTTCAATTGCGTTTTCATAGCTGCAGAAAGTGCATACCAAGTCACATTATAAATAAAAAATCATATTACTTTCGGTAAATAAAAGCTAAATCCGGGAAATCCCTTAAACATTTCGTAACGACAAACTTCTTCATACCTTCATGCTGTTCACCAGTGGGCGGGTCCAGCATATACCCATAGACAAGGAGAGTCCTCACAGTCTCTGAGGCGGTGTCTCTGTTCGCTTTCTTGATGGCGTCGTCAACCTTCGGGTAGGGGACCAGATGTGGCGACCGGTGCATGTCTGGGTCCTAGAATTATGAGTGTGTATTAGTTAATGTAATTGGTAACTAGTACGAACATCACGCCTATGATCGTGGAGTTTAGGTAGAGGTGTTCCACCTAATTTCGCCAGTCATGTTTAACACATTCACTGTCCTAAAAAAGACACAATAGTTAAACAATCGCTCTGAACCATATGTGGCTCATGGGACAGGAAATGGGTTAAGTCCCATGTGACAGGGGTGGGGAGGGGGGGGCGAGCCTATTACTATCGCACGGGCATATAAAACAGACTCCGTAGTTACTGAATTTTTTTGATGAAAAACACAATAACAGTTTGCCCGACTAGGGAATCGAACCAAAGACTGAGCAAGGACAGCTTTTGCACTTGCGACCACTCGAACTTATTAAAGTATGTCCCATTTGAAAGTAGAATACACATTTGAATTGGGCAGTTATGCGTAAACGATCGTACAAAATTGGTCCATATATCCGCAGTTGTTTCTAGCGCCGCGCGCCGTGAAAAAAGGGATAAGTATAAAGTATGGCAAGAACAGTCTTGACATCATTTAACTACTAAATATACACTAAAGTTCTCAAAATAATAAATACTACTATATACAAATAATACTATTAATCTTTTTTACATACAATAATAGAGTTATTCCAGCCAGATATTCAAATCAAATTCACAACACCAGCGTTTTCAAGAATCCTTAATAAAGTTCCCGATTGTGTCTTCCTTAGAAGTTATACGTACAAAAAAAAATATAAGACCATCGGACCGGAATCACTCAAAAAATAATACGTAATGCGATACATTCAAAAGCAAAAAAGAAAAAAATACCAAAACCAAATAAGCTCATGATATACAGTAGATGCATAATAAATTACACATAATACATCGTGAAGAGTTCTTCTTTCTTCTTTGAAGAGGCACACAGCGTCATCTTGCTGTGACCCTCACACCTAATAAATTATATGACATACTAAGTGTGAGAGTCACAGCACATGCCACTGGTATATTCCTGACGCCGGAGATATAGACCATTTATTTATATATATAGCGATCAGTAGCGAAGGGTCCAAATTGTGTCAGGGGAAGCTCAAGAAACACATGAGAATAGGGTAGACGACAAAAAAAAAACTAATTAAATTAGTCCGTCAGTTAGATTATCAAAAATATTTGACCCGTATTTTTATTTCGTTACGTAAATCAAAATTGACGAAGTTACGTCGCTTTTAGAATTCTCAATACGTCACGCCTTGGCATAATTTTTAGTTAGTTCTGACTTCACAAGCCCCCACTCCCGAGTTTTGATGCGTTTTATCTTCGTTAATATTCAATAATTTACAAAAACACAAAATACGTGTCCATTATTTTCTAATAATCTAACTGACGGTCCAAACAGATTTGTATTTTTTTTGATACAGTCATAATGCCTATTGTATAACGCGGCTAAAGATTAAAACCAAATGATGATAAAGACGATGAGATGCGAGATGACGATGATGTACAGCACTCAGTGCCATCATGCTGTGACCCTCACACCTAATAAATATAATATCACATACTAAGTGTGAGAGTCACAGCAGACAGCCCTGGTAGTATCCTGATGATTTGCGCGCAGCCCGGTGGATGATGGGTGAAATAGATGATGATACATAACATAACATGACGCCTGTAATCTCTGAAGGGTTGGGCAGAGATGTACCTAATAGTATTACACACCCACATTTCACCAGTTATGTTTTAAGTCCCACGTAATAGAAAGAAAGAAAGAAAACATATTATTTAATAGGGGACGAGCCTGTTGCCATCAACACTGTACACAGCGGGACTTACTGCTTATTACGGCCGTTTTCCAAGTGCGTAGATTTTGGTCCTTCGAGCCGGATCAAAATGTACGCACTTGGAATAACGTAAGTCCCGGTGTGTACAAACACAATTCCAGACTCCGTGGCTGCTACTGAGGAATTCCTGATGGAAAATCCAATAACTCTTTACCCGAGCCGGGCATCGAACCTAGGACCTCATGCTCAGCAGTCGCCGCCGTTACGCTTGCAACCACTCAACCTACGAAATCGTCTATGTTCATACAATAATTACAATAAACACTGGTGTGAATAGATAGTATCAATGCGACTAAAAGAATAAATAAATATATACAATTTACAAAATATATACCTACATCATATTCGAAATACATATAATTAAAACTAAAGCTAATAATACAAAGCTTTTTATACAAATTAAATAAGTAAATAGATAGACAGACAGCGACTTATTAAGGATAAACCGTGTAAGTAGTAGGCAAGTCACTTAATCGCAACGTTATCACTTAGGTAAAACCAAAAACCGAATATTTTAACAGGTAGCAATATAATGGGTGTAAAAGTACCCTTCACGAAGCCGAAAGGCACTTGATCTCCCCGTCATTGCAATATGTTTTTGTTCTAGACCATACCTCGGAACCTTCCAGTTACGAAGATATTAATGGTCGAATCACCTTTATCACAAGTTCTTTTTAAAACAAGTTTTTAAAGTTATTACTTTACTATAAATACCTTCGCGATCCCGATTTGAGTGCGATACATTGAGTCCTACCGCAAAACGTGAAAACAGCTCAATTGTTTTTTTTTTAGTTTGTTGTACAGAATGGTTATTTGACGGCTTCGTGAAGAGTCATTTACACCTTGTACATAAGCCAACTGAATTCAACAATACGCCATGTACCCGATATCTAAAGTTCTTGAATTTCACCCACCTACAACTATTATGGTCACTCCATGTTTATGACGCGAATCTAGTTAATAGGGTAGATGCCACCATAAAACAATAATTCCAAGACACCAACATCTCAAAAAAAAACCGTTATTTTGGGCCTGAAAAGCCGATTTATTTTCAATTAATTGCCAAATTAGATTTTTAGTTGCTATGAAATCAATAAACAGTTGAGTCATTGAGTTGACTAAACAGTGACATCACAGCGTGCTATTGCCATACAAAATCTATGAGAGAACCGCGTTTTGAGAGCTCTTAAAAAGTATGTCAATTGATAGTGTGTCATGCACGCTATTCGTAGACATAAACAGTATACTGTAATGATTGTTCGCTCACCTCGTTAAGTCCGTAAGTCCATCCTTGCTGTATCCTCTCCCTGGCCCATAGGTTGTGTGTGTTCTCTGCTAGCTGGTCTACCAGTTCGTCCATCTTGGGTGTCAGGGTGACAGCACTCAGGTCCAAAGGTGCTGGCTTGTAGCCGTTTGACTAGGAAATAAAACAGTACTACTTTAGGATGCATTACTTTAAAACAAAATATTACTGTGACGATCACCACAAAATATTTTGTTTAGCTTTTTTAAGGATGGATGAATTCGTTTTTGATATAAAAAGAAAACACAGCTTAGGTAGGCATATTTACTTTCAATTAATGATTCTAAACTATGAATAAAATAGGAAGATGATGATGATGATTCTCTCAAAAATAAAGAGAGCAATAAAATGACGGAAAGTAATTGTGGAAAGTTTTAAGATGACTATATAGGAGTTGGAAAAAATAACAAACTATGGATGGACCGTGTCAAATATGATAGGGTGACTCCTGAGAAAACAAGTAATAGAGAAGTACCTATGGGAGAGAGGAAATGCTGCGCCGACCTCAAGAAGACTGGGATACAGATAGGAGACAGATGCGAGATTGTAAGAATGAACATGTTGTTGTATTCACCTGCATGAACGGTTCGTTGGGCAGACGAACGTTGCGGATGCGCGCCGGCGGCTTGTCCAGGCTGATGTAGTAGCCCAGGGCCAGGATAGTCCTACAAACAGTTTTAGCCATTAACATCACTAAACAAAAACTATTAGTATTTATTTATTTAATAACTGTTGGATATGCAAACTTATAAGATATATCATAGACACTGGTGGTTCCATTTTCTGAGACTGGTGGCTCTCTTGTCTTCCCTTTTGTTTTTACAAACGTCATGTAATTTGTACGTATAATAAAAATATCGTGTTTCTAGAAATTTAACGCGAGTTATATTGAAATACTGCCGAAACTCCAATAATAACAACAGTCAAAACTTATAACAGTACATAACTAAAGGAAAAAATTACAATATACAAAATAATCACACTTTCATAAATTCCTCTGACAGAATTTCTAACATACCAATGAAATCTTCCATCCATCCGCAAATTGTATTATTCACCAACTCTTACTCCAAAACTCTGTGCGAAAAAACCCAATGACACATTGCTCGAGCCGGGAATCAAACTCAGGACTAGCAGGCTCGGTAATAGCACTTGAAACCACTAGACCAACGAAATAGTTGCTATCAGACATCATATCAATTGATTTTTCAACTTTTCATGTCCCGTTGACAGTGATTAGACTTCATCTTATTATGTTTACAACTTTGGAAGGAGTTACTTTCAGATGTTTTTTTTTTGCATTTGCATCGAAATTTCACAATGCGTTTGTGAAGATATCTATATACGAGTACATAATTATAATAAAATCGTAGGAAAGTCAAAACTTTACATTGATTATTTAAAAAAAATAATATTTGGGACGTGATCTACAATCGATATCGAAGCCAAAAATATATTTTTAGAATTTTTGTCTGTTTGTCTGTATGTATGTCCGGGCTAAACTGAAAAAGTACTGCATGGATTTACTTCCATGAATATTACTAAGAGGTCGGGTCAACATATAGGCTACATATTATCACGCTATCACCTACAGGGGAGGAGTACTGGCATCTTAGGTATTATTGGTGCTGTAGAACATTCATGCAGACGACGTCGCGGGCAGCAGCTAGTTTATTATAAAAAAAACGTAATGTTATCTATCTTTTTTCATGGTCAAGTCGTCGTAAGCGCTACTGCTGTGCCTGCTGGTCCTGGGTTTGATTCCCGGGTCGGGCAAAATTTTATGGTGTTTTTCCATCAGGAATTTCTCAGTAGCAGCTACGGAGACTAGGTTTGTGCGCGGTTGATGGCAATAGGCTCACCCCTGTTACACAGGGCTTAAACATAACTGGCGAAATATGGGTGTACTTTTTAGGTGATGTTATGTTCTATGGATTAAACTGAAACAAGGCGGCATTTGATTAGCTAAATAAATGTATTTTACTTGAGTGTTTGCACAGCAAGTTGTATGTCGTATCTCTTCTCGGCGGGCGGCAGTCGCTCGAAGGGCACGAGACACGGGTGGATCTTGTGCAAGTCCTCGCGTTGGTCGCCGTACATCCAGCCTGCCTCGATCTGTATACAAATATTATGTTAATTTTATGAAAGGGCCAAAGTACAATTTTATTTTGCCTACTTTGGGCTAGATTGGGATAACAGGCATGTCATAGAACTTTTGTTAATATCTGTTATTTTTACTGCTATTCATAATCATCTGCATAGCTTTTTCCCAACTATGTTGGGATTGGCTTCTAGTCTTACCGGATGCAGATGAATAACAGTATATTGCATGGCTATCAGACTATAAAACCTCCACACGTTAGTACCTACTGGGTAATACGATACCCTTTGGTAAGACTAGTTGTCAGACTTTTTTTGGGCTGATTACCTAACGACTGTCAAAGATCTACAAATGACATCCGCGACCAACGGCTGATCTTTAACTGCCATTATTGATTAATAATACATCAATAAACTTTAATAAAGAACAAATCACTATCACTACATATTATAAAACAAAGTCTCCCTCCGCGTCTTTCTGTCCTCATGTATGCTTAGATCTTTAAAACTACGCAACGGATTTTGATGCGGGTTTTTTTTTAATAGATAGAGTGATTCAAGAGGAAGGTTTTAGTATATAATTTTACGCGGGCGAAGCCGCCGGCAATGGGCTAGTATATTATATACAAAATCTTACCTTGTTCATAGCCCACATTTCGTGAATATTTTCAGCAAGTTTATCCCTGATTTGTTCAACGTAGGACGGCAGCGTAATCTGTGACAGAAAACACAACATATTTAAGTAGCTGTGCCAGCAAATCAAATTTTGATGTGATTGCGAGAAAGAAACAAAAGATAGCCTTCTCCAGGATATAATCTCTTTGCCAAAGAACAATGGGCGAAATTGCTCTTGCGTCCAATAGCTTTAAGATACGGATAGATCTCTTAAGAAGAATATTTTTTACTATGGTGACTTCTCTCGATTCGGAGTCAGAGAGGAGCTACAGAGCTCGAAGTATGAGAAATTAGTTTACATTAAATATAAAATGAAATTTAAAATGAAAGTCATACAGTATCAATGAAAGTTAATAAATTGACCAAATCTGTAATTTGGTCAATTTATTAACTTTCATTAATACTGTATGACTTTCATTTTAAATATCATATTCATCATCTTCCTGCCCTTGTCCCATTTTATTTGGGGTCGGCGCAACACGTTTTCTTCTTCCATTCTATAAAATATCATATTACAAGCCTATAAATTATAAATAATTTTTTTTTCAAAACATTGACATCTTTTTATTTATTTTTTTCGAATGGGAAAACATCAAATGACCCCTCCCACTCTGGGCGGAGTGGAAGGGGGGAGTGTCAGACTTTTACTGAAACCATTCATGTTCCTTCCTCGCCCTTTACGTTCCGGGGTCGTGGTATCTCTTTCGAACAGTCCCGCAGCCATTGACATCTGAACTGCCGTTTTAGGAACAAATCCTTACAGTAATTTAGGGTTTACAAAGCGTTAATTCTCCCCATGGACCAATAGCATTACGATATGTTTCAAATTATCAATAGATTTATCTCTTCAAAAAGAATATTTCTAGCCTTGGCCACTTTTCTCGATTCAGAATTAGAGAGGAGCTACAGTTCGGTATCCATTCAACTACCTAGTTCTATCAAGAAAATCCAACAGCAATATGTTAGTACAATATCTCTCTTCAATGATGTATAATCTTATTGCTATTAGTTACTCAGAAAATGTTAATTTCAGTGTACAATTATATACATTTAGGTCGATTATTCCGAACAAACTGCGAATTAGCAAAAGTGGTGTTACTGATAAAGGTTCTCCATACAGTTCTATGTAATGGATTATATGTTATTACAATTGACAACCCAGAAAACTTTAATTAGTTGCCGATACAATCTTAACTTCGGTGCCCCACTAAGTCACCTACTTAGGTCCATAACTCCGAACGGACTACGAATTGTCACAGTGTTAGAAGCCAAAGATCTCCTTTAAATACTCTTTTCAATGGTATTTATCTTATGTCTATTGGGCTTCAGGGAAAATACCTATATATCGGCGCCCATTCTCCTTTCATTACGATCCGATCAGCCGTTTAAAAAAAATGGTATTGTTTTTTTTTGCCACCGGCTCAAACTTTAGACTGTTCTGGTGAGGATGTAGAGACTTCGCAAAGAAGAGTAGCCTCATATACAAACTTACCTGTATAGTATCAACCGGTGTTGGCACAAAGGCCGTATCATCTTGAACTAGAGGTGGTCCAGCTAGCGCTCTTTTGGACAGGTTCCCGAAGTAGAAGCACGGCTCTAAACTGAGGATCTGCTGAGGAAGGAGGGACTCCACTAACGGGGAGTATCCTTCAGGAGCTGCGTAGCGGAGCCGGCCATGCTCTCCGCCCAGGAGGAAGCGGCAACTGGAGGTGGAAAGACAAAGTACATGAGCAACAAAGAAAAAACCTTTTTTGTCTAAACAAGAAATGCTACAAAACACATTTCCGTACGAATATGCGTAATATTATTTACACATGCTTTTTCATATTTTTTTTAATTCAAAGAGATCCTGATCATATTTAAGTTACTTTTACAATTTCGACAAAAATTTGAAATTTACTGAATTTTAAAAACTACACAAAGAAATAAAGATCATATTCAAAATTTTGGACAAGAAAATTATACTCGTAGAATCGGGTTCGTGTGGTAGTGGTCAATGAGAAAGTTATAGATTGATTATTTTGGGATTAAGAGCAGTTTCAGACTAGCGTATTTTTTGCTCATATAAGCCCGTATCGACTGACACGGGCACCACATTTTGCGCTTCACCGAGCTTATATGAGCTAAAATAACGCTAATCTGAAACCTAAAAGATAAAAAGTATCTTTTACGTTTCAGATTAGCGTTATTTGACATTTGCTTGTATTTTTCAAAAGTTAAAATTACAAATAAAATTCAAACATACCTCAGCTTACTGGAGCAGCTGATGACGGGAAAGAACATGCCTTCCAGGTTGAAGTTAGTGAAGGATCCCGTGACCCTCACTCCGTTGAACATGAAGTTGATGATGGGCACCGTTAGGTCCAGGGCGCAGCCGATGACGTCACCTGTTACGAGAATAAGTTTAGGGAAATATCTAAACTGTTTTCTTAATACTATGATTTGAATGCCAGCCAATGCACGGTCTAAACCGCTGCATCTAGACAAATTAAAGGACTAGAGTTCCTTCTGTTACGAAAGGTTTTAGTCAGGAGTTTTTGAAAATTCCGATGTCGCCATGTTGAAAGTTCATATATGGAATTCATTTTTGCCAATTAGAGATCTCAACACTAGATAGGCACCGAGACAATGAAGCTCGACAAGTTCCAGCAACATAATTCAACTGTCTTGGATCCGCCAATGAAATCAGTAAAAAAAATCGCGGAAGCGTAAGAAAATTTAGTTTCCACTTGTGTAACGCAAAGAAGAAAAATATAATAGTTATGGTAATACAAGTTTCGATTCCATCGTGTCTTCGTCAAAAAAAAACCTAATTTGCCTAGTTTTCCCAACGATGGAGACGGCTTTCCACCACACCAATACAGCATGAATGCCAATATGCTTGTGTCCTGAAAAAATCTAATTAATCCGTCAGTTAGATTTTCAAAAAATATTTTACACGTATTTTTTCTTTTCTTACGTAAACCAAAATTGTCGAAGATACGACTCTTTTAAAATTCTCAATGGGTCACGCCGTGCTATAATTTTAAGTGCGTTGTGACATAACGAGCCACTATCGAGTTTTGATGCGTTTTATCTTTGTCATTGATTTACAATTTTACAGAAACAACAAATACGTGTTTATTATTTTATTTTATAACACATTTGCTCGTAAAGGGTCTCATATTTCACCAATTTCAATATCGTATCAATATCGTAATGTATCTCATTACGTACTTGTGCGGTAATGTAATGTAAACCGCACGGTTTATCAAGATGCTCCGTCTAAAACGAACGGTACTTTTTAAATATTAGCAAAGAGTTTTTATGTCAGAAAAATGTGGTAAACATTTTGTGAATAAAATTAACTTTGACAGATAAAATATAATAAATATTAAACATTCAATTCTAAAATTTAATTAATTTTGACAATAAATTACAACCATTTATCTGTATCAAAAACACAAAAATAATAATTTACTTTATTAGTAATACTGGCTGTTTTTTGTGCCCTTGCCTTAAAAAAAAGCGCTGATACGCGCGCATCGCAAATTTGTGAACAAGTAAAAATTATTCCGCGCGCTTTTTCTTTTCGCTGTATTGTTTTATTTATTTCCTAGCAAATATGTTATAAAACGTCGTATGACATGCGTGCGCTTTGATAATTACAGTCTCTGCATTCTTTTAGCCCTCGCCTACGGCTCGGGCAAGCAATATCGCCTCGGCTGTAATTTTCAACTTACCGCACTTATATCATAATGTACTATTCCGATACTCTAACTGACGGACTAAATAGATTTGCAATTTATTGATGGTGGAAACTAGCCTATTTTTACATAGAACGACTGCCTATCTGACATCCACAACACAGTTTTTCGCTAACACGATACGATACCCCATGACTACCTGTAATGGCTGTCAAGTACCAGGAATAACAACAGGGAACAGTTTTACGTGCTTTCTTTCTAAAGATCTCGGCGTGAATCGGTTGGCCACCCATCCACGGATTTTTGCTCAACTTAACTTTCTTCTGCTTCTTCGTTGTGTCGATGATTTCCTCTTTTTTTTAATTAAAACATTTTCGACCAGTACTCTGCCACCTCGACAGCGTTGGTGGTCTTCAGTTAACCTTGATCGATATTCAAAAGTCTTTCTTACCTTTTCTGATGTAAGGTTCTTCATGATGCGTCCTGTTGACCATGGTCTTCCGTCCGCCGGACCAGAGATAGGCGCCGTCGAACCCGTACGAGGACAGGTCGTCTCCCACGCCGTTACCTCCCCACTTCTCTCCACCGCCCGGGTAGGGGACGTAACTGGAGAATAAGGGTATGGTTACGAAGTAGAACTTAGTATCGATGTTTTCCTACCCAATATTTTTTTGTGTTAATACTGAGTATTGAATGACTATGAAAATTTAAAAATGAAATGTTGTACTGGCTAAACACAAACGATCATAAAAGATTCTTTACGACGCCGAAAAGGACTTATATTCCACGCAATTGTGATACTTTTTTATAAAAATTCTACCTATAATTATTCTCAGTAATGAGAAGGTTCCCTGGTTAGTCAGGGAATGTTCGAATTCCGCAGATATTTTAAATCACATTTCCAAATTTTTTTTTGTTTAATCTTGTAACATTACTTTAAATACCTACAAATACCCGTACTGATCATTGCATCCATCAGCACAATGTTTTGAGTAATATCGTAAGCAGCGATTTTTACCCCAAAAAATAAGTCATTTCCCAGTAATAATGTTTGCGTAGAGTTACTTAGTTTGATGCCTGATTTTTGGGTCCTTTTACAGCCTGTATTTCAACAAGTCTCACCCGGTAGTGTTAGCCCATCCGATACGCAGGTGCGGCATCATATGCGTGGTCTTCTCGATGTGGTCCATGGTCACCTCGAAGTACCACTTGCGGTACACTGCCGAGCCTTCAACGCGACCCACGAATATGTTTGGACGGACACTGTGGGGTAAAAGAAAAAAAAATATAAACATTAACCGAGCTAAAAATGAACCTTGAACTCATTCGTTCAAGGTTCAAACTAACATGATCAACAAGAGAAATTTGAGGCTTTCTTTTCTGGCAGCTGGTCACATAACTAATTGTTCTGAGATTATCTTAAGGCGATTAGACGAGCTAAACGCGAGTTTTATAATTAATAAAAGTATATGATTTACTGCTATAAACAAGACCAGAAAAATATATGATATTCTTCAGGATATATGCTAGCATTATACTGTTTTGAAAACATAATACAATTAATTTGGCTCGATAAAAAGAAATCACGAACTTACCTCTAAAAATATCTTTCAAACAATTAAAAACATACTAATATGCATGCGATCATTCTGATTTTTTGGCAAATTCTACAAGCAATATATTAGCATGATACTGTTTTACGGCAGTCTCGGCCGGCCACTGTCGTTATGGAAAGGGAATTGAGAGAGATGATTCATCTATCGTCGGAGAATGTGAGCCCGCGTCGTCGCAATCTGATTTACCACGGGAATCTAGTGATCGTCATAAAAAGGACACTACTTTTGGTAATTTAATAAGTAAAATAATGGACAGAGTCTTACAGAAAGGTACAATTATGGACAAAATACACAATGTGATTAAAATAATCGTAGATTGGTTGGTACTAATTGCGTTCAATAATATGTCGGATAATTCAATGTTAAATAAACTTTTCAATGGATCGTCATGATAAATTGATTGAACTAAATATTATACAATGGAATGCACAGAGTCTTAGGCCCAAGTCTTTATTGTTAGAACAACTTCATATTGCCGTTATAAGTGAAACCTGGTTCGAGCCAGACAGCCATTTTAATTTGAATGAATACAACATTTTCTAGTTTTGGCTATTATTGTACATAAATCCATTAAAGCTCAAACTTGCAATCTACATAATTACAATTTGGGTATAGAACTTCTGTGCATAAAATTGTTTAATTGTCAGCATATTGAGAAAATCATTGCAGTGTACTGTCCGTCAACTATTCGTACTTTACAGAGGGATTGGGATCATATTTTTTCTATGGCAAATAACAAAACTTTAATGCTAGGTGATTTCAACGGCCATCACTCCAACTGGTCATATAAAACCGATCAGCGTGGGTCTCAAATATTCGATTCAATGATAGATCACAACTTTATATCAATTAATGACGGAAGCCCGACCCGTATAAAATTAGTTAATGATGTTATACAGCAATCTTCTCCCGATATCTCTTTTATTTCTTCGGACTTTGCTTTAAGTTTTAGTTGGAAAGTTACGAATGAATCGCTAGGGAGCGATCATTTAATTATTAAATTATCTACCTGTTTTAATGTAACCAAACAAATTATACGTAAAAGAAATTTTAAAAAGTCTAACTGGGAGAAGTTTGCTTCGGCCATAGAAAGTGCGATCAATAATTCGACAGCTCCGGAAGATCCTCAGTCGTGTTATGATTTTTTTGAAAAAACGTTGCAGGAGGCAGCCAATGCGCATATTCCCCAAATTATTATTCCTCAACATATCAGCAGTAAGTTCAAGCCAAGACCGTACTGGAATTTCGATTTGTCCAGACTTGTAGCAATACGACGGTTGGCGTTGGCAGAGCTTAGGCGTAACCCCACACCTCAAAATTATACATCATGGCAGAAGGAAATTCAGGAATCCCAACGACAATTACGCAATGCTAGGTGTAGTTCTTGGAAAACCTTTTGTTCAAGTATCGATACAACAACCTCTGCTAGTGATATGTGGCGCAAAATGAGATGGGTAAAAGGTCGTAAATTTCACAATCAGCACGTTGATTCTAATTTAGCAGAAAAACTTCTTACAGAATTAACGCCTGACTATGTGTCCCCCCCCAAACCTTGTTTTCAATCCAACAATTGCAAATTAGAATCGGTTATCTCAATACAGGAACTGGAAAATTCAATAAAATCAAAAGATACGGCCCCTGGTTGCGATGAAATTTCATTTTCCATGATCAAACACCTCCCAGACAATGGTAAATTGTTACTACTTTCTATGTACAATAGATTTTACGACTTAAGTTTTGTGCCAAGTCAATGGCGTCACATTCAGATCATCCCTATCCCTAAGCCGGGGCGGGAATCAGGATTAACATCTTCCCTTCGACCAATCTCCCTGATGTCATGCCTTTGTAAAATTTTTCATTCAATTATAAACAAACGACTGGAATGGTATCTTGAAAATAAATGCATATTCTCTGATAACACCGTGGGATTTCGCAAGTCTAAGTCATGTTTGGATAGTCTTAATAATTTGACAGCTAAGATACAGCTTGGATTTGCGTCAAATCTTACAACAGTTGGCTGTTTTATTGACATCAATAATGCCTATAACAACGTCGATATTAAAGGTTTGCTGAACATACTCGACAAACTTAAAGTGGGTCATAAAATATGCTCATATTTATGGGAATTCTTGAAAGAGAGAATACTTAAAATTGCTGTTAACAATGTCGAATTTTCGAGATCTACGGGTCGAGGATTGGCTCAAGGAGGAGTCTCCTTTATTATTTAACATTGCCACTTACAATATTTGCGAAACTATTAATAATGTTGATATATCTCAGTATGCTGATGATTTTGTCTTATTTAAATCGGGTACTAATGTCAATGCAGTAGTCCCAGAGCTGCAGTCTGCTATAATTTCATTTAATTCTATAGTTACTGATCTAGGCTTAGAAATTTCTCCTACTAAGACTAAAGTTTGTATTTTTAAGAAAGGTATATGCAGACAATCCGTTAATTTAAAACTAAATAATAATAATCTTACTGTAGTTAATAGCATTAAGTATCTGGGGATGTGGTTGGATCAGTCTTTAAGGTGGGGTAAACACATTAATGAATCTGTACAAAAGGTTTTAAAGTTCATCAATATTTTAAAAGTTTTAGCAGGTCCTGGTTGGGGTGTTCACCCTAAACATTTGCGTCGGCTTTATACATCTATGATTCGCAGTAGGTTAGACTATGGTAGCTTCCTGTATGATTGTAGTTACAACTCCCATTTGTCTAAATTAGACAAAGTACAAAATAAAGCTCTTCGTATAATTGGTGGCTTTATTAGAAGCACTCCCATTCACGTAATGGAGAGTGAATTGAATCTGCCTCCATTAAACATTCGCAGAAAATTCCTAGGAGGTAAATATTGTCTAAAATGTATGTCCTTTCAGGGGAACATTTCGATTAATTTAATTCAGTCTTTTAATTCTAACATTAGTAATAACCCTCAATACTGGAGAGGTAGGAAACAGCCTTTATTAGTCACAAGTTATAACACGCTTAAATCTTTTGATGTTCACTCAGTTAAATTAATTGAAATGTTCTCTCTGGATACATGGGTCAGCAATATAAATATTCATAAAGTTATAAAACATAATATCTCAGCTATAACTAAGCCCAAACGTCATTATGACAGCAGTAAACTAAGACAAATATGTATTAGTTTCATTGCAGAGAATTATATAGATTACCATAAGGTCTATACAGACGGCTCTAAGACTGTTGCTGGTAGTGGTGCTGCTGTTTGGGATCCACAATTAAGTACAGATGTCAAGCTCGCAATAGACTCCCATATCTCTATAATGCATATCGAGTTAATTGCAATAGCAGAAGCTTTATCTTATATTAACTCTATTAATCACGACAAATTTGTCATTCTAACAGACTCTAAGAGTGCTTTGCAACACTTGGCTCGGTGCACCTCGCCCGTGCGAGGAGTACCGATAGCCTATACGATACTGAAGTTTATACATGAGCTGCCATGTAAGTCAATTAATGTGATTTTACAGTGGATTCCGTCTCACGTACTGATTGAGGATAACGAAAGAGCAGATATTTTGGCCAACCAAGCCGTGACAGATGGAGTTCCGGTAAATATCTCGCCTCTGTATACAGATTACATAACATTTATTAAGCAGCAGGTTACAGATGTGTGGAGTGAACACTTTGCCCAGAGATCAGCTGAAAAAGGAATCTGGTACAAAACCATCCAGCCGCAACTTTCAGTGAATAGTTGGATTGATCGTTTGTCTAGTAGGAGTGTTATAGTTATGGCTCTAAGACTTCGTTCCGGTCATATTCCATCAAAAAAGTTTGGCTTTCTTATGAAAAAGGTTACTTCTCCCAACTGTGAAGAATGTGGAATAATCGAAGATGTTCAACATGTTTTGATGGAGTGTGTACGGAATGAGGCCATGAGATATAGTTTATTAGGATTAACCCAATTATATGATGTGGGAGCATGTAACGCAATCCTGGCTTGTCCTTTATCGGAACAAGCTCGGATTTTATATAAATTAGCAGCTTTTGTTTTGAAATAGTTCATTGTTATTTTTAGTGTTATTGTTAATCTTACAGGGCGACGTTATTGCTCAGCGATAAAGCCCTTTAATAAAGAAAAAAAAAAAAAAAATACTGTTTTAGTTTTTTAATCCAATCAATAGTTTTTTTTGTAAATCGATCGAAACCACTCATTTCGCGCTATTTGGCCCGCAGTGGCTGACGTAACAACCACTTTGTAGTGCAAGCTGATTAGAACTTTATTCTAACAGCATTTCAAACGAAGTTTGAACCACCACAAATAGAGTTGCTAATTTAGCTCGTCTAAGTGCCTTAATGCGACGTCATTGCCAACTAACATCATCGTCTTCCTGCCCTTGTCCCGTTCTACTTTGAGTAGGCGCAACACGTTTTCTTCTTTCATTCTCCTCTGTCAACTGTCACGCTATCATTTACTCTTTTCTCTTTCATATCATTCTTCACACAATCCATCCATCGTTAATTTGGTCTTCCTCTCCCCTCCATCCATCATCATTTACATTCATTACTCTTTTAGTCACATGCGATTAGTTTCTCCTCATCATATGTCCATACCACGACATTCGATTCCTTTTCAACTTCTCTGTTATTGGTGCAACTTTTAAGCTTCCTCTAATATACTCGTTTCTTACCTTATCCATTCTTGCCACACCACACATCCACCTCAACATTCTCATCTACGCTACATGGAACTTCTTTTGATCCATCTTCTTCACAGCCCAGCATTACGATCTAGATCAAGATTTTCCCCTTGCCAACAAACATGTAAAGCTAAAATAATCCCTATCTTTTACAGAATAAGGTCCAAACTCACCTCGACACATGGTCAACCAGCGCAGTCTGAAGAAGTAGATTCTTCCCTGGCAGCAGATAGTCACAAATGTTGTTCTGAGATGACCTCACTGCGACGCCATTACCGACGCAGAGAGAACAGAGTACGTCTAGAACTTTCGGGTCGCGACCGTGCTTTTCTAGTAGCGAGATTATCACTTTAATGTGTTCGTCCTGTGGGAAAAGAAGAATTGTTATTAGTAATTTGTAAGTATAGAGAAGTTCGTGGCAAAAATATAACAACCGCTCAGGTCAAAGTCTGACAACTAGTCTTACCACGGGGCATCGTATTAAGATCTTAGCTCAGTAACTTGACTCTGTTCCCACCCGGAAAAAAGAATACAATCAATTCAAATATGGGCTTTAAGTATTCCTCTTTAGATATACTTTACAAGTAAGCAAGCCCGCTGACAACGAGCTGTCTTCTAATTTATATAAAGCTTTATCATGAGTGTCAAAATGTTGGAACTTTGATCTGCAATTTCACTGTATGGTCCAGAGCAAAAAATATCACAATGTAGGGAAGAACAAGTGCCTTTTGGTTCAAGGTTTTTTATAACATAGATTGATGTCCTTATTCCACGCTATCGTCACATCACAATTTCTCCGGTCAACAGACTAACACTAACTAATTTACAAATGTTAGGTGTCCATTACTCACCCGCATCATGTTGAGAGCTTCAGGCGAGTCAATGAGCACGCAGTGTAATACATCCAGCATGCCGGTACCCTCCCCGGACGCCTGCGAGCCGAGCCGGGAGAACAGCCAGTTCAGTCGGTTCGAGTTCGCGAACTGAGCGCAGTTCGTGTGGTTACCCTTGATAATGGCGGCTGTGGAGAAAATTATGAGATTAGTTTTATTTCTAAACACACTTATGTAATACCTGTAATTTCGATTAGGCAGAGGGTAAGTAACTATTTTTTGTTTTAAAAATATGGGTGCAGTACATGGTGATAAATACAGGGTGTAAACAGACTCTTCACTAAGCCATCAACCAATAATATTATTATAAGCATTCTGTACATCAAACTAAGTAACTGTACCTACGCAAACATTTTTGCTGGGAAATTACTTCATTTTTGGGGTGAAAACTCACGTTTTTCGGTAGGACTCAATGTAATGCACTTAAAACAATGTGCAGATGGATAGATTGAATAGTACGGGGGTCGTGAAGGTGTTTAGTAAAATTCATACAATAAAAACTTGTATTTCAAAAAAACTTTGACCCCCAATATCTCCGTAATGAGAAGGTTCCCAGGTATGGTGTAGAACAAAAAAATGATCGCAATGACGAGGAGAACAAGTGCTTTTCGGCTTCGTTAAGAGTTTTTTTATACCCTGTATTATAGATCTCAGAAACAAAAATCTTTGAAGATAAACATACCTAGCAACTGATACAGGTACCCGGATATCATCTCCCAGCTCTGCCCGGACTCGTCTCCCGCCAGGAACCCTGCGAGGAAGCCCTGCGACGTGATGACGTTGATCTTGTCGATAGCTTCCAGGATCAGGTTCAGGATGCCCTCCTCTTGGAACAGGTCCTGACGGTTGCGGAGCGCACGGAAGCGGTTTTGTTTTTCTTCGTGTTCTGAAATGGAGGGTAGATGGTTTTTTTGTCTTAGAATTAAATTAGAAATAGCTCTAGCCCTCGTATTTTGCTACTGATTTATGTTCACATTCATAAAATTGAATGGGACGTTTAATTTTTTTTTTGCAATTTCAAGGCCCCAATCAATTGTATAGTTTTTTTTTAATTATTGTAGGAAACAACTAGACGTTTGACTTTTTTAAAAAGGGTCTAAAGTTCCGCGACACAACCTGGATAAAATATAGCCAGTACGTTGAGTCACACATATGAGCCAAATCGTTGGTTAGTTGTAAGGTTAAATAATGACGATATTGTATTTGTAAGTACATCATAAACGACAACTTTACACATCATTATGTAGCATATTTTTAACCCCCGACGCAAAAACGACGGGTATTATAAGTTTGACGTATTTCTGTGTGTGTGTGTCTCTCTGTGGAATCGTAGCGCCCGAACGGATGAACCGTTGAAAGGTAAATTAGTCGGGAGTGTTCTTAGCTATGTTTGATAATAATCAGCCGATGCACCAAAAGGGCGGATTACATATTTATTCAACAACTCCCTCAATATGGGTATCAAGATGGCTTGACTAGTACTATACTATGCACTATGTTAAATTAAAAATCCAAAATGGCCGCCACCACAAAAAGGCGATTAACGAATTATTAGTATTAGTACATTGTGTCGGGGATTTTTTAAATTTAATTTTACTTGTTTTTAACTAAATAGAACCAGTAGTTCATTAAAAATTGTTTAAACGGTATGACAAAGCTTTAGGCCTCATGGCCCCATTCATTCAAACTCAGCTCTTACCCATATCCTCATCCGGCTGTGCGAAGTAGTTGATCAGATCCTCGAGACACATCACCATCTCACCAAGGTTCACCGACGCGAAGAACATGGAGTGACGCCGGTTCTCTTGTAGAGTTTCAAGGCCACTGCGGAATGAAGTTTGAAATTAAATATTCGGAGGAATATTTTATAGAGAAGACTGTTTAGAATAATCACCTAGATAAGTAAAATATTTCCATGGGAGATTATATACTTTCAGGGAGTGGTGTAACTTAGAGTTTTGCAGTACACTGTGTGCTGCAAAACTTTAAGTTACACCACTCCCTGAAAGTACATTCCTCGTTTAAACTAGCATCCTGTACTCATTGTCTGCACTAATTTTCATCCAACTTTTTTGATCACCATCTTAGAGAGCGTTCATTACAAAAGGATTACAATTTTAGCGATTTATCGACCCCCCCCCCCTCTAATGTCACGTGAGATTGTATCTAAATGTATATTTGAGTGTAAACACGTTATTCTGTGGTTGATTGCGATTGGTTTATTCAAAAAACTTTTTATACCGGTAGTACAACCTAAGGCCACGAAAGAAATGGCGGGACGAACTAGACAGGTTCAGTCCGAACTGGAACAAGGACGCGCGGTTTCCTGAGAAGTGGAAGGAGTGAAGGGAGGATTTGCCCAGGAGTGGGACAGAGCAACAAGAAAAAAAAAAGAACTACTTCGTGGGAAAATTACCAAAGTCCACACGGGCGAATCCAGGGGCATAACCTAGAATCAAAATAAACTCCAACTCACTTGATAAACTTGGTGAACAGCGACGAACACTTCCTGATAACTCGAGCAGTCCTGGACTCTTCCTCCTGGGACCTGGAGAAATCCAGCCCGTCGTCCATCTTGCCTTCCTCGTGGAGAATAGCTTGCTTCTCTTCCACTTTACCCACGCCCTTCTTCTTTGTTTCGTATGACTGGAAGTGATTTAAAGACGATTGATGAGTGATTATACTGATGTTTTTAAACCCCGACGCAAAGACGACGGGTGTTATAAGTTTGACGTGTCTCTCTCTGTGTGTGTGTGTGTGTGTGTGTGTGTGTGTGTGGTGTGTGGTGTGTGTGTGTGTCTGTCTGTGGCACCGTAGCTCCCGAACGGATGAACCGATTTTAATTTTGTTTTTTTTTTTGTTCGAAAAGTGTATTAGTCGGGAGTGTTCTTAGGTATTTTGGATAAAAAAATCGGTCCAAGTAGGCTGCCACCACAAAATGGCGAATTACTTTTCTTTTCACAACTCCCTCAATAAGGGTGGTATCAAATGAATAAAATAGTGTAAAATACTTCTTCTGCGTGGAGTCCCTCCGCGCAGAAGAAGTGAAACTTTGTAATGTGGAAATGAAAATAGGAAGGGGTAACGCGCATGCGTTCGAGTGCCACGCATTCACTCTCGCTCTGTCTCTTTCTATTTCCCCTCCCCAGGAGCGTTGAACGTTTAACGCAATAGTGTTTTCATACCCCCTCCATGGTAGCGTTAAACTTTTAACGCAACCTTGTTAGAAGTCGCATTAGATGTTTCACTTCAAAAGCCTTGAAATTATGACCCAATGGGTCGGGGGTTTATTAAAATTTTTTCAACACACTTGCTCATAAAGTGGCTCTAATTTCACCGCAATCAGGCACATAATGACACCTGTAATCAAACTGTGACTTTTTCATTGCTATTATTCACAAGTGAGTTATAGGGTTTTTTTTTATTTGATTGGTTGAATTGCTTTGTTCTTAAAAAAGTTTCGATACAAAAAAGATCGTGTTCAATAGTACAAATAAATTAATGTACTTATTGCTTGCTCATTTCATACAACTTCGTATCTACATAGATAATTTCAACTTATAAGTTTTTAATAAATAAAACTTTCACTCAAATGCAACTTTTGTTTTCTTTTTTTTTACTTTTTTTGTAATAGTAAAACTTTGAATTCCCCATTTCGTACGTGGCTAAACGCTATCCGCGAAAAGCCAAAAACAAGAAACCTCATTCTTTTAGTCTATGGCCGATCGCCATTGTTAGATGCGCGCGCATAGGAAAACTGATTAATTATTCCCGCCATTTCGAAAAAAAATTCACAACTCGTTTTCACTGTTGAAATTATAGTTATTTTTAGTATTATTTTATTCTCAAGTGTGTTGAAAAACGTCGTATGATACACGTGTGTGTTGATGATTACCGTCCTCGGCTCTCTTAAGAACCTCGCCTAACGGCTCGGGTCTCAATGGCGCCTCGGCGGTAATCACCAACATTACACACTTGTACCATAATGTACTATAATTTAATGTAACTTGTTTAGAAAGTAGTGCGTAGTACGCTCTATCCAGGAAGACTGGATAGCGGCCTATTTACACGGAAAGATTTTCTCGTCTTTTTGTAACAAGAACGTGTAGGTGATACTCGTCACTATCGATGAGATTATTGCGTCTTCTTATTATCGAATATAAGCTGGCCATTTGGTTTCGAGCTCAGTGTGAGGTCCTGGGTTCGATTCCCGGGTCAGGCAAAAAGTGCTATTGAGTTTTTCGATTAGAAATTTCTCAGTAGTAACCCAGAGTTGGAAGTTAGCGGTATGATGCCCCCGTGCCTCGGAAAGCCGTTGGTCCTACGCCTGATTTCTTACTGATCGTGTCGAATTGTTGTCCCATTGTACTATAAGAGAACAGAGAGTGCACCTGTGCACGCAGATACACTTGTGCACTGTAATATCTCCTGCGCGGATGGCTAATCTCCACTGAGATTGGCCGTCGTGACCGAAAACGTTCAGAAGGATTATTATATTATCAAAAGGACACTGATGATGATGATGTCCAAAGTTTACCTTATAAGACAGCCATAGACCAGTCTCCGAGTGCTGCACAATGACAGTGGAGTCACCATACTTGATGATGGGCGCTCCGATCACTTCCAGGTCTTTATCTTCCAGCACCTGCTTCTGATCATCCTTCTCTTGGCGGAGACAGAAGGCACAGGATGCTGTTGTGGCTTCCTCTCTGGAGAAAAGAATGGAGAAAGCATTAACAATATTGATTTGCCATTTGGTCAAGCAGAGCTTATGAGTCATGATAATTATATGAGAGTTTGATGAGCGGTCAGTTTAGCCATTGACAGATGTAATGGTTATATTTGGAAGCTTGAGCAAACGAAAGTGTCAGTTACCGATCTTATGTGACGTGACACAATGTTTTTTATTCAAGCGTTTTGACTTTGGCACCTAGTAACGTCGGTCAGTTCAACGCCATCTACAGAGTTCTTGGAAACTATGTTTTTTTTTATTATTATGTTTTTTTTATTTTTTTTATTATAACTCAAAAATAAATCTGTCATTCCTTTTACAAAAAAGTTTCATATAATGTTTAGCAATAACGCGATCAACGTGATTCGAGCTCCAAACGATCCTTGCAGCACTGTATTTTTCCATTTATTAGTTTGTAATTAGCAGACTACGTATCTGGTCTAGTGTTCGCAAGCACAACTACTGAGTATTAGAGTTCGATTGAGCAAAGTGTTATTGGGTTTTTCCCTCAGGAATTTCTTAGTAGCAGCCACGGAGCCTGGATTTGTGCCTGATTGATGGCCGTAGGATCGCTCCCTATTACATAGGATTTATAGATAACTGGCGAAATGTGTATTATTTGATACACTTTTTCCTTATCCTTCGGGGATTATAGGCCTGATTTTATGTAGCAATAGCTGTCAAAAAACTTTAATTAAATACTGTCGTTGTCCTCTGCTTAAAAAATAATTATTTTAGAACGTCTGTTGTCAACATACCTGCTAACTAAAAACAGCTCATTCTGGTCGTTGACCCCCAGATATCTGCCGGTGGTGATGTGTCGTATCCTCATGGGATGGTACCAGTTGATGAACCCGCCCGCCCACTTGGTGCGAGCTAACTCCAGCCGCCACAGTGAGCGGGCTTGCGACATCACTGAGCCGCCTTCGTAGACCACAATACTGGAACAAAATTAGGAAAATGATTTAGATAATTAAACTTAAAAGTTTTCACATTGGGATTTGAGATGCAAAAAGAAGTCTAGATAATCTAGATAGTGAATTTTCTGTAATTTAAAGAGGTATCTGATTTTGTTCTTCTTTCATTTTTGGCATGAATGCTGAAATGGACCTTTTTGGCGCAGCCTTGAGGCACACAGCACGTACCTGTGTTTTACTCATTGTTTTGTATCTTTTTTATATATTTTTGTGTGTGTGCTTTAGTAACTGACGTCAAATAAATATTTTTCATCCTTTTCTTTCTTTTCTTGCTTTCTTTCATTTCTTTACATAACCACATAGTACCTAATTAGTTTATTTGTTTACAAGTTGGTACGTGAGGAAGTGGCGCCGTTGCATGAAAAGTTGTGTGATAATTGGTTATCGTGGTACGTGGAGGAATGTAGTGAGGAAAGTTCAGGTCAGGATGTAAGAGTAGAGGAAGACCAAAAAGCGATGGATGGACTGAGAGAAGGAAAATATAGCTAGAAAGGAGGTGACTAATGAGATAACGAATAATAGAGAAGTATGCCAGAAAAAGAGAGAGACTTCAAATAAATTGAGATAAGGACAAAATAATGAATTAATGATTTAAAGTTTGTTCGTACCGCTCTTCATAAATAATTCACAAAAAAGTTTTAAGATGAACTTCCATTTCGCATGAATCAGAGAAAATGTTATTATTCAGGGTGGAATAGGAGACAGAAGGTGACGATCCACTAGACTTACAAAAGAATTGATAAAACGTGGTAATAAATACCCGTGCCTTCTCTGTTGAGAAGAGGGTTTTGCCCCGCAGTGGGACAATAATAGATAGGTATTATTATTTACTCACTTTAGCCCCCCATCCTTGGTCCAAGTACTGGGTATGGTGAGGCACTCATCACCGCCGTGGAAGAACCTCAGCACGTCACCGCCGAACACGTAGCCGACGTACTTCATACGAGAGATGCCCGTCCCGTACGGCTGCACCGACCAGTGCGTCACATGGAACGACGCGTTCACTATCGATACTTCGTTCTCTTTTGTCGTGTGCTGAAATGCAAAGTGGGATATTAAAAGGACGTGAAGTTGTTTGTTGAAAATGCTTTCTGGTGCCACTGGAATAGGTTTCATTTTTGAACGGGGCCTGGCTTTTTGTGGCTTCTATAGGTCGTTAAGGTTGTAGGTATCTTTTAATTGGTTGAGTCTTTAAATTTGTTGTGATGCCACTACCTATGAATTTCTATGAAAATAGATTTTTATTAAAGTCCTTATTGCGTCTTGTTGGATAATGTTGAAAATGTTTCAAAACATAAAATAACACATGAGACATTTGCAGTAGGTACATACTTTAAGGCTGATGTTCCAGGGTAGCCCGCAAAATTAAAATTTTCTTAAGTTTTTTGCAAATTGCAGGCCAGTCTTAAGTTGTATGTTTATAAAAATATCGTTCGCGACTGTAAGACGTATGAAGTTACAGAAGTATAATTATCAAAATCATCAATACAACCCTCCAAGTTCACAAAGCTCTAGGAACGACTTTGACCTTGAAAAATCGTTTCTTCAACATACAACCTAGCACTGGCCTAAAAATTGCAAAAACTGTAAGAAAATTTGAATTTCGCGGGCTACCCTGACGCTTTCACCTTAATACTAAAAAGCAACATAGAGACTCATGATTTACGTTTAACAATATGAAAACTAAACGAAAATAATAATGACAATTAAGTTTACAAAAAGTGTTCACAAAAAGTAAAGTGCTGACGACATTTAAAACTACGTGAAAATGTGTACAACATGTTTTGCAACCGTCTTCTTCTTGTTTAACATACATTTAATGAATCAATGTATTATATTGAACATAGCAACATAAACAAATCAAAATACTACTGTGTACAACACGAAACATATTCTGTGTCCGACAAACATTTTAAATACGACAACAATGAACAAAATACCAATGTAATACAACAACAATTAAAGTACCAATGCGATGTAACAAAAATAGCATTTAAAGCTAGCTCGAGGAGGCGCAGGAGTACCTGGAAGGATATGGGGGACGAATTTCCGCAACAGTGGGACATTTAGGGCTAATTAAAAAACAAGGGCTTCAAAAATAGTGTTTTTTGGCGAAACAATGTAATACAAATGTTGGTTGTGTAACAAAAATTTAATATTTTATGAATGGCTTTGCGATCTACGTACATAATTTATTGTTATACTGGGTTAAATTTAATGATAGGATTAAACGAACTTACCTGAAGTGAAGTTCAATCCTGATTATATGAAGTACTTAGTCCGAGATAACTGATGTAGTACTTGCCTTTCCACACTCTTTATACGCGAATTTAAAAGCAAAAGCAGAAAACAAAAATCTCCACCTAGCAACACTAAACGTCACTGTCAAAATTTCAGAGCCCCCAAAGAGGGAAAATTAATTTAATAACGGAAAATTAAATTAATTGAGGGAGGGCGGGATGTTCTATCTCGGACTAAGTACTTCATATAATCAGGATTGAACTTCACTTCAGGTAAGTTCGTTTAATCCTATCATTATATTCGTACTTAGTCCGAGATAACTGATGTAGATGTTCAGAGAAGAACATAACACTTAAAATCACAAAACATTTATTTTTCTCAACATAAGGGCAACTTCTGCCTTACAATTACACACTTTAAACTTATAACTAAAATAAAATCAGTTTGAATTATTGAGTACCGCTCTAGCAAACAAGACTTGGTTAGGTTCATTATATAGTGGTCTGTTATAATGAGTAGCAAAGGACGATGACCTTGGAGACCAACCTACTGCTTTAATGATACTGTCTACCGAGAGACCTTCCCTATAGGCACATGAAGTAGCAGCATGGCGCGTTGAATGCGCGGAAAAACGAGTGATATCTATACCACTGTCCGACATAACTTGCTTCAGCCATCTGCTGATTGACTGACAAGAAGCACGATGGTGCGGTCTTTTAAACGTAATAAACAAATAATCACATGAATTATCATTAATTCTCAATCCTCTAGTTACTTCTATATACTGTGTAAGTGTTTTAACGGGACAAATTTCAGGTTGTGCAGTGAAATAAGGTAAAATTATTTTAGGTTGATGCCTATCAGGAGCTGATGTTTTTAGAATATCTGTAAAAATTATTTCGACACCAGTAGATGTTAAGTTAATATTGTTTAATCTAATGGAATTTATAGTCTGAACCCTTTGGCCAGTAGCCAGTACTAATAGCATTACAGTCTTTTTGGTGATCTTTTCTAAGCTTAAGTCATTCAATGGGTACCAGTGACAAACATATGATAAAACACTCGAAGGGTCCCACACACTGCTATATTTCGGTGTCAAAGGTCGTAATTTATAAACTCCCTTAAACCATCGCTTTATTCTATCATCTGTACCTACGTGATTTCCGATAATAAGAGAAAGTGATGACCGATGACAATTTAAGGTTTGGTAAGAACCACCTCTTTGGAAAACCAGTGTTAGATAGGAAATTATGATAGGTATGGATGCACTGAAAATATTTATGTCATTATCTTTGGTATAACTCCACCACTGCTTTAAGCAGCTATTATATTGCTTTATAGTATTTGAGGATAGGGAAGCCATCATTATATCTATTGCGTCCTCTGATATACTTCTTCGTTTAAGTGCTTCCCTGATAAGGCGCACGCCCCCAGGAAAAGCTGCTTGTTTAGTGGGTGGGGTTTCCTGAAAGCAGTTAAAAGATTATCTGAAGGGTTCATGGAGACTATTTCTGACGCTACCATAGACATCAACAACGGGTACCAAGGCTGAGATGGCCACATCGGGAAAACTACAATACCAGTTGCTCTATCTGTCCTAATTTTTTGAACTACTTTTAAAAGTAAACAAAAAGGCGGGAATGCGTAAAAGAAAAACTTTGACCAATTAACAGTAAATGCATCAACATTCCAAGCAGATGGATCCCTATGCCAAGATATATATTTATCACATTTAGCGTTCACACGCGATGCAAAAATATCTATTTCAGGCATCCCTAGTTTCGTAATTATAATATTGAAGGCGTCAGTTGATAATTGCCACTCTGTATCTATATTAACTACCCGGGACTCAAAATCAGCATTAATATTTTCCTTTGATTTTATATATGAAGCGAATATCCATAACTTTCTAGCTTCACACCACTGCCAAATCTGTCTTGCCAAACCATTTAATAGGGGATACTGAACTCCACCTAGTCTGTTAACATAAGAAATTGCTGTGGTGTTATCAATTCGAAGCAGGATTTCACAATTTGTTAAGTCTTGGGCAAAACATTTTAGTGCAAAAAATGCAGCTAATAATTCACGATAATTGATATGAAAATTTAGTTCTTCATCAGACCATTGACCTCTAGCACTCTGACCATTGCAAAATGCACCCCACCCAGTGCCTGAAGCATCCGAAAATATTTCCAATTCAAAATTATATTGTTTTATCCTACTATAACCAGCGACTATATTTCTTTTCCACCATAGTAAATCCTGTTTAACTTCTTTACTGATTACTATATTATTGTCATAGTTGCCTCCACAAGCTTCAAGGGATAAAAATTTTTCTCTTTCTAAGGTTTTTGTGTACACAAAACCATATGCAACTGCCATACAAACAGAAACTAAATTTCCTAATAGTTTTGCAAACTCTCTAATTGTACAGCTGTCTCTTTTCAAGAACTGCTGAATTATAACAGTTAATCTTTCTCTTTTCTTATCAGTAGGACTAATTGTCAAATCTTGAGAATTAAGATTAAACCCTAAATAATCTCTCACTCTAGAAGGTTTCAGGCAACTCTTTGTGCTATTAATAACAAAACCTAATTTCTCAAGTAAACTTGTGACATAATTAGTATTTTTGAGACATTCCTCATATGAAGATCCAAGACAGATTGCATCATCTAAGTACAGTAAAATACGTACACCCTTGTTTCTCAGATGTTCTACAACAGGCTTAAGTAACTTCGTAAAAACAAATGGCGCTGATGCGAGACCAAATGGTAGACAATTAAACTGATATAATTTACCAAAAAACATGAATCTTAAAAAATGTCTGTGATTTACTTGAACCGGCACTAGGAAATAGGCATTTTTCATATCTATTGTAGTCATATAGTCCCCCTTTAATAGAAGTTTACACACAGTCCTGACATCTTCTAATTTAAAATGAGAAGTCTCTACAAACTTGTTAAACGCTTTTAGGTTAAGTATGAACCTGTGAGTACCATCATTTTTAGGTACAGTAAAAATACTTGAGAGAAATTGACCACAAACTGGGGAGCAGGACGATATTGCTCCTAACTCAAGAAGCTTATTAATTTCTTTGGAAAGAATTAACTTCTCGGTTGAACTAAAATTATTATTGCTTGGTAAATAGTCTTGTCTAGGAGTATGTGTAAGAGGGATATGGTAACCTCTTATCCACTGCAATATTACAGGATCCTGAGTAAATGTTTCCCAAATTAAATAAAAATACTGCAGTCTGCCTGCAAATTTTACCTCTACGGGTAGCGGGATCGGCCTCTGGTCATCCCCCGTGAACTCGATGGAGCAGGGGCTGGACGACGGCCCTGCTGTTGGCTTTGTCGTGGAGGGGGTCGTGGCTGGTACCGAAGTTGATGTTGGTATCCTCCTCGAGCTACTACTTTCCCTCGATGAAAGTGACTTAGCTGGCGAGGAGGTGGTTGCCAGTTTTTTGTCTTCTTAGGAGGAGCTAAAATTGAGCTTGCTTTCTTCATAGCTGACACTGATTTCACAGCATCATCTAGCTTACTGTAAAGCCACTCAGACCTCCTGTTATCTTTGAGGTTAAAGTCAAGATTCTTGTCCAATAAGGGACTGATCAGCTTTCTTCTAATATCTGTATATTTATAATGTAAATTACAGAGCAGTCTCGTGGCATCACTTAAATTCTTGACAATTGTCAAATTATCAAAGTTTGGTTTTGTCATCATGTCGATTGTGTGACATATAGTGGCAATAACATAGCCTGTATCCTCTTGTCTCTCTTCAAGCATCTTGTCCCTCAATTTCATTGCAGACGTCAATAAACCTGTAAGCTCTATGTTAAGCTTCGGTGCTTGCATTAACTTTCCATTTTCAGGAAAACAAAGGCCTTTCAACATCTTTTCTTTTTCTTCTGTTTTCATTCCTTCTATCAATATGTTTTCAAATCGTTGTAGAATGTTGATGTTGATGGGAGTGCCAAATCTTTTTTCAGTCTCCTTAGGCTCCCCGAGTGCCTCTAAAAATTCCTGTGACAATTCAGGTTCTTCAAGGGATTCCTGTTCAATGCTGTCTATGATCTCAACATTCTCCATGCTCTCTATGTTGTTCTCAATGTTCTCAATATTCTCATTAGAGTCTTGGGCTAAAAATACATTCATACATGATAAAATAAAGAAAAAACATTAGGTTAACAACCTATAAGTTTGATATATGTATGTATTGAGTATATATGACAATGCATCAATATCTCCCCTGACTTTTAGAGCTTTGTGAACAATGGAATAAACTATTGTTGGTCAGTGGGTCGTCTTAGGGGCGGTTAGATTTTGAACCAAAATTCCAACTTAATTTGCTGACTTTGAACAACATAGATCGTTATGCAAACTTATCCCAACGGGATTACGCAAAAGCGTAGAGCATATTAGGATACCAATACGGTATTTACACCTTCCCAACGGAAAGAAGCATCGTCGTAACACGAGGATGCTTGACGATCTATCGCTCATCCAACGGGGAGTTCGCATAGTCGCAACGCGAATAAGCCTACAATAATTAAACAGGTACTTTGCCAATTGCAACGCAATAGCTACATATTATTGCTTAAAAACCGAAATTGGTGTATCAACTAAGCTTCGATGGTAAAATTGGTGAATTCAAAATAGGTAAGTAGGTACTTACAATCCTCCGACTGACGCAACTTGTCTTTATACCTCTTGAGTCTCTTTTCCAATCTTCTAATTCTCTTAATCTCCTTGTCTTCCGATTCCTCAGCCTTTCTTTTAGGCATGATCACAATATTAAACTATTAATTTATAATTTCAAGATATATTTTCACAGAAATACACAATCGCGTGCGAGCGCGAAAAAACAATTGACAGTGACGTTTAGTGTTGCTAGGTGGAGATTTTTGTTTTCTGCTTTTGCTTTTAAATTCGCGTATAAAGAGTGTGGAAAGGCAAGTACTACATCAGTTATCTCGGACTAAGTACGAATATAATTAGCTAATAAAAGTTCGCAGATAAATGTAAGTACTATGAACTATTGTAAATGTAAATGTACCATGCAATCATACCTGTTATGTATCACGGGTATGAATGAATAGTACATTTTGATATAAGTGGAAAAACTGTGTTATTGCTGTCGAGGCGGAATTCACACCCTAGCCGCAGGCGAGGTTATTATGCAGCCAAGAACTGCAGTAACCAGTCAATTCTGAGAAGTTTCTCCAGCTATTTTCATTTAACCCTGCATCACAAACTTTAGCACATTACAATGATTCACGATTTTCCTTTATGACGTGTTTTGCGCTTTTGAACTAGCTCGAGAAAGGCTCATAGTATGAGTGTCGCAACAGAATGATCACAAGATGTAACATTGAGACAACTATAACATTTAGGCGTGGAGCCTCACCGATAAGATAAACCTTAATCCTTTTGTGATGATGCGCGGAGCTCGCTCTGCCGGCGATAATATGACCTTGCCCTGGGGTTAGATAAGTACTAAATGTTTATTCAAAGACCTAGTACGTTTCAAATAGTTTGAGTACACAGGGTGGAGAATTGAGAAAAAACTTTGAGAAAATTTTTAACGTTGAATTAATACGATATGCTACAAACTAGTACTCATTTTTTTATTTGATTAGTTCGTGGTTAAAATAACAGCCACTTGGGTCGATTTTAAGGTGAAGCCGCACTTGCCTAGGTTCATCCGTGGATGGGTGGCACAGTAAAATGTTATTATTATTAATTACAATTTTATGGCATTCATTTAAGGTCATGATTTCGGGCACATGGCCGAATAATCAGTCAAATGAAGACAATTTCACGGATATTCAAAACATTTTTCTATTTATATTTTGATTTAAAGTTCTCCGCCTCTAAAAAACACCCATTACATCTGTCACTGCCCATTGTGAGTACAAATTCTATCCTGACTAAACCAGAAGCTGGTTGCCGGTTAAAGTTAGTTAATTCAGATAAAGCTTAGCATTAGGAACCCTTCGACTTCGTATACACTTAAAGAAAACTAAAGTACTTACCAAGTATCTCTCAGTGGCCACGGAGACAAGAATCAAGTCATCACCGACTCGGACCTTCTCACCCTCAGATCTGTTGAATTACAATAGAACAAACGTTATTTAACAGTAATATGGATAGAAGTTATGATTATTTTATCCAGAAGGATTAAGGCCGTTGAAAAACCGGCCAAGTGTGAGTCGGACTCTTGCACGAACGGTTCCGTACCATCGTAGTAGGGGAGACCCCCTTTTTTGTTTTCGGATGGGAAATCGTCAAATCACTCCTCCCACTCTGTGCGGAGCGGGAGGGAGTGTCAGACTTTTATTGACTAAAACTCATCCATGTTCCTTTCTCGCTCTTCAATTTGTAATTTATTTTTGTTATTTGTTATAGCGGCAGCAGAAATACACATTCTGTGAAATTTCAACTGCCTGTCTTTTACGGGTCATGAGATACACGGCCTGAATATTAGAGAAAAAACGCGTGCGTGAATGAATGCAAAAACACAACTGCGATCATGTTTTAGCTAAACACGCGTCTGGTTTACAAATTACGGTCTATTAGCATAGAGTTTTGTCACACTAGGACTTAAGAATTTAGAATATATTACATTATGTCCTATTAAACCCTCTCGCTACCATGAGTTGTATTAAGGGGGCCCTTCCCGGCCTATCTATCGTCAACGCGAACATGGTCGAAAGCAATTTTAGGAGGATTTTTATTCTTTGATAGAAACCTAGACATCGTGAACAAAATACCTACAAGTTAAAAAAAAACAAAGATAAATAAATAAATATCGCTGGACATTAACACATAGTGCCACACTAAGCAAAGCTTGTATCGTGGACACTAGATAGTTGATATACTACATATATACTTTTTTGTTTGTAAATACATACTTATTATACATATAAACATCCATGACACGGAAACAAATGTCCGTGCTCATCACACAAACATTTGATCCTACCGGGATTCGAACCCAGGACCCTAAGAACGTAAGGCAGCGTCACTACCACTACGCCAATCGGGTCGTCAAAAAGATATTTGAAAGATATTTGTGTAACAACGGCATAATCACGCACGAGGGTTTATATGAAAAGTATGGCGGGTTGGCCGCTCTTAAGTATAGATAGTATTTCGGTTTAACAGTTGTTTTGACATTAAGTAGAAGTTACACTACCTCTGTTTGCTGGCAGGATGCAGGGTCCACCAACAAGCTTCACCTTGAGAATGTTCCTGTAGACCTACATCGAAGGCCAGCTTGTCCTGAGATGACGATGTTGACAGACAGGCCAAGTACTGTGAACAACGGAATTAAACTTCAATCCTTGGAACAAAAATGCTGTCAGTGAATATTTTATCTGTCTTGACAATAGGCTAGTTTCCACCATCAATAAATTGCAAATCTATTTAGTCCATCAGTTAGAGTATTAGAAAATAATGGACACGTATTTTTTGTTTTTGTGAATCAACGAATATTGACAAAGATAAAACGCATCAAAACTCGGGATTAGGGGCTCGTGACGTCAGTACTCACTAAGAATCATACCGAACAGTGACGTATTGGGAATTTTAAAAGCGTCGTATCTTCGTCAATTTTGTTTTATGTGACAAAAGAAAAAATAGGGGTCAAATATTTTTTGATAATCTAAGTGACGGACTAATTAGATTTTTTCAGTTAACAAGCCTATTGGTATCGCATTGCCCAGTAACTAGATTGTGGAGGTCAAATAGACAGTCAGTCCTTGTAAAATAATGGTATTCAGCAGCTTCCGGTTAGACTGGGAGCCGAGATTGGAGTCGGTAAAAGGCTAAACAGATTTTATTGAAAGACTTTACACCTCTTGATAGAATTTGAAATACACTGAACCGCAAAGAAAAAGGGTTGGTAAGAAAATCTTAAATATCTTCAAAAGTACGCAGTTTTATTTATTTTACATTTAAAAATAAGAACTTACAGATAATAAAAAAATGAATTCAAATTTTTTTATCATCTGTAAGCACGTTAAAATATTCTTAATTGAGTCTTTATTTCATAAAGCTAGGTAGGGAACATTTGAAGATATTGAAGATTTTTAACCGACCCTTTTTTTGCGGTCCAGTTTAGCATGCTGAATTTATTGTTCAGCTCAATTTTTTTACCTATTCTTCTTAAATTTGTTAAATAGTACCTACCGTTCAAGAATGATCTAGGGTAATAAAAATCTTGATAAAGCTTCAAAAAATCATACCATATCACTGTTGAGATGTCGTAGAAGAATAGCATTGCCGTACAACAGGGTACGATGCCCAGAACCGGTGCCTTTACCCTGGAATAGACAAACATAGAGTAGAAGAACACTATCTTGGCATGTGTCAAAAATATGTTAACAATTAAACGACTTAAAAAAGTTCAAGAAAAAAAAAAACCTAAGAAAAACTTTTTCATCACAACATTAAATACTTAAATTATTTATCGAAAAATCCATTCAATATTTCAGTAAGTTTGACCTTTATCGAATTATGAACGATCCCAAAATAATAACGGGTACAATCTGAAACATCCATACATCACTGTCAAAACGTTTTTGTTGAATGACAATCAATTTGGCATAGAACGTATTTAGTACGATTTACACCGCACGGTGCGAGCCGCATCGGGACGCATAATTAACAATGTGTTCAAGGAAATTAATGTAAATGTATTTAATTTTGTATTTTATTTAAATACATTTACAGTCATACAAGGATTACTCGGCACCTACGCCACTTACTTTGTTTTGTTTCTGTATTAAGGAAGACTGGTAGAAAATTCCCAAACTTGTTTGAAAATTGTTTTTCTAATTTTTAATGGTCTGCAATATTTATTTTTTCTTCTAATTCTAAGTATTTATAAAAAATGCATGAATTCACTCAAGCTCACGCTGCGTAAATTCCATGCAAAAAATTAACTTAAATAAAACATTTCAATTTTCGTTATCACATTGCGCGCCGGTGGGTGTAAATCGTATTTAACTAGACGAGTTATGGTAGCCATTTTAATTGTGTCTTTAGTATGCTAACAAGGCGATATTATTTCGCACCTCGGGAGCTATTAATTGGGTTAAGCCGGGCTATCATTATAATAATAGAATAACAAGACTTTGAATTTGGGCCTACCGCTTATATTCTATCGCACGTTTACGGTAGTATACCAAACACTGTTTTATGGAAACCTATTGTTTTATGTTTAATAGTCTAGTTTAATTGACTTCGAGTTCATATCTAAACGGCTGGTCCTTCGAGCCGGATCTAAATACTCGACCTACCATGGTTTTCTGGACACCTACTCACATATCAACTTCTAAAAAATATATTCGGTCAATGAGTTTAAAATGGGATATTCATCAACATTTTAATGTTATCATAAGATATTTTTTAGCATTATTTTCTGCTTTTATTAAATCTGTTAATGTTGTATAAAAGCCAATTCATATTTATCAAGAAAAATATTCATACTTACAATTTACCGTATATTAATTAAATTAATGTTAATACAAAGGGGAAGACTCAAATATTCTAAACTAATAGAACACATGCGAAGGATTAGCGATGGAAATAGAAAACAATAACTACATATAATAACTATACCATCTTTCTCTATAAAACATTAGACCTTGAAAGGTCAAGGTCAATTTGAAATAACAAAACACCTTTGCATGGTTAACTTTTGTTTTGTTTCGTGTGTGTTGCACTTGCAAAGTAATTATGTTCACGGGACCGATTGTTGAATTTATTTATTTAAAAAAACTTTCTGTATTTAAAATTGTTCAAAAATGTTCTACAAAAAAGGTGAAAACGTGAAAGATTTCTTATTTTTTCTTAGTATACATTGTTACGAGTATTTTTTCATCTTCCTAAATTAATTAAACAGAATACTTTAATAATTACAGATGGTATCACTTTTGAAAACTAACAAAATAAATTAGTACATTTTATTAGCCATCACATAATGAATTTTGAAAGTTAAACCACATAGGGATTATGAAAAACTGTTAGGCAATATAATTTTGTAAGAAAAATTTTGATAGTCAAAAATAGCCAGATATTGTCACCAATTAGCCAAAAAAATATGTAAATGATACAGCATGCAATTTTTTACCGATAGGCAGTAATACTCACTAAGTTTTCTTTTCCCTGGAAAAATTTAAATACGATCGCAATACGTAAAACGAAATTATTCACAAGAGGACAACAAAAGATTCATATTTGTTAAAAAACACATTATTATAATAAAATATGGAGTGTACAAAATCATACAAAAGATTTGCCTTTTGAAATCTTTATAGGACATCAGGAATTTGTTTCACCATTTCCTTGTTCCAATATAAAATAAAAAAACGAAATCAAATAGGAAAAAAATGGCTACCATTATAATTTAAAATAATTCAGTAAAGTTAATAGTGAAACCAACCCTTATTATAACATATTTAAAGTGTAGTTTAGTCAAAAAATATAATTGAAAATTATTCATAGGGTGGCATTATTATACTTCGGAAAGGTTTTCAAAATGTTAATCTTACAGGTACATATAATTATGGAATACTTGATGTACATTTATTTGGTAAAATTGTTGACCATATACTTACAGTTTCGGATCCAGCGGCTGTCACCAACTCTTGTAAAGCTCTTACTGACAGCGCCTAAAAAGAAAAGCAAAAAAAATATCGATTAACAGTTTCCCAGATATTCTATTTCATTTTATTTTATCAAATAGGAACAACAAAAAGAGCTATATTAGGGAATAATAACAACATGATAACAAAATTAACTACGAGACAGACACCAGGGCCTCAAGTCTGCTATTACAATAGTGTCAGAATAGTCTAACACTTCTAAATAATATACAAAAATGTTTATAAATGAAATCTGGCTGGTTTTATAATAATGGCTATACGATTTAAAGTCATTATAACACAATTCAATACTAAATAACAAATACGAAACCATTGAACGACCAATGATCGACCATTATGAGTTTAGCAGATTACGAATGTCTGGATGAAAATGACAATGGGATGAGAAAGGGGTCGTGTTGGAATGACGAATTTATAAAAATAGCAGACTAAAGCCCCAGATAGATAGATATCAGTAAAGTTGGTATCTATTTATTTTAAGATGGATCCGCTAAACTAGCTCGAAATTAGCGCCTTTTGGTCCAATGATATCCAGTGAAGTGACGAAAGCTACTGGGAGTTGCCTACTGCTCTACCTTTAAAGCTTTCGCTTTTCGCTATTTTGGTAAATAAGCGCCCAGCCACCTCCACCTACGAGCAGTGACAACTGTCGCAGGTGTGTTTTCGCTACCATTGTAGACATAAGTCAGTCTTGTGAGCCTGTAATTCTATTGGCAGGAATACTTTTCCGTGACGCACCTTGATCGCGCTTGGCGGTGGTATTAGAATCAGAGTGTAAAGTTCCTCTTCCCCCATTGAAAAAGGATCCAGGACCTCAAGTCTGCTATTACAATAGTGTCAGAATAGTTGATCATTGACATCATAATGGTCAAGTTCTGTCAAGTTTTGACAAGTTTAGCAATCTACTAATATAATGGCGTCATTATGAGTTTCCAATGGTCAACCACGGACACTTCATTGAAAGAAATGTCATGGAATGGTAATCTCGTACATGAGTAAAAATATATTATAAACGAAATCTGGCATGAATAAATGTTCGCATTTAGTAGTAGATTTCGTAAACCATTTGTAATAAGGGTTTTATAATAATATCAATACGACAATGTCATTAAAACACAATTATATTACGAGACCATTGACCGACCAATGATCGACCATTGTGAATTTAGCAGATGCAAAATGACAATGGGATGGGAATGGAATCGTTTTGGAGTGAAGAAAAATAGCAGACTTGGGCCCCTGGTGTTGTGTCTAGTGGGCTATAACCCGACGGTTGATATTGGTTTGTTGCTTAAATGTCCTTATCTCGTAGATAACTCTGATTTCACGATCCAGGATTTTAGTTCTTATTTGCACCATAGATGTCGCTAGCATTCGTTATATCTCGACCTGAGACGCATTAGGTCGGATGTAGAATTTGTCAAGTTTCGAGGAGAGCCAAAAGAAAGTTATTGACAAAATCGAGTCAAAACTTTTGTTTATTACCGAATAGGCTAACAAAAATAGGTTTATATTTTAGATAAATCGTGTGCCCTTGTATGAGTACAGTAATAAAACCATTCACAGTAAAATTATAACATTTATTAATCAAAAACTACTTTTTTGGTGACATCCAACCTTATGCTTGTACAAAGTTATTAAACAACAAATCCTTTTAATTCTTTTTACTGATCCAACTTTATGCCTGCAATTCTTTGGTAAATTCAATGCGTATTGTAAGCTTTTTTAAAACATGTAACATTATGTTTCACCAAAAATAGAAATTAAGTTACGTCCGATCTTGTTACATAAGTATCTATTTATGAGGCATTTCAATTAATTATTATTAAGTACCGTAGGAGCCGTGTCCAGAAGTACCGCTTTCTGAATCAAGCCCTTGATCTAGCTGCCTAACGAGAGCCTCCTCGGGTATTGGTCGAGGCTCTTGGTATTTAGACCGTAGGCTGATACGATTATTGGCACAATGATTGCTGAGTCTACTTCCCACTTGTCAACAACCTCCCGAGCCCAGTCATTCTTGATTTGTTTATCTTTCTCGGATTTCAAAAAAGTTCTCATCATGCGGCACCGTTATGTCAACAATCATTGCGCGCCGGTCTGATCAATCCACCACCACTATATCAGACCTATTGGCTACAATAGTTCTGTCAGTGATGATGGATTGATCCCAGTACCATGTGGCACTGCCACCATCGAGAACTGGGTTGGGCACGTACCTATTGTAGGGCACTTCCGATTCCACAAGGTTGTATTTTAGAGGAAGTTGCTGATGAATAATCCTAGCTACAAGATAGTGTCTATGCAAATAGTCGCCATTAGTTAGATGAGACAATGTAACGGATTGATTCGCCTGGACGGTGGCATGCCCGACATGCAACCATGCCGTCCTTCACAATAAATCTCCGGTACTAATTCGTCATCATAACTTCATCCATTATTGCACACACAAAACCCTCGGGTTTCTCCGTATAGGTCCCCGGAACGGAGCCGGGCTACGGGCGCTGATAAGTCTACCTACATCGGGTCCATGCAGGGCCCAGAAAAACCGTCCGTGAAGTTCCTTACTCTGCGGTCGTTAGTGGCAAGAACTGGAGGTTTGCGTCAGTTCTCTTTAGCCAAGGAGAGTGAGGTGAGCCCTTGTCCATTGCAACCACATTTCGATGCATCTCCACATCGGTTTCTAGGAAATATTCCCTGTGGCTGCATAACTCGTGATTTTGGAGAGTCTTAGCTTAAACGCTAAGACTCTCCAAAATCACACACCTCCTCGCCTCGACCCACTTCCGCGGGATTCTGTCAGATCAGACTGTCGATTCAGACTGTATAGTCTCATAACCGAAGAACGTGGGTGATGCATTCGATATGCCATCAATAATTTACGGACATTCGTATTCAAGGCGTCTAGTTCTGTTTGAGTCCATTTGAGTATGCCGAAAGAGTACATCAAATCCGGCATGACCCAACCGTTGAAGGCACGCAGCTTATTTCCACTTGATAAAAGACTATGATATACTTTTTTCAGGCGGCCAGAGAAGCGCTCATTCAAAGGTTGCGGTTGCGGTTGTCAGCAACATTGATGCCCAGCGCTTCCGACGTACCCAAATATTTATAGGTTTCTGTTGCTGAGAGGGATCTAAGATTTATGAAATCTGAGAGCTGGGTTTTCACAGATTCCACAATTTCCTCTTGCTTAACATGCATGACCGCACATTTGTCCACACCAAATCCCATCGTGATATCGCTACTGAAATTTTCAGTTACCCTCAGTAGCTCCATCAGTTGCAAATCGTTACGGGGAAAGAGTTTCAAGTCATCCATGTAAAGGAGCTGAGATATAACCCAACCATTTCCGCAAGCGAAACCTAGACCGAATCCGCCAGCAGTGTGCTAAGAGTATTCAAGACGACATCTTGGATAGCGAAGGACCTTCATGTCGTCATGTATGGGGCAATGGAGGAGTCCATTGCCCCATACACGACGACATGAAGGTGCGCAGAGTTGCATCAACTTTATACAACTCTAGCACCCTCTTGAGCCATTTTATGTGCCACCGAGTCATAGGCCTTCTTATAGTCTATCCAACGGGTCGACAGATCCTTTCGGGAACAGCGAACCTGTTGACTAATGGCTATATCAATCAGTAGGTCGGTCCTTAGAACCACGGGGCCCGTTTCTACATCCATTTTGAGAAACGGACATGACAGAAATGTCATCTATATGTTTGCTAATTTTAGTTCTCAAAATGGATTTTAGAATTTTATCGACTGTCCGATACTACTCGACTTATAGAGCAGGTTAGTTATACCCGTTGTCAGGAACTCTGGCGGCGACCCTGACTTTAATGGAATAGGGTCGCCAGGCGAGCGTGTGACCTTGTGAACCATTTTTAGCCAGAAGTTGTGCAGTCCCTCCAGCCCTGGAGATTTCCAGTTAGGCAACGGACGGTCTGAAATAAATAAAATATTATTAATTTTAATCAACTTCAGGAAATAACTTGTAAACATAAAGCACGTGGCACAAGCCCGGTGCTGTGCTCTGATAGGTCAAGCCACCGTGGCGCCGAAAAACGGCTCGAGTGTCCGGCGATAATGTCCGATATCATTGTATCGCGTCGGTGTGCGGTCACGAAGTCAATGGAATAGTGCTTCTTCTTCACATAGGCATTTCTGTACAACGATAAAATAGCACTTCTTAAAGGCATAAGGGCGAATTATGTTTGTAGACCCTAACCAAACAAATAAAACTTTCGAGGCATAACACTATATCTCAAGGTCCGACATCTGATTATTTAATTTCAGGAGGCATGAAGTTCTATCTGACAATACGTATTATTTTTACCAACAATCTTTGTAGCATAAAGTCGAATGACAAAATAGTCCCTTCCTTATGCGTAAAATAATTTACAAGCATAAAAACTGAAGTCAATGTTCGACCTTCTAATTAAACCCATATTTTAAGCATAAATACTGTACTTGCTATCAAGCCTTATTCCACGATATAAATTAAATAAAAACTTTTTTGCAAAAAATAAAACCGACTTCACACAAAAAAGTGAAAAATAACTTTAGCTTCTGAAGTCGGTGACCTTTGTTTGATTGATTTAATTTTTTTGTCACCGACTTCAGAAGCTAAAGTTATTTTTCACTTTTTTGTGTGAAGTCGGTTTTATTTTTTGCAAAAAAGTTTTTATTTTTCACTTTTTAGTGGTTCACAATATGTGCATACCCTTTCACAGCGTACCAGCGTGATTTTTTGTTATGAACTGGTGTAAACAATAGACAGACATGAGATTTCAGCAATCCCAGTAAGAGACACACATTTGCTACATTTAATGAGGAGTTCCGTTGCCTTTCTCCGAAGTTCTTCATCAGATCTTTACCAAATTTAAATGGGATCACTCCGAGAAACTACTCTTTCAAAAACTACCCAAATCGCTTCTGGTGTGCCTATAAAATTTGAAGAGTTCTCTCTATTTCTCCAGGATCCCATTATCAGGATCCTGACTTGATGATTATGGGACCTTCTGGGAAGTATACCCTTTCAAACAATTAAAAAACAAATTCGGTCCAGTCATCTTCGAGTAATCGGGGAACATTGCATTGAGAACCTCCTCCTTTTTGAAGTCGGTTAATAACGACGTTATGGTACGTGACTCAAATATCCGGATAGCCTTTAAAAGATTTGGCCGAGAATCGGTAATTTGCTTCTAAGAATTGAAGAGTTCCGTTCCTTTGTCATGGATCCCATAATCAGAACCTAACCAAATTCTCATCAAACTACCCTTGAAGTGCCCTTGCCAATAAAATAAAAAAAAACTTATCCCCAATAAATGGAACTTAATACACCTAACTGTCGAAATCTGGGAATATTGTACACATCTGCGTACCCCCTCAGAGCATACAGGCGTGATGTTACGTCATGATGTTGTATAAACAATAAACATTCAAGCGATCGCAGCAGTTACTGCAGATTTGCCGTGTATATTTGAAGAGTTCCATTGTATATCTCCGAAGATCCGGATCAGATCTTCAGCAAACTAAAATCTAACCACACGGGAAGCACCAGCTTTCAAATTAAAAAAGAATCATCAAAATCGGTTCACCCAGTCGAAAGTACTGAGGTAACAAACACTGTCGAAACCTGGGTGTATTGTACACATCTGCCTACCCCCTCAGAGCATACAGGCGTGATATTACGTCATGATGTTGTATAAACAATAAACCTACAAGCGATAATAGCAATCACTGCAGATTTGCCGTACATTTTTGAAGAGTTCCATTGTATATCTCCGAAGACCAGCATCAGATCTTCAGCAAATTAAAATGGGACCACATGGGAAGCACCAGCTTTCAAATAAAAAAAAAATCATCAAAATCGGTTCACGCAGTCGAAAGTTATGAGGTAACAAACACAAAAAAAAAAAAAAAAAAAAAAAAAAAAAAAAAAACATACAGACGAATTGATAACCTCCTCTTTTTGGAAGTCGGTTGAAAATTAGACAGATTCGACCTTATGCATTTGTATAACATCAGAACAAAAAGAGATAAAATTATGATTGTTATATGCTTAGAAAGAGCGCGAGATACTGGTTTCAGCTGACTATTAAAGTTATTTTGGTCTGATCTCGATATTCGACCTTATGCGTCTCAGGTCGAGATATAAGTTGACAGCTCTAAAATTACATTTCATGCAACTAATCTGTGTAGGTGGGAATACACAGAACTAAAATAAATACATATACCAAGTTTGACATAACGATGCAGTTTTGCTTGACAAGCAGCGCCACTTCGAACTGCACATTTAAAGTAGCCATACTATACTATACTTGAAAACTGACCTGTTCGATGACAAAGACGCACTGTGACAGGTCAGGGGGTATGTTCTTGTCGGCAATGTTCTCCAGAAAGCAGTGCCGGTTACCGAAGCCCTCGGCAGCCAGGCACACCCTCTCGCCTGTGGCTGTGCACGACAGGCACACCATGTCTTCCTGTGGAACGAAAGAGGTTTAATTAAAGATGGGTCGGCAAATAAAATGTCTGTTTTTAAAGTGAAAACTTCCGCGCGGTGAGCACTTTTTGGGTGAAGAAAAATCATGGAACTCGCGTAACCGTCACCTAACGCTTCGTAGCACTCGTAGCCGATCCGCTACAGCGTAGCACCAATTAGGCGTGCGCGGCGCACAACCCGTAGCAGATATAGACTAGTTTTCACTTCTATCGGCTGTGTCCCCAAAGACTGCCCGTATGTTTTTTTTTCTTTACTCGGAAGCCGAATCCATCATCCAGTAGTACTTGATCCTCATCAGGTACTGTTAGCCTGTGTCTCCCACTACTGGGCAAAGACCTCTTCTCATGACTTCAAAATCTTTCAATCCAGGGACCTTTTGGACCAATGGTCGTTTGTTATTTCCAGCAAAACAATGTATTGATTGACAGTTTTTAAGAAAGAAAGACGCGATAAACGATACTGGGAGATGCCTACTGCAGTAAGACTTTTCCATTTTTATGATTTGGGTAGAATATTAACCAATTAAAACGTCAAACCCTAACCTAAAGAACTTAATCAAACAATAAATTAACATACAACGAGACAACGCTGCCAGTCTCTTGGGTACAATGCAGCGTCGAGGAAATGTTTTTTGACGCCCTGTTTATTTTCCGTGCTATATTTCAAACATATCCGTGGAGGTATTCAAGAAGAAGCATTCTACGTCTGGTCTAGTAATTGCAAAGGCAATGGGTAGGATTGATCCCCTGGACGGATAAAGTGGTTCTGGGTTTTCCATTAAGCATTTCTTAGTACCGGGAATCTGTGGTAATAGTCCCATACCATATAATACGGGACGAGTCCCTTATTATTTGGTATGGGACTCAAACGCAATGAAGATGTACATCTTGCCAGCCGCCTGCCTTCGGTGAAGACAGTCTTGAAGTTATTACGTGATTATGGCGTGTTCTGGTTAGATCCTGGCTTAGTTAAAGTTCTTGTCCGTGCAACAATTTAATGTTTGCGAAGTAAAGTTGCGTGACTAAAACTTAGTGTCCTCAGTTTACAGAATATTAAAATTGCTTCCGTGACATCATTGTGACATTGATAAATTATTCTTAAAACAAGTAACTACATACACTACCATCGGTCATTAACTTATTAATTAGCTAACATTATTTGAAATGACGATTAAAAAAATGTATTCCTCCGCACTATTCCCAAACCACTGCAACCCCTGAAACCCAACATTAACAGTGGCGACCACCAGAAAAGCGCTGCTACAATAAAGCTCGATAAAGTCCCAGAGAATCAATTTAACTGTCTTGGATCCCGCAACGAAATTATTCAGAAAGTAATGGTGGAGGAGCAGGAAAAAACCCGGGTTAGCCACGACCTAAGCATTCATAAACCTCATATAACTTCTTAATCAACTCTACTACGCCTACAGACTTTGTCATAATTTCTCTATGCTCAAACATTATGACTATACCTACTTATTTGAAATAGTCCCTGACGTCATATTTATTTCATCGTAAACATGTATTTTCATTTCCTATTCCATATTTGTAATCTTTGAGATGAAATATCATATTACAATCTTTTGCCAGACTGTAACCGAATGAGATTAGTTGATGGAACCACCGGAATGTCCTGCCCTGCCTCTTTTTCCGTTGGTATTGTGGATTATTATGGTGTAAAAGCAATTGTTAGTGGAAGTTCGGTTTTTGTTAACATTCTTGCTGAATTTCCAGAGATAACAAAACCGCCTGGACTTCCCAGAGTTGTAAAGCATAATACCGTTCATTTTATAAAAACCACTGATGGACCTCCTGTTTCCTGCCGCCCTCGACGTTTAGCACCGCAGAAACTGATTTCTGCCAAGAAAGAATTCGAGGAGATGGTACGGAGTGGTATTGCTAGACGTTCAAAGAGTCCATGGTCATCTGCATTGCACATGACACCAAAAAAGGACAACACCTGGCGTCCATGTGGCGACTATCGCGCCCTGAACGCCAGAACGATCCCGGATCGTTATCCAGTTCGTCACGTCAACGACTTTGCTCATAATCTAGCGGGGGCTACTGTGTTCAGTACCCTCGATTTAGTTAAAGCGTATCATCAGATCCCAGTGTTTGAAGAAGATATCGCCAAGACGGCCATTATTACCCCGTTTGGCCTCTTCGAATTTCCATTTATGACTTTTGGTTTGCGTAACGCGGGACAAACCTTTCAACGGTTTATCGATGAGGTCACGCGGGGCTTGGATTTCTGTTTTCCTTTTGTTGACGATATTTTGGTCTTCTCTACAGATCAGGCTCGTCACAAGGAACATCTGCGGATCCTTTTTAATCGCTTGCGAGAATACGGCGTTGTGTTGAACCCGTCTAAATGTCTCCTTGGTGCCTGTAAAGTTACGTTCTTGGGGTATCATATCACTGCTGAAGGCACTTTACCACCGCAAGAGCGGATACAAAGCCTTTTAGATTTTCCCCCTCCTAAAACAGTGCAAGGCATGCGCCGTTTTCTCGGCATGATTAATTATTATCGTCGATTCATGCCGCATGCTGCTAAATTTCAAGCTCCACTTATTGCTGCTTTGGTTGCTACCAACAGCAAGGGTCCGAAACCATTTCCATGGACACCCGAGCTGTTACAGCAGTTTGAAGCATGCAAGCTAAGTCTATCAAACGCGACGCTGTTGCAACACCCAGTGAGCGACGCACCTTTAGGTCTTTTCACGGACGCTTCTAGTGTGCATATCGGTTCTTCACTGCAACAGCAGGTGAATGGTGAATGGTCTCCTATTGCCTTCTTCAGCAAAAAGCTGACGCCTAAGCAGGCACAGTGGCCAGCGTATTACCGGGAACTTTTAGCGGTGTACGAAAGCGTACAGCATTTTCGTTACATCTTAGAAGTTCAGCATTGTACTATCTTTACTGACCATAAACCATTGCTGTATGCTTTCGTACAGCGTCGTGAAAAACTTCCCCCAGCACAGCTGAACCAGTTGTCTTTCATCAGCCAATTCACAACAGACATCCAATACATTAAAGGGGAAGATAATGTTGTTGCCGATGCAATGTCGCGGGTTGAGATTGAAGCTTTGGCCTTGGAGGAGAATTTCGAAGCTCTTGCTAGATCGCAGGAATCGGATCAAGAATTGTCGGATTTTCTGAGGAGTAGCACCAACCTTAAATTAACTAAGGTTAATATTCCCGGAACCAATATTCACATTTTTTGTGACATTTCCACCGGAAAGTCCCGTCCTTATTTAACTCCTTCCTTTCGCCGAGCTGCTTTTAATAAGCTTCATAGTTTAAGCCACCCTGGCGCACGAGCCACCACTCGTCTCGTTACTGAGAGATACGTGTGGCCTTCAATTAAAAAGGAGTGTCGCGAGTGGTCTCGTGCTTGCGAAGCGTGTCAGCGCAGCAAAGTATCGAGACACAATACCGCGCCTCTTGGTACTTTTCAACAACCGACCGGTCGTTTCATGCATGTTCATGTGGACATCATTGGACCTCTGCCTGTCTCAAACGAATTTCGTTACTGCTTAACGGCTATAAACAGAGTGACCAGATGGCCTGAAGCTTGGCCTATGCGGACCATTACAGCTGACGAAGTTGCTGACACCTTTACCAGAGAATGGGTCGCTCGTTTTGGTGTGCCATCCGTCGTTACAACAGATCAGGGTACTCAATTTGAGTCTGATCTGTTTCGCCGACTAATGGCCATGTTTGCTACCAAACGCATAAGGACTACAGCTTACCATCCTTGCGCAAACGGGATGATTGAACGAGTTCATCGGCAACTAAAGGCAGCGTTGATGTGCCATGATAGTTCGTGGGTCAGATCACTACCACTAGTACTGTTAGGCATGCGTTCCTCATTCAAGGAGGATTTGAAATCTACTGCTGCAGAAATGTTGTATGGTGAACCTCTGCGTCTTCCAGGGGAAATGCTAATCGCAGCTTCTCCCCTCAGAAAGATCGAAGACCCTGCTGATTTTGTGGTCCAACTGAGAAACAAAATGTTGAGTATTCGACCTGTGCCTGCATCTCGGCATTCAGAGCCAGCATCCTTTATTTTTAAGGACCTCTCTTTTTCTACTCATGTGTTTTTGCGTGAGGACGCTGTTCGGCACTCATTGCAGCCCCCTTATAGAGGCCCGTTTGAAGTTGTCGGTAGAGTCGAAGACGGTAAAACTTACACCTTAAATATTAAGGGCAGGAAGGTTGCAGTTAGTGTCGACAGACTCAAGCCAGCTTTTATTGAGCGCACATCGCCGCAGCAGATTCCTGCTCAGGTTGTTGCTAAGCCTCAAGAACCTACGCCCGCAATAGTGGTACCTGCCAAAAAGCCTTACGTAACACGGTCAGGCAGGCGTGTTAGGTTTAGGAATCTCGATTGATGTAAATATTTTAAGTTATGTAGTTATGTTTAGTTTTTTTTTTGTTTTTCTACTAGTTTTTCTTTCTCCGTGGGGGGGTGGTGTGGCGGCAATCCGTATGCTCACGGAGGTTGTCATAGCAACCAATTAATAGGTAGAAAAATATTCTGTCATCTTGTATGTGATTGTGTACTCTGTCATCTTGTACAGCGCTTATTGTATTCACCGTAATTATATTTCTCAAACTCAGTAGCCGTCTTTCCATTGATTGCCCGCGCTCACGGACTCTAAAAGGTCGGTGCAGCATTGCTTCTTCCTCCATATTTCTCTATTACTCGTAATCTCATCAGATACCTCCTTTTGTGCCATATCATTCTTCACACAATCTATCCATCGTTTCTTTGGTCTTCCTCTACTCTTATACGTATCCACATTCATAGTATTAGACAGCGAATTTGTCGGCTAATCCGTAGTCTTGCAGTTTCACTCTGCAAACGATGGCATAGCTCGTACTATAGCTACAGCAACAAAATAATTATGTAACCTAATCTACAATAACTCAAGTTAAAAAAATGACTATCTCTCATCAAGTCAGAGTCAAGTAAATGCCTTACATTTGGCAACAAACAAAAGTTTTAACAATGCCTTCTATTTTCCTACATTATTCATGTATATCCAGTCGGTTTAGTCCAAATATCTCAGAATTTGGCACATTGTACAATCGGGCCAAGGTGTTAAATTGCTGAATATTGTATTATAAGCGGATTATGGGATGATAAATTAATTTCCGCGGTTTGGGTTCCGATGGGTTGAGTTTGTTATTAATGGTATTCTGCTATAGATGGCTAAGCCTAAGGGAATAGGGAAAATATTGCTGTTTTAATATTTTAAAAGATGGCGCTGGCCTTGTGGTTTCCCGTAAAAAAATTAGGGGTTATGATTTTAGGAAGAAAAACGGACTTTTGCCTGTCATTAGACAGGCTTATTTTTCGTAAGTCACAGTTTTAGCAAGCAGCACTTTTCGTGCCATTTCATTGCTACTGTTCTCGAAAGGGTGAATGCAAGCATCGTGAGTCAGGGTATGCCACTGTAAATTAATATAATGCAAAATAAAGAAGATTACAAATACCTAGTATACTTATTATATTCCGAGTTTCTTTCGTGCCTCGGCGAACACGAAAGAAACTCAAAGATACACAATCGACAGTCGTAAGTACGAGTAGTCAGTGGCCCGAAATTCTGACAATCAGTCCTATCAAGGGGTATCGTACTACCCAATACTAACTGGATTGTGGGGCAGTCGCTCCATGTAAAAAAAGAACCGGTAAACCAAAGTCAACCAGTTTTACATTAAATCACAGGATTACCTACACCAAAGACTTCTTCCAAAAACACAGTTCCCCAGAGGCCGATTCTAAGTTAGAATCAAGTACAAGTCAGTACAACTTCAAATAAACTTAGTACGGTCCGTATCCGACACGGGGATCGTTATAATATTATTGTCACCTCATAATTTATAAGTCTCTTGTAAAGTTTAATCTTCGCCCTTGTCTTCGTTAATTATTAATTTACTGTCATGACCTTATTTCGCTTTTTATTGGAGCTTATCCAAGTTCTCTTTACGAGAAGGTTCTTTAATTTTACAAACGCTTTATTCATGATTCTCTTCCCTTTTGTGCAATTCTTTCCTATTCTGTGCCAATCAGACGACTCATTCCATAGTATATGATGAGCCATTTTTACTGGATAATTAAATTACTTGCTTGGATGTGATTGGCAATGCAGGAAGTTAACCCTCTAGAGTCTAGCCATCGACATCTTCTTCAATCGGTCCGTCATTACTGAGGATCGTGTTTACTGAACCCCTTTAAACGGAAAATCTGCCTCCATATAGACTCCGGTCCAAAGTTGCCCTCACCACCTGCTGAAACTTGCTTGAGGACAAAGCCTCTTTTACTTGGTCGACCGTGTTGTCGACCGGCCTCGTGGGGCATGCACCCGGTTCCACCCGGTTCTGAAATACCCGGGTATACACGGGTATTTCAATAAGTCTGTGGAACCGGTTTTGATTGAAGGAACCCGGTTGACCCGGGTGACCCAGTTCTGACTACCGGTTAGGATTGCCCTACGTGCTCTCATGACTTCGATATGCCAACGACATACACTGACCTTATTTATAAGGTTCTTCGGAAAGGTCAAGTGCGTAGTACTCGCAACCGGCCTGCTGACCAGATCTATGACCGTAGAGGATGCCATAAGTTTCTGCCTACACCCTTGGGAAAAAGGCGTGTGTTTGTGTACGTATGTATCTTTTTAGAAAGCATTGGGCCCGCCTTGGTCTTGTTGGCATGGTTTGATGGAGAGATTGGTCAATATGGTAATTAAGAACAAAGGCGAGGAGGACGCTGGGCTATGTCACTTGATGAGCTCTCTTCACGACATGGTTTGTTCATTTTACAAACGCTTAATTATATTTCATAGCCCCTTTATCTCACTCCAAAAAGTGTCTTCAAATCTATAGTGAGAGTATTATTTCCTTTGAGAATTTTTGCTTTTTTGAAATCAGACTTGTCAAACGAATCACTCCGCGATAATTTGATGAATCTCTTATTTGAACGTGACACTTTGGCAAGGGCCTTTCGGTCTCTCTTACTCAAGGTCTCTTACTTTAGAAGTATGTTGACATAAATAAGAGTCAATTGGCAAACGAATAGATCACAGCAGTATCTTGGATTTTTGTTTTCAGTGCATACAAAGGATGGCAGCGTGACTGCTGAGCGTAAGGTCCTGGGTTTGGTCGGGCAAAGTTTTATTGGATGTTCTCAGTGGTAGCCATTGAATTTGGGTTTTTGCCAGGTTAATTGTAATAATACTTAAAATCATAAATATCCAAAGGTGGGTGTACCTAATAGGTAAACCTCTACCGAACCCTTTGGAGCTAACAGGCATTTTATGTACCTTTGTAATCTCACGAAACCACAAAATGTTTTTTTCCGCTAACAAAGACCCAAATAAAATCCGGTTCAAATCTAAGTAACTCAACACCACTTCCAAGCAAACAGGATAGATAAACGAAGTCTCATCTCATGTCACACAAAGGGAGCGATTAGCACAAGGCAAAAGCAGCAGTATAGCTAGCAGCAGGTAGGTAGGTATTAGCGTTTCCCTTTCAATTTAGGCGTTAATTCCACACAATGGAGAGCCAGTTCGCGCCTCTGCGATTCCATTTGCAACAATCATTTTCTTCTGGTTAGGGTTGGCGGTGGCGGTTGAAAGTTTGAAGTAATTAAATGTTGAGTGAAACAGATGGCTTGATGGTGGTTTTTTTTATGCAATGATGTTGGGAATTATGACGAACCATGATCTATTGAAGCAAGATGGAAATAACGAAATTATAAGCAATGAAAGATTAAGAAAGTCTGACGTGTCTTATCAAGGGGTATTACCTAATTTACTCAGTAAGACAGGTCATGAAAGATTAGAAGTAGAGAAAAACTGAAGAGTTTGAATGGAGAATGTAAAACAATAAAGCGAAATTTAATTATTATTGTCATATTTCAGAGCAGTAATCATGCCGAAGGTATGTTCCGTCGAAATAGGAATCCGCCGGATAAGTGCATATCATAAGAAAGGTTCTGCCGAAGTAGTGTTTTCGAAGGTGTGTGTAGTCGAACTATTTATATTTGAAATTGGGGTTGTGTCGAAATAATTAATTTTTGAAATTCAGGATTACACTCATGTACATGTCATGTAACATGCTTGCTGAGGTCAAGTAGAACGATAACACGAGAAGCATACGGTGTTATAAAAACCATCAGTTTTTTAACATTGTGTATTCTGCAGAGTTTTCATTTTAGCTCTCAGTTGGAGATTAGTACTTCAAAGCATGATTAATGGCATATTTAGATTGCTAATAAAGATACGCGATGAAATAGGGAACTTTCCACTAGGGAAGTTTTCGAATCTGCGCCATTCGGGTCGTCTAATGAAAAAATGAATCTATACAGTCTCTCCGAAACACTCCGAGGCAAAGCAAGTGAGAGATTGTACGTAAATAGAAGCACTCGTTTAGCCTCGGTGTTCTTCTCTGCTTGCTCTGGAGAGACATAGAGAGAGCTTTCGGTTGACAGTATACAGGTACTTTTTTAAAAGCTTGGCAAGCGGGAAGGCAGGTTTTAGTGGTTACCGACAGACCTTCAAATTTCCAACTCTGAACCATGGACCTAAAGCACACCAAACTTATATTGTAACTTACGGGATATATAACCCGCGATCATAACGCTTGCAACAGCATCGAAATACTTATCGGGAGCTTAAAACTATAAATAATCACGGAAGATATCCCGTAAGTAACAACATAAGTTTAGTTATAAACCGTGAAAGCTTAAAATAGTATCTAAAGAACACCATCACCAGAACCCAGCTATAAAAATAGCGGAGCGAATTTTTGAAAGATTCGGCTTTAAGCAGCGTCTTATCTGTCACTCCACAGTTTGGTCTCTTTCTACAGTCCGATGAGTCAAAATATTAATTTAGGCCCGGATACTCTACTCCAATATCTCTAAACCAACATTGTAATTCAATCTGATTCATAATGAATGATAATAATAGCCTAGCCACACATAGTAACTATCAGAGTTGGATTAATTGCCAAAATTATAGCGTTCGCCTTCATTACCGCCTAATGGCTCTAATTAGTCATCGAATTAGCAATTTACTGATATAGAACGTTACGTTATAACTATAATCATGTTACATACATTACGGATGATGTGTGTAAATGGGATAGGCAGAAGGAAGGCTATCAAAAAGAGAAGATAGCGTGGGTGGACTGCCTCATTGGCCGAGTGGTCGCAAGCACAACTGCTGAGCCTGGGGGGTCCTGGGTTTGATTCCCGGGTTGGGAAAAGTGTTATTGGGTTTTTCCATCAGAAAATTCTCAATCGCAGCCACCGAGTCAGAATTTGTGCCCATCTGATGGTAATAAGATCGACCCTCTAATACATCGGACTTAAAACATAACTAGCAAAATGTGGATGTGCTATTAGATACACCTCTGCCTTACTTTTCGTGGATTACAGGCGTGATGTTATGATGTATGATGATGAAGTGGGTACAAAAACATGCGAGGCAGTCTTTGGAGACTGCGATAGAAGTGGAAACTAAGAAATCTATATCTGCTACGGGTTGATGTGGTGCTACGCCGTAGCGGATCGGCTACGAGTCCTATAAAGCGTTAGGTGACGGACGTTCGGTTCCATGATTTTTGTTCACCCAGAAAGTCCTCAACGCGCCTAAAGAAGTTTTCTTTTCAAAAATCTGACAAAGGTGATGATTGTGAAAGCTATTCTAATCATGTTTTGCTGGCTATGAGAGTAGGCAGTTACATGTCAATGGAGGTAGCCCTATTGCTATTTATAGAGCTCAATTCCAAACACGAGGACTTCAACAAATAGAAAACACTTGGCAGGAAATTGGCTTCACAAGAGCTCGTGTACGGGTGATGAGTTTACTAGTTTACTACAATAAGAGCAATCGACCATGTAGGTATAAAAACCTAGGCTAACCTAGGCTTCCAGAATAACCGGATACAGCTGAATAACAGTATTTTACATGGAGCGACTGCCTATCTGACCTCCACAACCCAGTTAGTACTGTGTAATACGATACCCCTTGGTAAGACTGATTGTCAGACTTTCGAGCCACTGACGACTTGTTCGTACTGTCAAACATCTACCAATGACAGCCGGGTCCAACCATGGTGATGATGGAAATTCGGTGGGTGGCATGGGTGGTCACCTATCACGGAGCAACCTAGGCAAGCGCAGCTTAACTAAAGGATCAACCGAAGCGTTTGTTATTATGTAGCCGCAAGCTGTTTTTTTTTCTTTTTTTTTTCGGATGGTTAATCATCAAATGACTTTTCCCACTCTGGGCGGGAAGTTTAACGGTATCTGAAATGGGGTGGAAAGCTCTTCATCCTCCATAGAAAAGACTCGACAGATCCCTCAGACCCCCAGACCCCGACCCCCTATGGTCCCTCTGACCCTACAGATGCAATGTCTGATGGGTTACCAGCGCGCGATGTTTGTTGTCGAGTTTCTTTATATTTTAATAGCGAGGATAGTTTTAATTTCGCTAAAATAGTAAAATGTATATTTGGCATTGTAACGAAAGCAAGGAATATGTTTGACAAAATTAAATAAAAACAAATATACTTAATTCATGACGTGCCTCCTAAATCAAGCCATGTATCTTTCAAAATGATGTTTATTCCCTCGAATACCCTAAACACAAGCATTTACACGAGACCGTTAAACAAAAACGACCATTATTTTAATTAATGTAGAATTTTAATTACTTTGTGAGCTGCTGGTATCAGGAATTTTATACCGAAGTTGGGTCATGCGAATAAACCTGGCTTAAAAATGTTGGTTGCGGAATTTTCCGTGGGTCAAAAAGGACAAAGAAACGACATGAAAGAGGCAGACACATATTTATAATACATAGAGGGCGTAGAAACCCTTACACACTGGGTGGTCCAAATAGTGACGTCACAAAAAAGGGGGGAGGCTTTGGGGACTGTCGGTAGAAGTTAAAACTAAGAAATCTATATATGCTACGGGTTGTGCCCCGCACACGCCTAAGTGGTGCTACGCCGTAGTGCATCGGCTACGAAGCGTTACGTGATGATCAGGTGAGTTCGATGTTTTTTGTTCACCCAAAAAGTGCTCAACTCGCCTACTTACTTACTTATTCTTTATTGCACACACAAAAATTAACAAACAGAAATTTACACAAAATTAAAATATATAGCTTATGTACAACGGCGACCTTAACCCAGAATTGGCCGGATTGGATTTCGCCTAAAGAAGTTTTCATTACAAAAATTGATTCCTCACGTCCAGGGCTATCCGAAAATACCCAGAAATGTTCCGCGATTTTTTTATAGTAATTAATAGTTTTTAAGTTATAGCTTCACGGCTTCTTGAAAGTTGCACGGGAACCGCTTTAAAAAACGAACTTAATTTTTTACAGGGATTTTCGTTACTCTTGATGCTAATGAGATTTAAAAAAAACAGTGTAAAATAAACATGTAATTTATTTAAAGCTGTTCCCATACAATTTTCAACAATTTATAACTCGAAAACCGTCAGGAACCGAATCTATTTTTTTTTTACTTCATGAATGATACCAACCTGTATATTCTATGAATGTAGCTTCATAATTTATTAATTTGTAGTTAGCCGCACGTAGTTACAACCATTATAAGTTGCCCTCTCATTCTGTTGAAATCCGTACTACACTAGGCCAGCTGAAAGTCAAAGTGCCACTGAAGTGCACTCGCCTGTACGTATATCTGTCTTACATTTTAGTAACAGTCGCTCAATTAAAATACTGGTATTACATCTGCTTTCTCAATGTGAGTGTGGAGTCCCAACACAGGATAAGCTTCATCTTCTCTTGAGCCCGTCGTGCACTACTAACTGCATTCTCCAGGACTTGAATGAGGCAATAGAACAGAGCTTTACAAATTGCTACGTACTGCATTGTTGGACAAAATCTGAGTTATAGATTCGAGGAGCAGAAGAAGCTACACCTGGATAGACAGGAATCCGTCCTCGACATAATAGGGTAGGAAGCAAAGCCAGGCAAATGATGATGATGATGATGAATAAATATGAAAATTCTGCGTCACACCAACAAAATCATCATCATCATTTCAGCCAAAGGACGTCCACAGCTGGATACAGGCCTCCACCAAGTGTCGCCACATTGACCGGTCCCGTGCGACTCGCGTCCAACGGATTCCCGCAACCTTCACCAGGTCATTGGTCCCTAGGGGGAGGCCTTCCAACGCAACGTCTTCCGGTTCTCAGTCGCTACTACAGAACACCAACAAATCGTTTTAGCCAAAATCTGGTATAAGTCTATAGGGAGTTTGTTTGGAAAATTGCCTCCCTACTCCTGGGACAGACCGGAAGATAAATTGCGTAGGTCGGTCTCAAACATTAATGTGCTGATCTCAGGCTGATCTATGGGATAGCTAGTGAAGTATCTGGATATTATCAAGGTGAGTTATGGGGGTAGAGGTTAATACAGGAGTTATTATGAAAATAGCTTTTGCCCACGGCTTTGCTCGCGATTATTTAGAATTTATTCGGGTTGTACTCTGCTTGTAAATAAAATAATTCAATCATGATTCGAAAAACACGTTTTACGAAAATGATAACTCTGTTCATAAACTCAACTTGTTTATTCCAAACTAATATACAATTCACAGTCTTAATATCCAGTGTGTGTAGTCGACACGTCTTAATGCTACGATAGCCAGGCACCAATTGCCTACCGACTGCCAATCCTGTCCCCACACTTACCCCTACCATAATGATACTCGGGTTCGTGATTGGCTACAAAAGTGACAGCTAGTGTTGCCATATTTCTAAGTAAAATTATGCTACAATGCAAAATCACGACATTCGGCCATCCGATACAGTGCAACCTCCCGGTGCACTCACCCAGTTGCCAGTCAGCAAATGTATAATTTTTTAAAAATGTGAACTAAACGAAATAAGTTAATACAAAACTGCTATTTCTGTTTATCTTATCTTATTCTTTTTACATAACAACAACATCACGACATTCGGTTAATTTGGTGCATAATATCAATACTATAACTAGAACAGTATTCATCTCAACTGTAAATTGTAAGTAATAAATAGTATAGCTATATCTTTAAATTTGTTACAATGTGTTACATACATTTTATCTACGTGCCCATATCTTCTAATCTTTTGCAGCCTTCATTCAGGTCCATTGACGGGTCGTCTAAGTAGGTGAGCTGACTCAAAACGTTTCGCGCCAAGCATCCAGTTTATTAGACGTTGGAAGCCGGAGCATTAGCCAGACCAAACGGCATTTGCTTCAAAATCATCGTCATTCTCTTGCCCTTATCCCATTTTAGTTGGGGTCGGCGCAGCATGTCTTCTTCTTCCATACTCCTCTAATTTTTGTCATCTCATCAGACACTTCTTTTCTTGCTTCAAAATCCAAATATGTTATTTCACATAGGCCTAGATGGGCACTTATAAAACGTCGAAAAGGTGCACGGTTCGCGTTGGTTGATTCCATGGAGAAGAACCGGCAAGAAACTCCATGGTTACTCTTTTCAAATCGTTTGGTGTTACAATCATTTTATTATACGGTATTAACAGTACTTTAGTATGGGAGGACAGCGTAGGCTCGATAATAGGTCGTTGCTTACTATATTATAAATGTAAAACAAGATAAATATTTAACAATAGTTAAACATCGTCTGGGAATCTACAAAGCCTACAATGTTCACTCATTCACAAATAATAGGTAAAAAAAGCATCTATGCAAAGGTAAGTAAATATAACGAGGTAAATTTAATTAAAAACTAAATTAAACAACTGACACAAATATTGTCATGAGTGCTGTAACTATACTGAGCAAAAGATGAGAACAAATGATTTGAATATTATTGTAAAAATCTGAATCAAAAGAAAAGAATAAAGAGATTGAGAACAGTTAAAGATATCCACAAAACTGCGCCGTTTATGAGCTACCAGGGAAGCCGCATGCGCAGAAGGAATTATAGCCAGACTTCTTTGTCTGTAAAACCCCTTGTAAAATGTTAAAAAATTTTGTATCTATAATTTTTATGGTGTACATAATTAAGAGTATTCTATTCTGTTCTATTCTATGTAGATTGCGCCGGTTGCGTTTCTTCGTTCATAGGATGCGTCGCATCCAATACGCCACATTACCTCAGACAGAAAAATATATTAATAACTTTGTCTACGGAATTGAATATGATAATGATTACGAAGGTAATAATACCAATTGCTGTAAAGAGAAAAATAATATCGAAATAGCTCTTGGATCTTAAATTATTAGCTACATAATAAATAGACAATGCCACCTATTTCAGACATTGATTTGTATGTTTTTATACGATAAAAATGTAAGTACATACAAGTACATTATCATATTCTACGACGCACTTCGCTTAAGGAATGACAGGATTAGTAGGAACTCCAGGCAAAGATTGCGACTCACATGGTCAATAAATAAACGACACACATGGTCAATATATTTACGACACAAATGGTCAGTATACGGCACACATGGCCAGTATACGACACAAATTGTCAGTAAATATACGACACACATGGTCGTTAAATTTACGACACACATAGCCTTCAAATAAACGGCACACATGGCCAATAACTAAACGGCACACATAGCCTTCAAATAAACGGCACACATGGCCAATAACTAAACGGCACACCTGGCCAATAACTAAGCGGCACACATAGCCTTCAAATAAACGGCACACATGGCCAATAACTAAACGGCACACCTGGCCAATAACTAAACGGCACACATGGCCAATAACTAAACGGCACACATGGCCAATATATTTATGACACAAATGGTCAGTATACGGCACACATGGCCAGTATACGACACAAATTGTCAATAAATATACGACACATATGGTCATTAAATTTACGACACACATGGCCGATAAATCAACGGCACACATGGCCAATAATCAAACGGCACTCATAGCCAATAACTAAACGACACACATGGCCAATACATAAAACGACACACATGACCAGTATATTTACGACACAAATGGTCAGTATACGACACCCATGGCCAGTATACTACACAAATTGCCAATAGATATACGACACACATGGTCATTAAATTACGACTCACATGGTCAATAAATCAACGGCACACATGGCCAATAATCAAACGGCACTCATAGCCAATAACTAAACGACACACATGGCCAATACATAAAATGACACACATGGCCAGTATATTTACGACACAAATGGTCAGTATACGACACCCACGGCCAGTATACTACACAAATTGCCAATAAATATACGACACACATGGTCATTAAATTACGACTCACATGGTCAATAAATAAACGGCATACATGGTCAATAAATATACGTCATACATTAGGTTAGGTTAGGTTAGGTTTAGGTTAGGTTTAGGTTTTTTTCCAGCGACAACCTAACCTTATGTTAGGTTTAGGTTAGGTTAGGTTTAGGTTAGGTTAGGTTAGGTCATGGCCAAAAATAAACGGCACACATAGCCAATAACTAAACGACGCACATGGCCAATAAATAAACGACACACATGGTCAATATATTTACGACACAAATGGTCAGTATACGACACACATGGCCAGTATACGACACAGATTGTCAATAAATATACGACACACATGGTCATTAAATTTACGACACACATGGCCAATAAAATTAAAAAATGATAGTGGATTATATTTTTCACTGTTACGTTATAAACTACTATTTCCACATCAAAGTAACATAATTTATATTATTCATTATAAAATGAGATTGTATCTTCTATTTTCATTAGTGTACAGGAAACTAAATAGACTAGGAAGTTTACCGGATTTACTTTTTAAAGTAACTTCACTCATGTACTGCTTATTTTTAAACTCTGCTATCGTGGATTGCAATCAAAGAGTAGCCTTGACCTTGCAATCTGACGACAAAAAGATCAAAAATAAAAGTAAAAACATCAAATATGCTTTAATAAATATCAATTAAAACAAATATTATCTGTATTTCAATATTTCCAATAACTTCGACTAACTTCCGAAAATGTTACTTTGAAGGATCAATAAACAAAAATCTTATAAATAACGTACCTTTTATTTTGTAGAATGCGTAGATAATGCCACTTCTGAGTTTTTACGAAAATGATAACTCTGTTCATAAACTCAACTTGTTTATTCCAAACTAATATACAATTCACAGTCTTAATATCCAGTGTGTGTAGTCGACACGTCTTAATGCTACGATAGCCAGGCACCAATTGCCTACCGACTGCCAATCCTGTCCCCACACTTACCCCTACCATAATGATACTCGGGTTCGTGATTGGCTACAAAAGTGACAGCTAGTGTTGCCATATTTCTAAGTAAAATTATGCTACAATGCAAAATCACGACACACGTGACACCATCTATTATCTTATGAATGTTATTTTTTGTTTTTTTGTACCCTTTGTACCATGTATGTAAAATTGCGAAATGCACAAGTAAAGCCACAGTACGACGAGAGGAATGTCGACGGATTGTGTAGCTTGCCACCGCCCCTTTTTTATTTATTTTTTTCGGATGGGAAATCAAATAAACTCAAATAACTTCTCCCACTCTGGGCGGAGCGGGAGGGTGTCAGACTTTTACTGACTAAAACCCATCCATGTTCCTTCCTCGCCCTTTATGTTCCGGGGCCACGGTATTCCTTCGAACAGTCCTGCAGCCCCAATGTGACGACCACGACCAAGAGTGTGACAACGAAGAAAATATCAGGAAAACGTCAAAAAGATGTAATACAAATTACTCTTCCTTCGTCCAATTTTCGCAGTCTTTATCGTTGGAGCTCGTAAAGTACATAAGTAATTGCAAAATGTTCAAAAGCCAATGGAAATGTATATAATATGCAAAGCAAAATTGCTGCAGAAGGTAACGATTAACTTATTTAACTTTATTATTCAAGATAAGCATGCAGTTGTTTTCTTATGCTACCTAAAGATACTAAAAGGTCACGTTTATTTTCAAGGTCATTTCAATCTCACAACGGTTAGCTAAAATATTTATTTATTTCAGAACTTACTTAGTAAAATCTTGATTTGTTCCGTGTTCGTCGCAAATGTTACTCCTACATTCCAACAAATCCACGTTTCCCAAACTTTGCAAGGAAGTTCGTCAATGTGATACTAATAATTTATTCCTAAGTGGCTAATGCTGAGGTAAAAGATTTGGCGTCGACTTTCATTTTTTTTTTGTACAAAAACTGCGACACTTTTTTTTGTTCTAGGATACTTTTAGTTAGGTACCGAGATGTTCAAGGTCAAAGTTCCAAATTTTTCCATTTTTTAAACACAATGTTCACGCAGTTTAAAATGCATCAGCACAATTAATCGAGTGGGTAATTGACACCTTGTAGGTATAATCATAATAATAATTATCAGATGAAAACCCACGTTTACAAATAAATAATTTGACATACAGTTATTGTTTTAGAAGATTGAGACAACCCTAACACGAGTCGGTCCGGCGACCAATTACCGGTTCCTTTCACGCGGAATAGCGTTTTCATAATAATAGCACTCTTTTTATTGAAAATTATTTGTGTTTTTAACTGAAGAAATTGTGCCTTTGGATCTTTTATTATGTTAATAACCGTAATGAGGAATGATAACATTTTATTATCTTGTTTCCTGTATCCGAGAAGTTGAAGATGTTTGTGAGAATTTTTGTATGTTGCTCACTCTCGTCTTATGAACAGCTGAATCGGTTTGATTAACAAAGTCACATAACAAGACTATATTTTGTATTATTATTATTTAAAATACTTTTTAGTTTATGGCCTTGAACTTCTAGGATGTCATTCTATCGCAGCCATTTTTTTTATGAAAAAAAGGTTTGTATAGTGTAGATAGATACTGGTAAAGGTTTGTATGGTGACGGTAGATATACATATAAGTCTGTATATTTTTCGTATTACAAATGTTCAAAGTCATTCCAAGAACATTAATCTCAGAGTCGATTGAGTGAACACTAGGACATAACGTCGTGAGAAAATTGTAATTTATTGATTCTAAAATCAAAACCTGCAGTGAGCAAGCATTGTTTTCAGTACTTGATTTTTTTCTCTGTAAGTATAAAAAAAATTACTCAGCTTTTCGGTAAAAGTTGAAACTAAAATTGATTAAGGTAACCACACTGTAAACCTTTCGAAACTAAATTCGATAAAGATAGATAAGATAGATAAAGAGCTCGACTGAATCTTCTGTGTGTAGGCGGCGCCTTAAATAATTATACCTTAGGGCATTATAATAAGCAGTTCACAAGTAATAGATAGGTACTACGGATAAACCTGTAAACAACACACCGAGAGATTTATTGAATCACTTGACTAAGGTCGGTCTTTTGATGGGTGACCAACTATGACATACCGAGGTTCCTCCGTGCCTCGTTATTAAGCCTTTGGTCCCAGCTGTCATTTGAAGAGCTTTAATAGTCGTGATGGCCGAAAAGTCTGACAACAAGTGGGGTATCGTATTATCCAGTACTAACTGGGTTATGGAGGTGCGATAAGCAGTCGCTCCGTGTACGTAAGTACGTACTGGTTAGACTGGAAACCCTAATATAGTTGAGAAAAGGCTAGGCAGATGATGATGACTAAGGACAAATTTCATCATTGAAATAGATTAAATCTAAAACTTTTAAACACTAAACCGCGTTTAAAAGCTATGCCGATAATCCGTAAGAAAGATGACATTGCTGCTTTCAATTATTTAATCGGCCGTTGCGTCTGTAGCCGGTATACACACACGTCTTCATAACTAAAATCGTCTGCTGAAACTTAAAAATAACTGCTCTGAAATCCATCGTCTCTCTCGTAACGACTGTAATTTGTCAGCCTCTATTACCTCTGATAATGGTAATGATTACACTGACATTTCAACTTAAAAGGGACGTCTAGGAAAGTGGAATACTAAGCATATTTTCTTGTAAAATATTACAGTAAGAATTGAATTACTCGCCACAGAAATCTAGCGGTTTTACAAGCGAGTGAAAAACCGAAATTTCTTCGAAATGTTTTAGCTTTGTCTTCGAATGAGGTTTTTCTTCGATCATAACAACAAAAATGTAGTTTTTTAGATAAGCTTCGTCCGTTTATTGAGGGAGACAACCAAGTGCTTTACTTGACAAGATCATACCTTCAGGCATGTATGTGACTATTATTGAATCACCAGATAATGAACTAATCATGTTTCTTCATTTTTGTTATAGTGAAACGAAACCAAGTTTTTCTTCTATTCCAACTTCTTCTTATTATTTACTATTTCTTGTTCCAATCGTAAAATGATTATTCATTGCTGACTAATTAAATACCTACTAGTATTAATAGCCAAATAGCCAATAAAGCTCATTCGATACCAAAGTCGTAAAGATTGGATGTTTGTTATAACTGACCTTCCTAAATGACAATAAAATAGAGTAGGTCAGATATAAAAGGGTAAATATGATCCTTACGCCCAGACTCCAGCAAAGCTGAGACGGTTTCCACACGTCATCTTCTTCGCTGATCTCCGTGTTGGTGGAACCCGGGCCATACGACAAGCTTCAGAAAAAGATTATCACGAGACGATGCTCTAAATGCCCAACCTTATTCAAAGGCCGATTTGCACCACAAATCACTTAGGCGGAAGGTCCAAGGTATCCCGCGAAATTAAATTTTCTTACGATTTTTGCAATTTGCAGGTCAGTGACAGTTTGTATGTTGATTAAAATATGATTCGCGGCTGTAAAAAGTATGTAGTTGCAGAATTATAATCATTAAAATCATAGAACCCTATAAGTTCATGTTTCCTGATTGAATGACATTTTCATGAAATAGTCATTTCAGTTTAAGTGTTTAACTTCTTGTATGCCAAAACTATAGAAACAATTTAAAAGCCATCGTGTCTTGTGTGGATCCACGTTATACGTTGATACGGAGGGTTAAAGGAGTCTACCTATTACATAATACCGTACCTCGACCGCGCTAGGCAGACATTTCTTCTTTGTATTTAAAACTATAAGGCCATGCCCATTAGAGGTATAGGAAGGTTTAATTAGGAATATAAGCTGATGACACGTTCTATTAGGCATAGGTAGTCCGCGTCATAATTATTTCTTTGATTAAAAATCAATTAAGTTCTCCCTGTATCATTAACATAATATGGACTTGTATAGATTAATGCGTGCTTAGTCTGAAATAAATATTTTCATTGATTTATTGATTGATATTCCTGTTCATTTTAAAACCTTTTAATTCATTTCATTCTGAAGTCATTATTATAGATAAAACCAGTCCAGTTTGACTGTATATTTTGTCTGTGTGTTTTGTCTGTGGGTTCGTGTTTATGGTGTGATTGTTTTCCAAAATAAGTGTTGGATTTTGTAATTTGTATAACAGGAACGATACCTTCAAATTGAACAAGCCCCTTTTAAATGAAGAAAAACCTAAATTTTTGGGAGTAACTTAAATGCTCGTAAAAAATATGAACCCGAAATATCTTCGTATACAACAATTTAATGTTCATATACCTACACATACCGATACAGAATACAGATTCCCCGAAAAAGTCCTACCTTTATTATGTTATTTTTACAAAAATATCTAGATACTGGTCTGACCTTTTCAACAGACAAGCGTAAAGCGATCGCCGGAAAGAATAACTTATTTTCTTTGTGTTATCAATTCCTAATGACATAGAATCGAATGAAGATATTGCGACACTGGCGTCCTAGTTTTTTATCGCAGTTTGTGTCTAGAAAAGCAGTTTTATAGATTGATCTAATCAGGATGAAGTTATGAGTAAAGTGGGTATGTCGTGGAACCGAAAAAATTGTAGACGTGTGACATCTACCAATCCGCACTGGGCCCGCGTGATAGATTATAGCCCATTCCCTCTCATATAGAGGAGCCTGTGTCCCAGCAGTGGGAACATTAATATGCTGATGATGATGTCATAGACTGCCTCGTTGGTCTAGTGGTCGTAAGCACGACTACTGCGCATGAGGTCCAGGGTTTGTTTCCCAGGTCGGCCAAAGTGTTATTGGATTTTTCCATCAGGAATTTCTCAGTAACACCCACGGAATGTGCAGGGCCGGATTAACCCTATCAGGGCCCCTTTCCTTACCCTATTCTATGACAAAAGACAAGTCGATCAGATCGACTCCTTTTGTTTCCTGTTCCTTCAATCTCTTATGTGATATTGCAACAACATTGCCTTATCTGCCTTATGGATAATCCGACCCTGGGAATATTTGCACCAAGTTGATGGCAATAGGTTCATCCTCTATTCTATTGGGACAAGGGACTTTTCTGCCTAACCTCTAGGGAAAAGATGGTGCTAATGCTTCTCTCGGCGAGACAATGAATCACTACAATTCTACTTTTAGATACTTACATCGTTTTAGCGTAGTTGCCTCTCCGCTATTAATTTGTGGTTTATTTTGGAATAAATTACTTGTGTTTAATACGATATTAACCACGTAACCACAACTGTGCCAAGACGCTATAAATACGATAGTATATCATTGTCAATTACACGGAATGGTGATTAGTGAATAGAAGATTATCATACTCGCTTCTTAGCGACCACGTTGACGGAACACACATGCGCCTGAATGGCATTTACAGGAGGGGGTAACGTATCATAATACCTAAGTTTATCCTAACTAATTCCGATATTATAACTACGGTTGATTCGACGACCCGAATAGCGTAGTGGTAGTGAGGTTGCCTTACGTTGTTAGGGTCCTGGGTTCGAATCCCGGTAGGAGCAAATGTTTGTGTGATGAGCATGGACATTTGTTTCCGAGTCATGGATGTTTATATGTATAATACCTAAGTATGTATTTACAAACAAAAAAGTATCTACGTAGAATATCAACTATTTGGTGTCCACGACACAAGCCTTGTTTAGTGTGGCACTAGATGGTGCTGTGTGTTATAGCCAGCGATATTAATTTATTCACAAATGTTCATAACGTATAGTGGTCGACTCACCTACTGTTTTACTTACCTAACTTTACTGTGATTCAACTAAAATCAATCGCATTATCGAACGATTAATGGTGCTGTTGGTGAATATTTTTGTAAAATTGCATACAGAAACTAGCTGTTGCCCGCTACGTAAGTTCGCGTGAAATTACTATAAAACATTACTTCCTTTTTCTAATCGGATTTTGTTACCAATTTCAAGTTTTAATGTTTTGCACAGAACCCTAATTATTATTCTAAAGTAAAAGTAAGTTACTCCTTATAACAGCAGCTGTCTGTCAGTGAAACCGTCCCGTCAAAATCGGTTCAGCCGTTTCGGAGATTAGCCAAAACAAACAGACAGACCACAATGCATCAAATAGCAGACAAGGGTAGTGGATAACCTTGAGCCTACCCTATCCAATATGTACTTAGATACTTAAATCGTATGATTATCATTCGCAACGGATTCTTATCCATGATCTTGAGGATTTCTTCCAGGATTCCGTTATAAATTTTCTTCTTTTTAGCGTGTCGCCGGAAGTCTAATAATTTGAGTCAATACTTAAGTTCTGGGCCGACTCAAATTATCAATTGGCTTCGGGTTTAGCGCCTTCATTAGCGTCCATTAGTTCCTGATATTCGTTCCCCATGGTGCATATTCAACAAGATAATGTCATAATGTCATTCTACGTGACTAGCGCTCATCACGCGGTTTCGCTCGCGTAGTTCCCGTCCTCTTGAAAGTACGGGGATAAAATAGCCTATGTTACTCGCTGATAATTTATCTATCCATTGCTGAAAGAATTTTTCAAATCGGTCCAGTAGCTTTTAAGTTTATTCGTTACATTAATTTGACGAACCGATGGTTTAGTGGTAGTGAGGCCGCCTTACGTTCTTAGGGTCCTGGGTTTGAATCCCGGTAAGAGCAAATGTTTGTGTGATGAGCATGGGCATTTGTTTCCGAGTCATGGATGTTTATACGTATTATAAGTATGTATCTACAAACATAAAAGTATATAATATGTAGTATATCAACTATCTGGTGTCCACGACACAAGCCTTGCTTAGTGTGGCACTAGATGGCGCTGTTTGTTAATGTCCAGCGATATTTATTTATTTATACAAAAATTCAGAAACACAAACATACAAATTTTTCCTCTTTAAATATTAGTACATATAGATTATAGATAGTATAGATTAACTCGTAATTACAAACGCATAGCTGCCATTTTCTACATTAGCCGCAAAAGTAAACCGACCACAGGTTTGCTTCAAAGTGGGTTTAATTATGCATGAGTACGAATGCACTGCAGTAAAGTTTCGCCACCTCACACGCCGCCGTCACAATGCGCCTGTTTGCAAATGTGAAGGTCAAAGAGTTTTGACATTGGATCTACATTACCGAAACTTACTGAGGAACTTTGCTTCGAGAAAGTTTTGATTTTCTTGTTAGCTTTTTTTTTATTTTTAAACCCTTCAATGGGTCAAACAAATCGTCATTCACAGCTCGACTTCACCCACTGCTAGGTATAGACCTCTGTTTGTGCCAAGCTCCACGCTCTTCTGCCAACCTCATCCAGGATATTCCCGCAATAGCAACAATGTTGTCTGCCTATCTCGCCACTGGACGACCACCACTTCTCTTTTTAAACGAATCTGTAAGAACAAATCGCTGAATCACCCGCTGCTAGGTAAAAGCCTCCACATTTTTCTCCCACATTTCCCGGTCCCTCATACAGGTGCATAGGAGTTTTCTGCAATTTTAATGACCCAACGAGGTTATGGACGGCCCTGGGGTCTTTAGCCTAAACTTGGCCACCAATCAGTCAAAGCTTTGCTGCACCGGTCATCTCCGCTTCTAGCCTGATGTCCTCTATTTGAGAAGTTCCGCCCTGTTCCCGACACGCACACCAGAATGACCATAAAAATTACTCACTGAAACATCTGTCAATGTCCATACCCGCAACTGCGTCCGTAACTTGCCATCTGAGGTATATGTATTATCCCAGAGCCAGAGGCAGGGGAAGGCCCTCCGCCACCTCCGCCAACGCCACCGTCGCCACCGCCGCTGCCGTGGCCGCCACAGCCGCTGCCGCTGTCGCCACCGCCGCCGCCCAGAGCACGGCAAGTTCGCCTGCGGAGGGGCCCTCACAGGGGGCCCGGGGGGAGGAGGCGATAATGGAATGCCAATAACGGCACCATTACGCCTCCTCCAGGCGAATATCAACCACTGCGCCTGTGCTCAGAATCTGTTGCTCCAGAGCATGGCGCAGTGGTTGATTAACATCGCTGTGGTCGCTGAGCCGTACTTTGTCCTGCCCAGGGAAGACTGGGTGGCAGACCTTGACGGCTCGGTGACCATAGTGTCATCGGCCGCCGCCGGTACCCCGACCCTTGAAAGTGTCAGGAGGGGTCGGGGGTGCGTAGCAGCACGGTTCGGGGAGATCGTCGTAGTGGGAGTCTACTTCTCCCCGAACCGAACTCTCGCCGAGTTCCACAACTCTCTGGAAGAGTTGAGTGTCGTTGTCGGGAGCCATTCCCTTCCCGTGCTTGTCCTCGGGGACTTCAATGCCAAGAACTTGGCTTGGGGTTCTCGTTGCACAGACGTGCGGGGAAGGATGGTGGAGGACTGGGCTCTGGAAAGGGGCCTGGTCGTCCTTAACCGGGGTTCTGTTCCCACGTGTGTGAGGATGCGGGGCGAGTCGGTGGTGGACATCTCGTTCGCTAGCCCCGCTCTGTCACAGCGTGTCGTTGACTGGCGTGTCATGGAGGGGGTGGAGACCTATTCCGACCACCGGTACATCCGGTTCGACGTCTCCACCCAGTCCTCAAGCGCGCCGGTCCAACAGGCCCCGAGTGGTCCTCGTTGGGCGTTGAAGCAGCTGGACCGGGAGCTCCTCCTGGAAGCCTCGATCGTGCAGGCCTGGGTGACATCACCGGACAGGCCTGCCGACGTTAATACTGAGGCAGAGTGGTTCCAGGAGGCCATGTCCGACATCTGTGACGTGGCAATGCCCCGAGTTCGGCCAGGAAGCGCCCGACGTCAGGTGTACTGGTGGTCGCGCGAAATAACATTTCTGCGCGAGGCGTGTGTCGATGCGCGGCGCCTGTACGCCAGGCATCGCAGGCTCCGCATTCGCCCGCCGGATGCGGCAGCCATTGAGGCGGAGCTGTACGAGGGATACAGAGCGGCGAAGACCGCCCTCCGGGACGCTGTCCTGCGGGCCAGGGAACTGGCCCGCTTGGAGATGCTGGAGACTCTCGACAGAGACCCGTGGGGGCGCCCTTACAAGATGGTGCGGAATAAACTCCGCACCTGGGCCCCCCCGCTGACGCAGAGTCTCCGGCCTGACCTCGTGGAGGACGTGGTGAGCGCTCTGTTCCCCTCGCGGGGGGAACATCCGCCCCCGCCTATGGCTCCGCCACCTGCGGTGCCGGAAGAGGACCCAAGCGACGACGACGACACTCCGGAAGTGACTGGGGTAGACCTGAGAGTGGCGGTAGGTAGGCTCAAGGCCAAAAATACCGCCCCGGGACCCGATGGCTTGCCTGGCAAAGCCTGGGTCCTGGCCTCGGATGAGGAGGCTCTCGGGCCCCGACTAAAAGGGCTCTTAAGCGCATGCTTGGAGAGAGGCCAGTTCCCGCTTCGTTGGAAGACGGGGAAACTGGTCCTCATCCAAAAGCCGGGGCGCCCTGCGGACTCTCCGTCCGCATTTCGGCCCATTGTGCTGCTCGACGAGGTGGGCAAGCTCTTTGAGAGAGTGATTGCAAACCGCCTCGCCGAGCACCTTGAGGTGATGGGGCCGAATCTTGCGGAGAACCAGTTTGGTTTCCGCAAGGGGCGCTCCACAGTGGACGCAATCATGCGCGTGAGAGCCCTCACGACGGGGGATGCGATATCCCGGGGCGGAGTCGTCTTGGCGGTGTCTCTCGACATCGCCAACACCTTCAACTCCCTGCCCTGGAGCTGCATCAGGGAGGCACTCCGGTATCACCGGGTGCCGACCTACCTCCGTCGTGTGATCGGGGACTACCTGACGGACAGGGCCGTCATCTACCCCAGTCGCTGCGGAGAATGGAACCGGCGAGAGATGTCGTGCGGTGTCCCACAGGGATCGGTTCTGGGACCGCCCCTATGGAACATCGGTTACGACTGGGTGCTGCGCGCGGACCTCCCTAGTGGTGTCAGCGTCGTTTGCTACGCAGACGACACCCTGGTGCTGGCACAGGGGAGGTCGCACGAGGCGGCGGCCGAAATTATGACACGCGGGGTTGCGATAGTCGTTGAGAGGATCCGGCAACTGGATCTCGAGGTGGCATTGCACAAGTCCGAGGCCATGTGCTTTCATGGGTCTCGGAATGCGCCACCATCGGGATCCACGCTGACGGTGGGAGGGGTATCCATCGGCGTCGAGCCGACGTTGAAGTACCTGGGACTCGTACTCGTCAGCCGATGGAACTTCGTGGAACATTTCCGACGTTTGGCCCCCAGGCTGGAACGGACCGGGGCTGCCTTCAGGCGGCTCCTGCCCAACCTTGGGGGGCCAAACGCCTCCTGCCGCAGGCTCTACGCGGGGGTCGTGCGGTCCATGGCCCTCTACGGGGCCCCAGTGTGGGCGCGTTCCTTGAGGCGGCGAGCCGCCCATTATCTGAACGCGCCCCAAAAAGTGGTGGCCGTAAAGATGGTCCGTGGGTACCGCACGATCTCCCGCGAGGCGGCGGGCCTGCTTGCCGGATTGCCGCCATGGGATCTGGAGGCGATAGTACTCGCGCGCCTGCACGACTGGCGCGCGGAGGCACTACGCCGGGGGGAAACTCCGCTGCCGCGGCAAATTGCCGCTCAGCGGACAGACCTCCGGCGCGATCTCATGGCGACATGGAGAGAGCGACTGTCGCAACCCCGTGCAGGGCACGCCACGATAGTGGCGGTAAGTCCCCTCTTTGAGGAGTGGCTAGAGAGGCGCCACGGCGTCCTCACCTTCCGCCTGACGCAGGTCCTCACCGGACACGGATGTTTCGGGAGGTACCTGCACCGAATCGGGCGGGAGGACACGCCCGGGTGTCTCCACTGCGAGGATCGACCGGAGGACACGGTGGAGCACACGGTGGAAGTCTGCCCTGCGTGGGCGGAGCACCGCCGTGTCCTCGTAGCGGCGATCGGCGGCGGCGACCTCTCGCGTCCGGCCCTGGTTCAATCCATGGTCCGGAGCGAGACGGAATGGGAAGCCGTCACCTCCTTCTGTGAAGCAGTCATGCTAGCAAAGGAGGTGGCGGAACGAGAGAGGGAGAGATCCTCTCTTCCCGGCCGCCGCGGGAGACGCACCGGGCGTCGGGGGCCACGTGGTGGCTACCGGCCACCGTAGACGCGGGCCTGTGGACGGTTGGCTATGGGCTAGCTAGCCGTCCGTCCGTCTAAAGACGACAGGCCGTGTCGACGGCGCGTTCGTGTTCCACGCGCGCCTCAAAGAGATGTCAGCATAAGAGAGGGGCCCGCAAGGGCCGAAGCCTGCCGGGGTTGCGGGCCTATTCGAAAGAGATACCGCGGCCCCGGAACATAAAGGACGAGGAAGGAACATGGATGGGTTTTAGTCAGTAAAAGTCTGACACTCCCTCCCGCTCCGCCCAGAGTGGGAGAAGTCATTTGATGATTTCCCATCCCAAAAAAAAAAAAAAAAAAAAAAAGGTATATGTATTATACAAATATCTGGAAGTGTTTAAGTCCGGTGCCGTGTCTGCAAAATTTGTTTGTACCGGTTAAATCCAAATTGCAGCAATAGCGATGCGAATATATTCACATCATCTGACTAGCCTTTTCCCAACTATGTTGGAGTCGGATTCCAGTCTAACCGGATGCAGCTGAATACCAGTATTTTACAAGAAGCGTCTACCTGTCTAACCTCCACAACCCAGTTAGTACTGGGTATACCTAATACGATATCCCTTGGTAAGACTTGGTTGTCAGACTTTTCGTGCCACTGATTACCCGTAACGACTGTCAAAGATCTTCAAATGACAGCCGGGACCAACGAATTACATGCTTTTCGAGGCACGAAGGAAACTTGGTATGTTATGGGTGGTTACCCATCCACAGACCAACCTAGGCAAGCACGGCTTAACGTAAAAATGGACCCGAGCGGCTGTTATTATTTAGCCACGGCGCTCCTCCGCGAATATAATCACATAAGCCTGACAAATCTCGACCGAATCTTTTCACAAATATACAGAACATTCATTTGTCCCGATTCTGGATGTTTGTTAACCGTATTTGTGTAAGCAATGGTATTTTCGAAACCTGATTGTCTATGAAGCCATGTGAAAAAACGTTTAGCTAACAGACAGGGCTGTTTGTGATTTGGGGATCCAGAAAATCGTCTTTTAAGGCGAATTGAGTTTGTTTATTATGCAACTAGCCTTTGATTGCGGCTTTGCTCGTGTTTAGGTCAGAACTCATTCCATATGAAAGTACTTACAAGATAAAAAGCGTCCTACTTTTGCGGTCTACTTATGTGGCAAATTTCACCGAAATCTGATGAGCAGTTAACGCGTGAAAAGGGACACAGAGTTTATGATATAGTTAAAGAGTATAATTAATAATTATATAACATACGGCCGAATACTGAAACGTCACTCAAAATTTAAGTAACACTTATATTTAACAGATACTCAAAAATGACGTTTGGCCATACAAAATTGTAAGTTTAGGAGCTTCTCAAATGTTAAGCAGCTCTTACATTTTGAGTGACGTTTCAGTATTCGGGGGTTAGACACTTAAATTTATCATCATCTGTCCAGCCTTTTCCCAACTATGTTGGGGTCGGCTTCCAGTCTAACCGGATGAAGGTGAATACCAGTACTTTACATGGGGCGACTGCCGATCTGACCTCCACAACCCAGTTAATACTGGGAAATACGATACCACTTGGTAAGACTGGTGTCAGACTTTTTGAGCCATTAATTACCTATAACGACTGTCAAAGATGGACAAATGACAGCCGGGACCAACCACTTAACGTGCATTCCGAGGCACGGAGGAAACTCGGTATGTAAGGGTGGTCACCCTAACACAGACCAACCTAGGCAAGTACGGCTTAATCTAAAGATCGACCCGAGCGGCTGATATTATTTTGCCACGAGCTCGTCATTAAAATTTATATAAACAGAAAATAAATAGCATCACATAATCTTGAACTAGCTTTCTCAAATTGTTTAAACGATCCGTGTTTGAATTTCTAGCATTATTTCGAAATGTTTACTCAGGAATATTATCCCTTCGTCGACATGCTATATAGAGCAAACATTGTAATATGATGCAAACATAAAAATATTTGTGGAACTTTGGAACAGATTAGATAGTTAAGGCTCACTGTTATAGAATTAAGCTTATTCAATTTATATAGGTACTAGCTGTACCCGCGCGGTTTCACTCGCGTGTATCATACGTTGGTGTTTAAAACAGCAATAAAATACCATCCTGAAACACCTCAAACTCAAATGGGAATAGTTCTCCCGCTGCCATGACTTCACAGGCGGTTCCGTAGGTGCCATGGCAAGACATTTCAGTAACGTATTTACGCATCGAATTATAACCTTCACTGAAGTTTCATGAGAATCGGATTATTTTATTTTTACTCCCTGTTCGTCCCTTGAAACACCTGGAACTCAAATGGCAATAATTCTCCCGCTGCCATGAGTGATGCACCAAATATGATAGAGATGAAAATAAGCATGCGCCATCGCCAGGATTATTTACTATTTGGCTAAGAATTTGCACTTAGAAGTGATAACCAATATTTTGATTATCCATTTAATTAAACAATGCTTACGACCAGTAAGTACCGTAAAAAACATTATTTGGAACGTAATTTTCTTTATAGCTATTCTTTTGCAACACCAGCCTAAACCAAAGATACAACTTTAAAATTAAAATACGATCGTAGGTATTCAAGGACACCTTTTCTAGTAAGAACGACTAATACTAAAAGACCTACTATTATAGTACTTAATACCAAAGTGTGAAATACACAATATGTAATTCGCGAAGCAATAGACATAACAAAATTCCAACCAGGCAATAGGTAAGAACACAATAAAATGATTATCCTCCAATTTAAAATTACTAATGCTACGGCCAGACTTGTAGGCGAAGATTCGAACGCACGCACGAACTTTGTCGCGACAAAAGCCTTTGATGTGCGGCAATTTACCGACAGCGGCGGGAAGGGCGTTCGTATTCGCGAAGATGATTCGCGATAGGACGAATTCTTTGGCCAGACGTGTCGCGACAACGCAAATCTTCGCGTTATCGCGATAGTGTAGCCCCAGCATAAGTGAAACATACCGAAACGAAGACAACCCAAACAACGATGATGTCAAATATTTCAAATCAAATTAGTAGTAACAGCAAAATATCGCAGAACAGAAATGAGCTTGAGCTTGAGCGTGTTTCGCTTAAGTTCGTTTTTTGAAACGTTTTTTTTTTACCCTTCAACAGACGCCTGCGTACTGAAAAATACTGGCCACCTAGAAATTGGCATAAAACTTTAAAACGTTATAGAAACTCATTTCAATACCTTTCAGCACACGCCTGCATATCACTGAAACATACTGGCCACCTAGAAATTACGCCCTCAATGAACTTCCAAATTCTTATTTCAAAATATGCATTAACGCGTTGTCGTAAAATTCAATTTGGATCCATATCGGTTTCAGAATTCTCATTTCAATGTAAAGTATGCAATAACGCGTTGACGTAAGATTCAATTTGGATGTTTAACTTTTTTCATACAAACATTAAAAACCCTTTTTTGTACCCTTATGGGCCGAATTTTGTAATACCTTTTCTTAGTGAGCACCTAGAAGCCAAAAGGAACATTCAGGCTTTACATTCATATCTCTAACTTTAAAAACATAGGACTTTCATACAAACTTTGACACCCCTTTTCAACCCCTTGGGGTGCGAATTTTAAAAAATCCTTTCTTAGTACGCGCCTGCACCCCCTAGAGAGTGCTTGTGCCAAATTTGAGTCCTTACGGAACAGTAGTTTCCGAGATTTCGTGATGAGTGGATTAACTTTTTCCATACAAACATTAAAAACCCTTTTTTGTACCCTTAAGGGCCGAATTTCGTAAAACCTTTTCTTAGTGAGCACCTAGAAGCCAAAAGGAACATTCAGGCTTTACATTCATATCTCTAACTTTAAAAACATAGGACTTTCATACAAACTTTGACACCCCTTTTCAACCCCTTGGGGTGCGAATTTTAAAAAATCCTTTCTTAGTACGCGCCTGCACCCCCTAGAGAGTGCTTGTGCCAAATTTGAGTCCTTACGGCCCAGTAGTTTCCGAGATTTCGTGATGAGTGGTCAGTGAGTGGACTTCTCCTTTATATATATATAGAAGACTAGCTGTGCCCGCGCGGTTTCACTCGCGTCTTTCATACGTTGGTGTTTATCAGATGAGATTTAGTGTGTTAATGTTCCAAGAAAATGTTCCAAAAAAACAGCAATAAAAATACCATCCTGAAACACCTCGAACTCAAATGGGAATAGTTTTCCCGCTGCCATGACTTCACAGGTGGTTCCGTAGGCGCCATGGCAAGACATTTCAGTAACGTATTTACGCATCGAACAATAAACAGCTCCTGACCGCTCCTGGGTGAAAGGTTGAAACCTTTCCCAGTTGTTAGACACGTGGCGCACAATGCTGGCTCGAACACGTGGCCCAGACAGGCGCATTACTTTGTGTAATTTATTTCATCACCACTGCTCTCAAAACGGTGAAGGAAAATATCGTGCGGTAACCAAACTTTATTAAAACTTTATTAGAACAAAAAATTCGAAGACATGTGACATCTGCCAAACCGCACTGGGCCCGCGTGGTGGATTTGCCCATACGCAAAAAACGCGCTTTCACATTCAAATTGGCCAACGGAATTAAAACATCAAAATGATCTTCATTGAAGTTTCCTGAGAATTGGATTATTTTTACTCCTTGTTTGACCCTTCAAGGTTTGAAACACCTGGAACTCAAATGGCAATAATTCTCCCGCTGCCATGAGTGATGCAACAAATAGGATAGAGATGAAAATAAGCATGCGCCATCACCAGGATTATTTTCTATTTGGCTAAGAATTTGCACCCTATTAGTAGTGATAATAATTTGATTATCCATTTGAATTAAACAATGCTCAAAACCTCTTAGTAACAAATATTATTTGGAATGTAATTTTTTTTATAGCTATTCTTTTGCAACACCCACCAGCCTAAACCAACACTAAAATTAAAATACGAACGTAGGTATTCAAGGACACCTTTTCTAGTAAGAACGATTAATACTAAAAAACCTATTATAGTAACACCAAAGTGTGAAATACACAATATGTAATTCGCAAAGAAATAGACATAACAAAATTCCAACCAGGCAATAGCTAAGAACACAGTAAAATGATTATCCTCCAATTTAAAATTACTGAGTGAAACGTATACCAAAACGAAGACAAACCAAACAACGATGATGTCAAATATTTCAACGCAAATTAGATAGTACCTACAGCAAAATATCGCAGAACAGAAATGAGCTTGATCGTGTATCGCTTGATTTCGTTTTTTGAAACGTTTTTTTCTTACCTTTCCGCAGACGCCTGCATACTGAAAAATACTGGCCACCTAGAAATTGGAATAAAAACTTTAAAACGTTATAGAACCTCATTTCAATACCTTTCAGCAGACGCCTGCATATCACTGAAACATACTGGCCACCTAGAAATTCCGCTTAAAAACTGAAGATAAACCTCAAGGAACTTCCAAATTCTTATTTCAATGTAAAATATGCATTAACGCGTTGTCGTAAAATGCAATTTGGATCTATATCGGTTTCCGAATTCTAATTTCAATGTAAAATATGCAATAACGCGTTGACGTAAGATTCAATTTGGATTATTAACTTTTTCCATACAAACATTAAACACCCTTATTTATACCCTTAAGGGCTGAATTTCGTAAAACCTTTTCTTAATAAGCACCTAGAAGCCGAAAGGAACATTCAAGCCCACATTCATGTCTCTAACTTTAAAAACATAGGACTTTCATACAAACTTTGACACCCCTTTTCAACCCCTTGGGGTGCGAATTTTAAAAAATCCTTTCTTAGTACGCGCCTGCACCCCCTAGAGAGTGCTTGTGCCAAATTTGAGTCCTTACGGCCCAGTAGTTTCCGAGATTTCGTGATGAGTGGTCAGTGAGTGGACTTCTCCTTTATATATATAAATATAAACACCCTTATTTATACCCTTAAGGGCTGAATTTCGTAAAACCTTTTCTTAATAAGCACCTAGAAGCCGAAAGGAACATTCAAGCCCACATTCATGTCTCTAACTTTAAAAACATAGGACTTTCATACAAACTTTGACACCCCTTTTCAACCCCTTGGGGTGCGAATTTTAAAAAATCCTTTCTTAGTACGCGCCTGCACCCCCTAGAGAGTGCTTGTGCCAAATTTGAGTCCTTACGGCCCAGTAGTTTCCGAGATTTCGTGATGAGTGGTCAGTGAGTGGACTTCTCCTTTATATATATAGATTTAGTATATTAGTAGTAACAGCTAAACAGATTTCGACGAAATTTGGCACACAGGGTAAACCATGATTTTGGATAGGACTTAGGCTGCTTTGCGGGATAATTTGAACAAAGCCCAGGGCAACGGATAGTCTCTTATAAAGCAGTCTATAAACAATAATTTCTACTTATTTCCTACAAATTTCAATATGGGCCTTACAAAATAATACAATAATTTACTCAACGGACGCTCCACTACGCCCATACTAATAATTATAAGTAATTAAAGGTCTGTGACCACCCCTGGCCGAATTACACAGTTCCACGTAATTTATGGTCTAACCCCATTCAAATTAGTTATCTGTGATATTATGTTTGTCTGTGTGTGTATTTTGTAATTGATGCGATTCTGTTCCTAAGCTTGATTTAATTAATTTTAGTGTTGGATGTGATTTCGATGTTTGTTATTTATTAATTTATGTACTACTAGTAGACGCCCACGGGTTCACCCGCGTACATATTATATACTAAAACTTTCTTCGAGAACCACTCTATCAATTGGTGAAAACAGCATGAAAATCGGTGTAGTAGTCTTTGAGTTTACAGACAGATAGACAGACAGACGTCGGAGAACTTTGTGTTATAATATGTAGTGATATATTTTTGTGCTGCATGGTGTTTAAGGGGCCGGCGGACATTTACAAATTATTTTGGTATTACGTTTGTATGAACTACGCTTGCTCCGCAGGCCTCTTAAGGCTGAGCAATGGATGGACTGTGAGAAGGGTGATAGCTAGAAAGGAGGTGACTGTTACAATGACGAGTAATAGAGAAGTATCGAAGACAGATATGCTGCGCCGACCATAAATAAATTGGAATACTTAAGGGCAAAGGAATGACGCTGTTTTCTCGGTAAGAACATGTGGAAAGAGACTTTTAGAGTCGTTCTTTGGCAAATTTTCTGTCGGATTCGCTAAGCTGCGTACACGTAGAAAAAGTTTGAACCCCAATATCTCCGACTAGAATCATCATACCTTCTCAGGTATTCATTACAACGCAATGTCAGGGAGAATTTTTCGGTTTCTTTAACAAAGTATTTTTACACCCATTTTAGTTACGATAAAGCGGGCCTTGACGTCTTCGGGTATCAAACACCCATTTCTTAGGAAAAAAATATATGATTGATAAGAAATCCCACTCTAGTCACATTTTTCCTCAACAATGATAATATTGAACAGAACTCTTTGAAACCACACAGCACTTTTCTCGTTTGTCCTCTCTATCGCATGTCTATTGTACCTGTGTCAACCTCAAAGATAACAAAAGCACCTGGATCGCGATAAAGCTATAGAATTAGCCCCTAACCGCCCGTGATAAGGGTAGAACAGGTAGACAGTTGGTAGTTAGGGACCTAGATTGATAGCTATGTCTTTTTACCTGCTTTTACCGTAGGCACTTGTACTGCTAGAACCCGAATTGAGACTCATTGATGATGATGAGGGGTCTATGTAGTGGTTACTGCCAATGGACAGGACTTTTTTTCCGTTGAGAATATACTAGGTACTATCTGTATGTATACAGGTATACAGGGTAGAATTTTACGATGCCACCTGCATAATTATTCACAATTTCACAAACGCTCGATTCGATTTCGATTCGGAAAGTCGTATATTTATCTCGCTCGCTTTCTTAATGCCAAAAAGACAGACATACGACTTGTCGAATCGAAACCGAATCGAGCGTTTGTGAAGAGCTATGCTGGAGGGAAAGCACTTAATTTAAATATTGGTAAAAGTGTATTTAAAGCTTCAGATTTCATGGTTTTCTTTTAATTTAATTTGTCATGTTTGTGAGACAGATTTTTGATCCATATAATTGACCCTGTCGATTGATTTCAAAAAATCACAGGTCGTATTTTTTTAGAATTTCAGTCGGTTCGATTTTCAAGTGTGGCAAGCGAATTTTCGAAAATCGGTGAACGCACATTAGTTTTTTTTACACTAAAAGAATGAATTCTTAGAATAAAATTAGCTATCTCCAGTATTTAGACTATTTTCCCTCCAGCTGGCGTTGAAAAATTTCACACTGAGACCTAGATAAAGATACGCTATCTATCTGTAACATTTATCGGTTCGGGGACCCTAAATCTAAAAATAACCATCTTAATGTTACCTAGTGATTCAGTCCGGGACTTGGCAAGCGTCTAGCCAAAGTGTGTTGTCAAAAACGACAGCTATTTATAGAGGACAGCGGTGATCTGCCGGAAATCTGAGTATGGGCTGACATGTGGTTCTAGGAATTTGTAGAGTGATCGGCCGACGTGGGATTTTGGGAAAGCTTAGAGGCCACCAACTCCCCGCGTGGTTGTATTGTATGACCGTCTAAATGGCCTATAATGTGGTATGGCTCTGAAGGAAAGATTTGCTTGTTTATTTCTGAAGACCAATAGAAAGAATGCAAGAGGGGGAAATTAAATGTAGAAACCATAAAACTCAATTAAAACTTAAATAACAGGTTTGAAGGAACATCGACGCACAAAACGGTATGGTATTTCTTTCTTTATCGTGTGTTTAGTGCCTATTATAACCTGGTGTCACAGCTTTTACGCACTTGGCTTTATATGCTGTCAAGAAATATCTGTCAGGTATGCTGGATTTCTTACGAGTAAGGTAAAGGTCAATGGTAAAGCCATAAGATCAATTGATAACGTCCAACCGAAGTATTATAATATCTGTGGTCCAACTCTACGCAAAAGCTAGAATTAAATCATATTTGCACTAAAATTATAACTTCAAGGTTAAGAAAATATCATGAATAAATAACCATTGATTACAGTCTCAAGGTCTTGAAGAATTTAATTAAGAAGTGAAGTTTGCAAGACATTTGGCTCGGTCGCCATTTAAACAGCTCTTTCCGTAATAAGGTCAACTCCTTAAACTGTTAATTAGTATAGGGGCGCCGGATTTTGAAATTACGGGCCCATTTTTGGCAGTTTTAAGGAGTTTCTCAAGTAGTCTTAGCATTGGTCTTTAAGTTGCAATTAGTCTTGTTCAGAGTGATTTATGCTGATCTTAGAATATAACAGTTTGAAATGAAGTATTCGAACAACTTTTCAAGATTTTATTTTTATTGCTTTTCCAGCTAATAAGTTCATTGGGTATGGAACTATGAATCTTCTCTCTTTCATCTACTGATTTCTCTGTCAAAGGAAGTGGGCCGTAACAGTCGTAGTGGGTGGACGTCGCATATCTTAATATTAACGAGTTTATCCTAGTTAGTCTATATTGATTTTGGGGCCAAGTTTAGGCCATATTTGTTTTCATCAGATATCATTCAAAATCTCCCACCAGGACATACGTTGCTATATCTGGCCTGAAAGTCTTTAAATAGACTCTATATAGACGGGTTGGCAGAAGCCAGGAAAATCTCTTCATTCATGAATGACACTGCCCTGGAGTGTAGAAGTGTTGCTGTTCCACAATGACATGACACTTAGGTCCGTGTTCACCGAAAAGATAACAGTCTGATTATCTAAAAACAGCTGTCACTGTGACATTTTCCCATATAAAAATGTGTTTTAAACATCTGTTTTTAAAACACATTTTAAAAATGTGACTGTGTGAATGTGTAAGGACCGTCATCTTTTTGGTGAACATGGACCTTAATATGCTGTTACTGGCACATTACACGAACTTCTGGATGCATGTACCTAAAGGAGCCCAACTAATCGATAATTCGAAGCTAATTCAATTAAGATTCTAGTGACACAAAATGTTCTTCTTCTATCTTTATACTACGAGTAAAACATTGCGCTCCCAATACTACTATGGTGAATCAATCAATATTACAACGGCACATTCGTCATAAAACATAGCACACGGATGTAATGACGACCTGTGTAGTACTAACTGTCAAGCTTTATGATTAACTATGCTCGTTGCAAGTGAACATACACATGTACGGCTGGTTGCATTACCCGACAATACTGTGTTGTGCTATCAATAATCTTGAGGTTTATATATCCTACTCCTACTAATATAAATGCGAAAGTTTGAGAGGATGTTTGTTACTCTTTTACGCAAAAACTTTCGAACGGATTTGGATGAAATTTTGCACACATATAGTTTAGAACCTGGATTAACACAAAGGTTTTTCTTAATTTTTATCCCGGAGGTATCCCGCCGGAGGCTGCGGGCATAAGCTACCAGTAGTTCAGTTAGTATGACAAGGTTGTTGTAGGTAATGTTTTGTAAAACATAGGTGAGTTTTTTTGTAGTTGGAACTTTATTCTTGCTGATACTGGTTTTACTTCTAGATATCAACCGATGTATTAACTAACTTTTGTCATCACTTTGTTTGTGCGTTTTTACTAATTTGGGGTCTTTAAATGACACCGTATTGTCGTTTTTTGCGCAATTGGCAACAACATTTGGCATAAACACTGTTTTAAGCTTTCACGGTTAAAAAACTTATATTATATCGGGAGCTCAAAATAATGAATAATCACGGCAGATATTCCGTAAGTGACAATATAAGTTTAATATTTGACATATCTCTGGACATAAGCTGCTGCTGCAAGAAGCTGATGGTATCTTTATTCGGACTGGTATTAGTTAAAGCATATTTTTATGCCCTATTAGTATGCAATCAATAAATCATATAACATCACACTTTAAAACCAAAAAGGAGGCGTTCCTTGTACTCTCATATTTTGCCACTTGTGTTTAAGCCCCATGAATAGGGGGTACACCTATTGCCATTACATATATTGGACACAAATCCAGACAGCGGTGCTGCAATTGACAAATGCTTGACGGAAAAATTCAGTAACACTTTTTACTAGACCAAAGAAGCAATTAAATTGATATCAAGTAAAAACTAGGCTTGATATTAGTTGACTTACCATCCAATAGTATTTCTAACATCAAGTTAACATCAACAGTTTACGACTATCACTAGCCGCTTTCAAATGAGACGATACAAACCGTTTTAACGTAAATCGATACTAAACTGTTTTATCGAAAATGCTCTCGCAAACGTCGTCACTAGACCGACAGTTTTGACACTTTATTACCGAGACGGTGGGCGTTAATCTCATTAGCTGACGTTAGTCTGACGTCACTTGTGATAAGGCTTGTTATTTAGGAGCTTCCTTGACAGACAGGTTCCTTATTTATTGGTGAGGGGAAACTGATTACTTAAGGTAGAAGTACCTATTCCCGTTAGTGTACCAGTAGCCGTTAACACGTCAGTTTTTTTATTATTGCACTTTTCTACCAATAATTAATTAAAGTTTGCGAATGGCAATACCTTCTCAGTAATATTTTGTACAATTCTAATAGCAATATTCTCCAAAAAGTTTAATGGTATCAAAACCATGCGATCACAAAAGTTTGCTCTAAGAAAATATTATGTAAGTTCAAAGTTCTGTCAGTGAACTATGAAGCTACCACGTCGCATTGATCAGCTTGCCATACTGCGATGGTTAACGTTAAGATTTGGGTGTTAATTTTCTAAAATAGTTCAGTATATTATTTTGCGATATAAAGTATAAATTGAGGTGAATCTAATTGAGAAATAAATATTTTTGCCGTTCACATCTATTGGTACTAACAAACCCCTACTTGACCTAGTACCCGTTAAATTCGTATTTTTTTTACCGGATATTGGTACACGATCAACCCGATAATACAAGTTGTACCGAAACCCGTTATTGTGTACTTATTGCCTTGAAATAGGTGTCATTTTCCTTTAAAACTGTAGAATACAGTTTACTGATATTGGGACTTGCATTAACAGTTGCATTTAAATCCGACTTTTTCCTTATTGCCTTGTGTTAAGTGCTATTTTCCTTCAAATCAATAGAATGTAGTTTCTATGTTTCTTGTTTGTGTTGTAATCACCTGGATTCGATTGCCTCTTAACCTCTTTAGTTTTTTATGATTCATTTCGCGTTACTGCTCTGCTGTTCTGAAACCGTTACGCAACGTGTGGCGCACTGCTGTTTAAGTATGGATAAGAATTACCAAGCACTAATTTGAAGCAAACTTAATCGTCATCATCATTTCAGCCGAAAGACGCTTTCACTGCTGGACATAGTCCTTCCCCAAGTGTCACTACATTGACCGGTCTCTTGCGATTCGCATACAGCGGATTCCCGTAGCCTTCACCAGGTCATCGGTCCACCTATTGGGAGGACTTCCAACGCAACGTCTTCCGGTTCGCGGTCGCCACTCCAGAACTTTTTGGCCCCTTCGGCCATCCGTTCTGCGAGCAATATGCCCTACCCGACGATGCCTAGACGATTGACCTGTTTCTCGAAGTTAGAACTACCTAACTGGATCGTTTGTCCCAGGTAAACATAATCGTAACAACTTCGAGTGTATATTCTCCAATCTTGATGCCTAGCCCTCTCCAGTCCAGAACTTTGAAGACAAAATCCAGTGCAGCGGTAAAAAGTTTCGAAGATATGTCGTTTCCCTGTCTCACACCTCGCTGCAGAAGGATAGGTTCCAAGGCTTGGTCTGGAAGTCGGACTGACATGCTGGCGTTTTCGTACAAACACTTTGACACCTCGATGTGCCGATAGTCGATTTGGAACCTTTGGAGAGACTGCAGTACAGCCCAGGTCTCGATCGAATCTAAGGCTTTCTCGTAGTCCACAAACGCTAAACAGAGGCAGGTTATACTTTTCGGTCTTCTGTATAACCTGCCGCAGCGTACGTATGTGGTCCACGGTGCTATAAAGCCTTTTCGGAAAACTGTTTTGGAGGCTAAAATTCGTCAAGCCTGCGCGCGAGACGATTCGTGATGACTCTTGAAAACAACTGGCAGACATGGCTTAGAAGTGAGATGGGCGTATAATTCTATAACCGGGCATTGTCTCTCTTCTTCAAGAAGAGTACCACCACACCCCTGCACCAAGTCTGTGGCGTTGTCCCCTCTAGTATGACGGAATTGAACAGCCCGCCTTCAGGAGTTTAGCCGTAATTCCGTCATCATCCGGTGCTTTTTTATTTTTTGAGTGATTTCAGAGCCATCCTAATCTCAAGACTGACGTCCCGGATATCTTCAGTATAGTGTTGTGGATCAGTTTAGCTCTTGGTCGCTTGCTAGATCGACAGCGAGTTTACTGGTTGACGTGTACAACTGTCCATAGAAGGTCTCGATCGGATAAGATCGAGACCTGCCATCGTCGGTCTTTAGTTTCGTAAGCTGGCTCTGCCCAAAAGCCAGATCTCTTGTAAATACATTGGAGCTTTTATTCCACTGAATAGCGTCATTGATACGCTCGTTATTAAATCGGCGGAGTTCGCTCTTCAAGGGTTTAGGGGTACGTCTATTGAGCTGCCGGTATTTCCACACTTAGTCTGAAAACTGCAGGATCATCTCACGCCGCTCCTTCATGAGCTTGAGAGTGTGTTCGGAGAGCCTCTTGTTTTGATCTGTTCGACGTGCCTTGAAGAACTTAGACCCGGTCGTAAACACAGTTTCCACGAACCCATCGTTGTATTCGTTCACTGAGCTTTCCAGGCACTCGAAACGGATTTGGAGTTCAAGCTAAAAGCTCTCGGGGTTTTGGATCTGACTTCATCAGTCGAGAACTTTTAAGCTTATGCCTCTTACCATGCGGTGATCGCGAATTGATCACCAAGACATTCAACATTTGCTTTTTGGTTGACACGATGAAGTCTCATTTTTAGTTGTACCATCGGGGCTCTGCTAGGTCCAGTTCCTGTGCTCACGCTTTCTGAAGAAGAAGATCGTCATGTAGAGGCTCTCCATCTCCATAAAACTAGCCAGTTGGTGACCCCGGTGATTCCAACGTCCAACTCCAAATTGCTCCACCTACAGCTCAAACCCCCAAAAATAGCATTTCTGTGAACTTTAACGTAAAGCAATAAAGTTCAAATTCGCGGTGAAAATTACCGGATTCAGGGACAATTTAACGTTTACTAGTACAAATCTACCGGGTACTGGTACAATTGGCCCTTTATTTTATTTTTTTGTACTTTTGTTAAAGTAAATTTATACTAATAAAATAAAAGAATATTACACTAAAACTAGTTTAAATTATCTCTCTAGTCATGTAATTATTTTTTTTGTGAGTCTTCTAGTTTTAGCACAGCAGGCCTGCAAAGTCAGTGAATATTAAAACTTCACGGTTATTGGGCCGTTTACCTTAGCACACAATTTTCGTTCCTGATTTTATAAAACAGCAGTTTTTTTTTCATATTTTTTTCTGTTGTTCATTCAATCAAGTTTTTTTCTGCTTTTCATTTAATCGGACACCTATAGGATGGATTTTTGAGAACACGGTCGCCGAGGTTTTAGACATTTCACAGAAAACTAACAGCTTTTTACGTGACAGCGCTTTGCAGAATTCACAAAGGGGTTCGGGCGTTTTGAATCTACATCTACACTAATATTATAAAGAGGAAAACTTTGTTTGTTTGTTTGTTTGGTTGTACTGAATAGGCTTAAAAACTACTGGACCGTTTTTAAAAATTCTTTCACCATTCGAAAGCTACATTATCCACGAGTAACATAGGATATATTTTATCCCCGTACTCCCACGGGAACGGGAACTATGCGGGTGAAACCGCGGGACGTCCGCTAGTCGTACATAAATTGATAGGGCTTTTCAAGAGGAAAAAAAGTTATTGTTGGGTTACATTTGAATTTATTGTCTGACTCGAGATATAAAATATGAGTTTTCATTATATCGGATAGTACGCCAAAAATCAATAAAATACGTATTGTGTAGTGATTACTAAGCTGGAATGTTTAGTTTAGTTTTTTAGGAGCTTAGGGCTAAATACTAACAGCCACTCGGGTCGATCTTTAGGTTAAGCCGTGCTTGCCTAGATTGGTCTATGGATGGGTGACCACCCTTACATACCGAGTTTCCTCCGTGCCTCGGAAAGCACGTTAAGCTGTTGGTCCTTGCCATCATTTGTAGATCACAGACAGTCGTTACAGGTAATCAGTGGCCCAAAAAGTCTGACAACCAGTCTTACCAAGGGGTATCGTATTATCCAGTAATAACGCGTTTATGTTCCACGCGCGCCTCAAAGAGATGTCAGAAAAATGAAAGGGGTCCGCAAGGGCCGATGCCTGCTGGGGCTGCGGGACTGTTCGAATGAGATATCGTGGCCTCGGAACACAAATGGCTAAGAAGGAACATGGATGGGTTTTAGTCAGTAAAAGTCTTACACTCCCTTCCGGTTGGGACGGGTCATTTGATGATTTTACATCCGAAAAAAAAATATCTATATATTTTTTTTTTGGTCCCTATAACACTGATGTATGCTTTGCATTTAAGATCTAAATCATCAAAACCGATTCAGTTGTTTTAAAAATGTATTAAGAATACTTATAGATTTAATCACAAAATTATTAAATACGTATGGTACGCGTACTCCGATTGGCCAATATATCAGGCCAAGCACCATACCTATTCGTGCTCTATGAGAATATACCTTTTTAACGATATATTATTTATATCTATTGGGTCCATGACCAGAGTCCATACATTTGTGCCCATAGCCCTTTAGCAAAAATTGCACAGTCAGCTAAAAACGTCTACATAATCGTAAGCCAAGTCTGAACTTTGATAAATCTGTCTATTTATAATCTTTTATTTCAAACCAGACCCATTTCCTAAATTGCATTATCATCAAAAGATCTTTAGCTTCAATCTTCTAAAAGGTTCGTCCATTTAATTACCTTCAGGTCTCCTTTAAAAATAAAATAAAGATGAAAATCACTCACCGTTCGCAAGAATGAAACATCATCTTGCTCGCTTGCTCCTCCCTCTGCTTCCGCCATCTTGAATTAGTCGAATGTCAGTGCGCTACTGCAACGTTGCCATAACACTCGAAATGCGTCACTGTGGACAAGGAAATATGAGCTTTAATACTTTATTTTTCAAATCATGACTTCAAGTTAAATAAACAAATTAAATCACTTTTAATGCACTGTTTTAGACTTTCACGGTTTTTCACTACACTCAAAGTAGTTACGGGATTATATCCGTGATTTTCTTTTATTTCTGTTTGGAGCTCACAGAAACAAAAGAAAATCACGGATATAATCCCGTAAGTACTTTATCACTTTTATAAAGGAGATCACCCAGATTGGAATATCGCCCAGATTAAGTTATTATTTTGATAGAGCATAACATTATTAAAAATATTTAAATTTTATAACTTTAAAAATATTTATTGTCGTATGTCAATTCACAGAGGTTTGAATAACCACAAAGTACTCGTATCTGAGATGACTGGGGTACTTTTTTTTGGCGGCCGCTTCCATTGCAGAAACCTCTTTTTTTGAAGTCGTTTAATAAAGAGCAATTCATAGAGATAATATATTAAAATGAGGAAAAATCTGTTGTCAAATTTTAAAAACTGATTTATGTAGGTGATTGTTTAATTGTCGAACCGATTGGCGCGATGGCTTAGCGCTTCACTACAATTTCTACATTGTAACACAGGTGCGATATAAAAAAACTACATAATTGCATTATTCCATCCAATTACCTAGTACCTACCTCATATTTCAAGCTTTATGGTCGCAATAATAACATAAATACCTATAGCTTCCACCTAGCTGTTGTTATACTAAAATAATAGTTCACACTAATGAAAATAACAGCCAGTAACAAATAACAGTTTTATTTATTAGAGGCACGTTTGGTGTAGCATGCTGGACGCTGGTGTATGTTGTAAATCATTTATAGTGCGGGGACACAGTAGTTTGCTCAATACACTTATTTGAATAGGTGAAAAATAGTACGTGAAAGCGACAGCCAATTACAAGTCTTCACTTATTAAAAAACTAATTGTTAAAGAACTGCCCACAAAAAAGAAAGAATATGCTTAACAAAATCAAAGCCACATACATCTACTCCTAAATATTTGGCCAGTTTCATTTATTTTGGTATGTCTATTACCCATAATATTATGTGTTATAATATGCCTGTTGGCATGCAATCATCATTTCGCCCAACCCTTTTCAACGACCAAATAAAAAACCAAGTCACCACACCCGCCATTTTTCTTTTAACCCTCATTCAAACAATAATGTCGACTCACTATACTGAGCACCGCTACCAACCTGTTGTACTCAAATAATAATACCTCCGTGATACAGCACTGAAGGGTTAAAGTTTTACTGCGCTATTTGTTAGGTTAACTACCTGAAACTTCTTTGAGTGAGAAGGTATATGTTTAAGTCATTATGTTTTGGAATGTGTGAATAGGAAATACAGAAGTTGTTTTAGCTGAAAACGAAAAAGTGTAAAGGTGAAATGCCTGGATGATTATTTTAAATAGTTCTGTATACTCGTAACATACGACAAGTGGACTTTATTAGAATCTTAAATGGTGTATCTACACCGCAATTACTTTTTGTAGAGCAACGTTTCCAAGTGTTATTTATTGCTATTATATGCTGCCCTGCTAGTACAATTATGTTAAGTAATGTTGCCTAACTTACAGTCAACACAATTGCTAACATTGTTAGAGAATGTTACCTCAACATACGATGTGGATACATCTAAAGTTTAAAAAAAAAAAACGGGCAAAGGCCTCCCCAAGTGCTTTCAGGAGTTTTTATACAGTGTGTGAGCTAGTGCCTGACGCAGGTTTTCAACTGTACCTGAGACACCTATCCTACACGTGTTCCTCTTCAATTCTTCCTCTCAACCGCCATGCTATCAATTACCTACTCCCTAATTACAACTATTTTCATGAAGCTTTTATTAAACTACGATTTCCCCAAGGAATATGACCTTGACTTACACGCGCATGATACACATGGCAGTTAAACTCTAGTAATGGTATTACTAATTTAGTGAACTGCCTTAGCAGCCGGATTCTAGTAAGTTCTACTACAACTGGTAATTAGGGATGTCGAAGTTATTAGTTGGAGAATGGAGTCTAGATTTACGCCCGGTTGACGGTATTGTTGAAGTTATAGGATCACCTGGAAAAGGGAAGCATAGAATATATGGTGGGAGAATCTAGGCTGATATGATGATGATGACGAAAAATGTCAAAAGCCTACTTTTATATGGGCTTTAACCGACGAAATGTCTATAACCGACCAGGAGTTAAAATACGCCAGTAACAATAAACTATGTTTTTATTGAACTTTTTGGGAGCATCGTCCACACGATTTAATTTCCTCAAAAAATTCAAGATTTTGGGTCAAATTCTAAAGCTGTTCATTAAAGACCAAATACTCATACAGTGGTTTATTTGTTCGGAAGTTACAGTAAAGCATATTCCTACTTCATAAGGTTAGAAAGACAGAAAGAAAAAATGTTTATTTGACGTCTGTACATTAAACACACACACAATAATATTAAAAAGATACAAAAAAGGACAAAAATACATAGTATGTACTGTGTGCCTTCCAGCTGCGCCAAAAAGGTCCATCTAGGTTGACCTACATTGCACATGCAGTCTAGCTAAAGCTAACTACATTTAAAACACGTCACACCAATTACCAGGTCATGACCGTCGACCTCGAATATTACAGAAGTTTGCCAAAACATTGACCGTCCAAGGCAAGCCGATGCCCTGAGGATGCCCTAACCCTTGGGCATAGGTACTCGTGTATATTAATACTTGGCCTTGTATACATTTGTGTAGCTACCACTATTATACGCGGTTCAATGCCAGTTTATATTGCATTGCCAGTACGTAACGTTTGAATTATATTGGTTTGGCTTTTGTATTTAAATTGATAGGTACAGTTGTTGTTGGTTTCATATTTGTTCAAGTTTTATCGAGATTTGTTAGTACGTATAATGAAAACGAAATGGCTATAAAATTCTACACATTAAAGAGTTTATTCATAAGCGTTCATATAAAGATCAGCGACGTAAAAACGTCTCTCAACTGTGGTCAATGAATACACTCCTATTTTTTTAAAAGTCGGTTAGGTTATTAAAATTTTTGCTGAAATGATTAATTGAATAAAACACATTTTGCTCGTGGCTAAATAATAATAGCCGCTCGGATCGATCTTTAGGTTAAGCCGTGCTTGCCTAGGTTGGCCTGTGGATGGGTGACCACCCATTACATACAGAGTTTCATCCGTGCCTCGGAAAGCACGTTAAGCCGTTGGTCCCGGCTGTCATTTGTAGATCTTTGACAGTCGTTAGGCAGTCAGTGGCCCAAAGTCTGACAACCAGTCTTAACAAGGGGTATCATATTACTAACACCACTACTACTTACTAACTGGGTTGTGGAGGTCAGATGGCAGTCGCTCTATGTAAAATACTGGTATTCAGCTGCATCCGGTAAGACTGGAAGCCAACCCCAACATACTCGTAGTTGGGAAAAGGCTAGGCAGATGTAACATTAAGATGATCTGAAAATTCTCTTTTCAGGTGGAAGTTTAAAAGAGTTTTTACATTTTTACACTTGATTTACATCTGGCGCAAAAGTTTAAGGAGTTTCAAAACTTATCACTCAGGCACACCTGTTTTGAATATAAAGAACAATGCTCAAAACGTCCCCACCCTTGTAGCAATTTAAAACCTAGGTTAATCGAAGGACCATGGCCATCTCATTTTATTTATTTTTATTTATTTATTAAAACTTTATACACATAATGTACAAAGGCGGACTTAATGCCTTGGGCGTTTTCTACCAGTCTACTTTAGGGTGATGCAGAGATAAAACAGTAGGTGCAATAGTCCAGACAATTTTAAAGAATTAAATATAACAATAAATGCATTTAATGTCACCGTAAAATTGTCAAACACGTTAGATTGTAATATAACTAGAGAGATTGTAAACTCTCTAAAAATTGTCAAACGAACATACTGCTTACAATATTACGCTTTATTTTTCGGTAGATTGTAATCTATCGAAGTGAAACCGTAATATTGTGAATTGCATGCGATGCGGCGACGGAAGTATCTCTGCCCCCATAATCGGGACTTGGGGCACCCCCCCGTTAGGTTAGTTAGGTTGCCTTCCATCGCATACATTTCACAATATTACGGTTTCACTTTGATAGATTAAGCTTAGTCGATAGTTGACAAAAAAGCGTGACGTATCCAGTCTGTTACTGAACCGTTTCACGCTAGGAATGCTTCATGTATCGTGCGTGAGTTTACAAACACACACAAATACACAACACTTCGACCTAAATTAGAATCCGATTTCAATGGCGGCGTTTTCCAAACATTTAACATTTGCTCCCTAGGTACGTAGGATTGTGGAATCCAATTAATTCTTTCTAGTATTCCTTTAAACGATTTTCAAGGCGATTGAAGAATTTATTGGACATTTATTGGTGATTCAAGATGTTTTTCGACGGACGGTTCTTTGAGATTCGAGGTCCGTTGAAGCAAATACGATTTTAGATGAAGATTGAATCTCGGTTAATTCAGCGTGACTTTTTTAGTCATGTGGATTGACTACTTGAAAAAGAGAGGGCTTTTCATAAAAAACTTTTTAGCAAAAAATAAAACCGACTTCAAAAAACACAAAAAAGTGATTAATAACTTTAGCTTCAGAAGTCGGTGACCAATGTTTGATTCACTTACTTACTTACTTAGTTTTTTTGTCACCGACTTCTGAAGCTAAAGTTATTTTTCACTTTTTAGTGGTTTACTTGTGCTTACCCTTTCACAGCGTACCGGCGTGATGTTATGTTATGAACTGGTAAAAACAATAGACAGACATCAAATTGAAATGGGACCACTTTAAGAAAGTACTCTTCTTAAAACTACCCAAATCGCATCAAGTGTGCTTATAAAATTTGAAGAGTTTTCCCTATTTCTCCAGGATCCCATCATCAGATCCTGACTTGATGATTATGGGACCACCTGGGAAGTATACCCTTCAAACGATATAAAAAAATCCAAATCGGTCCAGCCATCTTCGAGTAATCGGGGAACATACATATATAAAAATAAAAAAAAAGGTTCCGACGAATTGAGAACCTCCTCCTTTTTGAAGTCGGTTAAAGATATTCCTAATATATTTACACCTGTACTTTCCGAAAGACCTTGTTTGTTTGGTGGTCGCAAGCGCAACTACTGAGCATGAAGTACTAGGTTCGTTTCCCAGGTCAGTCAAAGTGTTACTGGGTTTTACCATTAGGAATTTCTCAGTGGCAAGCACGAGCTCATTTGTGCTCGGTTGATGGCAATAGGCTCGCTCCTATTACATGAGACATAAACATAAGTGGCGGAATGTGGGTGCATTTTTTTTTATTTCAGACCGGAGTCCATAGGGTTAGTAACAAATTTTACTTAAGTTCCAGTGTTAGTAGGTTACAGACACAGATAAAAATATACAATCAATATTCAGCATGGAGTCGTATCCATCTCCGCATCATCGGGGAATCCCACCGATCTGCGAACACACTGAGAATACTGTTGGTGCTGCCTCGAACACGAGTCATCAGGGATGCACATCTTTTAATAATAATGGCGGCAAAACCATCAATATTATTATCTGCAAACATCCCTGACGCACTACTACGCCACGGCAGCCGCAGCAGCACTCGCAGTGCATTATTGTATTGAACGCGTAGGTAGCTGTATGTCCAGGAGTAAAGTTGACCCACAGGCAGCATGTTACAACGGACACCCAGCGACCTACGTTCCCTTTCAATGTCACACTTTAAGATCTTCAGTGACCCAGTGGCCCAGATATTTAAACTTGTCCACCCTTCGCAGTGGTTCTCCACAAAGAGCGACAGTTGGAATACAGGAATATGTCACACTGCCAGCTTTAAAGACCATTAGTTCGCTCTTTGCGACGTTATATTTGAGCCCATGCTTCACCGCGTAGCATTCACAAATAGCGATCAGTCGCCTCAGAGCCCCGATCGATGGACTCAGCAACACCATATAGAAGTTATGATATGTTTTCCGGAGGTGCAGGCAGACCACTGTGTTAAATACACCTACATTACGCTAGTATGTATAGCTCTATGCAGTTGAAGCTAAGCCAATGGCCATAAATTTTCTGCGGGCTACTACTGAGACTTATGGGACAGCCCCGTTCATTATTGCAACACCTGGGTAACAAACCCTGGCTCCTAGCGCAGCACTCGGACTCTTGGATTAGCATACTCGTATCAACGAGTATTTAGTAATTTGACGGCATGGTTGCCACAGTGGCTGAGTGATTGGCTTCTGCGCTGCGCGTCGCGGTTTCGATCCCCGCACGGAGCAAATATTTGTATGGCCTTCCGGTTCTAGCTGTTTGTGTCTGTGAGTTTAAATGTTTGTAAACGCACCCAGGCTAAATTCCTACTGCGGACAAAAGTTAAAAAGAAAAATTGAATAATTTTCGCAAGGACCTTTATCACAAGGTCATTTGTTTAAATTGCTGTTTGCGTTAAAACCGTTCTTTGTTCCATTTTCAAAATTAACAATAATTTAAACTTTTTTCATAAAAATCTTAACGCGAAGGTCGAATAGAATGTGATTATAATTCAAATAAGTCAATTTATATGCCACCCTCAGCTCGTAGCGAAAATATTTATCGCCATATTGGATCTTATAAAACATCGAACATACTACTGCTATGGATTACCGAGTTATTACGATATTGACCTCTAGGGATTTAAGACAATTTCGATAAGCTATTTAGCAGTCAAGGTCATACATTAATATCGTACATATTATCTTAGACGACACGATTTTCTTTGAGAATTATCGTCAAGTAGTTTAGCATTGTAAAATGTGGCCTTAGGTTATGCTATTTAAAATAACTAGCTTTTGCCCGCGACTTCGTTCGCGTGGAATAGTGACTTCCGGCAGATTTTTGGTTTTACCCACATAGTTCCCGATCTCGCGGGATCTCTTCAAAAATGAAATGTGGAAGATATATTCTAGGGAACTCTTCAAAAATCAACATAATGAGCTCTGCGTTTGAATTGAAGATATGTATACTCACTTAGGGCATTAAAGCCGTTATTGCCGATCGAAAAAGGCGAAAATGTTATTTTTCCCGTGTCCCGTTTTTAGTCTCTCCCTTGACAAATTTTCTATTATTTTAGGTTTTAAAGATTATTACACCATTAAGTTTCTTACACCAAGACATTTCTATTAAGTTTCTTAATTACTATTAAGTTTCTTACACCAAGACATTTCTGTAAACCACGTTTTTAGTTTTGCCATCCTTTGCAAAAATATATAGGTCTTGTGGTTTTGACACTCTTGAGCACGCAACGTAGAGTTGTCCATGGGAGAAACAGTCTTTTTCAAGATGTACCCCCGCAACTTTAAGCGTTTGCCCTTGTACAACGGAACCAATTTTGAAAAGAACCACCAGACAACTCAACAAAAACCTTTTAATCTACTAATACAACGGAGCCAATTTTAAATTTACGAAACGATCAATCCACAATTCCACGACAGTACCGAAGCGCTCGGCCGATACCCAACCAAATGCGTGTAACGAAACCATAGCGCGATCTATTTCGATCCCAACGCCATCTATCGAGCATAGTGACAACTCGGATTATTTATCTATACTCCGTTCGGGCATTTTCTTTGTACTAAAAGTTTTATTATATTGAAATAATTTGTTTCATACCTTTTTACTATTTATTTACTTTTTTCCGATGAATTAAAACAATAACATGAACCGAACTCGTGTAACGATTGACACCATTGCGCGATCACAATTATCTATACTCCATTAGAGCATTTTCTTTGTACTAACAGTTATATTATATTATATTTTTCATACCTTTTTACTATTTATTTACATATTTCCAATGAATTTTCAGTACTGAATTGATGCCGACTCTTGACCAATAGATGGCGCTGTATGTCCGGAATAAATTTTATTTTTTATTTTATTTTTTGTAATAAAAACTATCTTATGTCCTTTCTCAAGTTCCAAACTATGTCTGTACCAAATTTCACACAAATCGGTTCAGTAGTTTAGGCGTGAAGCAAAGACAGACAGACAGACAGACAGAAAGACAGACAGACAGACAGACAGAGTTACTTTCGCATTTATAATATTAGTTTGGATGGATGATATCTTATATTCAAGGAAGGTTGTAGCTACAATTTAATTAGTTATATTCAAGCAAGGTTGTAACTACAGTTTAGTGTAAATTGATGCATCAAAATAAGTTTTTACGATACAAATCCGTAATTTCTTGACATATCTAGAGCAGTTGGCCCCGCAACCTTGCTGCTGGCTGTCTGGCTTATCTTTACACCTAGCCTCGAGCTTATCGGTAAAGTAACAAAAATTGGAGACACATTCACAACTTGTGTTGGGTAAAACAACTGACTACAGTTAATGTATAAAACCGTTAAAAATACCTAACAAATATACTGAACGTTATGTAGAAAAGCAACCCAGAGCATTATGTTAAAAATCATCAACCTAGCTGTTTCCCAACTATGTTAGGATCGGCTACCAGTCTAGTCAGAGGCAACGATAGGCGACTGCCTTTTTGACTCCCACAACCCAGTTATGCTAACAATTCGGTATGTAAAGTAAAAATTAACCTACGCTGATTCCAAAACTATTTGGAGATTTTAGGGTCTTATGCCTTATTTTTCTATTTTTAGCTTTCTATATCACAAGATTGTGTTTATTTTCACAATAATACTTGTAATCATTTGACTTTCATTTGACCTCTAAATGACGTCATAACGTAGCCTGAATAGACTACTTCCTTCGTTCTTTTCATGATAAATAAAAAAAAAAACTTTTGTTTGTCATACCGTCAGTATCCAATCAAAACTGTCAATGCTAGTTAATGTGTTATTTATTTGAATGCATCGCGCGCTGATAATTTCGCGTTCAAATGATCTTCGCAACAAGAAAGACGACGCCCAGGCTTGTATTCCATATTTACTTCCTTGCACCACTTCTTTTTTAGCGTTTCTTTCACATTTACAAACAATTTGTGTCGGCTATTTGTTGTAGTGTTTTTACATGACGGTACGAAGCATTTAGCACTAGTTGTCGATGACAGATTCATTGCACGGATACGCAGCACGGATAATGGATAGAAATTAAAATTTGCTAAAAATCGTAGGAAAAGAAACTCAAACAACAAGTTCACATCACAGTCACGATCACAGCATTCACATTTCACAACAAAATAAAAACACGTATCTGTCAAGCGTCAACTGTCATCAATGTCAACTTTGAAGTTATCTATTAGTGTTTTTTGTATGTACTGAAAACGTGGCAAAGACTTAAAGCTATTCAGGCTATGAAATGACGTCATCACGAATAATACTTTAAAAAATAATAAAAAAGAAACTGATACTTGGAAAAAAAAAAGCTTAAAATAAGTTGCTTAAAATTAAATGTTTTACGAAATAAAAATGTAAAAAAAATACCTGAAAAATACTTTACATACCGAATTATAGAAAACAAATCCTTACAAAAATTTTCTATTTTTCCTTGGGCACCAAATGGACGTCAAAAAGCACTATAAAGAAGGTCTTCACTTCCAAAGTGCCTCTTGCTCGATTACACAAACGAGCTTTATACTTCGTAAGTGTGAGAACTAACCGACCATTGAAATGGACTACAAGTGGGTAAAGACAGGTTCACACGACAGTATTAAATGTTGCGATCTCTTAACACGATGTTGGCATTTGTGTAAAGACAACTGAAGGAATTATCTTCGAATATCAATGGCAAAACCATGCCAAATGGATTAATAAGAGGCACCTCTGATATGTCAGATTCATGTGCGTATTGTATAATTATCACCAGCTTCCAGTGAAGGAAAACCAGCATATTTGAGATATATCTCGACTGCATGTAAAGTCAAGTCAGACCCCAGCATGGGCGGCATAAAAACACTGTCACCAAGCTATCATTTCAATTCCTTATTTTTAAGAACGTTCACACTCTTATTCTCTGTATATCAAATCTGTCAAACTACCTTTTCTTCTTTGTCGTGTGGTATAAAGAACGTTCAAAGTCTAATTCTCTGTATATCAAATCGGTCAAACTACCTTTTCTTCTTTGTCGTGTGGTATAAAGAACGTTCAAAGTCTAATTCTCTGTATATCAAATCGGTCAAACTACCTTTTCTTCTTTGTCGTGTGGTATAAAGAACGTTCAAAGTCTAATTCTCTGTATATCAAATCGGTCAAACTACCTTTTCTTCTTTGTCGTGTGGTATAAAGAACGTTCAAAGTCTAATTCTCTGTCTGTAAATCAAATCGGTCAAACTACCTTTTCTTCTTTGTCGTGTGGTATATGCCTAGGTTTTTGCTTGGAAGAGTAACAAAATGCACATACATCAATCTTCACAAACTTTCGCATTTATTCTAGTAAGTAAGAAGTACCTAAGATGTGGCAGTGGCACAAACGGAGCTGTCAATGATAATGAAGATGAAACGAGCACTCATCCGTGAGCTGTCACAATATTAGAAGATATTACTATTTATCCTGTGTAATACGGGCTGCGTCAATTAGATTTTTTGTTGGTCCACGAAGTAAGGAAAGACGTTTGGTAAGCCAACAAGAAAAACCGTAGCGTTTAAGAAAATTAGTTTTACAGAGACAAAACTATATTTCAAATGTACAAACGTACTTGATTTGTTGTAGTTATTGACTCAGAATCAAAAACATTTTCTTGTACAGGTTTTTTTTTAAGTATACACTTAAAAAAACATTACACTTGCTTGGCAGTCGTGTAAAACAAATTACAGGAAAAAAATATACAGACAAAATAGCACAAAGGTACCGTGTATTTCGTCCACGGGACCTGCTGCGACAGGATAGACGACAAGTGTGTAAAAATAATAAATTAAGCCTTAACTTAAGGTAGATACTCCAGGGTAGCCCACAAAATTCAAATTATCTTACGTTTTTTGCAATTTGCAGACTAGTGCTAGGTTGTGTGTTGATTAAAATATGATTAGCGGCTATAAGAAGTATGTGGTTACATAATTATTATCATCAAAATCATCAATACAACCGTCCGAGTTCATAAAGGTCGATTGAATGACATTTTCATGAACTATTGAATTTCGCGGCCTACCCTGACGCTTTCACCTTAAACAACAATAGGCTTGTTAACTGAAAAAATCTAATTAGTCCGTCACTTACATTATCAAAAAATATTTGACCCGTATTTTTTCTTTTGTCACATAAAACAAAATTAACGAAGATACGCTTTTAAAATTCCCAATACGTCACTGTTCGGTATGATTCTTAGTGAGTACTGACGTCACGAGCCTCCACTCCCGAATTTTGATGCGTTTTATCTTTGTCAATATTCGTTGATTTACAAAAACAAAAACTACGTGTCCATTATTTTCTAATACTCTAACTGACGGACTAAATAGATTTGCAATTTATTGATGGTGGAAACAAGCCTATTATGTAGCAGTTGTATGGGAGTAGATATATTTCAATTTCAAAGGATTTCTGTGAGTGACCCCGGGTTACTGAACAAGTGTTAAAAGACTCAATGAGTATCAAAAGAAGGTTACTTTTATTTCCGTGTCACGAACTTGGTCAGCCAAAGTTTCCTGTTCTTTATGGTCGTAATTGAGAAAGAGATTCTTTGGTTGAAGTTTAGCAACTTATACTTTCGTGACTTAGGACTGTCTTTATTATTCTATTACAGTTGAAGTTAGGTAAGTCTACTAATCAGTCGGTATTCATTTAATTTATCAGTTAAAAGGCCCGTTCATCAAAGTGGCGAATAAAGTTGTAACGCTCATAAAAAAACATCAATTTATGAAAGCTACGATGCGTAGTTTTCTCGTAGCGTTGAAATGCTACGCAAAACAAAGCGCGTAGCAAACTAGCCTCAACATATTTAAACAAAAGAATAGTTTTCTTAAATATGCAGCTGCATAATAAGTTTAGTAGCAAACAAACAAATCTCCTCGACACTTCAGTAACAACATAAGTAAAGCAGAATAAACACTAACGTTCATAAAATTGCATCAAAACACGGGTGCTACGAAGCGATTTCTCGTAGCGCTCGTAGAGGCTTCGTAGCAGTTGCTACGAGCTGCGACCTTTGGAATGAGTTCTAACCGAGATTGAATCTATGTTTATTCAGTTACGGAAATATCAACCTTAATGGAATACAAATTGACTATTAGGTATATGTCAAATTAATATAAGATAGTGGAATTTTAATTACCCGGCTTAAGGTCTTAATTTGAAAGTTAAATAACACAAGTTTTCTTTAAGTGTTTTATGTCCCTTTTTGGTGGTGAAGATGTGTATAATATTCTACAAATCTAGAAATAGAACATTAATTGGGACTAACTCAGTCATAGCGACTGAAGAAATAATCTCAGTAGGTCACAGAGATATTTATCTATCTGTAATTGACTTCAGTCCTATTTTCTTGCTTTTAAAATACATTTTTAACTCAGGCTTATTGTTGTATCTAATACGTTTTATCATTTCGTTTCGTTCATTCACAAACTTGGTGCATTTATTTTGGTTCTGTGTTTTCCCGGGTGCATTTATTGACACACCTTGCTGAAATAGGGTAGACGTCAAAAAAAATCTAATGAGCCCGTCAGTTAGATTATCAAAAAATATTTTGATCCGTATTTTAAGCTATTGCATAGCTTCTATCGCGGGCCTTGAGCGTGGAGACCGAATCCAGAAATTCCGTCACGAAAATAACCTAATACCCCATGTCACCCCATGTCAGATAATGACAATGACAAGCTAGTTTTCTTTTTAATATATTTCCGTAACTATAATATAGAAGTTGTAGGTATAAAAGTTGTTTATAGGAGTTGTAGGTTGTATACATTTGATGTTAGACCTTCTTTGTAACCATTTTATTCTTCTACTAGCTTCTGCCCGCGACTTCGTACGCGGATCCTGTTGCTTTTGCCAGCACACCGGGTTCGTCAAAATCGAAGATCTGAAACGTCTAATTCTAAGAGCCCGGGGACGGGAAAATAATGGATCTTTCCCACCTGAGCAACACATACCGTTTGTTTCTTTTTGCCATTTAACAGCTTCACAAAAAGTACAATTTTGAACCATAATATGTGGCGTATTCAATCATAGGAGTATATGTAAATGCACTCCGTTCCTTATCAACCCAAGGAAGGTCGCCATGCCCTACGGCTATATCTTGAGACATCCGATTCTTCAGATGATATCGACATTCTGTTCAGAGAATGTCAAAGTCTCCCCGCTCTTCTTCTGTCTCTTCATGCCGTACTCCAGCAATTCTTTCTCTCTCACTTTCTAACTGATTATGAATATTTTGTTGCGTGCGTGTGTGGGGCAATGTATGATAATCTCGAGCAGCAGTTAGTCGCGCATCACGTTCATCACTGGTTTCAAAAGACCTGTTAGTAGATGTGCGATTACGCTGAGAACTCAAGCGTGATTCTGTAGGGTAAACGTTTCCGATTCGCAAGATAATGCATGTCGCTCACGATCAGCGGTCAGTCGCGCATCACGTTCCCCACTTATCCCTAGAGACCTAGAAGCAGATGCGTAGATACGATGAGAAATCAAGCGTAATTCTCTATCCGTGAACATCTCCGACGCGCGAGACAATGCGTGACGTACCCGATCAGCGGTCAGTCGCGCATCACGTTCCCCACTTGTCTCTAGAGATCTAGAAGTCGATCTACTCCCAGTTTTTGTTATTTTATAATTATACAGTGACATTTGTGATAGCTTTGCAATAATTTTCACATCAGATGTTTCTGATCTTCGATTTTATATAAGTCAACAGAAAATGCCCATCAGACTGAACAACTTTTGCTAAGACGTCATCATCCCTAAATGTGTTATGGTGTAGCTGGGCTCTTGGAGTTCCACAACAGGTGTTCCAGATCTTCGATTTTTATAAATCAACAGAGAGTGCTCATCAAATTGAACAACTTTTGCTACGACGTCATTCCTATATGTGTTATGGTGTAGCTGGGCTATTGAGGTTCCACGACAGGTGTCCCAGATCTTCGATTTTTATAAGTCAACAGAAAGTGCTGATCAGATTGAACAACTTTTGCAAAGACGTCATTCCTATATGTGTTATGGTGTAGCTGGGCTATTGAGGTTCCACGACAGGTGTCCCAGATCTTCGATTTTTATAAGTCAACAGAAAGTGCTCATCAGATTGAACAGCTTTTGCTCAGACGTCATTCCTATATGTGTTATGGTGTAGCTGGGCTATTGAGGTTCCACGACACACCTGTCGTGGAACCTCAATAGCCCAGCTACTGATCAGCTACAGATCTGGGACACCTCCCAGATCTTCGATTTTTATAAGTCAAAAGAAAGTGCTCATCAAATTGAACAGCTTTTGCTAAGACGTCATTCCTATATGTGTTATGGTATAACTGGGCTCTTGGAGTTCCACATCAGGTGTTCCAGATCTTCAAATTTATTCTCTCAGCAAAAAATGCTTATCACGTGGAACAATTTTTGCTATACTGTCATTTTTGTATCTCTTATATTTTAGCTGGTCTGTTGCGGTTCTACATCAGGTGTTCAGGTTTCCAAGATAAATTATAGCCTATATGTTGCCCAGACATAATACCTATACAACAAAAAAAAAACATTCAAATCCGTCCAGTACTTCCGAAGATTAGCGTGTACAAACAAACAGACAAACAGACAAACAGATAAACAGACAAACAGACAAACAGACAAACAGACAGACTTTTTTTTTTGGATTCGTGCTCTATTACTGTTTCTAAACCCCCTTCAATTATTATTTTTTAAATATATTCAATGTACAGACACAGCTTTTTTACTCTTTTATTATATGTATATAGATATAGATATAGATGTTCTAGAACCATCATTATAAAATTCATCGTGATGGGAAGCCGAGCCTGAACATTCAGTCTGCGTTTGGTTCTCGAGCCGGCAACAAGCGGAAAAATAAAATAAATAAATAATTATAATTGCATAAGTTGATAAAAAATGCTATGCAATAGCTTTACCGCGGCAGTCCTCGAGTGCCACACGTCTTTTTTTCTTTAGTTATGTAAAATTGACGAAGATACGACGCTTTTAAAATTCTCAAACGTCACGCTTTGGTATAATTTTTATTGAGTTCTGACGTCACGAGCCCCCACTCCCGAGTTTTGATGCGTTTAATCTTAGGGCCGGTACTGTAACTTATCTCGAAGTGATCTAGGATTATATTTAAGAACGACTTATGTGTATTTAAATATTGGATTAAAGTTAAGCGGCAAATAGGGTCCACCCTAAATGACAACCGAAACCATACTCAAATGACATATTCTGTTTATTAAGTTGCAATATTGCGATTTATCCTAGATTAGTTAAGGCGAGGAAGATCCGGATTGAAATACGCTTCTGTCTTCTAAAAATGACACTTAGCTTAAATGCAGGACTTAACTTAAGCAATAAGTTAAGATGACATTGAAATACCGGCCCTTAGTCAATAATCATTGATTTACAAAAACTATAAAGAAGTGTCTATTTTTAACCAATACTCTAACTGACGGACTAAGGTCCATGTTCACCGAGAAGATAACAGTCTGATTATCTAAAACAGCTGTCAATGTGACATATTCCCATACAAAAATGTGTTTTAAACAGCTGGTTTTAGATAATCGTCCGTCATCTTTTTGGTGAACATGGACCTAAATAGATTTGCAATTTTTTGATACTGTTGTCATACTATAACACCCAATGTCAGTAATATGCCAAACTAAGACGAGAAATAATTTCCTTATTCCAAGAGAAAATTAATCCAACGTATTAACTTAACCTACCCTAACACATGTACGTACATACGAGTAAGTCGTAAATTCAGGGGTAGCCAACATTTACTTCCGGCTTTTCGCAATTTACCGAGCAAATGTCAGGGTTCGCCCATTTTCACCCAACATCCCGCATATTAAAACTATGCAGCTCCTTTTGAATTGTTCTATAAATCTTGTTATGTGGAGCACAAAGTTTACATTAGCAATTTAAGATAAGGCATTGTTTTAAGGAAAGTAAGTAGCAAAATACGGTAACGAACAGTTTTGTCTAGGCTACTCGTGTGAGCTACACAGTTTAAACTGAAAAAAAAACCAGTTAGGTATCCAAAATTCCAGATATATAATTATATACACTAATACTTTATTTTTCGGACAGCAGTGGTAAATCGTGTTAGTAAACAATAAAATAACCTATATAACCCAAAAAAAAATCTGTTTCTGAAGTCTTTTTTGTTTTCTGAATATTTTGTCTAACATTCATATCGAATCAATTAATGTCCTTCTTTCATTCCATATAAAGATATGATATATTTTTTTACACTTCTTAGTACTTTTAAAGAAAAGTACTAGAAGTGTCAGTACTAATTTATTAATGTAAGTCTCTCTGTAAAGTTTTCACGCTGTGACGGATTCAGATGAAGTGTGGCTTACAGATACATAGGTAGAATGGACTGTATTGCACACCAAAATTAATACACTGCAAGATCTTCAACATAAGTCCATTACGATACTATTTATTACGCGAAAAAGTCGCAGGCATAAGCTTAAATTGTAAAACACAGAGACATAAACAGCAAACCTGACTTTGAAAGCACAATCAACTTCCAAGCAAAATTAAACGTGTAATTGCGCATTTAAAGTAGGTTTTTGCATAAAATAAGTAATTTAATTCTGGATTATTAACCTTCTAAAGTAAGAAAGGGAGAGACTGAACTAATTCTCAAAGGAAGGAAAATGTACTTGAATGTCATTAGAGACTGTTTTTGTGAAACCGCTTATGTAAACTGCTTAGCCACGAGCAGAAAACCCTTTTTTCCAACTATCTCTCATGAGGAGGCGATCCTGGCTGGATCAAGTCATGTCTATCTTCAATATGTAATGTCACCTGGACCAAAGGTGTGTGCAAAGTTTCAGCTCAACGGGTTACCAGCAAGTGGTCCAAAACTAGTTTGCAAATTTTGATACGGACAACTTACATATTATACAAATACGAACAGTACCAGTTAGAGTGTTTTCGCACTACGTCCGTTCAGAGTTCGATCCGTACCCGTGAAAATACACTACAATATACACTAAAATTGGATGACAGACGCCGGATCTAGTGCATAAACTACCATAGAAATAGTTCTACGATTACTCCGGACCGGGTTCGGACCGGACGTAGTGCGAAATCGCTCTTATTAAGGTGAAAGCGCCAGCTGGCCCGCGAAATTCAAATTTTCTTACGCTTTTTGCAATTTGCAGGACAGTGTTGGGTTTTATTTTCATTAAAACATGATTCGCGACCGCCCGTAACAAATATGGATTTACAGTGTTATAATTAAAATCATTAAAATCATCAACACAACCCTCCAAGTTCCGCGGTAGCAGGGAGCAGCGGTGGCCCAGTGGTGGCGGCCTCGACTTACGAACAGTAAGTCGTGGGTTCGAACCCAGAAAGGCGCATTACTTTGTGTAATTTATTTCATCACCACTGCTCTCAAAACGGTGAAGGAAAACATCGTAACGAAAACAGCATGTGATAGAACCAAAAAAATCGAAGACATGTGACATCTACCAATGCGCACTGGGCCCGCGTGGTTGATTATAGCCCATTCCCTCTTATAGAGAGAAGGCCTGTGTCCCAGCAGTGGGAACGTTAATAGGCTGATGATGAACCCTCCAAGTTCAATTAATAACCTTTGAAAGATTTTTTCACGAAATAATCATTGAATGCAGACATTGTAAAAACTGATCTGCAAATTGCAAAATATCTAAGAAAATTAGAATTTCGCGGGCTGCCGAAAAGCATTCCCTTAAATAAAGGTGGTGAAGGGCTCTACCTGTCTTTTTCGACGTTTTCCCAAATGTTTAGGTACACGGTTGTCATTGATAAATTGAGTTGCAAAGGTATTCTGATTCTGTATAGATTGGAGTGCTCCTTGGTGCGATTGCGTTTGACAAGCATTGATTGTTTGTGTTGTTTTGTTTCAGAGATGCGTGAAAATGCTTAGGTATTTATTCAACGGGCGTTTGTTTTATTCGAGTTTTCTTATATTCTAAGTCAAAAGCATTTGTCTGCTCTTAATGTTGTAGGTACAAATGTACTTTAGGGCAAGTATTGTTCTATATATCATAACATTACACCTGCAATCTCCCAAGAGTTAGGCAGAGGTGTACCTTATTATACATCCATATTTCGCCAGTTATGTTTACGCCCCATGGAATAATGGGCCAGCCTATTGCCATCAACCGGGCTCAAATTTAAGACTCCTTAAACATTTTCTAAACTATCTTCAAATAAAGTAAGGAAAGCTATAGTACCATCTTACTTCTTTAATCAAAAACCTAGTTTAAGAAACCAACCAGCCACTTAAATAAGTTATCACACCAAGTTGCAGCAATTCTAGAGCGCTTGAATATTTATGAGCTTAACTGTAGAAGTTTCTCGAAGGTGTCATACTGAGCGAGGTATTAATTATTTAAGGAGATAAAGATGAAACCTAAATTATGCAGCTTTTATAAGCGAGAAGTTGATTAATGGTCGAGAGCTGGTGTAAACCTCAGTTTCTTCTGCAAGCAGAGCGAGAATCATACGGATTCTGATCGACTTACTGTTACTGTTAGCCTACATCATCCCACTGGTGGGCAGACCTTTCCCCGTGACTTCCAGTTCTTTGGATACAGGGCGAACTGGTCATTGTTTTTTTCCAGTTCGTCCCACCATCTTTAAAACTAGATTAATATTATAAACTAGCTTCTACACGCGAATTCGTACGCGGATCCTGTTGCTTTTGCCAGCGACACCGGGTTCGTCAAAATCGAAGATCTGAAACGTCTAATTCTAAGAGCCCGGGGACGGGAAAATAACGGATCTTTCCCACCTGAGCAACACATACCGTTTGTTTCTTTTTGCCATTTAACAGTTTCACAAAAAGTAAAATTTTGAACCATACCTCCGATGGCGGAATATGTGGCGTATTCAATCATAGGAGTATACGTAAATGAACTCCGTTTCTTATCAACCCAAGGAAGGTCCTCATGCCCTACGGCTATATCTTGAGACACCCGATTCTTCAGATGTTATGATGCGCTCTTCTTCTGTCTCTTCATGCCGTACTCCATCCAGCAATTCTTTCTCTCTCACTTTCTGACAGATTATGAATATTTTGTTGTGTGCGTGTTCGGCACTTTTCTTCTGTGTCTTCATGCCAAAAACACTCAAATAACATAAGCTCGAAGATATATTTATTCGATAAAATAAAATAATAAATGGGAGTTTTGGACAGTAGAGTCAAATTTTCAATGATATACCATCGTCATCGAAAATCGAAAATCAGTCCTAAACTGTTACCGCCTTAACCGCGTGGAGGTACTCCCAGTTTTTGTTATCTTATAATTATACAGTGAAATAAGTGACAGTTTTGCAATAATTTTCACATCAGATGTTTCTGATCTTCGATTTTTTATAAGTCAACAGGAAATGCCCATCAGACCGAACAACTTTTGCTAAGACGTCATCATTCCTATGTGTTATGGTGTAGCTGGGCTCTTGGAGTTCCACAACAGGTGTTCCAGATCTTTGATTTTTATAAGTCAACAGAGAGTGCTCATCACATTGAACAACTTTTGCTACGACATCATTCCTATATGTGTTATGGTGTAGCTGGGCTATGGGAGTTCCACGACAGGTGTCCCAGATCTTCGATTTTTATAAGTCAACAGAGAGTGCTCATCATATTGAACAACTTTTGCTAAGACGTCATTCCTATATGTGTTATGGTATAACTGGGCTCTTGGAGTTCCACATCAGGTGTTCCAGATCTTCAAATTTATTCTCTCAGCAGAAAATGCTCATCACGTGAAACAATTTTTGCTATGGTGTCATATTTGTATCTCTTATAGTTTAGCTGGTCTATTGCGGTTCTACATCAGTTCAGGTTTCCAAGATAAATTATAGCCTATATGTTGCCCAGACATAATACCTATGACAACAAAAAAAAAACATTCAAATCCGTCCAGTACTTCCGAAGATTAGCGTGTACAAACAAACAGACTTTTTTTTTCGGATTCGTGCTCTATTACTGTTTCTAAACCCCCTTCAATTATTATTTTTTAAATATATTCAATGTACAGACACAGCTTTTTTACTCTTTTATTATATGTATGTATATAGATTGAACAACTTCTCAATGCATGCGGAGTTTACCTATAAGTGATTGTTGCACTGTTCCATTTACATGTTACTTTTCGCAAACAACCGGTGTATGCTTTCGTTGGTGAACCAATAAACAAATAATAAAATAAAAGATTTTTACGAGGTCTGCCGCGTCGTCTTCTCGCAGTGTCAGGGCGCTGATCGACGCTCAAGGCTTGAGCGTGAAACAAAAATCCCGACTGCGTAAAAACTAATTTTAAAAAATACGTGTAAAAATTAACTTAAATAAAAACTAAAAAGAAAGAAACAAGCCCAGTAGTTTAGAATTCTGTAACAAATCATAAATTCTAATGCAGAACAGAACGACTCACAATCGGGGGCCCCTTGGGAAGATTTGATTGGTAAAATTTGAATGGGCCCCGACTGTGAGTCGTTCCGTTCTGCATTAGAATTTATGATTTGTTACAGAATTCTAAACTACTGGGCTTGTTTCTTTCTTTTTAGTTTTTATTTAAGTTAATTTTTACACGTATTTTTTAAAATTAGTTTTTACGCAGTCGGGATTTTTGTTTTCTTTAAATTATTTTATTTTATTTTATACTTTTTAGTTACGAATAAAAACTTAAATCAATAAGTAAGGAAATTAGCGAGAATGATTGTTTTGTTAAACAACTTTAAATCTTTATATATCCTAAACTGTTATTTAAAATGAAAAATGATAAAAGGAACCTAAAGATGATTTTAAAATACCTATTCAACGACACCCCACTTGACATAGTTCATCGACTTTTTTTTTTCATTTTGACAATATGGCGTCTGGTTGTCGCTGTGGTGAATTTTGATTACTGTCATGTCTTTAGTGACACTCGCAAGGTTAAGACGAATCGATTGACGTAAGAATTATCAAAATCGGCCTACGCATTTGGTCTCTAGAACGCCACATAGAAACAAACATACATACATACATACATACATAGACTGATAAACACATTACCCTCCTTTGCGTCGCGCAGTTGGGTAAAAAGGTAAGAAAATACGAAATTCCGGGCTACACTGGTGCTTTCACCAAAAGTAAGCTTTAAATGCTGTCAATGCATAAGCTCTGATGGAAGCTATGGAAGATTATTAGGATAAAAGGGCCAAAGTCCTTACTTCTGAGTCAATACTTGAAACGTGTCATGGCGAAAAGATGAGCCAGTCAAACCTAATGAGCGCAAAAAACAGACCACAATCCGAATGACACGACCATCTGCGAACGTGGGTAAGCCCTAATGGCTAGAGGCATTATTATAATCGCTATCTAGGGCAAAAATATCACTTACCATTAAAAGTAGTTACTCTAACCATGGGATACACCTGGTTTAGTGAAATATTTAATACAGTCGGGATATTGTAGTTTTTTATTAGGATGAGTGGAGAGCTTGAGGGATAAAGGAATGATTATGAAGGGTAATTGAGAGGGTTGAATTAGTGGTACCATCAACGTTTTAGCTAGATAAACTGAACTAGTAGTTTAAAAAAATAATAAATCATCACGGAAGATATCCCGTTAGTGACAATATAAGTTTATTTTGTAAATTGCATTGAAATGGCGTCGGCATTAGTGTCGACTTTAGGTACGCGTTAAAAGAACTTTGTACAACTTGATATAATCGATTCGTTTATTCTGAACAAATAAGTTTATTATAAATCCATTTTAATTTAGCGTTCCATTGAAGTTATAATGATGTTCATGTAAAACAAACATTTTGAACAAATAATTGGTAGAAAACAAGTTGTTAACATATTGATGGCCTTAATTATATTCTGCCATATATATAAAAGTACTCTGTGCAACGAACTCAAGCGAACGTCGATCATTGTCACGATAAATATTTACCTACCCACATTTTTGTAAGTATAGTCCGCGCCACGAGAAGCTATAATTTTTGTAAATAAATAATTTCTACGTAGATACGTAGCGACAATAGGCTTGTGTTCTAAAAAAATCTAATTAGTCCGTCAGGTAGATTATAAAAAAAATATTTGACCCGTATTTTTTCTTTTGTAACATAAACCAAAATTGACGAAGATACGACGCTTTTAAAATTCGCAATACGTCACGCCGTGCTATAGTTTTTAGTGCGTTGTGACGTCACGAGCCCCCACTCCCGAGTTTTGATACGTTTTATCTTTGTCAGTACTCAGTGATTTACAAAAACAAAAAATACGTGTCCATTATTTTCCAATACTCTAACTGACGAACTAATTAGTTTTGCAATTTATTGATAGTGGAAACTAGCCTATTCAATCAACAACAAATACTCCCAAATTCAATAAACTCAAATGAGAGGTTTTCTTTTTGAGAATTTATAAAAAATAGTTTCCATGAACTCGATAGATGGCGTTGATCTGACTACGTTACTAGGTGCCAAAGCTCAAACGCTTGAAAAAACACACGTCACATACGCTCGTTGACTGACACTTTCGTTTGCATAAGCTTCCAAATACAACCATTAGGTCCAAGTGAAATTATGTGATGTTCTTATCCTTATAGTAACGTAGTCAGACCAATGCCATCTATCCAGCGACTAGGGAAGAGTTGAAAAAGAAAATCCCTTATCATACATGTTATACGAAACTAACGAGCAATTTCACTTGGTCGGGTTATATAATGTTTTGTGGCACTGGAGCGCAACTGACATCATGGCACGTAAACATTTGGGCCGCCATTTTGAAGTAAATTCACGCTGAATTTGTTCCAAAGGTTGCGAACCCGAATGTGTGTTTACATAATTTGCAGCTTCTCGTGGCGGGGACTATAGGATACATTATCATAATGATGAGTGCTTCTAGAACATTGAAACCAGTTTCCAATGCATTGAAACTTAACATAACATCACGCCTGTTATCACCGGAGGGTTAAGCAGAGGTGTACCTAATAGTACACGGACATTTCACCAGTAATGTTCAAGTTTCATGTGATAGACGGCGAGCCTATTGCCATCAAACGGTCACAAATCCAGACTCCGTGGCTGCTACTAAGAAATTGAAATTTCTTCATTTAGAGTGGAAAGTAAATGTCACATACTTAGGACAGTAAAATGATACAAAAATAAAATGTATTGGATTGAAACAAGCATCACAAAAGTCAATCAAATCTAATATTTTTGTATAGCGCGTCTGACGTAGACACGAAAGAAAGAAAATACATTTGTTTGACACGTGCCACAACTCCACATAATATAAAACAAAAAAAAAAGTTCTATTCAAAAACTATGTTTAGTTGAATCAAAATCAGGTAAGCAGAACAGTAGGTTAGTCGACCAATATGTGTTATATCGAAATAAGTTTTAATGAATTTAGGTATTATGTTACGTAATCGTGTCTGACGGCTGCTCCAAATAGGCCCAGTGCAACAAAAAACCTGGTTTTCACCTGGACCTGGATTAGTGAGGTTACGGATGTAAAACAGTTCTATGTTGTGTGTAAATGATAAATGATAAATGATATTTATTCAGTAAGTAGGTTTTCTCAAACACTTTTACACGTCATGTTTTTAAACTAGATGGGGCCGGTGTTTCGTACCTGACTACTCTGAGAAGAAACAGCCGAAACAAACTCAGAGGTCATAGTCTCTTTTAAAGTCCAGACAATCTTGTTCAACTCACATGAGAACTATGCAGATTAGTGTCTGAGATGGTCTTTTGAAGAAAGAACCATACAGATTTGAGTGGACCTGTCCAGTCAGTGCAAGCATTTGTCAGTTATCGTGTAGCTCGACTTTTAACTCAAGGAGCTCAACGAAACGACGAACAATACCAAAGAAAGGACATTTGGGTAGGTCGCTTATAGTACTCAAACTGCCAGACAGTCGTGGGAAAAAAAAACAACAAAAAGTGACCCACAAGGTCCTCACATTCACAATAATTAAATAAAATAAATAATAATATTACTATTCAAATTCGAATGTCAATAAAAATACGAAATGTCAAACACACACATAAAATAAACAAAAATAAAGTAAAAAATAATAAAATACTGAACTAAGTATTCATGTCAAATCATTAAATGTCATGACAGTCACAAGTTAATATTCATGTCAAATAAACACACACATAAAAAATAAAAATAAGTAAAGTAAAAAAAAAATAATAAAATACTGAACTAAGTATTCATGTCAAATCATTCAATGTCACAGTGTATAAAATAAAGGAATCAATAATAAACAAGCGAAGCCCGAAATTTCAACATTCACAGAGCAAATTGGAGCAGCTTAATCCCAAGCCTTTTTATCTTCGAGATAGTGATTAACATGATAGAAGGCTTTCAGGCATAACTTCCGTTTTATAAACGATTTGAATTTATTTAGGCTTAGTGCTTGAATATGGCTCGGAAGTTTATTGTAAAAACGTATACATTGGCATTTGAACGTACCCCCTATTTTTTTGAGCCTCGTTGCAGGAATAATAAATTTGTGTTTGTTCCTCGTATTTATGTTGTGGATATCACTGTATTTTTTAAACAAATTAATATTTTTGTGTGCGTACAAAAGGTTTTCATAAATAAACTGAGAGGGCACAGTAAGAATATTAATCTCTTTAAATTTTTCTCTGAGGGAGTATCTGGGACTTAGTTTATAAACTGAACGAATTGCCCTTTTTTGTAAAACAAATATTGTTTGAATATCGGCGGCATTGCCCCACAAGAGAATACCGTACGACATCACGCTATGGAAATAACTAAAGTAAACTAAACGGGCTGTCTCTAAATCAGTTAATTCACGAATTTTTCTAACGGCGTATGCTGCAGAGCTAAGTTTTTTCGACAATTTGTCTATGTGCGGGCCCCACTGAAGCTTTGCATCCAAAGTTATGCCTAAGAACACTGTGCTATTTTCCAGTTGCAACTCTTCATCCTTAATTAGTACAGTAGTTTCAACTTGTCTTACATGGGGTATCGTAAACTTAATACATTTAGTTTTTTTCTCATTTAAGAGTAGATTATTAACATTAAACCAATTAACGACTTTTGCCAGGGCGCTATTAACATTATCCATAACTGACTGCTGACGTTTGAGTTTAAATAAAAGAGAAGTGTCGTCTGCAAACAATACTACGTCATGATTATCCTTTATGAGGTAAGGCAAGTCATTTATGTAAATCAAAAACAAAAATGGACCAAGAATTGAGCCCTGGGGTACCCCCATTTTTACCACGGATCCGGGAGATCTTTTCCCGTTAACATCAACTCTCTGAATCCTGTCACTCAAATATGAAGTAAGAAGTCGTAAGTAAGTGTCAATGCTGGCATGAATCCCGACTACACTTACTACCACGATCCTCGTGTTACCTACAAAACTTTTTGACTATCCCTGGGGAATTACTCCTCGTCATTTATTCAGTAAGCACGCAGGTTTGTCACACCTGTGTGTAAGGTAGGTACAGGTCAATGCCTCGTGTTAGTAGCTACGTTCAAGCTTTTGCATGTCGGGGTAGTAGGTAGGTAGTCTTTGGAGACTGGCAATAGAACTGAAAACTAAGTAATCTATATCTGCTAAGGTATGTGCCCTGCACACGCCCAAGTAGTGCTACGCCGTAGCAGAGCTACGAGTGCTACGAAGTGGTAGGTAACGCGAGTTCCATGATTTTAGTTCACCCAAAAAGTGTTCAACGCGCCTGAAGAAGTTTTCACATCAAATAACTTGCGTGGAAGCTTTAGGAATTCAACAACTGAATTCCAAGTCCCCGCAATGAGCAGACAAGAAGAATGAGATGACAAACGTGGTGACGAACAAGAAGATGTTTGTGGCTGTGATCTTAAATAGTTTTCACACAGTTGCAGGCTAAGCTTATGAGTGTTAAAGTTAAAGATAGTACGTGACCTATACCTATATTTAGTTCATTACAATTGATTACAAGCAACCTACAGTTACTGAAAGAAAAGCTAAAATTCTCTCTATATTTTTCACTAAATTCTGACAAAACTTACAAAGCCATTAAATCACGCATAAAAACAAATCTATCAGTTCATAAGTATTAACTTAGACGTTATTATCTATGGGATATTGTGAGCCTGAAATACACATACTTCATCTACAAAATATATCTTAATTTACGTTCCCAAAACCCGTGTTTAATATAATATTTACGCTGAAGTTTGTCACACTGACAATGAGCATGATAAAAAGAGCATAAAAGCGAAATGACCGCGGTTAGAATGCGGCAAACATAAAAATGTACGGGCGTCGTTTCAGACAAACAGATTTACATTTTGGACATGGAATTGTGAATAAAAACCTCGACACATGAAGCTGTATTATGTAAATGAGTTCAAAAGAGCTTTTTTTCGAGCCTTGCCGATCTTTTTATCGGATACCGATATGCAAGGATTGAAACAATATTTTGAAGCACATTTAATGAGTATGGTTCGATAAATAAAGTATCTTCAGAGAGCTTGTGACTAAAAAAATTGAGTTTTTCCTTTTTTTAATTCATAAAAAAAATTTCACGCCTGTGATCCCCAAGAATTAAGCGACCCTATAGTAACAGTTGTCTTGTTATGTTTAAGTCCCGTTTAATAGAAACAAGCCTATTTCCAGCAACCTGGCTTAGACTTATAATTACTACTGCAGCAATTCCTGATGGAAAATCCCCATTATACTCTGGCCGACCTAGGAATCGAACTAACTATATGCTCAGTACATACTGAGCTTTATGAACATGTCTATAATAAGCACTCCAATCGTGGATATTGCTATAGTTAAAAGGTTTCTATTTAATATTATAAAGCTGAAAAGTTTGTTTGGTGGAACACGCTCTCAGGAACTAATGGTACGAATCGAGAAAAGCTATAGGTATGCTTATAAAATCACGCTACGACCAAAAGGAGCGGAACATCAATGAAAAATGTTGCAAAAACGAGGACAAAAGTCATTTTTATAATAATTGCAAGCAGACGAAGGTCACCCGCAATAGCTAGTGTAGAGATATCTATAAACCTCTCTATCTAACATAGGTAGGTCCCTAATCCATAACAGATCTCCCTTATCCGGATACCGGACATGTCTTAGTCCAGCCGAGACTTGTCCGGAAGCAAACAACGTGACCTCATCCGCAGCCATTTTATTGTAGAAAATAACACCGTGGATGGAAGGAAATGGTCGTTTTTGCAAAGACATTTTGTAGAATATTTTTCCTGACTAATGAAGCTAAAGAGCTTATACTGGTATTATGTTAGTTTTTGCTATTTGCAGCACACTTATAACTGCTGTAATAATAGCCAAAAGTATTTACTTACTAAGGCCTCATGATCTACATAGTGTTCACTAATCTTTATCAAATTAATATGATCAGTTGGCTGAATCGGTTCGGAAACACTTTTTGTGAGCTTCGCTCTTGTGCAGTTTTTTATTTAGCTACCCATCAAATGTCTGTCAAAACTAAAATAAAAGTATACGAGTAATTCACTTTTTAAATTTGTAAAAAAAGATTCCATTTCCAATAAAGTGGAAAAAGGCACTTTGAATTAAAAGAACACACAAAAAGTAAGTTGATTAAATGATTATATTAAAAAAATGACTAAAGGAATGGTCCTTATTTTAATAACATTAGATTAGCCACGTTGCGAGAATTTCGGGAATAAATGGACTAATTTGGTAATGTCTGTGGCTGGCTTTTAGCTCGGCTAAAATATTGTTATATTTCTTACTTTTTGCCTTCAGACAAACACGACTTTAATGTTTTATGTGCTCATAAATTACAATTATCAATTGGAATTTGCGGCGTACATAACTAGGAGAATAATCTTTTGGTACGAGCTGAACCATATACCAGCTTATAATGTGGAAACAAATAAGTCAGCCAGTAAGGTTCCAAGTGGGGCTCTGAATGATCAGAGTACACCAATTGGACGTACTACCTAACTACAGAGTAAATAGCCTTCCCCGTATGCAGTGACAACAACACAGGCCAACTGCATTTTCTTTCGTGAGCTCTCTGATGACTAGCGCAGCTGGTCTTGAAAATCAGGTCATACCTCGTACCGAAGAGCTGATCAGCATCATTGGATGTACCTATAGATATTAGAGGCGCTTTCGTGCTTATTGTCTAGAACATCATTATCATCATCTTCTTGGTTTTATCCCATTCTATTTTGGGTCGGTAAAATAAGATTTCTTCATCCATTCTCCCCTGTTTCGTCTCCTCCTATTTCTTTCAAGTTATTACTCACACAATCCATCCATGTTTTCTTTGGCTTTCTTCTCCCTCTCCACTTTTTGTAACATTTATGTCCATCACTCTTATTAAATCTTAGTGACATTCTTATTGTCTTGCTCGAACACCAAGGCGATTTGTCTAAAGTACGGGTGACACAAATATGGTGGAGCTCGTTGCTAAATAATAACAGCCACTCGGGTCGATCTTTAGGTTAAACCGTGTTTGCCTAGGTTGGTCTGCATACCGAGTTTCCTCCGTGCCTCGGAAAACACGTTAAGCAGTTGGTTCCGGCTGTAATTTATAGTTTATTTTTCTCTGATCTTGGACAGTCGTTGCAGATAGTCAGTGGCCCAAAAAGTCTGACAACCAGTCTTTCCGAGCGGTATCGTATTACCCAGTAGCAGTACTGACTGGGCTGTGGCGGTCAGATAGACAGCCGCTCCATGCAAAATACTGGTATTCAGCTGCATCCGGTTAGACTGGAAGCCGACCCCAACATAGTTGGGAAAAGGCTACGCAGATGATGACTAGTGACACAAACATACAACAACGTAACCCGCAATTAATTACTTTCACTAATCTATTCGTATAAATAACCCTTTTTAATAGCGATACAAAACCATTATATTTATTCAAAACATAATTTGGTGGATAACATTCAATAAAACGTGTATCCAAATGAGTAGGCACCGCGGCGGGGCGTCAAAATGAATGGTAGTATAATATTTCACCCAGTTGCCCGCGATCTACTATAAATCGTCGAGCCGGGCTGAACTTACAGCATTTTCAGGATATATATTTCGTTTATAGGGTAGGAATTATCGGATGAAATTGGGGTTTGTTTATTGATTTCGCATTTTGAAAAGAAAACTTTTGTTTTGCAAAACTGTAGGCGTTTTATGGCATTTGTAGAGGGGGCAAGGTTTTTACTATTTACAGTGTACGAATCCAAACTTCAAGCTGCTATTGAGAAAAATATCCTTAAGAAAAACCCAATCAAGTTTCGCCAACACATACATCAATGGGGCACTAAGACTACCTTGCCATTCTAACCATCGAAAAACGAGTCAGACTTGGTTATTCATTACAAGAACACTCGAATAACTCCACATCGCGAGTCTGACATGAATCCTTCAGGATGACTACAGTATATTCCACCTATGTACTACCCATTACCTAAATACCGGCCGTTCATAACTTCAGGTGAGTCGAGCAGACGCGACCCGACATAACTTCACGGAGCAAACATACTTCTCCGCGAGTTTAGGTATGTAATCCTCATAAATTGTCCTGGATGGATATCTACTTAACTTAGTAAAGGTAATAATGAAATAAGCTCCGAAACGTTTTTTTCTCAGTTATTGCACTGAAAAATGAAGTAACCAAACTTATCTCTCATCGAATTGGTAAAACTACTGGTTATGTCCTAGAAAATTTTTGTTAGAATAGCAGAAAGAAATTTAAATATTTTTGTATGACGCCTGGCGTGCCTAACATCATCCGCCATTTTCTTTTCAAAATGGCTGCCACTCTTTTCTTCAACATATCTCTTTTTCTTGATTTTGATTTTCTCTTGAAGAAAAAGCAAATCTTCTAAAGCGTTGATTCCGAGACATAACTTGTCAAAAATTGTTGTACTGATTACAAGAGATGCGAAGAGCAATGCTGAAAAATATTCAGTTCCATTTCTGGCATTTTGTCAAGTTAAAAGTAAGCAGGCCAAAAATGTTAAAACCTTATTTTGTAGATTAAAAAAATACTATAATAGCAAGTATTCTTCAAATGTTACATAATTTTACAGCCTACAAAGCTCTAAACATTACAGACACTGTTAACTAACCACAAACAAAAACACAGTAAAAGCAAAGAACATACATTGTGCCTACTAAATATTTAATTACTCCATCTAGCCCCGAGATTTACGACTGCAAACTACTTTCTTTCTTGGCGAACAAGCGGTTTATTGCCATTCTATCTTTTAGGTTTTATTATCACAAACGGATATCCGACCAAAACATTGCTGGGAGAAGGCTAGATAGATGATGATGATGATGACATCAGCAAGAAAGGAAACAGACTATAGTACGCGAAGGTTGTTATTAAAAAAAGACATTTTAGAAGGGCGGAGTATGGTTGCTGAATGATGAAATTGGCAATTCAGCAGTCAGATGACGAACTAGATGAGATGCGAATAGACCAAAAAAGCATGACATAAAAGAGTGTTGGTATAATTTATATAATCAGCAGTGGATGGAACTAAGCTCCCAAGGTTTAAATAAAATTTTGCTAGCAAACCTGCAGTGAAATTCCTGCTAGTGCAATTACCGCGTTAAGAAGTGAAATTGATATTCATGACGCATGTGGAGTCTCGTCACTTAGTTTTCAACAACGTCATTTTCAGAGAAGTATGTTTTAGAGACAATTACAAACAACACGAGCTAACAAAAATATTCTCAGACAACAATATTTTTGGGAACGAAAACGTCGGTTCTTATCATAATCTTTATGCAAGTGAAAGAGGCTGATGTTATGTTTAATTCATAACACGTAAGACGTCCACGAGGCTTTGGGAGCAAAATCTGGGAAAATATAGCTAACATATTTGCTGGGACCGCAGACGATGCATATTTTAGCGTGGTTTTATTTGCGTGAATTAATGTAACGAGGGCTGGTTCAAGGAGGCAAGGGAAAGAGCGCATGGAAATTGGGGGAGGCCTTTGACCAGCAGTAGGACCGTACAGGCTTTTATAAAAAAAGTATTCAACACTTCAAAGTTTAATGTTGGTTAATAAGCTGTAGTTATTGATGTTTTTAGGGACTTAAAGATATTTCATTTTATTTTTTATTTTTATTCAAATGGAACAACAAACAGCTGCAACATAAAACATAGAAATAGGAAATATATACAGAACTAAAAACAACATTGCAGCCCACAACGCTGTTCACAGATTAACAGTAGGATACATAATATTAAAAATAATAAAAATAATCGCTAGGGTCATATTATGCCACGAGTTGAGTCTAGTAGATGCCTACGGCAAGCAATCGCGAATTTAGGGGCAATTTTAGGTGCTAACAACATCACGTGAGAACTTAGACACACATGGGACATGGTTTGGTCAGTAGCACCGTATTCACACTGGCTAGTTACTGCAAATATTTGCAGCAAGTGAAGTTTATTAAGCAAGAGACGGATCTTCATCCATATGATGAATCCATGTATGTGCGTGTGCGTGTGTTCATGTGATGGATCTCTGATCCCTCTCCGGGAGAGGAAGACCAAGGAACGATGGATGGATTGTGTGAGAAATGATATGAAAGAAAAACAGTAAATGATAGCGTCACGGTTGACCGAGTAGAATGAAAGAAAAAAAACGAGTTGCGCCGACTCAAAGTAACATGGGGCAAGAGCAGGAACAACATGATGAAGTTTTCTAAGCCAGTAACATTTCTGCCTTTGTCGATTTAGGTAATCTTGTGAGTCGAGCATCGCTCAAACGGAATCAAAATAAAATCTATTTAAATGGATATGGAGGACTGCTCCAGTAAGATAAACAGCTGACAAAGATACACAAATCCTGAAAGTTAGCGAAGAGTATCAAAAGACTCACAAAGTATTACAGACTTAACTAGGTACCTACTTTTCTCAAAGACCCTACATGTTCTAGTAAATAAAATAACTCATTTTTTCACGAGAATAAGTTAAAATAATATGGAGAGTAAAATTCTTTGTCATTTTTCTCCAAGCTGTGTTTCTTACGGCTTAGTAAAGTTATACGCACATGGTATTTGCTGTCTTCATAAATGACATTTCGTGTCTCACTTGCACTCACTTCAAGCAAAGATATCTCTGTCTTGCTCGAACAGTAGGACACAAGAGTTATGAGGTATGTGAATAATTTTGGAGCGTACTTAACATATCTACGTATTATGCGAAAAATTTATGGAAGGTACTGAGTTGAGAAACAGTAGTCAAGGTCATAAAATAAAGTGGAACATTTCAGCAATTCAGCAGTTTTATTTAAGGTACAAAAAGGGATGGGTCTTTGTTTTACAAAACCTAGTAGATTATTTTCATTTTGAGAGCAACACATTCCCGAAAGATTTAAACGGACCATGATGACTCAGGTCGACATCTGCAGCTTAACCTTATCAAAACGACGTTGGAGTCGGCTAAGTCTGGCCGGATGCAGCTGAATACCAGTATTTTACATGGAGCGACTAGGGAGGCATATCTGACCTTCACAAACCAATTTGTGGATAACATGAAGCACCTTGGGATGTCTTGTCAGACTTCGCGCTTTCTGACCACCCATAACAAAACAACTATCAACGATTAACAAATTAATGGCAGCAAGAACCAACCTCATCACTTGCACTTTTAGGGACCCGTCTGAGGCCACTACTTACAAGATCGAGGTGGCAAAGTTCTGACCCCGTATTCACAACGCTTCGATTCGAGAAGTCGTATGTCTGTCTATCTCGCTCGTTTTCGTTATGCCAAAAAAAGGAAAAACATACGACTTGTCGAATCGAAACTCATTCCGAGCGTTTGTGAATACGGGGGCTTGTCTGACTGCTGTCGTTAGGTTGCTATCTCTGTCTGTTTGATATTTTGCTTACTGGACGGTCAGAAACAAAACGTCACAGAAAAGCTTTCTTCGATTTTTCTAAGAATCAAGTGAGAGGTAGGTGACACGGATAGAATATTCTTTGTTTATAGTAACACTGATAGCTACGGAAGAAGGCACATATAACCAACAGTTACACGTAAGTTATGTAAATTAAATAGCCGTAAGACTATTTGACTTTAAAGAAATCACCACACGACAAAGATCTTTAACTCGATAGAAAACTATAAAGTACGAAAAACTTTTCTCTTCCTGCTTGAACAAGTTTACAAAGACAAAATCTAAAGAAGTGAATTAAGAGAATCGGAGCTATAAAACGTGTACCGTGCTTATCTTAAGTAAGTACTTACTTCAGTTAACTTAGCTCGTTTTGTGTTGACTTTGCAAGGAACTTTACTATTGTTAGTTCTTAGTTCGAGAACACTGCTATAAGTTGCTATAATTTCAATGAGGTATGGAAAGGTCACAGATCTAGGAGGGTAAATGTCACAACACTTAATTAACAACACTACGCCTGATTTCCCCGAAGATTTCAAGAGTTATTTTTAAATCCCATGTGGCAAGCTTAATGTCATCAACTGCATACAAATACAAGACAACGGGTTCCTACCAGTAGCGAAGGGTTATTTTTTTTCAACATGTAAGCCCGAGTACACATCTTTAATGTGATTACATTATTTTTCAGTGGAATACTGACTGTGTAATTTTTCAAAGGGAATCCGGTGGGAATCGAGTTGTATGGAACTTTCACCACTGGTTCCTACTGAGAAGTTCAACAGACAAATCGAATCACACTATGCCCGACTTGGTTACCATAGCCCTTTAAAATTATAGAGTAAAAAAGAGGTTGTACCTCAACTTGTCTAGTTCACCATTTCGCCAGTGGCGAAATAAAGTTAGTAAATTCGAGGTATACAGAAAAAACCGGGAGTTAGAACTCCCATCCGAAAACCCATCAATTAGTAATATCCCTAAAAAATTCTGTCCACTCACAAAACTGTACGAATGAACTGGACAGAAACATGGAGGCTAGCTCTGACATTAAGCTGAGAGTAGATACAGATAAAGCCTCTTAGCGGCTTGCAGCGACATTGGTAATACCGGTGAGTGGCTTGGTATGTCGAGCAGTTTTTATGGAACCAGCTAGGTTTTAAGATGTATATTATAAAGTGTAGGAACTTCAAGCCGAAGGGTTGAATAGTATTGTACACCCATATTACGCCAGTTCAGTGATCGAATCAGAAATGAAGACATCCGCAAGAGAACCAAGGTCACCGACGTAGCCCGAAGAATTGCCAAACTTAAGTGGCAGTGGGCAGGGCACATTGCTCGCAGAACGGATAGCCGATGGGGCCGAAAAGTTCTGAAGTGGCTACCGCGAACCGGAAGACAATGCGTTGGAAGACCTCCCACTAGGTGGACCGATGACCTGGTGAAGGTTGCGGGAGTCCGTTGGATGCGAGTCGCACGGGACCGGTCAATGTGGCGACACTTGGGGGAAACCTATGTCCAGCAGTGGACGTCTTTTGGCTGAAATGATGATGAATGATGATGATTACGCCAGTTATACCATGTAATAGGGAGCTGCTGAGAAATTCCTGATGGAAAAATAACACTTTCACGACCCGGAAATAGGGTCCTGATGCTTAGCAGTCATGCTTACGAGTACTAGACCCACAAGGCAGCCATAAAGTATTGAAATCGAATCAAATAGTTGATTTTTTTTTTGTTCAGAGAGCATTTTACAGTGGTAATACTAACACAAGACCACTCTGACAAGAGTGTAGCGACTAAGAACAAGAAGAGATACTACCCAATGGTGCCAACCTTAACTAAACTTAAATAGGTACCAACATAAATCAAAATAGTCCAAGAACATTTCATAACCGCGGAGGGGAATCTGAATTGTCTTAGGATTATCCCTTTGTAATCCTATGCCACATGAGACGTAAGCTTAGAAGCTCCAAAATATAAACACTGAATCTAGGCATTCCAGTTTAATCAATCTTTTAGTTATACGAGAAACTAAACACAGTATTTGGGATAGCGCGGATGGTAACAACTATTTCTCCAATACCCATGGACACTGATAAATCAGCCAGCAAAATTCGCTCAAAAGCATACATCGACCTCAATACCTGCCTACCCCAAAACCACATGCCAGCTACGTTATACTCGACACGGCAAGCATTCCCGAGGCCCCGAGGGATCGTACGAACTAACGGAACAAACCAGCTGTGATTACAGGGAGAAGACAACTTGATTTATGACGGTAGACTTTCAAATGCTAAGGGTTGCGGGACTGTTCGGAAGAGATACCGTGGCCCTGAAACATAAAGGGCGAGGAAGGAACATGGATGGGTTTTAATCAGTAAAAGTCTGACACCCCTCCCGCTGTAGAGCAGAGCAGCAGTGAAGTGCTTTGATGATTTCACATCCGAAAAATAAATTTTCAGTAGAAGCCCAAAACCACAGTTTTACCACGTAACAGATCCTGTTTTGAAACCCAGAAACAGATAATGGATAATGATGGGTTTTTTACAAAAACAACACAACTTTATAGCAACAATTTTACAGAAAATAAAAAAAACTTTCTCCAATCCATATTTTTCGTTTATTATCTTAGAACTTTTGAATGTATTTTTTTTTATTACTTATAAGTATCTACTGTTATGGAATAAAATGATAAATTGTAGTTTGTACTAGTGTTCTTTTTGTAAAAAAAGCATTCATGTTATTTTTGTAAAAATAAAAGTAAAAGTTTTGCAATTAAAGACATCTTAATAGTAATAATCAAGTAGTTTATTGCCATAAAAAACACTTGCAGCCATCATGCAGTCTAATTAACTTATTATTTGCTGCCCGCGACGTCGTCTGCGTGAAGGTTCTACAGCACCAAAAATACTTAAGATGCCAGTGCTCCTCCCCCGTAGGTGAAAGCGTGATAATATGTAGCCTATATGTTGACCCGACCTCTTAGTAATCATCATCATCATCATTTCAGCCAAAAGACGTCCACTGCTGGACATAGGTCTCCCCCAAGTGTCGCCACATTGACCGGTCCCTTGCGACTCGCATCCAACGGATTCCTGCAACCTTCACCAGGGCATCGATCCACCTAGTGGGAGGTCTTCCAACGCATCGTCTTCCGGTTCGCGGTCGCCACTCCAGAACTTTTCAGCCCCATCGGCAATCCGTTCTGCGAGCAATGTGCCCTGCCCACTGCCACTTAAGTTTGGCAATTCTTCGGGCTACGTCGGTGACCTTGGTTTTCTTGCGGATGTCTTCATTTCTGATTCGACCACGCAAGGAAACTCCGAGCATAGACCTCTCTATTGCCCTTTGGGTGACTTTAAGATAAGGCCCGTTGTGAGCGACCACGTCTCGGTCCCGTATGTAATCACTGGCACCACACACTGGTTATAGACTTTCGTCTTGAGACACTGCGGTAAGTTGGACGAGAAGATACCGCGCAGCTTCCCGAACGCTGCCCAGCGCAGCTCTCAGTAATATTAATGTAAATCCATGCAGCACTTTTTGAGTTTAGCCCGGACATACATACAGACAAGCAGACAAACATTCTAAAAACTATATTTTTGGCTTCGATATCGATTGTAGATCACTATCCAAGTATTCTTTTAAAAAAATATTCAATGTACAGTTTTGACTTTCCTACGATTTTATCATATATATGTATAATAATATATAGATTCTTCTCCTCCACTTACATCTTTATTATCAATATCTTCTCCTTCCTCTGCTACAATTTCACATATTTTATCATAATAATTATGTGAAATTGTAGCAGAGGAAGGAGAAGATAATTGATATTATATATTGATTTATATAGTTTTTAATAATCGTTTCCTTCTTTTCTTTGCGTTTCTTTTAAAATTGAATTAGAAATTTCCTCACTTTGCGCGTAGTCCGTTATTTTTGACAGACTGACGTTTTATTTTTTCACAAAAACTACATAATTGCGTTCAGATCCGTCGTTTTTGTAAAATTTACACGCAGTTGTGTAGTTTTTGGAAAATAAGTGTTTTTTGACAGTGCGATTCCGTGCTAATTATGTTGTTTTTGTAAAATCGAATTAAACTGTCTAGTGTAACTTTTTCCACAGATCATATTGCCATCAATAACAAAAAAACCTTAAAACGTAGTTTTTGTAAAAAAACCCTTCGATTCATTACTCCGCCACGCACGAAATAAAACAAAGCCAAACTTTTTGAACACAGTTTTACGTTTGAACAACAAGACAAAAAGTTTTATTTTCCTGTAAACTCAGTCGTAACAATTTGCGACTTTCAGTTGAACGAAATACTTAGATACGAAAAACATGCTAACAGCCAATGTTGAGAAACAATACTAAAGAAGACGTTTAGACCAAACTTTATGTCTTCGAACACAAGTTTTATGTTGTTGTTTTCATTTCTTAACATCACGCCTGCCATTTCCAAAAGGATGAGAGCAGGCAGAGGTTATGTCATAAGAAGTTGAGCCCACTGTTATTAACCTGGCACGGTCCCAGACGCTAGGCTATGACTAGTATTTGACTCGACGATATACTCGTACATCAAGATGTATATCTTGATGTCGTAAGTGTGTCTTGTTTGGTTAACGGTTACCGATACTTTGTCTGCATATTATTTATTTATTAAAACAGATGCTACACTTACTAAGGAAGTAAATATTATTAAGCATAGCTTTACTGCTACTCTTAAACATATCTAGATCTGGTTCCTGAGCAATCAAGGCGTCTAGTATACTCATCGTCTGGGCCCCAGTTCTGCTATAACAATAGTGTCACAATGGTCTATCATTGATTTCATAATTGTTGATAGATACCATCATAGTCATTTTGCTAAAAGTAATCTGCTAAATTCATGATAATGGTCTATCATTGATCGGTCAATGGTCTCGCAATTGTGTTAGAATGACATTGTTATATTGCCATTATTATAAAACCTGTTAGTAGAAATGATTTTCGAAAATATACTATTAAATTTAAACAATTTTTCACGCCAGATTTCATAAATATTATTACGTATTAGTTATTTGTGATAAAAAGCAATCTGAAGTAGAAAGAAGTTCGTTAACACAAAAAAACATTAAGTTATGTGTAACGCGGAAAAATGTGAATCTTTACAAGTCAATAACATTTTATCTGTTTAGCTGTCAAAGTCAAATGTGACATTACTACTTACTGACGTTTTATCTGTTTTTATTTCTAGCAGCCGGTGTTTTGATTTCTTTTCTTACAAGTGTTTTAAATTATATTTATTAAAGAAACCTATATTTATTGCAATACAAAATGGTGCTAATTGAGCAAATTTCGGCTCTAATTCTCAAAAGAACTGTCAAAACTTTGGCAGATTACCGCGTAAGTCAGTCATTCATTTGTCATTATGTACAAGATTTAAGCCATTTCTTTCAATGGAGAGTCAGTGATGGTTGACCATTGGAATGACGCCATTATATTAGTAGATCACTAAACTTGTCAAAATGAACAATTATGAGATCAATGATAGACCACTGTGACACTATTGTAATAGCAGGATTGGGGCCCGGGGTTGTGGGCGCATAGCAAAACGTTGGATAACGAGCTAAAGATTCATGTATTATAATTATTATCCCCATTTCTATCGACAAATACACGTTTCCAACACCCCGCGAATTGCAGCCATTTTGTTTTTTATACGGCTGACCTAGGGTCTGTTCAATACCTATACCGGGTGGAAGTGTCACCGAAGCACGAAGTGTAGCCATTCTTTTAAGCACCGCATTTATGAGACACGAAAGTTACACATAAGTTTTTATTACAATTGCAAAAAAAAAGTAAGCTGGTGGAGGAATATAGATAACCTGGGATTTTGAAAGGAGTTAGCAAAAACGCTTGCAACTTCATTCACACACTACAGAGAACAAATTATGCGTTTTCAGTTTCCAACACCGCACCGTTAGCAAGCCATTACAGCAACTACTAGTTAGGCACAGCACAATATTCGAAGTTGAACTACCAACCAAATGGTCTTCGGGGATATTAGCGTCCCCGACACGCTTGTCAAGGGAACTAGGGATGTGTGGAAGGACAACTATAGGTAGGTACTGTGTGTGTTCCTCCAAGGATAAGAAGTCCTCCAACAACACGAGGGGATAAGACTCGAGGACACGAGATCGGTTTTATCCCCTCGATAAGACAGATCTTTTTCTTCTTTAGGGTCGATGCATGGTATGACTTGTCTAAATTTCTTGGGTCTAGTATGTGGCAACGTTATTCGCGGCACACTCCAGCGAGTGGGACATCGTCTGGTCGGGAGTGATTCACACTGCGTGTCGGAAGGATCTTTAATGCCCCGTTAAAAACTCCACTGTAAACTTGACTATTGTGTTTACAGCAGCCTACTTGGGTGCACAATCGGGTAAGTGTTTTTCAAACAGATCACTGCAGATCATGTTCTGGAGGCAAATGTGCCATGGTTCAAAGGTGCTCAAGCAAGGCTGCCGGCCGCCGCAGTGGCAACGCCAGGAACGGAATAACTGTTGGAGTTGATGAGTTAGATAATGTTAGTTATATTTCCTAAACGATAAACATCGTCTTCCTTCTCTTGCTCCTTTCTATTTGGGGCCAACGCAACACGTTTTCTTCTTCGATACTCTCCTGTCTGACGTCACGGCATCATTAACCACTTTTATCTTTCATATCCATCCATCTAATTCCATGTTTACAAGCAAAGCTATTTGCAATTCAACGAAACATACATTTGTAAACACTCCAAATAATTTTACGCAAAACGATCATTTGCATTTGAAGATTAAACGAGCACGATGCAACGGATATCTGGAAATAACTTCACGTTCACGTAACTCGTGTTTAGAAATATTTTGAATACTTATGTACTAAGTTTTCGAATATATTCAGGCATGACCTCATTATCAAGTTTGATAGGAATGCTAAGGACAAAATTGTATAGGGTCTTTTATAGCTGTGAACTTTGAATTTTACGCCAATGTTAACCACCCTTGTTTTTATTAAGCCAATTTCAAAGAGGCCAATAGACACTAGACATCTTTGAGCATAGGGCGTATAGTGTTAGGATCTCCCCAAATACTTCCTTACACAAGAACGTCCTATAAAGCATGGATAGGTTCCTATTCCCTTTCATAATATCACGGCTTTAATCCCTGAAAACTTAGGCAGAGGCGTACCTAATAGTACACCCACATTTCACCAGTGACGTTTTAAGTCCCATGTGATAAGGGGCGAGCCTATTGCCATCAACCGGACAAAAATCAAGACTCCTCGGCTGCTACTAAGAAATTCCTGATAGAAACACCCAATAACACTTTGCCCGAACTGTGAATCGATCCCAGAACCTCATGCGGCCGCTAGACTAACGAGGCCATCCCTTTCACATGCTTAGAATCAATTAAAGGTTCTGCCAATAAGATAACTATCTTATCTCCCGCACTGTAAAAAAGAATGACATCAACTCACTAACAGAATAAACCAAAAAGCAATATACCAACGAACGTCATTGAGCCAACCACATAATGATGCCAAGCGACCCTCTAAAAGTAGTTTACTTTTACGACACATCGTAACCAAACCGAGACATATCGACTATCGATATAAAACATCGAATGTTAACATCACTAGCGACCGCTGGGGAAATAAACTTGCGCATGTATCTCATACAGAATTACGCCTCTACCGATTTTCCGAAATATTGAATGCAGAATTTTAATTATGGACACCGTATATTGCAGCAGTATCCGAATACGTAGCCATTTTGTTTGCGATATTGAAATACCGTACGGTACCTTATTGCTTATTCATTATACAACATTTTCCTTTATTTGGATTTGCAAAGATTTTAGAGATAATAGAAAATAACTGCGCGGTCTGGATCTATCGCAATCTGTATCTGCCCTTACCAATGAGAGGTTTCCAAGAACTCGGTAGATGGCGTTGAACTGACTACGCAACTAGGTTCCAAAGCCAAAACACTTGAAAAAACATACGTCACATACGCTCGTTGACTGACACTTTCGTTTGCATAAGCTTTCGAATATAACCATTAGGTCAAAGTGAAATTATGTGACGTACTGTTTCTTGCAGTAGCATACCGAGATCAGCGCCATCTATCCAGCAACTAGGGAAGTTTTGAAAAAGAAAATACCTCATTCAATAAAATTGGCCAAATTGGTTCTACAGAAAGGCCAGGCCATGCAATGGTGCATAGTACTCGCAACCGGCGTGCGTGTATGACCAGATGTATGAACGTGGACGAGGCAAAAGGAATATGTAAGGATTGTAGCAGGTGGCGTTCTTTCGGATGGGAAATAATCAAATGACTTCCACAGTCCCTCCCGAGCTCCGCCCAGAGCGGGAGGGACTGTCAAACTTTTACGGACTAAAAACCATCCATGTTCCTTCCTCGCCCTTTATGTTCCGGGGCCACGGTATCTCTTTCGTACAGTCCCGCAGCCCCGGCAGGTTTAGTTACTGCCTGGGATGGGAAAAAAGCATGAGTTTATGTGTGTGCCCACCACACTATTCCCACACCAATGCAACACCTGAAAGCCAGAATCAACAGCGGCGACCACCAGTAAGGCCCAAAGAAACAATTTCTATCTTGGATCTCGCAACGAAATTGATCAGAAAAGTATAGCACTTTTCTCCATATCAGCAGGAGACAGAACAAAACAAAGCTAATAAGCACAAAGGGACTTTTACAACTGGAATAAGCCCAGTTGCCTAGCACCACGGACAAATTTTATCATTAATATTAATGGGTCCTTAGCTGGCGTAAATAATGTAAGTATGTAAGTAAAATTGGCCAAAAGTAGTCAAAACGGTCATAATTTTCTGACAATCCTTCAACGACGAAATAGTAAAACCCTTCTAAACCCCGATAAGCGACAACATTATTCAGATTAAAACAAAAACTTAGCGTGCCCAGTGCTTATCGCACTTCGAAAGTTGTTAAAACAAATTGAGCAAATGACTGTTTTAGTGCTTGTAAACAAATGAGTTACCACTTCTCTAGTATCTACGGCAATTTACATCGTTGTTTACAATGACATTCAGTACAATATTGGACTTGTCAAGTCCTTGAACCTGGATAAGGGAATAAGAAAGAATGGAAAAGACGGTTATTGCCGTAATCCTTGTCTTAGAGCAATAGCCAGTTGTCTGGGGTATAGTGTTATTTGTGGTTCAAGCAATTTAGAGACCGACCTTATTGCTTCTAGGTAGCCGCAGGATTTGGTGTTAGAACTGTTTATTATTATTGTTTATCGAAAGTTGCTGAATTTTGTGAAGAACAAAGAGAATGTGGGGCAATATTGTAGAAACACGATTGTTAAACATATTTAATGAAGCTAGTTAGGGCTTTTTAACATGTCATATGTAGTTTTACCTTGAGCTGGTTTAACGTTGTATGGAGGTTCAGTTGAATAAGATACCCGCTTCGGCCAACTTGATTTGAAAGAGTGTCCATGGAGTTTCTTGCCTATTCTTCTCCATGACATCTACGCTTTTGGAATGGGCCACTATAGTCCGTTCACAGTTATTAAGCCTGTGCCTGGACTGTCAGTAGCTTATTCAATGCTTTGAGTTTGAACTTGAACTGTAAAAATGCCTGTTATTTTGATATGCTTTTGCATGTTTCAGGTAGGTATGTTTTTGTTAAGTATAAATGTATAACAATATACTCAATCAATATTGATCCTTATCGCATGCAAATTACAGTACAATACAATCTGATTCGAAAATGAACTACTGAATAATTCATGAAAACTAATGCTATCTAAAATAGAATTTACACGAGTCATGAACTAGTATCAACGTAGGTTAAACAGAGAGTATTATTACTAAGTAGAGCAAAAGCTATCTATGTTAATTGCTTTCTAGTTCAACAGAGTGAGTCAACATCTCAGTAAGATATGAAATACATTTTCTTGAGTAGGGCTGTACTAATACTAGACTGACTTAGGACTGAAATAAAGCCGGATTTACATGGCATGTGGCGAGTAGCGATTACTAGCACTTCGCCCGCGACTTCGTCCGCAAAAATTGTGATAACTCGGCTAATTTGCATGATATCAATATGATTTATATGTTACTCGGTAAAGATGTAGCTTTCTAATGGTGAAAGAATTTTTAAAATAGGTTTACCGGTTCTTGAGTTAAATCGTAACAAAGAAAAAATCTAATCTGTTCTCTTTATAATATTAGTATAGATTAAAAATGTAAATTAATATGTATATTTGTATACTTAGGTTAAGTTATTTATTTTATGGGTCTACTCATCCCGAAAATACTTCATATAATACAACGATGACGTGTACAACGTGTGTATGCTTTTATTAATACTAGACAAAACTGAAGACATCCGCAAGAGAACCAAGGTCACCGACGTAGCCCCAAGAAATGCTAAACTTAAGTGGCAGTGGGCAGGGCACATTGCTCGCAGAACGGATGGCCGTTGGGGTCGAAAAGTTCTGGAGTGGCGACCGCGAACCGGAAGACGATGCGTTGGAAGACCTCCCACTAGGTGGACCGATGACCTGGTGAAGGTTGCGGGAATCCGGTGGATGCGAGTCGCAAGAGACCGGTCAATGTGGCGACACTTGGGGGAAGCCTATGTCCAGCAGTGGGCGTCTTTCGTCTGAGATGATGATGATGATGAGACAAAACTTTTTGTTTTTCTGCTAAGGAATAACAAATAGGTACAATTTCTCATAATATACAATAAGAGGACATAATATATGAAAAAACATAGTGGCAGCTACTTATTTATTTTATATTGTTTTTGTCCCTTGTCTGTTTGTTCTGTTTACTTGTAAGTTACACGACCTTTCACTTTATTGTCTTCATTTTGATTGTTGCCAAAACAGGACCGAGATAATAGTTTGAACGTGGGTACTACCAAGTGCACTGAGGGTCGAATACTTTTCAATCGTTTTATAAAGGTAGTATATATTATGTCACCGTAAAATTGTCAAACACGTTATATTGTAATCTCTCTAGCGATATTGTAAACTCTCGAAATATTGTCAAACGAACATACTGATTACAATAAAACGCATTATTTTTCGTGAAATGCATGCGATGGTAGTCAACTCACGCGGTGTGGAGGGAAGGAGGGGTCCCCCTTGCCCAGTGGTACCACTCTCATGAAAAGATAATGTACCATTCCTGAGAAATACCGATTCATATAACCTAACCTTAAAACACTTTATATTCTCCTAAATAGCGTAGTCGACGGAGCCCCGCTTCGTGGGGCCCCTATTTCCGAGTGCAGGGTTTAAAGGAACCTAACTAACCTAACGGGGGGAGCCCGTATGTTCAGTTGACAATATTTCGAGAGTTTACAATATCGCTAGAGAGAAACACGTTATATTGTAATAACGCGTTATATTTTAATATATTGTAACGTGTTTGACAATTTGTGACATATATAAAGGACGGCACGGTTGGTGCAATGGCTGAGCGATTGGCTGCTGCAATGCGTGTCGCGGGTTCGAATACCACACGTAACAAATATTTGTATAGCCTACAGGTGTGTTACAGGTCTGGCTGTTTTCGTATGTGAGTTTCAATGTTTGTAAACGCACCCACGGTACAGGAGAAATTCTTAGTGTGAGGAAACAAACAAAGGCGGTATTCGTGTAAACTCATTATTTTTCCCAGTCACCAAGCATTCAGCATATTGCGCGGGCCCTCGACATTTTACAAGCAAACAGAGAAATTGGATTATGCTGATAAAAAGTCCACGAGATGAAATCAATAATACTTCGCGTAATTGTATGTATTGTATGTTTATTAGAGGCCAGAGTGTAGGACCGTAGACAAAAATTTAAATAAAATAAAATAAGAAGATTAAGTACAGAATCTATATTTTAAATACATAATCTATCTACACAAAAAATCTAAGAGATAAAATTCCTAAGTTTGCAATTACGGGGTAATCTCTGGAACTACTGATCTGACTTGGAAAAAAACATTAAGACGGCTGCGGAGCATGCGTCGTTCATACAAACGTAATACCAAAATAATTTGTAAATAAAACATATTCTTAAGGTGCTTAGACGAGCTAAATTAGCAACTCTATTTGTGGTGGTTCAAACTTCGTTTGAAATGCTGTTAGAATAAAGTTCTAATCAGCTTGCACTACAAAGTGGTTGTAACGTCAGCCACTGCGGGCCAAATAGCGCGAAATGAGTGGTTTCGATCGATTTACAAAAAAACTATTGATTGGATTAAAAAACTAAAACAGTATCATGCTAATATATTGCTTGTAGAATTATTTGCCAAAAAATCAGAATGAACGCATGCATATTAGTATGTTTTCTATTGTTTGAAAGATATTTTTAGAGGTAAGTTTGTGATTTCTTTTTATCGAGCCAAATTAATTGTACTTATTATGTTTTCAAAACAGTATCATGCTAGCATATATCCTGAAGAATATCATATATTTTTCTGGTCTTGGTTATAGCAGTGAATCATATACTTTTAGTAATTATAAAGCTCGCGTTTAGCTCGTGTGATCGCCTTAAGGTAGTGTCTTTTATTTCGATTGGATCACAGAATATCTAGGTTCCCAAATATACACTTTGAATGGACACTGATTTAAACAAGAGTTATGAGAAAAATAAGTTTTCCATAGAAATTTTAAATTCCTCATATCACTTCTATAAATCATTGTCCTTTCAAAATATATATTTGGAAACATAGATATTCTGTAATCTAATCGAAATAAATACACAGTACCTTAAGAATATGTGTGTACCTATGGTATTATACGTTTGTATGAACGACGCATGCTCCGCCAGCCCCTTATCAGATGGAAAAATTGGGGAGCTACGTTATCCCAGAATGTCATATAGGCTACATTTCGGGCACAGCTAGTATAAAATAAATAAAAGCTTGTTAATAAAGTCGTTTTTGTGCGTCTGTGTGATCGCTTAGATCTAAATAAATTACACATTGAATTTTGATGCGGTTTTCACCATAATTTGGAGAATTTATTCCGGAAAGTTCAAGGAAGATCACAAATATGTAATATTATAAATAGAACCTTTACAAATTCTTGCAAATACTCAGGTACCTCACATACCTGAGTATTCGCATAAAATATATTATTTTTTATGATGTAAGTCATAAATGGAAGAAACCTTGACCTCCTGCCAACTACAGCTATAAGTAACTAGGTACTTACACATTACAAAAAATTTATGATATATCTACATAGTTTAATATGTCTTTAGGTAGTATTTTTAATCCCCGACGCAAAAACGACGCGGTGTTATAAGTTTGACGTGTCAGTGTGTATGTGTGTGTGTCTGTGGCATCGTAGCTGCCGAACGGATGAACCGATTTTGATTTTGTTCCTTTTTTGTTTGAAAGGTGAATTAGTCATGAGTGTTCTTAGCTATGTTTTATAAAGATCAGTCCAAGAATACCGCCGCCACAAAATGGCGGATTACATATTTATTCAACAACTCCCGCAATATGGGTATCAAATGGAAGGGCTTGACTAGTAGAATACTATGCGCTATAATAAATTTCAAATCCAAGATGGCCGCCAGCACAAAATTACTTTTTTTTCACAACTTCCTCAAAATCAAATGAAAGGAATTGACGGAACTTCGTTCCAAAAAAAACAAAAAAAAAACCATCAAATGTTGACCCTATGTGTCGGGGTTTTTTTTAAATTTAATGTCACTTGTTACTGTCCGTGAAATGAATACACAGTTAAAGACAATCGAAGAAAGATGTAAGTATAAGAATACTTTAAGGCGACTACATGAGCTAGACGCGAGTTTTATAATGACTAAAACTATTGATTCACTGCAATAAACAAAACCTGAAAAATATATGATATTCTTCAGGATATATGCTAGTATGATAGTGTTTTGAAAACATAATACAATTAAAGTGACTCGATAAAAAAAAACACGAACTTTTTAAAAGTCAAACACGTAAACAATTAAGGCTTATGCTCCAGTGTAGCCACGAAATTCAAAATTTGCTTGCGTTATTTGCAATTCACAGGCTAGAGCTAGGTTGTATGCTGAATGAAGACGTCGCGACTGTAAGACGTATCGGCTATCGGTATGCAGTTACAGAATTATAATCATCAAAATCACAGTAAAACCCTCCAACACATACAGGTTTAAGAATTACTTCAAGGTCAAAGTCAAAGAATCATATTGATTTGATTGGTTACACTGGAACATCCATCTTAAGACAAACCTAACCTTCCACGTTTAAAAACCGCCATTTTATTTCTAACTAGCGGTCATCACGCGGTTTCACCCTCGTAGTTCTCGTTCCCGTGAGACTACGGGGATAAAATCTAGCCTATGTTACTCGCTGATAATGTAGCTATCCATTGTTGAAAGAACTTTTCAAATCGGCATAGTAGTTTTTGAGTTTATTCATTATAAACATACACACACACACACACACACACACAAAAATACAAATTTATCCTCTTTATAATATTAGTGTAGATTAGTGTTGATAGTGTTGTCCAAGAGCAACGCATTGTACCTTTACGATGAATTTATTAGTGGTATGGAAATATGCCAAAAGTCCAGCTTCCTTTCATACCAGTTCTTTACAAAAATATGTAATTTCTATAGTATTGTGTTAGAAGCGGAATATTTTGGCGCATGATTAATACACGAAGAAAACATTCCGTGCTTTCGGATTTTTCTCGTACGTTCTAGATTCATTATTGTTTAAGATTGAGAAAGGTCAGGAAAAGGCGCCATTATTTTCCCAGGGGTATTCACCAATTTTCATTGGGCTCTGTTGGATTACGGAGATGTAACCTCTCACGGAGAGGAGCCTTTATCCCAGCATTAGGAATGTAATAGGCTAGATTATCTAGTCAGGGGAAGTAGGTACGGTGTTTTCTTCCTGATTTTTAGGGTGCCGTACTCAAGGGGTAAAAACCGGCCAAGAGCGTGTCGGGCCACGCTCACTGTAGGGTTCCGTAGCTTCCCAGACCATTAAAAATACCAACATTTTTCGTCAGCAAAAATAACTTTGTTTTTCATAGTATTTGTATGAAAAACAAAGTTATCATTTGCGTTTTTTTGAAAAAGTGCTATATAACTCAAAAACTATTCAACTCATCAAGTTGAAAATAATTTTCCTAGAAAGTTCATATAAAGGTCTACTTCTGTGATTTTTTTCATATTTTTTAAACTTATGGTTCAAAAGTTAGAGGGGGGGGGGACACATTGTTTTTGACTTTCGGAGCGATTATTTCCTAAAATATTAATATTATCAAAAAATGATTTTAGAAAACCCCTATTCATTTTTAAATACCTATCCAACAATATATCACACGTCAGGGTCAAAATTAAAAAAAAAATCGCTCCCCACTTTACGTCTGGGGGAGGTACCCTAATAAAAATGTTTTTTTAAATTTTTATTTTTGCACTTTGTCGGCATGATTGATATACATATTGGTACCAAATTTCAGCTTTCTGGTGCTAACGGTCACTGAGATTATCCGCGGACAGACAGACAGACAGACATGGCGAAACTATAAGGGTTCCGTTTTTTGCCATTTGGCTACGGAACCCTAAAAACGGGACCCTATTGCTAAGACTCCACTGTCCGCTGTCACCAGGCTGTATCTCATGAACCATGATAGCTAGACAGTTTAAATTTTCACAGAAAGTGTATTTCTGTCGCCGCTATAACAAAAAAAAATAATAAAAAATATGATAGTACGGAACCCTTCATGCGCGAGTTCGACTCGCACTTGGCCGGTTTTTATTCCTTTTTTTACATTGGTTTCAGAAGAGGCAGTAATTTAATTTTGATCTTAAAAATCCAAATGTTGGGTTACGAATTGAATAATACTGACGAATCAATGAAACTGACAAAAACTGAAAAATTACGAATTGACGCAACTGTCTCATTCACAAAACTGTTCAATCAGCGAAACTAATGACTAATCAAAGAAAAGGACTACTTAAATAAACTGACGAGTGACGGAAACTGATCATGACATGAATGATACTTGGACTCGTATGGATAGCCGTCTTCTGTTCATCTTTATGTCATCTCTCCAGAAAACCCAATAACGTTTTACTAGGAAACTTCTAATAAAAATCTACCTAAACATGAACCGTATCCGCTTCAAAGAATAGTCACAGGGGAATAACCTCAAACCAATAAAATTGTCGTACAATATTTCCAACTTAGTCTACAACGAAACGAAAACAGAATAATAAAAGCGATGTAGGTCAACTTTAGCCAAATAACAAAAGTCCTGAGTACAACAAAGGCAGTCCGATTTAAGTTTTTTTAATAATAAAATCTATGCTTTCAGCCGCTTTCCATTCAGGCAAGAATCCGAATTTCACAAGGAATTTAATAAAAGGAACAACACTTTTGAGGGAATTCTCAATAGTCCGCATTATAGGGATGAGGCATGTATGTTGATAATATCGATATGGGTACGAAATTACGGCTGAAGTTTCGTTGAGTAACGCAAAAGTTTTGGGTGATTTAGGGATGTTTGAGTATTGGCAAAGTTTTGGTTAGGTCAGGTTTTAATGAAGTAAGTGGTTTGTAGGGATTCACGTCTTCAATCTTTATTAGTATAGACGGCAGTCTACTTACTATTTTTGAAACGACTCAAACAGGAATTGTTACTCAGTAATTATTACCAAACGTAAAGTTATAAAGAAAGGAAGAAAATACGCATAATTGACATATGCCACAAGTAATGTATTAGCTCAATACATAGCAAACCAAAAAAAAGGTAGGCATGCTTTTCTTAACCATACCTAAATACCTGATACAAAAACAATTTTCGGTAAGAAAACTAATGTAATCAGATAAAGAAACGCCTGAAATAACTTCGCCAACAATATTTTTTCAATCAAAGTTTTACCTGCAAAATATTCATTTATAAGAAAATTTTTGAACCGAAATCTTGCAGTTTTATCGATAAGTTTGCCGTACAGAAACCACTAGTGTTGTGACTTCCAAGTTTTTATTTGCAACCCTGCTGAAATAAAATATTGGACCTAGATATCTGGTGTTCGGGCCAAGGCTTGAAAACTTAAGGTAAATAATTTAACATTTCCTTATCCTATATAACAAAAGAAGAAAACTTGTGACTTTCGGAATTCACACTAAAATCACTACATTTATTATAAAACAAACGGCCGAATACTGAAACGTCACTCAAAATTTAAGTAACACTTATATTTAACAGATACTCAAAAATGACGTTTGGCCATACAAAATTTTAAGTTTAGGAGCTTCTCAAATGTTAAGCAGCTCTTACATTTTGAGTGACGTTTCAGTATTCGGGGGAAAGTCTCCCACCGCGTCTGTCTGTCCCTATGTATGCTTAGATCTTTAAAACTACGCAACGGATTTTGATGCCGGTTTTTTTAATCATCATCATCATCATCATCATCATCATCATCATATTATAAAACAAAGTCTCCCGCCGCGTCTGTCTGTCCCTATGTATGCTTAGATCTTTAAAACTACGCAACGGATTTTGATGCGGGTTTTTTTAATATATAGAGTGATATTCAAGAGGAAGGTTTTTGTATATAATTTTAAGCGGGCGAAGCCGCGGGCATCGGTTAGTATTATTATAAATGCAAGTTTGTGAGTATGGATGTTTGTTACTCTTTCACGCAAAAGCTACTGAACGGATTTGAATGAAATTTTGCACACAGATAGTTTATAACCTGGATTAACACATAGGATACTTTTTATCCCGGTAGTACGATCTGTGAGACATTACCGAAGTACACGCGGGCTTAAGCTAGTTCCACAGGTAAGTATGTCTGTTTGTTACTTGACCCTGTTTCAAATGACTCCTCTTGCTCTGAGCGGAGCGGGAGGGAGTGTCAGACTTTTACTGACTAAAACCCATCCATGTCCCTTCTTCGCCCTTTGTGTTCCGGGGCCACGGTATCTCTTTCAGTCCTGCAGCCCCGGATGTTACTATGTTACTTGACCCCTCAACTACTGAATCGATTTGAATGGCAAAATAATAAATGCTTCCAGTGTATGGTTAATAGGTAGAGCGGACGAACAAGCATATAATTCACAACTCTTCCGAGTGTAAGACAACTAGTTTGCTATTATTTTGTAAAAAGTAGTCAGTTGATTAACAGTTTCTGTTCAGAACTACGTTAAAACGAAGTGTACGAGCACAAATACGCAACGAGCGGGGTTTTCCCAAAAATTTTGGTAACAAATGGGTTCTTTCTTTCAATTTTCCGCAGCACGTGAGCAAAAAGGAAACATCTATTGTTGTGGAAGATGAAATGTTGAAGTATATTGTGATGTTGACGTTACAATACGAGTGTGATGTATCGGCGCTATCGTCCTGCTAAAGATATGGGGAAATCGATGTTTTCCCCATTGTTTGTCTTTTTAAAATTGGTAAATGTGTAAAAATATGTCTACATTAATTATTGGTTTATTTGTTAGTTTGTTACGATTTAACTCTAAAACTACTTGAACGATTTAAAAAATTTCTTCACCATTTGAAAGCCACATCTTAACTTTTTTCCTTCTTTTTTATTGTCTATATACAGGGTGTAAACCACCTCATCACAAAGCCGTTAACCAAGCATTCTGTACATCAAACTAAGTAACTTTACGCAAAAATTATTGCTGGGAAACAACTTATTTTTTTTGATGCTATGAATCATGTTTTGTGGTAGAACTCAATGTAACGCACTTAAAACATTGTGCTGATGGATGAATTGAATAGTACGGGGTCGTGGAGGTGTTAAAAGTTGAAATCTTACAAAAAAAACTGGTATTTAAAAAAAAACTTGTCAAAAAGTTGTAACTTCCCCCATATCTCCGTAACTGGAAGGTTCCCAGGTATAGTGTAGAACAAATAAATGATCGCAATGATGGGGAGAACAAGTGCCTTTCGGCTCCGTGAAGAGGTGTTTTACACCCTTTATATAGGGTGACTGGTAATTAGTGTCAACTTTTACTATGGGACCAACCCTGAAATCGCGAAAAACAAATCAGCTGTTCAGTACATTTATGTTCCCCTAATGTACTGAACAGCTGGTTTTTTTTTAGCGATTTCGGGTTTGGTCCCATAGTAAAAGTCGTTTGTTATCATGAGCACAATCACGTGTTTAAGTATCGTACACTAATTACCAGTCACCCTATATAGTATTTGTATATTTATAGAATTTTATACCTATGTATTTAAGTATTAAATTTTTATTGCAAATCTCCCTTACAACTGTCATACATCAAGTACATGAAATCCTAATGCGATAGCACAGTCTCAAAATTAACTTATATTTTAAACCAATGAAAATGTAAATAACTAGTACTACTTACATAACAACATTAATATAAACATAGCTTATTTACAAAATTTCCTAACTATAAAAACGTAAAAAAAAATTAACATTCATTAGCCTACTCATTTTATTTTTATTTGGAGTATGTCACGATGTCACTTATTTCGTAAATATGTTTTTCTTTTTGTATATTGGTACCTTGTTTTTTATACGTAAGTGGACTGTATCATTTAATTATACTTATGTGTGTTGTGCTATGTCTTTTGTGTGCACTAAATAAAGGATGGAGGTGGCGCTAGTTGTCACGCTATCATTGCCTCCGTATTTAAATAATCATAAAAAATATTCAACACTTACTTTAAAATCTAATTATGTAAATTTTCAGTCTGTTTATGTCTAACAACCATCGTGTATCGTTTGCAGGACAATATTATAAGTGGTGTGTAAATGAAAGTGTGTTAAAGTAATAGCATCAAAATAGTGTTCGCAAACTAGTGTTTACAAACAGTGCATCCAGTTAAGTACACAACACATTAATAAAAACGTGTAATAATCTCATAGAACATTAATACAGTGATACAATAATATAGCCGTATTTTAAACAAAGTGAAATCGATTTTTTCTGCAATATTGTACCGTTATCATTATTCAAAAGTGAACGACGCATGACGCCAACTTCTCAACCAATCACAACAAAGACAGGCGAACTTTTTTTAACTCACATAGTACAGTATATCCACTTATTTCGAGACCTTTAGTACTTGTATAGATGGCGTGTGACAGAAGTCTTTGACCGCGATGAAGTAGGTTTCGAGTTCGATCCCGTCCCACACAAGATTTACTTTTCGGACTATTAAAAATTGTTACTGATGAAATTATTTCGAAAAACACTCAAATATATGTTTGATGTTTTATATAACATTCTTTTATATTTTTTCTGAACATTCTATGGAAAACAAAAGTACTTAAAGTGAGAACCAGTTTGATACTTGCATGTTCAAGAAAATGCATGCAACATTTACAATAACATAATAAATATTAATCTCAAGTGTCTGCAGCTCAATAAAACTAATACTGTGAGTATAATATGTTATTTACATACATTGGATTAGAAATATGAATTTCTTCGAGAATATGACGCTGCGATCTCGCAAAACTCGTTCACAGTCAAAAGCTACAGCTGTTATGGACCCATGCACGTCCAATGACTCAACGTTAAACGGCACCACCAATAGTTTACCAACAATATCGGATGATGAGAACGAAGAGACCCTAGAGCTTAAAAAACAAGTTGAACAGCTGAACTCAGATTTATTGAAGGCTCATGAAGTGATAAGTCAATTATCTTCCGAGAACACCAACTTAAAAAATACCATCACGGCGATGAATGAGAATAAACACAAACAAAGCTCAAAATTATCGAGCGACATAGAGACCCTTGAAAATACCAAACAGTCTACTCCCAATAAAAAATCGCGTTCATCTAAGAAAAAAATTAATATATCCAGTACTACAGCAAATGAGGCATCAATATTGAATGCACCCACCCAAATAACACCGAATCACTTCCCGTCACAAGCTACTGAACATAACGAAATACCTCAAAAACAAAGAAAGAAAATATGCATTTTAAGTAGCAATAAGGAAAATAAAATATTGTCTATCGCTGAAGAAACGTTCCCGAACTATCAATTATGTCATTACCTTACACCACATGGCGGAATAAACGAACTCATCAGTAACGTCAACTTGAAACTTACGGACTTTACTATGGATGATTACTGCATAATTCTCATAGGCGAAGAAGACTTTCGAAGAACTGATAATTATTTTGATTTAATTATCAAAATACGCGAGACATTGATGCCTCTGCATCACACTAATATCATATTATGTTTACCAACTTTTAAATTTAGTTATTATTCTACTATGATGTTCAATTCAAGATTAGAACTGTTTAACAATTTACTGTACCTAGACATAGAAAGTCACAACTATGCATTATTGTTTGATTCTAATTTTGACTTAAAATACGACAGCACCATGTTTTCAAAAAATAGTGGTGCGATTAACAATAATGGAATATCGAATATGTTTAAAAACCTTCAATGTATTGTTCATGCCAATTCTCTTAGTATTCCTCTAAATTCTTACACTGTCTCGAACCCTGATATCAATAATTTATCAGGCATCAACCATATGTCTCCAAGTATTGAAAATATTGTTGCTCCAAATATTGATAATAATAGTAATTTTTTTCGTATATAATCACATAAATGTACTTCATCAAAATACTAATGGCTTGATAAGCCCTTAGTATTTTGTATAATACCTAGATGAACTTGCTTGTAATAACAAATTTGTCGATGTGCTTTGTGTAACAGAACATAACATGAAAGAGAGTGATGAAACACACTTACATATTCCAAATTACACGCTTGCAACATGTTACGTTAGAAATAACAGAAGAGGGGGTTCATGTATTCTGGTAAACAATAAACACAAATATAAAATAATTAATTTAAAAGAATACTGTTGCATTAATGATTTTGAATGCTGTGCTATAGAATTACCTGAACATAACATAACTATTGTATGTGTTTACAGATCCCCTAAATTCAAAGTTGATCATTTAAATTCCTTTTTCTACCAATTCGAAGGCATACTAAAGAAAATATTAGGTTATAATTCCAAAAAGAAAGTCATTATCTGTGGAGACTTTAACATTGATATTTTGAAAATTACGAGATCTTCTACAGAACTCGAACATCTTCTTTATAACTATCGATTGAAATTGAGTGTGCGTCAACCAACCCGATTAGATAGTGGTACCTGTATCGATAACATTATCCACAACATTAGAGGCAGCACTACCGAGGTGTTGGAATTGGCTATATCTGACCATACAGCTCAAATCACAAGATGTCCTGTTAAAAAAACCTGTACCGTTAAGCATTGGTATACATTCAAACGAGACTTTTGTCAAGAAAATATGCTTAAATTTAAGAATGCCCTCCAAAGCCTTACTTTCAGTAATGTTTACAATTTTACAGACCCAGATAATGCATTCCGTGAATTTAACAGCTTGTTTAAATTGTTTTACGATCTTTGCTTCCCCATAGTTAAAATTAAAAATGAATGCTCCAAAACTCCGAAATGGATTACGAAAGGTATAAGACTATGCTGTAAACGTAAGCGTGAAAAGCTATGGCAATTAAGACGCCAACCAAACAAAACAAATAAAAATATTTATAAAACCTACTCTAAACGTTTAAAATTAATAATCAAACAAACTCAAAAGGCGCAAAATAGCTACTTCATTAATAACGCTGACAACAAAGTTAAAGCAACTTGGAGAGTTATAAATTCAACCAAAACTAATTACCCTACAGAAAACCCTTCTAAAATACTCACAGATAATAATGAGTACATCACAGAACCAAATAGGATTGCCGAAGTATTTAACAACTATTTTACGGACCAAATTCAACCAATAAACCAACATAACTACAACACCGCTGATACAACTTCATTTATTAACTGCAACCCTAATTCAATATTCTTAGCACCGACTGTTCCTCACGATATTCATAAAATTATTGTTGCTCTAAAAAATACCAATAGTTGTGGTTATGATGAAATTGTTACACATGTAATAAAAAATGTAGTTACAGAAATCTCCCCGGTTATTAGCTACATTGTAAACGTGTGTATAGAGAGTGGAAAATTCCCAGAAGATTTAAAAATATCCATTATAAAACCTCTTTATAAAAAAGAAAATCCGCAAAATATGAAAAATTACAGACCTATTGCTCTAGTACCAGTGTTCTCCAAAATAATTGAAAAAGTTATTTATAATAGCCTCTATTCGTTTCTTGAAAAGAATAATCTCCTAACCAAAGAACAGTATGGTTTCAGAAAGCACAAAAACATTAACATGGCCATCTACGAACTAATAAATAAAATTATCACAAACATGGATAACAAAATCCCAGTTTCGGCGTTATTCATGGACATGACGAAGGCGTTTGATTTTGTAGATCACAGATCCCTACTCATAAAATTAAATAAACTTGGAATTAGGGGCAATGTCCTAGAGTTAATTAAGTCGTACTTAATTAATCGAAAACAAATGACTAAAATAACAAAAATATGCCCTAAAACCAAAACGGAAAAAACCTATGTTTCTAAACAAAGATATATAAACTATGGCGTGCCCCAGGGCAGTGTACTAGGTCCGTTATTATTCCTATGCTACATAAATGATATACCCTTAACTATAGAACACCCCATGACTCTATTTGCTGACGACTGTACCACAATATTTGTAGGAAGAAACATAGAAACATATGAACGTGATATAAACAATAGTTTAAATTCAATTATCGAATGGTTAACCAGTAACAATCTAAAAATTAATTTCGGAAAAACACACATCATGCATTTCAACCAGCGAACCAATTCTATTAATCCAAATGTTAATTATGAACACAACAACATTGCTAAAATTGACAACACAAAATTTCTAGGACTTTGGTTAGATCAGCACATGACTTGGAAAATACACATTCAGCATTTAGTAAAAAAACTAAATCAATATTGCTATGCCCTACACAATTTAAATAAAGTCGCGAATCGCAGCACCGTTCTTACTGCATACCACGCATACGTCTCCACGACACTGCGATATGGAGTAATATTCTGGGGTAACTCTACGGATAGAGAAGCTGCCTTTAAAGCCCAAAAAAAATGCGTGCGTGCAATATCCATGATTCAAAACACTGACAGTTGCAAACCAGTTTTTATTAGTTTAAAATTATTAACACTCCCGTCCCTTTATATCTATGAAGTTGCCATATTTATCAAAAATAACCCTAGTCAATTCGAAACCGTATCCTCTAAACGCCACCAAGGCGCACTGAAATCAAAATCACATCAAACAGCCCTATACTCAAAAAGTTTCCTAGGAATGGCACCAAAAATATTTAATAAACTACCGAAGTCAATAAAAGCATCAAGAGATCTCAATTCCTTTAAAAAATCACTCTATAAATTCTTAACACAAAAAGCATATTACTCCATCAATGAATACCTAGAAGAAAAATGAAAACGGTTTTAATTTATATTTGCAATACTTTTATTTTGTTTGTTTTGTTCTATTTTTATTTTATATTTTTAACACTTTGATTTACTAATTTAATTACTTGTTTTAGTTCATAAGATTGTTATTAGCTTCGTAATGTTTAAATTTTGTTTTTGTGTAATGTTTATTTTATTAAATATTTAATATTAGGGAATTAGCTGTAGTAACTTTATTTTAGTAGATGTTAAGCTATCTAAAAATACTTCAAACCTACACTAATTAATGTGTAAACATAATTTGTACGCCTTGTAAGGCAGCACATAGTGAGACTTTACTTATTTCTTTTTAACACCATGTACCTACTTTTACCTATGTGTCACAAATAAACATATTTGAATTTGAATTTGAATTTGATTTATCTATCTATCTACTCTAATCTACGCTATAACAGTATATCACATATTTTTGCGCCGTTTACCTTGGAATTAATTTAAGAAAGAAAATTGTGTTTATTTGGCATTAAAATACCTATAACATTTTACATAATACATAAACAAACAGCTTATAATGCCAAAAGGGCCTCAGCTCAGCTCAGCATAATGTCACCTGACGCTGATTTTCAGCTGCAGCCCACGAGTGCCATGATACGCTCGACAACATAAACAAACACATAATAAAGTCTAAACATTTTTGCAAAAATATCAACTAACAATATAATGTTAAATAAAAAAAAAAAAAAACAAAAAAAATATTTATAATGTGTAAATTATTTGGTTGGAAATATTCGGTTTTCCATCAGGAATTTCTCGGTAACAGCCACGGTGTCTGAATCAGTGCCCGATTGAGGACAATAGGCTCGCTCTTGATTACATCATCTGCCTAGCCTTTTCCCAACTATGTTGGGGTCGGCTTCCAGTCTAACCGGATGCAGCTGAATACCAGTATTTCACATGGAGCGGCTGCCTATCTGACCTCCACATCCCAGTTAATACTGGGTAATACGATACCACTCAAAAGAGACTATGACCTCTGAGTTTGTTTCGGCTGTTTCTTCTCAAAGTAGTCAGGTACGAAACACCGGCCCCATCTAGTTTTAAAAAAAATTACGTGTAAAAGTGTTTGAGAAAACCTACTTGCTGAATAAATATCATTTTTCATTTATTTACTTGGTAAGACTGCCAAAGACGGACAAATGACAGCCGATCAGCTTAACGTGCTTTCCGAGGCACGGAGGAAACTTGGTATGTAAGGGTGGTCACCCGTCCACAGACCAACCTAGGCAAGCACGGCTTAACCTAAAGATCGACCCGAGCGGCTGTTATTATTTAGCCACGAGCTAACAACCCCTCGCCCTCGCCCTCTGTTGCATGAGACTTAAACATAACTGTCGAAATGTGGGTGTACTATAAGATACATCTCTGCCTAACCCTTCAGGTATTACAGGCGTGATGTTATGTTATGTAATTAAGAGGATCGTATCCCATTATTCACTTCCTTCAGTATTAAAAAACCTACGCTTTTCAAACCTCATTAGCAGGCAGGCATTGCAGCTGGCGTGAAAATTTTGCTTTTCAGCCTCGCAGAACCTCCCAAGAATTTCTTTGTATGTTGCACTTCTTGCTAATGAGCAAAGCTGACCTTGACATCTGAGAAAACACCCTGTATTCAAGTTTAATAGGTAGTAAACTTGAATACAGGGTGCAAGCAGAACCTGCACGAAGCACGAAGCAAGAATGTACATCAAACTATGTAACTTTACCCAAAATTTCCTTATTTCAAGGGGAATTTGTAGAATAAGCAAAAAATTAATGCTGGGAAACGCCTTTTAACGTTTTGCGGTAAAACTCAATGCAAAACCTTCACTCATAACATTGAGCTGATGGATGCATTATGGAGGTATAGTTGGAACTTTGACTTCTAGTGGATTAAAAAATGATTATATGAATAGCTTTGTTTTGTCCTGTGCGGGCTAATAATAGTTATTTGTTATACAAGAGTGCAAAGTTGGTTTTTAACCGCGTGCTCTATTTTGATGACCGAGCAAGCGAAGGATTCTAAAATTGAATCACGAGCGCAGCGAGTGATTCACCTATTAGAATCCTGAGCGTTAGCGAGGGAATCAAAAGAGCACGAGGTGAAAAATCTTTGCACTCTAGTGCAACACGTAACTCTTCATCTCACCTCAGCGAGGAAATGACTTAATGCAAAAAAAAAAACATTTGCGCAATATTAACAGTTTCAGTCAATTCTGTTGGCGTCAAATAAACTTCTTCGTCGCTAGAACCACTCATCCTAGGTTTTTCACTTGTTTTCAAGTATCTTGTTTATAACCTAAGGTTTTAACAATATGACGTGAAAAGAAAATGGCGCGCGCAACACAAATTAAAAAAAAGTACCCAAAGGAGGCTCCTAGTCTGAGTTTTTAACGAATCAAAAAAGGTTGTATGATAAATTCGGCACCATGGAGGTAGAAGTAAATAGGTTTAATGATGTTTTGAATTCACAAACTTAGTGCAAACGATGTTCTAATGTATCCTCTAGCGGATAAAAACGGCTTTTGCACTCAGATATCGAAGAGCAAAAATACGTTTTCCGAGATGCGGGGATGAAAATGGTTTTTATTTATTTCTTTTCTTTATGTTCTTCTTCCATACTTCTCCATGACTCATCATCTCAGCAGATACCTCCTATCTAGCCATATCATACTTCACACAGTCCATCCACCATTTTCCTCTACTCTTATCCACATTTAAGCTCAAAACTCTCCGCACGACATTTTCCCCATACATATGTACTAACACGAATGAACTCCAATAGATATTATCTATGTATATGTAGCTTTTGAATGGGATCAGCTACATCAACAGGCTGGAGAGATATCAATTCTAGGGCTTTGTATCTCGACACTACACTTGATCTGTCTCGCTATTGTGCGGTGTTACTAATCTAGAGTAGATATCACATAATCCGATCTTCTCTAGACAATACCTATATCAGTCCAATATCTGTTCCTTGGAGAAATATATAAATACGATAGATTTTTATGTAGTTTTGACTAGCTGTCTTCCTCCGCATGAAATTATTATAAAACATTACTTCCCATGAATTGGATTTTGCTAACAATTTCAAGGGATTTTCTTTTCTTCTAAAATAAACGCACTTACTTCTCAATTACTCCTTGTAACATCAGCTATCTGTCTGAAAAATTCCCATCACTATCGGTTCAGCCGTTTCGGAGATTAGTTGGAACAAACAGGCAGACAACACTAAAAATACTTTTTTTTACGTCCCGTATAAACTTTCATGTGCATTCAGTACAAAGCTGTTGCGTCGCTGCTTAGCATAGGTAACAAACAACACGACCTAGAAATCTAGAAAACAAATTGACCAGACATTTTGCCTTTAGTGAACAAACCAAATTACTAGAAACATAACGTAATCAATCCACCTGGCAGCAAATTAAGTACCAAGTTGCGTGTTTTATCACACATTAATCTAATGAAAGAAAATCAATTTAGGACAGACCTACTAGGTCCTATCTAGAACCACAAAATTAATACTGCCACCAACTATTTTCTCCAAAGTTGTTCACAGACAAGCAAAGTTGTCTTCAAACCCACAATTATTTCATTCTCACGTACCATAACCGTAAAACTGAAACAATTTCACTGCTGAAACTACAGTATTTCCACTTAAAAAAACCAAACAAGAGTACCTACCTACAACTCACCTAAAACAAAGGATTTTACGTTTGAACAAAACAGATTTTTAAGTTCCACCGTTCTTAGGACCCGAATGCCAAGGAAGGGTAGTCTACGTATTAGTCAACATTTGCTCTGGATCGACAGATCTAGAAGTTATTGGGAGAGGTATTTGCCCAGCAGTGGGACTATGCAGGCTAGTAACAGTCTCATCGTAAGTTTTTTTAGGAAAAAAGCTAGTGGGAAACACTGAGCGAAGTGGGAAGTTTAGCATATCCATTTCATGTGTATGTATAAAGCCTCATTTGAATGGATGCCACTGAAACTCATTTTGACCCTCGCATAAACTAAGACCGATGTGGTGGTATGGAACTAAATGGTGCCTTGGGAATTCTTAATGACAACAAAGAACATTAGGGTTTTCCTATTACGGAACAGTAGCATTACTGTACAGTTTTACTTGATTAGATTCGAGAAATGAGTGACTATGTTTACTGCGTAGTATGAATATTTCGTTTGCAACAACAATAAGTCATATTCTGATTCAGAAATTGAATTCGTAGCTGCAATAGTTGAAAACCACGGAAGTCAGTTCAATCAATGAAAGCCTTTTCCGTACCCTGTTTACCCATAAAAGTTTCCAAACTCGTTTGAGCCAAGGAAACGTGACAAGACCTCCATCACCCGCTTTCCCGCTGGGGAATCAAAAACGTGACGAGTATATTTGAATAGACACCTTTTCACTTCCACCTTAAGCCACCAGTGTGAATCTTCACATCAAGAATACCTTCCTAAGTAAAAAGCATATTTGATGACTATTGATCGAACATGTTGTGATTGAATATTCAACACAGGTTTCTCCAGAATTGATAGAAGTCATTTTGAAACCTTATCATGAAGAGACACAAGATGGGTAATTCTCCCCATGAAAATGAGAAAATTAAGTTTACATGTAAACATTGAACACGTATATAAAGTTTCGTGTCCGTGCTGTTAACTGATCAGGAGTTCTCTTGAGAAGAGGCGATCCTGGCTGCAGGATCAACTCATGTCTGACATAAAATGTATTGTCACCAGAACCAAAGGTAGGTGCAAAAATCCAGCTCAATCGGTTGGGGGGAACTAGTTTGAAATTCAATTGCAAGATTTGACTAGCACATACTGGCAAATTAACTAACAAGGAAAGTTGAATAAAAGCTTAAGAAAACAGGACGTTCTCGAAGAATAAATTTCGAATATAACGCAATCAAAGCCGCGGGCAAAAGCTGAACCCTCAATTAAGACGGCTGCCATCATAACTATCTATAAATTACTTCGAAGAGAGACAAGGTGAACTATTTTATGTCCAACTAACGAAAGCTGACCTAATTCGGTGTTCAGTAAAAATAGATACTGTCTGGGAAAGATCTATTAGTGGAACGACGAAGTGTTTCTTGGAAAATTGATGAAAAACTGTTACTGGGTCTGTCTGCTATAGCCTTGTGAGTTGTTTAGGTATGCAGATAGCAAAGCAGTCCATAGGTAACCGACAGGACTGAAAATGAAAACTAGAAAGCCCTCGAAAAAAATAAAATGAGTTATTATTTGCCTAGCATTTTCCCTTTTTGTTTAATGAGTCAACGAAATTATTCTCGATACGTTTTCGTTCTTGTTCCAAGAAATATCCCATAAGACCTGTTGTAGGTACTATAGAGCTTGGTAGATCAAAAGACAGTGGCAAAATCACAGCAATTTTAATTTGAGCCAATGGTATTTGAACAGAGGAATTTCTACTGAAGTAACGCTTTTGTGACCATATCCCAGGAAATCGAATCATGAGACCCTGGGTTAACTGGAATGGGATTAGTAGGTACCCGTTTTATAGGGGTTTTATACGGAACTATGGATATTCTGGGATGTAAGGGATTTCTAAAGGTTTGCCCTCTTGACCCTTTAGCGGAGCTCACACCATTTCCCGGCGAAAATAAACATTTTCCCGTGAAAACCGTATCCTTTGGTTACCATTCCGTTTTGTATAAAATTATGTAAATTTTATGAAAAACGACAATCGAAAATGTAAATTCCACCTTAATTTTAAGCCCCTAGTTTTAATTATTCGTAAAATTATGACTTAGTGTTAAAGTACTTGGAATTTGAACTAAGTAAAATTGGCCTCAGAGTATTAGCATTATATTGTCTAGTTATCGCTTTCTTTGAATAAATTGGTGGTTTTTGGTGGTACCTACAAACATTCAGGTAGAATAACGACCGAAAGTTAATAGTAATTGTCTTGCAATCGTCAGCCGCATTTAGTTAGTATAAATAAGTAGGTATTGCTAAAAATTGCACACAAAATGTGAAAACTGTCCTTGTTTTTTGAATAGATTAACCAGTATTTTTTTTAAAACCTAGCCCTCTGATCAAACAAACTACGCACAGGTAAACATTATTCTTGCTCGTACTTCGTTCCTAGGAAAATAGCGCCTATGAATATGCAAAGCCGCCTATAATAGAGCTTCTAATTATGAGCCTACTGGATATTGTTAAGGTGTATGAATATTAATTTCTTGGTAATGCCATGTTAGTTTGAGATGGCAGGTGGCACTTAGGAAACCTTAGGTTACAAAATTTGTAGGTCGTAGTAGTTAATTTTTTTTTGGAAGACCTAGTCTATATTATAGATTTATTTATACAAATACAAAGTACAGAGGCGAACTTAATGCCATAGGCTTGTTCTACCAGTCAACCTTTGGGTGATGTCGAAACAAGCGATGAAATTAGAAATTAATTGTTCATCAAAATTATTCTTTTTCACCAAAATACTGATTAAATTCAAAATTCGGTAAACAATTATTTTCCCTGACGTACTATATGTCTTGACTTATGAGAGCAGCGGTGGCCCAGTGGTGGCGGCCCCGACTTACGAACAGTAAGTCGTGGGTTCGAACCCAGACAGGCGCATTACTTTGTGTAATTTATTTTCATCACCGCTGCTCTCAAAACGGTGAAGGAAAACATCGGCATGAACCGGCATGACCTAGAACCAAAAATTCGAAGACATGTGACATCTACCAATCCGCACTGGGCCCGCGTGGTAGATTATAGCCCATTCCCTCTCATTGAGAGGAGGCCGTGTCCCAGCAGTGGGAACATTATAGGCTGATGATGATGATGATGATGAACTATATGTCTTTGGATTTTAAAGATAGATGTTAGACTTAAAGGCTATTGCGAACTTTTTAGACAATTTTTCGATCTTCGTGAATTTGCTTCGACAGCTATTTTTTTTTCTGCCGAGTCAGGCTAGATAAAATATATTCAGGTATAGAAAAGGTGGACGGTATAAAATAGGAAACCTGGAAGCTGGATTAAAACGCGTGCCGAATATAAAATCTTTTCGTGAGCAAAGTTTTATTTTCTTTTTTACCTGACGGCCAAGGAAGAGTTAGTATTTACTCGTATAACTTGGTTTTATACGCCTTTATAACTTCCCTATTTCAGGTCTAGCTAGACTTTTGACAGGCATTTATAAATAATAGTTTTATTTACTGAGAGTTCTTGGCAAAACTGGTAAAGCAAATAGTTTTCATCGAAGTCGGCTGTATCAATCACATACAGACCTACTTACTATGTTTGTTAAATAGGTATTACCTATTTGTGTAGATGTCCGTTTACGCCGGGAGACTCCCTAAGAGGTCGTACACGGACCTTAAGTAGTGAGGTTCTTCAGAAAGTTCACGTGCGTAGTACTCGCAAGCGGCGTGCGTATGAATGTAGCAGATGGCGTTCTTGATTTTATGTCTACTCCCGTGGGAAAAAGACGTGAATTTGTAAACGTATGCTTATTTTGTATTTTAACTTATATATTATTTTATGAAAGGTAGCTTCACAGCTGACAGTACATTAAATTAAAATTATAATATTAAAAATTTCGCCAATCACGAAGTACACGAGAAAAATATAGCCGAGAGTGACTCGAATTAATTTGCATTAAAAAAATATTTGTGCATGTGTGAAACCGGCATGTCCTAGAACCAAAAATTCGAAGACTGGGACATCTACCAAACCGCACTGGGCACGCGTGGTGGATTATAGCCCATTCCTTCACATAGAGTGGAGGCCTGTGTCCCAGCAGTGGGAACATAATTAGGCTGACGGTGATGATGATGATGATGTGTGCGTGCGGGTATCTGTACGGTGTGTAGGTATGTCTGTGAACGTGTGTGACAATGTGTGTATGTACATATATGTCACCGTAAAATTGTCAAACACGTTATATTACAATATAACGTGTTCCTCTCTAGTGATATTGTAATATCTCGAATTATTGTCAACTGAACATTACGGAAGTATCTCTGCCCCCATAATCGGGACTTGGGGCACCCCCCCGTTAGGTTAGTTAGGTTCCTTTAAACCCTGCACCCGGAAATAGGGGCGCCGCGAAGCGGGGCTCCGTCGACTACGCTTTTTAGGGGAATATGAAGTGTTTTAAGGTTAGGTTATATTAATCGATATTTCTCAGGAATGGTACAGTGTCTTTTCATGAGAGTGGTACCACTGGGCAAGGGGGACCCCTCCTTCTCTCCACACCGCGTAAGTTGACTACCGTCGCATGCGTTTCACGAAAAACAATGAGTTTCATTGTAAGCAGTATGTTCATTTGACAATAATTCGAGACTTTACAATATCGCTAGAGATATTACAATATAACGTATTTGACAATTTTACGGTGACATATATACACAACGTATGATGACTAACTGGCACTTAGGGATGTAACAGAGTCTTAATAAAGAATAGTGACTGCATAAAATAACATTTCCATTCCACTACCTAACTAACATCATAACTTTCTTTGGCATCAATATATTGTGTATAAAAATAGTTCCATTTCAATCTAACACAGTATTATATCGAGCTTGCACCCACGCAACCGTGGTGGAAGAAATAGCCTATTACGTCAATGAGGCAATCAGCAAGGGTAGGCCGATGCACCGGCTGATATATTATTCAACAAGTTATTGTTGAGTGGGGTTCGTCAGTACCTATTGTGCAAGTGAATAAAACTTGACAGAAGTATTTGACTGTATTACCCAGTACTTAATAACAGGGTTGTGGAGGTCAGATAGGTAGTCGCTCCATGTTAAATACTGGTATTCAGCTGCATTTGATTAGACTGGTAGCAGACCCCAGCATAGTTGGCAAGAGGCTGATGATGACGGTCAGTCTGGTGGTAAATGGTTACTGCTGCATAGAAGTATCGCGGACGGTTTGCTATCTCAGACACTAAGCTGAATAATCTTGCATGATTTTGTTTTAGCCTCTACCATTTTACTACGAGCAAAGAGCTCTTCCATATTTTTTTCAATCTTCTTTTTCCGTCTTACTTTCTCCGGTCAATCCGGTCCGGTCCGGTCTTCGACTTCAGTTTGGGCCTCTTTCGGCCAAATCTTCTTCGCGATGGAAGAGGCGGGGGCTAACATGAAGTGATATTATTTTTGTCAAATTGCAAGGTCGCAAAAAAGCTTTATTTTATTCACTTCTGGCCAATCTTGAACTGAACTTCTTAGGGTTATCAAACCTCTGGCTTCGGTGGAATTTTGTGGCGATTGCCAATAAGAAATCGACCTTCGGTCAGACATGCTAGGATCGAGTCTTCTTTGCCACACCAGCGTTTCTTAGGCCCGCCTCGGTTGCGTTGAGACGTCCGTCAGGTACCTACTGTGACTATTCTCGCCTTTCGGTTCATTAGAATTATCTTGCTACCCCATAATTACGACGGCACAACAAGGTGGAAAGTACTTCCATGGATAGGGTTTTTTTCAGAGAGCTCTACTTACGATTTTTACCCATTTAGGGTCGTTGTTACTGATTGTGGAGACTGAATTTTACCTACACGGTATACGCACTGGCTCTTGTGAGCACACAACTATGATATGAAGTAGGTAACCAGCATGATAATTACTTAGTTATTCAACATCATCATCTTATCCAAAAGAAGCTCCATAGTTAGTAGCACACGGGTCTACCAAATACCGACAAAACGACAGGTCTTGTGCCACCCACATCTAATGGATTCCGAACAATAAAATTGTCAAGCAATATTTCTCTCATAATGTCAGTTGTAGACCATTACTTTCGTTAAAAGGCAATTCAGACATGGTGGTATATCCGACATTGAGGAAAGCGTTAAAAAGGTACACTTTAAGTAATCTCCGAGGCATCAAAACGCTTAAACCTACAAATTCTCAGGCATAAATACTGAATAAACCATCCTTTACGACCTGCTCCGTAAGTTGGAGGATTATCACCCTTGCTGTACGAAAAATAGAGTTCAAAATAATCGATTGTAAAGAAACTTTGCTTATGCAAATAAGTTTGTAGCCAGTTCTTTGTCTGTTACAAAATTGTTAAGATTAATGCGGTTTTATAACTTTTTAACAAGAAATAAAGACTGACATTAAAATTTATAAGTTTTGTGAAAATAAGGACAGTTTTCAACAAAGAAAAACTTCCTAAGCCAAGCCTCTGTGACCTAAAACACGGAAAACAATAATTACCTAGTTTCATTAAACAAAATACTAACATAAAAGTATAAAAATACTTAACAAACCTTTTTAACATCACTTTTCACTACTTCATGCACAAAACACACACACAAACAAACTTTTAAATGTAACGAAACAGCACAAAACTACGTACAACTTCAATAGTAATTCATTGTTAGAACTTGGACGAAAAATACCGTTACACACACGTCAGACCGCGGCGGGTGCCGCAGAAAACTGAAATCTGCAAAGCGATAAAGCTTTCGCTGTAACCGGTGTTGCCAGCGTTGATAAATTACCCGGAAATGAAGGAAAGTTTGTAAAAGCTCGATGATTTTGGAATTCATAATTAGAAGCTATTTTAGTAGCCAGTCTGTGAATTGTAAATATTTAATGAGGAAACTCTATTTATGAACGGTCTAGAATTTGACGCATACAGTGGAATAAATATGAAAACTGAAAATGCAAGTAGGAAGTAGGCACGCCAGATTTGCAATAATGCAAACAACATGTGTGGCCAAGCAGACATTATGAATCTGAAATATGTACGGTCGATCAAACTATTTGGTTTACAGTTTAACGAACAAATTACATTGAAAAGTGTAAACCAAATAGCTTGTTCGACCGTACTTATATTGTAGGTAGACGATGTATCGTTTAATAACATTATGACGTCAATTCAGAGACAAAAATAATTTTGAGTAATTTTATTTTTCCTCTACCGAGAACTTCAAGCATAACTACACTCATTTAGTTGGTGATTCAAATCTACCTTCATAATATGGGTCTTTATTAAACGAACGCTTGGAGTTTTGCTAGCTTATTTATTTTAACTTTGCATTGTTATAAATTATTAGTTATGTCTTTATTTTTAAGTGGGATTTAGAAATAAAAGGCTAGCAACTCTTGTTAACTCAATTGCACAGTTGCAACCTTTAAACCATTTTGCGCTGAACGTGTGTATGTATTCCGGGCCATTTATTTGCACTCCACTGACCCGCTTTCCACTAGCGGAAGATAGGATGATGAAAGTAGCTACTTTTCCATGTGGGTAGTTTACTATTTTAAAATATTATGTTCGAATAAAATCTACTGTCAATCCAACAAAAGCTCAAATTTGACATGTGATCTTTGAAAACCACGTGCTGATGCTTGTTGCTGAGCTGAAGGTCCCTGCTCCGGTGCCCAGTTTGGGTAAAGAGTTTAACCCTCTGATACTGAAACGCCACTTAAAATTTAAGTGCTGCTTAACATTTGAGCAGCTCTTAAACTTCAAATTTAGTGTGGTATGTCACTTTTGAGCATATGTTAAATATAAGCGCTATACTTACATTTTGAGTGGTGTATCAGTATTCGGCCGATAGGGTCTTACTATTAGGAATTTATCACTCGATCCCTAGATCCTCTGGATTCGTGCCCGGTTGATAGCAATAAGCTGTGTCCGAAAAGGGATAATTCAAAGCTTTTTTGCTTTACTGCGTGATCAAAACCAACAGTTGATCTTAGGCAATAGGTTTAATTTTTTCCTCAGTAATTGGAGCCATGAGGTTGTCCATTACAGAATTATGTTGTTTGTGGCTGGTTCAAGTACTTCCTTCTTTACAGATAAAGCGGAGATGCAAAGCTTTGAAAACGGCGGTTATACTTATACATACCAATACTAAAATATACTCTTAGTATTGGCAAATTCTAAATCAAGGATCCGGTAGCCATATCACAGCAATCTAGACCAACCCAGTGTTAAAAAAGGTCAATGAAGCAACTTGGCAACCATGTATGTATACAATTAAACACATAACCCACTTTTAACACAATTGGGTAAAATGGGTCAGGGGTAGAAGCTTTATAGACAGCAGTTCAATTACGTCACTCGATTATAAAGACAAAAGATGACGGAAGCGGAAATCTTGGAGCAAAATTTTACGAGTTATCCTTGAGAAAGAATAGATTTTCTTGTGTGTGCCTAAAAGGAAATTGCAAAAGATTATTCAGAATTGGTGTGTTATGTTAGAAGAAGATGGACAAAACGGTATTACGTTAAAGTAATGAAGTTTTGTGAAGTGAAATTCCTCAAGATACTCGTAAGAGGGGACACGACACAGTACAAAATCGCAACGGAAACAAAATAAATTATTGATTACCAGTCCCGTCTAGTGATAGTCTAGTGTTCTGTTCCGTTGGACTGCTAAGTCATAGCCCTAGTAGCAATTGCCGTTGGCTTCCTTATGCCAACAGTTGGGAATGTATTGGCAGACGGTTAGTTGTTCCGCCAACCTAAACTTAAAATAGGCCCATTGTCATAAACATGCACTATTTGCCCAACGAATAGCCAACAAAGGGCCTTCTGTTACTATTTCTACTGTTGGGTGATTTTTGCAGGGATTTCAGTTATTATAACAACATTGGGCCAACTAACGATGGGCCTGCTGCATCTATTCCTACTGTTGGGAATTTTTGTAGGGATTTAAATTACTAAAACAACATTGGGCCAACTAACGACGGGCCTGCTGCTTCTATTCCTACTGTTGGGGGTTTTTTGTAGGGATTTAAGTTATAATAACAACTTAAATCGGTCCAACTTAAACCTTTCAATGGGCCTGTTATGGATGATACGTATATACTGGTACAGGTATAATTGCCCAGTATGAGCTTACTAGTACGCAGACTGGGTATGTATTAGGCCGGTCCGTACCCGATAGACAATTATTGTATTGTCGAACTTAAATCGTATCATGTTTATTATAGAGATTTGATCCATATGATTGAACCTATCGATTGATGTCAAAAAGGTATATTATTTTTTCGAACTTTAGTCGATCCATCCCGGGTTCGATTCCCAAGTGTGACAAAATATTTTTTGAAAATCTTTGAATGCAGATTTGTTTCTTTTTAAAAATAAAGGTATGTCTCCTTTGAGTAAAATTTGCGTTCTCCAGTAAGTATTTAGAGTACTTTCCCTCCAGGTGGCATTGTAAAATTCCACCCTGTTTATTATAGTCTAGTAAATATATGTCACACCACTAAAGAAGATGACTTAATTCCCTTGTTGCTATGATCCGTCAGTATCTCGTAACTGATTGTTCTCAATTTATATTACTTAGATATCTCACTAAGTGCAATCTTGTCAATGGTACTTGATATATTAACTTGTTAACATTGTACTGTGAGTGCAATCTAAGTAAAGGTACCGTTATTCTGGGAAAGTAGACGCGTAAGTACCGCACGTTTTAGTTCGTATCTTTAAACTAGATGGCGCTGTACAATTACGTCACGTTTCTGAATCGCGGTGTTAAGATTCTCCGGCGTCGAACGACCCTCGCGCGCTACTGTAGCGAAATCATACATACTTGCCAGGTACCTGGCTTAGGAGAAACCGTGATCAAATAGGTGCTTCCCCTCCCCCAGTGCGAGGCCATATTGCACTGCGGTTAGGTTGACCCTTGCGATTATCCCTAATGTGGATAACTCGGATGCGTAATTTTTGGTAGTTAATTAAGTTGTTAGTTAATTTTGGTAGTGGGGACTGCGTTCGCGCCGTCCCCCCAGAATTCACACAAGTTGGGTCTTCGTAGGCAAATCCACGTTGGCCCCATCGCAAGTTGGGCCTTTGTAGGCAAATCCACGTAGGCCATCAGTTTTGGGCCCAACCCGCAAACTGCCCGCCAATTGTATGCATTTGCCAACTAACCAGAGGTATGTGGCCCAACTAAATGCCAACTAAAAATGCTACTAGGGAGGTATCTTCCTCTATCTCTATCACACGCACCTCACTCACCTCGTCAATCAGAGGTCCATGGGCGGCATACAAATTCTAACACCAGGTTAGGCACTCCACACGATAAAGAAAAAAATAAGAAGACTAGTCCCGTCCTTTAGACATGCATCAATCAAGAAGTATACCGTAGTGGAAGTCTCCAGGAAAGTCCAAGTTAGAGTTGGACTTGAGATGAGGGCGAAAGAAGACACGAAACTTGCGGCTGACATTACCCACAAAGATGAAGCTGATGATCATGCTCGTACGATGTAAGTTGAACACATATCGCGTACATAGCAAAGCAGAATCAGCCTGTAATGTTCCCACTGCTGGAACCCAGGCTTCCTCTCAATGAGAGGAATAGCGGTATAATCCACCGCGTGGGCCCAGTGCGGATTGGTAGATGTCTCATGTCTTCGAAGTTTTCGAAATGGAACATTTCTTCACGATGTTTTCCTTCGGCGTTTTGAGAAAACAATACCATCTACAGAATTTAAAAATTTACTCGTATTTAATCTTGCATCTACGCTTACATTTCATTTCAAAGCTAAACCTGCATTTGCAAGTAAACAGTACTTAGAGCACTTCGTTGATTTATAGTGCTTGCTATTCTCCTAATTAGCTAATGTAAAAATCTTGTGCAGATATGACAATAATAATATTTTGCGCATCTTTTCCTGAATGCTTTTAATATAGAGAATGTATCATGAGAGAGGAAGACCAAAGAAACGATGAATGGAAGAATGATAAAGCTAAAAAGGAAGTGACTGCGAATAATGAGCAATAGAGAAGTATGGCGAAGATGCTGCACCGATCCCGAATAAATTGGGATAAGGGCAGGCGGACGATGGTAGAGAATGTATGGTGTACTTTGGAGGTAATCATGTCCTAAATTCATGAAAACGATGATGGGATAACGATGGGACTTAAAAGCGTGTCCTGCCTGCCTGTCCTCTTGTTTGCATATCACAAGAGCTGTGGGAGCTACTGAAAGTGTCAAACTTTGGGCCAACTCAAGTTAGATTTTATCACAGACACGCTATGAAAAAATGGTAACAGTCAGCGCGTTGATGTTCCTTACACTATCTTCCTATCAGAATGGTGTGGTCTTATCAGGTGTGATACAAACCAAACATCTTTCTCCTGGATTTTATTTTCTCCAAAATAATCAGCTTTCCCTTGCATTTGATGAGGGTTCACTACAAATTAATCCATTCAAGCTGAATCAAGAAACTAACAACTGTGAAAGAGATAGAATAGGATTTAAACCGCCGAACTTTACTTATGCGTAGTAGTTTATAAAATTATAGAAAAGTAAGGTTATAAAGGAAATTACTAGTACTCAAAGCTGAAACTGCTTAACAAAAGTTTCAGTACTACCATGAATGCGTATTACACGCATCGTTTACCGAGTAAGTTTATTTTTATCCCTTGTTTGATTGCTATGGCTTTCTAAAGAGGAGATCAAGGCATCCAAGGTTATTTGAAGAGGGTTGACAATACTCCTTTTTGGAGCTTTTTTAATGAAAAAATTGGATTTTCGCTGTCACTGTTTGTTGGGGTATTATGAAAAATAAAAATTCGGGCTTGGTAATGAGGATTGAAAGAAGGGCTGTTATTGTAGACAACACATAATTAATAGTGAACCCTGCTATTATGATGGTTTAGGTAATCCACTAAAACTCGCGCGGGTGCATGGAGCGGGTGTTTGCTGACAAAATGTCCTTAGAAATCTCGCCACGGGCTGCAGTTTTGACGACCGCTGCTATAGGGTAAGAACAATTGGAAATTATGATAAGCCGGTCGTCGTGGCTTTGGCAGATAATTATCAGGCAACAATAACAACAAAATTGATTTTATTTTGTATAATTGTTATTTGGGCAACTATTTGAAGCGGTTTTCTATGCCGCCAGACAGGTTATTTCAGACAGATAAGTGATTATGTCACTATCGGTAAATACATTGTATTTAGCCGAAGGTGAGGTCAAAAAATAACATACATATAATATAGAGGAATCAACCTACAGCTAATGCTATAAAAGTTATGTACCGCTTTGATTTCACATAACTATCCATTTATTGCCATACGCCGCCGTGAGCTCTGTCTAGAAATAAAGTCGTAAAAGGAGAATAAAATATACGTTGCAATATCTATGTGTATGTTTTGTTTAATAGGGATGACGACTGACTAATAAAATATAATTCTGTTTAGTCCGTCAGTTAGACTATCGAAAAATATTGGATGTTTTATCAAATTAATAAAAATTGGCGAAGATAAAACGCCTCAAAGATCATCGTAGTGGGGGCTTGTGACGTCAATTTCCGGTTAAAAATGTACCGAAATGTGACGTCACACGAGATTTCGACGCACTGTATAGTCTTCAATTTTTGTTTAAGTACCTACGTGAAAAAAAGAAAAATATTGTGTCCAATATTTTTTGGAAATCTATCTGACGTACTTTTTCGATTTTTCTTTCGTCTACCCTATTATTATGAAGAGGAGGACTTATTGCGGACTTAATCGCGAACTTTCAAGGCATGTAGCGTGTATCAGAAATGGGTTTGTTCTTCCCTAACAGTCTTCTTTTAGACGCTTTCCCCGAAGCGTCAAAAGGTGTTCATGTTTTCATGTAGCTGACAAAGTAGGTATATAAAGAGGGTGACCCGTGACAGGTAAACTCTATCTATTCTTTGATAGGGGTTATACTAGAGATCGTTAGCAACAAATTAAGCCCAGTTAAGTAGGGACCAACATCAACGATATTGCTGCTTTTGCGGGAATATCCTGGATAGGCAGACAACATTGTTGCTATTGCGGGAATATCCTGGATGAGGTTGGCACAAGAGCGTGGAGCTTGGCACTAACAAAGAGAGGCCTATACCCAGCAGTGGGTGAAGTCGAGCTGTGGATGATGATGAAATAGGGGTCAAACCTTGATGGTTACAGAGCTGTTAGGGCAGAGCCATCTACATATCTCCACCTGAACAAGTTTTCCTTGCTTCGGCCAACCTGTGTCCGCATTTAGATATTTGCTGATCGAGTGGGCTAATCTTAACGATGATTCAACTAATATTTGCGTAATTATGTCATTATCATTATCGAACGCATTAGTTTGGCTACAATCCATCGCTATTAGAAGTAGGAGTTATTATGGCTACGAGGAACTCGTGGCTAAATAATAACAGCCGCTCGGGTCGATCTTTAGGTTAAGCCATGCTAGCCTAGGTTGGTCTGTGGATGGGTGACCACCCTTACATATTAGTGTCCTCCGTCCCTCGGAAAGCACGTTAAGCTGTTGGTCCCGGCTGTCATTTGTAGATCTTTGACAGTCGTTACAACCAGACTTACCAAGGAGAATCGTATTACCCAGTACTAACTGGGTTGTGGAGGTCAGATAGGCAGTCGCTCCATGCAAAATAGTTGTCATTGTCAGTGGCATCTGGTTAGACTGGAAGCCGACCCCAACATAGTTGGGAAAAGGCTATAATAGGCAGATGATGGTGAGTTATTATGGCTACACATTTCTATTATGTACCAGGACCTAGTCAATTAGCAACCACGTTCAAGGAGTGGTACCAGTAAGGGGCCCGCAAGAGCCGAAGCCTGCCGGGGTTGCGGGACTGTTCGAAAGAGATGCCGTGGCCCCGGAATATAAAGGGCGAGGAAGGAACATGGATGGGTTTTAGTCAGTAAAAGTCTGACACTCCCTCCCGCTCCGCCCAGAGTGTAGGAGTTATTTGATGATTTCCCATCCTAAAAAAAAAAGAGCGGTACCAGTTTGTTTGTCGGTGTCCTTTCCACCGGGTACGTATCATAATCCCGAATTTTAAAAGACCGAATTTTAAAATACCGATGGACGAAATCCCGAAAATTGAATCGCCGAATGGTTCTTTGACCGAAAGTTTAAAATCCCGAAAGTACATTTGCCCGAAAGTTTAAAATCCCGAAGTTTATAAACACTAAGTTTAAAATCCCGAAGTTTAAAATCCCGTAGTTCAAATACCCGAAAGTTCATTTGCCCGACAGTTTAAAATCCCGAAATTTAAAATCCCGAAGTTCGAAATCCCGAAAGTTCATTTGCCCGAAATTTAAAATCCCGAAGTTCAAAATCCCGAAATTGTCACCGTTTCCGAGAATAACGATTTTTTGTAAACGTAACGTAAAAACACTTAAAAGTTGCCTAGCAAGCAGCACGCATGCAGCAGGCATGCAGCAAGCATACAGCAAGCATGCAGCAAGCATGCAGCAGGCATGGTTTCTGTCACGGCTCCGGCGCTGCGGGGTTCTGGCGGTCACACGCGAGCTTATCGTCGCAGAGGATTTTAACACTCACCACCGCAGGTTCGGCTTGCTGGCTGGCTGAAGGCGGCCAGCCTCAGCCGCGGCGGCGAGTGTTAAAGCCACCTGCTCCTCAGCTCGCGGCCCGCCTCGCCCCTCCGCGCCTACGCGGGCTTAAATTACACTCTAGGGGTAGGGCAGAAAAAACTACGTGGAGTCGGTTCTGCAGCGATTCATTTCTGTCACAAAATTTGTGCTTATATATGTCACCGTAAAATTGTCAAACACGTTATATTACAATATAGGTTCTCTATCGTATTATCTAACTTTTTAATCCATAATCTAAAATGACATAATTTTTTTTGTCATAATCATCATTCGTCCGAATGATAATTTACCCGAACTTTAAATCACATAATATCGTATGCCATAAAGTTGAAATCCCTAAGTAAATATAATAAGCCCTAAATCCGTTTGTCATAAGTATTACAATCAAAAATATGCAAAAGACATAAAATCGTTTTCAATAAAAGTCATAAGTCCTATTCTAAGTAAATGTTTAATCGTATGTAGGCGTTGACCTGCAATGCAAGCAAGCATGCAGCAAGCATGCGGCACGTCTGTAGCGAGCGTGCGGCAAACATACAGCAAGCAAGCATGTAACAAGCAAGCATGCAATGCAAGCAAGCATGCAGCAAGCATGCAGCACGCATGTAGCAAGCATGTAATGCAAGCAAGCATGCAGCAATCATGCGGCAAGCATGCAGCAAGCATGCGGCAAGCAAGCATGCAACAAGCAAGCATGCAGCAAGCAAGCATGCATGCAAGCGTGCAGCTTGCAAGCAAGTATACAGTATGCAAGCAAGCATGTAGCATGCAAACGAGCAAGCATCATGCAGCAGGCATGGTTTCTGTCACGGCTCCGGCGCTGCGGGGCTCCGGCGGCCTCACGCGAGCTTATCGTCGCAGATGGGTTTAACGCTCACCACCGCAGCTTCGGCTTGCGCCGGCCAGCCTCAGCCGCGGCGGCGAGTGTTACAACCACCTGCTCCTCAACTCGCGGCCCGCCTCGCCCCTCCGCGCCTACGCGATTTTAAATAACACTCTTGGGGTAGGGCAGACAAGACTGCGTGGAGTCGGATTTACAGCAATTCGTTTCTGTCACTAAAACCTAACTTCCAGGGATTTTTTAGCGACTGTTAGTCCCTAAAAAAATCCCTAAAAGTTAGGTTTATAAATGACCATTCGGAATCATACACATTATGTGATACAATACTTAGGACATACGACTTTATATCATGTAAAATTAGGAGATTCAATTATTATAGTATTCGATATTATGACAAAATAGTATTAGAAACTGTAAAGTTAGTTATGTAAAACATAATTTCGGTGTTTTGAACATTATGGTTACTGAAGTTTATAGCAAACGTGTTATGGATAATGATTTTCGGACAAAAAATTTTAGGACAATCAAGAGAGTACCTACCTACAATATAACGTGTTACTCTCTAGCGATATTGTAAACTCTCGAATTATTTTCAACTAAACATACGGAAGTATCTCTGCCCCCATAATCGGGACTTGGGGCACCCCCCCCGTTAGGTTTGTTAGGTTCCCTTTAAACCCTGCACTCGGAAATAGGGGCCCCGCGAAGCGGGGCTCCGTCGACTTCGCTTTTTAGGGGCATATAATACGGCTATTAAATAAAAGTTTTCGTCCATTCGGGATTTCACCCATCGGTATTTCGTTCATTCGGGATTTCGTCGATTCGGGATTTCATCCATCGGTATTTCATCCATCGTTATTTCGTCCATTCGGGATTTCGTCCATTCGGTATTTCGTCCATTAGGGATTTCGTCCTTTCGGGCATTTGAACATCGGTATTTTGTGTTTCGATATAACGACTATAGGTATTTAAAACTTTCGGTATTTTGAATTTCGATGTTTTGGACGTCGGTTTTTCAATCATAGGTATTATGAACTTTCGGGATTATGATACGTACCCTTTCCACCATGTATAGTCGGATGAGCTAAGCAAGCGTAAATACGTGCTTGTTTCATGGATAGTGCTAATTTCTTAAAAACTCAAATTTTAATCTATTTTATTCTCTCAATTTTAATTGTAATTACTGTGTCCTATGTCCTAATTTATTTGTTTTTTTTTGTAGTTTTAATTTATAATTGTTTTTCTTATCCAATTTAATCGATGTTTTTTTATTTTTTTTAATTATACTGTATTTTAATTTAATTTAACTATTTGACATTTTAAATTCAATGTGTACCTACTTTGTAAATTTTAATTTTGTTATTATCATATATTTCTATGTATTTTTTTTTTATTATTGATTATACAAATGCTGTGCACATCTATAAGTGACGAATTCACCGCAACGCTGTTGAAATAGAATATATTTAATGTAATGAGTTAGTGAATAAGTCTTTGGTGTGTCAATAAATAAATAAATAGAACAACGCCTTCGAACCGTCGTAATAAGCCTAGACTAATAGTGTCATTCAAAATTCGTTCCTCCTTTCTTTTTCAAAGTTGAAGCCACAACACAATTTTTTTGAATAATTTGACAGATGAAAGTGATTCTCCCTAGGGCTGAAAAGTATTACTTTCAACCCGCTCCTCAGGCAACTTCAGACCTACTTTCCGAGTATGAGTAATGAAAAGTTTTATTTTGAGTCGCTCTGTATTAAAATGTGCGCGCAATGTCGCGTCGCGTCGCGTCTCGGTGTGAATTTATACCCTTACTTGAAATTGCTTGACTCTTCGTGCGACTGCTGCGGTTCTAAGCCTATTAATTCTATTGGCTAGAATTGTGGGGAAAAGATAAGAGCATTACAGACACAATCATAGGAACTATAATACCTTCTGTTCATATAATCCACAAAGTAAAAAGTTCTATAAAATCCCGGGTAAAACATTTGTCGCGAATTCGTCAGAGACCAGGGGGTCTAAAAAGGCCACTTTAGCAGAATCATAATTTGAATCACGTTACAATTTAAAATTCTTAAAATGGACTTTATACATGTGACCATAAGGTCCATTTTACCAATTTTATTTTTTTAAGGTGATTCAAATTATGATTCTTCTAAAGCGGCAATTTTAGGCCCGCTGACAGGAAGCTCATATTTTTGGCTAGCGTTGTACTCTGACTAACAAGTTCATTTATAAATTGGTTTCTACTAAGACATGATAATTGAATTGTATTATCTGTGTTCAAAGACAGGTATTGTTTGGTATTGTGTGGAAATTACGTGAATAGGTACAACACGCAGCAACTGCTCAAAATTGATTTTCTCCTACTTTATTTATAAAGTAGATATTATTACATATGGAATGCAATAAATAATTGAGTATTGGGCCAGTGGATCGTCTTAGGGGGCTAAAAGAGCTCTTGTTCCAAAATGATAGTTGCATAAAAGTAATATCTAGTTGCATACATCCGTACTAAAACAGTAGTCTTAAAATTAACGACAGTTGGATGAAGTTTAGCTCTTAATTTCGAATGATCTTCGATTTCTAGTGAATAATTACATACAACGGACGTGTAACATGGGAAAAATTTGGTCTACAAAAATATGTTGTTTCCACAGTCAACGACCTTGCTGGCATATTGGAATATTCAGTTTATTTTAAAATTTCGACATTGTGGTAACACTGACACTCCGGAAAACTCTTCATTTTTACAGTCAAAAATGTTACACATACGGTTCTAAGAAACGAAACGTTGCCTATTTTTGTTACCGTGTATGAACCAATAGACAATTAGAGGAACTATAGGTAACTATAGATAAACCACCAATGACAAGACTGATCAAGTGTCAAAGCTCTTTTATAGCACTATCAATCCATTAATTAGATGACCTACAGATTAGCATAATTCTAAGCCCGGCGCTCAGCCAAATTGCCGAATAAAATTAATTGCCAGGGCAACGAATTATTTATAGTTATGTAACGAGGTTTTATTCTAGATTTTTGAGCTTATTTGTAACAGAAATATTCTGATTTTTATAATTTCGAAGATTTTCCGCCTGGGAATTTCATGCAAAAACGGTAATAGTAAAAATAATTACTTACCACATGCGCCAAAACGCACAAATAAATCCTTTTTTCTGGAATTAACGCTGCACGCACTGTTCACACATTTTCACCGTTCACAACACTAAAGGTACTAAATTCGAAAAAACACACGTTCCTTATACAAATTTTACCAGTCACGTGGCCTTTCCAGTCGGAGTCGGGATTGGAATTTCGAAATTTGGATTTAAAATCCGATTTTCAAGCGTCCGGGCTGCCCGAGCGCCGGACTGTTTGAATTTAGAACAGATCGGGAACGCGCATGCGTGCCGGTGCCACGCTATTTATATTTTCGCTGGGCCATATACCGGCCAGATTTCTAAGATCCTTCGTTCCCGTGTTTTACAATATAATATGAGGTACTTTTATACCTAACCGGAGCTCAATCGATTTTGGGCAGTTGTCTTTATTTTGACTGAGAAACACTTGATCGAACCCGGGAGTTTATGGCTTTTAATATGAAACTAAAATGTCATTGGCTTAGGTATGCAAAAAAGGTAGGTACAGATTTACAAAGTTTAAGGTCAACATTGCTTTATTATTCAAATAAATAAAAGTCAAAGACTAGATTCTTCTTCACACGTGTCTAGACCACGTTAAGAGGTCGGCATGACAAATTGTCTAAACAAATCTCCATGCTACAAATTTCGACACTTCATTTAATTTCAAAGGGTAAGGTAGGTTGTTGTCTCAAAACATTATCCTAAAGCTTGTAGGAATACTTTTTGAGGCATTGCAAAAGTGAAACGTCAACTTCACTAAGGTCTTTTATTGATTGCACAATTTGCCCATTTTTGATAGTTTAGCTAGGAAAATCAGCAGAAAGTCTACTCTCGTTTAGTGTTTCTTTTATACAGAGTCAGTTGATTCCTGGTCTTTCAAAAATTGGAGCCTAGCTATATGAAACTTCGCTATAGACACAGATAAAATAATAGCGAGGGAGGCCTCGTTGCAAATAAAAAAGTCATACCTAGTAAGCCGGCTGATATAGATGAGACTCGATAGCCCTAATATTTATTAGTCGTCGGTTGTGAGTACAAAGAGTTAAAATAAAACGATTCAAATAGAGAATTGAAATAAATATTTATTTATAACAATAGCTGATTATGAAAGACGCAGCATAAAGGTGAACGCACAGTTATCCGCGCCGAAAGAACCGACCGCGCCGAAAGAATCATTTTCTCATCCTTATAACGTTACTTATTCGTCCGATTCGACGCGGATAAGTGTGCGAGGTTTCGTAGGATTTCATACAAGTAATTCTGAAATTCGATTCTTTCGGTTCGTTCGCTTCCTTTGGCTCTGTTAAGTGTGCGTTCACCTTAATAGTCCTGTTCAAACTTGATGGTGGCTCGGAAGTTAGCTACGGTCTGCGACTCTCCGCTTTGCTGGTATCTAAGATGATGTTCTGCGCAGTTTAACATAAAGCCGGCCATAAAATTTGAACCGTTATACTTGCGCAGACCGTCACTCGCAGCTAACTTCCGAGCCGCCATTAAGTTTGAACAGAACTAAACAAGTAGAATATCCGATAAATTTATTTACAATTTACATACATTTTTACATGTTGTCTCGTTATTTAGGCACGGGGTACCAACAAATTATGCATTTAATTCAATTACTTAACTTCAGTGATGTATCAAGTGACAGTAAAAATACTTTATGCGCAGAAACCATAGCCTAATTTCGCAGCTAACTTCATGTCGTGCCAGCGATACGAAGAAGTTTGGCACTCAATTCATTTCGTGATTTGTGCTGCAATTGGGCCTCATTATAAGTCCTTGCAGCCGAACCTCATATTCGTTCGTTTAATTTTGAACGATCTTGCAAATATTTTTTGAGATGTAAATAATAACACTTTACATTATTAGTATGAATTCAAGGTAGGAGGTATGTACGAGTACATCACTGAAAATGAGACAGCGAATTCAAAGAAAGAAATGGGTTACCATAACCTTGTTAGAAATACAAAAAGGAATGCACAGCAATCCTACACGTCGTACACGGACGTAAATATGACGTATCGAGCTTATAAAAGAGACAGAATGATATGAGTGACAGAGACGACGCTCTACAGAACCGAATCTTTCTAAAGCTAGAATGCTAAATTTAAGGCCAAGTATTGTTCTAAGTCTTCTCACATTATCGATTTCTGGCAACACTTATAATGTTCACTCTTCAATAAATCTAAGGGCAATTCGATTATTTCGATTTATCTTTATTGACGATGAACACATTTTTTTGCTCTTATTTTTTATTTATTGCATCGTAAACACTTAGGATTTTAGAGCTTTGTTCCTCTAGCACCAATATCGATTAGTACCTAGTCAATGAACCTCGATTAGGAAAGTGAAAGCAGTAAGGATATTCGAACATTTGTTGTTTAGAGCCAAATGCGGTTCACAATATTCTAGAATACTCCGTAAAATATAAAGATTAAATAACACAACAACTTCAAATTGCACGATTGGTGTCATTAAGCTGGACATTTCATGAAATATAAAAGTTTTGTTCTATTGTCAATTTCGTCAGTTTAAATGAAATGAAAATCACCAAAAAACTTCACAAGAACTTCAAGATGTGCAAAATACTTAAATGAATAAAAATAAATACAATTACTGAACTAGAAATCAAAACCCACTTTGACAATAAGGCAATTTGCAAATGAAAGAAAGAGGAGAATGAAAAAAAACCGTAAAATCAGAAAAAAAAACATTTAGGATTGACAAAAATCTCAGTTAACGACAAGAATAAAAAAAACCAGGCTTCATACAAAATGTTTCACTCAATAATTTGTTTCGTAACGGACTAATCAACAATACATGAGATAGGATTAATTATACGAGGTTTTTTTGATAAACAAATTATATTAGAACAATCATATAAAAAACCTACTTATTTACAAGGTAGCCATTGGTCAAAATTGATCATAGGGTTGCGATTTAAGTAAATAGCGCTTTATTCGATAACAAAAACAACAACGATTTGCGTTGTCAATAAAAGACCCATGGGTCACTCTTCTAGGTTAAGCAGCCATGCTAAGGTTGGTCTGTGAATGGGTTACTAACCATTGCATATACAGGGTGTGAACAACCTCATCACCAAGCCGGCAACCAAGCATTCTGTACATCAAACTAAGTAACTTGACGCAAAAATTATTGCTGGGAAACGACTTTTTTTTTGGGGTGGAAAATCGTGTTTTGTGGTCGAAAGTACGGTCTTGGAGATGTTTAAAGTAAAAATCTTACAATAAAAACTTGTTTAAAAAGTTGCAACTTTGACCCCCAATATCTACGTAACTAGAAAGTTCCCAGGTGTAGAAAAAAAATGATCGCAATGACGGAGAGAACAAGTGCCTTTCGGCTCCGTTAATAGGTTTGTTACATCCTTTTGTTCCTCCGCGCCTCGGAAAGCATGTTAAACCGTTGATCCTGGCTGTCATTTGTGGATCGTTGACCTTTGCAGTCAGAGGCCCGAAAGTCTGATAATCAGTCTTACTAAGGGGCATCTTATTGCTAACTGGACTGTGGAGGTCAGATAGGCGGTCACTACTATGTAAAATACTGGTACTGCATCCGGTTAGACTGGAAGACGACCCTAACATAGTTGACAAAAGGTAGGTACAAACATTAGAATTAAGAACGGGATATTTACCATGTCTGTGTGTTTACCATGGCGCTTGTAACAGTGCCGAAATATCGGAAACTCAAAACAAACAATAAACATGGTAAATATCCCGTTCTTAATTCTAATGTTTGTGTTAGTGACCATGTCAGTCTAAAAACTAAAAGGTAGGTATTTAGGTAGGTTATCATGCTCACAAGTCACAAGTAGAACCGTTATTGATATACAGTGAAAAGATATTTGGTTTGGCAGGTAATTCAATTTGCAATAAAATTCCTGTCAAAAATGACAAACGTCAGTTTTGACGGTCGAATAAATCAAGATGGCGGATTAAATGGCGCCATCCATGATCTAGCAGACCGCGCTCTGAATTGGAACATCTTTCGTGCTGATGTCGAATATAGCGCTATTTGGAACGCACCATTTGTATTTTCTATGCATTATATTGTTAATTACTAACTTTGGAGAAGCCAAATCGACTACTTATCACCTTTTTGAAATGAAATAACAAAAAAACCGGCCAAGAGCGTGTCGGGCCACGCTCACTGTAGGGTTCCGTAGCTTCCCAGACCATTAAAAATACCAACATTTTTCGTCAGCAAAAATAACTTTGTTTTTCATAGTATTTGTATGAAAAACAAAGTTATCATTTGCGTTTTTTTGAAAAAGTGCTATATAACTCAAAAACTATTCAACTCATCAAGTTGAAAATAATTTTCCTAGAAAGTTCATATAAAGGTCTACTTCTGTGATTTTTTTCATATTTTTTAAACTTATGGTTCAAAAGTTAGAGGGGGGGGGACACATTGTTTTTGACTTTCGGAGCGATTATTTCCTAAAATATTAATATTATCAAAAAATGATTTTAGAAAACCCATATTCATTTTTAAATACCTATCCAACAATATATCACACGTCAGGGTCAAAATTAAAAAAAAAATCGCTCCCCACTTTACGTCTGGGGGAGGTACCCTAATAAAAATGTTTTTTTAAATTTTTATTTTTGCACTTTGTCGGCATGATTGATATACATATTGGTACCAAATTTCAGCTTTCTGGTGCTAACGGTCACTGAGATTATCCGCGGACAGACAGACAGACAGACATGGCGAAACTATAAGGGTTCCGTTTTTTGCCATTTGGCTACGGAACCCTAAAAAGCTCTTGCAATGAAATGAAACAGCTTGAACAAAATAATGAGCTTGTCTTCTGTAATCATCAATTCCATCAAAACTGGTGATGATGATAAAATCACCATTAAACTCAAACAAAAGATACCTAGGTACTGCTCTTATTAGCGGTGCATTGTTAAAGTACGCCAGATCACAGATACCTGTCAAATATTCCGCTGTTCGTATGAATGACATCATTCATAATTATCAGTATTCAGTATGATATTATAAAGAGCAAACATTTTTTAGTAATTTTGTATGCAGAGGGTAAGCTCCGGAACCAATGATCCAATTCTAAGAATTTTTTCAGTGGTAGAAAGCTACATTATTCGTGGGTGTATATTAGCCGAACCATAACAATTTTTTTGCGGACGAAATCGCGGGCGAAGTATTCGTTATCAATATTTTAGTGTAACAGAGAGATATTTCTGTCAGTTATAGATAATATTTGACAGATATGTGCGACCAAGCCAATTCAAAAGAGCAAAGTCAATTTCGAACAACGGCCACTCGAACATCACTATGTAGGTTCTTCGTCTTGGCTCACACTTTGCCCCGTATCTAGTATAGCTTCAGCACTAGGTATAACTATCACATCGAGTACCTCAGCACACGCTGCATCACAGATATTTTCCCCCTCCGTACTACTTTTCTTCTCTAAATAATCTGCTATATCAATGTCCTCAACAGACGTCGGTTTAGACAAATCCAACTCTAAATGCTTAGCGATGTCTAAACCTTCATGAATTTTGTCTGCCGAACAAAAATCTGTAATCTCTGAACAGATTTTTTTGACGTTTTCATCCAGTAGTGTTGTGATTAACTCGTCTTGATTGTTAGTCGACATTCTAACCAGTTGTTTGGTTAAATCGACAGTCGATTCGCCGCCTAACGTGAATACGACTTTCGATTGATTTTGTTCGTTCTCGTTCAGTCTGAGTATGTCTGTGTCCGAGTTGTGAGACTTTAATGTTTGCTGCATGTCCGTGTTGTCGACCTGTGTCAGTTTCATGTTGTAGATATTTGGTTCGCTTCCCATTATTGAAGTTGTTGAGTCTTCTAATGTTGGCAGCTCCTGGAGGGACATAGACAACATTTTTATTAGGTTAGCAACATGAAGCTATGGTATGGAGGTTCTAAGGCAGGTATCTATAGACTTAGCATCCTTTAAGTTTCACATTTTTTCCGTTTCTTAAATTTTCTAAATCTTCCACTTGTAGTTAAAATTGTGGGACAGTCTCAAGAATGACGCTTAGCCGAATTACGTGCTAGATAAGTTTATAGATTTCGGCCGAAAACTCATTCACATTTGTCAAATTAGTTTTAATGAGAAATGTAAATGAGTTTTTCAAATCTACTTTTTATCAACTTTCTAACTAGTTTTTTTTTATTGTATATCAAAACTAAAGACGTGTAGCAACCTTATTTATTTATTTATTTATTAAACTTACACACACTATCTTTACAGGGTGACCCCAATACAATCTAAGTACCTCTATTGTTAACCATAGAGAAATGTGTGTAGTGTATGATCCCTGGAAATAAATGACTGTCCGTTGTAAAACCTGGATTCGGTCGTTTTAATCAATAGTAATGGGGATTGGCAAGAACCACTATCACCATCGGTGTATAAATTAGCTAATCACTGTCTATTGCTTGACTGCTTTCAAATTACGCCAAACAAAAGATTTTTTACAGTCTTTTCAGGTCTTTCGATCTGTAACAATCCTAGACGGTATTTCTACGAAACTATGATCTACATTTCAAACTACTGAAAAACATAAAAGGGGACTTACACTTAAAATACAAATAAAGCATACACATAACGCCTATGGCATTAAGTCAGCCACTTTACTATGTGCAAGTAATTTAAAAGAATAATAATAAAAGACATGCATTCATGGGGCAGTCTTTGGGGGACTGCCGATACAAGTGAAATCTCGTTGCAATCGCTACGGTTACGCCGATAGTGCTACGAAAAGCGTACGTGACGGTTACGCGAGTTCCATGATTTTTGTTCACTCAAAAAATGCTGAACGCGCCTAAAGATGTTTTACTTCAAAAGGGTCACATTTCTAGGGTGGGTCAGGACAGAAGGGCCAGAATCGTCACACAGTGGGTGCCTAAAGACGGTCTTCGCTACTGAGGCAGACCTAAGAAACGCTCTTTTTTTCGGATGGGAAATCATCAAATGACTTCTCCAACTCTGGGCGGCGCGGGAGGGAGTGTCAGACTTTTACTGACTAAAACCCATCCATGTTCCTTCCTCGCCCTTTACGTTCCGGGGCCACGGTATCTCTTTCGAACGGTCCCGCAGCCCCGGCAGGCTTCGGCCCTTGCGGGCCCCTCCCTTTATGTTGACATATTTATTTTATTAGCCTATTCCGTCCCACTCCTGGGCAAAGGTCTCATTAAAAAGATAAAAGTTTTAAAAGATAAAGTTTACGGTTCGCTATAATTTGGAAACACGAAGAATAATGAATTGCATTTTTTTTCTCGTCTAACTGTGTGTATATTGTTTCTCGCTACGTCAGTATGTTTTTAGGGTTAGGTTGCCAAATGGCAACAAAAAAACCGACCCCTTATAAATTCGTCCTGTCGGGTTGTCCGTATGTATCAGCCATTTTATGCTGAGACAAAACCACACCTATTGGGCATTACCCAATAGGTGTTATGCCACAACAATCAATTGACATACATAAGAGCTGTCAAAACGCGATTCTCTCATAGATTTTGTATGGCAATAGCACGCTGTGACGTCACTGTTTATTAAACTCCATGACTCAACTATTTATTGATTTCAATGCAACTAAAAATCTAATTTGGCAATTACTTAATTTAAATAATGAGAATAGATGAGAGACAGGCCCTAGGCACAATCAATCGAGTGTGTGTCGAGTGTGTGTGTGTGTGTGTGTGTGTGTGTGTGTCGAGTGTGTTGCGTCTATTGCTGCTTGCTAAACCTTACTTTTAATTATTGTGCTGTGTCAATTACTATTTGAACCAAAATGTATTAAGACGAGCGCTAATCCCGCCGACAAACTGTTACGCAGTTTGGTGGGTACATAAAATGTACAAAATGTTTGGCCCTTAATAAATGATTTTTTTTTTTTTTTATAGAGATTTACAATATAGATTGAAAGATACAAAAGTTAAGCGCAGCATCAGAAACGATATAAGAAATTACAATAAAAAGCAAATACAAAATGGATTAGAAAAGAACCGATCATTGAAAATAGCCAAACAAGGTATCACCAATCATAAATCGTGGATCACATGTCTGACAGACAACCGAGGCGTTAAACAATTAAACAGAAACAAGGTTCTGGAGATTTGCACATCTTTCTATAAATAAGAATCTTTATTCCGATTCAACAAAAACACAATCCATATCCATCTATGCATGTTCCGAAAATATACCACCCATATCAGAAGTAGAGGTCTGAGATGCATTAAGCACATTAAAATATAACCGATCCTGCGGCGAAGATGGTGTCAGCACCGAAGCCCTAAGAATGGGTGAACCATCGCTCCTTACATTCTTCGTACCGATAATCTTCCAGGAATATATCTACTTGGGCCAAGTAATCTCTTTCCAGGCAAGGCAAGATAAGGAAATTGCTAGACGAACGGAAAATGCCTGGAGGGTTACTGGTCCATGAAGGAATATTTTAAGGGCACTCTGCCCATGTCTTTGAAGCGAAAGCTGATGGACATGTGTATTCTCCCCATCTTGACCTACGGTGCACAAACTTGGTCTTTGACTAACATCCAAAAGTCCAAACTTAAGGTTCGCCAACTTGCTATGGTGCGCAGTATCTTAGGTGTAAAATTAACGGATCGTATTCGTAACACTATACTGCGCTCCAAAACGCAAATAGTTGACGTGGCTCAAAAGGCTGCCCAACTTAAATGGGACTGGGCAGGACATGTCTGTCGCGTGCCGAATGAACTGTGGGCCCGTAAGGCTCAAGAATGGTGCCCTGAAACAGTGACACGAGGTCGCGGCAGACCACGAAAGAGATGGCGGGACGAACTGGATGTCTTCCTTGAGAATTGGAAAGAAAGAGCACAGAATCGTGAACGTTGGAAGGAATGGAGGGAGGCCTTTGCCCAGCAGTGGGACATACAGGCTAGCTATAATATATATAATATAATAATTTAAATAAAGTTTTTTTTTAGAGATGACTCCAGTCATGGAATTATTGGTTTAAGGTGTCCTCTACCCTATTGTCTCATTTTGGAAGTAGGTGTGTTCTATGAACCGCTACACAAATGTGATGCGAAATTTTGAAAAAAAAACATACGCTGATAAATCTAGATATACTTACTACGCAGTTTTGAAAATTTTTATCGAGGTTATTAAAATTCGGGTTCGAATCCCGGTAGGAGCAAATGTTTGTGTGATGAGCATGGACGTTTGTTTCCGAGTCACGGATGTTTATATGTATAATAAGTATGTATTTACAAACAAAAAGTATATATGTATTATATCAACTGTCTGGTGACGACACAAGCCTTGCTTAGTGTGGCACTAGATGGCGCTGTGTGTAATGTCCAGCGATATTTATTTATTTAAAAAAAATGTACAGACGCCAGCACATCGAGCTACCCGAAACTTTCAAATAGGGTTGACGACTGACTAAACAAAATATGATTCTGTTTAGTCGGTCAGTTAAAATATTGGATACGTGGTTTTTGTTTCATCAATTTACTAAAGAAAAAATTACGAAGACAAAGCGCGTCAAATATCATGAGGGGGCTTGTGACGTAAATTTTCGGTAAAAAATGTAGGTAGGTACTCAAACGTGACGTCACACGAGATTTCAACGCAGTCTTCATTTTTTGTTAACGAAAAAAATTAAAAATACGTGTCTAATATTTTTTGGAAATCTATCTGACTTCCGAAAAATATTGGACACGAGTTTTTTTTCTAGTCGTCTACCCTATTTTCCAAATCAGCCTTGAACGCTTTAGCAATAAAGTTGAAAATCTATTAAAGAGATTTCACTGATTAGTAGTTTAAGCTGGCGTCAGTACATGAACAGATATTTACAAAAGTTTTTGGTTTAAAACGTACGTGATCATCGTGATAGCTGCCGACGCTTCGAGAGTGCCTGTGCCCGCTTCGTTTGTTCATCGCCGATTGTGGAGACTGACCGTCTACCGCGTCCTGGAGACATACAGTTCATTTCAAAGAAGGTTATTTAGAGGCATACAAACGAATTCAATAGGCTAGTTTCCACCATCAATAAATTGCAAATCTATTTAGTCCCTCAGTTAGAGTACTGGAAAATAATGGACACGTATTTTTTGTTATTGTAAATCAATGTATATTGAACAAAGACACAAGACTCGGGAGTGGGGGCTTATACCACGGCGTGACGTATTGAGAATTTTAAAAGCGTCGTATCTTCGTCAATTTTGGTTTACGTAACAAAAGAAAAAATAGACGAGTCAATTATTTTTTGATAATCTAACTGACGGACTTATTAGATTTCCTTCCAGGAAAATAAAACTAGAGCAAATTATTTTTATTAGGTATTTACCTATGAAATTGGAGATTAGTATGAATACCTACCTACGAGTATTTTACACCTACCGACCTATTTTCTACCTATTTGACATTTTGATGGCAGATTGTTTACCTATTTACTGAAGAAGTCTGTGGGATGCGAGGCCGATGAAGTCTGCGAAAGCGTTTTGTGCCTTTCGCGTGTTGAATTTTTTCCCACATAAAAATTAATTACTGAATTTTACAGTGCTTTTTACGGTATTTAAGGGGGCGTCCATAAATTACGTGAGGTGTTTTTTTTTTAATTTTCTGTCCCTCCTTCCCCCCTGGTGAGATGTCGTGAGATTTTATTCAAAAAAAAAATTTTACTCAAAGTGCCATAAAACCCCATCGGTACCATCGGCCATCCGTTCTGCGCCATCCGTTCTGCGAGCAATGTGCCCTGCCCACTGCCACTTAAGTTTAGCAATGATAAGTTTGACGTGATTTTATGCAAAGTTACTAACCTTAAACCTGTTGAATTGCCTGTACTTGCACCTATCAGATGCGACGAGACTTCTCAGAGATTGCGTTCGAGGACATTGACTATCAACCAGCCATCGGTACGTGCCATACAACTTTGTGGTGTCCGACCTAGAACGTAAAGTGCAAATTAGTTTGGTAGCACTTGTTGTTTTGAAAAACATGTTTAAAACGCAGAAAATATGTTTTACTTTAACTTGAGATAACCATATAATTTCAACTTTGTTTTGCTTTGCGTTACATTCAAATGTAAACATTAGGCAAAATGTGTTCATACTCGTATGAAGCGCTTGATCACATTTGTTTATGGAATATGAACATTATTCGCATTAGTTTAAGGTTCAAGTTTGTATGAAAAGAAAAATTGAAGTGGTTATCCACAGACAATAATTTTACAATACATAGGTACTACCTCTGCCAAACTTACTTTTCTTAGCAATACGTAAAGTTGAGATCTATAAACGTAACTTAGCGTGTCTTAGGTTAGACAAGTTCCCGTCTCTGTGTTGCGCTTTTAGTATTAAACAAAGTTCGTGTTACGGTCATAGTTCTTATGGTGCCGTTCCATGCTTGCCAAGGCTCGGCAAACGTCCACAAGTACAAGCGTGTGAAGAGGGCGTTTGGCTTGGCTTGCGTGAGCTTCTGGACGCTTGTCTCCAAACCGGTCTACTGTCAGTTTTTGAACACAGGTCAGAGGGCGCTTGCGAAGCATTCACACGTTGGTGCGTGTTTATAGAAGCCATTGTAATCTCGCGACAAGCCCACGCTTAGTTCTTTGTTTAAAATAAGTGACTGGCCGATCCGGCCAGTTTAAAGTAAGTGGCCGGCCGTTTTTGGAATATTACCAGAGCGAATCGCCTATCTGGAACCCCAAAGACGTAAATGTAGTTATTTCAAATAAAAAAATGTTAAACCAAACGCAATAACCGAGACTAGTTCGGTGTCCGCCATTCTTGGGTGTACTTAGCACAATGACCCATTCACAAACATGAAAACGAAATCCAAATGCCAAGCGCGATTTGTGGTCGCTTGGGGCTTGCAGACGTTTGCCAAGGCTTGGCAAGCAATGAAAGCCACCATTAGGCAGGAATTGTAATAAAATACTCACATATTGGCCGGCGTGGTAAGCAACCTCTGCAGATTGGCCAATGTTGGCCGTATGTCGGAAAGCGGTAGTCCACGTCCGACCACGAGTTGGCCGATACATTTGTTGAGTAGGAATAGAGCGTAGCGGAATAACGTGATGTCTCCGCCTCGAGGGAAAAGTGGTATGCTGAAATTGTATTAAGATTTTTTAAAGAACGGTGTTTTTTGTGTGTGTATAATATGTCACCGTAAAATTGTCAAACACATTATATTACAATATATATATAACGTGTTTCTCTCTAGCGATATTGTAAACTCTCGAAATATTGTCAACTGAACATACGGAAGTATCTCTGCCCCCATAATCGGGACTTGGGGCACCTTCCTTGGGGGGTTCCTTTAAACCCTGCACTCGGAAATGCCCCCGCGGAGCGAGGCTCCGTCGACTATGATTTTTAGGGGAATATAAAGTGTTTTAAGGTTAGGTTATATTAATCGGTATTTCTCAGAAATGGACGTACCATTTCAGGAATGGTACAGTATCTTTTCATGAGAGTGGTACCATTGGGCAAGGGGGACCCCTCCTTCCCTCCACACCGCGTGAGTTGACTACCATCGCATGCATTTCACGAAAAATAATGCGTTTTATTGTAAGCAGTATGTTCGTTTGACAATATTTCGAGAGTTTACAATATTGCTAGAGAGATTACAATTTAACGTGTTTGACAATTTTACGGTGACATTAATTTACTACATATTATGAAACAAAGTCCTCCGCCGCGTCTGTCTGTTTGTTCGCGATAAACTCAAAAAATGCTGCGACGATTCTCATGCTGTTTTCACCAATGAATAGAATGGTTCTCGAGGAAATTTAGTAAATAATCTGTCAAGTTTTTGTACACTGGCTAAGTAAAATATAACGATATTTATTGGAACGGGATCATTTCATGATTACTTTTGGTAGCGAAAACCGACAACCACGCGGGCGAAGCCACGGGCATCAGCTAGTAAGTAGATATAAGTAGGGGTGCGTGACTAAAGCGTAATTCACACACAGAGCGGGCGCGGGTCGGGTGCGTTTCGGGACGGGAGTACGGCGGATCTAGTTCTTTGAAATTGTATGAAAGACATCACACTGAAAGCGAATGCGGGTCGGCCGCGGGGCGGGTCGTGCGCGGGAGCGGCGCCCGTCGCCCGCCACTACAACCAGAGCGCGGGTGCGCGGATCGGGAGCGGGCATAACGTCGTTCTATTTTTCGTAATACACGTACTCTACGTAAGGCACTCACACTGGCGCGTGTGCGGGTCGTGCGCTGCGCGAGTTGAGAGTTTGTTTTGTGAATATTTACAAAAAATAGTTCGCACTGAGAAAAAAAAGCTACGTATACGTAGCCCGTCGCAGCCTACGTACCACGTAGCTTGCAACGAGCTACCGCTTACGTATGTCGCATCAGTCATTTAGTTGTTACTTACTTAGTAACGTAGCTGCATACGTAACCGGTTGGTTATAAGCAACACCATGCTTCATACGTATAATATGGGAACGTACGTATAAAGACGGTGCATCATTCTCAATGGTGTTACTACATGATATACGTAGTAAGACTCATATTCCAGTACGTATGCGGGTGCATTCTAAGTTCTTGTGTTGGGTTACGTGCGGTAAGTACGCGGTTACATTCTTACTGTACGCCGCTACGTACACTAAGTATCCGCCTTACTTACATCCTGTAAAGCACTACGTACAGTACGTATGCGGTTCACTATAAGTTCTAGTGTCAGGTTACGTGCAGTAAGTATGCGGTTACATTCTTACTGTACCCCGCTACGTACAATAAGTATCTGCCTTACTTACATCCTGTAAAGCACTACGTACAGTACGTATGCGGTTCACTATAAGTTCTAGTGTCAGGTTACGTGCAGTAAGTATGCGGTTACATTCTTACTGTACGCCGCTACGTACACTAAGTATCCGCCTTACTTACATCCTGTACCGCACTACGTACAATACGTATGCGGTTCACTATAAGTTCTAGTGTCAGGTTACGTGCAGTAAGTATGCGGTTACATTCTTACTGTACCCCGCTACGTACAATAAGTATCCGCCTTACTTACATCCTGTAAAGCACTACGTACAGTACGTATGCGGTTCACTATAAGTTCTAGTGTCAGGTTACGTGCAGTGAGTATGCGGTTACATTCTTACTGTACCCCGCTACGTACAATAAGTATCTGCCTTACTTACATCCTGTAAAGCACTACGTACAGTACGTATGCGGTTCACTATAAGTTCTAGTGTCAGGTTACGTGCAGTAAGTATGCGGTTACATTCTTACTGTACGCCGCTACGTACACTAAGTATCCGCCTTACTTACATCCTGTACCGCACTACGTACAATACGTATGCGGTTCACTATAAGTTCTAGTGTCAGGTTACGTGCAGTAAGTATGCGGTTACATTCTTACTGTACCCCGCTACGTACAATAAGTATCTGCCTTACTTACATCCTGTAAAGCACTACGTACAGTACGTATGCGGTTCACTATAAGTTCTAGTGTCAGGTTACGTGCAGTAAGTATGCGGTTACATTCTTACTGTACGCCGCTACGTACACTAAGTATCCGCCTTACTTACATCCTGTACCGCACTACGTACAATACGTATGCGGTTCACTATAAGTTCTAGTGTCAGGTTACGTGCAGTAAGTATGCGGTTACATTCTTACTGTATCCCGCTACGTACAATAAGTATCCGCCTTACTTACATCCTGTAAAGCACTACGTACAGTACGTATGCGGTTCACTATAAGTTCTAGTGTCAGGTTACGTGCAGTAAGTATGCGGTTACATTCTTACTGTACCCCGCTACGTACAATAAGTATCTGCCTTACTTACATCCTGTAAAGCACTACGTACAGTACGTATGCGGTTCACTATAAGTTCTAGTGTCAGGTTAGGTGCAGTAAGTATGCGGTTACATTCTTACTGTACCCCGCTACGTACAAAAAGTATCCGCCTTACTTACATCCTGTAAAGCACTACGTACAGTACGTATGCGGTTCACTATAAGTTCTAGTGTCAGGTTACGTGCAGTAAGTATGCGGTTACATTCTTACTGTACCCCGCTACGTACAAAAAGTATCCGCCTTACTTACATCCTGTACCGCGCTACGTACACTAAGTATCCGCCTTACTTACATCCTGTACAGCTCTACGTACAATCATTACGTATGCGGTTCACTATAAGTTCTAGTGTCAGGTTACGTGCAGTAAGTATGCGGTTACATTCTTACTGTACCCCGCTACGTACTCAAAGGGGAACCCAGTAGTAAAAGTCAGAATTATTAACTGTCGAGTTTAATAGGATAACTAAATCATAGGCACTCGCGAGATAGGATTTATTTACCTAACGAATTTCAACTTAACAAACATAATATTATAGATTTATTTTTCATTAACACAGCCCTTAGACTAACTCAGTCTTGTAGATCAAATAATTTATGTAACTAATCAACATATTAATAAACTATTTACTAACAACAGTCTTACATAATTGAGGTTCAGTCATTCTATAATTTTTAGTGCCAGTTATCAGACCTTAAATATTTTGTGAATTGTTTTCAATCAGTTTAATTATCTGATACATAATAAAACGCCTTTTAAAAATAGGCACATTTTGAATTTCACGTCCAATAAAAATGCCAAAACCTTCGTTGGCCCTCTCTATATAATTTGAATTATCAGTATTATTAGTTTGAGTGCTGCTTTCAGTAAGATTTAAGTTTGTCGTATTTGTTGAAATGTCACGTGTCTGATACTTAATATTGTTGTCATCCCAGTCTTGAGAATTATTTTCAAACAGCGCCATAGAGTCGTCTTCTTTAAAATTTTCAGAATGATCTGAAACGAATATGAACTATGAATGCAACCAGTTTGAGTCGGTAATGTTGTGGAACGAAATTACATTAAATGTTTGAAACTGATTAAAGTTAATTAAATAAAAATTCCATCAAAATAGGTTTAGTCAAAAAAAAGATAATCTCGGAAAAACTTACATACTAGTTAAACTGAGAACCTCCTTATTTTTTAAATTTGGTTAAATTAATAAGTTACCTTCTATGCATTGTCGCTTTCTTGGTATCTCCTCCTCCATCTGAGTTAAATCGTCGTCGTAAGACTCCGTTTCTGGCACAAATTGCACTAAAAATATACCAGACACTTCTTAATAAATTTCGAACGTAATCAAAATGTAATTTTACTTAAAACATTATAATATAACAAATTGAATAATCATTACATATTTAAACGTTATTCGAAACTTCACAGTAAACATTTTAAAACTGTACTGTTTTTTTTTTAAACTATATTCTTAAAAAGCCCGTATCAAAATGTTTCCGGGTAAAATTGAAAATTTGTTTTTGATAAACCTCCTGTTTATAAAAACAATATTAGATATTTAAAATATTATAACCTCAACAATAACCACTATTTATAAGATTGACAGCCACTGCATAAATTACGAAACAAACTTACCTTTTCTTTTATCTATAGTGTTTCTTGCCATTTTTATATGTTAAATTACACCGTATGTTAGTTAAACTCTTTTTAATTGCGTTAAACACGTAACGTACCTACACTGTCACGGCCACAAAAATAACAAAACATTGTTTTTACCCTAACGCAATGCCACTGAACTCGCGTGGCGAGTGATTCAATTCGTGTTGCAGCGCCGGGGACTCGCCTAGCGAGTCCAACGTAAAATGTAGGCGGCATCCGAGAAAACATAGTGAAAATCGTAGTGTACAGTACGTATGCGGTTCACTATAAGTTCTAGTGTCAGGTTACGTGCAGTAAGTATGCGGTTACATTCTTACTGTACCCCGCTACTTACATCCTGTACCGCACTACGTACAGTACGTATGCGGTTCACTATAAGTTCTAGTGTCCGGTTACGTGTCGTGCAGTAAGGTCCATGCAAAATTTCAACCTCCCCACCCCACTCCTACAGAAATAGACACGTTTCGAATTTTTTAAATTTCTCTAAACTCGAGCTAGGAAAAAACCGTAAAGCTTGGTGAATAGCTCTCAAAATTCCTTGAACTACGAGCCCAAACATGGATCGGTTCCGACCTGCGGTCCAGGAGAAAATCCAGTTTGAAATGTGAGTTTGACAGTTAACGTGAAAAATTCAAATGCACCTATCTAGGCTTCGGTGAGTCGTAGCGATATTTTTTTCAGTTTTGACTTTGTCTCAATAGGGGCTATTTATCGATGTATATAAACAGCCCCCTACGCCCCCCCTCTGTTTAAAAAGTGAACTTTCTCAAAAGTGGTTCGATCTTGTTGAAATTTTCCAAAAATATATTTATTGAGTAGAAACATCTGTGTTTTGAATATTGTCACGATACGCCATAAGACACCAGAAATATTGCAGTTTTCATGCGAATTTTGACACATTTCAAAATCGTAATAACTCTCTGAAAAGGGGTCCGATTTCGTTCAAATTTATAATCATGGCACACCTTGACCACATCTTACTTCCCTGTAAATTATACAGTGCTAAGTAGAAAAACAAAAAAGTTATCGATAAAAATCAAATTTTGATTTTAGTCTGCCTGACTATTGTAACCCTAGGGCTATTTGACAAGATATTTCTAAAAGTTTTTGTTTTTTTTTTTATTTTTGGCAATATCCCAAAAACCGTAAGAGCTAGGTCAAATCTGACATCATTTTCGAACGTTTCACACCTTGACAATGTTAGGCACCAAATCAAACACGGCTAATGGTGCAATCGGGTATAATTATTAGCTCACAAAAGGATATGAAATATTAGCAAAAACACGCAAGTCGCGCGTCGCTAGCCACCGAACACCAACAAGCCCCTAGCAACGGGGTTGCCAGATCTGTCGCCAACATCTTTGAGATTGAAAGTAATGTCCATGCAAAATCCCCCCCCCCCCCACTCCTACAGAAATATACACGTTGGGTTACGTGCGGTAAGTATGCGGTTACATTCTAAACTGTACCCCGCTACGTGCAATAAGTATCCGCCTTACTTACATTCCTGTACGGCACTACATAGGAAGCGAAAAGTGTAATTTTTACTCTGTGTTGCCAGTATTATGTTACATAACATATTATGTTGTTGATATTTTTATAGTATGCGGTACAATCAGTGTGGGGCAATAATTACCTTAATTAAAGAATAGATAGAATCTGTGTTCTGGAAATTGAAATAGACTAGATAGAAAAAAAGTCACTCACTTGATTGTGACATATAAATTTTTTTACTTTCGTATTTACAAAGTTCATAACTTAGAGCAATGAGGGATTTTCTTTTTAAAATCTTCCCTAGTCGCTGGATAGATGGCATTGAACTGACTACGTTACTAACGTCACATTATTTCACTTGGATGTGATTTTGAGATCCTAAAACGAAACGTACATAAAGAAAGTAATTAATTAGCTTATGTGACGTGACGCAATGATTTTTTTTCAAGCGTTTTGGCTTTGGCAACTAGTAACGTAGTCAGTTCAGCGCCATCTACAGAGTTCTTGGAAACTGTTTTTTTTTTTAAATACTCAAAAAGAAAACCTCTCATTTAAGCACTATAGTATTTATTAGTAAGCGACTTTTTCAATACTTTATACTTTCAAACAACGTTTAAAAAGTTTGTTTTATTTTTATTGATATATTATTTTCTGGTATTTTTCTATTAAATCTTTTGACTTACGAAAATTTGAATTTCGCGGGCTACCCTGGAGCTTTCACCTTTAGGGTAAAATCGACGAAGTGGGGTTAAACGAAAAATAGACTAGGCAACACTGTAGTATTGTAGCGAGTGCGTGTGCGTGCGCCAAGTATGATCGGTAGAGTATGAGTTTATAATATTATGTTCTGTTGGTGCGTTTGGTTTGGTTGGAGTTATATTATTATTAATTCTATGGTGTGAGGTGTGTGTGTTTATTAATTGTTTAATTTAACGAAATAATTTCTGCGCGTCGAAATACGGGGTTATTTAAGACACGTGCTAGCTTATTTTCTTGGTGTCGTTCGTTTGTGAAGTGAAGATGAGTGACGCGGATGCCGCTGACGAAATTAACAGTATTAGAAGCTGTTATAGTAATACAGATTCGTCGCCGCTTGTAGATGCAGAAAATACGACTCTTGAAGAAATCCTTCATCAAATCGGCTGTGAAAACCACATCCAAACTTTTCGAGGTACCTACTTATACGTTTTTTAGCTTTTTAATTTGGAAATCCACTTAGATCTACATGGAATTAAGATGAAATTGAAAGAAAATGCAACTTGTTTTAAGAACAAGCCATTCTTTATTTAGTCTAACAAGTATTTTTAATTTTAATATATCATAAAAGCCGTGTTGATTGAAAAAAAACACATGTCCCACATTTTTCAATATTACTACGTCTTTTAGCGTAATTGGCTCTTAGAGCGTATTTACACTTATGGCTAAAAAACAAGACACGCCCGTAAAGGTTTCAATACATTTCAATCAATTTCGTCTTAAAAACAACACACGTCCAACCAAATCTGAATTCCATTGAGGACCCTAGTTCACCAGGGGTTCAACGTATTTTCTGGGTTTAATTTGGGAATGCATTAAAAAATGTGCTTTTTATTTGGTGCACAAACAATAAATATAAGCTATTTTTGCAATATGTGCCGCTATCTTGTAAGAAATCACTCAACAACTTAGTACCTTGTCCATTGTAATGATAAACTTCAAAGTGATTTTTCTCAATATTGACAAAAGTGCACTTGTACCCCTTGTGTACCGGGGTCTTCATATGTTTTTGTTTCTAAGAACAACACAATTTTGTTTTTAAAACAACACATATGTGCCATATAGTTAAGTAATAAATAACTTAAAGTCTTTAGTACAAACCTACATTTTATTTCAGATAATGAATTAGATCTGTGCACTGTTTTGTTGCTCGAAGACGAAGATATCAAAGAATTGTTTCCTAAAATAGGGCAAAGATTAAAATTTAAAAAGAAATTAGAGGAATTGAAGCTAAAGTCTAATGTGGTAAGAGCATTTCTAAAATAATAAATATTTTATGAAAAGAACACAACTGACTTGATTCGGGATATTTTATAGTTAATTGTACATATGTAGGTAACATTGTTAAATTTTTGTCTACATTTTCATACAAAATCTTTATCTCTCTGTAGTATGAGGACTGAAGATCCGGGGGTCTAAAATGGCCGCTTTATCAGAACATTAAATGAATCACATTAATACTTTTAAATTCTAAAAGTGGACTTTACACTCATAACAAGAAAGTCCATTTTAGGTAATTACATTTTTTAAGGTGATTCGTATTATGTTCTGCTAAAGCGGCCATTTTAAGCCCTCTGGTCAGAGGGTGTTAAACTCATAAATACTAAGCAACTTATACTAACTACTAACTTTTTGTGCAGATCCTTCATTGTACTGAAAATAATAAAGAGAAAGGAGAAATTCCAGATCTCCCAATAATTGTAAGTTTTTTTTTAAATTTTCTGTTCTAAGTGATAACATTTTTAAACTCCACATTAAAACATAACCAATAATAAGGAGACTCTAAAAAGATGTGTGTTCAAAAGTAGGCTCTATTTTCATTGCATAAGGTTTGATGATTCAATTCATGATATGACAATGGTCTCATGTTTTTAATTTCCAGTATCAAGACAACTACAAGATCATACCAGACTCATGTGAAAATAATAACTCCTGTGCTACACAAAACAATAGAGTGAGTAACAACATATAACCTATACATACATAACATATACCTATATAACTCACTGCAGACAATCAATAATATATTTTTCTCTTTGTTACAGGTTTTCAAAATCTTAAATGTGATTAATTTTTTTGTTTATTAATATTTATTTGTAGTAGGTATAGATAGATAATTACAAATGTTGTAGACTATCAGTATTATTAGTCAGCTTTTAGGAAAACAGTAAAAGTTTCATACATTCAATAGAGCAAATATCAAAATATTGTATCTAAGCTGTATCATAATGTTCCTTTTCTAAAATATCCCCTTATCAGAATGTCCACTTATTGATTTTTAGTACTTGCCTTTGTTTTGCCTATTGTACAGCTTTAAGTGTAGTGTGGCTTGTTGTAATAGTTTGATAAATATATGTATTATAGTAGGAATATGTAAAAGTAATAGTACTGCTTTTGAACTAGATGGTAAGTCTGTATTTTTATGCACAGTTATTATCATAGCTCGGACAAATGGCTGCAAAACAATGTGAAGACAAAAAGTAATGGAGTCATGTTATTACAGCTTTTACCCAAAATTGCCCGAATATTTTCAAAGGTATTCTCAGCAACATTTTCTTCAATTCTTCCATTTTGTAATATTTCCTACCGTTTGTCCAAGCTATGGTTATATTAGTTCTGATGTGCGACTGTTAGCGATGTTATTAATTACTTTAGTAATTAATTTACTAGGCAAGTCTCGATGGCCGTGCCATTCTGAGAGAAGGACAGATTGGAGACGGAATTTTGAAAGAGGGCCCACGTAGAAAACTAAGCCAGCTCCTTATACGCAATATACTGGACAATAATCCTTCAAAATCCATTGACACAGAAGAATTTTACAAACTCACTACAGAGATATGTCAACTGTTTCCTAAAGAGAGTGCAGTGGTTTATTATTCAGCATACATAGCATCTGCTGATGGTGTGAAAAAAAAGAATGCCAGCGGAAAACTTTATGAAAGTTATATTAGCCGGCGCAGAAAACTGAGAGAAATAGGCGATTTACCTAAATCAACTCGATCAGCATCAGTTTCCAGTGCATCCTCTAGTTCAAGCATTTCACCGCATGAAATATTAATATTGGAAGATGGTGAGATATTTATTTTATAGATATACATAATACATAAATATTCCCTTACCCCTATATAACCCATGCATAGTGACCGACTCGACACTCGCACTTGGCCTGAGCATGTACAGTAAGCAGCACTTCGAGCGTTACATTGCCAGTATAAGCCGAGCTCTGACTTGTGCGGTGTGTATCAAATCAGAGCTCAGCTCATTGTGGAAATGTAAAGCTCGAAGTGCTGCTTACTGTACTTCCAACCAAAGCGTTGTACTGTTTCATAATAAATTATTATTATTTTTTTTGCCATACATCCAATGATTAAGTCGGCTGTTTCATAATATTATTATTGTCCCAGATCACCGAGAAAACATCTCGTGGCTCAGAAATAATGTAGAACCCTGGAAAACCGTTGAAAAATATTGGAAAGAAACTGAAGAATTACGCTTGAATAAAATTAAGGCGGGTGAAGGCAAGATTGAAGACTATTTCAAGGATTTTCCGGCCCTACAACAGAAGCAAGGGTACACACTTGTAAGTATTACACAGTAGGACACTTGAAGCTATAGCTGAAACCTCGATTTTATCAATAAAGTATTCTGGGGGCTATGCAATGTGTGCCACACGTATTTTTTTAAGAAAGTGGCGCTAGTTTCACGGTGGGCGCGTTCTTAAGGCGAATGCTCACATACTGCCCGCGAAATTCAAATTTTCTTACGTTTTTTGCAATTTGCAGGCCAGTGCTTGGTTGTATGTTGATGAACATTTGATTCGCGACTGTAAGACGTATTTAGTTACAGAATTATAATCATCAAAATCATCAATACAACCCTCCAAGTTCATATAGATCGAGGAATAACTTTGACCTTGAAAAAATAGTTTCTCGATCTATATGAACTTGGAGGGTTGTGTTGGTGATTTTGATGATTATAATTCTGTAACTAAATACGTCTTACAGTCGCGAATCAAATGTTCATCAACATGCAACCAAGCACTGGCCTGCAAATTGCAAAAAACGTAAGAAAATTTGAATTTCGCGGGCAGGGTGTGAGCTTCCCCCTTAAGGGATTGTTACAGACATATCTTTTTTTTAAATTATTTATTTACGGCTCTAGATACAAGTCCTTTAAGCCTGACATACATATCTATCAAATTGTGTTGCCATACAAAAAGTTTGCTCTGCGATCATGAGACACGTCTCGCTTGACAGACCACTGATCAACACTTTAACAACTTACTCAGGGATTTTGATTACATGTTTCCTGAAAAAGGTGGCAATTTATTTTCAAAAATTTTATTGAAGAAAGAAGATATCCTTAAATATGCCAAGTTCAAACTGAAAGCTACCCGCGACAAATATGTTCATAACACGCTATCTGAGCTTCTTAGCCTAGTTGACGGTACGTAAAAGTGGATTCATTTCATTTTCTTTCATTTTATTTTCCTCGACTTGCTGTATTTTGATTTACTAAGATTTATGTACCATTTCAAGCAGTGGTGGTGTACCGGCCTGTCTGGCGCTTTTTGAGGTTTTTCTGACTTTAAGGTTCAACACTACCTACCACATTTCATACAAAAGTTACTGGACAAATATGAAAAAAAGTACAATATATTCCTGAAATTTTTTATTGCTCATATTATTTCAATATTATTATTTCCTCGAAATGAATTACAAGATTTAATTCAATAAGGAACCATACAAAATCTCACATTATTTTTTACTATGAAAACATTAAATGCAAGTTTTTGTATGGTTCCCGTATGAATTAAATCTTGTCATTAATTTCGAGGTAATGATAATACTATTGAAATAATATGAGCAACAAAAATTTCAGGAAAATATTGTACTTTTTGCCTTTTTTTATTTGTCCTGTAACTTTTGTATGAAATGTGGTAGGTAGTGTTGCAGCTTAATGTGTGTTTACATCTCCACCACGGTCCGCAGTGATGAAATAACATGGTTAAAATTGAACCCGTGCTTTGGAAGGTACGGTAAAGCCGTCGGTCCCAAATACTGTTATCTTTGACGTCTCTAACCTCAACCAACCCGCATTAGAGCAGCTTGGTGGAGTATGCTCTAATCCTTCCCTCATCAGTAGAGATCGGAACAAAAACTTAGCGTAAATCCGGACGAGGGCGCCCAAGTTCCGATCTCTACTCATCAGGGAGGAGGCCAATAATCAACTATACAACATGGCTGTAATGATGATGTACCATTTTAACCTAATACTTTTTTACAGATACCAACCCAGAAACATCAACAAATATAGCTTTGATTGTGCTGCCGTTGGTGATAAACATTTCACCGAACCGTAGGCAAAAAAAACCAACGTGGAAACCATCGCGTGCCGAGGTAAGCCAAGGGTTCATCGCTCAAGTTGTCAACGAAAGTGAAGTGACAGATACAATCATAGAAAAAACGGAAAAGTTGAAAAAACTTGGACGCACCGTACAGCCTTACGTCATATCAGTGGGCTCATCAGCAGCTGACATAAAGAAAGCTTATGTAGTTATTAATAACACTTTCTACACATTTCAAAAACTGATAACGGCGGTTGATTGTGCCTTTAAAATCATTCACGCGACAGGCGCTTACTACCCTGAAGAGTCCGAGGACATATGGACAACAATCCAAATAGGAATATACGGGATTACAACAAAATTTGACAGAAAGACGCAAGCTGTCAATGTTTTTCTAGCTGACTTAGATCTAGTGTCAGATTAACAATACTATTAATAGAGGATTAGTACTAAACGGCAGTTTAAAAGTTAACCAGCTGTTGGTGCACTTAGGTCTTAGAACTTATTTTGTAAGTTTGTGTAACTTGACTAATAACAATATGTTTTTTTGTCGCTTTTGTAAAAAGAAACAAGCAACACCATCTTCGTTAATAACCCATATAAGAATGTATTGTAAGTCTACGCCTAGACATTCCGTTTTTGTCTGTGGTGAGCAAGATTGCAATCGTCATTATTATTCTTCTGATTCGTTTAAAAAACATTTAGTTAGAGAACATCAACCATCTTTCGCTAATCACGAGGAAAATCATGCAAATCCAGAAATAAATAGTACTGTTCAAATTCAATCAAATGCACGAAACTTGGATTTACCTTCAACTAGCACTGCATTCTCACGTTTAGAATCTATTAAAGCTGATGACAATTCTATTGATTATCATGCGTTAAATATGATATCTTCTCTCCACGCTAACCCTATGATACCCCGAAAAACCGTTCAAGTATTTTTGGAAAGTCTTAAAACTTATTTAAAAGAATCGGAAAATAGCTTATTAAACAGGTTCCATAGTATGATACCGCCAGAAAAAATCGATATAGACCTTGATAAGGCGGTTAAAAAAACACTTCAAGTCAATAGTGAAACATTCAAAGCATTTGACACCGAGCACAAATGTCTCAAACATTTTAAACAGTTAGGAACTTACTTAGAATCTCGTGAAATAGTTGTTGGCCAGCGCTTAGAGACAAAACATACTTCCACAGGGTTTTCAATGATACAAGTGCCTTGCACAGAACAAATCTTGCCACTCAAAGACGTCTTAGAAAAGTTTTTTTCTTTGCCTTGCGTGCTGAAGGATACCCTGGCTTATTTAGGTAGTATTAAGAGAAACCCATTTGGTATAGAAAATATTATTCAGGGTTCAGTTTGTGAAAATAAAATTCAAAGTTTCATGGAAATTGAGTCCGAAATGGTATTACCGTTAATAGTATATTTTGATGATTTCGAGGTCGGCAACCCGTTAGGAAGTCACGCCGGTATTCATAAGCTTGGTGGTGTCTACGTGTCTTTACCTTGTCTCCCTCCTCGCTACGTGTCACAGTTAAAACATATTTTTATTCTCGCATTATTTCACTCTTCTGACAGATACAGTTGCGGAAATAATATGATTTTCACTAAAGTTATAGAAGAACTCAATAATTTAAAAAACAACGGAGTCAAAATTGAGTCTGAAGTATTTAAAGGTACTATAAAATTTTATGTTGCAGCAGTGACTGGGGATAACTTAGGTCTAAATGGTATTTTAGGATTTGTAGAAAGTTTTTCTGCAAACCGACCATGTAGAATTTGTAATGCAAATAAAGAACAGATAAAGTCACTGTATTTTGAAGATGATGAGTTGTTGCGAAACAACACTAACTACACACATGATTTGCAAATCCATAATGTTTTTGAGACTGGCATCAAAGAAGAATGTGTATGGCTTGCTCTTGAAGAGTTTAATCTGTTTGAAAACGTAGCAGTAGATGTGATGCACGACTACCTAGAAGGTTGTTGTCGGTATGTTATGACATTTATAATCACGAACTTAATACAAACACAGAGGCTTATCAGTTTAGAAATGTTAAACTCAAAGTTACGTTTTTTCGATTATGGACCTGACTCTACTTCAAAACCGAGTAACCCCGTAACGAAAGATGGTTCATGTATAAAGTTAAAAGTATCTGCTTCTGAAATGCTTACATTGGTTCGATACTTTGGAATTATTGTCGGGATGAATGTGCCAGATAATAACGATGTTTGGTCATTGTACATTAAGTTAAGACAACTGTTGGACAAACTTATGAGTCGTAGAATTCATGACAATACAGCTGACCAAGTAAAATTTTTAGTAGCAGAATTAAATGAACTGTACTGTGAATTAACTGAAACCTACTTAAAACCCAAGTTTCACTTTCTAACCCATTATCCTGCAATGTTAAAAAAATTTGGACCTCTTACGCAAATATGGGCAATGCGATTTGAAGCCAAACATAGAATTTCTAAATTTGTGGCAAGAGCATCTTGTAGTCGAGTTAACATTTGCAAAACGATTGCCATTAAGAATCAGCTTGTGTTGAATGACTTATTTTTAAAAAACAACCCCCCATGTAATATTTCTTCGGGAAAAAATACAAAAATTCCAGATTTGGAGATTGAAAGCTTAACTCGTTTTACAAATAATACTAGCACCAATTGGTATTCGACCTCTCGTTTAAAACTGAATGGTATTGACTTCAACACATCATCAATTTTGGTCTTTGATATTATAGAATCCACTGGTTTGCCTCTGTTTGCGGAAGTCGAAAAAATATACACCTGTGATGACAAAGTTGTATTTAAATGCCGTGCATTAGAAAGTATTGATTTTAGCTTTCATTACTATGCTTTTGAGGTGAAAAAAACAAATAACTATTTGTATTGTTTCCATGATAATCTCGTGTCTCCTGTACCTTGTACACTGACATTGTTACGAAATTTAAAATATTATGTCACTGTTAGATGGACTTTAGATTAAGGATTGTAAAAAATTTGACAGAAAGACGCAAGCTGTCAATGAAATTGTAGCTGACTTAGATCTAAGTGCACCAACGGCTATAGCTGTTTAAACAGCTGTTAAGTTTGACACCTTTCAGTTCAATATTTAGGTCCATGTTCACCGAGAAGATAACAGTCTGATTATCTAAAACAGCTGTTTAAAACACATTTTTGAATGGGAACGTGTCACATTGACAGCTGTTTTTCGATAATCAGGCTGTTATCTTCTCGGTGAACACGGACCTTAATAAAAGATAAGTCTGTTGTATATTACCGATCCCAAGGTGTAGGTAACTCTCCGTAGGGCATACTAGGATTCGACTTTGTCTATGTAATTTCTGTTTTTGTAATTTCTGTTGTAAGTTTCTTGTGTACTTCAGATACTACATCATTTCAGAATGTAATGGGGTATTGAGACCACTCGCCAACTAGTAGCTGTTATCACTTTTCTCTCTACTGTCACTGCTAACCAGTGATAGTGGAAAGGAAAGACACGTAAGACTAGAGGTGACTGGTACGTACTTCCAAATGATTTTGTGTAGGTTTGGTTGTTCATGACCATTTCAATGTTACGTAGTAACAAATTCTACATTATTTCTGAGACACGAGATGTTTTCTTGGCGAGTTAAAGTATTGTATATATCTTGTTGGCGCTTGATTGAGTACGTATGGAGGATTTTATTAATTAAAGGTGTTACCATGGCAGGTCCAACGACTCAAACTTGCTACCTTTAAGTATAAATATGTATCATGATCAAATGATCACACTTCAAGTCGTGTTTTAAAGTAAAGTAACTCCAACCAAGCACGCACGCACGCACACTCATTCACTACTATTTGTAATATGTTTCTAGTTGTAAGTTTCTAGACTTTCTAGTGCACTTTTCATCATTTCAGAGTAAAGTAACTCCAACCAAGCACGCACGCACGAACACACTCACTACTGTTTGTAATATGTTTCTAGTTGTAAGTTTCTAGACTTTCTAGTGCACTTTTCATCATTTCAGAGTAAAGTAACTCCAACCAAGCACGCACGCACGAACACACTCACTACTGTTTGTAATATGTTTCTAGTTGTAAGTTTCTAGACTTTCTAGTGCACTTTTCATCATTTCAGAGTAAAGTAACTCCAACCAAGCACGCACGCACGAACACACTCACTACTGTTTGTAATATGTTTCTAGTTGTAAGTTTCTAAACTTTCTAGTGTACTTTTCATCATTTCGGAGTGTAATGGGATATTTAATTGATACCACTCGACAATGTAGTTAGTAATGTAAGTAGTGTAAGTTTCTTGTGTAAAAAATAATAATCCCTATCCATATTAGTGTGTGGTATATTACCGATCCCAAGGTGTAGGTAATTCTCCGTAGGGCATACTAGGATTCGACTTTGTCTATGTAATTTCTGTTGTAAGTTTCTTGTGTACTTTTCATCATTTCAGGATGTAATGGGGTATTGAGACCACTCGCCAACTAGTAGCTGTTATCACTTTTCTCTCCACTGTCACTGCTAGCCAGTGATAGTGGAAAGGAAAGACACGTAAGACTAGAGGTGACTGGTACATACTTCCAAATGATTTTGTGTAGGTTTGGTTGTTCATGACCATTTCAATGTTACGTAGTAACAAATATAATAGTATTTTGGAACTCTGTAAGAGCTAAAAATATTTTTTATCTTTTAACTATACTTAAATCAAACATTTATATTGTAAAAGAAATGGAAAAGAAATAAAACAACTATTATTATTATAAATTTATTTTCTTATCATTTATAAACTTTTATAAAATTTAAGTCATTCGCCAAAAGTTTCATTCAAAAGGTTCATTTTAATTGTATCCATTTATGTATGTGACTGTTTGTTTGTAATAAAATAAATAAATAAATAAAAGTTTACAGGGCTGGTTTTGGCGTATGACTTAAAATTCACCCAGTATTACCAATCCCTTTAATATAATTCTATGGTGTAATTTGGCGCATTATGTTATGTAACTCTTATGTGCATACTAACGTGGTCTATGTAATCTATTTTTATATTTGCAGGTGTACTATGTCATGGTGCCTCCATTGTAGTCTTCATGCTGTGCAGATGTAGATGCACTCCGTCATGCTGCCTCTAACGTCATGGTGCCTCTAACGTCATGGTGCTTCTTGTGTCTGTAAACCATGCACAGAACGTAGGCAACACCAGTATGTACGTAAGAAACAACATGACGTTATGCACCCACATCTGTACAGTACGTAGGCAACACCAGTATGTACGTAAGAAACAACATGACGTAATGCACCCACATCTGTACAGTACGTAGGCAACACCAGTATGTACGTAAGAAACAACATGACGTAATGCACCCACATCTGTACAGTACGTAGGCAACACCAGTATGTACGTAAGAAACAACATGACGTAATGCACCCACATCTGTACAGTACGTAGGCAACACCAGTATGTACGTAAGAAACAACATGACGTAATGCACCCACATCTGTACAGTACGTAGGCAACACCAGTATGTACGTAAGAAACAACATGACGTAATGCACCCACATCTGTACAGTACGTAGGCAACACCAGTATGTACGTAAGAAACAACATGACGTAATGCACCCACATCTGTACAGTACGTAGGCAACACCAGTATGTACGTAAGAAACAACATGACGTAATGCACCCACATCTGTACAGTACGTAGGCAACACCAGTATGTACGTAAGAAACAACATGACGTAATGCACCCACATCTGTACAGTACGTAGGCAACACCAGTATGTACGTAAGAAACAACATGACGTAATGCACCCACATCTGTACAGTACGTAGGCAACACCAGTATGTACGTAAGAAACAACATGACGTAATGCACCCACATCTGTACAGTACGTAGGCAACACCAGTATGTACGTAAGAAACAACATGACGTAATGCACCCACATCTGTACAGTACGTAGGCAACACCAGTATGTACGTAAGAAACAACATAACGTAATGCACCCACATCTGTACAGTACGTAGGCAACACCAGTATGTACGTAAGAAACAACATGACGTAATGTACCCACATCTGCACAGTACGTAGGCAACACCAGTATGTAAACATGACGTAATGCACCCACTTCTGTACAGTACGTAGGCTACACTGGTATATGTAATGGAGAGGGCTACGTAGACTACGCCCTCTGGCACAACTGCCGGTTACGTACGCGGCATGTAGTCGGCTACTTATGTAACAGTGTCCTGAATCAGTCCTCCCATACGTAAGTGCACTACGGATATACGTATGTTTTTTCTCTCTGTGCGATTTTACGAACCAAATGATAAAAACTACAAAAACGCTGTTTTGAAAGCTAGGCCATGGCAGCAGATTGCAGGCGATGATATTCTCCATATTGTAGTCTTTTTTATTTGCACAGAAACGAAAAAGAATCTGGGTTCATGAAATTATTCATGAACCCAGATTCTTTTTCGTTTCTGTGCTCTTCTTTTCAAAATAAGTAGAAATAATAACTCTTCGTCCGTGTCCGAATCCCCTGGCATTATCGATCACACTGCATGTATTGCCTGCTGAATCCGCTGTTGCTAACATGGAATGCCCGTGGGCTACCCGCCGACGACCCGCGCCCGCGTTGTGTGTGAAGGCGACGAACAGCGCGTGTCACGCGAGAAACACGACCCGCGCTCGCACTCGCTCTGTGTGTGTATTGTGCTTAAATATTAACAGGCGCACGAGTCGAATTTATTCATTTTATTTTCTTCCATTTTTTTCATTTCCTCATTACGTTACGAAGCTTCTTCCGCGCGGAGGGACTCACTATTTTTTTTTTTAAGTGAATCTTCTTTTGCGACTTCCAACAAGGTTGCGTTAAACGTTTAACGCTACCATAGAGCCCCCCTTCCTATTTTCATTTACTCATTACGAAGTTTCACTTCTTCCGCGCGGAGGGACTCCACGCACAATTATTTTTTGTTTTAGACCTCGTTCCCGCTATGTTTTTTTTTAAGTCATGGACGACAGTTATCTTGTCGTCCTATATAGGGTGTAAAACACCTCTTAACGAAGCCGAAAGGCACTTGTTCTCCCCATCATTGCGATCATTTTTTTGTTTTACACCATACCTGGGAACCTTCTAGTTACGGAGATATTGGGGGTCAAAGTTACAACTTTTTGACAAGTTTTTTTTTAAATACAATTTTTATTGCAAGATTTTTACTTTAAATACCTCCACGAACCCCGTACTATTCAATCCATCCATCAGCACAATGTTTTGAGTGCGTTACATTGAGTTATACCCCAAAATGTGATTTTTGACCCCAAAAAAAAAGTTGTTTCCCAGCAATAATTTTTGCGTAAAGTTACTTAGTTTGATGTACAGAATGCTTGGTTGACGGCTTCGTGATGAGGTGGTTTACACCCTGTATGTGAATACCTCCATTTAAATACGCAAGCCACGACATTTAAAACTACACGATTATCTGTCGTTACGAAATAGTTGGAACGGGGCCATATCCTGTTGATCCCGATTCCGAATACCATTCGTAGATCTTTGAAAATCGTTACGGATATTCAGAAATACAAAAGTCTGACAGTCAGTCTTGCTAGCTAATAACAGCTGCCCGTATCAATCTTCAGGTTATTAAACGGCGCTGGCCTAGGTTAGTCTAAGGATGGGTATACACCGAGTTTCCACCGTGCCTCGGTCAGTTAAACCGTTGGACCCGGCTGTCATTGTCTTTGCCAGGTAGTCAGTGGCCCGAAACAGTCAGGCTTACCAAAGGGTATCTACCCAAATTGGGGATGGGTTTGGGTACCTTAGATACCCTTTGGTAATAATAGGGTTGTGGCGGTCAGACACGCAGTTGCTCCAGATAAAATACTGGTAATTTACTGCACCCAGTTAGACGGGAAGCCAACTCTTACACGAAAAGGTTAGTTAAGGCTAAGGAAAACAAAAAATCACTCACTTCGGATCCGGTAAATCCGGCGTAAGATCCAAGATCTTGCTAGCGGAACCCAGCAACGTGATCTTGTATCTTAACGGCTGGTTAAGTAGCGCAGCGGTTAGGCAGGTCGCTTGGGCCACGAAGCCCGCGGCCACAGAATCGCTGAGCGGGCTGGTCCCGCGCGGACTCTCATCGCCACACACCGGGAGCGGGACCCCGCATATCGTCCATGTAGACGTGTCCTTCTGTAGGAAGACGGCAGGTAAGAGACCCCAACAACAAACAAATGGGTTGGTTAAGATCAAGAATCATCATCTCCAATAATCCGTGCCACGAGCATGAGCATTCGCGGCACAAGACATGAATTTAAACCATTAGCCAAGTCATTTGGCTTCAGCGACGGAGCAGCCCTACCTAGACAAGACTAACGTGGATGTGGCCGACGATCCAAGAAGACGTCGTTTGCAATATATTGTGATAGATAAATGAGCTTGTTTTAGAAAAGAATTAAGTAATAATTTCACACATTTATAACTGTTGATTAAATGATTATTGTACGTCAAAAACAAACTCGTAATAATCCTCGTGTATTCTATTTCAAGATCTTTCACCACTGGCCTTTAATTTACCAACTGTTGCAAACCTAATGCGGAAGACCAAACAACGAGGACCTTTCGAAAAAGGTTCGCGAAAGACTAGAACTATTCAATACATACTTTTATACTAATCACTACATATCATAAAACAAAGTCCTTCGCCGCGTCTGTCTGTTGGTTCGCGATAAACTCAAAAACTCCTGCACCGATTTTCATGATGATATTACCAATAGATAGACTGGTTTTCGAGGAAGGTTTTAGTATATAATTTGTTCGCGGGTGAAGCCGCGGACATCAGCTAATATTAGTTGAGATTGTAGGAGGTAATCTCTGGATGTAATGATCCGATTTTGGAAATTCTTTTACCAATAGAATGCCACGTTATTTTTGAGTGTAATAGGCTATATTTATTACTAGAAAAAATAAGGGGGGGGGGGGTATTTAGAGGACAAGAAATGTCCACGCGTGCGAAGCCGGGACGGACCGTCAATAGCTGGCCAATGTCCAACAGTCGACCTCAAACAGCAGCAAGATAATGTAGGTTCAACGTTCTCACCTGGTCAATATAGAATATATGGTGCAACTGCTTGAGTAGTTCAGTCCTTTGGGCACACAAAGCGTGGTGCGACGATGCAGCTAACTCGCGTATTGCCGCGCAAGATTGACGCGTCTCTTTAACGCTCTCGTTTCGCCGCGAGAGGGAGTGATAGTTCTGCATCAGCTCTGTCCCTGAAAATGTATTTTGGCTATAGAATTTAGACTCGTCTATAAAAAGAAATCAAATGTTATCTACATTTATACTAGTATTATTAAGAGAAAAGATTGTATTTTTGTATGTTACGAATAAACATAAAAACTACTAGACCGATTTGAAAAATTCTTTCAGCAATGGATAGCTACATTATCAGCGAGTAACATAGGCTATATTTTATCCGCGTACTCCCACGGGAGCAGGTGAAAACGCGTGACGTCCACTAGTGTTATAAAAGATTAAGTAGAAATTACATTGCAGCTACTATTAACTTTTTTCATGTCATTCAAAAGTCAACTGGATATAGGAGCGATGAAACTCTTATAGTAAGTACGTGTATCCTATGAAAGAAGAGAAGAAAATAGATTGAACAAATACTATTCAGAGTGTCCGTCCGTATAAATGGTGTAAAAAGACCCTTAGCGAAACCGAAATGCACTTTTTCTCCCCGTCATTGTGATCATTTTTTGACGACGACCTGTATGGCGCAACGGTAGTGAAACTGCCTTACGTTCTTGGGGTCCCAGGTAGGAGCAAATGTTTGTGTGATGAGCATGGACATTTGTTTCCAAGTCATGGATGTTTATATGCAAGTATAATAAGTATTTACAAACAAATAGTATTTATGTAATAATATCAACTATCTGGTGTCCACGACACAAGTCTTGTTGCTTAGTGTGGCATTAGATAGCGCTGTGTGATAATATGTCCAGCGATATTTATTTATTTTATTTTTTGTTTTGGATCATACCTGGAAACCTTCTAGATAAGGAGATATTGAAGTTAAAAGTTCCTACTTATACGTTCACAATTTTTTTTTTAATGTTACACCTTCAAATACCTCCATCACGTTTTTTTTTTACGGATGGGATATCATCAAATAACTTCTCCCACTCTGGGCGGAGCGGGAGGGAGTGTCAGACTTTTACTGACTAAAACCCATCCATGTTCCTTCCCCGCCCTTTATGTTCCGAGGCCACGGTATCTCTTTCGAACACTCCCGCGGCCACCTCCATGAGCTCTGGAGTATTCAATGCAACTATTATCACAATGTTTTAGTGCGTTACATTAACCCCCGAATACTGAAACGTCACCCTAAAAAGTTTCCCAGCAATGGCGTAGAGAATGCTTAGTTGAGGCTTCGGGGTGGGTCCGTTTACACCTTGCATATACTCCCATGATAATGTACTTCCCATATGTATATCTTAAACATAAAGGGTGTAAAAAACCTCTTAACGAAGCCGAAAGGCACTTACTTGTTCTTCCCGTTATTGGATCATTTTTTCGTTCTACACTATACCTACCTTCTAGTTACGGAGATATTGGGGGTCAACGTTTTTTTTAGTTGACAAGTTTTTTTTTAGTTGACAAGTTTTTTTGTAGTTTTATTGTAAGATTTTTACTTTAAGGCGCTTAGACGAGCTAAATTAGCAACTCTATTTGTGGTGGTTCAAACTTCGTTTGAAATGGTGTTAGAATAAAGTTCTAATCAGCTTGCACTACAAAGTGGTTGTTACGTCAGCCACTGCGGGCCAAATAGCGCGAAATGAGTGGTTTCGATCGATTTACAAAAAAAAACTATTGTTGGATTAAAAAACTAAAACAGTATCATGCTAATATATTGCTTGTAGAATTATTTGCCAAAAAATCAGAATGATCGCATGCATATTAGTATGTTTTTAATTGTCTGAAAGATATTTTTAGAGGTAAGTTCGTGATTTCTTTTTATCGAGCCAAATTAATTGTATTATGTTTTCAAAACAGTATCATGCTAGCATATATCCTGAAGAATATCATATATTTTTCTGGTCTTTTTTATAGCAGTGAATTATATACGTTTAGTAATTATAAAACTCGCGTTTAGCTCGTGTAATCGCCTTAAACACCTCCCCGACCTCCTTACTATTCAATCCATCTACCAGCACATTGTTCTGAGTGCGTCACATCGAGTTTTACCGTAAAACGCAATTTTTCACCCCAAAAAGTCATTTACCAGCAATGATTTTTGCGTAGGGTTACTTATTTTGATGTATGCATGGTTTACGGCTTCGGGAAGAGGTTGTTTACCCTCTGTATACCATACCCATACCCATATTTATGGTAAGGAACATGACTTTTAAACGTACATTTATACGGTACCAGATTGTCACATCACAATGACGTTTATTGAAAAACGAACCTTACGCCAGATTTCTTAAAGTCCATTTTTCAACACTATTGTGAGTCACGTTATGAAAAGACTGTTGAAAAATGGATCATAGACCACACAGTCTAAGGTTCATTATCTAATACACCATTATGAATCTCAGTACTGGTTACAAATAAATGGACTATCAAATGCAACACCACACTATAAAGAAGCACCATCCCTCATAACAAAACCCAAAACACCTTCAAACAAAAAAAAAATCCTTACACTCACCGACATCCTGGTTCTCTTCAAACAGTTTAGCATGCCTCTCTTTCAGTTTCCTTATGTTTGTCAATTTGCTATCTCTTTCGTCCGACAGTATGATGCGTTTGAACCGTAGGATCTCAAGCTGTTTTGTTAGCCTTACGTGTTCCGCCCTTTGGAAAGGCGAAGGTTTTGCCTGGAAAATTGCAAAGATAATTACTATCGAGGATTACATACAAACTGCTTCGTTGGTTTAGTGGTCGCAAGCGAGACTGCTGAGCATGAGGTCCGGGTTTGATTCGTGGGCCGGTGTTGCGTGCAAAGTGGACGCCAATACTAGTGGGTACCACACACACATTTAAGGTGAATGTACACTTATCAGTGCCGAAGGAAGCGACAGAGTCGAAATAATCGAATTATAGAATTACTTGTATGTAATCCTATAAAACCTTGCATACTTTTCCGCGTCGAATCAGATTAATAGGTAACGTTATACGGATGAGAAAATGTCTCTTACGGTGGTCGATTCTTTCGGCGCGGATAAGTGTGCGTTCAACATTTTCTTGCATCTGTTACCCTTTTTTTCACTTAGATCGCAGCTCACTAAAGTCAAAACTCGTTTTATACTAACCTTAAAAGATAAGAGATCATTTAACTTTAGAGTCAGCCTCGGTCCGTTGGATACGATAGGCCTGTCCTCCTTAATTCTTCCATTCTTGAAGCTCAGATCACTTTGCGACGAAGACTTATCCTTACTTAAACTATCACCATCATCAGGAGAGAACAGGTTCCTTTGAGATCTACTCTTGAACTTCAGTCTGACATCACAGGCGTCATCTGGTGACGGCCAATCATCAGTCGTCAACGCAGACTTCTTATAAATCCTCTCCTTTATTTCCTGGACAGCTTCCTGTCTTTTCTTGATAGAATATTGCAGTAAATGCAACTTTTGTAACTTCGTCGCATTGTAACTCGGCCTTATTTCTGATTTCAAAAAGTTCAGAGCCATGTACCTATACTTGGGGACTCCATCGGCTTCGTTTCTCAAGTCATAATTTTCGGCTGTTTCACTTAAGTCTATGTTACAAGTTAAATCTTCTTTTGACGTGTTTTTACACACATTATCACAGTTTACACTCGAAGTATATTCTTTTACGTCTAAATTTTCCGGCGAATGTTCGTATATATGGTTCGCTGTGTGAGGATCACCTTTCCCGCATTCGGGACCCTCTTCTCTTCTCCTGTAGTAATCTCTTTGACTTTGGCCAATGTTTAAGCTAGCAGATGTCCTCAAAGTCGGGAAATTCTGTTGAAATCCTCTTTCTATAGGACTGTGACTTTTCGAATATTCTTTATCAGACTTTTTAGTGTATTTACTAGGAGAAATGGACCTCGATTCTTTGCCTAATTTATGATTCAGTATATGTTTAGGTTCTAGATTGATTTTAGAAAGATTGGTCCTTCCAGAAGAGTCTGAAGATATCGATCCGTGTTCTAATTCGTATTCTGGGGGTATGACATCTAGCTTAAGACTTTTGTATGAGCAGAAGTATCCTCCATGCATTTGTAAGACTAACGTGTTGCTTTTGAAGCAGTCTGAAGTAAAATTCGAAGCGAGATTAGCTCCTATGTATCTCAAGCCACTGAAGTAGACTCCCCAAGTTTGTATGACAGTATCCTGCGGTAGTTTATTGTTGTCGTCATTCGGATGTAGTATATGACACCATATTCGTATGACGACATTTGTTGACGACATGCGATGCGTCGATTCTGTAATAAAGGATGATGATTCAGAGTATGACGCAACTGGATTTCCTAATAGTTGAGATGATAACACGAGTAAAAACAGTATCATTGTTGTGCCAATTTGAGTGATAATGTGCTTTTATCTGGAAGAGTTTACAGTGTGGCGATATAAAATATATATGTATTTTTATTTCTTTCTATAGTGTGGTGAAAGAGAAGGTACAATAAAATGCCTTTAACATTGATCGATAAAATTGCGCGTTTTCCTTAATGATTCATTATTGTAGGTGCATAGGATGTTTTATCCTGCTTACATCCAATTTTATCGCAAATTAATCGACACTTACCAATCAAAACAGTTTATTCAACTTTATTTTGGGATCTGGGTGTAAAGACTGTATCGGTTATTGATTATTTATACCTAATTTTATTGTTTAGCCGACCTTATTCGATTAACTTATAATCCATACCAATTAAATGCGACTTTCGCATTATACTACATTATCTGTCTCTTATTACTTCAAAGTTTATGAACGCATAGGCGCTAAACTCTCACACCTTTGCATCAGAACGGATTTTAATTAAATTTGGCAACCAGGTAGATCATGAACTGGGTTAAGCTACTTTTATCCCAGTGGAATATTTCGTTTTTTTAAGGTTGAGGAGCTCATAGCTAAATAATAACAGCCGCTAGGGTCGCTCTTTAGGTTAATCCATGGTCTGTGGATGGGTGACCACCAATTACATTCCGAGTTTCCTCAGGCTGTCATTTGTAGATCTTTGACAGTCGTGACAGGTAATCAGTGGTCCAAAAAGTCTGACAACCAGTCTATCGTAAGAGAAACCGGGGCAATGTGGGCCCCTTAAGGGAAATCATGAATAAAATCTGAGAAAAACAAGATAATGAAATAAATCAACAGCCATTTATTAGTCTCATTATTCCTTATTAGCATTCATCTTTAAAAAATATCTTAGGCTACCAGTATTTGGTGCTAGCAGAACTTAAAAAAAATAAGCTGCCTGTTTTGCCCCGTGTCTGGGGTAAAATGGTCATATGCGAGGCATAATAGGCATGTTCGTTTAAAACCGAGCACAAAAAGTACAAATGTGACGGGATTCGTCATCATTATCCTCTTCATCGGCGCAAGAACAGTGGGCCCATCTCTGACATGCACGGCAAGTGACCCAACCCTCAATAGATTCTGAGTACAAATTTTAATATCCACAGTACAAAAATTCTACATCTTCTTCCTCCGATTCGTTTTCTTTATTTTTTTCATTTTTCCTCGTCTTTTTCTTCCTTCCTTTCTTCTCATTAGCCACTGGTTTTCGTGTCTGGGCTTCTTCTTTTTCCTTCTTATAAGGTGTACTGGTTATTAATGTCGTTTTCCGCGTTTCCTAGTGGACTACTACTCATTTTTGGACACGTGCTTTGGGTTTTGGCATGATATCTACAGGCGACATGACATGGGAAGATGTTCCAGGCGGTGGAGTTACACATAGCTGTAGTGGCGAACCATAATTGTATCTGCAGAAAAAAGATCAACTTCATAGGATTACCCGAGGCAAATTTGCCCCGCCTAAAATGCCCCCAAGGTCAAACAAAACAAATGATATCCAAATCAAACGAATATGTGGTGGTTCGTTCACAACTCTTTCTAGTTATTTAGACACATAATTGAACGTAACAATTTACTTGATAACTGGGCATTTAACACAAACACGAATTAGCTATAACACAGACTTAGAACCAAAAATTATATCAAATGCATCAACTTACGTAATTTCGTTCTGTCGACGTACGATGCGCATCTACACGCACACAACCACTTTTCTCGTTAGCGCGAGGTCGACTGGAACGCGATAGATAGTTTCGAGCGTCTCGGTTTATTATCCTGCAGGGAAGAGGGGATGCCCGTCTTTCCCCGGGGGCCCGTAATGCCCCGGCTTCTCCTATTATCCAGTACTAACTGTGGAGGTCAGATAGGCAGTCGCTCCATGTAAAATACTGGTATTCAGCTGCATCCGGTTAGACTGGAAGCCGACCCCAACATAATTGGGAAAAGGCTACGCAGATGCGAATGTTTTTAAGGTTCCGTACCCAACAGGTGCCTGCAGGACCCTATTACTAAGGCTCCACTGTTTGTCCTATGGTAATGCGATAGGAAGTCTTTGGTAAAACATGTTGTCAGACCTTCAGAACTGACAACCCGTAACGACTGACAAAGGTCTAAACGTAACAGTCTGGACCAACGGCTTTACGTGCTTTTCAGAGGCACGGTCATGCATTACATACCGAGTTCCCTCCATAGATCGACCTCGGCAAGCACCTTAACCTTGAAGGTTTATCAGTGTGGCTGTTATGTGTGAATGTGCGAATAGGGACATGCATGATTGTTTTTGTCACTTAACAAAGCGTATAACGTCAGAAATAGCAAAGTAAAATTATTTTTTAAGTATTTATAAAAAATGCCAAGTTGTAATTGTAAGCATAATTGAAACTGCTGATTAGACAAAGAGATCCGATACCTTTCACGGTGCCATTTGACAGATCGACGTACAAAATCCATATTAAATTCCGTTTTTATCTCGAAAGAGATAGAAACAAAAGTTTTATTGGCTTTTGTGTTTTTGGCCGATTTCGGTCTTGTTTTCACTTTTTGACATTATTTATATAGTATTTTTACATTTCGTATCGAAATAAAAAAAGAAAATGTATGCATATTCCATAAGCGGCACTTGAAATGATCACAGAGTGTGTATGTATGACTATGGCGTCAAAATAATACAGCCTCAAACTATTCAAATCAGACGCATTTTTACGCACAAAGGTCGTAGTGCGCCAAATACGGATAATAACATCAACAGCTAATTTACAAGGCATATTGTATGATAAGGATTGACACACAAACAGTTGGTCGTAATAGTCGAATGAGTCACGGCGTATCACTGATTTGAATAGTTGTTTGAAATGTCTATGTCAATCTGTGTACAAGAATTTATTGTTTTGCAGATATCTAGATAATTACTAGCTCATAACTGAGGAGCTCGTGGCTAAATAATAACAGCCGCTCGGGTCGATCTTTAGGTTAAGCCGTGCTTGCCTAGGTTGGTCTGTGGATGGGTGACCACCCATTACATACCGAGTTTCCTCCGTGTCTCGGAAAGCACGTGAAGCAGTTGGTTCCGGTCATTTGTGATATTTAACAGTTGTTACAGGTGGTCCAAAAAATCATACCTACAACCAGTCTTAACAAGGAGTTTTGTATTACCCAGTACTAACTGGGTTGTGGAGGTCCGATAGGCAGTCGCTCCATGTATAATACTGGTATTCAGCTGCTTCCGGTAAGACTGGAAGCCGACCCCAACATACTTAGTTGTAAATGCTAGGCAGATAATGATTACTAGCTCATGACCGCTGCTTCGCTCTCGGGGAAAAAAACCGGCTAAATGCAAGTCCTGTGCCGCTCATTCATAGATCGTCTTCAACAACTTAAAACTCAAATGTACCTGAGTCTATCTCCTTCCACTTAGGATGTGGAGAAGATATTCTTTCGCTGGTGTAAAACGGGGCAGACATGGTGGTGTGATGCAACGTCAGATAGAAGCTGCATGGAGACGTACACCATTCAGGTGGTCTGATATTGTAGCCCACAATCTGGAACAGTAAAGGGAAAATTTTCATTAAGTGATACTCATGCCTGTAATCCCTGAATGGTAGGATAAAGTTGTACATAGAACGAAGAAAGGGAGTAAGAAAAAATATTAATTAGTCACAGAGACATGACATGCATATAAAATGACAAAAATAGATAAACATACAACGCATAACATATATATTGGAGGAAGAGGCATTAGATCTATTAACAAGGTTGATTGCAAAATTTCAAGCTTAAAACGGGAGCTAGTAGACCTACATCAGCAATACTTGGACGTTGTTGATGAACGGGATCAACTGAAGGTGGTCACGGATGGTTTCACAAATTGTAGTAACTTGTATGAGGAGGCTTTGTTTAAAATTAGGGACCTGGAAAATGACTTAATTCATGCCAATAATTGTATATTTAAATTACAGAAAGAAAGAGAAAGTACTCAGGTTATAGAAACAAACCTCTTATATAATGAATTATTAAATAGTAATTGTAACCCCCCTTCCTTAATAACTATTGACCTGACTGAAGATTCCTTACTCAAACAGAATTTTATAGTTAGCAATAGGAAGTTTAAAAAATATGCAAGATTAAACAGAATTATTAAAAAATGCAATCAATTTAGGAAACAACATAAACGCTTTTCCAAATATATTCCACTAAGGAAAGAGCGTGTTGATTTAGTTAATAAGTTAAATAATTACCAAATAAAATTAGAGGACAGTATAAAAATTTATGAAATTGATACTCAGCAGTTGCAGTCTGAAATTCTGGTACTTCAGGATTCACTAAGTTCCCTTTCTAGTAGGTATAAGATTTCTCAAAACCAAATTAGGGAACATATTTATGCGGCAAATGAGTTGGTAATGGGTCAATGTAGTTGCCAGACAGTTACCAACCATGATATTATCCAGCCTCAGGTAATGGAGGACCCATACCAGGTTGAGAATTTGCCTCGGGACAGCACTCTAAATCAACAAACAATTAATATAACACAAGATGATTTACACGTGGTACAGCCTGAGTTATATGATAGTTTGCCTGAGTTTGGTAATTTTGTCTCATCAAATAGTAATGTTTGTGATCATTCAGTTATGTTCTCTGACAGTATAGGTAAGGGGCTAGGTAGATTAATTAGTAATAACCTGAGTTATTGTACCCAAAACAATTGTATGCCAGGGTCAACCTACAAACAGGTCATGGCATCTGTAACAAAAAGTGTTTGTGATCCTAGTACCACCATTACTATATGTGTTGGGAATAGTTCAAAGGTTAAAAAGGAAGACATCACTGACTATGTTTCTGAGTTGTTAAAGTTAAATTGTAAAAAAGTCATTTTGTGTGCTTTTCCATATTTTGAAAATGTAAGTAGTAGGAAAAACGATTATATTCACATGTTAAACAAACACATACATTTTTTAGTAGGTCACTATAGTGACAAACTTATATTTCTTGATATTAACACTTTTGTTGATAAACTTAGATCGACGCGGGGTAAAGTGTATCTACCTATTAGTTGTAGACACAAAATAGCTCGGCTATTAGCTTTTAATATTCACACAGACATAAGTAGTATGTCTAAGTTTAGTTCTATTATTGATACTGCGACTATTAGTACTAATACTAATGAACAGGTGGTGACCTTAAATAAATATAGCATTAGTGCTATTGATGTTTACAAACTTTGTACTGAGAAGGAACCATATGTCACCGTGGAAACTTCTCAAGTAGCTCTTAGGAATGATAGGATCATGTTGTCTGGCGATGGATCGGGAGTCTCGGGGCTCTCTCCAGATCTTAATATTAATTTAAACTAGGAAGTGAGACAACAGAAGGTACCATTAACAATATTGTTAATCCTACCAACAGCAAAGTATCTTCTGGCACTTCATTAGTTCGTAAAAAAGGGCCTCAGCAGAACTCTTTAAAATTATTCCACCAAAATATCCAAGGCATTTCTTCCAAATTATTAGAAATTGAATTGTATTTAGAGAAAAGTATGTTTGACATTGTTTGCTTTACTGAACATTGGTTAAAAGATTACCAAATGCTTATTAATTATGAGAATTATATGGTGGGTAGCTGCTTTAACCGTAAATCTATGCTGCGTGGAGGTTCCCTAATATTAGTGAAAAATTGTGTTAAATATAAGCAACGTGCTGACATAGTAGGTCTTTCGGTTGAACATTGCGTCGAACTGTCCTGTGTTGAGCTAGATAAGCATATAATTGTGTGTGTGTACAGACCCCCAAACTATCAAAACTTTTCCTTATTTGAATCAATAATGGAAGATGTTCTGGCAAAACTTACAGCCAGTAATAAATCTACGATTATTTGTGGTGACTTCAATATCAATATTTTGGAAGATAATTCAAATAGCAGTCGGTTATTAAATCTTTTTAAGTCATTTGACTTGACTAACGTTTTTATAGAACCCACTCGAGTCACGCCTTCTTCTGCTACTTGTATAGATAATGTTTTCTGCGATTGTGAATACTTAGATAGAGCCGTAGTAAATAGTCTGCCGTCTGACCATAGCGGACAAACTGTAACTTTCAGGTGTAATACACCATTGCAAAAAGTTGATATTAAATTTAGACCTATAACTTCTAGTAAATTAAATAGGTACAATATTTCCCTACAGAACAAGTTAAGTGTTATGAGCCATGACAATATTAATATAAATCAATTCTATGATCATTTCTTTTCAATTGTTCACACTGAATTCAATAAAACTTTTGAAAAGAAGACCAAAAGCATTTGCCCTAAATTTATATTTAGTGATTGGGCAACTAGAGGTATCAGAAAAAGTAGGGAAACACTATTTGAGCTTTATGGCCTTAAGCCTTATGTAAACACTGAAACTTTTAACAACTATGTTGCTAAGTATTCAAAAATTTTTAGAAATTCTTGCAAGATTGCCAAAGCCCTGCACATTAGCAACAAAATTAAAACAGCAGAAAATAAAATTAAGACAGTTTGGAAAGTCATAAATAGCGAGACTAACAGGAAGAAAGTACGTAATACTAGCTATACATTAGATACAGTATGTGGTCCTAAAAGCTCTAATCAGGAAGTAGCTCAGGAATTTGTAAATTTCTTTACCGATATACCGTTAAAAACTACGGAGGCTCTAAATTCCTCTTCTGAAGTCTCAATCGGTTTATTGAAAGCGAATGTATCTGGATGCCAGGCTGAATTTAAATTTAAACACATAAACCCGATGACAGTTATTAAAGCTTTCCGGCAAATAAAAATCAAACTGACCGAAGATCTATGGGGAATGTCTATCAAAGTTTGTACTTCCATACTTGAGACTATAGCTCCATACTTAGCTTTAATTTTTAATTTGTGCGTAGACCAAGGAGTTTTCCCTGATTTAATGAAATACAGTAAAGTCATACCGCTTTTCAAATCCGGGGATAGTAAAGATACTAATAATTATAGACCTGTATCCGTGTTGCCAGTTTTTAGTAAGGTGTTCGAAAAGGTAATGCTTAATCAGATGCTCAATCATTTCAACACCAACGGAATCTTACACGATCAACAGTATGGCTTCACCAAGGGACGTTGTACAACTGACGCCGGTGTAACCTTATTAAAGCACATATTCATGGCGTGGGAAGAGTCCCAAGACGCTGTAGGAATATTTTGTGACCTCTCCAAAGCATTTGATTGTGTAAATCACGACACATTGCTTTTGAAACTTGAGCATTACGGACTAGGTAAACTTGCACTTAGTTTGGTAAAATCTTATTTAAGTGATAGACTGCAATATGTTCAAATAAATGGTGTTAATTCACAGGGCTTGAAAGTAAAAATGGGGGTTCCGCAAGGCTCAATATTGGGTCCTTTCCTCTTTTTAGTATATATAAATGATCTACCCTATTTACTGAAAAACCAACCTCAAAATATGGTATTATTTGCCGATGACACTTCCTTAATTTTTAAGATAAATAGACGAGCCCAAAATCTAGATGACGTGAATAATGCCTTACTTGAAGTCCATAATTGGTTCACAGCAAACAATTTGGTATTAAATGAAAAAAAAACTAAATGCATAAGATTTGCTTTACCGAATGTTAAAAGTAGTGATTGTGAGATAATATTGAATAAAGAGAAACTCGAATTCGTAGATAAAACTGTTTTCCTGGGGCTTACGCTTGATTCAAGGCTTCAATGGGGTTCTCATTTAACATCTCTTGCGGGGCGCTTAAGTTCAGCAGCATATGCCATTAGGAAAATCCGTCAATTCACTGATGTAGATACCGCTAGACTAGTCTATTTTAGTTACTTCCATAGCATAATGTCTTACGGCATTTTGCTGTGGGGACGGGCTGCTGATATTGAGTCTATATTTATTCTGCAGAAAAGAGCCATCAGAGCCATATACAATCTCCGTAGGCGCGATTCTCTAAGGGAACTGTTTAAGGAAATTAACATCATGACTGTATATTGTCAATACATCTATGAAAACATAATGTATGTCAGGAAAAATCTGCATCTTTTTGGTAAAAGAGGTGACAGACACAATTACAGTACTAGAAATAGAGACCAATTAGTTCAGCCAGGCTTCAGACTCGCTAAAGTAGACTCGTCTTTCATGGGGTACTGTTTGAAATGCTATAATAAAATTCCACAAAGCATTCTTGAACTAAATGAAACCAAATTTAAAACATGCATTAAACGCACACTGTGTAAGCAAGCATATTACAAATTGGACGATTATATCGCTGATAAAAATGCTTGGGTCAATGCCGGTCCTGCTCCACAAGGACAGGGGCGCATAAAGGGATAGCGCTAATTTGTGTTGTTGGAGCTGCTGAAGATTGTACAACTATCTTTGCATTGTATAAATTCAATATCTTTAGTATTATATAACCTCATATTCCATATTGTGTGAGTGCTATGTACTAGAATGCTATCATTCGCTGGAAACCTACGTTTTTATTTTATTTATTTTTTTGACTTGAATGTGCCCTGGCGGTTATGAGTATGTCATGCTCACTCAAATGTCTCGCTGATGGTGGCGCGTGTGTCGGACCATTTAGTTCCCTTCAAAATGGTTGAGCTGAATGGTGCTGATCCATGCGTCATGTTCGTGAACGGGCGCTGTCAGTTGTGACTGGTCATGTCTTAGTCGCCATGGTTTATTTGAATTAATTATTTTGTTTTTGGGTTGTATTTTGTTTTGCTATGGACACTTTTATCGTGCAAATCTTGCTACATTGTTCTCACATAATATACCATCTCAACATGATTGATGTAACCAAGATTTTGTAACAATATTTTGATTTAAAAGAGTGTCCATGGAGTTTCTTGCCCGTTCTTCTCCATAGAGATCTACGCTAGGGAATGGGCAACTACAGTACTTTCACAGTTTTTATGTCTTGTGACTGGGACTGTAGCTACATTAAATGTTCATTTTTGTTTCGACAATTCAAAAGTGCCTGTAACTGGCCTACTTGAAATAAATGCTTTGATTTTGATTTTTGATTTTGATTGTTAATTTAAAATAACTTTTTAAATACTAATTTAATTTGATTTGAAATTTTAATATTGTGTAAAACCGAAGGAATTTCTTTAAAAGTCAATGCATCATGTCTAATCAGAGCAGAGGATAAAATATCTAGAGTAGAGTGAGATATTGCCATTAAATTGTCTAAAACAGTGAATACTTTGTTTTGGTCGCATTTCACCCAAACGACGCCCACTAAACTCGTGAACATTGATGATGAATGACTGCTTCTCTGACATATATAATAGAACAGGCTGGAACAAAACCAATTGACAGTGGGACACTTCACAACTGAAACAGCAGAATATCCTGTGAATGTTTATACAAACATCAACATCTACGTTACACCCATTACAAATACTTCACCTGGATAATAAACATTACTTCTTTAGGTTTTGATTTGTCCCACAGACTTGCACACAGCTTAGTGCTGGTTTTCAGTTGTTATGTGAGAAAAAACGTACCGCAGCCAAGACAGTATAAATATTGAACTATTATAGTACACCCATAAATCTCAAGTAATTTTTTTGTACCACATATTTATTTAGGGTCAGAGTTTATTGCCATTAACTTGACAGAAATTCAGAGTTCACCTTCAATTGAGATAATCCTGATGTAAAGTCTCAATAATGCTGCCCGACCAGAAATTAAACCCAGGACTGCGGATGCTCAGCAGTAGCGCAAAAAAAACCATATGCAACTTCATATGCAAAAGAGGCTCCGGGATAAAAAAAAAATTATTAAAACTTTACTTGTCAAAAATTATGAATGTTCCAGCCAACTACCATTTTTTTTTTTTAATATCATTTTTTGTTCTCACTACCATAAATTACAAGTAACTTTAGTGCAAAGTTTCATATAATCTAGACCCACCAGTTTAGGCTGCGCATTGTCAGTCAGTAAATTTAAGATTTAGAAAGTAGATACATAATTGATTAATTATGCAACAATTTGCAAAACATAGCATTAAATGCTGTTATGTAAATTACCCGTTACTTATATCTGACCTTTTAAATATAATGCATATTTTCAGGTCATTCTTAAAGAGATAATTAGGAGATAAAATACGAAAATAAAAAATTCTTAAAATGGACTTTATGTTACTGGTCACAAAGGCCATTTTAAGAATTTAAATTTTTTAACGTGATTCATTTACGTTTCTGCTAAAACGGCCATTTTAGACCCCCAGGGCCGTCCTAAGGCTAAGATAAAATGTTGTCCATAGGTGGTTTTTTTCCCGAAGCGCCATAAGTGACGACGAAAGTTTGAAAACCCTAAGAAATACAATTCAAACATTGAATATAATATTATATATTATATACTTTTGAAATATAAGTTTATTTAGACTGTGTTATTTAGCCAATTGGATCGATCTTTAAGTTCAGTTGGGCTTGCCTAAGCAGATATGTGTACGGTTGTCCACCCATTACATATACAGTTGCCTCCGTGCCTCATAAAGCACATTCAGCCATTGTTCTGGCTGTCATTTGTAGATCTTTGACTGTTGTTAAAGGTAGTCTAGTCAGTAACCCAAAAGTCTGACAAGTAGTCTTAGAAAGGGTTATTGTGTTACCAACTGGGTTGTGGAGGTCAGATAGGCAGTTGCTCCATGTAAATTTCTTGCATTCAACTGCATTTGGTTCGGCTGGAAGCCAACCACAACATTGTTGGAAAAAAGGCTAGGCAGATGATGATTCACAACAGTTAGTTTAATTTTGTGCTTGTTGGAAAGAAGTTTTGGTGGAAGCCAAAGGTGTTTTTTTTTTTACCAAATGTGGCCAAAGATAAACACTAGCATCTATTATAGTGTTACTCTAGGTGGCCATTTCGAATTGTAGAGCACCTTATAACTTCATCTGTTAGCGAAGTAGACACAATAGTTAAACAATGACATCCGCGTCAGACCGATTCATTCAGGCTCCACAGACGAAGCAACTACAAAAAAAAATTCTGTATGATGGTTTAAATAGTGATTATTAAAATTTATTTGAGGTTGTCTTATCACAGCATGTTTTCGTAAGATTCAATTAAGTATTTTTATTATGTGTTTACAGAAGATAAACTTTGATTTTGACAATGTCATTTCAGTATAATGTTTCAATAATTTTCTAATTAGAATACAGAATGTTACTAGCTATTTGTAGCATCATAAACTTTATAACAATGTTGTTGGAATGTCTTATATACCTAGAAGAGCCACAAAAAATGCTGCTCAGACAAAAAGATTTAACCGCAAAGTTTTTTAGAACTCTTACAAAACTCCTACATATTCATGGTATTGTTAATCAGCTCAAATTTATTGTCAACAACGAATTCTATCATTGAATGCTTAGCCTTCTCTAAACTGCTTGTGTGACAAAAGCATTTTTTTTTAAAGCTCATTGATCAGTAACAATATTAGATAGTGATATTATTGTTTACTGCTTACTCTCAACTACTATAAAGAACTTCTGAGCGTTTTAATTGTAGTAGTATAATTATGTCAATGATGACAATAATATTAAATTTATCACGCCGTCAAACCGTGTTGGCGTAGGCGTCTGTTATTAAACCTTTGCCTCGACAACTTTTTTTTTTTATGGCCCATTATCTAATACCTGTATCAAACTGCGTAGTCGAAGCTGCTGGGTGGCTAGTGGGGTCCACTCTCTGCATCTCGGCCTCCCAAACATTCTTCAACAAATTGTTACGAGAGGAAAATAACAAAGGTACCGAAGTACCTCAGGAAACACAACACCAACGGAATTTCGACTTGAAAATAGAACACCACATTTGCAATCAAATAAGTTTACGGGATGAATTATGGTTTCTTTTTTGTGATAAATAAATAAAATGCATTGTTCAGCTGACTTCACTACGCGCACAGATTAGATATTAGTAGCTAGCGATTCACAATTGACTGTCAATCAAATTTAGAGTTTGGGTTGCATTAAAAAAAATGTTGAAAGCTACCATGACGTGATGGTAGGAATAACAATTACCTTTAATATTTTTGAAACTTGATTTTTTTTAAATGGTTTACGAACAAAATTGATTATTTAACTCTTTAGACTGGCAAATAAAAGTAGACACTCGAATTATTTGCAAACTTTTTATATGGCAATGTTTAATTTATGTCAATCACAATTTGTCAAATTAGGATGACGTATTGTTGTTGACATGGTAAAGTCAAATAAAACAAGGTTTGGCATTCCGGGAGCGACACGTGCTTACGTCACTATTCAGTTGCCACTTTATTTCAACAAAACACAAAATTATGGAAACCTTTATCACCATTCTGTTAAAAAAATACAAATTGCGTTAAAATTGTTTTTTTCGTTTGCTTGACCAAACAAAATAATTCAATTTAATCATATACTTACCAATGTTATTGTTAATTAAAACTTCAATGTTTGATCGGATTTGCATAAGGATTATAGGTACCTAGTTAGGGAGTTATTCTTTCACACTACTGGTAACTCTGAAACGGGCTGTCTCATTGACATTCCGCGAATTCAGGGTTGCCACAAATACGAGTTATGTGGTCTTCCGTACGAGGTACGAGGACGCTATCAACCTCGTACAATTATGTACGAGATTTTGATTAAATGGCCATACGAACAGCTGATGATAGTGAATCATCACTTAAACATCTGTTTCTGACATTTGAAGAGGAGATGTAAACTACGAGTAAGTTACCTTTCAAATTTTCGTAAGTAATAATAAAATTAAAACATTATTTTTTTTATTCTCCTAGTTTTTATGATCCTATGTACTTGATTTTTTTTAAGTTGATACAACAGTGACGTTTTATTTAGTTGGAAACTTGCAATAGGTTATTTCAATGAGTAAAAAGTCCTAAATCCAGTAGTTCAATATGTTTTAATTTTGGTTTTAGCACATTTTTGGTGCATAATAAATGTACGAGGTTTGAAAGTCAAAATACGAGATTTTTAGCTGCAATTGTACGAGGGAATTTCTTTTATGGTTGGCAACACTGCGCGAATTTGTCTTTGTTGTCGCGAACTGAGCTTTTCTGATATTGTCGCTTGAATCGTTTGAATATTATGCGAGTTAGGTATAGCTATATATATGGTTATGTTGGGTCTATTGGAATGAATGGTTTTATCGGTTCGGTCCCAGTAAATTTCTTGATCGTTATTCTCTAAGGGCCGGCGCTCACTGCCGGAATGGCACGGCAGATTGTGCTGCGGCATCCCGTGGTATTCCGTGGCATGCCGTGGCATTCTGCTGAAAGCCCAGCCACATTGACATCAATCAGTTTTGCTCCGCGCGGATTTGATGACAAATGAGAACGGCTAATTTGACGAAAAGACAGTTCTGGGTGCATAATTTGTAGAGAACAAGATCTACAAATGGTGAATTCAGCAACTTGTTTAATGATTTGAGATACAACATGCGAAAAATTCTATTATTAGATACGACCGAAATGACCGCTGCACAAGTTACAACCTTATTTCAACTAGCTTAGCAATCATAATTCCTCGACACAAAGTGACCCATATGCCTCGCGAGATGCAATGGCGTGCCGCGGCAACCCGTGGAATGAAACGGCATGACTCGTCATGCCGCAGCATCCCGCGGCACGTCGCGGCATCGTGGTATCGAAATAAAGTAATTTAAACTCTTAACTCATTGAAATAAGATTCAAAATAACTTGATTATTAATAAAATCCTTGGCCATGCCATGCCGAGCCGTGCCGGCAGTGAGCGCCGGCCCTAATGCTACTTCTGGTTTTTATTTATATTTGGGTATCATTTCAGAAACTAATGCTAACTGTTGGTTTATGATTGCGGCGACTTGGTCATGGCAGTGTTTGTAATCGGTTTGTGCAAGTGATTTGCATGCTCCTGTTATAAATGTTGAATAGTTTCGGAGGCATTGTTGCAATGTCTGCACAAGTCAGTCGGCTGGTTTGGGGCTTTTATGATATATTTTCTGTAATTACGGGTAGATTATTTGATCTTGTATGGCCAGCATAAAACCCTCGGTCTCGGGAAACAATTATCACCCCGTTCGACATTCTTTTTTTACTCTTTCAGAACGACGCAGTGTCTCTGTCATAATGTTCTGTTTTCTGGACCATCTCATTCTGAGCATCTCGCTGGCCTTCTGTGTCACGCTCGTCGCCATCGACTGCATCGATGTACTCGTCGTCATCATTGGAATCAGCTTCATCATGTGCTTCAGATTCCCCAGCAGGGGCTAAGTGTCGATTAGATACAACAACTTCTCTACCACTGCTCAAACGCACACGAGAATGTTGAGGATTACTTTCCAGAGTCTCTACTTCTTCAACCAATGGATCATATTTACTAGTTCGATTATGGTTTCGCATTAATACTTTTCCTGGGACGTTTAGCCATGTAGGCATCGACTGACCAGTTGAGGATCTCCTGGCGTGAGAGAACATCCGCTCTTGGGGCGTACTGTTTGTAGCCGTACAAAGAAGTGATCTTACTGAATGCAGAGCCTGAGTTAAAACTGACTCCCATTTGGTTATAGGTAGATCATGGCTTTTCAGAGCCAACTGTACTGTTCGCCAAATAATTCCGTTGTATCTCTCCGTTTGTCCATTACCCTTTTTTTTTTTTTTTTTTTTTTTTTGGGATGGGAAATCATCAAATGACTAAAACCCATCCATGTTCCTTCCTCGCCCTTTACGTTCCGGGGCCGCGGTATCTCTTTCGAACAGTCCCGCAACCCCGGCAGGCTTCGGCCCTTGCGGGCCCCTCTCTGCTGCTGACATCTCTTTGAGGCGCGCGTGGAACACGAACGCGCCGTCGACACGGCCTGTCGTCACTAGACGGACGGACGGCTAGCTAGCCCATAGCTAACCGTCCACAGGCCCGCATCTACGGTGGCCGGTAGCCACCACGTGGCCCCCGACGCCCGGTGCGTCTCCCGCGGCGGCCGGGAAGAGAGGCTCTCTCCCTCTCTCGCTCCGCCACCTCCTTCGCCAGCATGACTGCTTCGCAGAAGGAGGTGACGGCTTCCCATTCCGTCTCGCTCCGGACCATGGAATGAACCAGGGCCGGACGCGAGAGGTCGCCGCCGCCGATCGCCGCTACGAGGACACGGCGGTGCTCCGCCCACGCAGGGCAGACCTCCACCGTGTGCTCCACCGTGTCCTCCGGTCGATCCTCGCAGTGGAGACACCCGGGCGTTTCCTCCCGCCCGATTCGGTGCAGGTACCTCCCGAAACATCCGTGTCCGGTGAGGACCTGCGTCAGGTGGAAGGTGAGGACGCCGTGGCGCCTCTCTAGCCACTCCTCAAAGAGGGGACTTACCGCCACTATCGTGGCGTGCCCTGCACGGGGTTGCGACAGTCGCTCTCTCCATGTCGCCATGAGATCGCGCCGGAGGTCAGTCCGCTGGGCGGCAATTTGCCGCGGCAGCGGGGTTTCCCCCCGGCGTAGTACCTCCGCGCGCCATTCGTGTAGGCGCGCGAGGACTATCGCCTCCAGATCCCATGGCGGCAATCCGGCAAGCAGGCCCGCCGCCTCGCGGGCGATCGTGCGGTATCCACGGACCATTCTCACGGCCACCACTTTCTGGGGCGCGTTCAGATAGTGGGCGGCTCGCCGCCTCAAAGAACGCGCCCACACTGGGGCCCCGTAAAGGGCCATGGACCGCACGACCCCCGCGTAGAGCCTGCGGCAGGAGGCGTTTGGCCCCCCAAGGTTGGGCAAGAGCCGCCTGAAGGCAGCCCCGGTCCGTTCCAGCCTGGGGGCCAAACGTCGGAAATGCTCCACGAAGTTCCACCGGCTGTCGAGGACGAGTCCTAGGTACTTCAACGTCGACTCGACGCCGATGGATACCCCTCCCACCGTCAGTGTGGATCTCGACGGTGGCGCATTCCGAGGCCCATGAAAGCACATGGCCTCGGACTTGTGCAATGCCACCTCGAGACCCAGTTGCCGGATCCTCTCAACGACTATCGCAACCCCGCGTGTCATAACTTCGGCCGCCGCCTCGTGCGACCTCCCCTGTGCCAGCACCAGGGTGTCGTCTGCGTAGCAAACGACGCTGACACCACAAGGGAGGTCGGCGCGCAGCACCCAGTCGTAACCGATGTTCCACAGGGGCGGTCCCAGAACCGATCCCTGTGGGACACCGCACGACATCTCTCGCCGGTTCCAATCTCCGCAGCGACTGGGGTAGATGACGGCCCTGTCCGTCAGGTAGTCCCCGACCACACGACGGAGGTAGGTCGGCACCCGGTGATACCGGAGTGCCTCCCTGATGCAGCTCCAGGGCAGGGAGTTGAAGGCGTTGGCGATGTCGAGAGACACCGCCAAGACGACTCCGCCCCGGGATATCGCATCCCCCGTCGTGAGGGCTCTCACGCGCATGATGGCGTCCACTGTGGAGCGCCCCTTGCGGAAACCAAACTGATTCTCCGCAAGATTCGGCCCCATCCCATCAAGGTGCTCGGCGAGGCGGTTTGCAATCACTCTCTCAAAGAGCTTGCCCACCTCGTCGAGCAGCACAATGGGCCGAAATGCGGACGGAGAGTCCGCAGGGCGCCCCGGCTTCTGGATGAGGACCAGTTTCCCCGTCTTCCAACGAAGCGGGAACTGGCCTCTCTCCAAGCATGCGCTTAAGAGCCCCCTCAGTCGGGGCCCGAGAGCCTCCGCATCTGAGGCCAGGACCCAGGCTTTGCCAGGCAAGCCATCGGGTCCCGGGGCGGTATTTTTGGCCTTGAGCCTCGTTACCGCCACTCTCAGGTCTACCCCAGTCACTTCCGGAGTGTCGTCGTCGTCGCTTGTGTCCTCTTCCGGCACCGCAGGTGGCGGAGCCATAGGCGGGGGCGGATGTTCCCCCCGCGAGGGGAACAGAGCGCTCACCACGTCCTCCACGAGGTCAGGCCGGAGACTCTGCGTCAGCGGGGGGGCCCAGGTGCGGAGTTTATTCCGCACCATCTTGTAAGGGCGCCCCCACGGATCTCTGTCGAGAGTCTCCAGCATCTCCAAGCGGGCCAGTTCCCTGGCCCGCAGGATCGCCTCCCGGAGGGCGGTCTTCGCCGCTCTGTACCCCTCGTACAGTTCCGCCTCAATGGCTGCCGCATCCGGCGGGCGGATGCGGAGCCTGCGATGCCTGGCGTACAGGCGCCGCGCATCAACACACGCCTCGCGCAGAGACGTTATTTCGCGCGACCACCAGTACACCTGACGTCGGGCGCTTCCTGGCCGGACTCGGGGCATTGCCACGTCGCATATGTCGGACATGGCCTCCCGGAACCACTCTGCCTCACTGTTAACGTCGGCAGGCCTGTCCGGTGATGTCACCCAGGCCTGCACGATCGAGGCTTCCATGAGGAGCTCCCGGTCCAGCTGCTTCAGCGCCCAACGCGGACCACTCGGGGCCTGTTGGACTGGCGCGCTTGAGGACTGGGTGGAGACGTCAAACCGGATGTACCGGTGGTCGGAATATGTCTCCACCCCCTCCATGACACGCCAGTCAACGACACGCGGCGACAGAGCGGGGCTAGCGAACGAAATGTCCACCACCGACTCGCCCCGCATCCGCACACACGTGGGAACAGAACCCCGATTAAGGACGTCCAGGCCCTTCTCCAGGGCCCAGTCCTCCACCATCCTTCCCCGCACATCTGTGCAACGAGAACCCCAAGCCAAGTTCTTGGCATTGAAGTCCCCGAGAACAAGCACGGGGAGGGAATGGCTTCCGACGACGACACTCAACTCTGCGAGAGAGTTGTGAAACTCGGCGAGAGTTCGGCTCGGGGAGAAGTAGACTCCCACCACGACGATCTCCCCGAACCGTGCTGCTACGCACCCCCGACCCCTCCTGACATTTTCAAGGGTCGGGGTACCGGCGGCGGCCGATGACACTATGGTCACCGAGCCGTCAAGGTCCGCCACCCAGTCTTCCCTGGGCAGGACAAAGTACGGCTCAGCGACCACAGCGATGTTAATCAACCACTGCGCCATGCTCTGGAGCAACAGATCCTGAGCGCAGGCGCAGTGGTTGATGTTCGCCTGGAGGAAGCGTAATGGCGCCGTTATTGACATTCCATTACCGCTTCCTCCACACGGGCCCCTTGTGGGGGCCCCTCCGCAGGCGAACTTGCCGTGCTCTGGGCAGCGGCGGCGGTGGCAGCAGCGGCAGTGGCTGCGGCGGCCGCGGCAGCGGCGGTGGCGACGGTGGCGTTGGCGGAGGCGGCGGAGGGCCTTCCTTTGCCTCTTTTGCCTCTGGGCTTGGCGGGAGCAGCGCAGGCTTTGCTCCCAGCCCGGTGATCAGCCGGCTTGCGAGCCGCCGCACATGCGGGGCAGTGCGGCGCAGCGCTGCAGGTCACCGACACATGGCCGGGCTGACCGCAGCGGAAACAGAGGCCGCTGCGGTCAACCTCCGAGGCGCACTGCACTGACACGTGGTGTCCCACGTGGCAGCGATAGCACCTCAGAGGTCTGGGCTCAAGCAGTTTAACCTGCGCTGAGACCCAGCCCACCAGAAGCCTTCGGCCCTCCACTATGGCTTTCGCCGCCGTCACGGGGCAGCTCACCGTGATGGTTCGCATTCCCGTGGTGTCCGGGCGTAGGGTGCCCGCCTTGATTTGCTCGGCAGAGCACCCCCCGGACCTAGCGACGGCGGCCACCACCTCCTCCTCGGTGACCGAGTCGTCCAGACCCATGATGCGCAGGTCCGCGCACCTGACGGGTCTGGACACTCGGGCCTCGTCCGCGTTTAGGGACGCTCTCAGCTTTTCAGCCAGAGCGTCAGCGGACGAGCCGCTGGTTTCACCGGGGATCTCCAGCATACGAGCCCCCGTTGCGGTGACTTTGAGCCGGAGGCCCCCGGTGATCCCGAGCTCCCCGAGATCCACCGTCTCCTTGGCCTTCGCCAACAGATCGCGGTAGGTCACACCCTTCTTTTCCGCCTCTGGCTGCAGCGTGATCACTACAGCTGCGGTCTTCGGGGCGCGAAGCCTAGCCGCGACCTTTCGGGCCCTATTCTGGCGCTGCCGCTCCTTTTTGCGGGCCTTTTTGGCCGCCTTTCGCCCCCTCTGCTTCTCCCCGACCAGCTGCCATCCGGCTTCAGCCGTGGGAGGTGCAGGGGGTGCAGGGGCCTGGGAGGGCGGTGGCGGCGGCGGCGGCCGACGTGCCGCAGGCGCGGGCCCACCCGCCACTGGCGCTGGCGCTGTCCCAGTCGCCACCTGTGCCGCTGCCTTGCCCTTCTTTTTTCGGGCCGCCTTCTTCTGCCCAGCCGGTGCCGCCGCCTGTTTGGCCGGAGTCGGCATAACAGGGGGCGGGGGAGGCAACGCAGCCCCGCCGGGGGGCCGACTGGACGGCCCCGGAGCGGATGCAGCAGCCGCGTACGAGGCTCTGCTCGTGCACGCGACCGCCTTGTTCGCGCCCAGGGGAGGACGCAGAACAATTCCCTCCAGGACGGAGAACCGCGCCTGGAAGGAAGCTAACTCCTTTTGAACCAGGTCCAGGACCTGGTTCTCCACCGGCAGAGGCTGGCTCCCCCTCTGTGCTTGAGGCGCCACGCGGGGGCCAGGCTCTCTCAGACTGGCCAGGTCCGCTTGGAGCTTGGCATTCTCCTTCTGGAGAAGCTCCATAGCGGCCGTCAGTCGGGCCACGTCCGCCCGCAGCTTGGCCACCTCGTCCCCTTGTGAAGGAGGAGGGGGGGTCCCCCTAAAGTTGGCCACTGCCGCCATGATGGAGGCGGAAGCCGCAGGTATGGCCCGGAGTTTCGATGAAACTTTTACCTTTACGGCCACACTCCTTAACGCGGCTTCCACCTCTTTTGTGAACCTGGCCTTACGCTCCTCCTCGGAGCTGCCAGATGCAACCGCCTCGTCGCCAGACCCGCGAGCTGTCAAGCCCGGGTGGCGCCCCTCTTCGGCCAACCGTGCCGATTTCTCGGAGGCAGAGAGCCCCCCTCTCTTGCCTCGGATCCCCCCGCGCTTGCTGGTGGGGATCTTGGGAGCAGAGGCCATCTGCTCCTCTTCCGAGGACGACGACTCGCCATCCTTCCTGGACCGCTTGCGGAAGAACTTGCTGTTCTCCGCAGCAGTCCCGGCCTTCTCGCAGCGGGAGCTCACTGAGCCTCCCGCAGCGCTCATCTCACTCAATGTGGCGTCGGACTCCGACGCCACATTCCTCCTCACCTCTTCAGTGCCGTTGCCGGCGGTTTGTTTTGTGTTTGTTTGTTTTGTTTTTAAATTTTTATCCATATTTGTTCCCACGAGTTACTTAGGAAAGTTTCGTCCACCCAGGCAGAGCCTTGTACCTGGGTAAGCCCAATACTGTAGGGTGTGGCCGGTGCCCTACAGGGGAGGCGCTAACGACTGGACACCCTCCAGCCATTCATCCTCTCGCCGCGCCTCGAAACTTAGGGTTGGGTGGTTTTTTATCTTAGAGGTAGCCTTCCTCTGGGCCAGGCAGTTAAGCCAAGCCCCCGACGGCGGCATTAGACATGCCTCCGTTCGCTGTCCGGCCAACCCGGCTCAGCGAACCCGCCGAAGGTTGTCTCTCCCAGGAATGCTCCTAGAGGAGAGACAACGAATGCCGCGTTGGTGCGCCTGCACCTCAGCGGCACGGTCACGTCCGCTGTGCCCTCTGCTTAGCAGAGGGTCACGCGGAGAGACCCACCATCGGTCCAAATTGGACCCCGCTCGTGATGCCAGACTCATTGGCCGCGGCAGTGCCAATCCCAAGGGATGAGAATTTCTTCTCATTCCAAGAGGAAGGACACTGCCGCGCCCGGGGTGCACCGGCCCAGCGGCTGCTGTTTCCTCCAGACGTATCGAGAGGAACCAGCAGCTGCCGAGCACACGTGGAGGACTTCTGGCATCGCACCCCTTGTCCATTACCCTGAGGGTTGTACGGTGTAGTGTAGCTCGTAGCAATACCCTTCTGGTGAAGAAAGTCTTTCATCTCTTTTGAAAGAAAAGAAGTGCCACGATCTGAGTGTACGTAAGTTGGCATTCCAAATATAGAGAATAAATCAGTCAGTTTATTAATTACTGTGTTTGTACTCAAGTCTGGGCAGGGATAGGCAAATGGGAATCGGGAATATTCATCCACAATCGTAAGGATATATCGATTGTTCCCAGCTGGTACCATCTGAGGGAAGAGGACCTTTAAAATCTATCGATATTCTTTCGAATGGGGCCAACGCTTTTATTAGTTTTCCCATGTTTTGTTGAAAACGAGGCTTTACTTCTGCACATATGGAACAATTCGCAGTAATACGTTTTATCTCTTCAGTGGAGTAAGGTAAATTTTTGCTTCGAACCCAATGTAGCATTCTTGTTACTCCTGGATGACACAAGGTTTTATGCAGTTCTTTGAGTGCATTTTCTGAACTATGTACAGAGGCTACTAATGGTGCATTGGCTCTTGATAAAGCATCAGCTGCTATATTCTCCTTTCCAGGGCGATAAACATGTCAAAATTGTATTCAGAAAGTTGTAATCGCCAACGTTGTATTTTGCTATTTTTAATTATTGACGCATGCTGCTGATTGAACATGAATGCGACCGATTTTTGGTCAGTTACCAGTTTGAACTCTCGTCCGATGAGGAATTGTCTCCATTTTCGAAGACATTCGACTATAGCCGCGGCCTCCTTCTCTATGGCTGGGTGATTACGTTCGCTACCGTGAAGGCTTCTCGAGAAAAAAGCAACAGGTCTGCCTTCTTGTGACAGAGTTCCCGCGATAGCATAGTCTGAAGCGTCTGTTTCAACAACAAATTGTATGTTGTCGTCAATCGCGTTTACTGCTGATCTGGCTATCTCTTGTTTTAGAGTGTTAAAAGCGTTTACTGCCTCAGAATCGAGAGGGAATGTACCTTGCGAAACGAGGGACTGAATTTTATGAGAGAATCTTGGCACATATTTAGAACTAGCTTCTGCCCGCGACTTCGTACGCGGATCCTGTTGCTTATGCCAGCGACAACGGGGTCGTCGAAGATCTGAAACGTCTGATAACGAATTCTAAGAACCCGGGGACGGGAAAATAACGGATTTCCACCTGAGCAACACATACCGTTTGTTTCTTTTTGCCATTTAACAGCTTCACAAAAAGTACAATTTTTAGCCATACCTCCGATGGCGGAATATGTGGCGTATTCAATCATAGGAGACGTAAATGCACTCCGTGCCTTATCAACCCAAGGAAGGTCGCCATGCCCTTTTTTTTCGGTTGGGAAATAATCAAATAACTTCTCCAACTCTGGGCGGAGCGAGAGGGAGTGTCAGACCTTTACTGACTAAAACCCATCCATGTTCCTTCCTCGCCCTTTACGTTCCAGGGCCACGGTATCTCTTTCGAACAGTCCCGCAGCCCCGGCAGGCTTCCCGGCCGCCGCGGGAGACGCACCGGGCGTCGGGGGCCACGTGGTGGCTACCGGCCACCGTAGATGCGGGCCTGTGGACGGTTAGCTATGGGCTAGCTAGCCGTCCGTCCGCCTAGTGACGACAGGCCGTGTCGACGGCGCGTTCGTGTTCCACGCGCGCCTCAAAGAGATGTCAGCAGAAGAGAGGGGCCCGCAAGGGCCGAAGCCTGCCGGGGTTGCGGGACTGTTCGAAAGAGATACCGCGGCCCCGGAACGTAAAGGGCGAGGAAGGAACATGGATGGGTTTTAGTCAGTAAGAGTCTGACACTCCCTCCCGCTCCGCCCAGAGTGGGAGAAGTCATTTGATGATTTCCCATCCTAAAAAAAAAAACAAAAAAAAAGCCCCGGCAGGCTTCGACCTTTGCGGGCCCCTCCCTTTATGCTGACATTTCTTTGAGGCGCGCGTGGAACACGAACGCGCCGTCGACACAGCAGGTCGCCATGCCCTACGGCTATATCTTGAGACACATCCGATTCTTCAGATGATATCGACATTCTGTTCAGAGAATGTCGACGTCGATCAGAATTCAAACGTTCGTTCAATGAACTTGCATCGCGCATCTCGCATCACGTTCATCACTCGTTTCAAAAGACCTGTTAGTAGATGTGCGAATACGCTGAAAACTCAAGCGTGATTCTGTATCGGTAAACTTTTCGGATTCGCTCACGATCATCGGACAGTCGCGCATCACGTTCCGCACTTGTCTCTAAAGACCTAGAAGAAGCTATGCGTAGATACGCTGCGAACTCAAGCGCAATTCTCTATCCGTGAACGTCTCCGACTCGCGAGACAATGCGTGACGTTCACGATTAGCGGTCAGTCGCGCATCACGTTCCCTACTTGTCTCTAGAGATCTAGTAGTCGATGCGTAGATACGCTTGAAACTCAAGCGCAATTCTCTATCCGTGAACGGCTCCGACTCGCGAGACAATGCATGACGTTCATGATTAGCGGTCAGTCGCGCATCTATTCTTCACTGGTCTCTAGAGACCTGGATGTAGATGCATAAATATGCTGAGAACGCAGGCGTGCTTCGCGATCCGAAGAGATTTCCACGGAGCAAGTTGCAGCCTGATGTTCTCGAACAGCATCAAGTCTCTCCTGACGCTCTTCGACAGATTCTTGGGATCTTATGATCCTCAATCTTTTAGCTCCATTGGAACATTGGGAAAGATTTGACCTCTTTCTAGGCATGGTTATAGTTTTATTGTGAAGATACCTGATCAATTAAAATCTAAGTAACTGCTCCCCTGCGTTACCGGGTAGGCTACCGAGTCACGAAGATAACTGGAAAAGGAAATTACGAGTAATTCTACAACAGGTGTCCCAGATCTTCGATTTTTATAAGTCAACAGAGAGTGCTCATCAGATTCAACAACTTTTGCTAAGACGTCATTCCTATATGTGTTATGGTGTAGCTGGGCTCTTGGAGTTCCACAACAGGTGTTCCAGATCTTCAAACTTATTCTCTCAGCAGAAAATGCTCATCACGTAGAACAATTTTTGGTATGGTGGCAATTTTGTATCTCTTATAGTTTAGCTGGTCTGTTGCGGTTCTGCATCAGGTGTTCAAGTTTCCAAGATAAATTATAGCCTCATAGCTTCTGCCGCGTGAAGTTTTGATATCGCAACGCATCGCTTACTCAACGGAAGTTTAAACTGCTTTGTTCCCGCTTGCAACATTTCTTATTGCTGCTCCGCTCCTATTGGTCATAGCGTGATGTTATATAGCCTATAGCCTTCCTCGATACATGGACTATCCAACGCAAAAAGATTTTTTCAATTCGAGCCAGTAGTTCCGGAGATTAGCGCGTTCAACCAAACAAACAAAACAAACAAACAAACAAACTCTTCTGCTTTATAATATTAGTATAGATAATGAGCAAATAATCCCAATGCTCGCCGGAGCGATGCCGAGTCTGAAGGCAGAGGCAGCTCTAATAGTGGACGTAGACGATCCGGGTCGGGTTTAATTACTCCACTGTTTATAGTATATCTTAGAATACTTATCTCTTTCAATGAAAATTCACTCTTTTCAAGATTCAGTGTAAGGTTATACCGTTTGGCAATATCTAGAAAATGCTGCAGTTTTTGATCGTGGTCAGCTTGGGTAGTTCCACAGGCTGTTATGTCATCCAAATACGCGTATACTCCTTTATGTTGCTCTTTTGAAATTATATTATTGACAGTTCTTTGAAAAACCGCTACTCCATTGGTAACCCCGAAAGGTATTCTTCAAAATTGGTATAAATTACCTTCTGCTTCAAATGCTGTATAAGGTTTTTTTGTTTCAAGAATCGGAATCTGATAGTACGCACTTTTTAAGTCAATTTTGCTGTAGACACTATGTTTAGCTACTTTAGAGACTATTTGTTCGATACTTGGTAAAGGGTAAGCGTCTAGTTGCGTGTATCTATTTACGGTCTGAGAGTAGTCTATACACATCCTTTTTTTATGATTTTCATTTGTAGTTACAAGCACTTGTGCTCTCCATGGTGACGAGCTAGGTTCTATAATACCTGCAGCTAGTAATTTCTTTATTTCAGTACGAATAAACTGCATATCACTTTCTGAGTATCTTCGTGATTTAACAGCTATTGGCTTGCAGTCTGGTAAGAGATTCGGGAATAGACAGATTGGATCGACGTTGGCTTGAGGTAGTGCACATAATTTCAATGGAGCTCCAGATCCGCCGAAATGCATTTCTAATCTATTATGTTTCTGAAGAATATCATGGCCGATTATGACATCCGTACATAAGTTTTCCATTATTAATAAGTTCACTTGAAAAGTATGACCTTGCAGATCGATATTGACGGAACACAGTGCATCTACCTTTGTTTTTATATTTGAAGCTGCCATGCTGACATGTTGGTAGCATGAACTCTTTTGTATATTGTATTGACAAACTAGTCGGCTGTCTATAAAACTAGCAGTACTCCCTGTATCAATCATTGCTCTGGCTGAAAATAATCCGTTTATTTTAATCAGTATCATAGCTTTATCGAGATAGTTGTAGCGGCTACGATACATGATAACAATTTCTGCGACTCTCCATTTCCCATGTGTTTGTTCGGTTCATCAGCACTAGTAAAAGCACTCCGTTGTGGTGGCGCAGTCACTGAACTTTTGCACACTTTTGCAAAATGCCCCCTTTTTCCACATTTGAGACAGCTTGTAGCAGCTGCCGGACAATTTTGCCGTGCATGTCTCTTGTTTCCACAGAAATAGCATAGTTCTTGGATGTGAGTTCTCTGATTGTTATTAGGGACTGCATTGACAAAGGTACTAATACTAGATTTCTGGTAATCATCACTGTGTTTTTGCGCCATCTCTAGAGCACGAGCCTGCTTGAATGCGTCGTCTAAAGTGAGTGTGCTATTTTCCAACAGTCTTTGACGTACTATGGACGACGAAAGTCCGGATATAAAAGCTTCTCTAATAAAATCACTTTCGTTTTGTTCAGCAGTTACTTGTTTAAAGTTGCATTCTTTTGAGAGCAGTTTCAAGGCTTTTAGATATTGGTCGATGGACTCACCTGGTTGTTGCGCTCGTTTTGCTAATTTGTGCCTGGAATATATTTCGTTAGGTGGCTTCAGAAACAGTGCATCCAGTCTCTTTATAGCAATATTGTAAATATTGTAATCAGTGCAATCCTGTATGCACACAAAAATTGTAGAGGACAGATGATTAGTTAGTAATTGGAATTTAGTTTCTTTTGCAATAGTTTTCTCGTTCGTAGATATAGCTGTCAGAAAATTTTCGAATGTGCTTTTCCAATGTGTCCACTGAGGGGACAGATCTTGGCTTGAGGACGGGTCTCCATCGAAACGTTCTGGTCGTAAATATTTTTCCATTTTGTTAAATAAATTGTAGTAAATAATATACCCGTAATGTAGGTTTTATTTAACAAAATTCAACAGTAAGTATTGATATAATGACACAATCCTGACAACTCAGTTTCTTCTTTAAAATATTGAGCAAGGAGTTCATATTATATTACTACAGAAGGAAAACATCGTGAGGAAAACGGCATGTCCTAGAATCAAAAATTCGGTTATACGTCATAACCGAATTTTTTATTCTAGGACACGAGAGACGTGTGTCACCCACGTGACTTCTGTGTCTCGGAATGCTATACCTGGCGAAGTATATTATTGTACCATGGTTGTTCATTTATTGGGACCAATAGAGAGCATTTTTTCAACTTAAGGCACTTCCCCGAGCGAAATTAGCAACTCTATTTGCACTGTTAGAATACAGTTCTGATCAGCTTGCACTACGAAGTGGTTTTTACGTCAGTCACTGCGGGTCGAATAGTGCGAAATTAGTGGTTTTTATTCTGTAGAAAATCAAATTTCCGTCTTAAAGAAAAAAGAAAACTAGCATTATGTTCATTATTAAGTTGCCTATCCATTAGTTTAAGAAGGAAATCAAAATAATGTTAACTTTACGAGAAGAAGCATGTTATAAATATTTTTTTCTCATTTTTGTCGTTTCATTGTGAGGGGATGGATTTATTAAATATTATAAGACTTAAAAAAAAAAACTACCATTTTGCAGTCAAGAATATATAGAAATTGAATGTATTTGTTATTACTTGGTATTTCTTTTGGTTATAGAGTAGTTGGCTCCAAAAAAAGCACAAAAAACGGCTTTTGCTTGGGGACGCGCCTTAAACATGAATAAAACCATAGACTAATATATAATAAAACGATTAAAAGTGGAGCGCGGAAGATGTTGTTTTGCATGATTTCGAAATTATGAACAAAAACAACAGGAGAAAGACGCCCAATTCCATCAGAAACAAGATTGTTTACGAGTTCAGTGGTGTTGGATTTCATAAGTTAGTATGACTGTATTATATAGTGTATTATCTATGAGTATGACGCTTTGATATTGATACTTTGTTTGTATTCGTAATTATAAAAAAATAGTAAGGAATATTGTTGTTTTTATTTTATATTAATTCAGACAATATCACATATCATGATTTTCGAATTGTCACGCACGAAATGCCTCTTTGGTTTTAATCATAATGGGTAGACATGATTTTACATCTCGAAACTTCAGTTTGCTTCCTCTGATTAAAGGTTGACGCACACTTATCCGCGCCGAAAGAATATTTGTGTTGATATTTATAGTTTTATAAATACAACTAAATAAATAAGCCGTGTTTAAATAAGTAAATTATGTATTGAGATAAAAATAAGATATTCGACAAAGAAAAAATTACAACCATTACCTACTCAAAATAAAAAGAACAATGACATACTGTCACATTATCATGTTTAGCCAGTTTCAGGTTAACATTCAACCTTCATGCTTCAACACTCCTCCATAAACTGAAACTTAAGCCATAAGCCTCCATCATTCAACACTCCTCCATAAACTTACACCATAAAACCATTCAAACACCTTTCATGCTTCTCTCTTCCAAGCGCCTTCGTCATTACATCAGCTATCATACCATCTGTGGTGATATAACTCACACTAACTACTTTTCCTCTGACTAGATCTCTGATGTAATGATGTTTAACAGCAATGTGTTTAGTTCTGTGATGATGAACTGGATTCTCTGCATTTCGTATTGCTGATTGACTGTCACTCAACAGCTTTATCGTGTTTACTTTCTCCTGAACCAATTCGGAATATAAACTTGTTACAGAAACTGATTCTCTACATGCTTCAGCTAGTGCAACGTATTCTGCTTCTGCAGAGGAAAGTGCAACTGTTTTTTGCTTTTTACTTTCCCAGGAGATCCAGCCACCAGCAAGTGTAAAAACATAACCAGTGTTCGACCTTCTGTCGGAAACATCTCCAGCATGATCTGCGTCCACATATCCAAGAAAAGATTTTCCTGTTCTTTTGAAAATCAAACCAAGTTCTCGTGTACCACTCAGATACCTAAGTACCCTTTTAGCTGCTATCCAATGTGTGCTATCATAACAACTATTAAACTGGCTTAAGTAACTTGTTGCATAAGCAATGTCTGGCCTCGTGCATACAGCTAAGTACATAAGTGAGCCGATTAACTCTCTGTATGGAATCTCACCTGGTGATACATAATTTTCTCCTTCTGGTTTCTCTAATTTCATTTTTGGATCGAATGGTGTTGCAACCTTTTTGCAGTCCGCCATTCCAAATTTTTCTAAAATTCTCTCTACATACTCAGTTTGATTCATTCTGATAACTTTATTTTCTTGTTTTATCTTTATTCCAAAAAAAGTGTCAACAACACCCAGATCTTTCATCTCAAATCTAGATTGCAAATCTTCTTTTATTCTATTTTTCTCACTTTCACTATCCCAAAAAATGAGAAGATCATCAACATAGACAGCTACAATCATAAAGCTATGATTTCTCTTTCTAAAGTATACACATGGTTCATTATCTGATCTTGTAAAATGTAACTCTAGCAGAGCTTGATTCAGTTTTTCATTCCAAGCCCTCGGTGCTTGTTTGAGTCCGTAAAGTGCTTTCCTTAATAGGCATATATGATTTTCTTTACCTTTTTCTTCAAATCCTGTAGGTTGCTTCATGAAAATTTTCTCAGATAAATCTCCGTGAAGAAATGCTGTTACTACATCCATATGATCAATTTTCAGGTCTTTCTCAGCTGCAATAGCTAGAAGTAGTCTCAGTGTGCTATGTCTAACTACATTTATTTTTGCCTTTTGTTGCTACAAGGGCATTCATGGAGGGTTCTTCTTCCAAAAAACTGTGTTTCTGTGTTATCTGCATTAACTTCGTCTTCACGTAGTCAGTTGTTAGTACTATATTACTGTTTTCGATTGCCATTCTCATAGGCGTATATTCCTCACCTAGACCTTGTAGCATTAGAGCAGCTAATAGTTCGTCATCTACCTCTTTTCCGATATCTTCAAGCGCTCCAGCTATCTTCATCATCTCTGTTACATACTCACGTGGGGAAAGGCTAGGCAGATGATGATGAAGAGACAGAGTTAAAAAAGAGTTGAAAAAGCTTTTAGTAAGTACATAATTTGTCAAGCGAGCGAAGCCGCGGGCATCAGCTAATTTAGTACAAAAAATAGGAATTTTGCGAACATAGGATAAAACCCTATAAATAATAGTGATAGGAATCATCGTCATACTAATATAGGATCCCGACGGCAACTTACTCACTGGGAGGATTATAAGTTAGGTATTATTATTAGGTCTAAGGTATTATTTTTTTCTTCGTTTAATTTCCACGCGCGCCCATTTGTAACCTCGCGCTCCTAGAGACGTGCCTAGTTTGCCTTGAGCGTCAGGTTTCCAAGATTTGATTCAGGATTAAGTTTTCGCCATAAGGCACAACTTCGATAGCTCGGAAAGTGACGCTTTAGCAGATTTTGCCTCAAAATTTGTTTGTATTGATGCTAGTTATTGTTTAATACAACTTTTATACGTGGGCGCTATTTTTTTAATTAAATTAAATAACTGAAGATTATTGGATTTTTGGAAATAGAGTTTGGTTACCTAGCAACAATAGACCTTCAAGTTGATTGATCATTCTATTTTATTATATTAAGTTTATTTGATTTTAAAGCTTGTTCTCATTTCTTCTGAAACCACCACCTCCAATTGGTTATGGGCCCAGACCCAGAAGTTTAAGTGAAATGGAGCTTTCGAAAATTCAAATTGTGAAACTGGCCACAACTGGATATCATGGAAGTACCGGATGGTAGCCTTACTGAGAGGTATAAATGGACTCATGGATATCGTGGACGGTAAAACACAAAGGCCTTCTAGACCCGTAGACGGTAAAGATGACGCTGTAATAGAATTATACAATAAAAAGTTACGTGATTTTGTGAAGTTAGAGAGTACAGCTCTGCTCTTGAAAACTAATAATGTGACAGATGAGACACTTGGCAAAGTAATTAGATTGTCCACACCGAGAGAAGTTTGGGACGAACTACATAGATTATATGAGGGACCTAATGAGGGCCGACTCTAAGATATATGTTTGGATTTTTTCAAGCTCAAGAGGGATCCGTCAGATGACATGTCGACTCATGTATCGAAATTGAAAAACAAGTGGCACAGTTTGAAGGAAGAGTTACTAAACGAAGAGAAGGTAGACTTACCTGAAGTTCTCTTAATTTGTAAAATCCTTGATGCGCTGCCAGAAGTCTATTTCTCGTTCAAGTCGAGTTGGCTGTTAATGTCAAAGAAGGAAAGGACGGTAGATAACATTACGAGCCAGTTGTGTGCACATGAAAAAGCGCTTAATGCTAAGATGGCTGATGCTGAATCAGGTGAGACAGCGCTTTATGTGAAGGAAAATAAAAAGGTTGCCAAGGGATATGACCATAGAGACCAAGGAACATATAAAAAATACAAATTATGCTTTATTTGCAAGGAACGTGGTCATCTCAAAAAGGATTGCCCAAGAGCTGGGATAAAGGAGAAGGAAAACAAAGCTCAGGGTTCTAACATGATGTTGCTGACAGTGAATTGGTATGTGGATAACGGGGCTACTCACCATGTCACTATGCGAGGAGATCTGTTTCAAAACTTTGAACGTTTTGGTGAAGCTCACACGGTAACGAAGGCAGTTGGGAACGTGATTCAGGCTGTTGGAAAAGGCACAGTCCATCTAGAAGCCAATGTTAAAGGACGAATTGAGGACTTCTTTTTGAGAGATGTTTAGTATGTTCCCCAGATTAGTAAAAACCTTATTTCTGTGCTTAGTTCACAGGACAAAAACCCAACGAGCTTATTTGAATCTCGGGTTACAAATTGTTCCATGAAGATCAATGGTAGGATTGTTGTAACAGGAACAAGGCAAAGATGTGGCGGTTTGTACAAGATAGATTGCAAAGTCGTACGCCCTGCTGTTTCAGTAAACTTAATTGAACATGGAGATATGCTGCAACTATATTATGAACGTATGGGACATCAAGATAAGAAACATGTCAAACGATTGATAGAGAAGGAGCTAGGAATAAAGACGCCAAATAGTGGAGAACTATGCGAAGGTTGTGTCTTTGGGAAAGCGCACAGGCAACCATTTGGTGTTCGCGAAAAAGCTACGAAACCTGGTGAGCGCATACACTCCGACGTGTGGTCCCTTTCCTTCAAGTATCTCAGGATATCGATGCTTCGTTTTATTTAAGGATGGGTATACACGGTACAGATATGTGTATTTCCTGAAAAATAAGTCTGATGTTTATGAAAAGCTAAAATTATTGTTGTCTGAAGCTAGAAATGCTGGACACAATGTTATAGAGCTTTTAAGCGACAACGGAGGTGAATACGATAACAAAAGAGTACGAGATCTACTTGAACAAACAGGAATAAAGCAAAGGCTCATTATGCCGTACACCCCAGAGCAAAATGGATGTAGCGAAAGGGAAAACCGGACCCTGGTTGAATCTGCTAGAGCCATGATGCACGCGCATGAAGAGATTCCTTAGAATTTGTGGGCAGAGATGGTAAACACTGCTGTGTATATGTCACCGTAAAATTGTCAAACACGTTATATTACAATATAGCGTGTTTGTCTCTAGCGATATTGTAAACTCTCGAAATATTGTCAACTGAACATACGGAAGTATCTCTGCCCCCATAATCGGGACTTGGGGCACCCCCCCGTTAGGTTAGTTAGGTTCCTTTAAACCTTGCACCCGGAAATAGGCCCCGCGAAGCGGGGCTCCGTAGACTACGCTTTTTAGGGGAATTTAAAGTGTTTTAAGGTTAGGTTATAATAATCGGTATTTCTCAGGAATGGTACAATATAAATAAATAAATATCGCTGGACATTAACACACAGCGCCACCTAGTGCCACACTAAGCAAAGCTTGTGTCGTGGACACTAGATAGTTGATATACTACATATATACTTTTTTGTTTGTAAATACATACTTATTATACATATAAACATCCATGACTCGGAAACAAATGTCCATGCTCATCACACAAACATTTGCTCCTACCGGGATTCGAACCCGGGACCCTAAGAACGTAAGGCAGCGTCACTACCACTACGCCATTCGGGTCGTCAAATATCTTTTCATGAGAGGTGTACCACTGGGCAAGGGGGACCCCTCCTTCCCTCCACACCGCGTGAGTTGACTACCATCGCATGCATTTCACGAAAAATAGTGCGTTTTGTGAAAGAGTGGGTCTAAAAATGAACATGGACAAGACGAAGGTCATGTTGAATGCCCATGTCACACCCATTCCTATCAAGATCGGAGACTCTACACTCGAAATTGTAGACGATTATGTATACCTAGGACAAACGGTCCAGTTAGGTAGGTCTAATTTCGAGAAAGAGGTCAATCGTCGAATCCGACTCGGTTGGGCAGCGTTCGGGAAACTGCGCGGTATCTTCTCGTCCAACTTACCGCAGTGTCTAGTGTGTGTTGCCAGTGATTACATACGGGACCGAAACGTGGTCGCTCACAATGGGCCTTATCAAAAGGCTTAAAGTCACCCAAAGGGCAATGGAGAGGGCTATGCTCGGAGTTTCCTTGCGTGATCGAATCAGAAATGAAGACATCCGCAAGAGAACCAAGGTCACCGACGTAGCCCGAAGAATTGCTAAACTTAAGTGGCAGTGGGCAGGGCACATTGCTCGCAGAACGGATGGCCGTTGGGGCTGAAAAGTTCTGGAGTGGCGACCGCGAACCGGAAGACGATGCGTTGGAAGACCTCCCACTAGGTGGACCGATGACCTGGTGAAGGTTGCGGGAATCCGGTGGATGCTAGTCGCAAGGGACCGGTCAATGTGGCGACACTTGGGGGAGGCCTATGTCCAGCTGTGGGCGTCTTTCGGCTGAGATGATGATGATGATTAATGCGTTTTGTTGTAAGCAGTATGTTCATTTGACAATATTTCGAGATTTTACAATATCGCTAGAGATATTACAATATAACGTATTTGACAATTTTACGGTGACATATTATATTAAACAGGACTGGACCAACTTTAGTGGAACACAAATCGCCTTGTGAGCTTTGGCTAAACAAGAAGCCTCAAGTAAAGCACTTGAGGATAATCGGAATGCCCTGCATTGCGCATGTACTAAAGCAGAGGAGAAAGAAATTGCAGAAGAAAGCTACACGTTGCATTTTGATTGGATACGACAATGATGACGAGTACTTACAGACTTTGGAACCGAGAGAAAAATTCACTGGTGAGGTCTAGAGATGTCATTTTTAATGAAAAAAATGCTTTAGTCTTCAATGAATGAACGCGATATTGAGACAGTCTGCAATCAGTATTATGAAATTGAAGTGGTGCCTGTTACAAGGAGTTTGACGGATGATGACGAAGAAACAGACTATCCTGATATAAGCATTGATGAAGGACACGTAAGGGTTGATGACGAGTTCCACGATGCTCAGAACATTCTACCTGAACAGTCTATTGAATCGGGGGGGAATATTATCGAAGAAGATAATGTTATTGATGGTCTAGACGATGTCATAGATGAAGATCAAGATTACGATGATCACGAAAATGTGTTTCCGGAACAGATGGTACTTCGTGACCGCTCTTCATTACGCCCTCCAGATCAATTCAAAGACTTTATCCTGAATGCTATAATGGATATAACGAGCCAACGTCGCATAAGGATGCGATTAGAAGCCCAAAAAAAGATCTATAGGAAGAAGCTATGGACAGTGAAATGACCTCTTTACAGGAAAATGACACGTGGAAGCGTGGAAGTCTACCTAGTAAGTGGGTATTTCGAGTAAAGATGAACGCTGATGACTTTATAGAAAAATACAAGGCCAGACTGGTCTTATAAGGGTTTCATCAGAAAAAGGGGATTGATGAGCAAACATTTAGCCCAGTCACCAGAATGGGGAATGTTCGTTCTGTGCTGAGTGTAGCAGCTAATGAAGGAATGGCGATGCTACAGTTTGATGTCTCCACTGCCTTTTTGTATGGCTCTCTAAATGAAGAGATTTCTAGGAAACAACCGGAAGGTTACGACGATGGTTCCGGTCGAGTATGTCTTTTACGGAAGAGTCTTTATGGGTTAAAGCCAGCACCTCGATGTTGGAACCGGTGCATTTTAGACTTCTTTAAAGAGATTGGCTTCAAGAAAAGTGAAGCGGATCCTTGCCTTTTAATAAGGGAGAAATGATGTGGAAAACTCATAGTGGCTTTATATGTGGACTAGCTGACCCGCGCAACTTCGTCTGCGTCACATAAGAGAAAGAGAACCCTCTCTTTCACAGAGATTGGGTCGTAAGCACGTATAATACAATTTTCAAAGAGCACATCACACACATCCTTCCGCATAATGAAAACGCGCGCCCGGTACATGATCATTATTTTGCTGCGGAGTTATTTAAAACGGTGTATCTCCTAAGATATGCATTGAAATCAATTTACGTACCCAAGGGCAATTTTGTTCAAAATCAAATACTACAACGTATTTATTTGGATAAGAATAAATTACCATGTTTACAAAAACAGCTTTAAGGGCTTCTATTGACAGCTTTACATCTTCATATGACAGTCATACTCCAGCTAGGTCTGCAGTTCTCATCAAGGTGCATGAAATGAACACGATATAGCTGCTGTAAACTTTTGCCATTTACAATTTCGAACTCTACGTTTTTTTTTTAGGATGGGAAATCATCAAATGACTTCTCCCACTCTGGGCGGAGCGGGAGGGAGTGTCAGACTCTTACTGACTAAAACCCATCCATGTTCCTTCCTCGCCCTTTACGTTCCGGGGCCGCGGTATCTCTTTCGAACAGTCCCGCAACCCCGGCAGGCTTCGGCCCTTGCGGGCCCCTCTCTTCTGCTGACATCTCTTTGAGGCGCGCGTGGAACACGAACGCGCCGTCGACACGGCCTGTCGTCACTAGACGGACGGACGGCTAGCTAGCCCATAGCTAACCGTCCACAGGCCCGCATCTACGGTGGCCGGTAGCCACCACGTGGCCCCCGACGCCCGGTGCGTCTCCCGCGGCGGCCGGGAAGAGAGGCTCTCTCCCTCTCTTGTTCCGCCACCTCCTTCGCCAGCATGACTGCTTCGCAGAAGGAGGTGACGGCTTCCCATTCCGTCTCGCTCCGGACCATGGATTGAACCAGGGCCGGACGCGAGAGGTCGCCGCCGCCGATCGCCGCTACGAGGACACGGCGGTGCTCCGCCCACGCAGGGCAGACTTCCACCGTGTGCTCCACCGTGTCCTCCGGGCGATCCTCACAGTGGAAACACCCGGGCGTTTCCTCCCGCCCGATTCGGTGCAGGTACCTCCCGAAACATCCGTGTCCGGTGAGGACCTGCGTCAGGCGGAAGGTGAGGGCGCCGCCCGTGGCGCCTCTCAAGCCACTCCTCAAAGAGGGGACTTACCGCCACTATCGTGGCGTGCCCTGCACGGGGTTGCGACAGTCGCTCTCTCCATGTTGCCATGAGATCGCGCCGGAGGTCTGTCCGCTGAACGGCGATTTGCCGCGGCAGCGGAGTTTCCCCCCGGCGTAGTGCCTTCGCGCGCCATTCGTGTAGGCGCGCGAGGACTATCGCCTCCAGATCCCATGGCGGCAATCCGGCAAGCAGGCCCGCCGCCTCGCGGGCGATCGTGCGGTATCCACGGACCATTCTCACGGCCACCACTTTCTGGGGCGCGTTCAGATAGTGGGCGGCTCGCCGCCTCAAAGAACGCGCCCACACTGGGGCCCCGTAAAGGGCCATGGACCGCACGACCCCCGCGTAGAGCCTGCGGCAGGAGGCGTTTGGCCCCCCAAGGTTGGGCAGGAGCCGCCTGAAGGCAGCCCCGGTTCGTTCCAGCCTGGGGGCCAAACGTCGGAAATGCTCCACGAAGTTCCACCGGCTGTCGAGGACGAGTCCTAGGTACTTCAACGTCGACTCGACGCCGATGGATACCCCTCCTACCGTCAGTGTGGGTGTCCCGACCATGGCGCATTCCGAGGCCCATGAAAGCACATGGCCTCGGACTTGTGCAGCGCCACCTCGAGACCCAGTTGCCGGATCCTCTCAGCGACTATCGCAACCCCGCGTGTCATAGCTTCGGCCGCCGCCTCGTGCGACCTCCCCTGTGCCAGCACCAGGGTGTCGTCTGCGTAGCAAACGACGCTGACACCACTAGGGAGGTCCGCGCGCAGCAACCAGTCGTAACCGATGTTCCACAGGGGCGGTCCCAGAACCGATCCCTGTGGGACACCGCACGACATCTCTCGCCGGTTCCAATCTCCGCAGCGACTGGGGTAGATGACGGCCCTGTCCGTCAGGTAGTCCCCGACCACACGACGGAGGTAGGTCGGCACCCGGTGATACCGGAGTGCCTCCCTGATGCAGCTCCAGGGCAGGGAGTTGAAGGCGTTGGCGATGTCGAGAGACACCGCCAAGACAACCCCGCCCCGGGATATCGCATCCCCCGTCGTGAGGGCTCTCACGCGCATGACTGCGTCCACAGTAGAGCGCCCCTTGCGGAAACCATACTGGTTCTCCGCAAGATTCGGCCTCATCCCCTCAAGGTGCTCGGCGAGGCGGTTTGCAATCACTCTCTCAAAGAGCTTGCCCACCTCGTCGAGCAGCACAATGGGCCGAAATGCGGACGGAGAGTCCGCAGGGCGCCCCGGCTTCTGGATGAGGACCAGTTTCCCCGTCTTCCAACTAAGCGGGAACTGGCCTCTCTCCAAGCATGCGCTTAAGAGCCCCCTCAGTCGGGGCCCGAGAGCCTCCGCATCCGAGGCCAGGACCCAGGCTTTGCCAGGCAAGCCATCGGGTCCCGGGGCGGTATTTTTGGCCTTGAGCCTACCTACCGCCACTCTCAGGTCTACCCCAGTCACTTCCGGAGTGTCGTCGTCGTCGTCACTTGGGTCTTCTTCCGGCACCGCAGGTGGCGGAGCCATAGGCGGGGGCGGATGTTCCCCCCGCGAGGGGAACAGAGCGCTCACCACGTCCTCCACGAGCTCTGGCCGGAGACTCTGCGTCAGCGGGGGAGCCCAGGAGCGGAGTTTATTCCGCACCATCTTGTAAGGGCGCCCCCACGGGTCTCTGTCGAGAGTCTCCAGCATCTCCAAGCGGGCCAGTTCCCTGGCCCGCAGGATAGCCTGCCGGAGGGCGGTCTTCGCCGCTCTGTATCCCTCGTACAGCTCCGCCTCAATGGCTGCCGCATCCGGCGGGCGAATGCGGAGCCTGCGATGCCTGGCGTTACGTTCCTACCCTATGACGCCGTCTTAAAGTGCACAACCTCGTTAAAGCTTAGAAACCTTCAAATGCATTATTAATATTTTACGGTGATTTTCGAGACATTCCAATTTTAAAGAGTATTTGCAATTTTGCACTAAATTTTTATGTGAGTTCAACCCATGTTCAACCTTTTTGGAATAAAATCGGATAGGGTTTTGAAACATGTATCAAAATAACATGTAGTTTATATCAGAATCTCTAAGGAGTATTGATTTCAAATTCGAAACAAATCACCGCCAAAATAACTTTCTACCCCTTTTTAACCCCGTTAGGGGATGAATTTCAATGCAATACGAAACGCGTCCATCAATTCTATTAATATTGTTGATTGCAAAGTTTGAAGTAGATTGGACCAAGGAATCACATTTTCCCATACAAACTTTGCCCCCCCCCCCCTTTTCACCCCCTTAGGGGTATAATTCCAGAAAATCCTTTCTAATCGTATGCCTACGTCATACAAAAAATATACCCTCCAAGTTTCAGGTTTCTACAATCTGCGGTTTAGGCTGTGCGTTGATCATCAGACAGTCCTTCAAGACAAAGCATTTTTTATTTGTAGATAGTAGGATTTGTACTCGTTTGTAATGTATTTGTAACTTTTCCGGCTTTATGTCTTATGTACATTCGTATAGTCTACATTTTCTTTATAGTATTATTTTATTTGTAATACAGGATGGAAACGATTAACGGGCAGTAAGGGTAGCTACCTTAAGCGTTGAGTGTTAGAAACAGGATCGATTGGCATCAAAAAAATGTTTTGTGTAAAATAGCAATTTTCTGGATACTGCCCCGCTGAAAGTTATTTGTTGCAACTTCTGACTTTTTGAGTACTCTAACCTGGGTTGGTCTGGAAGAACTTTTTGATCAGTGTCGGAAAGAAGAAGATCGATTGGCATTAAAAAAAATGTTTTATGTAAAATGGCAATTTTCTTGCTAACTGTACTTTATTTTTTAATGAAAAGTGTGAATGGGGATCAACATTTCATGAAAAAATTACGGATTGTTTCCTAAGACCATTTTAGTGTAGCTGCTGCTCCCCTTACTGACCCGTTTACCGTTTCCACCCTGTATTACCAACCACTTATGCCGAGGAAACCGATTTTTTTGAGTTTCGCTATTTTGGGCGTATTCACTTCAAAAATCAAATTTCAAGAAAATTGAGAAATTACATTTACCTGTATTAGATTTGCAGTATTTACAGCAACTTTTAAAGGCTTCCACTTCATTAGATTTTATTCTATGGGTGTATGAAGTTAATTAATTTTAAACACTAAACCCTCTGTTTTACGTCTCTGGATGATTTTTAAAAAAAATGCTGAAACAGGTATTTCTTTATTTTTAATAATAAGTATTTACTCTTGAGTTTCATGAATCTAGAACAATCAATTTTTTTTTTCATACAAACTTTACCCCCCCTTTTCACCCCCTTTTTCCAAAATTTTCCGTAATTTCTATAGCCTAAATGTTATTCTGAGTTTATTTAAATAGATTAGTGAAGTTTTCATCAAAATCCGTCCAGCAGTTTTTACGTGATGCGCGTTCAAACAAACAAACAAACAAACAAAAATTTAAAAAATGGTTTTAATATGTTCAGTTACTTATTTTAAGTCACCCTGATCGGTTTTTTTTTTAAATCTTCAATGTACAGTTTTTTTGGTCTCAACGATTTTATTATATGTATAGATGACGGCCTCGTTGCTGGTTCTAGTCAGCAGTTGATAGACGAGTTTATTAAGGAGCTCAGTGGTCGGTTCAAAATTACAACAAAGCCAGCTTCCTACTTTCTTGGAATAGAGATTGAAAGCAGAGGAGCCGGAATTAAAATAGTTCAGACGTTGTATGTACGGAAGATCTTGCGGAGATTCGGAATGGATACCTGTAAACCAGTTTCTACGCCGATCGTGAAAGATGGTACATCAAGCGAGAAATTGGATATGAGTTATATGAAGAATAACTAAAGGCAAATCGTTGGAGCCTTAGCTTACTTCATGGTATGCACTAGACCTGACATCGCATATGCTGTTAGTGTAGTCTCACGAAGTCTGGAGAAACCAGAAGAGGTATACTGTGTCCGACTGAAGCGAATAATGCGATATTTGCAATGTACACCAGCTCTAGGTATTATGTACAAGAAGTATGACAAGGAAGGTATTTTGGAATGCTACAGCGACGCTGACCATGCAGGAGATGTTAGCACTGGAAGATCCACTAGCGGGGTGCTGTGCATGTACGCGGAAGGAGCGATCTCATGGCTAAGCCAAAGACAGGCAAGTGTTGCGATTTCTACAACAGAGGCTGAAATTGTTGCCGCAAGTGAAGCAGCCAGGGAAACAATATGGCTGGCCCGGCTTTTGAACAAAATTGTTGTTCATAAGAAGATTCCGTGCTTAAGAGTGGATAACGAAGCTGCAATAAGGCTAGCTGAAAATCCCGAATTCCATCGACGAACAAAGCATATTCGGGTACGGCACTTCTTTGTTAGAGAGTTGGTTATTAGCGGTGAGCTAAATGTAAACAAGGTAGCCAGTGAAGAGCAGCTGGCTGATATATTTACAAAGCCACTCACTAGTCAGAATTCTCAAGATCTCAAATCTTATTGGTCTTTGCTGAGAGGAGATATTGGATTTTTGGAAATAGAGTTTGGTTACCTAGCAACAATAGACCTTCAAGTTGATTGATAATTCTGTCAAGTGAAAAATATGTGTTTTATTTTATTATACCTGATTATACCTATTAAGTTTATTTGATTTTAAACCTTGTTCTCATTTCTTCTGAAACCACCACCTCCAATTAAGATAAGCAGGCCACGGTTTATATGTTTAGAATTAGAAAACACAAGTTATTCTTCTAAATTCTTCTAACGTGTTTAGAATTAGAAAACATAAGTTATTCATTTATTAAATACCCCGTCATTTAAAGTGTCTTTTACTACATTAACAACCGTATTTGGTTTTGGCCAAACCAACGAAGGCGGTACAAAAATTGGTTTGCCACATTCAACAGCTTTAGCTTTAAAACGACCTCTATGTTTTGGATTAAGTATATCTTCCAGCAGTTGTCTCAGCTCATCCTTTATCATACCGGTACGCTGAATTCTTTCCGCTTCGTAGTATATATATATGTTTGATTGGTAATGTTCTGACACATGTTTAATGACTTCTTTGACTTTTCTTTCGTGTTCTTCTTGGTCTTCCTTTTTCTTACGAATTTGCAATCTTTCTTCACTAGTGTGTCTCTGTACTACTTTCCGTGGCCTCCGATGCGACCCCATTCTTAGCATATTCTGAACCACTTCTAAAATCTCGCCGGATAGATTTTGGTTTGTAAGACTGACTTCTTGACTACTTTCTTCAGGTATCTCGGACGGTAGATCATGAACAAAGAACATTAGACTCTTCTTCGGGGTATGTTCTATGTATTCTTTTTCCATGATTTTAGCCTTAACTATTTCCAGTTTTGGTCTTGAGCTGGTTGCGTAACCCACGTGCAGTAAAGTTGTTAGCTAAAAATGTTACTAATTTGTGAGTTATTCTAGTACAAAATGTTTTGAAGTAATCATCATTATCACCGTCTGCTTAGCTTTTTCGGTTTGACTCTAGTCTAAACCGAGTCTGAACGGTTTAGACTAGAGTATGCAACTATCGTTGGAAGATCTCCCACTAGGTGGACCGATGACCTGGTGAAGGTTGCGGGAATCCGGTGGATGCGAGTCGCAAGGGACAGGTCAATGTGGCGACACTTGGGGGAGGCCTATGCCCAGCAGTGGGCGTCTTTCGGCTGAGATGATGATGATGCAACTATCATAATGCAACTGTAATATATATTATATATGCAACTATCATGCAACCTTCCAGGCTTTGCACGGTTGAAGTTTTAGTAGGTATCTCTATTTTTTTTCTAGTAAATAATGTAGCCTAATTACTCAGGAATAATGTTGCTATGTAATGGTGAAAGAATTTTTTGAATCGGTAGGTGTTTTTGAATTTATTCTTTACAAACATCCAAAACATCTATAAAATATTAGCATAAATATTGTCCTGGATCAGCCTAATCGTAGTCCTCGATTTGAAAGTTGCTAAAGTAGGTTTATTTTTACCCAATGACTGGTCTAAAGTGTAAAAGAACAAACAAAATAAAGTAACTTACACAATAAATTCTAAATAACAATTGAGTCATTGTCAAGTCCATCGTTTTGAAATCAATTTCAATTTTGTTCTGCATGCATCTCAATGAGAAAAGTTAATTAAATCAATTTCATTATCAGTTGTTGCAGAATTCAGTAGGAAATAATGATTATAAAGGCTCGATTTTATAACAGCGGAGAATTGCCTAACACACTCAACATTCTCAATTATTAGTGCTCTGGACAATTGTAATGAAATTTTTGCTTCAAAATAAATGCTAGAAAAGTAATTTTCCAAGATAAGTGAGAAATTCCTAGTCTGGCGAGATGTTTATTTTTAAAATTGTTGTAATTAGGACGCACATAGGCTAATCGTTATATCATTAAGCCAAAACGCGATAAATCCAAAACTACTCATTAGAAAACGGTATTTTAAATACGATAAATAGAAGGATGAATATAGTAGGCTTTAATGAACACAAATTAACTATTCAAACTCTACAGGGTGTAGACAGCGTATACCCTGAAGCACCTTTCTGATACACCAGAAAGGTGCTTCAGGGTGAATCAGACTATAAAACTGAACAACTTTCTCCAAAGGACCAACATCAAAATCGCGAAAAAAAACAACTGATGTACCGTATAAAACTTCAATACCTACTCGACCTACATGTATGGGATAGCATTTCCTTTTCGCGTTTTGATTGTGGTTCACTGGAAAACGGTTGAGTTTGATGGTCTGAATCATACATACCCTGGTGAAGTCATATCTTCACCTGATATACACTGTATATAAAACTATCCATAGACGCCATCGTTAAGCGAATCTTTGACGCTATTTATAACCAAACTATTCGTGGGTGTCATCCACAGCTGGTTCCCAGTTACTTCCACATCTGCTTCCACCTTTACTTTCCTTAAGCAATTTAGGACTTTCGCTTTAAATTCCTCTTGACCTAAACCTTCGACACGCAGGATCATTTCTGTGGCGTCATCAACAAGTAGCCGATCTCTTTGAATTCTTCTTACTTGCTTATACAAATAATCAGCGGCTCTGGGGTTGTGTTCAATTAAAGAAAAGATAATCGCTACTCTTTTAGCATTTTCGGCTCTAATTTGAATTATTTCTGCTTCTTTCTTCGCTTGCGCTTCCCTTCTTTTTTTATTCATCCGATCATACGGTTTTTTAGGGAGCCATCTACGTGTGTCTTTTGCCGAATATATGTCATCTTGGTCATTAGGATATTTTGAATCTTCTTCATCAATTTCTATTGTTTCGTAATCCATCTCATCATCATAGTTGATAGCAGTTTCATTAGTACCTGTAGGGGGTTTCGCTTCTTTCATTGTCAGAATAATAACATCTCTGTCTTCTGATTGTATGCTGTTTAATATGTCCAAAACATTCTTAGCGTTTACGTTGGTCACAACTTCGTTTTGTGTGGTGATCTAAAATTGTGTCGGATAAGATAAGAATTTATCGGGTTACCTTCATAATATCGACAGTAAATACATTGACGGTCGCTGTATTGACAACGTTCCATCGACGGGTTAAAAAATCGACAGTACATTAAATCGACTGTACGCTACATCGACAGTACACCAAATCGATAGTACATTAAATAACAGTATACCGTATCGATAACCGTTACATCGACTGTACACTGTATCGAAGGCAAGCTGCATCGACTAGCAGCCCCGAATCAGATTTACCTAATTTAAAACATAAGCTTGTTTAAGTAGGTACCCTCATTACTGTCAATTTTATAGTTATTTTGAAAGTTATTGTAATAATAACCAAGGGTACTGAATACGAATTAATGATTGTTCAACCATTTTATGTGAGTCAAAAAACAAGCATTAAACCAATTTTATAAATTGTGATTATAACTTTTAAAAAAACTTATGATTTTTTTTTTCAATATTTTTCGGATCGGGCAGTCGACGCAGGGTAGATAACATTGATATGGTGCACTGTCGATACATCGTATTAACGATATGGTATACTCTCGATACAGTGTACTATCGATTTGGTGTACTGTCGATTCTTAAACCGGTTGATGGAATGTTGTCGATACAGCGACCGTCGATGTAGTTATTATCGATATTATGAAGGTAGCCCGAATTTATCTAATCTTCAACTTAACATTGAAAGAGAAAAGTTTATTCTGAAAACGGCAACGGCATTCACTGGTGGACTTTGAAGTGCGGTGTTTTACCGTACGTTCTAGTGGGATAATTTCCTAACTCCACACGAGCGCATCCACGGGTCACGCCACGGGCAAACTTTTTAATTTCGATATCAGCTGAGAGTAACAAAGAAACTCGGTATTTTTGTAAATTATACTTACAGTAAAAATCAATTTTAAACAGAACAGCAATATTAAAAACATGGTGCAAACCGTTCTGATGACGTATTCTTATCAGATTATAGTTTCATGCATCGTTTATTAAGTTAATTAAATAGCAATCTTATGGTCCCTCTGACTAAAGCGATTCTCACACGACATCGCACGTCCGCACGGTCGGGGGGAGGCGACGAAGATTTACATGATGGTGTGCCGCGCAAAGAGGCGGATAAAATTGCTCGTACATGGTGGGGCGGTGTACGGTGTACCGTGTGTGTCATCAACGGATGTTATACAAGCCAAAGCGACGCGAGATAGTACGCTTCACCGCTCGACCGCGCGGACGAGTGGTCATAAATGATAAGTTTTAATGCATGACGGCTTTGGTCTAATGAGAAGGAATGGACATCAATCTACCCATGCGGATTTGGTACATATTTGTAGAAGTTTTGAGAAAAATCTGATGAAATAATTATAACATAAAGTAATTCGCCTGGCAGAGCAGTGGTGGCCCAGTGGTGGATTTACGAACAGTAAGTCATGGGTTCGAACCCAGATAGGCGCATTACTTTGTGGAATGTATTTCATCACCACTGCTCTCAAAGCGGTGAAGGAAAACATGGTGAGGAAACCGGCATGTCCTAGAACCATAAATTCGCAGACATGTGACATCTACCAATCCCTACTGGGCCCGCGTGGTGGATTGTAGCCCATTCCCTCTCTCATTGAGAGGATGCCGTGTCCCAGCAGTAGGAACTGATGATGATGATGATAATGATGATGCGCCTGGCTGGGTTCGATCCTACAACATACTTTTAGTAAGACAGGGCCACCAACATTCGTCTCACCGCGGGCAGGCACGTATGTCTGGGCCACCAGTGCTCAGCTCTTCCGTGGACTGGCAGGCCAGTACCTATTGAAATGTGGCTCAGACACAGTGGCAACGGTCTCAGAGTTTCAGAAGAATTAGTGTATGACTTGGAAATGTTACCGACAGGTCTATATCGGCCGGCAGAAGACTGTTTATTCCACAAGTATAAAGGGTGTAAAAAAACCTCTTAACGAAGCCGAAAGGCACTTGTTTTTCCGTCTTCGCGATCAGTTTTTTGTTCTTAACCATACCTGGGAACCTTCTAGTTACGGAGATATTGGGGGTCAAAGTTCCAACTTATTGACAACTTTTTTTTATGGTAATTTAATTTAATTTAGTTTCCAAGCAATAATTTTTGCGTAAAGTTATTTTTAACCCCCGACGCAAAAACGACAGGGTGTTACAAGTTTGACGTGTCTGTGTGTGTGTGTCTGTCTGTCTGTGGCATCGTAGCGCCCGAACGGATGAACCGATTTGAATTTAGTTTGTTTTTATTGGAAAGGTGAATAGGCTTGTTAACTGAAAAAATCTAATTAGTCCGTCACTTAGATTATCAAAAAATATTTGACCCGTATTGTTTCTTTTGTCACATAAAACAAAATTGACGAAGATACGACGCTTTTAAAATTCCCAATAACTCACTGTTCGGTATGATTCTTAGTGAGTACTGACGTCACGAGCGCCTACTCCCGAGTTTTGATGCGTTTTATCTTTGTCAATATTCGTTGATTTACAAAAACAAAAAATACGTGTCCATTATTTTCTAATACTCTAACTGACGGACTTAATAGATTTGCAATTTATTGATGGTGGAAACAAGCCTATTAGTCGGGAGTGTTCTTAGTTACGTTTGATAAAAATCGGTCCAAGATTATAGCTTTTTATTTTTAATGAGATGTTGCAGGATAACCTAGGAGGTCAACGACAAACGACAACCTAGGCGGTTGTCATATGCTTAACCGGGCTATCCAGTAAGGGAGTTGAGCCAAGGCATAAAAACTAAACGACTACACGCTAAAGGGCACCTCTTGAGCTTCGGATTAGGGTGTCGCTAGCAAGAGATAGGCAGGATCACACCAAGATTTGGACTTACTTACCCAAGGAACCCACCAATGCCGCGGATGTGGCAGGATTATGGTCAAAGCTAATGTGATTTTCAAAAAAGGAAATCATCGATAAGTACTAGGAAGAAGAAGAATTTTAAGCTTCAAATATAGCAGCGCGGGTTGGTTTGCAAAGTATACCTCGTGGCCGGAAAAAAAGAATACCTACGTACAAAATGTACTAACAAACCTACATTCTCTAATAAGATTTCCCCGTTTAAGTATAGGTATAGATGCTCTGTGGATGCCCCTTTTTTGCAAGAAGAAAAAATATTGACAATTTGAAGTATTCTACTCTTTGGAAAACAGTTTTTTAAAGTAGCTTGACAGAATATTGTGGAATATACTTACGTTTTTTTTTGGGAAAGATTTTACAATTAATTTATTCTGCACAGGTTTAAAAAATGGTATGTACTTATTAATTAATTTTTGTTATTTGGGTGATTCTTTGAATTTGTGCATATTATACGGCCCTCCCCAAATAACCGTTATTCCCGGCTGCCACCACCAGTCCGCCACCACTGATGGCAGTTGCAATTATTTGTCGCATCTACCACCACTGCTGGTGGTTGCGTCGGTGGAGTCGCATTTGCCCCGAATTCTGCCACTACTGGTGGCAGATGACACTTAACTAGTGGAATCCTCCACCAGTGGTGGCAGACTCGACGATCAAGTAGCCGTCTGACACCACAAAGTATTTCAAATAACAAATTAAATAAAAGAAGGATGTCCTTTTTGGGTCCAGCTATTAACTAGTTAATTGTCAATAAAAAAATGGTTAGTATTTCGTATCATTCCAAAATAAACTATTAAATACAGTTATGACTGCGGCTAGCGGCTGCGGTTGGACCGCAGTGCTGCCTGAGGTTGCGGCTGTTTGTATTCCAATCGCGGCGCATGGTGGATGGTGGCATTATGCCACGGCTGCATGATGCATGGAATTAAATTCTCTTCATCTTTTTACGTGTGTACTCTCTGCAGTCTGCGGTCAGTTGATTTAGTTATACCTAGGTCCAGGACAGGATGGAGCAGAGTCTTGCTACTTTACCATTTCTGCGGTCCAACCGCAGTTGCTGGCCGCAGAAGAATGATACGAAATGCAAACCATTTTTTTTATTGACAATTAGCTACATAGTTAATAGCTGGACCCACAGAAAGCCCATCCTTCTTTCTATTTGTTATTTGGAATACTTGGTGGTGTCAGACGGCTACTTGATCGTCGAGTCTGCCACCACTGGTGGAGGATTCCACTAATTAAGTGTCATCTACCACCAGTGGTGGCAGAATTCGGAGCAGATGCGACTCCGCCGACGCAACCACCACCAGTGGTGGTAGATGCGACAAATAGTTGCAACTGCCACCAGTGGTGGCGGACCGATGGTGGCAGCCGGGAATAAAGGCCAAATAACTACTCAACCACTGCTAGCCTTTTCCCAACTATGTTGGGGTCGGCTTCTAGTCTAACCGGATACAGCTGCATACCAGTATTTTACATGGAATGACTGCCTATCTAATCTCCACAACCCAGTTAATACTGGGGAATACGATACCCTTTGGAAAGACTGGTTGTCAGACTTTGGGCCACTGACAACCTGTAACGACTGTCAAATATCTACAAATGACAGCCGGGACCAACAGCTTAACGTGCTTTCCGAGGCACGGAGGAAACTGTATGTAAGGGTGGTCCACAGACCAACCTAGGAAAGTACGGCTTAACGTAAAGATCGGCTCGAGCGGCTGTCATTATTTAGCCACGAGCTCCTCCGAATAACTGCTAAGGGAGATAAAAAGTAACGTTTGTTTTAATTTCTCGTAAAGTATAGTTCTAGCATTGCAAACAGCTGTATAGATAACGTATTCCTATTTTTATCAACCGACTTCCAAATGAGGAGATTCTCAATTACTTAGACTGTGTGTTTTCTTTGTGTTTGTTACCTTAGAACTTTCGACTGGGTGAACCGATCTTTATGATTCCTTTTTTAATTGAAAGCTGGTGCTGTGGTCTTATTTCAATTTAGTTAAGATTTGATGCTAATCTTCGAAGTTATAAATGGAATTCCACCGTACCGCCGCAAACGCTGCGTCCCACAATTTTTAAATCTGTAATATCTTCGAGAATATTCATTTAAATCACATGCTGCAAAGGGCAATTTTGATCTACATGAAATGCACAACGTATATAATGTATTTAATTGGATAAGGAATGATACTGTATCGTTTAAAATAGCTTGGTAAATAACCCATATTTTTTTTGTAAAATGTAAAAGATAAAAATGGTTACTGTGGGTTATCCTTAGGAGATAAACATATGCTGTCGCAGATTTTTTTATTCATCTTTTTAAGATATACAATTCCGTAGTACATAAATTTGATCTATCTCGTAAGGTTTAGCCAGCGTTTGCAATGTAAGCGCAGAAAAATATGTTTGTTACGACATCACATTACAAATCTTTAAATTTCTCGGCTTTTCTCTACTATAATATGCATGTATTATACATATAAACCTTCCTCTTGAATCACTCTATTCATTAAAAAAAAACGCATCAAAATCTGTTGCGTAGTTTTAAAGATCTAAGCATACATAGGGACATAGGGACAGAGAAAGCGACTTTGTTTTATACTATGTAGTGATAGACCAGTTATAGACGCTATGAGTTTCCCAAATTGTTGTATTTCGGATTTTATTCTATACTACAAATTATAGAATAGCGTTCCATGTTAAATCAAACTAAGAACGTGTTTCAATCGACTGATAACTTATGGGAAAATAGCGCGGTCAAGCGTGGATTTTTCTGTCAAATCGAGCATTATTTTGGCAAAAAGAAATATGCATGTCTGCGACACATTGTAAAAACCGTTAGATTGCAAAATAACTAGCGAGATTTTAAACTCCTGAAAGATTGTCAAACGAACATACTGCTTACAATGTGACGCATTATTTTCCGGTAAATTATAATCTGTCGAAGTGAAACCGTAATATTGTAAAATGTATGCGACGAAAGTCAACTTGCGCGGTGTGGAGAAGGCAGGGTTTAAAGGAATCTAACTAACCCAACGTCGGGGAACCCCAAGTCCCGATTATGGGGGCAGAGATACTTCCATCGGATGCATTTGTAGGGTTTAGTAGATTACAATCTGTCAAAGTGAAATCGTAAAATTCACTCCTCCCTTCCCCCTCCACAGCGCCCGACGTGAGTTCCGTCGCCACTATTTTTCAATATTACGGTTTCATTTCGACAGATTAGTATCTACCGAAAAATAATGCGTTGTGTTGTAAGCAGTATGTTCGTTTGACAATCTTTCAAGAGTTTACAATCTCGCTAGATAGATTTCAATCTAATATAAACCGTTAAATTTAAAAATTGATGTTTGTTATAATGATTGTTTATTTTAATGAAAAGCCTCCTATTGAGCCAAGAGCGAGCAGAAACTTCAGGCCCCTCGCTAAATCCGAGGCAGAAGAGGAGGCCTACGACTTCCGGAAAGAGAGAGAGAAAATACCTTCCATCAAGTTCACAAGGTAACTACGAAATATTATCAAGAGGCGTGTTACAAAAAAGGTGCGAGGTTTACTCTTTGAAATTGTATGTTTTTCGTTCGTTGCTAACAATTACTTGTTGCAAATAGTTATTTTTTTCTACTTCAATATAATAAAGCGAATTTCAGAAACTTACTTATATTAGTAATAATCATTCTCCCGATGCATGTTTAACAAAATCTCACGGAGACCTGATTTAGGATCTATAATTTGTAGCTTCTGTTAAATTTAGACCATCAACATTTTGTTATTTCGCTAATATCCTATACTTTCATAATATTAGAATAGTTTCGTTAAATACCTTTTTAGAAAATTGTAGGAACAAATAGCGTACTTAGGTACCGTAACTTTGGAATACCTACCCAAAGTTACGGTGCTTTTTTTAAATAAGCAGCTTGTTTTCAAAAATGGAATTGAAAAAAATGTGTTTACTCCAAAACAGCCTCTTTGGAGCAACATTATTTCAAGTCAGGATTGGTGCGAGTTAGCTCTGGCATTATTCATTTCAAGGAAAACACCAAATCACCAATGATCCTGATGATAGCCATAATAAGCTCAGCTTTTATAAACTTTGATTTCAGTTTAATTGGCTCCATTGCACATATTGTGAAGGGAGCCCTTGGCGGTGGAATCCTCAGCGGTCATGTTGCCTACATGAAAGGCGGTATCGGAGTAACTATACCATTGAACCTTTTTTTTGGTCTTTACATAGCTGCCTGTCTTTACGTGAGTACCAGTTTTTTTGCCCGTAAAAGATAATTGGACACAGTAGCGGATTCAAAGCGGAGCGGGCGCGCAACGAATTCGCCGCGGATGCGCAGCTAATTCGCCGCGAATAGCAGCGTAGACGCCATTTGTACTGTCTTGTACAAACGCCACTCGCCAGTCATAAGTTCGAAAAACATTTAACCAAATTTCATTTCATCGAAAAGTTTTCAACTATTATCGTTTCATTTTTTATTATCTAAAACTTTTAATTAATTACTTACTACTAGTATTTCGTTTATTCACTTACTTCTAATACATTTTTAAGTATTTCTTAAACGATACAAAAAAAAACACTTAAAATATTAAAAAAAAATTAAGTCCACCGGTGTCGGGAGCAGGGTCCAAGCCACCGGTGGTTAGGGCTGCAGAGACAGGAACCTCCTCACTATGCGAGCCGTATCGAGGAATACTGTCTTTTGAATCAGGCCCTTGATCCAACCGCCTAAAGAGAGCTTCCATAGATGGTCATCGAAACTCTTGACAATAAGGCCATTGGCCGTCACGATAATCGGCACAATGATAACCGAGTTCATATTCCACATGTCGCGAACCTCGTGTACCAAGTTGAGATATTTTATTCGTTTCTCTTTCTCAGCATTCACGAGGATCTTGTCATGCGGAATCGTAACATCGATTATCGGCTCACCCGGAAGGTGGCATGCCCGACACACGTCAATCGTCCCGTCCTTCATATTATATTTCCGGTAGTTGTTCGTCAACATAACTTCGTCCATAATCGCACAGACAAAACCTTCAAATTTCCAGAAGAGGTCGCAAAAACGTAGGCGGTACACGGACGCTAGAAAATCTACATCGGGCCCATGAAGAGCCCAGTAGAAGCGCCCGTGAAGCTTTTTGCCCTGCCATTCTTTCTTGCGGGCATCAGTAGTAAGTAATTCAGGTTTGAGCCAGTTCTCTTAAGCCACGGACAGCGGGGTGAGTCTCCCTGGTCCACTGCGACCACATCTCGGTGCATACCCACCTCGACTTTTGAGACTGCACACCTGGCGGTTTGTGGAGGGTCTTCGCATTAGTATTATTTTTAACTATATTTTCCATAGTCCTATACATCAGTGTTTCCTCTTCTGAATCCATTTTTTTACCGAGTGAATTGTACGTTGCTAATTCGCGACGAATTCGTTGCGCGCCCGCTCCGCTTTGAATCCGCTCGCAATCCGCTAGTGTGATAAGGCTCTAAGAATGTTATATCTCGAATACACAGGAATTCTAATCTATATATCTATGTATGTCACCGTAAAATTGTCAAACACGTTATATTACAATATAACGTGTTTATCTCTAGCGATATTGTAAACTCTCGAATTATTGTCAACTGAACATACGGAAGTATCTCTGCCCCCATAATCGGGACTTGGGGTACCCCCCGTTAGGTTGGTATGGTTTCTTTAAACCCTGCACTCGGAAATAAGCGAAGCGGGGCTCCGTCGACTACGCTTTTCAGGGGAATATAAAGTGTTTCAAGGTTAGGTTATATTAATCGATATTTATATACAGTATCATTTCATGAGAGTGGTACCATTGGGCAAGGGGGACCCCTCCTTCCCTCCACACCGCGTGAGTTTACTACCATCGCATGCATTTCACGAAAAATAATGCGTTTTATTGTAAGCAGTATGTTCGTTTGACAATGATTCGAGAGTTTACAATATCGCTAGAGAGATTACAATATAACGTGTTTGACTTTTTTTTGGTGACATATAAATATAATAAAAGAGTAAAAAAACTGTGTCTGTTCATTGAATATATTTAAAAAAAAATAATTGAGGGGGGTTTAGAAACAGTAATAGAGCGCAAATCCAAAACAAAAAGTCTGTCTGTTTGTTTGTACACGCTAATCTTTGGAACTACTGGACGGATTTGAATGATTTTTGTTTTGTTGTAGATATTAGGTCTGGGAAACATGTAGGCTATAATTTATCTTGGAAACTTGAACACCTGATGCAGAACCGCAACAGACCAGCTAAACTATAAGAGATACACACCATAGCAAAGATTGTTTCACGTGATGAGCATTTTCTGCTAAGAGAATAAGTTTGAAGTTTTTTTTTTTTTTTTTTTTTTTTTAGGATGGGAAATCATCAAATGACTTCTCCCACTCTGGGCGGAGCGGGAGGGAGTGTCAGACTTTTACTGACTAAAACCCATCCATGTTCCTTCCTCGCCCTTTGTTCCGGGGCCGCGGTATCTCTTTCGAATAGGCCCGCAACCCCGGCAGGCTTCGGCCCTTGCGGGCCCCTCTCTTATGCTGACATCTCTTTGAGGCGCGCGTGGAACACGAACGCGCCGTCGACACGGCCTGTCGTCTTTAGACGGACGGACGGCTAGCTAGCCCATAGCCAACCATCCACAGGCCCGCGCTACGGTGGCCGGTAGCCACCACGTGGCCCCCGACGCCCGGTGCGTTTCCCGCGGCGGCCGGGAAGAGAGGATCTCTCCCTCTCTCGTTCCGCCACCTCCTTCGCTAGCATGACTGCTTCGCAGAAGGAGGTGACGGCTTCCCATTCCGTCCGTTCGTCCGTTTCCGTTTCTTCTTTCTTCTTCTTCTCGCTCCGGACCATGGATTGAACCAGGGCCGGACGCGAGAGGTCGCCGCCGCCGATCGCCGCTACGAGGACACGGCGGTGCTCCGCCCACGCAGGGCAGACTTCCACCGTGTGCTCCACCGTGTCCTCCGGTCGATCCTCGCAGTGGAGACACCCGGGCGCGTCCTCCCGCCCGATTCGGTGCAGGTACCTCCCGAAACATCCGTGTCCGGTGAGGACCTGCGTCAGGCGGAAGGTGAGGACGCCGTGGCGCCTCTCTAGCCACTCCTCAAAGAGGGGACTTACCGCCACTATCGTGGCGTGCCCTGCACGGGGTTGCGACAGTCGCTCTCTCCATGTCGCCATGAGATCGCGCCGGAGGTCTGTCCGCTGAGCGGCAATTTGCCGCAGCAGCGGAGTTTCCCCCCGGCGTAGTGCCTCCGCGCGCCAGTCGTGCAGGCGCGCGAGTAAAGATCTGGAACACCTGATGTGGAACTCCAAGAGCCCAGCTACACCATAACACAGGAATGACGTCTTAGCAAAAGTTGTTCAATCTGATGAGCACTCTCTGTTGACTTATAAAAATCGAAGATCTGGGACACCTGTTGTGGAACTCCAATAGCCCAGCTACACCACAACACATAGAATGACGTCTTAGCAAAAGTTGTTCAATCTGATGAGCACTCTCTGTTGACTTATAAAAATCGAAGATCTGGAACACCTGTTGTGGAACTCCAATAGCCCAGCTACACCACAACACATAGAATGACGTCTTAGCAAAAGTTGTTCAATGTGATGAGCACTCTCTGTTGACTTATAAAAATCGAAGATCTGGAACACCTGTTGTGGAACTCCAATAGCCCAGCTACACCATAACACATATAGGGATGACGTCTAAGCAAAAGTTGTTGGGTCCGATGGGCATTTTCTGATGACTTATAAAAAATCGAAGATCGGACACATCTGATGTGAAAATTATTGCAAGGATATCACTAATTTCACCGTGTAATTATAAAATAACATAAACTGGGAGTACCTCCACGCGGTGAAGGCGGTAACAGTTTTGGGCCTGATTTTTGATGACTATGGTATATCATTGACAATGACTACTGGCCAAAACTCCCATTTATTATTTTATTTTATCGAATAAATATGTCTTCGGGCTTATGTGATTTGAGTGTTTATTTTCCTTTTCCATTTATCTTCGTGACTCGGTTGCCAACGCGATCACGCAGGGGACCAGTCAGTCACTTAGATTTTAATTGATCTTCACAACAAAACTATAACCATGCCTAGAAAGAGGTCAAATCTTTCCCTATGTTCCAAAGGAGCTAAAAGATTGAGGATCATAAGATCTCAAGAATCTACCGAAGAGCGTCAGGAGAGACTTGATGCTGTTCGAGAACATCAGGCTGCAACTTGCTCCGTGGAAACCTCTTCGGATCGCAAAGCACGCCTGCCATCTCAGTGTATTTACGCATCTACATCCAGGTCTCTAGAAACCAGTGAAGAATAGATTCGCGACTGACCACTGATCGTGAACGTCATGCATTGTCTCGCGAGTCGGAGACGTTCACGGATAGAGAATTGCGCTTGAGTACCAAGCGTATCTACGCATCTGCTGCTAGGTCTCTAGGGACAAGTGGGGAACGTGATGCGCGACTAACTGCTGCTCGAGATTATCATACATCGCCCCGAACACGCACACAACAAAATGCGCACACATTCTTAATTGGAGTACGGCATAAAGAGACAGAAGAAGAGCGCGAAGACTTCGAACATTCTGTGAAGAATCGGATGTGTCTCAAGATATTAGCCAAGGAAGGTCCTTGGGTTGATAAAGAACGGAGTGCATTTACGTATACTCCTATGATTGAATACGACACATATTCCGCCATCTGAGGTATGGTTCAAAATTGTACTTTTTGTGAAGCTGTTAAATTTTAATGGGAAAAAGAAACAAACGGTATGTGTTGCTCAGGTGGAAAAGATCCGTTATTTTCCCGTCCCCGGGCTCTTAGAATTCGACATCAGACGTTTCAGATCTTCGATTTTGACGACCCCGTTGTCGCTTGCATAAGCAACAGGATCCGCGTACGAAGTCGCGGGCAGAAGCTAGTATCTAAATAGGAATTGAACCTACATTAGCTAACTTAATAATATTTAGTACATACAATTGTATATTTTGTAAGAGATAAATAAAAACCTGTTATCATTTCACATTCATTTAATAATGGTGTCGATTCTGTTGTGCACAAACTAAACTTAATTTAGACTATTGCTATCTTTTACTAAAAGGCAGGGCGAGAAAAGGACGGCTATAGCTATGCACTAAGTTAGAAATGTCAAACTAGTTTATGCCTTGCGCTTCACCGTGTTATTAGTCGACATGTTTTTACGTGCACCCTTCATTTGTATGGAAATATTAGTTCGAATTAAATTTGACAGCTCTAAATTACGTCCGTCTCTTTCTCGTTTTATTGGTGAGAAAAAGATAGTAATAGCCTAAATTAAGTTTAGTTTGTGCACAACAGAATCGGCACCATTATGTACTTAACTAAACTGAAAACTCAACGCAATGAGTATAAAATAAAATCAACACAAATCCGTACATATTGTGTTGACTCATCGATTATAAAGAGTTACTGAAACATGTTCCGGTCAAACTGTGTAGACACTTTTACGACACATATTAACCGAAACGCATACAGTCGCATTGTTTCGAAACAATAATGGAACTTTGTCAATTTATTACTGAAATAATATCTTGCGACCAAACAATGCTATCTGGGTTAGGTTAGGTTATTGTATTCCATTCTGCGACGAAATATGTAACCCTATTTTTATAGCTCTTCATATTTTAACATTCTTTTTCATTGTTTACATCATTTTTTTAATTTATTTTTCTCTGTTCTGTTCATATTTTTTTTTATTTCAGTTACTTGTGTATTCAGCGCAAGTGCTTTATAAACGTACGAGAATACCTGTTATGTCATATGCGGACGTTGGTGAAGCAGCTTGTATGCTATCTCCGAATGCAAAGATTCAAAACTGTGCAAGATTTTTCAGGTGAGCCTGCCATCTGGCACGTAGTATGGCTCGTGGCATGTTCCACGTAGGTATGGTACGAAGGTTTTTTTTTCGTATGGGAAATCATCAAATGACTTCTCCCACTCTGGGCGGAGCGGGAGGGAGTGTCAGACTTTTACTGAATAAAACTCATCCATGTTCCTTCCTGGCCCTTTATGCTCCGGCCCGGGGCTACGGTATCTCTTGAGTAACGGAACGCAATTCGAGTGACAGTCGAAATTTCTTCTTAATAAAATAAAATAAAAATGTCTGCGCTATTGAAAATTGCGGCCCTGCAGCCAGGATTGTCTTTCCACCAGTGAATTTCTCATAGAAATCATGTTTACCCATTAAATATAAACGCGTCTACAAACTTTCGTATTCATGCTATTTACCATCGAGAAGTTCCGTCTTTAAGTGACGATCCTACGGCCTAATTCTACTATTTTAATAAATTCGTCACTCCAACACGATTCCATTTCCATCCCACTGTCATTTTGCTACTATACCGAAGACATCCCGGACGTCAGCCTGTACGAGATTAGGATGGCTCTGCACAGCTCAAAAACAACAAGGCACCGGGTGATGACCCTTCAGAAGCTGTTTAATTCCGTCATACTCGAGGGGAAAACGCCACAGGCATGGTGCAGGGGTGTGGTGGTACTCTTCTTCAAGAAGGGTGACAATGTCCGGTTGAAAAATTACAGGCCCATCTCACTTCTAAGCCATGTCTATAAGTTGTTTTCAAGAGTCATCACGAATCGTCTCGCGCGCAGGTTTGACGATTTCCAGCCACCCGAACAAGCCGGTTTCCGAAAAGGCTTTAGCACCGTGGACCACATACATACGCTTCGGCAGGTTATACTGAAGATCGAAGAGTATAACTTGCCTCTCTGCTTAGCGTTTGTGGACCACGAAAAAGCCTTTGATTTGATCGAAACCTGGGCTGTACTGCAGTCTCTCCAACGTTGCCAAATTGACTATCGGTACATCGAGGTGTTGAAGTGTTTGTACAAAAACGCCACCATCTCAGTCCGACTCCACGACCAAACCTCGGAACCCATCCTTCTGCAATGAGGTGTAAGACAGGGAGACGTCATATTTCCGAAACTGATCACCACTGCACTGGAGGATCGTCTTCAATTTGAATTCCCGTTGACCCCACTGCCGTACATACGCCTTTCATGAAAGATGAAGATTACACGTATAAGGAAAATGGCGGGGACAATTAAGCGATGAGAAACAAGGATAATAGTCTTACAGAGTACCAGGAAGCCAAAATCATGAAAAAGTTTATTAAGTATCTTTGTTGCTTGCTGCATGATTGCCTAGGTGGGTCTGTGGATGGGTGACTACCCATTACATACCGAGTTACCTCCGTGCCTCGGAAAGCAAGTTAAGTAGTTGGTCTCGGCTGTCATTTGTAAATCTTTGGCAGTCGTTACAGGTAGTCAGTGGCTCAAAAAGTTATACAACCAGTCTTACCAAGGGGTATCGTATTACCCAGTACTAACTGGGTTGCAGAGGTCAGATAGGCAAAGAGCTAAATAAAAAAAAATTAATCCGCCATTTTGTGGCAGCGGCCATCTTTGACCGATTTTCATCAAACATAGCTAAGAACACTCCCGACTATTTCACCTTTCAAACCAACAATGCAGTATAATTCTTAAACAGTATAATAAAGTGCACACAGTGCGCAGTGCTACATGGTTTAGGAGGCTGTTTTTTTACAAAAACGTTATGGGTTTACTACAGTGAACCCATTTTATACATTTTGTTGCTGGCGATTCTGGTTTTTTTGTGTACTTACGAACTTTCGGCCAAGTCATTTAAAATTATGGTTGTAAAAAGTTTGTAACAACAACCAAGGACCAAAACAGCAAGGGTCAAGGTAGCATTGTCAGAGCTTTCGTTATATGGTGGCAATGCCGCGCCAAGATCATACAGATCTTCCTAATCGTCACCCATTTTACTTGGGGTCGGCCCAACACGTTTTTTACTTCCTTTCTCCCCTGACAATATTTTCTTTGGTCTTTCTCTCTCTCTCAATCCCCCACCATTCATATTCATAGCTCTTTTCGTTTCATTTGTTTTATCCTTCCTCATCACATGTCCACATTAAGACAGACGACTTTCTTTATTTGGTTCTGTAACAGACGCCACGTTCAAAAGACCTCTAATACACTCATTTATTATTTAATTCAATCCTAGGTTTCCTCTACTCCACACATCCATCTTAAGATTCTTATCTCCGTTACATGCAATCGTTTCTCATCCATCTTCTTCGCAGTGAGCTGTGTAGAAGATGGATGAGAAACGAATGAGAAACGGTGAGTGAACACCACTCACCTTTTTACAGAAACAAATGGACATTCCAGTCGATTCAGTGCGGCAGCTCTGATTATGATTTTGTATTATTGCCCCTGGCGACAAACAGAAAAAAGGACCGGCTTGTTGCCAGAGAGTCATAAATAATATGACACATTTATGTTCCCCAAAAAGTACCAGGCTAGCATGAGATCAAGGTGGTGGTGGGTTACAAAAATTCTGGGTAGGTACGTTTTTTGAGAAATAAATACCATCTTGGATTCATGCTAGCTGTAGCATGCGCACCAGAGCCGAAATAGCTGGGGTGGCTTTCTGCTACTAGGGAACACAACGATGACGAGTAAAGCATGATGTTCAAAAACTCCACAGAATGTCAATAGCAAATACAGTGCATACACGTACCTTGGACTGCTACGACACACGCTGAGCTTTCCACCTCCGATGGCTCCAAGGGCAGGAACACAGGAATTCCAGAATGCGAGGTTGAGATTTACGCGCGTAGAAGAATGAAGACGATGATTTGTCCAGTGTCGGGACAAGAGAACGTTGAGCGCGAAAGGAGATGTTCTCACACACGGGCTTTTGAAAGAAGTGTTTTCGCTCCAACTTTTTACGAGTCACGGTATGCACCACAGACTATACAAGGTCTGCGTTTTGCTATCGCAAACTGATGGAGCGTTGAACATCGATGATTTGTATGTTTACAATGAGTTGCGTTTAGTTTTGTACGGTGACGGAACATCCCGCCCACCAAAATGGCAATGGCATTTTCTGGTTAAAGAACGATACAATAATAACAAACTAATAATAACGATAAACTAAGTTAAACTAAAATTGGATGATAAGTTAACATTACGATGAGAGTTGAATTAAATGATTTATGCTATGGGCAATGGACATAGCTTTACCAACGGTCGTTGTATTATATGTTTAGTTGCGGTTTTAACGATTGCGATCCGAACTACCCCATCAGACCCAGGTAGGAGTTCTACCACGCGGGCTAGAGGCCAATGTAATGGCGCGCGGTTATCGTCCTTGATTATCACCATCGAACCTACTTGTAATGGTTTAGAATCTTTGGTCCATTTGGCACGTTGCGTTAGAGAGTTAAGATATTCGTTTTTCCACCTGGACCAAAAGTTCTGATGAAATGATTGTAACAACTGCCACCGGTGAAGCCGATTAGTGTTGACTTGTGATAGATCTTCATCAGGGACAGTGGTTAAAGGTTCTAATGTGAGGAAATGACCTGGGGTCAGAGCTGTTAGATCGTTAGGATCTGAGCTAATCGGGCACAACGGTCGAGAATTCATAACGGCTTCGATTTGGGTGAACAGAGTTGTGAGTTCTTCAAAAGTAAGGACTTGATCACCAATGATACGTAACAAATGAGATTTTGCTGCCTTAATTTGAATTTCCCACACTCCGCCGAAGTGTGGAGCCGAAGGAGGATTGAATTTAAAGGTTATTTTCTCTGCACTAGATGCATGTTGCATGAGAGCCGCTAATTGATTGCTAGCACCTACGAAATTAGTCCCACAATCCGCATGTATTTCATTACAGCGACCACGTCGCGCCACAAAACGTCGTAACGCTGCGATAAAACCGTCAGAACTTAAAGTGGAAACCACTTCAAGGTGCACTGCTTTGGTAGCAAGACAGACAAATAAGCATAAATATGCCTTGTCTATCTTAGCGCCACGGTGTGGACCTAGCTTTATGCGAAACGGGCCACCGAAATCGACGCCTGCGATGGAGAACGGTTTGACTTGATTAACGCGATACGCGGGCAGATCGCTCATGAACGGCTGAAGCGGTTGCGGGTTAGTACGGTAGCATTGAATGCATTTAGATAGGCACTGACGTATTACACGCTTAGCAGAGAGAATCCAAAATTGTTGTAAGAGTAAAAAGTGAGTCGTGTTTATACCTGGATGTAGATAATTACGATGTATAAAATCTATAATTAAAAACGATAATGGATGATCTGACGGTAGAAAGGCGGGATGCTTTTGTTCGTATTCTAGGCCTGCTCGCGATATTCTACCACCCACCCTGAGTATTCCTCGACTATCGAGAAAAGGGTTTAGTTTACGAAAACATTTAGGTATAGATTTGTGAGAGTTTAAATTTAGAATAATTTCAGTAAATGTTTTTTGCTGCACATGTTTGACTAAATGCATTAACGAATTATGTCGCTCAACGTTATTTAAGAATTTGCAACGATTTGCTGAAGCCGGATTACGGCAATTTGTAATGAAACGATGAACAAACGTAAGTATGTTTACTATCTTTTGTAAAGATGAGAACCGGTTTATTAAAGTTTCTATAATTGATTCGGTCTGAGGCTCACTCTTTGCGCGAATAGTTAAGGTTACTGTTTTCCGAGCCTCAGCTTGCACGACTGACTCATCATCGCTAGTCAGCTGTGCTAGATTACTAGTGGAATTGATCGGCCACTTAGTTTTATCATTCGATAGCCAACAGGGCCCCGCCCACCATAACGAGTTGACCAGAATTTCGCTCGGAAATTGACCGCGTGAGCAGATATCTGCAGGGTTGTCGCCGGAGGACACATGATGCCAGCACTCCATGGGTGTTGTATCCTGGATATGACTGACGCGATTAGCGACAAACGTAGTCCAGCGCGAGGAGGGCGAACGTAACCATGATAGAACGATGGTTGAGTCAGACCAGAGAAAAACGTTTTCGATTTTAATTTGGGAAAGATAGATATCACGTACGAATTTATATAGGTCGGAAAGGAGAACTGCAGCGCACAATTCGAGTCGTGGCACTGATATGCGTTTTAACGGAACCACACGAGCTTTAGAGCATACGAGGTAAACGTTTACCTGATCAGCCTGGACCACTCGCAGATACACTACTGCTCCGTATGCGATCTCAGAGCTGTCACAGAAGCCGTGGATTTCGTATGACTTAGCATCTGGGCAGGTCAATTTACGTGGAATTCTGAATTGAGCTAGTTCCGGTAGTTGGTCACGATAAGTGTTCCACATTCGAATGACGTCGTCGGGTGGAGTTTGATCCCAGCCTATGCCGAGAACCCATAGTTTTTGGATCAGACATTTCGCTTGGATGGTGACTGGTGAAAGAAAACCCAATGGATCGAAGATCCGAGCTGTTTCACTTGAAATCGAGCGTTTCGTACAAGGCCGATCAGAAGGTACTATAGCGAAGTTAAAAGTATCTGAGGATGGATCCCACTGAAGACCTAACACCTTTAAAGTTGACGTTTCTGTGGTGTCGAATGACACTGCACCAGCCAAGCAATCTTCACTAGGAAGATCCGATAGAAGTTGAGGATGATTACTAACCCATTTTCGTAAATGAAATTGACCACGTTTGAACAAAGCGATAATCTGCGATTTGGCCTCCTGAGCAGTTTCTAATGTTGGAAATCCAGTAGCCACGTCATCAACATATACTTGAGTTAGAATAACTTGTCTTGCCAGAGGATAAGAGTCTCCTTCGTCTTCTGCGAGCTGTCTCACAGTTCGGCACGCGAGATAAGGAGATGACGCTAAACCATACGTGACCGTATTTAAGCGGTATTCTTGTAGGGGCTCGCTAGGCGAGGTCCGCCAGAAAATCCGTTGATAGTCGCGTTGGTCTGAAGACAAGACAATTTGGCGATACATTTGACGGGCGTCTGCCATAAAAACAACGTTAGGTTCCCTGAACCGTAAAAGTAGTTCCAAAATATTTGGTTGTAATTTTGGACCGATAAGTTGTGCATCATTCAAGGAACGCGAATGGAGATCTTTCGCTGAAGCGTCAAATACGACACGTAGACGTGTGCTAGCTGAATGAGGACGTAAGACGCAATGATGGGGAATGTAGTATTTTCCCTGACCTATGTCCTGGGACGGTACGAGTGACATATGACCGGATTCGAGGTAATCAGACATAAATTCAGAATACTGACTACATAACTCGGGATCGCGAGATAATCTACGCTCAATAGCGTAAAATCGGCGTAAAGCTACTTCACGAGAGCCTTCAAAGGTAGGTTCCGTATCATTTTTGAAAGGAATTTTAACAATATAACGCCCTGTTTGATCACGTGAATGAGTAGAAATAAAGATTTGTTCACAGAGCGAGTCATCTGGACTCAACGGAGACGAATTCGGTAATGAATCAATTTCCCAAAAACGTTGAACTATTGAATTTAGATCGTTATCACTGCTAGGTATAGTAGATAGTTGAAGTAAAGAAGTTGATGATAAAGACGTTTTACCTAAAAGAAGCCACCCATAAATTGAATTAAATGCGGTAGGTTGGTTGTAACCTCCTTTAATGCGTTGGTTAAGAACAGATTCAACGAAGACATCTGCAGCTAATAAAAGATCGATGGGTCCAGGAATGTCGAATCCTGGATCGGCCAACGCCAACGATTTTATATGTGACCACCCCGATGTGTTCAACTGAGCGATAGGTTGGTCGCCACATATTTTCTTGATCACATGCATGTTTAATTTGTAATAAACACGCGTACTCGTGCCTACTGAACAAGTGACATCACCGGCAATGGGTGCCACAGCTTCCCCGAGTCCACTGACTTTGGTATCAGCCTTAGCTGGAGTGAACCCTAAACTCTTAACAGCAGATTCGGTAATGAAATTGCTCTGACTCCCGGTGTCGAACAATGCACGAAAAGATTGCATATTGCCTGAAGCGTCCCTAACCTGAACGATAGCAGTAGCCAGCAACACGGTAGTATTTGCCTGAGACCTTGATATCAAAGATGAGACTGTTGGACTCGGTTCCTGCGGCTGAGGTTTTTCGCGGTGAAGTAATGTGTGGTGTTTGCGCTTACACGCACGGCATGTAAATATCGATTTGCAATCCTTAAGTTGGTGGGACGACTTTAAACAATTATAACACCATTTTTTCTCGTTAGCTACGTTCATACGTTCGTCAACCGATTTTTGAAGAAACGTGGGACATGACATTATTGAATGTGATTCATTACAATAAGCACATTTACTCGGTTGTGTAATTTGTTTATCATCACCAGAAGCAATGAGTACTGTAGGAGTGGGGGCGCGTCGAGATTGAGACGACACAACCGCGGGCGCAGTCTGGTTCGATTTAACCTTAGGAGTAGCGTTAAAGTGTGTACCACGTATAAGAGCTTCTGACCTTGCACGCAAAAATGATTTTATTTGATCAAAAGATGGTATTTCTACATCGGAATATTTCTCTTCAAAACTTTGGCGTACATCTGGATCTAGTTTAGATAACATATGGTAAACCAAAACAAAGTCCCAATGTTGGACCGGGAAATCGAGTGTCCTTAAAATACATAAGTTCTCTTCTAAAAGATCTAATGATGTTTGGAATTTATTCGCATCATTATGTTTAAAATCTGTGTTTAAAACCTCACGCCAACAAGTAAAAGATAAGTTGCGTTTAGACTTGTAGCGATTAACTAATGTGTTATAAGCATCGTGATAATGATCTTGGGTCTTAGGGAACGTTTTCACCACCGTTAATGCTTCACCACTAAGGGAAGAAACCAAATAATGAAACTTCTCAGTGTCCGTAAGTGTAGTAGAATTATGTACTAAAGCGTTGAATGTATCATAGTACTCGGGCCATTGTTTAATGTTACCCGAGAAACTAGGAAGTACTATTTTTGGTAATCGAATATTAGAAGAAGAGTTAACATTTTGCGAGTGAGGTGATGATGTAAGTGATTTTGTTAAAGTGTGATAAATTGATCCTACTTGATAGTACATATCATCAAAACGTTCTTGCATCTCGTTATCATCGTCTTCCGGGTCGTTTAAAATATCTAAAATGATTAAATGTGCTTGTTCGAAGTTGTGTGCGATGGCCTTTATGTCTCGATAATACGATATAAACAAGTCGAGCTTGGATGAGTCACTCAATGCTAACGTGCCAATCTCTAAAGCTTTAGCTAGCCGGTTGCAAGACATAGTACGCTTTCGACGTAACGATGGCAAATTTTGTGCGGTATATTCATCCACATCGATAGACTTCGATTTAGATTTCCTTAATTTCCTAGTAGAATGTTTACTAAGCAGCGACATTATATGAAACGTAAAATAAAATGCGTTAACACGTAAACAACAAAGATAAAACTCACTGGAATGAATAGGTACAGCTAACCTCACAAGTTTTGTGTGAATGTGCTATGACGCACCGTACATGTACGATCCGAAACTTATTTGGAGCGATGTACACGGTCGACCGTAACCAAGAAATCGACGCCGATTACGAATGCTCGACCGTATGTGAAATTACCCACAATATGAAAAAGTGAAAAAACGAACTTTCTGAGAATTTTGTGATTGAAATATTCTAGAATGGAATGGAAATGAATACTAGTAGGTGAATTTGATACGGGTGATAGGTAAGTATTGTAAGCCAATGGAATTAAGCACCGATAGAAAAGTGATTGCCTAATTAGATCCTACAATAATTACGATGAGTGTGTGACAATAGATAATTCCTGTTCGATGGGGGTACCTCTTGGAACGATTGTGATTTTACGTAGGTAAACGGTTATTTCGATGAGAAATGTTAAAATATAGCTCGGAATGCAGCCGGTAAACGATTTTTTTGTAATAGATTTGTTCTGTATACCAAGTTATATGACGTTTTAACCAGAAAATACCATAAACGTAATAAGATTAGATGGAAAGGTCCCGGGTTTCGGCACCAAGACATGTAGCATGCGCACCAGAGCCGAAATAGCTGGGGTGGCTTTCTGCTACTAGGGAACACAACGATGACGAGTAAAGCACGATGTTCAAAAACTCCACAGAATGTCAATAGCAAATACAGTGCATACACGTACCTTGGACTGCTACGACACACGCTGAGCTTTCCACCTCCGATGGCTCCAAGGGCAGGAACACAGGAATTCCAGAATGCGAGGTTGAGATTTACGCGCGTAGAAGAATGAAGACGATGATTTGTCCAGTGTCGGGACAAGAGAACGTTGAGCGCGAAAGGAGATGTTCTCACACACGGGCTTTTGAAAGAAGTGTTTTCGCTCCAACTTTTTACGAGTCACGGTATGCACCACAGACTATACAAGGTCTGCGTTTTGCTATCGCAAACTGATGGAGCGTTGAACATCGATGATTTGTATGTTTACAATGAGTTGCGTTTAGTTTTGTACGGTGACGGAACACTAGCCTAGTACTTTTTGTAAGGTTAATCTAACACTACTCGATTCGTACAATGTGTTTGAGTACTATTTCATTGCTAAAAATACGGTGGGGTCAACGGGAACAATTTTTACTTATTTTAATCGTTTCCCGTTAACCCCACCAGTGGGACGACAAATGGTGGGGTTAACAGGAATACACCGTGGCAGTGGGCAGGGCACATTCGGCTGAGATGATGATGATGTAATTTTGCTTAAAGTTCGTAATCTGCTAAATTCACAATGGTAGATCATTGGTCGGTCAATGGTCTCGTAATAAAATTGTGTTTTAATGGCATTGTCGTATTGCCATTATTATAAGACCCTTAGTACAAATGATTTTCGAAATCTACCACTAAATGCGAACATTTATTTATGCTAGATTTCATTTATAATATATTTTTTCTCATCAATATACATGAGATAACCATTCAATGGAGTGTCAGTGGTTGACTAACTTGTCAATACTTGACCATTATGAAATCAATGATCGACTATTCTGACACTATTGTAATAGCAGAATTGAGGCCCTGGTTGCAAGATAAAGTCATTATAAAAGTCATCTTTATCTATCAAAATTGAACGTGAAAAATTGTATGTTGCGTGAGGAGTTCCCTCGTGAGAAGACAATTCTGCATGCAGGATAGGTTTATGAAAGAAATTGTACCCATCAAATAGAAACGCGTATACATATAGACAAACTTTCGTGACCGCGCTGTTAACCGTGGAACAGTTTTTTCGTGTGGAGAGATCCTGGTGGCAAGATTAAGTCATGTCCATCATACAAAATGTATTGTTGCACACACCTTTGGTTTTGGTGCCAATATACCTAATTTAAGGCTCAATCGGTTGTGGGGAACTGGTTTGAAATTAAGATTTGACCAATACTTACTACAAGGCAAGCTCTAAATCATTTCAAATACTTGATGTAGAAATTCAACACAACAGGAACAACACCCGATCTCAAGCTGTCGTTAAAAGTAGGTACACGTCATGCTGGATTTCAGCACTTATTGATGTTCCTCAAGGTTCCCTCATTGGGTCCATTGTGAGTGGATCCTGAGAATCTTCCTGGGATTCCTGTGATGGGTCCTTTGAAGGTAATTATTATCTTGTTTGCAGTGATCATGACGTCGTCTTGTTATCGTCGTGTTTATTTATTTGCAGATACTTTATAGACTTCATAATATGTATGGATCTCTACGGTTCATGCTGTTGCTACCAAATAATTATGGCAAAACAAGTTAAACAGCTTGTTGAAAATAGCCAGACAACAAGCTTGGAAGGAAAAGCAGGTACATAAATATTGTTAATATAACAAACCCCAGATATTTATATAGTGTTTATTTATTTGCATCAGACACAACGTTGGAAATCACATAATCACAGGCAAAAACACACCACACAATACTATTATAACTAAGTTGTAGGCAAAATAAAATTTAAAATTCCGCCTTTGTACCTTGTTCTTGAAATGTTTAAATAAACAAATTAGTAGGTGCACTCATTTTTTGTCAAATCTATACTAATATTATAAAGCAGAAGAGTTTGTTTGTTTGGTTGAACGCACTAATCTCAGAAACTACCGGCTCAAATTGAAAAAATCTTCTTGCGTTGGCGACTGATACAAGATCCGCACCCCATAGATCTTGGACTAATACTACGCTATTCTGTGTAATACTAGATAGTATAAGTCAACCTGTAGATATTTTTGCGTGGTGCGCGAGTTGCGCGCAGCTCGCGTTTAAGGTTTCGTGCTTTTGAGAAGTATTCACTCTCATCAAAATTTGAAAATTCAGTGGAATCTTTAAAAGATTTTTAAAATCCATTAGAGCACTTTAAAGATTTGGAAACTCCTCAAGAACCCCTAAAACATTTTAAAAACGAATTAAAATAAAAAAGCAAAATTCTCAGACATTTTCCTATTAAATAAAACTTTACCCTAAAGTATACTCGTCGTCGCCCCTGAGTTACGACTCACCCACTCAACGTTCGTTGCGCTTCGGAGGTCGCCGGCTTGCTTCGCTCGCCACCTCCCCCCTTCGCTCCACTCAGGACCTACCTACCACCGGAAAGCTATCTTGACCCTATCCCTACGCTACGGGGGTCGCCGGCTCGCTTCGCTCGCCACCTCCCTCACCGGACGGATTTCGACGCCTACTATAATATTTCTTGAAACACCTAATGGCTATCCCTAACCGATATGAAGTTACACCCCTTTCAATTTTAGGGGAGGTTGGGGAGGGGAGGTGAGGGTATACAAATTTCAACGCCTCTCAATTATAAAGTATATAGTCAAATAAAAAAGCCTCTACGTGTCCTAATTTCCGAGATACGATGGGAGGAGGAGTGAAAGAGGGGTGAAGAGGGAGTTTTGAAAAATGGTTTTAACTGATTCGGGGCCCCTTAGTATGAGCCTGAAAAAAAATGTTCCAATTCTTTTAACTTCCGGAATCCGCTTAAAGGGGATGAAGGGGGGAAAGTGAGGCAACTTTGAAAAATGCTTTTTACTTTGCCAAGCCTCCTCTATACGTACCCGAAAAAAATCAGAGCACTCATCTCTTTGTTTGCGAGATACGATAGGGAGGGGGGGAAGGGGGGTGAAAAGGGGAGGTTTGGCACTTTTCCCATACTCATGAGAGTCACTTGTTTATGAATCTGTCAAAATATACCCACCTTCCCCTTCACCATCTGGGAGAACAATTATGTCAGTGAGTGAGTCAGTGGTAATTGAGCTTTATATAGTACTAGCCGACCCGACAGACGTTGTCCTGTCAACTATGATTTTTTAATTCGAATTGACCTACTATCTACCACCTACCCACTACCTACCTACCAACTACCTACCTACCACCTACCCACTACCTACCTACCACCTACTCAATACCAACATACTAACTACCCACTACCTACCTACCACCTACCCATTACCTAGCCCTACCACCTACCCACTACCTACCTACAACCTACCTACCAACTACCCACTACCTACCTACCACCTACCCCTACCTACCCAATACCCTACGACAAAAAATATAAACAAAACAAAAAGAGTTTTCCACCAATTTTCAGCCAAATCGGTTCAGCCGTTCTTGAGTTATAAATAGTGTAACTAACACGACTTTCTTTTATATAAATATAGATAATAATATAAATATCACATCAAGACGTAGTTGAAGAATACAAAAAAGTTAAAATCATTTTAATTTTTTATCTTTTTAAGGACTCCCGGATTTGAGAGTTTACTTGGCCTGTTTTATACCTTTAGTTATTGCAATATGTCTAATCAGGCATCTCAAATATTTAGCGCCCTTCTCAATACTCGCTAATTTGGTAATAGGTGAGTACGAGTTCTTATTTTATTCATCATCATCATCATCATCATCGGCCTATTAATGTTCCCACTGCTGGGACAGGCCTCCTCTCTATGAGAGGGAATGGGCTATATAATCCACCATGCGGGCCCAGTGCGGATTGGTAGATGTCACATGTCTTCGAATTTATGGTTCTAGGACATGCCGGTTTCCTCACGATGTTTTCCTACACCGTTTTGAGAGCAGCGGTGATGTAATAAATTACACAAAGTAATGCGCCTGCCTGGGTTCGAACCCACGACTTACTGAACGTAAGTCGGGGCCGCCACCACTGGGCCACCGCTGCTCTCTGCGTGTGTGTGTGTGTGTGTGTGTGTGTGCTCTGTGTGTGCTGTATGTGTGTGTGTGTGCCTTATTTTATTATAAACTTCGAAACCTTGAGGGGAGCCACAAAGGAGATCACCCATATTGGGCTATTTTCAAAAGCCAACCAAAATAAACTTATTATTTGGATAGAGCATAACATAACAAACCTTTTTTATTAGTACACCAAAATCGTGTCTATTTACCGAAAAGTTATTTAACTACAAAATATCTGAGATCGCCCAAGTTGGGATAATTTTTTTTTTGCCAGCCAACTAAAACATTTTTTTTAGTGTAAGTTCTGTACCCAAGTTTTCAATAAATAAAATGATTACTATAACATAAATGCTTGATGAAGACTATAAGGATATCTGCCGATCTCCTTGAAAACCAAACTCATCGATCGAGCTCTGACCTAGTCATTCAACTTATTGCAAAAGTTCCACCTTGGGGTCTGCCAAAGAGCGGCGGAGCACAGCATTCTGGGTGTAAAGAGAACAGATAAAATACGGAACATATTGGTGAGCTCAAAAACAGGAATAACAGACGCAGGTGAAAACGCCGCCAGGCTCAAATGGAATTGGGCAAGTCACGTGCGCCGCATGCATAACGACCGCTGGGCAAAAGTCTCAACACGACGGGTGCCTGAAGATAGATGGCGCTGCCGAGGCTGGCCTAGAAAGAGGTGGTATGATGATCTGAATGCGCATCACGAAGGCAATGTTTCAAGGTGGCGCAAGAGAGCACCTGGAAGGCTTTTACCTAGCAGTGGGACATTCAGGGTTACTAGAAAAAAGAGTATAAAATCCACACAAAACAAATGCCTAATGCGTCCAAATCATCAGCCTGAGGATAGACGGCGCCGCCAAGGCCGGCTTCAAGGAAATTGGTAGATCTCCTTTGACACTTTAGCAGAATCATATAGGAAAATAATATGTGAATTGCGTTACAATTTTAAAAATGGTCGTCGATACAATGAATATTATTAATTTTATTTTAAGACCTTATTTTCCTTTTGTGATTCTGATAAAATGGCCATTTTAGACCCCCAGTAGCATTTATGTTATGGTAACCATTGTGTATAGATATAGAACTTGGGCTGCATAATAAAAAAAATTTATATCCATAAGGTCTCTTTAATTATTGCGTTTATTTTAGTTCCCCGCCAAAAAAACAATATCCCAATCTGGGTGGTCTCAAATATTTTGTGGTTGAATAATTTCTCGGTGAATTAATTTACGACTTAGGTGTTACAGTAAAAAATGTTTACTATGTTATGTTCCATGCAAATAGTTTATTTTAGTAGGCGCCGCACTTGAAAATAGCCCAAAAATGTATGGAGGCTGGGTGATCTCCTTTGGTTTTAGCATCAGGCACGATCAGCACAAATTACAAGCTATATTTTTGACTTTTCTTATTAAATTGAGCCCGCTACATTGAGGGCTGGACTCCACTAAAACGGAAACGAGACAAGAATAGATGTGTTGTAATCCATCCACCAATAGAATTTCGTTATTTACACTTCTCATCTCCACTTTGCGGTGTGCGGGGTACTGTGTGCGGCGTGCGGTAAGATATATGTGTTGCGTGGCGCGTGCTGTGAGCGAGTGTGCTGCGTGGCGCGTGCTGTGAGCGAGTGTGCTGCGAGTAGCGTGCCGCTTTGCAAATCACCGCAAAGCATCGGTGGATATACCCTAGCTTTTACGCATCTGATCTCCTATCCGCTTTAAACGGTAACCCTACTCCGCAAAGCTTCGGGGGATACACACTAGATTTTAATATGCATCTCCTCTCCCTATCCGTTTCAAACATCTCCACTCGTCTCCGCGTTGGTGGAGTTCGGGCCTTAGCGCCGACCACCGATGTAGGAAGGTAAACAAGTGAAAAATACACTCAGCGGCACGGAATGTAGGTAGTACAAATACAAACAAACCGATAACAGGCGATTTTGATATCGGGTATGAGAATTTCGAGAGGCAGTTTGTCAGGACATTTATTTTGGTTAAGAGGGAAGGTCAGTTATGGGTTGGGCAGGGATCTTTTCAGACGCTCGGCAGTATTTGCAGGTCGGCTAGCGGCACTTCTATACTTTGAAGATATCCTCCAAGAGCACGATTTACCTTTCATGGTTTAGGGATTATACAACGCGGTGAGTGTCCACAGTAATCCCTACTTGAGTACTGCTCCTTCTGGATACGGGTTCTGGAGTCAATGAAAATCGGGTTGTGTTAACCGAATATATTTCGCGTGATCCCAGAGAGAGAGGACCGTTCGCCCGGACCAGTGCGCAGTAACTGGTCGTTCCCATGCATAAATCACGCGCGCATACAATCTGCTAACCTTGCACTCTGCCTTACGTACATACATGTGTCCCTACACTACTTCCCCCCAAAATTTTACAAACATTTTCTTACATCTACTACACTTATCATAAACATTACGCCTAGTCACATACAAAGTGTAAACCTTACGCTACAAATGGCTACTTATTGCGATAAGCACTGGTCACTGTGAATAATAACAATGCACGGTGGCCGGAGCGGATTACGCGTAGCTGGCTTGTGGCGGTTGCTGTGGGACGCTCCGTGTCTCCACGTGCCCAGGCAACACCGTCACCACACCTGATGCATTCTTGATTTCTTTATGTACCATTTTCTTGACGCGGTGACGAAAATGACGACACAATACGAGCACTGCGATGAGCGCGACCGCGGTTGCCATGACTGCGAAACCGATCTCGTACTTCGTCACTTTTGACTCTATCGCGTTATTTTGGGCGATGACAACTTCTTCTTTGCTGTACGTCTTGCCCATGGTGAACAACATGGTGATTTATCGGTAGCGAAGATTTTATCTTAATGCAAGATAATGCCTGACCTAACAGCATGTTGCGAGAAAGATTAGAATTACCAACATCGGTGTAGCCAGCACGAAGCCCTGACATAAATCCCATAGAACATGTTAGGGATATGCTTAAAAGACACATCAGATCCAATCCCAACCCACCAGACACTATCAGTCAGTTGAAAACCGCTGTGGTGGCCGCCTTTTTTTTCCCGAATGGTTAATCATTAAATCCCTCTCACTCTGAGCTGAGCGAGAGGGAGGGTCAGATTTTTACTGACTAAAACCCATCCATGTTCCTTGCTCGCCCTTTATTTTCCGGGGCCACGGTGTCTCTTTCTAACAGTCCCGCAACCCCGGCAGGCTTGGGCCCTTGCGGGCCCCTCCATTATGCTGATATCTCTCTGAGGCGCGCGTATAACACGAACGTCGCGTCGTCATTAGACGGACGGACGGTGAGCTAGCCCATAGCTCACCGTCCACAGGCCCGCGCCTACGGTGGCTGGGGGCCACCACGTGACCCTCGACAGCCCGGTGCGTCTCCTGCGGCGGCTGGGGTGAGAGGTTCTCTCCCTCTCGCGATCCGCCACCTCCTTCGCTAGCATGACTGCTTCGCCAAAGCCGTCACCTCCGTCATTCCGTCTCGCTCCGGACCATGGCTTGAGTCAGGGCCGGACGCGAGAGGGCGCAGCCACCGATCGCCGCTACGAGGACACGGCGGTGCTCCGCCTACGCGGGGCAAACCTCCTCCGCTCCATCGTCTCCTCCGGTCAATCCTCGCAGTGGATGCACCCAGGCGTTTCCTCCCGCCCGATTCGATGCAGGAACCTCCCGATACATGTGGTGGCCGCCTAGGAATGAATACACAATGTGGACATCATCATCAGCGTAACCTTTTTCCCAACTATGTTGGGGTCGGCTTCCAGTCTAATCGGATCGGAGCTGTATACTAGTATTTTACATGGAGCGATTCCCTATCTGTCCTCCATAACCCAGTTAGTACTAGCTAATACGATACCCCTTGGTAAGATTGGTTGTCAGACTTTCTGGTCCACTAACTACCTGTAACGACTGTCAAAGATCTACAAATAACAGCCGGGATCAACAGCTTAACGTGCTTTCCGAGGCACTGAGGAAACACGGTATGTAAAGGGGGTGGTCACCTATCCTCAGACCAACATAGCTAGGCAGGTTGATATCTTCTATTCTAGACGTGCGATTTTGAAGCTGTTTTCGGCTTTTTTAGACAAAACTAGGCGTCCGCCTGTGTTCTGACCATATCGCGCGCACTTTACACGCGCGTCTGGACTTCATCCCTTATTTTCAGAGAAATTCCTTAAAATTAATTGTTTTTCCAAATTTTCTTTTACATTTTAAATTAGGTTATAGTTGCAATAGTCCTCACCCTTCTTCCCTGAATTCTGGTCCACGTTCCGTGTCCCGGTCTCCAGGTTGTGGGGTGAAATTCAAAATTTTTACTTTCGAAAACTGGTTTTTTGACCAAAACTCAAAATTTTTGTTTGGTCCATAATAAGTTTTATTCCACATTTCGCTAGCCCGCGCGGAGACGCGTCTCTGGACACCTCGCACGCGCCCCTAGCTCGAAAAAATTTTACCACCCACCCGCCCTCTGGTCTATAGGAAGGTAGACCAGATTTTGGCAAATATTTTTCTTTTTGTGATTTTATCTGGGATTTCTTTGTTAGTGTTTTTAAAGTGATTTAAGTAGGGAAATTTCTGTTTTATACTTTTTTTGACCGAGTCTGTAAAGACACATAATTTTATGACTATATTTTAATTATTATTATTGTATTTAATTTAATTCGATTGTTATTTATTTATCTTCTGTGTTCCCCCTATACAGGGACACGGTCGTGTCCAGTGTTTTAATACCCGTCCCTCCTCCCTAGCGGATATTATTGACCGGGCCCTCACTTTACAGGGTTTCGTTTTTATTTTTTTAATTGACTAGATGCCGCTCGAGAGCAATATGTTCCGCACCCTATCCGCTACCTTGAGGACGTTAGGCTCCAGGGGCTCGACGCAGTCACCGGAGAAACCGGGAGAATCGTCTGCCAATGCGAGGCGGAGAATCTCCTTTGGAGACGACACTCTTCCCGCCTCGCAGGTGGGACCTGCCACTCCGGGGACGCGCCGACCCCCTGCTGACCTTTCAACACCGCTCCTGAAGCCTGAGGCGAGGCACCGCAGTCGCACTGAGGAGGCGAGAGCTTGCCTAAACAAGGCTAAGGTTAACTTGGGCAACTCCCGCAACCTCAAGGCTGAAATTAAGACTGCTGTGCTCCAAGCCATAAACAGGCTCTATGAGCTGGTGAAAGAGTCCGAGCGGGACAAGGCCCCTGCCGCACCCATTGCCGTACCGGAACCCGCGCCCACTGCTGACTTCGGTCCCCATCCCACTTCTATGGAGGTTCTCGCTGGCCAGACTGAGCTCCTGAAGACCATGAAGGAGTACATCTCGGAGTTGAAAGACAACTCCGAGAAACTTGACAGGCTCCGAGACAGTCTGACCAGCAAAGAAAGTGTGGGGGAGACAACCTACGCGAGTATAGCAGCCGTCAGTAAGTGCCACACCGGGGCGCTAGCCCTGGAGCGAACGACGCTACACTCCGTGGTTGTCACCTCAACACAGGAGACGGATACGGGGGCCGAAATCCTCGAAAGAGGAGAAAAGCAGTGGACGCAAAGGAGGGCTGGGTGCGTGTAGAGAGAATAAGGAAGGCCAAAGACCAAAAAATTATTATGGGGTGCGCAACGATGGACGAGAGGACAAAATTAAAAACGCGACTAGAGAAGGCCGGAGAGAACCTCGTCGTCGAGGAAGTCAAAAATCGGAACCCGCTTCTGGTTCTTAGGGACGTGCTTTCAGTGCACAGTGACGAGGAAGTACTGAGAGCCCTTAAGAACCAGAACCGGGAGATCTTTGATGGCCTCGGGGACGGGGAACTCAAAATGTGAAAGTTATCTGGAAGAGTGCACTCGAAGGAGGCAAGCTTCGGATTGACCTCCAGAGAGTGCGCGTCGAAGACCAGACGCCTCTGGTGCAGTGCACCCGTTGCTTGGCATACGGGTACGGCAAACGCCTGTGCACGGAGCCAGCCGATCTGTGTAGCCACTGCAGCGGACCACACTTTAGGGTGGACTGCCCTAGCAACCAGATCGGCGAAGCAGCGGTGTGCATTAACTGCACCAGAGCCAAGTTGAGGGAGCACCGGCACAATGCATTCAGCGACGATTGCCCGGTGCGTAAGAAGTGGGACGCATTCGCTAGAGCAATGATAGCTTATCGCTAAAGTTGTCAATGCGTCCACTTCAAAGCACAAAAAGAACACTTCGACACAACCAGATAGCAGATGCATTGAGCGAACCACCAGGGCTGGCTCAATGGAGAAAGATAATTGTAGTCACTTTCTTGAGAAGCTGGCTAAAATTAAACTGAACCGTGGGCCAGCTCTGGTGGAATCGTTAAGTTGCGTCGAACCGTGCAAAACACTGTTTGTTTTTCATCCAAGTATGATATTCACGTATATATTGAGTATATTGCGCAAATATCATATACAAAATTTTAAAATACAAGGGTAAGTGACGAATAAATATGTTTAAAATTAAAGTCAAAATCTAGAAATTATAAAATTACAAAATAGTATACATATATAGAGAAAAAACTAAACTTATATTGTCACAAACACAACAACAACAACACAACAACAACAACAACAATATAAGTTTAGTTTTAAACCGTGAAAGCCTAAAACAGTGTTTGATATATAGAGAAAATTAGGCGTTGCTGTAGTTGAAAACAAAACATTTAGGAAAATATTAAAAAACGTATAAAATAGAGGTTTAGGGTAATAACATAGATTTAAAAATTTAAAGTATCACCAGACAAAAGAGTGTGGTCTCATCGGCCTTCTACAAAACCAAGTCGCCATACAAGAAAGAAAATTTGCGGAAAAGGGCTCTGATTATGTCAGAGGGACACTGGCTAGGCAGGAGTGGTTTTTAGCCGGTTCGAGTCCGGCACTACCTCGACTGTCTCACAAGAGAAATTCCTGTGAGATAGTCGAGGTGTCCGCGGGGATTTCCCACTCCTGCCCAAACAAAAAAAAAAAAAAACATAGCTAGGCAAGCACGGCTTAACCTTTAGATCGACCCGAGCCGCTGTTATTATTAAGCCACGAGCCCTTCTACCCAATGTAGACACTGAAGTTAAAATTGTTTGTTGAAATGATTGAAATTCAAGAATATTTACAACAAAGCCTTAAAAAACAACGGCATACAATTAACGAACCACCAGATTTAGCAAAAAGCACATTTGATTGCCAAAATCAGTGAATGATCACCAACACACTTGTAGACGATTATTCATAAAATGAGACAATCTATTCGTTTGTAACAATAAGATCACCGGAGAAAAGCTGGTATGTAATCTCTTTGCTTACACAAACAGATTTAAGTCGGGCACGAAACAAAACACGTTCAAATTATAACGACATAGGTACAGTTATGTCAATAATATGGTTATCAGCGTAATAAAAACCACTAAATTAAACTAAACCAAAAAGAAACTAAATTATTAATTTCATAAAAATTAACAATTAACTACAATTTAAGTTACGGTGAGCTTTAAGAATATTTTACATTTTTGCCCGGTATGAGTTTATTTTCCCCTGTTCTGTTCTTTGTTAATACTGTATGGCAACGTTTAGTGGTAAATCTGACTTTTCGAGTGAAACAAACAGTAAAATATTTTTCTATTAAAAATCTGGTATCGTATGTTAATAATTTTACAAAAATTCTTTACTTTTCACCCGAATTCCAAAAAGAGGAGGTTATCAATTCGACTGTTTTTTTTTTGAAAGGGTATCCCAGAAGGTCCCATAATCATCAAGTCATTGATCCTGATAATGGGATCCTGGAGAAATAGAGGGAACTCTTCAAATTTTATAGGCACACCAGAAGCGATTTGGGTAGTTTTAGAAAGAGTACTTTCTCGGAGTGAACCCATTTTAATTTGGTAAAGATCTGATGAAGAACTTCTTAGATAGCATAGGCAACGGAACTCTTCAATAAATGATAGAAAATATACTGAGATTGCTGAAATCTCATGTCTGTCTATTGTTTACACCTGTTCATAACAAAAAATCACGCCGGTACGCTGTGAAAGGGAATGCACATGTGAAAAACCACTAAAAAGTGAAAAATAAAAACTTCATAATAATAATAATTATTTGTGATACTTTCATTTTTGTTCAATTGGGGCAGGATTGGTCCAAGTACTATCATTCAAATAATTTTCTTTATACTTATGCTAAAATGTGTTTTTTTTTTTATAAACTTTAATAATGTTAGCTTCTTCTTTTAAATGAATCTTCCGCATTTAAGAATCGAACATATATGTTTACAACAATATAAAACCCCAGTTTCGCGTTTCGTTTCGACAAAAATCGCATAACGCGTTTGGGCTACATTCCGGGCCGCTGAGTGTAAATGTTTTTCACTTGTTTATCTTCATTAAGAATAAGGTGTATTCCCGCTGACCCCAATATTTTCCCCACTGGTGGGGGGGCCAACAGGAAAAATCCAGAAAAATGAAGGAATGACGAACTTTAATAATGTCAGTGGGAATTAAAAGACATTCCGATCAAAACAGTACGACAGCTCTGATCACGGTCTTGTATTCATTGTCCCTGGTGGCAAACGGGAAAAAAGTTCCCGTTTGTTACCAGTGGGGCAAACAATATGACACTGTTCTCTAAAAAGTACCAGGCTGGCATAAGCTCAAGGTGGTATGCATTTTAATAATTCTGTGTATAGGTATGGTCTTCTTACCTTCTTTGATTCATGCCCGCCTAGTACTGTTCGTAAGTCCATAGTCCAATACAGTGGGAAAAACGGGAACAATTTTTGATTCCCGCTGGCCCCCCAACGGGGTCACGGGCGGTGGGGTCAACGGGAATACACCAAGAATAATGAATGACCTCGGAACAAACACTTTTTTCTTTTCTTTCAGTGGTTGCTATTTTCATGACTATTTACTATGCGTTTTCATATAATCCCACGTTCTCAAACTTACAATTGACTACAACACCTTTTGCCGTCTTGGAGTACACTGGGATGGCAGTGTTCAGTATGTCTTGCGCTGGAGTTGTTATACCCGTCGAGAATCAAATGGCAGAGCCGAAAAAATATGGCTTCGCCATCTACTTTTGTAGGTTTTTATTTTATTTTATATTAAATAAATAGTTTAACCATAGCACCGCAGGGATCTTCGCGTCAGCTACTCCGGAAGTGGATTAATCCAAAGTTACAGCAAGTGAATGTTTTGGCATTTAAACTAAATAGTAATAATACATTCTAACAAAGTAAATGAAAGATACCATGACCGCAATTTTGAAGAAAAGTAAAACTGCAATTTTTTGAATAAGTATCTGCTCTAGTCGAACCCAATCCCTTTTGTTAAAAATGTTCATTTATTTTCATATTCGATGACGAAATCAAAGAATTTAATGAAATACTTAAAATGTCCCCTAAGGTATCTTCCGTGATTTTCGTTTTTCTCCATAATAATTTGCACTCGTTATTCGTTCTTATCAGATATTGCTGTTTTGGTCCAAAGTTGCTTACTGACGACCCTGTCCTTTGTCTAGAGCACAAGGAGAGATTGAGTGATTTTTTCACTCTCTGCCTGGTTGACCCTGCCTATGTGACTCAGGCTGGCTGGACAAATCTTTTAAATAGCTCGCATTTAACTAGGTCAAACCCTTATTTCAGAATTTGTGACTACAGAATCTTAGATAATCGATCGAAAACGTGTCCAGCCAGCTTGAAAAACCACTTTTTGCTGGTCTCTCAATCTCGGTAACGGGAGTGATTTTGACGACTATTTGCATATCAACGGGCGTCACCTAAATTTGTGACAGGCATCGAGCTAAAAGTTTTGTGATACGTACAGTGGTTTCGTAGAAAAATGCAAAAATCTGTGTCCAGCCAGCTTGAATTTACGTGTAAAACTTCTGGCTAGCACTTACGAATCTCAATAACGGTAGCGTTTTCGAATATGACTCCTTTACCAACATTTAGTGACGCAATGTGTGACAGTAATGTCCAGCCAACCTGAGTTCAAGCTGGCTGGACACATGTATCTCCGCTGCCTGATGATCTACGACCTTCAAAATTTTGTGACGGGGACGATAATGATAACCTCAATTTGTGACTGAGAATCTTTGCGTAGTTTCAAAGATATTGATCATTTTTTTTTTCACACAAACAAACACTGCAGTAGGGTTACCAATATTGTAGGTTTTATGTAGGACTAAGTATTTTATGGTGTTTTCTTTAATGGACGAAAATCCGTGTATTGGTGATACTAATAAGAACAACTGTAGCTATTTAAATCAATAGCAGACAAAAGTGTAGAAGTGAGGAAGAGGGTAATTTTTTAACGTTATTGATTATTTACGTGCAGATGTCTACTCTTTTTAGTAGGTAGGTATTTCATGGTAAGTACATAGGTAGTTAATGTGTCAGGATAACTAATGCTCTAAGGTATTTAAATGAAAAATAATGTTTGCTGTAAATAAAATCACATTTATTTATTTGCTGAAATCCAAGTGGGCACTCTTTTGCAGCGCTGGTAGTCAATTATTATTTTGAATTAACACATACTTACGCTTTTTATAGCAGGAAAACCTTTTATTCCCACGTGGAAATCAAATACAAAGCAGGCGTGGCTGCTACCGGCCGATTAGTCGATTAAAAAGTAATCCTTTATTTATGTAAAAAATATGGTCAACTCACAATATTAACGGATGTTTGTATGAGAAAATTTAAATTATCAATGTCTTTGAAACTACGCAAAAATTCTCAGTCACAAATTCAGGTTATCATTATCGTCCCCGTCTCAAAATTTTGAACACATTTTGAAGGTCGTAGATCATTAGGCAACGGAGATACATGTATCCAGCCAGCTTGAACTCAGGCCCGGCAGTCTCGACAGAGATAACGACAAAATCGCTAACTTTCGATCGCTGATTACTACCGAATAAATTCGGTTGCAATAATTATGCTTACGAGAAACGCATCCAGCCCCTTATTCACAACCATTCGACTCGCTTCCGAACCGAATCGAACGTCTAAGATATCGAAGATGTCCTTCAAACGCTATTCACAAATCCGAAACCGAATAATTTTGACAGTTCAATTCGATAAGAAGACTCGAATCTTTCCGACAGCTGTTTGCTATCGGGAGTCATATCGAAATAAATTTAAACTAAGAAATAAACCATATTTCCAGCTTATTTCAGTAAAATAAAAATACTAAACTTTTTAAACACTGCCTGAAGTAAGTTAATGACGTTTTACTATAGTCCGGTGTTGTTTGTGTTTTATTAGTTGTTTTATTGACCGTATTTCATTGATGTATCCGCATTTACATAAATTCAATGTGTTTACAAAAATGTGTTAGTCGTTCTAGATTTTACTTCACAAGCAAGAATTGTATACCACTGATATCAATTACTTTTTCAGTAATTTTTCCTTCTAAGAAAAAGAAAACTTTACTTTAAAAAAAAACACCGTTTCCGCTTTGCCAGTTTGACAGACGGCTGTTTACAAAGCTGGTATTATTCGAAATAAAGTTTATTTTAAAATTAATATTATTTTATTTCAATAAAATCATTTTGTTTCGTTTGCTGTCTATTAAAGTTACTAGCTGTACATTTCCTTATATAAACAGAACGAAATATTCAAATAAACCAATTTTATTTACTACTTTTCATTTTCTACCACGATCATCTATTTACTACCATTTTGTAGCGTTCCCGATAAACACAATTGAATCGGATAGAAAAAAGCGCATCCGTTCGGATCTGTGAATAGCGTTTTGACAGTTCTTCGGTTCGGAAATGAGATAGTCGAATATGATTCCTTGCCGACACGGAAACGTATCGAATGGTTGTGAATAAGGGGCCAGGATGTAGAGACTTTCATTACTGGCAAGCATCATTATTGAAACCGAAACTATTCGTTAGTAATCAGCGATCGAAAGTTAGCGATTTTGTCGTTATCTCTGTCGAGACTGCCAGCCCTGGTTGGCTAGACATTACTGTCACACATTGCATCACTAATTGTTAGTAAAGGAGTCATATTCGAAAACGTACCGTTATTGAGATTCGTAAGTGCCAGCCAGAAGTTTTACACGTAAATTCAAGCTGGCTGGACACAGATTTTTGCATTTTTCTACTAAATAACTGTACGTATCATAAAACTTTTAGCTCGATGCCTGTCACTTTATGTGACGCCCGTTGATATGCAAAAAGTCGTCAAAATCACTTCCGTTACCGAGATTGAGAGACCAGCAAAAAGTGGTTTTTCAAACTGGCTAGTAGACACGTTCTCGATCGAATATCTAAGATTCTGTAACGTCACAAATTCTGAAATAAGGGTGATTAGCCGTTACACAAAGTGCCTTTTTGACCTAGTTAAATGCGAGTTATTTTGAAAATTTGTCCAGGCAGCCTGAGTCACATCCCTGCTTGACCGACACAGAGGATAGGCCCAGCCCAGCCGGCAGGTCATATTGTCACCAAACATAGGCACTAAGCTAAAATATTCTAACCCCGTTAAGGCGATTACACGAGCTAAACGCGAGTTTTATAATTACTAAAAGTATATGATTCACTGCTATAAACAAGACCAGAAAAATATATGATATTCTTCAGGATATATGCTAGCATGATACTGTTTTGAAAACATAATACAATTAATTTGGCTCTATAAAAAGTAATCTCGAACTTACCTCTAAAAATATCTTTCAAACAATAAAAAACATACTAATATGCATGCGATCATTCTGATTTTTTGGCAAATAATTCTACAAGCAATATGTTAGCATGATATTGTTTTAGTTTTTTAATCCAATCAATAGTTTTTTTGTAAATCGATCGAAACCACTCATTTTGCGCTATTTGGCCCGCAGTGGCTGACGTAACAACCACTTTGTAGTGCAAGCTAATTAGAACTTTATTCTAACAGCATTTCAAACGAAGTTTGAACCACCACAAATAGAGTTGCTAATTTAGCTCGTCTAAGCGCCTTAAGGAACAACGTGGATATTATTTATTTATTTAATTAAAAAAATATATAATAAACTAGTAATAATACAGGGTGTAAACAACCTCATCACGAAGCCGTCAACCAAGTATTCTGTACATCAAACTAAGTAACTTTATGCAAAAATGATTGCTGGGAAACCAATAGTTTTTTGGGGTGAGAAATCATGTTTTGTGGTAGAACTAAATGTAACACACAAAACAACACATACAAACAACACACTCGAAACAAAGTGCTAATGGGTGGACTGAATAGTACGGGGCTCGTTGAAGTGTTTAAAGTAAAAATATACCAATGAAAACTCGTTTTTAAAAAAAAAAACTTTGACCTCCAATATCTCAGTAACTAGAATGTCCCCAGGTGAAGAAAAAAAAAAACATCGCAATGACGGGGAACACAAGTGAAAAAAAACTTTGACCTCCAATATCTCCGTAACTAGAATGTTCCCAGGTGAAGAAAAAAAAAACATCGCAATGACGGGGAACACAAGTGCCTTTCGGGGGTCTCCCTTGTTTGACCGAAAGGAATTTGCCAAATTATTACTTAGGAAAAAATCTATTCACAAAAAATTGTAACGCAAACCTAATGTTTGGGAAATGAACGTTTAAACTTTAACTTGTTTACCAACTAGTACTTTTAACATTTTTTATTTAGTCAAATATTTCAGTTGGAATAACAGTTTTTACGCAAAATCAAAAGCCAAAAACTTTGTATCGTCAGTTTTCCATTTTTTAGGGTTCCGTAGCCAAATGGCAAAAAACGGAACCCTTATAGTTTCGCCATGTCTGTCTGTCTGTCTGTCCGCGGATAATCTCAGTGACCGTTAGCACCAGAAAGCTGAAATTTGGTACCAATATGTATATCAATCATGCCGACAAAGTGCAAAAATAAAAATTTAAAAAAACATTTTGATTAGGGTACCTCCCCCAGACGTAAAGTGGGGAGCGATTTTTTTTTAATTTTGACCCTGACGTGTGATATATTGTTGGATAGGTATTTAAAAATGAATAGGGGTTTTCTAAAATCATTTTTTGATAATATTAATATTTTAGGAAATAATCGCTCCGAAAGTCAAAAACAATGTGTCCCCCCCCCCTCTAACTTTTGAACCATAAGTTTAAAAAATATGAAAAAAATCACAGAAGTAGACCTTTATATGAACTTTCTACGAAAATTATTTTCAACTTGATGAGTTGAATAGTTTTTGAGTTATATAGCACTTTTTCAAAAAAACGCAAATGATAACTTTGTTTTTCATACAAATACTATGAAAAACAAAGTTATTTTTGCTGACGAAAAATGTTGGTATTTTTAATGGTCTGGGAAGCTACGGAACCCTATAGTGAGCGTGGCCCGACACGCTCTTGGCCGGTTTTTTTTCTATATAATGTAGTCGTTCCTGACACTCGCCGTCCACTGCCGCAGCACTGCTCGCTTTGCTCACTCGGCTCGTGCGTAGGTCACATTTTTAATCTAACCTAACCTACCCATTTTGTTTAAAGACGAAATTAACCTGATCTAGTAGGAGGTCACAGTTTTAACCTAACCCAACCATTTTTTTAAATAAGGAATTATCCTAATCTAAATAGTTCAGTTCCGGGTAACTTACTAAAAAAAACTCTTTTTTTCTTTTAATGCAAGTCGTTTCTGCCGAGGTCACAGTTTTAACCTTTTTTTTTTTTTGACGCTGGGAAAAAATGCATTACGCATACCCTCCCATCGGGGGATGAGAGGGGTATGTGGGACTCCCCGGGTCTGACCCGGTATACCCACTAAAACGACCCAGCGACATTCCCGCTTCGTCCGAGTGGCGGGGGACTGGGAAACCGGCATAGCCTTTACGTCCAGTCCTCCGCCGACGATTGCCCTTCATGGCGGGCCCCTCAGGGGCCCGGGAATGACCGACGAAGGTGGTGCCGGGTGCAATGCGGGCGAAGGCACCCCCGTGCCTGTCGCCCGCCCGTCGCCACCAAGAGGAGGGAGAGGACGGTGCCTTCTCCGACCCCTTCTTCGTCTGCGGAGCGGCGCCGCGAGAGGGTCGTCCTCCCGCACGCGCTCCGCCTCCTCCTTTTGCGAGATTACGTCCTCGCAAAAGAAGGCGACCGCTGCCCAGGCATCTTCGCTCCCCAGCATGGCGTTGACGACGCCGGGAAGCGAGAGGTCCGGTCCGATTACCGCGGTCAGACCGCGGCGCAGCTCGGACCAAGCCGGGCACACCTCGAGGGTGTGCTGCGCCGTGTCCTCCGCCGCGCCGCAGTCGTGGCACGCCGGGGTTTCCTCCCTCCCGATCCGGTGCAGGTGCGATCCGAAACAGCCATGGCCGGACAACACCTGCACCAGACGGAACGAGAGGAAACCGTGGGACCACTCGAGCCAGCTCCGCAAAACCGGACCGAGCGCGTCCAACGTTCGGCGGCCAAAGGCTGCGGCGGCGAGGTACTCCGTCCAGTGGAGGACAATGGCGTCCCTCGCCTCCCGCCGCACGGCCTCCCGCCGCACGGCCTCCCGCTCTTCGGCGACGGGGCGCTCCCCGAGAGCCTTCCAGCGCGCCGTCCTGTCGTACACTCTGGCGAGCACCCAAGCCTCCAACTCCCAAGGAGGGGTGCTGGCCAGAGCGCATGCCACCGAGAAGCCCACCGAGCGGGGTAGGCCCTCGCAACCCGCTGTGCAATGGCCCTTTGGGGCCTGCGGATGGCAGTCGCATTCTCCCTCCTGTGGAGGGAGTCCGCCCAGATGGGGGCCCCGTATAGGGCCATGCTCCTCAATATGCCTGCGTACAGGCGCCGGCATTTCGCCTTGGGCCCCCCCAGGTTCGGGAGGAGCCACGAGAGGGCGTCCGCGGCCTTCAACAGGCGCGTCGACAGCCCGCTGAAGTGCGGGCCGAAGCGCCACCTGTCGTCCAGCACCAGCCCCAGATACTTCATCTGGGGCTGGACCCCTATCTTGACGCCCTCCACAATTATGTGGGCGTCGGGAGGGCAGCGCTGCCGAGGCCCGCGAAAGAACACGGCCTCGGTCTTGTGCAACGCCACCTTCAATCCCAGGCGGCGGATCCTCTCTGCAACCAAGGATCCGCCAGCCGAGGCCAGACAGGCCGCGTCCGCAAAGTTCCTCCCCCGGGCGGTGAGGAGAGTGTCATCCGCGTAGCAGATGACACTCGTGCCCTGGAGGAGGGCTCCGCGCAGGAGCCAGTTGAACCCGATGTTCCACAAGGGGGGCCAAGCACCGACCCCTGCGGGACACCGGACTCTGCGCCGTACCGCCTCACGGTGGCCGTCTTGTCCACTAGGAGGACTTCTCGGTCCTCCAGGTAGCTGGCCAGGAGGTCCCGCAGGTATTGGGGCACTCCGTGATACCGGAGCGCCTCCAATATCGTCGAGTTGAAGGCGTTGGCAATGTCGAATGACACCGCCAGCACTCCGTCCCCCGCCTCCACCGCCTCCTTCACCTGGCCCTTGAGTAGGGCCAGCGCGCCGATCGTCGAACGCCCCTGACGAAAGCCGAATTGGGCGTCCGACAGATCCGGCCCTACCCAAGTGGCTGTCAAGCCGGGAGGCGACAAACCCCTCGAACAATTTACCGACCTCATCGAGCAGGACGATGGGCCGGTATGCCGAGGGGGAGTCCACCGGGCGGCCCTCCTTTCGGAGGAGGCATAACTGCCCCTCCTTCCACAGTTTCGGGAACCTCCCAGCCGTAAAGCACGCGCTGAAGAGGTCCCGAAACCTTTCCTCCATGCCGGAGGCGGCGATCGCCAGCACCCGTGCGGGGACACCGTCTGGTTCGGGGGCCGTCTTCTTTACGCGGAGGCTAAGAACCCCCGCGTAAATCTCCGCCGCTGTCACCGGGGGATCTCCTCCTCCTCCGGCGGAGCCGTCTCTTGCGGGGGATCCATCGTTGGTGGGGTGGTCGGTCCTACGCGGAAACAGGGACCGGACCACCCCATCCAGCAACGGTGGATCGAGGGTCTCCGACAGTGGGGGACCATAGGGGCGTAGTTGGTTCCGCGCCGCCTTGTATGGTCTCCCATAGGGATCCCTGTCGAGACCCTCCAACATCTCGGCCCTCGCCGAGTCTTGTGCAGCGCCCATTGCAGACTTAAGGACCGTCGTCGCCTCTCGGTAAGAGGCGTATAGGCGGTCCTCTTCTGCCCGGTCTCGGTTTTGGGCGCTGCGCCATCGGCTCCGCGTGTAGGCCCTTCTGACCGCCACGCAGGTGGCCCGGAGTCCCTCCAGCTCCTCCGTCCACCAATAGACGGCACGACGGGGAGGCGGACGGCGAGACCGAGGCATGCTGGAGTTGCACACCTCGGTCAGGGACCCCCTGAGCTGGACCGCTGCAGCGTCCACGTCCAGGACCTCGACAGGGGGCGACAGCCAGTCCTGGAGGAAGGCCGCCTCCTTGGCTGCCTCCCGGTCCAGGCGGGTGAGTGCCCACCGCGGGAAGGGAGATTGCCCAGCACGGTTCATCCCCCTCCCCCCCTGCTGGGTGGAGATGTTGAACCGCACATATCGGTGGTCCGACAACGTCTCCACCATCTCTACCCGCCAGTTGACGACGCGGGCGGCCAGCGCGGGGGTGGCAAACGAGACGTCCACCACCGACCCGCCCTGTTGCCGCACACACGTGTGGACCGCACACGTGTGAACCGCCCCCCTGTTGAGGAGGGACACACCGCATGAGGCCGCCCAAAACTCGACGGCGCGTCCCCGGACGTTGCAACCGGTGGTCGGGTTGCCCCAAGCCGCCGACTTGGCGTTCAGGTCGCCCAACACCAGAACTTGGCGTGGCGCCGCCCTCCCTTTGACTGCGGTGAGGATCTCGAGGAAATCCTCAAAGTCTGAGAGAGGGCGGTTTGGGGAGAAATAGACCCCCACCAGGGCCATGTCTCCCCAGGCGGCGGCCACGTATCCCGGTCCCCTCTCTAAGAGCGAGAGGGGAGGGGAGTTCGTGGAAGACCGCGCCACCAACGCCACCAAGCCGTCCCGGTCGCCCAGCCAACGGCCAGGGACCGAGTAGGGTTCGGCGACCACCGCCAAGTCCACCAACCACTCAGCCATGGTCTGCATCAGCAGATACTGGGCTGCCCTGCAGTGGTTGGCGTTCGCCTGGAGGATGCGATGTTCAACCCTATCCATCAGTCGGACATCGCACCCCCCTCCGCGGCCGCCGCAGGAACGACGGAGTTAGCGGCAGCAGCAGCAGGCCTGGTCGGCGCCAGCGCTTTGCCACGCTTAGGGGGAGGATTGCAGTTCCTCCCCTTCATTACGTGGCCTGCCAAGCGGCCACTGGCGGCACACACCGCGCAGTGCGGCGTGGCGGCCTCACAAGATACGGCTTTGTGGCCGTTCTTGCCGCAGCGGTAGCATGTGTCCGTCCTGTCTACTGTGGACGGACACATGGGCCGGGTGTGTCCGATGCCGAAGCACCGGAAACACCTCAGAGGCTGGTCCTCAAGTGCTCGGACCGCACCCGAGCTGAAGCCAACTGTGAGCCGTCCCTTGGCAAGGACGGCTTTGGCAGCGGCGATTGGGCACTCGAGGCGAATGGTGCCCATGCCGCCGCGTCCGGGTCTTATGTCCCGGCCTTAGACCGCCGCGGCGCCACAGCCCCCTGCCGCTGCGACCGCCGCAACCACCTCCTCCTTGGTGACGGAGTCGTCGAGCTCCGTCACCTCAATGGCCGCAGACTTCACCGGTCGGGCCACCTTCGCCGAGTCCGCGATGACCTCCTGCAGCTTGGCTGCAAATAGGTCAGCGTGGGCACTCCCCTCGGCCCCCGGGAACTCGAAAATTCGAGCCCCGGCTTGTGTCCGCCGGCAAGACACGCTGCCGATCCCCAGTTGGGTGGGATCGGCATTGGCACGCGCCCGCACTAATAAGGACGCGTAGGTCTCCCCTCGCTCCGCAGCCTCCGCGGTGAGTGTCACCACGACGGCTGCAGTTTTTGGGGGCACCAGCTTTCCCCTCCCTTTCCCCTTCCCCTTTCCCTTGCCGGTCGTCTGCAACCGACTGGGAGCGGTGGTGGTGGTGGCTCGCTCGGCTGCCTCTTATCCGCCGCAAGCGGCGGTCGGAGGCGTTTCTCCGGCAAGAGCCGGTCCTCAATGCCCGCTAAGCAGGCCCTTGTGAAGGCCCTCTCCTCCATCACAACCTTGCGGATGATATCCTCAAGGTTGGAGGCGTTTTGCCTAAATATTTTTTGTTTCAACAAATCATTTCACCAAACGTTTAATGTCTAAAGATTGTTTGCCGTAATAAATCATTTGATTAAAGACCAAATGCCATAATGACATTATACTTGGTAATATTTTGCCAAGTAAAAATTTTGATCAAATAAAAATATGCGTACTAAAATCATTCGAAATATTGCAATGGTATAAAAAAAGGTTGCTAAAATATTTTTGGGTAACGAAATTTAGTCAAAATCTTTTCGGCAAAACGGCAGGATCTCCCGCCTTTCGGCTTCGTTAAGAGGTTTATTTTACATTCTTCATATAAATATTTTATTTAGGTTTTTTTTTCGGTTGTAGATAGTAGCTAACACGACCCATTAACCACAAGACCTCCCAGATAGCATTTTTTGGTCGCAAAATATTTGTTTCAGTAACAAATTGACAAAGTTCCGTTATTGTTTCGAAACAATGCAACTGTGTGTGTTTCGGTTAATATGTGTCGTAAAAGTGTCTACACAGTTTGACCGGAACGTGTTTCAGTAACTCTTTGTAGTCGATGAGTCAACACAATATGTACGGATTTGTGTCGACTTTATTTTGTACTCATTGCGTTGAGTTTTCAACAAGCGAAGAAGTGATAGACACCATATTATAAATTCAGTGTCTGTGTCAGTGTCGTAACTTTTTACCAAATACGACTAGAATAATTTTACTATAAAAACAAATGTTTTTTTACTTTTAAGTTTATGGATTATTTTTGATTAAATATCATATTATTATCATGAAAGTGTACAGTTTGATTAAAACAGAGAGAACTGAAATAGTCTGCGCAATGTTACAATACAGCGTCGTAACTTAAAAACCAAAATGTTACCGTGTCGAGAAGTGCCCCACTTTAGTCGCAGCTACCGAAACATAGCCGTAACAGCGGTCAAAAATGTTGTGTAGGCCGACTTGTTTCGTATCGGCTACCAAAAAATGCTATCTGGGCTGTTATGTACTCTGAATACTACTGACTGAGTACCTCAGGTTTATCAACCTATTTAGGTATCACTCTTTCTGCTATGGTTACATCATAAAGTTGTTTCAAATTTCAGCCATGGGTGCAATTATATGTTGCATTTTCATGGTATCATTCTTCGGGTATACTGCTTTCCAAGATAAGTGCGTGACGCCATTAACGCTCAACTTCCCTATGACCCTGTAAGTGTTTAAACTACTTACTTACCTTCTTCCTTTTAATTGTAGATACACTTATGGAACTAGGACTAGGGAAAACGCGTTAAAGCGAAATGATTCAGTTAAAACTGTTTCATTTCAGTTTTATGTATGTATCTTATTAAGCCGGTTTTGACTTTTCTTTGGTTATTTTAATTACTTGAAATTAATTTAAAATAAATGGCACCACGTGTCTCTTTCCAATCATGATTAAATTAGATTGTTTTTTAGAAACTTTAGCAGTGTTACGAGTTTAATTGTCAAATCAATTTTTTTGTAAATTAACACTAGCGAAGCCGGAGGGGCAAATGCTAGTAGAATATAAGTATATTTAGTAGAATATAATTATATATTTATGATTATTTCAGAATGCCAAAGGTACTGAAAGGTCTAATAGCCTTAATGATCTATGTGACTCACGCGCTGAACTTTTGGGTACCATTTAACCTCTGCTTCTATTACCTCAAAAGATTGCACAAACCGGAAAGGCAAGTGATAGCCGAGTTATGTTATCGGGCCGTGTTTGTAGCAATCATTGGTGTTGTTGCAATCTTGTTTCCAGAAATAGATGCGATTATGGGTTTCGTAAGTTATCATTCTCCTTTTTATAACTGTTTGTTGGACTATCATCTGCATGAACGGATATCAGACGCTTCACTTGAATAAACTGTTCACTCGGGTGACTGTTGATTTTAAGCTCTAAGATCATGCTGACTAGAAATCAAAACGTCTTTGCCAAGTATTGCCTAAACGTTATATTGACTAGGAAGCACAATGCCTAGCTTTCAATATGTCTAAATCTATCCAGTATTTGAACCAAACCCTATTCTGACCATGAACCAACCGTGCATTCCGAGATACGATGTAATCACCCACAGCGCTCACAGCAATATTTTGCGTTCCGTTTTAATTTTCACGATTATGACAGCTAAGATCTGTCATTAGGTTATTTGACAGCGCTCACGGTGATATTTCTTTGGGGCATGGTCGGTGTAATCTCAAGATGGCGCGTGTCGTTACGTCATCTATGACGACTCGAGGAAAATCGATATCGCGCTTGTGATCGCGCTCACGGTATCTCGGAACGGGTTTATGAACGCTCATAGCGTTTACAGTCTATCTCGGAACGCACTGCAAAATGCCTACTTCCAATATGTACAGACAGTATTTGAACTAAACCTTATTCTGAAACAAAATGCCAGCCTTGTAATATGACGGCGGTGCAGCATTTGAACCAAACCTTATAATGACTCAGGTGCCACCAAAAATTATCAGTTCGCCGTCATCGTCAGTCTCTCATCGCATCAGGCGTCCTGCGATCCAAAGCAAGTCCAAGGCAATGATCGACTTGCTTCCACACATTAGTAAACATTTACCTTCAGCCCCACACCTCGTTATACTGACCGTCGCCGGCACAGCGTGAACACTGACTACGTATCTACAGAAACTACAGATTAGCATGCAGGTGGCCGTATTTCGTGTCAATATAACTAGATGTTTCCCAAATACATGTTGTATCAAAATTATTTCTAAAAATATATTTACCAAGTTTAGCGAAAGTAAATACAAATTAAAAAATATTAGTTTCATGTAAATTGCTGCTAAAAATTGTTGCTTTTTAAGAAAATTACTTGAAAGTAGGCATTTTGATCTCCTGGCTATTTACTACTTAGAAATTATTGCATTTTAGGCATTTTGCTTGTTAAAATTAATTAAATTTAAGCCCGTTTCGAATCGGACAGGGTTTTTTGACGTTTTGTTTAACGAAACGAAAGCTCCTTTCATGGTTTTCGTTCGTTCCCTAGACCATTGAAAGAAGCGGTGCCGGCGGCGCCGAGTTTTAAAATCCAGAATCGCTTTGTTTTTTCTTTTACTCTATGCTCAGATGTTTCGGTTTGAGTGAAAGATGCCGAACGAAAGGCAGTATAGACCAGGGCCGATGCCTTCAAAAATGGTAAAAAACGAAAAAAAAATTATAGTAGGATGAAACCCATTAGAAAGGGAGGGGAATATGATAACAATGAAAGGAAAAATAAATTACGGTCGATAGGACATATTGTAGTTTTGCCGGAAATCGAGATAAACCATTTTTTCCCCTTAAAAGCCCCCCCCCTGTTCAAGTGTCGCCATCTTCATTTAAAATTGTTACTAAAGGAAAATTTGTTCCTAATTCTAATCATAGATGGCGTTGTTAATTTAAGTCCATTTTCTAGATCGCGGTGATAAGATTCTCCGCGATCTAATGACCCTACGCGATTATTTTTTGTTTAGTTAGATCAGTACTACATTACATGTGATTGTGATATAAACAGTGGTTTTTATTAGTATCCCTGGAATATCCTTCGCTCAGCCAGATAGGCAGTAGTACAAGTGCTAGTAAGGAAGTGCGTCGTGATCAATTAAACACCCCACTTCCCGAACTCGGATCGACCGTAATTTATTTTTCCTTTCATTTTTATCATATTCTCCTCCTTTTCTAATGGATTTCATCCTACTATAATTTTTTTTCGTTTAAAAAATTATCGACTCTGGTCTAGTAGCATCTGATATAATATGGGTTTTATTGAATTCTTGTATTTAAATTTAATTATAAAGGGACTTGTACATAGATAATTCAGGAATTAGAATTTGGTTTTTGCGCTTGCAATCTCAATTTACAATCACGTCAGGGTCACCATTTTTGGGGTAGTGGTGACTACGCACTAAGGGCACGTTCTATGGGGGTACGAGTCTCAACGTAGCCTACACAGGCATACAGATCTTGTGCTCAGCGTCTAATCCTTAAAAAATAATAAATTTACTTTTCGTTTTTCAGATTGGATGTTTCTGCCTTTCAAACATGGCGTTTATTTGGCCTAATATCATTTGTCTATTGGTCATTTGGGACAGGCCTGGGCTCGGAGCCAGCAATTGGAGGCTCTGGAGATCGATAGTATTTTTGGCTATTGGATTTTTCATCTTCTTCTGCGGTAGTATGGTGAATGGGATGGAAGTGGTAGAGAAATTCATTGAATTAAATGTAGGGTAAAAATTATAGATGGTCTAGAGTAGGTCGTTACCATCCGCCCAACAACGAGAATTAGGCCTAAGCTCTACGAATAATTTGACTCCGAATATATTCATGTGAATACTTTTAAATATTATACACGGTGGAAACGGGAAATTGGAGAAGTAAGGGGAACTACCATAACCGTTCCAGCTACATGAAAATGGTCTTGGAGAAAAGTATGTGAAAAGTTTTTGCAACCAACCTAACCTAGATTGGTCCAATAGAAGTTTTTGATCAGTATTGGAAACAGAACGACAAATTTAAAAAAAAATAGTTAAAACATTCAAACAAAATGTATGGCAAAAGTGTTTTGTATAAAATGGCCATTTTCTTACTAACTGTACATTTTTTCGAAAATCTTAAAACTTCATCAAAATTTCACGAAAAATTATGGAGTAAGTAGTAAGTCTCATTAATTTTCGTGTAGCTGCAACGGTTAAGGTAGCCTTACTGCCCCGTTTACCGTATCCACCCTGTATATTTTAGATAAAGAAGTATTTTGTTCTCAAATGTACCGTCATTTAATATTCAAAATGAGTTCATATTATAATAAACAGTTTTTGAACGATCACTTCATTTCAACTCATTTTACGATGAAAATAGGTGAAGAAGTCATTCACCCATAATTCGACACAGAAGAAATATATAAAATTTAACCGTTTCTTATCATATTTAGATTCTATGTCTTTTTTACAGACAGCTTTATTGTTTTTCATAATTCTAGTTAACCATTGTGACATTATTTGTATTTATTGTTTTATTAAATTGAAATAAATAGATTTCGAATAAATAGTTTATCACTTGACTTATCCTCGTCTCTAGTTTACTACTGACTGTCTGCTCATCATTTTCTCGTGCTGGCTGGGTTTGCTTAGCTCGCGTTTCTTCTTGTATGAAAGCGTGCTTAGCTTGTGATTGTGTGATTGACACTGGCTTGGCCACCATCAGGGATTTTAATTTTGATAACACAAAAATTGTCGCTAATTAGTCGAAATTTGTCGCCAAATATTAGAATTTGGCGGACACTGGTTCAAAAGATGGGTTTATAGGTGGCTGATCTGAAGTCTCCCCAGCTTGGCCACACTAGTAACAACATTAGTTTAAACCTGGCGAAGATCTGTTTTCTCCCATATTTTGTCGCCAATTAGTCTCAATTTGTCGCCAAGTCACAGATTTAATCGTGTGCATTTGGATTGGTGTGCGTACTCCCAGCGGAAAAATGTCGAATTTTTTAATTTCTGTAATGCAGGCCCCCTAGAATCTACCTTTTAGGTGTTCACCAATGCAATGTACTCGCCTCTAGGAGTATATGTACCGGTTTCTTTTTCAATGTATGTACCTCTGTACTTTTGAAGAAATTTGCAAAATAAGGGGGCCGTGCTGAAAACGTTTGGCTGGCACGGCCCTCTTTTTTTGCGTGTAACTTGAAAAACAAGCGTAAATGTACTCTGTTGACGCGTTATATGTACCGCAATAGATATTCTGAATTCGTAATAAAAAATATGTAGATGTAGATAGGGGGCCGTGCTGAAAAATAAATAAATGACGAAATCTCCAAAGAAGACAAATCACCTTAGCCAAAAACTATTAAAACATAATTGATGGGTGGCAAGTAACATATGTACCGGATTGGTTTCTCATAAAACTTGCTAAATTTGATAAATAAACCAATGTTAGTTCATTCAGCACGGCTCTCTTCATACGCCTACCTATATCTTTTAAAATATGACATGTTTGCTTACAAAATTCGACTTCCTAAATCATCTAAACAAGTTCATTCGTTCCAAATAAATTGCGATACTGCTGTATTAGTACTAAGTATAGAAGACAAATTGGATCAAAAATATCATACATTACAACGAATGGGGTGACCATGAATCTACGTGAAAAAAAAAAGGATTAAAGAACTGCTGCAGCTAAATTGAGTAAATCTATACTTAATATTTCAAAGACTAAGACTTTATAGCTTAAAAGGTTTAATATAACATAGAAAGACAACCTTCTTCTTCCCTCTCATTAAGAGGAGGCCGTGTCCCAGCAGTGGGAACATTATAGGCTGATGATGATGATCTGCCTAGCCTTTTCCCAACGATGTTGGGGTCGGCTTCCAGTCTAACCGGATGCAGCTGAATACACCAGTATTTTACATGGAGCGACTGCCTATCTGACCTCCACAACCCAGTTAATACTGGGTAATACGGTACCACTTGGTAAGACTGGTTGTCAGACTTTTTGTGCCACTGACTGACCTGTAACGACTGCCAAAGATGGACAAATGAGCTGTCATAGCGGGACCAACAGCTTAACGTGCTTTCCGAGGCACGGAAGAAACTGTATGTAAGGGTGGTCACCCATCCACCGACCAACCTAGGCAAGCACGGCTTAACCTAAAGATCGGCCCGAGCGGCTGTTATTATTTAGCCACGAGTTCCTCAAGAAAAGTACATAATTTTACAATAAAATAGCATTTATTCAGACGAACTATCAGAACTGTAACTAGTATTGTCATCTTCAACAATGCCGGGCACTCACAGATATTACTTATTAATTCATTTTCAATTACACCCATAACCAGATCTCGTTCAAAATCCTTTTAAAATTGTTTCCTTTGTTTCCTCCACAACCTTTCTGCGGTCTTCTTTATTGACTTCTGCACACGCCGTTAAAAAGCGGGCCGTGCCAGCCAAACGTTTTCAGCACAGCCCCCTTATTTTGCAAATTTCTTCAAAAGTACAGAGGTACATTGAAAAAGAAACCGGTACATATACTCCTAGAGGCGAGTACGTTCCATTGGTGAACACCTAAAAGGCAGATTCTGGGGGGCCGAGCCAGGCAAACGTGCATTGGCACGGCCCTCTTTTTTTGCGTGTAACTTGAAGAACAAAAAGCGCATTAAAAAGTTCCTTAAACTCAAGGAATGTACTCTGTTGACGCGTTATATGTACCGCCACGGATATTCTGAATTCGTAATAACAAAAAATATATTGATGTAGATAGGGGGCCGTGCTGAAAAATAAATAAATGAGGAAACATCTAAAGAAGACACATAACCTTAGTCAAAATCTATTAAAACATAATGGGTGGGATGGGTGGCAAGTGACATATATGTACCGCATTGGTTTCTCATAAAACTTGCTAAATCTATACATATAATAAAAGAGTAAAAAGCTGTGTCTGTACATTGAATATATTTAAAAAATTATAATTGAAGGGGGTTTAGAAACAGTAATAGAGCACGAATACAAAAAAAAAGTCTGTCTGTTTGTCTGTTTGTTTGTATACGCTAATCTTCGGAAGTACTGGACGGATTCAAGAATTTTTTTTTTTTCGTTGTATAGATATTATGTCTGGGCAACATATAGACTATAATTTATCTTGGAAACCTGAACACCTGATGTAGAACCGCAACAGACCAGCTAAACTATAAGAGATACAAAAATGACACCATAGCAAAAATTGTTCCACGTGATGAGCATTTCTGCTGAGAGAATAAATTTGAAGATCTGGAACACCTGATGTGGAACTCCAAGAGCCCAGTTAAACCTTAACACATATAGGAATGACGTCTTAGCAAAAGTTGTTCGGTCTGATGGGGTTTTCCTGTTGACTTATAAAAAATCGAAGATCAGAAACATCTGATGTGAAAATTATTGCAAAGCTATCACTAATTTCACTGTATAATTTATAAAATAACAAAAACTGGGTTCCTCCACGCGGTTAAGGCGGTAACAGTTTAGGACTGATTTTCAATGACGGACTCTACTGGCCAAAATCATTTTATCGAATAAATATGTCTTTGGGCTTATGTTATTTGAGTGTTTAATTTCCTTTTCCATTTATCTTCGTGACTCGGTAGCCTACCCGGTAGCGCAGAGCACTTAGATTTTAATTGTTCAGGTATCTTCACAACAAAACTATAACCATGCCTAGAAAGAGGTCAAAACTTTCCCAATGTTCCAAAGGAGCTAAAAGATTGAGGATCATAAGATCCCAAGAATCTACCGAAGAGCGTCAGGAGAGACTTGATGCTGTTCGAGTACATCAGGCTGCAACTTGCTCCGTGGAAACCTCTTCCGATCGCGAAGTACGCCTGCGTTCTCAGCGTATTTACGCATCTACATCCAGGTCTCTAGAGACCAGTGAAGAATAGATGCGCGACTGGCTGATCGTGAACGTCATGCATTGTCTCGCGAGTCGGAGACGTTCACGGATAGAGAATTGCGCTTGAGTACCAAGCGTAATTCTCTATCCGTGAACGTTGACTGCTCCCCTGCGTTACCGGGTAGGCTACCGAGTCACAAAGATAAATGGAAAAGGAAATTCAACACTCAAATAACATAAACCCGAAGACATATTTATTCGATAAAATTAAATAATAAATGGGAGTTTTGGCCAGTCGAGTCTTTTCATTGATATACAATCGTCATCGAAAATCAGTCCTAAAATGTTACCGCCTTCACCGCGTGGAGGTACTCCCAGCTTATGTTATTTTATACAGTGAAATTAGTGATAGCTTTGCAATAATTTTCACATCAGATGTTTCTGACCTTCGATTTTTTCTAAGTCAACAGGAAATGCCCATCAGACCGAACAACTTTTGCTAAGACGTCATTCCTATATGTGTTATGGTGGAGCTGGGCTCTTGGAGTTCCACAACAGGTGTCCCAGATCTTCGATTTTTATAAGTCAACAGAGAGTGCTCATCAGATTGAACAACTTTTGCTAAGACGTCATTCCTATATGTGTTATGGTGTAGCTGGGCTCTTGGAGTTCCACATCAGGTGTTCCAGATCTTTAAATTTATTCTCTCAGCAGAAAATGCTCATCACGTGGAACAATTTTTGCTATGGTGTCATATTTGTATCTCTTATAGTTTAGCTGGTCTATTGCGGTTCTGCATCAGGTGTTCAAGTTTCAAAGATAAATTATAGCCTATAGCTGACCAACGCAGCTTCGTCTGAGTCACATAAGAGAGAGAAACGAAATGAAAAAAAAAACCCGTTTGTGCAACATTTTTCATTCCTGCTCCGCTCCTAATTGTCGTAGCGTGATGTTATATAGCCTAAAGCCTTCCTCGATAAATGTACTATTCAGCACAAAAAGAATTTTTCAATTTGAACCAGTAGTTCCTGAGATTAGCGCGTTCAACCAAACAAACAAACAAACAAACTCTTCTGCTTTATAATATTACTAGCTGACCCACGCAACTCCGTCTGCGTCACATAAGAGAGGGAAAAAATCCCCGTTTTTGCAACATTTTTCATTCCTGCTCCGCTCCTAATGGTCATAGCGTGATGTTTTATAGCCTAAAGCCTTCCTCGATAAATGGACTATCCAACACAAAAAGAATTTTTCAATTTGAACCAGTAGTTCCTGAGATTAGCGCGTTCAACCAAACAAACAAACAAACAAACAAACAAACAAACAAACTCTTCTGCTTTATAATATTAGTATAGATTATAATTATATTATATTATTATATATTATATATACTAGCTTCTGCCCGCGACTTCGTACGCGGATCCTGTTGCTTATGCCAGCGACAACGGGGTCGTCAAAATCGAAGATCTGAAACGTCTGATGTCGAATGAATACTAAGAGCCCGGGGAAGGGAAAAGCGGATCTTTCCCATCTGAGCAACACATACCGTTTGTTTCTTTTCGCCATTTAACAGCTTCACAAAAAGTAAAATTTTGAACCATAATATGTGGCGTATTCAATCATAGGAGTATATACGTAAATGCGCTCCGTTCCTTATCAACCCAAGGAAGGTCGCCATGCCCTACGGCTATATCTTGAGACACATCCGATTCTTCAGATGTTATCGACATTCTGTTCAGACAATGTCGAATTCGATCAGAATTCAAACGTTCGTTGCGCTCTTCATCTGTCTCTTCATGCCGTACTCAAGCAATTCTTTCGCTCTCACTTTCTAACTGATTACGAATATTTTGTTGTGTGCGTGTTCGGGGCAATGTATGATAATCTCGAGCAGCAGTTAGTCGCGCATCACGTTCATCACTCGTTTCAAAAGACCTGTTAGTAGATGTGCGAATACATTGAGAACTCAACCGTGATTCTGTATCGGTAAACGTTTCCGACTCGCGAGACAATGCATGACGTACACGATCAGCCAGTCGCGCATCTATTCTTCACTGGTCTCTAGAGATCTGGATGTAGATGCGTAAATACGCTAAGAACGCAGGTGCTTCGCGATCCGAAGAGGCTTCCACGGAGCAAGTTGCAGCCTGGTGTTCTCGAACAGCATCAAGTCTCTCCTGACGCTCTTCGGTAGATTCTTGGGATCTTATGATCCTCAATCTTGTAGCTCCTTTGGAACATTGGGAAAGATTTGACCTCTTTCTAGGCATGGTTATAGTTTTGTTGTGAAGATATCTAATCAATTAAAATCTAATTGACTGCTCCCCTGCGTTACCGGGTAGGCTACCGAGTCACGAAGATAAATGGAAAAGGAAATTCAACACTCAAATAACATAAACCCGAAGACATATTTATTCGATAAAATTAAATAATAAATGGGAGTTTTGGCCAGTCGAGTCAAATTTTCATTGATATACAATCGTCATCGAAAATCAGTCCTAAACTGTTACAGCCGCGCAACCGCGTGGAGGTACTCCCAGTTTATGTTGAATTTTTGTGAGAATAATGCATGAGTCCTGTGTTAAATAAATTATATGTTTAAATAGTGTAATTGGCTCCGGCCGTTCTATTTAAGTAAGTAAATAAATAAATAAATGTTATTTTATACAGTGAAATTAGTGATAGCTTTGCAATAATTTTCACATCAAATGTTTCTGACCTTCGATTTTTCTAAGTCAACAGGAAATGCCCATCAGACCGAACAACTTTTGCTAAGACGTCATTCCTATATGTGTTATGGTGTAGCTGGGCTATTGGAGTTCCACAACAGGTGTCCCAGATCTTCGATTTTTATAAGTCAACAGAGAGTGCTCATCAGATTGAACAACTTTTGCTAAGACGTCATTCCTATATGTGTTATGGTGTAGCTGGGCTCTTGGAGTTCCACATCAGGTGTTCCAGATCTTTAAATTTATTCTCTCAGCAGAAAATGCTCATCACGTGGAACAATTTTTGGTATCGTGTCATATTTGTATCTCTTATAGTTTAGCTGGTCTGTTGCGGTTCTGCATCAGGTGTTCAAGTTTCCAAGATAAATTATAGCTTATAGCTGACCAACGCAACTTCGTCTGCGTCACATAAATAAGAGAGAGAAACGAAAGGAAAAAAAAAACCCGTGTTTGCAACATTTTTCATTCCCTATTACCTAAGTTTATCCCTTTCGCGTTCATTGTTTTATCAATTTTTGTTCATGAATATTTTTTATTGTAAAATAAAAATATGAGGCTCCTGTTTAGTTTCCATTTTGTGATTATTACTTTTTGTGCAATAAAATCCTTCTAATTACTATGATTTTATTTTTTCTTAATATTCATGCGTGCAAAAACCAAGTAAAGTCAAAGGCAGCAACTAGTCATTCAGAACAACTAGACATGTAAAGGGTAGGAAATAATTTATATGGCTATTTTTTGCCACTCAGCTGTGGAGCTGTCAAAATGGCGCTGGCCCTAAGATGTGGGGCCTTTCCGGGTGGCCGCAAGCGATTCCGACGCGTATGATTAAAACGTCAATATTTTCGAAACTACGCTAGTTAACCCGTTAACAGTTATATCATTGGAATCGTTATTAAATTAGCTAAAAGGTTATGTAGTTTAATATAGTTTTGCCTTGTAATTTATTAGTAATTGGGAGTTGTGTCAGTGTGAGGTAATTTTTATCAGTTTCTTGTGTAAAGGTCATTGTAATTAATAAAATAAGCCATTATTTCAAAAAGATATTGTTTTTTGTCGACATATACACATTGTTTCACTTAAATAAAACAAAAGAATAGACTTCACCCTACATTTTTAGGGTTCCGTAGCCAAATGGCAAAAAACGGAACCCTTATAGTTTTTTTATCTCACGAGCATTACAATAACATGACGTCATTTACGAGTGCCGTGTTCGAAACAAAAGAATGGGTTTGTTTACGGTTCTATTCTAAGAACGCTAAATGCCTAGTAGCTCTGTTCACATTTTAATATGAATATTTGGTTTACATACTTGACACAGGCTGAGTATCAGCTGTTCAAAGTGTTTGGTTAATTAGTATAAAATAATTAAAATATACACTTGAAAACTGGCGTAAAAAACACCCACTCAAACTTTAGATCACTGTTTAAATTCTGTTACCTAAATTTGAAATGTAATTTTACATTTCTCATGTTGAAGATATTTACTGAACATAAAGCACATAAAAAAGGCTTACTGCTAACAAAATATTAATTAAAATCAACAATCAAAATAAACTATTTCACTACACAAAACAAGGTAAACACGGGCTCTGATTGGCCAACGCTTCGCGGGCAAGTAAATAATACGGCTCTCTGATTGGGCCGGCGCTTCGCGTCGCCGTCGCTCATTGGCTGTAGCTCACGATAATTTTACGTAACTACAATTTTTGAATTGATCACAACAAAAACACGATTATATTTAAATTAAACGCCTAATACTTCTAATACGATATTTAAAAACATACGTAATATACATAGTTTCCAGTTAATGTTGACCGCTAATTATGGTGAGTTAATTATGAAAATAGTTCGTCGATGACGCTTGAATCGTCGTACCGGTCTGCGATGTCCTTGAAATGACTATTTCTGCTCGAAATCTTCGGAAACTAAACAGTTTAATCATTAAAATATGTTCATTACTTACCCAGGCACGATTTAAACATAACACAACACCGCATTTACACCTCACTACACTCAAAATTCACTCACGGAAAAATAACTTGCTATAACAGGGGGCGCCCGCCGCGACCGGTCGGCGCGTGACGGATTTAAGTACTGGGCACAGATTACCTTACTATATTAGTAGGTACTGGGTGCAGTGTTGCCAACTCTATCTGTCAAAAAGTCGTCAACTTACGCTTGAAAAGTCGCTAGATGTCGTTAGCTACGGACAAATATCAAAAGTCGCTAGAAGTCGCTAGAATGCATGCTTTTTGGTCTGTTGGAATAAAAGAAAATAATTTGATTTTCCAACTTATAATTTTGATAAACAATTGAAAATTATAAAAACCAACTAAAATATTATTATTTCACAAACAAAAAATCAAAAACTTAACACTAAAAACAGTTTAAGATGAAAAAGTTCAGATTATTAGCGATCGTTCGAATCATAATCACGATTCATTCATCATCAGAACTCGCTAATGTAATGAAAATCTGAAATGGTTGATGCATCCACTCTGGAACTGACAGTAATTCCTGAAGGCTGAGGCTGCGATGTACGTTTGTTGTTGTTACGTTTTATTAGTCGTTAGAATAGTCGCTAGATTTTTTTTGTCGCTAGATGCATAATTTAAGCCGCTGTAGAATACGAAATGTCGCTAGATCTAGCGACTAAGTCGCTAAATTGGCAACACTGACTGGGTGCACTGTAAAAAGCGTCGTTCGTTGTTGAACTAAGGAAAAATGTCTTTCTTGTTCTTTCTCCTACACTCTGTGCAAGTTTGAGCGAGATAGGCACAGGTTTAATCATCCATTTACGTCAAATTGAAGGCATAAATGACGCGACCACACTGTGGTCGTTCACAGATTAGGCCCAAAATTTACCGCGACCACAATGTGGTCGTTCACAGTTGAGTGGGTTTTGTAAGGATCTCTAATTTTATCTAATAATACGAGTAAACATAACTTCTGTTACTTCACGTATAATATAATGTATCTTTTTAACGGCAACATAATTTTTGAAATCGAAAAAAAACAAATGAACCCTTTTTTTCCAGGAAATGTTTGACATTTCCTGGGAAATGTATGTGTCACCGTAAAATTGTCAAACACGTTATAATATATAAACATATAATAAAATCGTAGGAAATTCAAAACTGTACATTGAATATTTTTTAAAAAGAATACTTGGGGCGTGATCTACAATCGATATCGAAGCCAAAAATATAGTTTTTAGAATTTTTGTCTGTTTGTCTGTATGTATGTGTCTCGAAATATTGTCAAACGAACATACTGCTTACATTATAACGCATTATTTTTCTGAAATGCATGCGATGGTAGTCAACTCACGTGGTGTCGAGGGAAGGAGTTGTCCCACTTGCCCAATGGTACCACTCTCATAAAAGTTATTATGTACCATTTCTGAGAAATACCGATTAAAAGCGTAGTTAGCGTAGTTCCGAGTGCAGGGTTTAAAGGAACCTAACTAACCTAACGGGGGGGTGCCCCAAGTCCCGATTATGGGGGCCGAGATACTTTCGTATGTTTAGTTGACAATATTTAGAGAGTTTACAATATCGCTAGAGAGATTACAATCTAACGTGTTTGACAATTTTACGGTGACATTAACACTTTTTGGAAATTAATAATTTAAATTTGATCATGTTGGCGAGGTAAGTAGTTAGTTATTCTTAAAATTCATAAATGGTAATGCGCATTTTCTTCATAAAAGTTGTATCGTATAGTTCGTTTCGACAAATTCAAGTTCCAACAAAACCCTCAAAATCTTGAGCAGAGTTGAGGAAGACAATTTAAAAAAAGGACATTCTCCCCGTTCTTCCCGGTCTTCCCGGTCTTCCCGTTTTTCCCGGTAATCTTCCCGTTCTTTCCAGTCTTCCCGGTATTCTCGATGTTCGTCACGATCTTCCCGGTCTTCTCCCCGATCTTCCCGGTCTTCTTCCCGGCCTTCCCGGTCTTCTTCCTGGTCTACCCGGGCTTCTTCCCGTTCTTTCCGGTCTTCTTCCCGTTCTTCCCGGTCTTCCTTTCTGGCCTCTTGTTCTTTCTGGTCTTCCCGTTTCAGTTCAGTCTTCCCAATCTTCATCCCGTTCTTCCCGATCTTCTTCCCGGTCTTCCCGGTTGAACCAGTCTTCCCAATCTTCATCCCGGTCTTCCCAGTTTTCTTCCCGATCTTCCCAGTCTTCTTCCCGGTCTCCTACCCGGTCTTTTTCCGGTTCTTCCCGGTCTTCCTCCCGTTCTTCCTGGCCTTCTTCCCTGTCTTACCGGTCTTCTTCCTGGTCTTCCCGGTATCTTCCCGTTCTTCCCGGTCTACCCGGTCTTTTTCCAGGTCTTACACGTAGTGTCAAAAATGCAAAACAAAAGCATGTCAACAAAGAAAGCAACAGATAGCGCCAAATAAGCCGGTGCTCGGGTGTCAGATTTCAGAACTCAAATCGACGCGCAATACAAATTGTCTTTATACTACTAACATTCATTAAATTATGTTTCTCTGCCCAAGTTCATCAAATAATAAAGAGTTGCCGAAATATTTTGTATAGACCGCATCATCAAAAAATTCAAAGTCGGAAATAAGGAAAACCTGGTCCTGGATACGTGAATATGCGTAAAATATGTTTAACCGTTATTCAATATTCGAGACTAAATTTTATTTCAACATTTACGAACTGTTGATGGTAAATTATGTGGCTCTAAGACCGCTTTCACATTTAGGCGACTTTGGCAGCGCGACGGTCGCGCTGTCAGAATTTAGAAAGAAAGAAAAAGCATTTATTAGCCCGTAGGTACAGGACAAAACACATAAAAATTAACATTATTTTCTTTTTTTCATATTAAAACATAAGCTGCGGCGCGGCTGTCCTTATAATGTGAAGGCATTTTTGTGCTTCTGCCACGCTTCTGTCGCGCTGCTAACGTCCTAGTGTGAAAGCGGCCTAACAGAGAAGCATTTCGACGTTTGCAATCGTTAGGAAATGACACTCATTGGCATCAAACCACGGCTGTGACAGCTTTAGTTCCAAAGGGTCCGTTTTGGCGCTGGAGTAGCATCGCCGGCGCCATGCCGCCATCTTGGTTTTGTTATGTCAGTGTCTGTCAAGCACGTATCTTTATGTACACAAGTGTCATAATCAAATGACACTTGAGTATGTATTAGGCGTTTAATTTCAATATAATCGTATTTTTGTTGTGATCAATTCAAAAATTGTATTACGTAAAATTATCGTGAGCTGCAGCCAACGACCATACAGCCTATAGACGCCTAATACACGATCTAACGCACGAAAACTATTCTGTCAACTCGCTGAGGTACGAGGTACGCGAGGGGGACGGGGTACTGCTTTCTGATTGGCCAATTCAAGGTCATTGCATTTCACTAGGGATGGGACAGTTTTAAATCAAACAAGAAAGTATCGATATTTTTAACTGTAGGCATAATAAAATATGTTTTACATACTTTACTTGCATTAAATTACCTCCTTTATTCTAATTACGATTGAATCCTGTAGGTAAAATATCTGAACTTATATGAACTTAGTAGGCGGCGACGGTTTTTCATAGGGATAAAACAATCTTCGGTAAAATGACGTGAACATATTAATAAATAAATAAATGTTGTAATTTTTAATTATTAAAAATATATTTTTTGCATAAATAAATAGTTATAGGTTTTATTTTTAGCTTTATCGACAACAGAGGTGGTCGTACGATTTGGAACATCACTAATTATGTTAACGTAACATCGAGGAAAAGAGATAGAGAAAAAAGTACTTTCAAAAGAAAGGGACGCAATCATAAAAGACATCAAGTATGACCAGTATAAGATGAACTCCGATAAATATTGTCAGAAATTTAATCTAATTTAGATTATGGAACTTTTAAACTACCGATGAAATGTGATACCGTCTTTCAGGAAACTTGAAGTCCGGCTTTCTTTATCACACCAACGTATTATACACGGGGCCATATTATGTCTATTTTCTCGATTTTTTAAAGGAGTAATGCGGAAGTGTTTGCGGCTCACAGGAGTGGTCGAAACTAAATCGAACTCGGTGAGTGACGACGGCTATAAGATTTATACCCCTTATGTGTTGACAGACATCGGTCGCCTGTTATTAGGAGTCTAGAGGCTGTATGGTCGTTGGCTGCAGCCAATGACGGTGACGCGATTGATGCGTCGGCGCAATCAAAGAGCCGTATTTTTTTGCCCGCGAAACGTTGGCCAATCAGAGCCGGTGATTGCCTTGTTTTGGTTAGTGAAATAGTTTATTTTGATTGTTGATTTTAATTAATATTTTGTTAGGCAGCATACCTCTTTTATGTGCCTATTGTTTTGTAAATATCTTCAACATGAAGAATGTATAATTAGATTTCAAATTTAGGTAACAGAATTTGAACAGTGATCCAAAGTTTGAGTGGGTGTTTTTTACGCCAGTTTTTAAGTGTTTGTTTTGATAATTTTATACTAATTAACTAAACACTTTAGATAGCTGATACTCAGCCGGTGTCAAGTATGTGAACCAACCATTCATATTAAAAGGTAAACAAAGCTACTAGGCACTTAGCGTTCTTAGAATAGAACCGTAAACAAACCCAATATTTTTTTAGAACACGGCACTCGTAAATGACGTCATGATTTTGTAAAGCTTGGGAGATGAAAAAAATGTATGGCGAGTGCGAACAGCACTCGCCATACATTTTTTTGTTTTGTTTTTTGTTTTGTTTTTTGTTTGAAATATGTGGGACAATGTGTTTTTGTTGAAATAAAACTATAACTTTTGGATATAATGGCTTATTGTTTAAATTACAATGATATTTACACAAGAAACTGGTAAAACGGCCTCACACTCAACAAACTTTACAATTACTAATACATAACAAGGCAAAACTACACTAAACCATACATAGTCTGTTAGGTAATTTAATAACGATTCCAGTGGTGGTACTGGAAGCGAGCTAACTAACGTAGTTTCGCAGATATCATTGTTTTAATCAGACGCGTCGTTAGCTTATGCGCAAGCGCATTTTTTTCGACACATGCGGTGCAAAAAAAAGCGGCCCGCTGGACATTTCAAGGGATAAGTACTCAGATCAAGTAAAAAGAGGACTATTTTTTGATTACTTGATTTGAGATGTTATAAGTTTTTTTTTATTAAAACTTCAATCAACTAGAAACCAACAGAACGTAAAGAACATATAGCGGACATATACAAAAAACATACAGAATGTACATAAAGGGAAAACAAAATCAACTTCGAAATACTAAAAATTACTGTATTAACTGTATCAAATATGTTTCCAGGGTGGGATGTAATACTTGAACATAATTATTTCAAGGAACAAGATGAGGAGGATATACATGTACTACAACTGGTGTGTATGGTTATCTAAATATAGTACCATTTATCAGTATTATTTTACTATAAGTATGAGTACAACTCGCCAACCCGTCTTGAGCAAGCATGGTAATCAATGCTCGTGCCTTCTCTGTTGAGAAGAGGCCTTTGCCCAGCAGTGGGTCAGTTATAGGCTGGTTTTATTAAAATGAGTGCAACTTAAAATAATATGTATAACAGCAATACCCAGCATATGCTGAGTTGGCTACCCTTTCGTTATGGGCACGCTCAGCGCAGTTGAGCTGTTTTTAATTAATTGTTAAGCTGTCTGCTGTTATAATGTATCTGTATGTGCTGCTCTATTGTGTTGTGATGTCCATTAACGAATAAAGGATTATTCTATTCTATTCTATTCTATTCTACATACATAAATATCTTCTAATGTTTTAATTTTAATCCAATATAGGAAATAAGAAATCCCCTCCTCTGTGGCACCCTCAGAAAATATTCTTAGCAGTGTGAGGGCTCCTTAGTGCCCCATAACTTTTGTCATGTCATCACTTAAAACTGTTTGTTGTGCGTCATGCTGATGGACCTTTTTTTACTTTATTAACGTACATTTCTTAGTTGTTGTGGCCACTGCGAGGGCTATAATTAACAGTCCAGCAACGTAACGTCTCATATACAAAGTGTCTCCATTTCTACAGAACTGGTATTTGTTTACTAATGTGTTCATTATTCTTATTTTCAGATAAATTACATGGTCTAGATTCTGGAGCTAAAATGGCCACAACAGCTGAAGTTGTTGAATTTTTTGATGAACTGTTTGACAGTGTTAATGGCTATCCTGGTGGTGGAAAATGGAGAAAATTAAGACGAGCTGTAAAGAAGACTCACTACATCATTCTTTTTGGATTGACGCCATCAAAAAAATTTAATCAGTTAGTTTAAAAATGTTTATACAAATATAAACCTATAAATTATCATTTTTATTTTATTATGATTACCTGAACCTCAAAAATAAATCAACTATATGAAGGCGCCATTAAAGTATCGATATCGATGAAAAAGTCGATATAAAAGAACATCACTAGTTATCGATAACAAGATTCCTGCAATCACTATTACACCTACATACATAACTATATCTATATACTTCTGTCAAAACCCCGATGGCTACAACAGCGCCAAAACGAACCCTTTGGAAACTCTACCAAAAAGTCACTGTCGTATCTGTAGCTAGCTACTAATATAGTAATCTGTGCATCAAACTGTCAATGATGCTGTTACATAAATTTTTCACAAGCTCATCAAATACGAACATTGTTTTCTCTAAAGGAGATAGTTTTTTTTGGGCCCACCAGGTCATTGCATTTATTATTCATAATAACACCAAAAAAAAGTAACCATTTTACTATGGTAGTAAACGAAATATTACGTAGAATTGAAAACGAAATCTTAAAATCATAATAAATAAGCTATGTTATAATATTTTATTGCGAGTCAAATCATTCCTGTTTTGGTCAATGTCATTTGACAGCAAATACTTACGTGAATAGGGGCGTTTTTTTTTCTGTTTACTAAAAAAAGTACGGTACCTACCCGTTGGTAATCATATTTGCTATAATTAATAGAGAATCAGAATATAAAAATAAATATTATTAAACTGTGAGCATTTTTAATGCTATTTTTAAAGGTTTACACTAAAATCGCATAGATGGTTTAAACAATCAACGTGGCACGGAACGTTATGAACCCACTTTTTTAGTGATTGACAGACAACTTCATTATTTTGACATTTACTTTTTCTGTTTATTTTGATTTTCGTAAGTGTTTTTGCAGATTTTTCGCATTTATTCCGTTTAGACAATGCTTAGCTAATTTAACCACCGGAATCTAGAGGTTATAAGGAACAAATCAATGTAAGTTTCATGATTATATGCTATAATTTATGTGGGTGGCCTAGTCCCCGAACAAGAAAAATTGTCTCCTTTCAAGATATAAGTAGACCGAGTACGAAATTTGTCGGTCAGTGAAGAAAAACATACGAAGCATTTAGGATATCACATGATGACATGTGCTAGACGTATGCCTATTTTAATTAAGATCGCAACGCGAAAATCTTTACGATTTAAAAGCTTGAAGAGAATCAGTTTGAGTAAATTTGAAAACAAAAGTATGTATTTAATATTCTTATGAAAGTTACAAATGGCGGAATTGGGAAGAGTTGCTTGGCACTCTAAAAAAGTATTTAGAGGCATTACACTAAGCCATGCAAGCTCCACGGAAAAACCGAATAAATAGTGAAAGAAAGAAAGAAAAAGCATTTATTAGCCCGCACAGGACAAAACACATCAAAAATATCAGTATAAAACTTACTAATAAAACTTACACAGAAAAAACAAACATTTATTTAAAAAATAAAAGAAACGAAACTCGTCCTGTACGAGGCCAAAAGGCTCTCTCAAAATCTCAGCATGGTGCTGTAACATTAAAAAAAAAAAAGTCACAGCGCTGGTATTCTGATAGGGCCCAAAGTGATGTGGTCCACGGAGGTGATGCCACGGTCAGGCCAGATACGGATAAAAATAAAAATAAAGTGTAGACGAATAAACAATACAAATAAATTAATGTGTGAAGTGTAAATAAATATAAAGAAAATAATAATAACACCTACACCCCACGTAATGAATACTGTTCGCCAATCTGTGCCATGCCTTTCACTGGCAACACTGACGAACATAGACAGACGCGGGCGCAGACATTCACATAGGTAATATATTTGTTTTGTTTTGTTTTGATTGGTATATTACGTATGTCAGCTAGTTACGTGACGGTGTGACACAGAGAACGCCGATATTACGATTCGGTGTAATACTAGGATCGCTGACTACCTGACACCATTATTGTGCATCGCGGCAACTTACTTACACGAGGCGTCGACGCAGCACTTTACAAACGTGTGACCAGATTGCGACACCGCTTTCCACGTTTCGTCATTCTTGGTACAACCATCGACCAATTGTCACCTAAGTTAGTCTTAAGCATTAAATGTAATTTCTATATTTCAATAAATTTGTTAAAAGTAATTGGTTTTTTTTGCATCCTCCGGCTCCAGCTTACATAATTGGCGCAGCCGGTAGGATACTCGCGGGCCGGTTCGCGAGAGTAATTGTTAGGATCGAGAATAAGATCGCGACTCGCGGGTCACCCGGGTGGCTATCAAGCACCGTACGAGTATCCGGATCTACAGAAGCTGCGGCCAGGAGGTGTTTCAAGACATAGATGCCGCAGAGGGACCAGTTATGTATAATATGTAAGTACTCTAGAATAGTTCTTGAGTTGCTTCCTTTATCCTTACTGTGTTAACTTTAAAATCCAAGATTTTCCATCCCAGGCAATCGAGGACCCCTAGGTTAGATAGATCGTTCAGATCAAACTTATTAGATTCATTTAGACAACTAGGAAGTAGCGAGTCACCAAGAGCCAATGGCGGCTATAGATGAAATATATAAAGCCTTACGCATAGTTCCCGAATTTGACGGTAACGCAAGTCCTTACTAGATTTATTAAGCTATGTGATCAGTTAGTTCAAGCTTATGTGTCAAATGAACCAGGGCTTGAATTATTAAACTTGGCTCTCTTGAATGGCATTCTTAATAAGGTCACTGGACCTGCAGCTCGTTTGATTAATACTAATGGTGTCCCGGAAAACTGGGAGCACAGTGCATTAGTGAATAACTTTTCCGATCAACGCGATGAGACCTCGCTCTATAACGACATGGCGTTATTAACTCAAGGTTCTTCCACACCTCAGGAATATTATGAAAAGTGTCAAACTTTATTTGCCACTATAATGACCTACGTTACATTACACGAAACCGTTCAAAGTACAATAGACTCAAAATGTTCCCTGTATAAAAACTAACTCTTCAATCATACCTGCGAGGCCTTCGCGATCCCTTAGGTTCACGTATTAGGTGCATGCAACCGGACACGATCGAGAAAGCGCTAGAATTCGTTCATGAGGAGATGAACACTCTTTATCTACAGCAGCGTAACGAACAAATACCAGCTAAAAAGCCGCAACCTCAGTTAACAAATACTTCGGTTAAACCTTTTAATCCTGTCATGTCGCACGCTGCCGCACCTATGCCGAGGCAATTCGGTTTTAACATGCCCGGTCCTTCTCGACCAAATATAGCTATGCCATATCCACCGCAACGTCTACCACAAATGTGGAGACCAAGTTTTAACCAGCTACAGCAGTTACAGCAGCAAGGCCCTTCACGCACGCAACAGATATTCGGGGCGCGTCCTTCTAATTATAATCCGCAAAATAATACATTCGGGAATCAACCAAACAGGCCGAACGCAGGTGATACACCAAAACCAATGAATGGTGTATCCCATTTTGTACCAAAGCCAATGCCATTCCGTGGTAATGATTGGTTCAGACACGGGAATCCACCCCCTACTAATTATTTTAAGAGCCGGGAAATGAACTTCAACGAATGTTATGAATATCCCTACATGTTTGAACCTTATTACGAAAATAACTTTGAACAGTATCTGTATGACCCTTACGGACAGCCTGACTATTCTTACCTTGACGCGTTGATGAACCAGCAACTAGCTTCATGGTCAGATGAAAATCATACAACCACCGAGAAGAAATCCGTCGCGAGATCAGCGTCCCCTAGCCAGGAAAATTTTCAGAAGAGTCCGAGTATAAGCGAATTAAAATAGAGGTAAATTTACAAACGCAACGTTATCTACCCTACATAGTTATTTCAGATCCACCGTTAAAACTGCTTATTGACACAGGTGCAAATCAATCCTTCATTAGTCCTGAAGCCGTAAAAAAGTATTACTCACGTTTGCCGTGGAATTACGATCCTTTTGAGGTGACAAATGTGCATGCCGTAATGATTATTCTATTAACTTAACTTGTTTTCAGGAATTCAACGACAGTAACTAATTAACGTTTTATATTTACAGGTTTCATGATTATTTTGACGGTTTGATCGGTTTAGATCTATTATATGAATGGGAATCAAATATTGATCTCAAGAATAATAAATTAATTACAAAAAATGCAGTCAATTCGATAGCAATGTATAATTCGCGAAATTGCAATTTATACGAAGACATAATCCCAGCAAATTCCTCAAAGTTAGTTAAAGTCCCGGTTAATATACAAGATGGTGATGCTATTATTCCCGATCAGAAAATATCAAATTGTTGCATAAACGAATGTATTACGAGCGTCAAAAATAATCGTGGCTATCTAGAAATTTTCAATCCAACTTGTAACGACTTAATTTTTTCTATGGACCAACCCATCAAAGCAGAGACATATAATATGGAATGTACTCCGCAATTACCACAATCCCGGGTAAAGGAAGTATTATCTCGGTTACGCACTGACCACTTGAATGAAGAGGAGCGAGTAAATTTAAAGACATTAGTTTCACAGTATGCCGATATATTCTATATAGAAGGGGGAACCACTCACCTTTACCAATAAAATAAAACACAGTATCCGTACCACGGATGAAGTGCCAGTTTATACTAAAACTTATAGATATCCCTTCATACATCGCCAAGAGGTGCGCAGTCAAATTACAAAAATGCTAGAACCAGGAATTATCCGTCCATTAGAATCGGCTTGGAGCTCGCCCATCTGGGTGGTCCCAAAGAAAGCTGATGCATCCGGTAAAGCCAAGTGGCGGATCGTGGTAGATTTTAGGAAACTCAACGAAAAAACCATTGATGACAAGTACCCAATTCCCAACATTACAGATGTATTAGATAAACTAGGAAATTGCCAGTACTTCACAACCCTAGACTTAGCTAGCGGATTTTATCAGGTTGAGATGAACCCAAACGATATCCTAAAGACTGCATTCAATGTTGAACATGGCCATTTTGAGTTCCTACGCATGCCGATGGGTCTTAAAAACTCGCCATCAACTTTCCAAAGATTTATGGACAATGTCCTTAGGGATCTTCAAAATTCTATCTGCCTAGTCTATTTGGATGATATAATCGTATTTAGTACCAGTTTACAGGAACATATAGTAAATTTAGAAAAAGTTTTTAAAAGACTCAAGAGACTCAAATTTTAAAATCCAAATGGACAAGTCGGAATTTCTAAAATTAGAAACGGCTTATCTTGGACACGTAATCAGTAAAGATGGCATTAAACCGAACCCTGATAAAATTAAAGCTATCCAAAAGTTCCCACTGCCGAAAACAGCCACAGAAATTAAAAGATTTTTAGGGTTACTCGGGTATTACAGGAAATTCATTCCTGACTTTTCTAAAATCACTAAGCCGATGACACAATGTTTAAAAAAAGGGTCAAAAATAACATGCAACAATATCAACTACGTTAATTGTTTCGAAAAATGTAAAACATTGTTAACCAACGATCCGATTTTACAATATCCCGATTTTAACAAAGATTTCCTACTTACAGCAGATGCATCGAACTTAGCAATAGGAGCCATACTATCACAGGGACCAGTGGGGTCAGACAAACCAATAGCCTATGCTTCGCGTACGCTGAACACTTATGGTACAATAGAAAAGGAGCTCTTAGCTGTAGTTTGGGCAACTAAATATTTTCGGCCATATCTATTCGGACGTAAATTTAAAATTATTACGGATCATAAACCGCTTCAATAGATTATGAATTTAAAAGAACCTAGTTCGAGATTAACTCGTTGGAGACTCAAAGCTTAGTGAATATAACTATTCGGTAGTCTACAAACAAGGCAAAAGCAACACAAATGCAGATGCCTTATCACGAATCGAAATTAATAACGAAGAAACAAGCTCTCTTATAGTTAATGTATCTGAAAAACCACCCTCTCTAATAAACTCTGCCACGCTCACAGCTCATAGTAGTGCCGAAAATCCAATACTAGAAATAACATTTTCAGACGAGCCCTTGAATAAATTCAACAGGCAGATATGCTTTACAGTAGTAGGTGATATAAAGAAACGCCCGTCAGTTTCTCAGCCATTCGAAACACATACCCGCACCTCAATTCAACTCTCTGAATCTAATCTAGAAGAAGATGTAATTAACGCTATTAAAGAATTTGCAAATCCGAAAGTTAAGACAGGCATTATAATACATCCCCCACTAGCAATGTATAAAATAGTCCCAATAATCCAGGAAAAGTTTAGGAGCTCTGCTATGAACCTTGTCCTAAAAAAATCGAAGTAGAAAATGTAAAAGAATACCTGAGACAGCAGGAAGTCATTCAGAAATACAACGAGGGCAAAACTAATCATCGCGGTATAACTGAGTGTTATCTAGCTTTATCTCATAAGTGCCTACTATTGGCCAAAGATGAAGGAGCAAATTTCGAAGTATATCAGTGGATGTAATATATGTGGGCAGGCCAAATATGACCGAAATCCAATTTAACAAAAGTTCTGCATAGTCCCACCTCCGTCAAAACCTTTTGAAACAGTTCATTTAGATTTATTTACAGCCCAAAATGAGAAATACATGACCATTATCGACGGATTTTCTAAATACGCCCAAGCATATCATCTTAGAGATGGCACAGCAGTTAGCGTAGTTCAAGCCTTTCTAAAGTTTTGCTCTCATCACGGCGTTCCGGTATCAATAGTTACAGATCAGGGACCCGAATTTACTAACCAACTGTTTACTGAATTTACCCGTGTTCACAAAATCCAACATCATAAAACCTTAGCCCATGCACCCAATGACAACGGGACGGTAGAAGGCCTACACTCCACTCTACTAGAACATTTGAGAATTTTAAAACTACAACACCGTAGTGAACCAGTTGTCAATCTCATGACATACGCTATTTTGGCATATAGCAGTAGTATTCACAGTTTCACTAAATGTAGACCACTTGAAGTAGTTACCGGTCACACGGACCCTCGTGACCCCCTAGACATAGATTTATCTGTGCACTTGCTCCAACAATACGTGCAAGAACATCGAGATAAGATGTCCAGGGTATTCGAGGCTATTAACGAAACATCTCTTCACCACCGAACAGAGTTAATAGAAAATAGGAATAAAGATAGGGAGCCTGAAAAGGAATATGAGCCAGACCAACAGGTATTTGTTAAGAACCTATTAGCTAGTAGACAGAAACTCGCACCCCGTTACACACATGGGGTTCCATCTATCTGGCAGAATCTTGTTGCTCCGAAATTCATTTAGCATAACACACTTGGCATAATTTTCTTTAAACGAATATATGTAAGGCATATTTTTTTTTAAATATACTTATTGTTTGGCTGAATGTTTGTATGTCCGAATTTGGAATGGCATACTTTTAGATGGCAGATTTTTTTTTGACACAATTACCTTTGGCAGTGTTCAAATTTCGCATAATTTCGTTTAGAATAATGTTTATTTAGAACGACGATTATTTGATTTAATTTCACTTGGCATACTACGAAGATGGCAGAATTTCATTTGGAATAATTTTATTCGGCATTATTGCCATTTTTCAATGCCACAAAATAGCAATTTTAACCTTAATTTAAAATTAAAATAGTGTCTTAAAAGGTCAATATGTTGTGCTAGAAAAGTTAGTGACAGAAACGAATCGCTCCAAAACCGACTCCACGTAGTCTTGTCTGCCCTACCCCTAGAGTGTAATTTAAAATCGCGTAGGCGCGGAGGGGCGAGGCGGGCCGCGAGTTGAGGAGCAGGTGGTTGTAACACCCGCCGCCGCGGCTGAGGCTGGCCGGCTTCGCCGGCCAGCAAGCCGAAGCTGCGGTGGTGAGCGTTAAACCCATCTGCGACGATAAGCTCGCGTGGGACCGCCGTAGCCCCGCAGCGCCGGAGCCGTGACAGAAACCATGCCTGCTGCATGTTGCATACTGCATGCTTGCTTGCATGCTGCTTGCTGCATGCTTGTTTGCATGCTGCATGCCTGCTGCATGCATGGTGCATGCTTGCTTGCATGCTGCATGGTGCATGCTTGCTTGCATGCTGCGTGCTGCATGCTTGCTTGCATGCTGCATGCTTGCTTGCATGCTGCATGCTTGCTTGCATGCTGCATGCTTGCTTGCATGCTGCATGCTTGCTTGCATGCTGCATGCTTGCTTACATGCTTCATCCTTGCTTGCATACTGCATGCTTGCTACATGCAAGATGTATGCTCGTTTGCATGTTTGCCTACTTCTTACAGGGAAATAAAAACCAAGTGTTTAAAATCAACTGACTTCATAAATTTTCTGTGATTTGATAGATGAGTCTTTCAATTATTATGCATAAGAAATGTATGCCAAAAGATAATTCTAACTGTAAACTTTCTGAGATATGATAGTTTTGCCTTTAAAGACTATCGATATGAAAATTATGCCAAAAGATGTTTCTGAATGTGAACTTTCTGTGATAAGATGGTTCTACTTTTAAATCTTATGCATATGAAATTTATGCCTAAAGATGATTCTGGCTTACAAAATTATGAGTTTGAACGTATGATAAATGAGTATCTGCCAAACAATTTTCTGCCAAATGAAGTTTATGCTATCAGCTGGTATGCAAAATAATATTATGACATAAAAAGTTCTGCTATAAAGGGTGGACCCACACACATGACAAGGTATTAGCCGACCTGCCTATTCACATATACACGAAAAAGAAGCGTGGCCCCGTTGCTAAATCACGTCTTAAAAGAACACCTAACACAAAACAATTGTTGCAGAATACCACTGACGATACTGCTACACCTGGTCCGAGCGGAGGACATATTACTTGAGCCCCTGGAAGACGGACCCGGATTAGTCCCTTTTAAATTGGGAAACACAAAAATTGTGTCTCATTATCATTCTTTCCTCCTTCACATTGATCTAGAAGACATTCAGTCAAAAGTTGATTTAGTTAAGATCCAATTCAATGAATTTAGGCCATTAATTAACAATAAAACACTATCACTTTTTGAACCCCATATTAGCTACCTCGGGGACAAACTTGCAAAGATATCCCTACAATTAGAAAGCTTTGAACCTAGTCGAGCTAAAGGAGGACTCATTGACGGATTAGGATCAGTTATCAAAAGCATATCAGCAACTTAGACTACACAGATGCAATTAAATATAATAATGCCATCCAAGTTCTCGAAGGTAACGGAAATAAACTGGAAACGGAACTGAACCGTCACATAAGCTTAACTAAAGAATGGATGTTAGAACACTCTAATGTGTTAAAAAATATAGTGGATAACCAGAATATAATTGCTAAAAAACTTAACCAAATTATAAAACAGGATACTTCCACACAAGCAGACTTAGTTACATATGCCCATTTGGCACAGCATCTTCTAATTTTAAGTGATAATATAGAGACACTATCAGACGAGTTAAATAAAATAGAACTTACGATAGCTTTTATGCGTGCATCCAGCACCACGCATTCGACGGTTAGTTTAGGTAATCTTAGAAATATGATAAATAAATTAGGATTATTATACCCAAAAGACGAAATCATTGATATCGATCTTCGGGAGTACTATAATATATTAAAGTTAGGATCATATTATGTTGATAAGAAAATAGTTATAGTCATAAAGGTGCCGATTGCCTTACCAAGAACCTATACCCTATACAAGTTGTCCATACCTAATTCCTAACAAAAATAATAAGGCCCTCATCCCTACCTCACCTTACATAGTAATTCAGGGACCATATTCTATGTACATAGAGACAGAATGTCCGAAGTTAACCTCAGCCCAGGACATATATGCTGAAGTGGAACCAAGGAAGAATACTCATCCCGCTGAAATAAAGATTGACCCCAGTCATCTTACATCAACATTTTTAACAGCAGTTAACAAATAGTTGCTGATCTTCGGGGGGAGGTGTTACGTGACAGTGTGACACAGAGAACGCCGATATTACGATTCGGTGTAACACTAGGATCGCTGACTACCTGACACCATTATTGTGCATTGCGGCAACTTACTTACACGAGGCGTCGACGCAGCACTTTACAAACGTGTGACCAGATTGCGACACCGCTTTCCACGTTTCGTCATTCTTGGTACAACCATCGACCAATTGTCACCTAAGTTAGTCTTAAGCATTAAATGTAATTTCTATATTTCAATAAATTAATTAAAAGTAATTGGTTTTTTTTGCATCCTCCGGCTCCAGCTTACATAATTAGCTAGCAAGTGAAATCAAACAAAACATTAATACCAAATAATACTGTAAGATATCCGTATTAAACTGGGGCTGTCAACAGAGTCCAAACAAGATTCAATCATTACCTACTTTATGTTTAGTACGTGAGTTACCGAAGAAGGAAAAAAGTGACGAATTATCGGTAAAAGAAGTGCTTCTCAGTGTTAAGGTGACGGGAATTCTTAACCAGACACTAGAAAATGATTTATCATCCAAGTAACCTACAAAAATAAGAACGACAAGACGCTCCGGCCACCATTGCCAGCTGCGTGCAGAACCATTGGTAAGTTTAGCTGGATAAAACTTTTTGCTGTTGGAGTAGATATTTTTTGTATTTATTTCTAAAAGTACCAACTGTTTTTAGAGCACGAAACGGTGGTGGGAGGTCATTCCAGCAGCGACTGGCGGCGAATTTGAAACTACCACGGAAGGCAGCAGTTCTGTGGGAGGAAGCCAACATCAGGTATGAAGATGCTCTGGTTTTTATTTGGTTAATATCCCGCGACCAAGATAGTTTATTATATAAATAATCTGGTTTCTTTGTGAGAATAGTGCCAAAAAGAAGGGTAGCTAGGTGAAGCTTTCTCCGCGCTGACATTCTCATCAGATTACCCTTATTCAAAAATGGAGTGATATGGGTTCTGGGTGGCACATTGCAACAGAACCGTGCACACGCATTCTGTACCCACTGGATTAGCTTCTGACTTCTACCGAGAATGCACGCCCCATACACAGTGTCAGCGTAGTTCAGCTTGGATAAGACAAGTGACTCACATAGCATGACTCGCATATCCACACTTATGTAGGGACGGACACGATATAAAAGCTTTAGTCGGTAGAAGCAGTTGCGCACAGCTTCCAGAATGTGCGATTCAAAGTTAAGTTGTCCATCAAAAATTACCCCGAGGTTACGAGTTTCCAGACCCTCTCAACACCACAACCATCAATCCTTAGGTCCAGGTTGCAACTAAGCATTTTATTAAGAAAATCCCTGGATCCCATCACAATATATTTGGACTTGGTTGGATTCAGAACCAAGGAGTTTCTTCTGGACCAATCAGATATTCTTACCGAATCATCATTGACTTTCTTCACTGTTTCAGCAACATCCGGGGCTCTAAAGGCGAGATACATCTGTAAATCATCAGCATACAAGTGGAACTTGGTGTTGATTAAGCATTTGACAATGTCAGCGCTTTACAAGATGAAGAGGAGTGGGCCAAGGATAGATCCCTGTGGCACACCCCTGCTCACGTGCTGTGGACTAGAGGACATATTATCTCCATTGTCACATGACACCTGGACAAATTGTGATCGATTGGTGAGGTAGCTCTCAAACCATTTTACTGTTACAACGTCACAACCATAAAAAGACAGCTTGGCGAGAAGAAGCGAAGTATTGATAGAGTCAAAAGCACGTGAAAAATCAAGAAGGAGAAGGAGGGTTCCCATGCCCCGGTCTCTGGCCTCAAGTATATTCCCAACCACATCCAATAGTGCAGTTGTCGTGCTGTGGCCCCTAGTGCTATGATTAATTTAGCAGGAGACTTTCGTCGAAGTTATTGACATAGGTCTTTGGAAGCTCTGTAGACATTTTGACTGGATTTGACTGGATGCATTACCTTTACTGAACTTTTTGTCAGTTTACGGATTCAAAAACCGATTACATTTAATAGGTTGCTCAAAACCGTAGCTCATAATTACAGAGATCATATTTAGTTGAGCGAACAAGCTATTTTGGCTGCCAAAAACTAGATGAATATTAAAATATTTAAAATTAAAAATGAAATTGCCGGTGAATTGAGGATTTCATCAATCATTTATCTTTGGTATATACCAAACAGTTCGTTCCGCTACCAACCAAGATGATACCGTCATAATATTTTATATCCATCCGATTTTTTGAACACACCTTCACTAACTTAAAGGTCGGATCGGTGATCATAATGTTGCGAAACATCAACCAACTGCGTCTCTGTAACGGCAAACGGCTAGCGTGAAAAACTCTACAACGTGATCGAAGCACCATCCTGGAGGGAAAGTACCTACAAAGAAGACGTTTTGATACCACGTATCCCAGTGATTCCGAAAGTCATACCATTTTTGAATTTCTCAACCACTGCAGTTTCCTTTTTAAAATCAAGAGCATTGTTTGATAAAAACAAATCGATAGAAGAGTATATTAACATTATGCAAATTTATTGTTGTTAGGTATAACCTAGGTAGGTACTTACGTAGTTTTTTTTTTAATTTATAACGGTAATTCATTTTCATCATCTGCTTGCCTTTTCCCAACTTTGCTCCCCACCTTTGCTTCGGCTTCCAGTCTAACCGGATGCAGCTAAATACCAGTATAACGGTAATTATTTGATTGTTAAAGTGCTAACTCTGAAGTCCTTATTTTTTTTTTGTTTAGTTTAAATTACACATCAGTTGTATGATCATAACTTAAAACTGAAGTTGTCATCACGAGCTAATGTGCACAACCAAAGCGACAACCAGAAAGATAAGTTCAGAGGACTGCCACACGCAGTCCAATACTTTTCGACAGAACAACGTCTGTCGGGTCAGCTAGTAATAAATATTCACGGAAGACATTCCGTAAATGACAATATAAGTTTAGTTTTAAACCGTGAAAACTTAAAACAGTGTTTAAACTAGAAACATTTTTGTGGACGACTTACAACTTGTGTACCTATACCCATTTATTTTTTTCACGCCAACGTAAACCCCGACGGGCCTCCCGTGGGCCCGTGGGCAGGGTTCACCTGGATCACTTTGGAAATCACTGCTCTAAACCATCTGACAGATACCAATTTCATGATGTTAGTAATAAGTTAGTAATGAATGTATGATCTTAACTTGTTTATCTTCCAATCATTCTCACTACTGACTCTATCTAAACTATGTCAATATTCAATAAGTAGGTACAAAACATTCCAAAACCCAATAAACAGGTACTTAGAAAATATTACGTGGATCGTTACTATATTATTTTTTTTCAAAAAACATACTTCAGTCATGTGTGGGAAATGCTGTGTATCACTCTATGACAACCGAAATAATAGTTGTTCTAAAAATATACTTTTTGAAGTGAAACTTCTAATGCGACTTCCAACAAGGTTGCGTTAAACGCTTAACGCTACCATGGAGGGGGTATGTAAGCACTGTTCTGTTAAACGTTCAACGCTCCTGGGGAGGGGGAACACATTACGAAGTTTCACTTCTTCCACGCGGAGGGACTCCACGCACTAGTTTTTATAAAAAAAATTCGTAAATACAAAAGTCATGCATCTAAGGGTTAATAATACAGATGCAATTATTATTGTAATAATTTAGTAAGTTTAAGAAAAAACAAGAGACTACTATTTTTATCAATAAAGTTAGTTAGTGACTTGTTCAAGACTTGTGTGCCCACCTGTACCAATTCCAAAATGGAAACACACTGGAAATTTTGGAACGTTAGCTCTTATACTACAGGGCGGCTTTTTTGAAGCCATTCAATTTGGTCGGTTTATCCGTGTTTTGAGGTTGTTCTGGTATTTTTATTATAATTTTATTATCTCTTTATTTACTTTGTGAAATGAGCTGAAATTTGACATATGAAGAGTTGCATTGATACACAGAATATTGGAATATGTTTTTTTTTTATTTTCCATCAAAATGTCCTACAATCGGATGTCAAACAATGCAGTGGTCCCGTGGTAGAAATTATGCCATTGCTCATTAATTACTAAGATTACATAAGTGAAACTCGGTAAGACATTTTAAACGCTTACAAGATACAAGTAGGTAAACGTTACAAGTTAAACTCTAGTATTCCTAGTTTAGGTTCTAGAACCAAATAACCTTATTTTATTTTTACGTGTATATCTTTTGAACGGTATGTTTTTTTCTAAATTCTGTTTTGACAAACATAATACACAAATTTAAAGCAACGTGCGTGAAAAATTACAACTGTGTGCAAAGCCGCTTTATAAATATGATTTTCAACAAATCGCCAAACGTTACCGCAGCGAAAACTTGAATATCTTCGGAGTTTTATGGCACACTAATTTCATTTATTCATACACATTTAACACTCGTTACACTCTAATTTTAGTATGTCATTTTTCTTGTCCGTCCGTTGGAAAAAAAGGTCCGATAGGAGTACGCAGGGCCGAGCGGCCCCTGTGTGCGAAGTGTGTACAAATTTGTCACTTATTTAAGTACAAAATTGTCGGATTATAATGTTTCTTAAACAGGGTCTCTGACTTGGCTTTACGTGCCGTCAAGAAATATCTCTCAAGTAGTGTCATGAGTGGGTATGTTTCACTCCTGTAGCAGAAAATTTGAAAGCTGAAAACAGTCACCATGTTAGAAGGCACCTATCCTTCCCCCAGCGATATTTTTTTATTTTATTTTATTTATTTGGAAGAACCAACAATTACACAATGCATATTACAAAAAATAAAATATAAGGAGTTATACAAATGTGCAACCAACAACGTTCTCCACAGATACACAAAAGACAAAGACAATGTTGATGAAGTAAAAGTCGAAAAAAAATGATAAATTCATGAGATAAACTCACATACAGTAAAGCTACTAAGGAAAACTATTATAATAATATATTATTCACAAAGATTCTGGATTGTGTCAAGTAATATCTTTCTAAATGATCCAACAGACAGAGCAAATATATCCAGGTTAGAGAAGAACTTATTGAAATTGCCTGTGAGACGACGTAGAGGTGCACGCAAGCCTGCATTCGTGCGACTAGGAGTGGCAGCGAAAACAGGGCGCGCGCGCACCTCCCGTCTCTGAATCGTTCTAGGTAAAACAAAACAAATCCTGTTACGGATGTCCACACAATCATATGAGTTGTTACACAGATCGTATAGAAACATAGTATCTAGAAAAGTACGTCTAGACTTCAAAGAGATCATATTATATTTGTTTAGCAAGTCGTTATATGATTGTTAAATACGACTTCTGGTACAACGGTAATGCATCGTTTTCAGGAACTTGCGTTGTATACGTTCAATACTGTCATTATATTTATTATAATAGGGACTCCACACTGGCACAGCATATTCAAGTTGAGACCGGATTAATGACCGATACAAATGTAAATATGTGCTCGGGTTGATGAATTCTGCTGCTGATCTTATCACGAATTCATACATTCGATAAGCCTGACTTATGATTTTATCAACATGTGCGTCCAGCCAGGGCCTCGATTCTGCTATTACAATAGTGTCAGAGTATTCGATCATTGATTTCATAATGATCAAGTTCTGTCAAATTTTGACAAGTTTGTTAATTCTACTATCATGAACAACCACTGACACTCCATTGAAAGAAATGTCATAGAATATTAATCTCGTAGGTACCTACCTACATGAAATCTGGCATGAATAAAAAATGTTCGCATTTAGTAGTAGATTTCGAAAATCATTTGTACTAAGGGATTTATAATAATGACAATACGAAAATGCCATTAAAACACAATTTTATTACGAGACCATTGATCGACCATTGTGAATTTAGCAGATTACGAACTTTAAGCAAAATGACAATGGGATGAGAATGGAATCGTGTTGGAGTGACGAATTTATTAAAATAGCAGAATTAGGCCCCAGGTGCAGTTTATTATCGAGTAGTATCCCCAGATCACGAATTGTCCTGACTCTGTCTAGGATTTCACTTTGTAGTGCTTAAGGGTGTTTAAGTTGGTTTTTGTTTTTGGTAAAGCTGATACAGCAATATTTGGATATGCTGAGTTGGAGTTTATTTTTAATACAATACTCGGCTAAGCGATTAAGATCTTGTTGGAGTAAGTGACAGTCTAGTATAGTTCTAACGGGTCTAAATATTTTCAGATCGTCTGCATAAAGTAGGAACTTAGAGTCATGGAAACATATGTCGATGTCATTAATAATATAATAATTTTAAGACCACCAGTCTCGCTTGGAGGATATTTACAAGACACTTGTAGGTAACTCGTATTCATTTCAGAGTATATCATAATAAAACTCTATTTAATTAACTTTTCCAATCAAAAACTGCAATAAAATTATAACGTAGGCGTCGTATACTTCTGTAATGTATGTGTTTTCTGTGCTTTGGGTGCCATGAACTGTTTGATATTTATATTCACCCTCTGTTCTTTAGGAACGTTTATTGATGGGGTAAGATTTTTTTTGTTTGTTTAAATCAATTAACATAACATCATCACGCCTGTAATACCGAAGGGTTAGGGTTACCAGAGGTGTACTTAATAGTACACCCAGATTTCGTCAGTTATGTTTAATAGTACACCCAGATTTCGTCAGTTATGTTTAAGTCCTATGTAATAGAAGGCAAGCATATTGCCATCAATCGGGCACAAACACAGACTCAGTGGCTGCTACTGAGAAATTCCTTATCTAAAAACCCAATAACACTTTGGCGCACCTGGGATCCGAACCCAGGACCTCATGCTCAACAGTCCGCTGGAACAACGAGGTAGTCATAATTTAACATGAAATTAAATCAGCTAGCGGAACTACGCAGACGAGAGTTGGCGACCTCTGGTCTTGATTTTACTTGAGATATTGTAGGTACACAAAACATAAATCAATCAATCAGCGTAGATACTTATTCTAATCCTAGTTAATCAAAAAATGGTGACGGGTGGCTGTATTGCTAAGGCTCTATCCTCTTTTCTAACTAGCACAGAGAACCTGACGCGAAGACAGTATCTGCACTGCCTTACTACGTTAATCCATCAGACTATATCGAGCTGCCTGAAGAGAGCATAAAAGGAGATGAAAACAGCAATTTTAACGAAACTTCAAGTAATTCGGAAGATGAATATGAGATTGTGGATCCAAAGGAAGTTATAGTAATGCAATGGGACGCGAAGAACAACCAAGATGAAAGCAAGGAATTGGTATGGATTGTATCTAAGTCCCGTGCGACTCGCATCCAACGGATTCTCGTAACCTTCACCAGGTCATCGGTCCACCTAGTGAGAGGCCTTCCAACGCATCGCCTTCCGGTTCGCGGTAGCCACTCTTGAACTTTTCGGCCCCATCGGCCATCCGTTCTGCGAGCAATGTGCCCTGCCCACTGCCACTTAAGTTTGGCAATTCTTCAATGTGGCGACACTTAGGGGAGGCCTACGTCCAGCAGTGGACGTCTTTCGGCTGAAATGATGATGATGATGTACCCAAGTAATGTTTTGCTAATAGTCACACAACACATCAGTTGTACAGCGCCTTTATGGCTTCGAAGTATGTGTGTTTTTCACTGAAGTGCGCTTGATTGTCTCTAGACTTAAATATAGCAGATATTAATGAAGACAAATAATAACGTAATCAATTATGTAGGTACTTATCCTAATCCTAGTTAATCAAAATGGCGACGGGTGCCTATACCATTAAGGCTCTATCCTCTTTTTTTCTAACTAGCAAAGCGAAACTGACACAGACCCAGAATCTGAACCGCCCGAAGTCAACTGGTTGACTGAAGGGAGCTCAGAAGAAGATGAAAACAACAATCCTGGCAAAACTTCAAGTAGCTTGGAAGATGAATCTGGGGATCTGGGAATGAAACCAGAAGATGCGCCGATGGATTCGGACCCGGAAGACGAGAAAGATAATGAAAAGAAATTGGTATGGATTGTACCCAAGTAATAGATAGTGATTTTGCTGATAGTCACACAGTTTCTTTCTTTCTTTCTTTCACATTAGTTGCACAGCGTCTTTATTGCTTCGCAGTAAGGGTGGTTGTCACTGATGTGCGGTTGACTATCTCTACACTTAAATATAGCAGTTTTTAAATATGATATTTAGGTTTTAAAGATGATTTCCACCAAACTGCTCGCATTGCATTAGATCGGCACGGACTTTATAATCTTTAAAAGATAATATTAAATCTCTTAATACAGTATTTAGTCTATATTACCAATCCGCACATGGCAGCTTGACCGCGGACGTCTTCCGAGACACGCGATCATAACCGAAAGTATGCTGCGACGCGCGATTGGTTCCGTTAGCCTGTCGTCGTTTCCGATCGGAATAACATCAAGAATAAAATCAGAACACGTCGTCATGGTAGTATTGAAACTATTTGAAAAGGTGCAGAACGTATCCGTTTCCAGAAACGAATGCCGAACGCATGAGTCTGCATCCGGCCGGACGCGTATACCTACACTTCGCGGCCGTTAGGCACCTGTCCTAGTAAAACGATTACAAGTAACTGTGACAATAGGCTTGTGTCCTAAAAATAGGGGAGACGACAAAAAAATAATAATTAATTAGTCCGTCAGTTAGATTATAAAAAATATTTGACCCGTATTTTTTCTTTTGTTACATAAACCAAGATTGACGAAGATACGACGCTTTTAAAATTCGCAATACGTCACGCCGTGCTATAGTTTTTAGTGCGTTGTGACGTCACGAGCCCCCACTCCCGAGTTTTGGTGCGTTTTATCTTTGTCAGTACTCAGTGATTTACAAAAACAAAAAATACGTGTCCATTATTTTCCAATACTCTAACTGACGGACTAATTAGTTTTGCAATTTATTGATGGTGGAAACTAGCCTATTCTGTCCGCACAGCGAGAGTTGTTGAGCAATTTCGTTTGATAGATCTTGTCGCTGCTACAAACTGGTGGAGAAAGAGATCTCATCAGCCAGCAGTGTGAACAGTCGACGATCAATAACTTTTAGGATTATGCTGGTAGCTATTCATTAATTGATTTGCGCTGACTGACCCAAAGTAAAATGGAGGAACAAGGATAAAAAGCGGCCAAGTGCGAGTCGGACTCGCCCATGAAGGGTTCCGTATCAAAATTGTGTAAATAGCGGTTTACGATTTATGACGTATTAAAAAAACTACTGACTAGATCTCGTTCAAACCCATTTTCGGTGGAAGCTTACATGGTAATGTACATCACATATTTTTTTTTAGTTTTATCAGTCTCTTATTTTAGAAGTTACGGGGGGGGGGGGGGAGACACTCATTTTTCCACTTTGGAAGTATCTCTCGCTCAAACTATTCAGTTTAGAAAAAAATGATAGTAAAAACCTCAATCATTTTTGAAGACCTATCCATAGATACCCCACACGTATGGGTTTGATGAAAAAAATAATTTTTGAGTTTCAGTTCTAAGTATGGGGAACCCTCAAAATTTTTTGTTTTTTTTTTTATATTTTTGTGTGGAAATCTTAATGCGGTTCACAGAATACACCTACTTACCAAGTTTCAACAGCATAGTTCTTATAGTTACGGAAAAAAGTGGCTGTGACATACGGACGGACAGACAGACAGACAGACATGACGAATCTATAAGGGTTCCGTTTTTGCCATTTGGCTACGGAACCCTAAAAAGGATGTATTTGACATAGGAACTATTGCTACATACAGGGCGTAAACAACCTCATCACGAAGCAGTCAATCAAGCATTATGTACATCAAACTAAGTAACTTTACGCAAAAAATATTGCTGGGAAACGACATTTTTTTTGAGGTGAAAAATCATGTTTTTTTGGTAGAACTCCAATACGCAAAATACTTACGCGCTTTGACGTGGAGTTGCGGACACCAGCCTTTTGTACAATACAATACAATGGTAGAACTCAATGCACTCAGAACATTGTGCTGATGGATGGACGGGGGTCGTGGAAGTGCTTAAAGTGAAAACTTGTAATTAAAATGAAAAAAATGATTACAATGACGGGAAGATCAAGTGCCTTCCGGCTTCGTTGAGAGGTTATTTACACACTTTATGCTTAACACAGTAGTATCTTTTTTTTATAACTCGATGAGTTTTGAGAACCCAAACAGTAAACCTAATCAACTATAGTTGTGTTCTTCAGGAAGTTATGAAACTGTACATGAATGAAATTGAAGCGGGCAATATGGCAGATTTAATTGGTCAAAATCAACATATACTTCAAAGCCCCTTGTATAACAATTTGGGAAGAAGATCTGAACCCCAAGTTAGTACCTTCATTTTACTCTTGAGAAAATGATGCCTTTCAGAAATGAGAACATTATAGTGCTGCATGCAAAATCTTTTGGCGAATTACTCGTAGGTATATCCTAAAAGGAATAGTTGGTTAAAACTGACTGTTAAAAGAATACTCGTACTAAACCAGATGGCAGCTGAAAAAAACGCAAGAAGGTATTGGTCGCTTGCCAAAATATCCTAGCAGCACTGTCACTAGGCTATTCGAGCAGCTTCTTTAAATGTACTAAAACCTCTTTGGCAGATTCGGGCTACGAGCACCTTTTCTTCAGGACAGTTTTATGTCGAATTTGGTGAAACGCTAGGAATTTTACAAATTGTGACTTGGGGGTACCATGAAAGATAAAGTAACTAAAAAGTGATGCACGCAATAAATTCTTAATCAAAAAATATGTATTTGGAGTCAGATTACTACATAATATTTCACTACGGACCCTGAACATAAAGTTTATACGTACTTTTATCGATATTGAGACGCTTTTGGCTTTTTTTTTGTATTTTTCAGGGTTTGAAAAACAATGAAGCAGAAACACCTGATTACCTAATCCCTCAAAAGGTACGAATAGTAATTTTTAAATTATTTTAGGTAAATATACGATTTGTAATTGAAATGTTCCGAAGTGGCGATCGCGAACCAGAAGATGTCATGTTGGAAGGCTTTCCACTAGGTGGACCGATTACCTGGTAAAGGTTGTGGGAGTCCGGTGGATGCGAGAACCAGTCAATGTAGCGACACTCTTGGGGTATGTTCAGCAGTGGACGTCTTTCGGCTGAAATGATGATGATAAAACGATTTGTTTTTGATTGTCAATTAGAGGTTATGGTGTGGAGATGCATGCCATGCATCACATACCAACACACCTCTGTGTCTCAAGAAGCAAGTCAATCGTAGGTATATCTAGATCTAGGGTAGGAGTTACGGGTCGCCAGAACCCCAAGTCTGACGACCAGACTTATCGAGTTGTGCATATAGTGTTACCCGGTAACGAGTTTCTGGAAGTCTGAAAGGAAGTCGCTTCATGTGAATACTGGTTAAACCAGCTATGTCCGGTTGGACTGGAAGTCGACCTTAACTTAGTTTGGTTTAACTTAGTAAATGATAGGAAAATTTCAATCACGCAATAACGGCTGAGCGTAAATGTTGAGTCATTAATTGTACATTATCAACTTATATAATGTCACTTACGGGATATCTTCCGTGATTATTTATTGTTTTGATCACGGAAGATATCCCGTAAGTGACAATATAAGTTTAGTTTTAAACCGTGAAAGCCTAAAACAGTGTTTGTACATTATGGTCTATAACTTGTTTCTCCCGGCGGCGCCGCGCCGATTTGATTGTGACCTCAAAGAAAAAACCTCTTCTTACAAGCTTTAAAATGATGTCTGTCAGAATCACCGATGCCGTTTGTAATGAATGCAATCGTTAATTATGTATAGTTCATTTTAAAATAGTCAATAACTTTTTTTACAAAAGAGGAATTTTATGACGCCGACGCCGTAACAAAAAGTGATGCTCTTTCAGCATATCAGCTTTAAAAAAATATATGTCTCGTTCACTGACGCTACTTGGGCCGCTTTTGCCCGATCTCTTTTCACGCGGGCAGATTCTTGTGAGTAAATAAAAAAGTAATTGCAGGCTCCTCCTGAACTGGTCTTATTGGTGGCAAAGACATCAAAGTTATTAAGAGAGGGCAAAGACAACGACTTGAATGACTTTGATCGTAACAAACTATTGAGATCAGGGGTACGTACTTTTTTAGAGATCCTTTTCCAAAAAAAATAGCCGGAACTCAGTGGGACGTCAGTGTGCAACAGCGTCCCAAATTATCCTTAGGGGTACCAGGAGATCGGCCTGTGAACGGTTAGCTAAGGGCTAGCTCGCCTCTGTGGTTTGAATAATCTGGAAATCCTAGCACGGTCAAGTATGCGTATACGTCTGCGTCCGTGGTCTCACGCGCGTTAAATTCATTCTCTGGGACTTCGTCGAGCTTCATTGTCTCGGCGCTTTTCTGGGTGGTCCCCACTGTTGATTCTGGCTTTCAGGAGTTACAGTGGTTTGGGAATAGTGTGGCGGGCTTGTCCCATTAAAACAAATTTAATATAAGAGCAGGCAAAGAAAGATCAACAAGAGAGTAGTAAGAGAGAGGGTAAGAGCAGCGGTAGTCCAGTGGTGGTGGCCCGGGTTTACGAACAGTAAGTTTGAGTTCGGAGCCAGCGTATTACTTTGTGTAATTTTGTTTCATCACCACTGGTCTCAGAACGAATCGAAGACGTGTGACATCTACCAACCCGCACTGAGCCTGCGTGGTGGATTACAGTTCACTCCCTCTATAGAGAGGAGGCCTGTGACCCCATATTGTGTGTGAGCCTATAATGTCCCCATCATTGGGGAAAATATGGGCTGATTTTGCAAAATACAAAAAATACTGTCGTGCCAGTGACGCAAAGTAGTAGAAGTAGACAAAAAATTAAATTACTCTTATTTAAAGTAAGAGTAATTTCTTCTTTTTTTTTCTTTTTGACTTAACTTACTTTTACCTCAACGTCAAAGATTTTAGTATCGATTTGAAATATTTCAGAATTATTGGGATGGGTTTTGGAAGGAAGAAGTTATTCCAAAAAGCGTGTTGCGGACTGCGCCGCCAGAAAAACAGCTCGTAAGTTTTCAAACCATCTTGTAAATAAACACTGAAAACTGAACATACTTGTAGTCGGTTCTGGATGAAAGATGCATGATTACGTACCGCCTACTTTGTAATCTGGGGGCACTAAGTGCCCCCGCCACGGCGAGCCAAGCGAAGCGCAAGGGCACTACCTACCTTTTCTCGAAGCACTTCGTCGTTTTTAGGGTTCCGTAGTCAACTAGGAACCCTTATAGTTTCGCCATGTCTGTCTGTCCGACCGTCTGTCCGTCCTCGCTTAATCTCTGTGACCGTTAGCACTAGAAAGCTGAAATGTGGTATCAATATGTGTGACGGGGAACCAATAGGCTGGACGACAGTTCGACACCGTCGTCTTCACTTGGTACCGGTTCCATGTTATGGGCGTAAAGGGTACTCGGGCGACACAATAACGAAAACACTTTGTAATCACAATCACGATTCATTTTTGAGGAAATACTTTAAGAGCGGGCCTAACGCCAAGAAAAAATCTGATTTCCCCCGCGCGTCTCGCCACACCCGCATTAGTGCGTTTGTCAAACACGGGCGGCGGGCGGCGCGCCACGATGCGCGACGCGCGGTACTGAACTCGCGTACTTGAATTGAAATCATTGAGCTGAGTATATGCAACATAGTTAGATGAAACCACTTTCTTTTCTTTTTTTTTTAGTTAATTTTTTAACACCTTCAATGCATTCCTATGTTGTTTGTATGTAGTGAAATAAAAGTTTGGAGTACTCCATTTCATCTTAGATTTCTTAATATTAGGTATTTATTGTAGACATCGGATAGTTGGATGCATTTATTTACTATAATTTTTGGGCAAGTAATTATGGAAGCGGCTTTTTTCAACATAAGTTCCTGAAATTCCGGGAATGCATAATTAATAGGATACAATGGTTGGAAGTGAATTCTTAAATATGTGGTATAATTTTTTTCGGCGAAACGGGATCACATAACTATTCGTATGCTTGTATATGTCACCGTAAAACTGTCAAACACGTTATATTGTAGAATACCTAGAAAGATTGTAAACTCTCGAAATATTGTCAAACGAACATACTGCTTACAATAAAACGCATTGGTTTTTCGGTAGATTGTAATCTATCGAAGTGAAACCGTAATATTGTGAAATGCATCCGATGGAAGTCAACTCGCGCAGTGTGGAGGAGAGGGAGGGAAGGAGGGGTCCCCCTTGCCCAATGGTACCACTCTCATGAAAAGATATTCTACCATTACTAAAATAAATAAATAAATAAATTACTGAGAAATACCGATTTATATAACGTAACCTCAAAACACTATATTCCCCTAAAAAGCGTAGTCGACGGAGCCCCGCTACGCGGGGCCCCTACTTCTTAAATATGTGGTATAATTTTTTTCGGCGAAACGGGATCACATAACTATTCGTATGCTTGTATATGTCACCGTAAAACTGTCAAACACGTTACATTGTAGAATACCTAGAAAGATTGTAAACTCTCGAAATATTGTCAAACGAACATACTGCTTACAATAAAACGCATTGGTTTTTCGGTAGATTGTAATCTATCGAAGTGAAACCGTAATATTGTGAAATGCATCCGATGGAAGTCAACTCGCGCAGTGTGGAGGAGAGGGAGGGAAGGAGGGGTCCCCCTTGCCCAATGGTACCACTCTCATGAAAAGATATTCTACCATTACTAAAATAAATAAATAAATAAATTACTGAGAAATACCGATTTATATAACGTAACCTCAAAACACTATATTCCCCTAAAAAGCGTAGTCGACGGAGCCCCGCTACGCGGGGCCCCTATTTCTGTCTGCAGGGTTTAAAGGGACCTTACTAACCTAACGTGAGGGTGCCTAAAGTGCCGATTATGGGGGTAGAGATACTTCAGTCGCATGCATTTCTCTATATTACGGTTTCACTTCGATAGATTACAATCTACCGAATAATAATGCGTTATATTGTAAGCAGTATGTTCAGTTGACAATATTTCGAGAGTTTACAACCTCGCTAGAGAGACTACAATCTAACGTGTTTGACAATTTTACGGTGACATAATATAATTATGGAATTCATTTTTTAAATTACTTATCTTGACGTTTGTTACGCCATTTTGGTAATCTACTTTTCGACATTAGTTAGCATTTGATTCTGTAGTCAGAAAGTTAAAAAAAGATCAATTCCGGAATACGGAATAAAAAGAAACGTTGCAGGTATCCATAAACTCGATTCTATCATCAGAACTCTAAATTGGTTTTTAATTTTGCTACAAATAAGAAACGATCGTAAGAAATATCGTATAATCATCCTAATAATATTTGTTTATTAGTTTTATTCAAAAACACTGATGACTGAAGCTTCATTTACATGAGGCCATTTTCTTGGACATACAAGTGCAATAATTGAATGTAATAATTTAAGCGCAATAATTGACCTTCAAGACGCCCATGAAGGGTTCCGTAGCAGCAACTCAAATATAATAAATTGATTGAATGTAAGGTAAATTGCGGTATACGGTTTATGACGTATTAAAAAAAAACCTTACTAGATCTCGTTCAAACCGCTTTTCGGTGGTAGTTTACATGGTAATGTACATCACATTTTTTAAAAGTTTTATCATTCTCTTATTTTAAAAGTTACAGGGGGGGAACACACATTTTACCACTTTGGAAGTGTCTCTCGCGCAAACTATTCAGTTTAGAAAAGAATTATATTAAAAACCTCAATATCATTTTTGAAGACCTATCCATAGATACCCCACACGTTTGGGTTTGAAGAAAAAAAAATTGAGTTTCAGTGCTAAGTATGGGGGAACCCCCAAAGTTTATTGATTTTTTTCTATTTTTGTGTGAAAATCTTAATACGGTTCACAGAATACATCTACTTACCAAGTTTCAACAGCATAGTTCTTATAGTTTCGGAAAAAAATGGCTGTGACATACGGACGGGCAGACAGACAGACAGACATAACAAATCCATAAAGGTTCCGTTTTTTGCCATTTGGCTACGGAACCCTAAACATACGTACTGTTTGCGTGCAACACTCTTGTCGTTATGCAACTCAAGCTTCGTAACGTTACTACTCAAGGAACCACCGATTTGGTTTTTGAAATCATTACTGAAAATAATATAATACGAACAAGTAAAATTAAATTGGACACATAATGTAATAAAAGTTAAATAGAAAATAATTGATTATAGTTAAGTCCTAGGAACCAGTCATCACTCCACTTTCCGTGTCTCATTTCGTTAGTTAGTATTGCTTATTCCCTTTGAATATACATAGTATTCATTATTGTACTAGTCAAGATCTTTCATTTGATCCCATATTGAAAAAACTCACAAACATACATACATACATACATGAACCCTGAAAACATAACTCTTTTTTTTTGGGCAGTCGTGTAAAAAAGTAATTCGCCATTTTGTGGTGGCGGCCATCTTGGATTTTAAATTTATTATAGGAAGTATTCTACTAGTCACGCCCTTTCATTTGATACCCATATCGAGGGAATTGTGAAAATATGGAAGTAATCCGCCGTTTTGTGTCGGCGGCCATCTTGGACTAATTTTCATCAAACATAGCTATGAACACTGCCGACTAATTCACCTTTCTAATAAAAAACAAAATTAAAATCGTTTCATCCGTTCGGATGCTACGATGCCACAGACAGACACACACACACAAAGACACGTCAAACTTATAGCACCCCGTCTTCTTTGCGTCGGGGGTTAATAAAGGAACTTTGGTAAGCACGACAGGTGGTCAAGCTTTACAAAACCAGTTTATGCAGATCTCTCATTGTACCAAAAATATATACATGGTGAGGCCACGTTATACTGCAAGTGTAAAAAAATACTTAGCAAGAGTATTGTAAATAGGTATTCATAATTCTTTATGAAAACCTATGCATACATAAGGTATGTGAGATTTCGGTAGTAGGAAAAGATAAACGTACTTCTCTAGTGATACATTTTGGTCATTATTCTAATTATTTTCGACCTCGATGGTACTACCGAAGTACCGACAGAACCATCAACAAACTCGATCACTCGATTTACATTATTTTCTGGGAACTGATACCTGAAACAAGCGAGTGTTGGGAATCACATTAAAACATTTTTTTGTTAAAATGGACTTTACGGTCATAAACATAGAGTCCATTTTAAGAATTTTAAATTTTTAACGTGGTTCATATTATGATTCTGCTGAAGCGGCCATTTTAGGAGACCCGTCTATTTTAAATCTTTACTACCCGACCCGACCTACCTACTACCTACCTTCTACCTACCCACTACTTTCAAGTAATAACATAAAGTATAAGTTAGTAATAAAACAAATCCTTTTAAATAATAACTACCACATTATTTTATTAAATTTATAATAATATACCAACATAATAGTTAATTCGTACGGGTTGTATCAGCCGAAAGACGTCCACTGCTGGACATAGGCCTCCCCCAAGTGTCGCCACTTTGACCGGTCAACGGCGACTCGCATCCAACGTTGTATGTAATTATAATAATTTCAAACAACAACAATGCACGATCAAATCAATCATCATTTTATTTTGAGTTTACTATGCGCTCAGGCACGCAAAAAATACATAAGTACATTCGACCACGGCAATCAGCCATAAATTGAGTGTTCAACTGCTTTACTTCTCGCTTCTTCCGTTTTGCTATTGTATTTTTCTTGTTAGCCATGTTACTCAACAAAAAAATAGTAATATTATGATAATAATAAGGGCGGCTAGGCGCGGAGCAAAGTGACATAGACTGCCCGTCTCAACAGAGCGAGGGCAACTGATCGGTGAAACAAACTGATGTCTCAAGCTCGCGTCCCGCGAGACGGAAGACGGCGCATTTCGCGGATTAAAAATGTAGTAAGCGCCAGATTCTTTCGAGTCTATTATCTCTTAAAATAGCAAATATTTTGAAAAAATTCTCAGAGTCAGCCCTAGGTTATACATGAATGATAATATTTATGTAGTTTATGGTTCAGTAATATGCACCAAAATAGAATACAAACCAAAATTGTTGAAAATTAGAGGTAACTTTGTGACGATTTTCTATCGAGAAAATTTTATCCTATTATGTTTTTGCTCAGACCCAACCCTCACATTTATAATGAAGTTTCCAGACATATTTTTTTTTTCTAATTTGAACATGATTTACTACTCTAAAAATCTAATCTAAGATTGAAGATTTTGCTTTAGGCCCGCTCTTAAAATAACAAAATAATAATAATCGACAACCGACAGGTTTGTTGTGCCGGTCCGAACTCTTCGAGTGCACGAATAAGACTGCTTCTATAATGTTCAACCTCCCGCACAACAACTCTGTCCACGTGACTCACAAATACGTCAACGCGTTGCCAACTTCAAAACAAACTATCCTTGTACTACAAAATCAAATTAAATTCTTTTTGTCATTAAATTATCGCTTGCTGCGACATGTGTATCAATCACGCCGACAAAGTGGTAAAATAAAAATTGGAAAAGAAGGTTTTATTAGGGTAGCCTCCCCCTATATGTAAAATGGGAAGTGTTTTTTTTTTTTAATTTCAACCATAACGTGTGATATATTGTTGGAAAGGTATTTAAAACTGAATAGGGGTTTACTAAAATCATTTTTTCATAATGTCAATAATTTCGGAAATAATCGCTCCAAAAGTAAAAAACAATGTGCCCCCTGAACCATAACTTTAGAAAATATGAAAAAAATCTGAAAAGTAGAACTTTATAAGGAATTTCTAGGAAAATCATTTTGAACTTGGATGGAAACAACCGTTTTTGTACAAAAAAGACAAAAAGTTGTACAAAATAATTTCTGGACTAAGTTTGTAGTATAATCGTGCAAGCATTTTTTTTAACTTCGTTTACATATTTTATTATCCTGAACGTATCTTTATACAAACAAAACAAGAATTATTAAAATCGGATTGGAACACTTATTGTGACGGACGGGAAACTACGGAACCCTACACTGAGCGTGGCCCGACACGCTCTTGGCCGGTTTTTTGAACCGTTATAACTTCGGTTTGGATTAAGTATACCAGATAAATAAAATTCCGAGGATATGTTGCCAGTAAGCGGATTTATTAAACATTAATGTATAAAGTTTTAAATACAATAAAGAAAAGAAAGAAAAAGCATTTATTACCCCGACAGGACAACACATAAAAAAATAAAAAATAAAACTAAATAATAATATACCTACTTTAGATTTTATTGATATCTAAAAAACGCTGATTGTGTGAAATGCGGCTTGGCCGTTTCGTTACTTCTAAAAGTAATGAACAGTGGATAAATAATTAACGTGAATACGTTAATTTATGTGAATGCAACGAAATGGCCAAACCACATATTTTAACTAAGGTGTAGAGTTTGTGAAGTTAGACCTTGTAGAGTTAGGGCGTATAGAGTTAGAAGCTTGGCTCTACATGAGATCTGATAACTTTGGTCTCGTCTTGGCAACATTTTGTATGAAAATGTTTTTGGTGGGATTACTTGATGAGATTAGACAATAATATCGTGATACCGCTAAACAAATTCCGCTGCAAAACAGCTACATTACTACAGTTTAGTGTGTGTATATGTCACCGTAAAATTGTCAAAAACGTTATATTACAATATAACGTGTTTCTCTCTAGCGATATTGTAAACTCTCGAATTATTGTCAACTGAACATACGGAAGTATCTCTGACCCCATAATCGGGACTTTGGGCACCCCCCCGTTAGGTTAGTTAGGTTCCTTTAAACCCAGCACTCGGAAATAGGAAGCGGGGCTCCGTCGACTACGTTTTTAGGGGAATATAAAGTGTTTTAAAGTTAGGTTATATTAATCGATATTTCTCAGGAATGGTACAGTATCTTTTCATAAGAGTGGTACCACAGGGCAAAGGGGACCCCTTCTTCCCTCCACACCGCGTGAATTGACTATCATCGCATGCATTTCACGAAATGTAATGCGTTTTATTGTAAGCAATATGTTCATTTGACAATAATTCGATACAATAATCGATAGTTTACAATATCGCTAGAGAGATTACAATATAACGTGTTTGACAATTTTACGGTGACATATACAGGATTACTGGTAATTCGACGTATTCCTTGCAGGACGTTATAGTAGGGTTATACCTAATGTAAGAAATTACGCCACCAAATGTTCTACCGAAATTCAGTGGTTTTTGAGTTAGGTCGATTTTTAGTTTTTTTATGAAAAATCCCATATTAAATCATTTAAAGCCAATTTAAAACGTTTTACGCCGCGAATGTACTGAAATTTAAATAATTAAAAGTTCAAAAATCCTACACCTTTAGGAAAAATCACTTATGAAACAATTTTTTTCTGTATTTTTTTGCCATTCCGTCATCAAAAGATGTTGTATAGTGAAAAAAATTAATACTACGCTAGATACTACAAAATACTAGAAAAATATCCTTGTCTTATCAGCTCTCTAAAATGGTATAAATGTTATTGAAAAGTTATGGACTACATTATGATAAATGTTTTTGATTTTGTAAAAAAGGGAAAAAAAAGTAAAAGGTATGCGGAAATCAAAGAAAACAATTTCGTGAAATAGTATTATTTTTAATCAATTTCACTTTTAAAACTTTAATAACACATTTTTACACGTCTTGTTCGACTAAGACGTTCTACCAGTGTGCCACATGTTTTTTTCGGTGGACTCGTTCTAGGGATCATGAACAAAACATGCGCGTGTTCATCGAAATTTTCGCGCACATTTATGAGAGCACACGAAGTAGCGGTGGACTCGAGTCAGCGAACACGCATTCTCTGTTCGCGCACTCAATTAAATAGCCTAGGGGACCGACCTTCATTCAACGAATAAATAATATTAATAAGTAAGCTGAGTAACGTGTTGTCGATTAAAGTTACGTCAAGACCATGATCGTCTTAGGGACTACGCACACTTATTCAGCTCTATTCAGCTTATGCCCATAGAAAACCACAATTCTGTATGAGACGCGTACGCGCGCGTTCAGCTGATCGCTCGCGTACGCGTCTCGTACAAAATCGTTGTTTTCTATGGGCATAAGCTGAATAGAGCTGAATAAGTGTGCGTAGTTCCAGGTTGCCAAAGCATATCGCGTCGCAATGTGCTTGTTCATCTACTAAGATTCCTAAACAGTATTAAAAATTAAATATTCGCATTCAAAACAAGATTAGCAGACTGTTTGCAATAGGTTTTTTTTGCCTCATTTTAAATTTTCTCACAACGTGTGTTTTTGGTATTTAAAATTAACTACATACTGTTATATTGAAACAAAATTGAGCTTATTTGAAAACGCGGTCAGCCGAGTAACTGAAGTTAGTATTTTTGGAATCACAATAATTAAACCAATTTACATTTTTTACGGATTTGATCGTAAAAGGTTGAGGCAAACATTTTGGACATGGGCTCTCGTACTAACATGTTTGCTCATAAAGTTACCAACAGCTCTGCCGGTGTGCTTGATATTAATTAAAACTAAAATAGTGTTCACGGAATTGTTTGATTTGATTTTCCGCATACTTACCTTTTACTTTTTTTTTCCTTTTTTATAAAATCAAAAACATTTTTCATAATGTAGTCCATAACTTATCAATAACATTTATACCATTTTAGAGAGCTGATAAGACAAGGATATTTTTCTAGTATTTTGTACATCTGGCGTAGTATTTTTTTTTCAATATACAACTTTTTTTTATGACGGAATTGCAAAAATTACAGAAAAAAATTGTTTCATAAGTGATTTTTCCTAAAAGTGTAGAATTTTTTGAACTTTTAATTATTTAAAAAGGTCTGCTGCGTCGTCAGCTATGATAATAACTTAAATTTCAGTACATTCGCGCCGTAAATCGTTTTTAAATTGGCTTTAAATGATTTAATCTGGGATTTTTCATAATTAACTAAAAATCGACCTAACTCAAAAACCACTGAATTTCGGTAGAACATTTGGTAGCTTAATTTCTTGCATTATAACCCTACTATAACGTCCTGCAAGGAATACGTCGAATTACCAGTAACCCTGTATATCTTGCTGTAATCTAGACCTCTAGAAATATAGCAGTGGAGTGCCTTCCACTGCTATATTTGTCGCAGTTTAAGTAGCGAAATCAGTCATCATGCGAGTCAGTTAAATTTAAGGATTTTTTTCGTGTTATTTTTATGGTGGGTGATAGCTTAGTTGTAGTGGAAACGGTTAAAGGATGACGGATGCTAGACCGTGCCGGAGGCCCGACTCCCAAACCCTTTCTCCGTATATTCGGATGTATCCGTCTCTCTCACTCGCACTCATCTCTGCACCTACACGTTCGCGAGAGAGACGGGTAGATCCGAATATAAGGACGAAGCGTCAACCGTGCTATTTTGTGTGGATGTCACCGTAAAATTGTCAAATACGTTATATTACAATATAACGTGTATCTCTCTAGCGATATTGTAAAGTCTCGAATTATTGTCAACTGAACATACGGAAGTATCTCTTGCCCCCATAATCGGGACTTGGGGCACCCCCCCGTTAGGTTAGTTAGGTTCCTTTAAACCCTGCACTCGGAAATAGGGGCCCCGCGAAGCGGGGCTCCGTCGACTACGCTTTTTAGGGGAATATGAAGTGTTTTAAGGTTAGGTTATATTAATCGATATTTCTCAGGAATGGTAAGTACAGTATCTTTTCATGAGAGTGGTACCACTGGGCAAGGGGGACCCCTCCTTCACTCCACACCGCGTGAGTTGACTACCATCGCATGCATTTCACGAAAAATAATGCGTTTTATTGTAAGCAGTATGTTCATTTGACAATAATTCGAGACTTTACAATATCGCTAGAGATATTACAATATAACGTTTTTGACAATTTTACGGTGACATGGACACACTCACGCTTTCGAGCCGCTACCGAGCAACGTCTATACAAAATTGCTCCATCGACACTCGGCTCGAACCCAGCACGGTCTAGCGTGAGAGGGGGTGGTATCTGCGAACGAGAGGTTTTCTCCATCTAACTCCTCTTTGATGAGTAAATGTAAATGAACAAAAAAAATATATGTAAGTAGGTATATATACTTATTGCTTATTAGACTCTAAACTTTAATTGGTACAATTGAAATAATTCTAACTTTATTATTAGGTATATGAAAAAAATGTTCAAAGTAAAGTACTGTTTCTTTGAAATTTCGTAGGTAACTAGGTACTCCTAAAAGGCATTCAGAATTAGTTTTTTTTTCACACAAATATTTGACGCTTATTTATTCACAGACTGTACAATTGGAATTTTGATCTAATGATTTATTAGGGTACGTTTAAATAAAAACAACACTCATTTCGCACTATATGGCCAGCAGTGACTGACGTAACAACCACTTTGTAGTGCAAGGTGATTAGAACTTTATTCTAACAGTATTTACCACCACAAATAAAGTTGCTAATTTAGCAGATACCCCAGCCCAGAGAGCATAGCGGAGACCTGCAGAGACGTGAACTGCGTTCTACAAGCGGCGTACTGGGGGCCTAAAATGGCCGCTTTAGCAGAACATAATACGAATCACCTTAAAAAATATAATTACCTAAAATGGACTTTATTGTTATGACCGTAAAGTTCACTTTTAGAATTTAAAAATTTTAGATGTGATTAATTTAATGTTCTGCTAAAGCGGCCATTTTAGACCCCCAGTACTCTTTGTTTCGTACATCTCTGGCCGGAGTCCGGCCCGTATCCTATTTTTTAGGGTTCCAAACCTCAAAAGGTAAAAAAGGAACCCTTATAACGTCACTTTCTTATCCGTCTGTCTGTCTGTCTGTCACCACCGATTTTTTCAGGAATGGGTAGACCTAACAAGTTAAATTTATGACAGATACTGAGGTCAATAGTCCCTATTAGGTGTATAAAATCATGGTCCTGATTCAACACGATAAAAAGATATCATATTTAGATTTTACGAAACCTTATACCTAAGCTTATATTGTAACTTACGGGAAATGTTCTGTGATTATTTGTTATTTACGAGAGGCCAGTCAACCCGCGATCATGGCGCTTGCAACAGCGTCGAAATATCGGGAGCTCAAAATAACAAATAATCACGGAAGATTTCCCGTAAAGGTAAGCGTCCACCTGTCCGCATCGGACGCATCGCATCAGACGGATCGTAGTTATTGAACAGATTCAAGCGATCCGTACGGTGCGGATCAGTGTACGCACTTGTGTGACTTTCCATACAATGAATACTACGATCCGTTTGATGCGATGCGTTCGATGCGTTCGATGCGGACAGGTGGACGCTTACCTTAAGTGACAATATAAGTAAACCGCAACGTAAGTAGTCCATTTAAATTTTAATATTTTGTCTTTTCTACACACCGTGTCTACATTTCTAATCCAACTTTCCTCTCGCAGGTCTGCTGGAAGAGATTTCTTATGAAATAAGCAGTACCTTTGTGCTCTTCTATCGTTAATGTAATGTCCTATGAAGTATTTTGTGTGTACATAAATAAATAAATAATAAGTTTAGTTTTAAACCGTGAAAGCTTAAAACAGTGCTTATACTTACCTAAGACCTTACCTTAATTTTCAACTTTTTTTTACAGGGATCAGTAAAAGTAAAAATTAATCCAGGAACAGAATTCTTTAAGGTGGCGTCACGAATGAAAAAAATATCTCCGAAATTGCTTTATATTATAAATAAAAAATAACTTTTTTTTTAATTCTGTGTTTTTATCAGGTATGTTCTAAGTTAAATTATACAGGTTGGATACTTTCAGAAAGACAGTAAGTGGAACTACCTTTTTTAATATAATTTCACACTTGCAAACATTGCAGCTATACGAAAATATTAATTCCCTTTCAAAACCCAAAAATATTCTACTTCGCACGAAAATGGCTATTTTCCACAAAATAAATATTTTCAACACATTTGCTCAAAAAATGTAACAATATAATCATTGTTTGAAAATTAAAAATTACGCAACGGAACGTGCGGTAAAATAGGTCTTTTCACCTAATAGTACGGGAGGTCGGGACTTCGGGAGGTACCGTTGCAAATAAAAAAGTCATAGGAAGCCGGCTGATATTGTCATCGAAGATTGATCTTATATTACCAATAAGTAAACCAACCGTCAGCTGCTCAAGTAGCGGTGGGTGTAGGATTGGAAAGTTCCAAAAGTAGCGAAAAAAAAAATTAGGTCATAGTACGCCGGCTGATATTGTCATCGAAGATTTATCTTTTACTACCAATAAGTAAACCAACCGTCAGCTGCTCAAGTAGCGGTGGGTGTAGGATTGGAAAGTTCCAAAAGTAGCGAATAAAAAATTAAGTCATAGTACGCCGGCTGATATTGTCATTGAAGATTGATCTTACATTACCAATATAAGTAAACCAACCGTCAGCTGCTCAAGTAGCGGTGGGTGTAGGATTGGGAAGTTCCAAAAGTAGCGAAAAAAAAATTAGGTCATAGTACGCCGGCTGAAACTTTTTTCATAAATAGTAGTAAAAAGTCATCGGCTGCATGGTGGAGGGGGGATTATGCGCCAGCCGCTCGCAAGAACTTGAAAATGATACAGGTCTTATGAAAAACTAAAAGCAATCTACCATCAAATAGCTTAGAGTGTGTGTTTTTTTGAAAAGTTTGTTTCAATACATATTGTACTGTTTTCTCGCAAATGTGTCGAAAGACTTTGTATAACACACGTGCAGAAATTGGCAGTTACAAACTCATGGTCGTGACTATGGTAGTCAAAATTACTGTGGGTGGCCCATCAAGTCAGTAATCCTATCCTACTAATATTATAAATGCGAAAGTTTGTGAGTATGGATGTTTGTTACTATTTTACGCAAAAACTACTGAATCGATTTGGATAAAATTATGCACACAGATAGTAACTATCTGTGTGAAAGTATCCTATGTGTTAATCCAGAAACTGTTTATAACCTGGATTAACACATATGATACTTTTTATCCCGGTAGTTAGATCCCATGGGACAAGTATCTAACTTTACGCGGGCGAAGCCGCTGGCAGAAGCTAGTTTTTAAATAAAATTATAGAATAGTATAACGTGCGACACAGTACACAGTTCCGGTATTTTCTAATCGGTGTATTGTGTTGTTTCATGCATCGTTTGAATAGTTAATAGCAGAATTTATAGCGGTCTTGAAAATAACTATAATTCTTGAAAGCGTCATTGACAAAACCATCTTCCATAGCATCAACGCAGCCCTCGACAACACGGGGTGGACCCAACCCTGCGAGGCTGGATCACAAATATGCTCCGACTGAGAGCGGTTCAAGTTACGGTAAACGACACCACTAGAGCCATAGTGGCGAAGGGCTGCCCCCAAGGTGGAGTCCTCTCACCACTACTGTGGAACCTCGTAGTAGATAGCCTCATCAACCGCCTCAATAGCAGAGGCTACTACACGGTGGGCTATGCCAACGACCTGACTATAATATAATATAAAGACAACAAAGAGTGGTTGTAAAGGGATATGAGTCACCGGTCTACCAATCAACGTCTGGAGTCCCCCAAGGTTCACACCTGGGTCCAATCCTTTTTTTAATGTTCGTCAATGACATAGTTCCTACAATAAAACATAGCAAATGCTCTATTTTTGCTGACGATCTAAAGATCTTTAAAGAAATATGCTCCTCCCGTGACGCCCAACTTCTCCAGGCTGATCTCAACGCGGTTCATAATTGGTGCCTACAAAACCGAATGTCCCTCAATGTGAAAAAGTGCTACCACATAACATTTACTAAGAAACGGAGACCATTAACAACGTCATACTCAATAAATGGGGTAACACTCCAAAAAGTGGACACAATTCGCGACCTGGGTGTCCACCTCGACTCTAAACTCACGTTCATCAACCACATTGATCACATCACTACCAAAGCTGCAAAAATGTCTGGCTTTATAAAAAGAATATGTCGGGATTTCCAGTCCATCTCAACCTTAAAAACACTCTTCAATACTCTTGTGAGAAGTTTACTGGACTACGCATCTCCAGTTTGGAACCCTACCTACCGTGTCCATGTAAACAGAATAGAACGTATCCAAAGAAGCTTCACCAGATATCTTCGTTTTAAAAGCTTTAGCTGTCCTCGGAATGCCTCATATGGTCAAAGACTCACCCACTTCAATATGTGCTCACTCGAACATCGAAGAGACGTAACGGATCAAATATTACTTTACAAAATAGTTAACGGTTTAGTTAATGCTCCCGAACTCTTAGCGGAACTAAAAATAGCTGTACCTCGACGTATAACTTCTAGGTCTGGACGCGAAACAATAACCTTTGCCACCACTGCAAGTCGCACTAACCTTGGCAGTACCGCACCCATCAACCGTCTAGTGAGAAACTATAATAAAATTGCCGCACGGACCAGTAGCATCGACATCTATTCTAACCCCTTCCGTCAATACCGTAAGAGACTCTTAACCAGCTCGGAGTCTCGAGACGTATGTACGATATCAAACACCGGGTAATTAATTGCATCCACTTCCATCTGGCTTTATATTTTTTTAATTTTCATAATTTTTTAACATTAATTTTGTTCTTAATTTATACACATTTTGTTTGCTTGAATAATTCTGTATTTCATCGGCTTAAAGTTGTACATAGCCCATCTTTGTTTTTTTAGTTTTTAATTATCTTTCCACTGTGTTAAATTATGCAATGTATGTAATATTACTTGCCCTTTTAATATTCTGTGAGTGCTGTGCACTTCTGTAAGTGACAAATTCACTATACCGAAAATTTGTGATCTATCTTTATGTATGCTTTAGTGAGTAAGTCGTTGAAGTGCCATATAAATAAATAAATAAATAAATAAATAAATAATAATAAACGGCACACAAGAAAACACACTATGCAATCTTATGCGCCAGGCCCTAAGGATAGTAGAAGACTGGTGCAAGGAACACAAACTAGCAGTGAACCCCACCAAAACCGAACTCGTCCTCTTCACAAAGAAAAGGAAGCTGGCAACGTTGCAACTACCAAGCTTCTTTGGGACAACCCTAAGCCTATCGACTGAAACCAAATACCTGGGTATCTATTTGGACAAACAGCTTAACTGGGCGAAACACACGGATTACATCATCACAAAAGCCAGTAAATCCCTCTGGCAATGCAAGAGACTCCTCGGGAGAAACTGGAGCCTAAGCCCCAAAATCACCTACTGGCTATACACCACAGTTATCCGACCAATTATCATATACGGGTCTCTAGTATGTTGGCCCAGGACCAACCTAAGTACGACCCAAAAGGACCTTGATAAACTACAAAGATTTGCCTGCGTGGCAATCACCGGCAGCATGAGAACATCACCAACTGCTGCCCTACAGGTGATGCTGGGGCTACCACCCCTACACCTCGTCGTAAGAGAGGAGGCGGCCGTAGCGATTTTCAGACTCGAGTTAGCCGGCACCCTAAGTAACGACTCTAGAATAAAACATACACGCATCAAAGAAGATGCAATCAAAGAACAACCGATGATGGCATCACCTATCGACAGAACTCTGAAAACTCATTGCTTCAAAAAACACTACAATATAGAGCTCATAGAAGAGTTGTGCGACTACTCAAGCACAAAAGAGCTAAGAATCTACACTGATGGATCAAAAACCAACGATGGGACAGGCGTCGGGGTGTTCTCCGACGACCTCAACATTAAAATACCAAAATCTCTTGGAAGGTTCAACTCTGTCTACCAAGCAGTGTGTAGGCATTATCCAAGCAACACACGCTATAGAGGCCAGGGAGGTTACGGATACCAACATTCGTATACTCTCCGACAGTGCCTCAGTCCTTCATTCCGTAAAGAGTAACCAGATCACGTCGAGAATGCCACAAGGCCCTAGAACGAATCACGTTGTTGAATCACAACACGGTAACGCTGCAATAGATTAAAGGACACAGTGGATCACTCGGCAATGATGCGGTTGACGAACTTGCCAGAAGAGGATCCAGCACAAAACCCTACGGACCCAAACCCATTCCCTTCAAGCAGCTGAGGAACTGGTTAAAGGATCACAGCCGATAACAAGCAGAGAAATGGTGGGCCTCGGCACCAGGTTGTAGGCAATCCAAGGAAGCTATGCCATCCTTAGATCCAAAGCTGACCAGGCGCCTTATGAGCCTGGACAGAGATAGCCTGCGTCTGGTGGCGGGGACCATCACTGGACACTGCTCGCTGAACAATACACTTCCACACCCAAGGTATCACTGACAGTCCCCGTGCATGGAGGCGGAGGAGACGGTAGCGCATGTGCTCCTGGAGTGCACAGGCGTTACCAAGATTCGCGAGGAGACCCTGGGAACACCAGGATCACTTGCAGATGTCCTGAGGAGACCGGGAAGTTTAATCTGCTTCTGGAGGGAGGTGGGCTGGTTGGAGTAATCGGCCACCATGGCTCACGCACAATAGTCCATTTCAAGGACTAAGTGCGGAAACCTAAACCCCTATGATAGATCATAGATAGAACTATAATTCTCCGCCCGACTTCACCTTCCTCTGGGTATACCTAGGCCTCTCTTTGCTAATGCAAATCTTGCAAGTTTCTGTACCATCCAGGATTTCGCCGCGATGGCATCAATAAATGTGTGGAGATGTTTTCCACAAGTATCGTGTGTAATAAAATAAACTACACGTCCAGCTAGAATTGTATTTAATCGATCAGGCAAACACCAAGAACATCTAGAGAAAATCCAACTGTCAGTCTGAAGTCCACTTGACACCTCGCAGAGGAATAATAAGGATGGGCGTAGCTTTCAGTGATGTGCCGCCACAAATGCGTTCCGACAAAAGCCGTTCCTATTCAGCTCCTACATGAAATTTTGCTTTATTAGAACACTAGCTTTCAAAATTCAAAACTAAGCTATCGATAGTATGTATAGTCGATGAAAAGCAATGCAATCTCTAATTACATTCAATTGTTTTGCTATTAGATTCCGCTCCCTGCTCATAATCATCAAGTCAGGATCTAATGATGGAATCCTGGAGAAATAGAGAGAACTCTTCACATTTTATAGGCACAGCAAAAGCGATTTGGGTAGTTTTAGGAAGTGTACTTTCTCGAAGTGATTCCATTTCAATTTGGTGAAGATCTGATGAAGAACTTCGGAGATAGGCAACGGAAGAATTAAATTACAACAGTCGATTGGAAATAATAAACAAATAAGAATTAAGACGCTAAGAAACGCCTCCACGCACGGCTGCGCTTACGCGTTTCTTAGCGTCTTAATTCTTATTTGTTTATTATTTCCAATCGACCGTTGTAATTTAATTCTTAGCTTCAATAATTATATTCATGTTATACAGTCCACTACATATTTCATTTTGCTCCACCACGACCTATCGTCGTCAACACTCCTCAATAAATGATTGTATTGTATTGTATTGTACAACGGGCTGGTGTCCGCAACTCCACGTCACAGCGCGTATTATGCGTATGGGCTATAATCTACCACGCGGGCCCAGTGCGGATTGGTAGTTGTCACATGTCTTCGAATTTTTGGTTCTAGGACATGCCGGTTTCCTCACGATGTTTTCCTTCACCGTTTTTGAGAGCAGCGGTGATGAAATAAATTACACAAAGTAATGTGCCTGCCTGGGTTCGAACCCACGACTCACTGTTTGTAAGTCGGGGCCGCCACCACTGGGCCACCGCTGCTCTCAATAAATGATAGCAAATGAACTGCTGGGATTGCTGAAATCTCATATCTGTTTATGGTTTACACCAGTTCATAACAGAAAATCACGCCGGTACGCTGTGAAGGGGTAAGCACAAGTGAACAACTGAAAAGTAATAAATATTTATTTATTTATTTATTTATTTAAACTTCATGTACAAGAGTGGTACATAGGCGGACTTAATGCCACAAGGCATTCTCTACCAGTCAACCATTGGGTCAAATATGACAGCATTGTGGTAGAGTACAAAAATCAATGAGAACAATGCCATTTTGTTAACAAATCGAATTAAGTTCATAAATAGTATACATACTAATACATATATATTACAGATAAGATGAAATAAACTAATACATATTAAAATACATACAAATAGTTCAAAATACGAGAAACCTCATAATAATAACTACGACTACCTTGTGAGTAATTTAGTCTGACTTCAAATAGTACTTCCGAACTGTTCGTTTGAAAGCCATTTTGCTTTCAGTTTTTTTAATGCCAAGGGGTAGCGCGTTCCATAGCTTTATAGTTGAGACAGCATAAGAAGCGGACATAAAACCAGTGCGATGTGAGGGAATTTCAAGGAGTAGGTTTTTGGAAGCTCTAAGGTTACGACTATGTGAACTGCCCAACACTTTGAAATATTCTTTTAGATAATCAGGAGCACAAGGATCGGTCAAAATAGTGAAGAGCATACAGAGAGATCTGAGGGACCTCCTGAGTCGGATAGGCAGCCACTTAAGCTGAGAACGGTATGAAGATATGTGATCGTACTTACGTAGGCCAAAAATAAAACGAATGCAATTATTGAGAAGGCGATCCAATTTGTTTAAAAGTTCTTGGGATAAATCAGAGTAACAAACATCAGCATAGTCGATAATGGGAAGCACAAGAGACTGGACCAAAGTTAATTTGGTGCTAGAAGGCAGAAAATGTTTGAATCTATAGAGAGACCGCAGCGAGTAAGTGACTTTCTGGCTAACCTGAGCAACCTGCTTATTCCAACTAAGTGTCTCGTCGATGTACAGGCCCAAGTCTTTGACGTGTGGAGAGAGAGAGATCACGGAGTTGTTGAACATAAGCGGCATTAGTTGGCTAGTATGGCTAGTGGCATTTTTTTTTTACAAAAAATTAAACTGACTTCAGAGAAAACAAAACAGTGAAAAATAACTTTAGCTTCAGAATTCGGTGACCATTGTACGATTGATTTAGTTTTTTTGTCGGTATAATTTTTTGTAAAAAAGTTTTTTGATTTGTGTTCTAAATAATTTAATTTAAGAAATGTCACTTTTGACAGGCACTCACAGTGACACCGCTTTGGGACATAGGCCCGTATATATAGATGTTCTGTGGACATAGGCATGGAAGTTGTTACCCGAAGATGGCGTCAATGGTAACGTCATGTATGACGTCAAGAAATCGATACTGGGAATCTGGGAATCTAATTTTGTCTTCTGTCCATCGATCGTTTCTTTGGTCTTCCTCTCCCTGTCCATCCATCAACATTTATAAAGGGTGTAAAAGACCTCTTCACGAAGCCGAAAGGCACTTATTCTCCCCATCATTGAGTTTTTTTTTTGTTCTACACCATACCTGGGAACCTTCTAGTTACAGAGATATGGGGGGTCAGGGTCAGGTTTTTTTTAAATATAAGTTTTTTTTTGCCAGGTTTTGACTTTTAACACCGCCAGACCCCTGTACAATTCATCCAGCAGCACAATTTTTTAAGTGCGTTACATTGAGTTCTACCACAAAACATGATTTATAACCTCAAAAAAAAAAGTTGAGTTTCCCAGCAATAATTTTAGCGTAAAGTTACTTAGTTTGATGTACAGAATGCTTGGTTAACGGCTTTGTGATGAGGTGGTTTACACCCTGTATTCATCACACTTTTAGTCACATGCGACTCGTCCCTCCTCATCATATGTTCATACCAAGACAGTCGATTCCGTTTCAACTTTTCTGTAAAATAATGGCGCAACTTTTTTTAATTTTCTTCACCCCTTACTAAGTCATAAAGATCATCATCATCTGCTTAGCCTTTTCCAAACAATCTCGGGGACACTCGGGGTCGGCTTCCAGTCTTACCGGATGCAGCTGAATACCAGTATTTTTCCTGGAACGACTGCCTATCTGACCTTCACAACCCGTTTAGTACTGACTACTGTCTAATACGATTCCCCTTGGTGAGAGTGGACGAGGCCCGTACCTCTTTTTTTTCCGAATGGGAAATCATCAAATAACTTCTCCCACTGTCACTGGGCGGAGCGGGAGGGAGTGTCAGACTTTGACTGACTAAAACCCATCCATGTTCCTTCCTCGCCCTATAGTTTCCGGGGCCACGGTATCTTTTTCGAACAGTCCCACAGCCCCGGGCTTCGGCCCTTGCGGACCCCTCCATTATGCTGACATTTCTTTGAGGCGCGCGTGGAATACGAACGCGCCGTCGACACGGCGAGACCCGTACCCCTGACTACAAGTAACGACTGTCAAAGATCTACAAATGACAGCTTGGTCCCGCCAAGGGCTTAGAGGGCTTTGTGAGATACGGAAGGATGTGAGCTATTTAATTGATGTTTACCCATCAACCGATCGACCTCGGCAAGACGTGCCTTAACTGTGAATGTGCGGGTTACCTTACTTTAGTTACGCGATTTTATTTCTTTGCCAAACTGCCATAACGTTTTTCCAATTCAAATTTTCTTGAAATACTTATCAATAAATCAATGTGACGTCTATTTCTCATGCTTTCTTTCAATTGAAACAATTTCCACTGAAGCAAACATGAACATTACCACAGAAATAAATAAAGTTCATTTCAGAATGACTAAAAACACCAAGAAATATTTGAAATGTGCCGTAAAGTTAACTTTATGTAAAGACATTAAAGTTGCTTTTACAAAATAGCCAAATTGTGATGCAGTTAACACTGGATTATACAGTAAATTTCAATGGCTTTGACAGGCTAAAAACAGAGTAGCTAAAATGATTTGATTTCAAATTTTATATTCTACAATGTCATTCATACATTTGTTTTTTTGTTTAATTTTATTTGGGTTTATTGTACAGGTAATTATTACCACTAATACCTACACTGTTATTTTTAGGTCGTTCTAGAACCGAAAGCTGCTATATTCATGGTCATCGTACTCGGAACGATTGGAACTTTTTTTTCAAACTATCTCACAAAAAAGAACCAGAAAATCCTGAAAATAACCGTGTACTTATGTTTTTAGTTAAGTTTCTAATGTCTTTTCATTGTGGTTCAGAGACCGCCATAGACAGCGAATTGACAGATTTGCCGGCACGGTTGGCTGAAGCGCTGCGAGTTCGGGGTTTCGATTCCCACACGGAACAAATATGTTATGATCTAAAGGTAGCTGTTCCGAGTCTGGCTGTTTATGTGTGCGAGTTTAAATGTTTGTGAATGCACCCACGATACAGGAAATATTAACATACATAATATATCGAGATATAATGATAGATATTTGATTGGTTTCGGAGTAATCAACCTTTTAGTTTTTTTGGTAATTTACCTCCTCTCGACCGAAAACTGATAATTGTGACAAATCTACGTCACTCTGAGCATTGATATGATACTTTTCAAAAAGTGCATAAACTAATTAATTTTTCCTGTAGGTAGATATTGGCACTGTTTAAATTAAAATTAAATAGGTACCGGATGTAGGTACCTAATACTCGAAGGGTTAGGCAAAAGTAACGCCTACAGTTTTGATTAAGGGGCCGGCGGCGCATGCGTCTTTCATACAAACGTAATACCAAAATAATTTGTAAATCAAACATATTCTTAAAGAAGTGTGTATTTATTTCGATTGGATTACATGATATCTAGGTTCCCAAATATATATTATGAATGGACATTGATTTAAACAAGAGTTATGAGGAAAAAATAGTTTTCTATAGAAATTTTAAATTCCTCATATCTCGTCTAAATATCATTGTCCTTTCAAAATATATTTTTGGGAACCTAGATATTATGTAATCCAATCGAAATAAATACACACTTCCTTAAAAATATGTTTGGTTTACGAATTATTTTGGTATTACGTTTGCATGAACGACGCACGCTCCGCCGGCCCCTTAAGTCCCATGTCTATGTAAATGCGAGCCAATTGCCATCAACCGGGCACAAATAACAATGAGTCCGGGCTGCTATTGTGGATTTCCTAATGGAAAAGGCCCGTAACACCCTGCCATAATCCTTAGTTGTAGTGCTTGCAACCACTGGACTAACAAGAACGTGTCCTTATTTCAGAGTGAACCAATGAGGCATGAGGTGGCGCCGGAATACAGATTCTTGCACTACCCATCAATGAAGTACTTAGTTCCGAGAAGGAATCGTATTAGAGTTACAAACTCACTCAAAACTTCAATAAAACCTATGACGCGGAGGAGAATATGACTTTTCTTCATATAAATTCAAGCAAACTAATCGTTCGTACTTATAGAGCATCAAAACACAACAAAATCGGAGCCGCCATCTTGATTTTTCAATATAGTTCTCTCATTGATTTCTATTATGTATGTACCTACACGATTATATAGAATGAAAGTATCTGTTTGTACATATAAAAAACAGCTTTTTACTGAATGCTTATGAAAATACATTATTATTTAAGGAACATTTCACAAAAATTATTAGAGCTAAGACCCAAATCATTTGAAATTATCAACAACTGATTCAAATAGGGAAGTATTATTTTTATAATAAATTCACCCGAATGAAGGTCGCAGGCAACAAAAAAATAGGAAAATACTGGTATTCAGCTGCAAATCGGGGTTGTCTCATTTGTCACCAGTGGCTGCAATTGGGATTTTTTTCCCATTTGTAGCCAGTGGTGACAAAGCCGGTAGTGGCGACTGCTGGGAATAGAGATTCTTGAATGACAGTTAGGAGGGCATTGTTAGTAAAGAAATTGTAAAATTGTATGTGAAAAAATAAAATGGTAGTGTTAGTACCGACTGTGGCCACGAGCCAAAAAATCCATGATAACGCAAAGTTAAAAAAAAAAAATTTTAAAAAAAATATAAAAATAAAAATTATGTTTATATTGCAAATCATTTTTTTACAAACACTTTTGCACATAATTTTATTTTCTAAACTAGGTAGGGCGGACTTTGATTAAATATTCAAGAAGAAAAAAATCTTCAATGGGTACTTAACTCGATTCTCCTCTATTATACCAGCCACCTTGCAAAGAGTGTCGCTCCACCGAGCCTGAGGGTGTTCCACGTTACGCGTACCGATTCGCGGTCTCCACAAAGTAAAGTAGTAATCATCCCCAGGACTCAATTTTCACATCAGTGAAATCTTCCTTCTTCAATCTCTCGATACTTGGAGGTAAATCATCAGCATAACTATTCAAAATGGTGTTGTAAGTCCAAGGGAAAACGTGAGTAATCCCATTACTGTCGTACATAACTGTACTTCCATTATCACTTGACTCTTGATGTTTATTTGTCTTTTTGTCTAGAAGTTTATGAACTAGCTCCTCAAAAGATGGAAATATCACATCTTTTGGCATAGTTTTGGATGCAACTGAAAGTAGAGAAATATACATGAAAAAACTACTAGGTACGTACAGCTGCATTAATTCGTTATCCCTTTTATTGAGTGTCTTAATGCGTGATGGATACCTAATTAATGCAGTTGTCTGTACATAAAGTCTGAATTTAATTTCAATGTTAATAGTTACAACAAACTTTTGAAACTGAAGATCGGGTCTATAACCACAAATCTAACAAATAAATAAAGTTGTGTGTCTGTCTGATATATCAGGTTTTGTTTTAATTATTGTGTCTGTCTGTTTGTTTAGGCCGATGTCTGAAATAGCTGAACCTATTTTGACCTAATCCCACTGTGCAGAGCCCGCATGGAGGAAGACGCGACAACGGCCAATGTGTTTCTTAATTGCCCAGAGGTTGCTCATTAAGAAAGTACTTTATAAAAAGATAAGAAAAGATCAAATCTCTCACATGGACAGACACACATCAAGCTATCTGAAACTGTCATTTCTCATTCAAAAAATCTATTAAAGAAATTTGACAGATTGTACTAGCATGATTTATGCTGCACATAAAACATGCTGACTGTGGACTCTTTGCAGTGGACGAAATCTAAGAAGTCCATTTTGACAGCCGTCAAATCTATAGTAAATTGACATTGCTATAGGAAATTGATCTTTATTACTATTATGAATGTCAAAATGTGCCTTTTATTTTTTGAATAGGTACTTTAACAGTGTTTAAACATGTAACCTAGTCCTACCGTGTTCTTCAAGAGCTCGTATTTGTTCCACAGTGTAATGAGAGTAGCGACAAATGCTCCCAAACTGGCATTGTCCATTAGCAAATCTCATACACGGTTTCTTTTTTCTCTCTTCCGCTAAAATGGTCTCTGGATCTGAAATTTTGAGAAGGGTCAAATTATATTTCTGCCACAATCAACGAAGTATAGAAATATTAAAATAACAGCTGAGCAATGAGGTCCTGGGTTCCGATTGCCAGATCCGGTAAGTGTTAGTGAGAATTTTAAGTTGATGCTTGGAGTCTGGATTTATGCCAATAGGCATAAGTACTTACTTAAAATAAATAATAGCAATATTCCAATGACATTATTCATTACAAGTGAAATGTAGGTAAGTGCACTATGTTACAATGGTCAAGGTACTCCTACCTTCTCTTAAAGGCCTACTCAGACCGGGACAGCATAGCATGGGATTAAAATTTTTACCAATGGACATTCAAACATTTGAATGATTCAATATAAATAAATAAATATGACATAAAATTTTTATGCTTTAGAATGATGCCGTGGCATCGTACCGGTATGGGATTTCATTGCACCACATTGAAAGACGCGCCACGGTCGTATTTCTATTATCAATACGTTTGAATATCCATTGGTAAAAATTAAATCCCTTGCCATGCCGTCTTCAAAAGTTCTGAGTAATATTTGTAAATCTCATACTTACTGCAAAGACGAACAACAAAACAAATTGAATTTTTACCTTTGAACTGTTGGTAATGTTCTTGAACCAATTTTTGGTGAATCAGTCCGTTGTTATGCGTCCTTACGATGGCTGGGGTGGCCATCATTGACTTATTGCAGTAATCACATGTATATCTTTTACCCATGATTCTTTTAGACTAGGTTTAACAGGAACGAAATGAAATGTTAAATAAAAATGTAAACAAACTCGAATTCAACTCGTCCTCGTTTCGACAGTTGTCAATTGTCATTTAGTGACATTGACATTTGAATGATTTGGATTTGATTCAAGACTTTTCGTTCGGTAATATCTGGTATTGAAAAATGGAAATAAGGCCTTCGCACAATTTACAGTTGACGGCTTTTGGCTCAAATGACGATGTTTGGATGGCAGCAAAATGTATCAATGAGTAGCTTTATATTCTGTTATTTTTTAATATGCATGTTATGTTTAGGTAAGTACTTACTATGTAGTAATTTTATTGTTTCAAAACAAAACAACGAGGTGTTTTCAGGGTCAACTTCCATTGAACAATGATAGATGGAGCTGTGCTGAGTGTAAACACTGTCTTTATTTTAGCTAGATAGAGCTGGCATTAATGGGGTTGGCCGGTGAAAGCCGAAATCAGATGGCGCTAGCATAGCTTGTTCCCAATCTGACCAATGAGGTCAAGCCATTTTGAAATATAAAATGACATTACCAGATTTTCTACCAATGACGATGCTTGGAACAAACTATGCTAGCGCCATTAGTTCCACAGTTGCCATCCCCATTGCCTTTTAAAAATAAAATACTGGCTAGTAAATGTCGGTGGGTCCTTTATTTGTTCTTTTCTTGTTTGTTACCTTTTTTCAGTGGAAGCTGGCCCTGAAAACACCTCATTGGAATAAACGCCTTGTCGATACCACTCCCTGAGACTTGCAGTCATTTCTCTCGCTAAGGTTTGGTTGCAGCAGTGCTCAAACATTTTATGGAAAACATCCCCGAGCACCCAACATACCAATCTATACTCATCATCATTTGCCTGGCCTTTTCCCAACTATGTCGGGGTCGGCTTCCAGTCTAACCGGATGCAGCTGAATACCAGTATTTTACACGGAGCGACTGCCTATCTGATCTCCACAACCCAGTTAATACTGGGAAATACGATACCAATTGGTAAGACTGGTTGTCAGACTTTTTGGGCCACTTAATTACTACCTCTAACGACTGTCAAAGATATACAAATGACCGCCGGGGCCAACAGCTTAACGTGCTTTTCGAGGCACGCCACGGGGGAAACTCGGAATGTAAGGGTGGTCACCCATCGACAGACCAACCTAGGCAAGCACGACTTAACCGAACAATCGACTCGAGCGGCTTATGAGAAGAGGTTTCAGTCAGGGGAAACAGAAAGTCACTGATTGTAAAATAAAAGTAAAAGTTTATTCACAGTTCACAGTATAAAGTAAAATCAGAAAAGAGTTCGGTATAAATAATAAGGTATTCGTGGACAATGCAAGTTGCGCGGGAAGTTGAGAAGCACGTACATGTGCCTTGCGCGTAAGCAGCGGACTGGCGGCCCCGCGCGCATCGGTAACACGCTTACTACAGCCACACGGGAAAGAGATGGAGAATCATTCCGTATATCGGAGCGGCACGCGACCGCGGGACGCTCTTATTGGTCGAGTCATTTCGTTCTGGGTTGCTACATACTCCCCCTCCAGTTCAGGAGAACGCCCACGCTCCTGGACTGGTATACTATCAATATCAGCATTAGCTGGACGTCCGCGTTTCCTTTTAGGATAAACGGGTTTTGGTAAGGAGTCGTCGCTACCTCGGTAACGTGTAAGGTCTTCAGAATGATATTTACCTAAATCTACTTCGGGTTGTTCTGTGCTCGCGATGATGTACGTTGTTGGGCTTACCTTTTTCGTGATCTGGTAAGGGCCATCTCGACGAGGGTAGAACTTGGAAGTGAGGTCTTTTGACCCCTTGCTTAGCAAATGAGATTTTAGCATGACTAAATCACCTACCTCGAAGGCGTCAGATGGTCGGCGCGAAGCGTCGGCATACTGCTTCGTCTTGTCCTGCTGGATCTCGACGCGTTCCCGAACAGCTGACAATGAATGCAGGAAGTTTTCGAGGTAAGGGGTCGCTTGTGCGACAAAGTTTTCTTTGGCTGTGATGGCACGAAGGTCGTGAACGACCTCTGTGGGTGACCGCATCTCTCTACCAAAGGTCAAATAAGCCGGTGACTTGCCCGTTGTGCGACATTTCACGCTATTGAGAGCAAAACGGATCACTGGTAACTTCTTTGGCCAAGAGGTGTGGTCATCTGCCACGAGATGGGCCAGCATTGCCTTAAGGTCGCGGTTTTTTCGCTCGGCAGGGTTAGCTTGTGGATGATACAGCGGGACAAAATTTTGTTTGATGTCTAGGACTGTCATGCATTGCCGCATCACTGCGGAAACGAACTGGACACCGTTGTCTGAAATAATCCTGCGAGGTAAACCGAACCGCATGAAATATTCCTCAATGAGGATATGGGCACAGGCCTCTGCTGTCGCTTCCTTCAAAGCAAACAGCTCCGTCCATCGGGTAGCAGTGTCTTCAATAAGAAAGATCCACCGCTCCCCCTGGTCTCCTTCCGGCAGTGGGCCGAACAAGTCCATGGCCAACACTTCGTTCCGCTGGCTCATGACTGGTGTTTGGAGAAGGCCTGGAGGTTTGGTGTTTTTAGCCTTATACCGCTGGCAGTGGATGCAGGCCAAGACATAATCGGTGATTATTCTCCGCATCCCTGTGAAATAATACAGCTGTGCTGCCTTCTGGTATGTCCGATCGATGCCTGGATGACCAGCAGTTTGCGAGTCGTGTAGCTCTTTTAAAATAGCTGCAACTTGGCCGGCAGGTATGACTAATTGCGGGGATTCGCTATCGGAGTCCGGATTGAAACGGTACAGAACTCCTTGATCCATGAGATAACCCCTTTCTAACCATCTTTTGGACGCAACGTCATCAGGTCCTTCTAGCTCTTTAACAATCTTATCCACTTCAGGGTCCGAAGTCTGTTCTAGGCGAAGCTGACTTGGTGTCTTGGCGGGTAGATCGCAGATAACAGAACAGACCCCGCAACTGTCGCTTGTATCGCTAGAACAAATCGGTCTACTAAGTGTGTCTGCAACGACATTCGCTTTCCCTGGGGTATATTGAAATTGGATATCAAAAGATTGGAGCTTCAGAGCCCAACGGACTAGTCTACCTGCTGGTGATTTAAGTGATAGCAACCAGCGTAGAGGCTGATGATCACTTCCAATCACGACTGGCTGACCGTCTAGGTAAGGCCGAAAACGCTCCACCGCCCACACTACAGCGAGTGCTTCCCGCTCTGTGGTTGAATAGTTGCGTTCAGCTGCGTTGAGGAGTCGGCTGGCATATTCGATTGGCCTTTCCTGATTGCCGTCACCCTGTAATAAAACTGCGCCTAAGGCGTAGTTACTTGCGTCAGTTCGCAGAATGAAGGGACGACTGAAATCGGCTTGCACCAGTATTGGAGCTGCGGTCAGCAGACTCTTCAGCTCGTTAAATGCTTGGTTCTGCTCTGAGCCCCAAGACCAGACTTGACTTTTCTTTGTCAAGCGAGTCAATGGTTCAGCGACTTTTGAGAAGTTAGGTATGAATTTTCTGAACCATGAACATGTTTGCAAAAAGGTTCTCAGGTGCTTCAAATTACCTGGTACCTTCATCTCAAGTACAGCACTCACCTTCCCTGGGTCGGTGGAAACACCTTTTTGTGTTATAACGTGACCGAGATATTTAACGCTTTCTCGAGCAAAAGCGCACTTCTCCCTATTTACATGGAGGTTAAACTCGGCCAGACGTTTGAAAACTGCCTCGAGGTCTTGCAGATGCTGTTGGTATCCCTGGGATATAATCAACAGATCATCCAGATATGCTAATAAAGTTACCTCTTGTAAAGCAGAGCAGGATCGGAGACGATCGATGAGACGCTGAAAGGTAGCTGGCGCGTTACGGAGACCAAACGGCATCCTTTTAAATCGGTAAGTACCTAAAGGGCAGACAAAAGCTGTTTTGTCCCTATCAGCTTCCCTAACCGTCACCTGCCAATATGATGATCGAAGGTCTAGCGTACTCATGTAGCAGTCCCGTTTTGTGCTCTGAAGTAACTCGTCGATGCGTGGCATCGGATAAGTGTCAGCTTTGGTGATTGCATTCAAGCGCCTGTAGTCGACGCAGAAGCGGATACCACCATTGGACTTCGGCACCATCAGCGCCGGTGAACACCAAGCCGATTCACATTCTTCTATAATGTTATCTCGTAACATCTTACCTATTTCAGCCTTCATCAGCTCCTTTTTCGAAGGATTTAGGCGGTAAGGAGGAACAGCAATTGGAGGATGCTCACCTGTATCAATGCGGTGTTCCGCATACGGTGTTGGACCTCCCCCTGCTTTAAAGACGGGTGCGTGCCTGGTGAGAACGGCAGCGAGCGCTTTTCGCTAAGCTGGTTTAAGGTGAGTACCTTCATCGTCCCTAAGTACATCTGTGGAGGCGCAGGACACGTCACGCGAGGTAGGTTCGAAGAACAAGGTAATGTTGGACTGTTTCTAAGTTACTAAAATACCAGACTTGTTTGGAAAAATCTATAACTACTCCTGCGGCGGTTATAAAATCGATACCTAATAACGTCTCGTTATTTGTCGAGTCGGGAAAAATTATAAAAGGAATCGTTATTACTGCCGTTTCTAAGCACACGTCTAACGTGGTGGTAAGTACATCCATCGTACGGATTACACCGTCGGCAAGCTTAACTTCGCGTGTCGCAGAGCTGAAGGGATGTCCTTGACGTAGAAGGAGAGTATATAGCGTATAACCCGCAATGCAATGTTTGGCAGCCGTGTCTATCAACGCGGTACCGGTAAACCCTAAAATTTGAATATGAAAAATTGGTCGTAAATCGCAACCAATAGAGGGTCCCGAACGGTCGTTACACAAGCATACATCGGTTAAACATACATTATTACAAAAAAAATTACAAGAACAGTTTTGCCCATTATCCTTTACATTTTTACAAAAAAAATTACAAGAACAGTTTTGCCCATTATCCTTTACATTTTTACAAGAAACATTGCGAGAACATTTTTGACCATTGTTCTTTATCTTATTACAAGAAATATTACGAGAACGTTTTTGTTCATTAACCTTTACATTATTACTAGAAATACTACGATTACATTTTTGAACATTATTAGACAAATATTGTGGAATAATATTGGCCGTTTTTATGGGACACGAAACACCGTTAGCACTTTCACACACTAATTCATTATTATAGTTATCAATAGGGTTAAAAGGGTCAGATGCGCGAGATTTAATCGAATAGAAACTTTGAGCACTAGATTGTTTATCACTCTCACCTGGTGTCTGCGACGCCTGTAACTTACGGCATTGCTCCTTGACGTGGCCGAACTTCTTGCAGTAGGCGCAAGTAGGCCTTTGCCTCCTTGTGGAGTCCTGCTTCGGTGGACAAGGCGCGGGAGGCGCGGGGGGCGCGGCTGGAACAGGCGCGGGCGGAGCGGGCGGGCTCTGCGCCGCGGCGGCGCCGGCGTGCGCGCTTTCGCGCGCTGTGGCGCGGCTGTTATCACGAGCGCCCACGTTATCACGCGAGGCGAATTGTGTAGACGGCGTTGATGTTGACAGCGGTTGTGTTCGCCGCTCACTCGCCGTGTGTGTTATGGCGGTTTTTTCGACGAACGAGTCTTCTACATTCCGTGCGAGGCGGAGTAAATCATGGAAGTCGCGACATTCTTCTCTGCGTAACCTTTTCTTAATTCTGCTGTGCAGGAGACCGTATGTCATATCTATCTGTGCTGACTCTGTTATATCACCCTTGGGCAAGCGTGCGAAAAGGGCGCGAACGCGCGCTACAAACATGTCGGTGTTTTCTTTGTCTTGCGGCGTGGAAAATATTTCGATGTAAATTCGATGAGGCGGCCGGCGGTCACCGAAGGCACTTATCAAGTTATCCTTGGCTTCTAGCCACGATGACACGGAATATTTTATGCCCTGCCACCACGTGGCCGCTTCTTCCTTGAATAAGTAGGCTAAACCTCGTAGGATATTTGAGTCCGTAACTTGCGCGCAGTCGCTATATGCCTCAATAGCGTCTATGAATGCTTCGACTGACTCCTTCGGTCGGCCGGAGAAGGTTGCTCTGCAGCGGGCTAGGGTGCTGTGCCCTGATAGCACGAGTGATTCCGGGGTGGATGCATTCGCCCGCGACACCGTGGTGAGCAACTCCCTGAACGCTTCTGTTTGAGAGCGCTGGAGAGAAGAGATAATCATCGCCACGTTTTCATTAGAGAACGTAGCGTTTGCATCGGCACGCGGCGAAGAGAACGCGTCGTCGCCATCTTGGCTGGCGGACGCCGCTGGCGGCGTGTTTGGTCGCGAGAGGACGGGTAATGCGTCGTTTGCATCATCTCTCCGAGTCAAACTAGCCGCTCTACTCCTTGTCACTGGCATTTTTGTTCGTCACTGCAAAACGTTCACTGTAGACACTATGCACTATACTATTGTCACACGAAAAACACGTTGGAGCGCCACATATGAGAAGAGGTTTCAGTCAGGGGAAACAGAAAGTCACTGATTGTAAAATAAAAGTAAAAGTTTATTCACAGTTCACAGTATAAAGTAAAATCAGAAAAGAGTTCGGTATAAATAATAAGGTATTCGTGGACAATGCAAGTTGCGCGGGAAGTTGAGAAGCACGTACATGTGCCTTGCGCGTAAGCAGCATACTGGCGGCCCCGCGCGCATCGGTAACACGCTTACTACAGCCACACGGGAAAGAGATGGAGAATCATTCCGTATATCGGAGCGGCACGCGACCGCGGGACGCTCTTATTGGTCGAGTCATTTCGTTCTGGGTTGCTACAGGCTGTTATTATTTAACCACGAGGTCCTCCTGCCTATCTATACTTGGACCTCCGTTTCCATCATGTAGAAGTCTTCCAACCTCTGGCAATGGACCAAGACAAGATTTCACACTCACGGTCGCTGTAATACTTATATAATGGCACATTGTTATCCTAGGGATGAAAGTCACTTATTTAGTCCCGAGACGGGGTTTGACGCCCAAGCGTAGCGCGGGCGCCAATAGTTCGAGGGACTAAATAAGTCTTTAACCCGAGGTAAACACTGTGCTTTTCATTACGAATACAAGGAAAAAAAAAAAACAAGAAACAATTCAAAAAAAATGAAGATCGGATTGCCGCTTTCCCGCCTATTTTGTTTTTTTTTTCTGTGGCCGGCCATTCAGCCTTTATTTTTCACGTTCGTCACTGAAAACATAGTAAATATTTTGCCCAATGTTATTTTAAAGAAACATTTGTACTTAACTATATTATACCTAACTAAGTTATTTAAAAAAATATATTATATTCTATAATACTGAATTTTATGTTATTTCAATTTTAAATCGCGCTGTAATTTAGAGGCTTTAGGAAAGTCGTAACATGGCTCAATAGAAATGTGAAAATAGAACTAGTTTTTTTTTAATAATTTCACAGCTTTCAGTTGAAAGCGATTCTCCCTAGGGCTGAAAAGTGTTACTTTCAACACGCTCCTCAGGCAACTTCAGACCTACTTTCCGAGTATGAGTAATGAAAAGATTTTTTTAGAAGATTATTTTTTTTTTTAAATAGCCTGAGCTGCCACTCCTGGGCAAAGGCCTCCCCCCATTCCTTCCACTTTTCTCGGTTTCTAATTTTATGGCTGCTGTATTGCTGATGTAAATATTCTTTAAAAGGTGTATATGTCACCGTAAAATTGTCAAACACGTTATATTACAATATAACGTGTTTCTCTCTAGCTCAAACGCTCCGACCGCTAGACTGGGCGGGGGAAAACCGCTGCTAACGCTACAAGGTCAAGGGTTATTTCGTGTAATTTGACCCTTGTATATAAAAACACTTGACGATCGCAAACTACAAGACTTAGACCAAAATAAAATTTACTGTGAATAGCTGAATAGTTTAGGAATCTATTTAACCAAAAACCAAGAAATATAATATTAATTTAATACTCTAAAATAAATGTTGAGTTTGAAAAACAGTCACTTAACGGCTACTTCGCGATTAAAAATATTTTTTTTACGAAAAACTATTAACTCCTTATCAATAAAAACAATCTAATTAGAAACTAGATTATATTCCCTTTCCAATAAGACCAAAATCTTATTAGATTCTAATTGGAATGTAGATCCTATTAGAATCCAAAGAATGCGGATAGCGGTACTATCCACTGGCGGCCGGGCCGCCGCACTTTTTTTAACCCACATATTAAAGTAACTTTAACTCTAAGACATCTCTTTTTGTTGTTTCTAAAATTCTAAAATGTACTCACCATACTCAATTATTGATATTTCTCGGATAATATACACGTTTTAATCACATAAAATTATATATTCAATGTTTACATACAGCACGTTAGGTATACATACCTATCACTTTTTCACAGGAAAATTACTGCAACTTTGAGATTCCGAAACTAAATTGCTTAACCACTATATTGTAGCACGGTTCTTCACCTTCATTTTGATGTATAATACTATACTAAAATACGACTATTTCGATAAGAAAACAATTTAAATACGAAACGGCGCCGGCGCGGCGCAACACGGAAAAAAATGGCCGGATTTGTTTACACTAAAGTTTTTTATTTTATTTTGACGTTTGTCGATGCATTTGGGCACAGATAATTATTATAGAGTTGGGAAATATTGTTGAGAATGTAGTGGAGACCATAAATGCATGGCCATAGTAAAATGCGACTGGTTAAAGGCTTTAACCAGCAGCGTGCAACTGGAAAATGAAGGACAGCGTCTGAAAGGATACCGATATTGTAATATCTCGAATTATTGTCAACTGAACATACGGAAGTATCTCTGCCCCCATAATCGGGACTTGGGGCACCCCCCCGTTAGGTTAGTTAGGTTCCTTTAAACCCTGCACCCGAAAATAGGGGCCCCGCGAAGCGGGGCTCCGTCGACTACGCTTTTTAGGGGAATATGAAGTGTTTTAAGGTTAGGTTATATTAATCGATATTTCTCAGGAATGGTACAGTATCTTTTCATGAGAGTGGTACCACTGGGCAAGGGGGACCCCTCCTTCTCTCCACACCGCGTGAGTTGACTACCATCGCATGCATTTCACGAAAAATAATGCGTTTTATTGTAAGCAGTATGTTCATTTGACAATAATTCGAGACTTTACAATATCGCTAGAGATATTACAATATAACGAATTTGACAATTTTACGGTGACATATACAAGGTGTTGTTTTGCATCTTGGTCAAATTCAAGGGTGTGCTACAGACCATCAAACTGAACAACTTTCTCCATGGGATCACCATCGTAATCGCGAAAAAATAATCAGCTGTCTCATACAAAATTCCAATACCTACTCAACCAAATGTATGAGACAGCTGATTATTTTTTTACAATTACGATGGTGGTCCCATGGAGAAAGTTGTTCAGTTTGATGGTCTGTAGCACACCCTTGAATTTGACCAATATGCAAAACAACACCTTGTATATAACTTGATTCGACATTTTGTTTAATAAGTGCATTAAAGATGGCAGAGTGTGTGATACTATCGATGCTTTCGAGTAGTCCACAAATGCAAGGAATGTTAAATTATTGCATGTTAAATTATTCAAGGTAGGTATTTTTCTATTATCTGATTTATTGTATGATGCAAATGGTCGGTGGTAGAAGGTCCGGGACGGAAGCCTGCTTGCTCGGGAGGTGGTTACTTGTCTAGATCTCCATCAGTGCGATTTTCTATAACTTTTACAATGATTTTATAGATATGGGAGATCAAACTGATGGGTCTATAATTATTTATATCTGACTTGTCTCCCTTTTTATGTAGCAAAATAATATTTGAATGGTCTTCACACCTGACCGAAGAATATCGTTGAAGAGGTTTGTGATGTGAGGTGTGTGTGCAAAATGGACTTCACCCCCGGAAATGGGTGGAATGTTATCTGGACAGAAATAGGCATGAAATAGGTATTACCTATCTGGTATTTGGGGTCTATCGAAATATACGGACTTATAAAATGTGGTGCATATTTCTAAAATTTTGTCTCTATTGACTTGTTTATTGCCGTTGTTGTCTTTTAGATTATTTTGTTATCCATGATTATTTTATTGTTTTGTATTCCTTGCTTGGCTATTTTTAGGGAGCGGTTCTTTTCTAACGCATTTTGTACTATTGTGTTGTTATAATTTCGTATGTCTTTTCTGATGCTACGTTTTTAGTTCTATTTTTGATTTTCTTAACTATTTTACTAGCTTTTTTTACACTATTAATGATGTCGCTTTAATTGTTGATTTATATCACTATCTTTTTTTACTGATTTTATTAGGCCAAAGCTATTCTTGAGTTCTAAATTAAATGACAAATAAACTATTATTTAAAAATGCTTGGCTCAATGCTGGTCCTGCTCCCTAAGGACAGGGGCGCAAAAATTGATAGCATTAAATGGTATTGTTGGAGCTGCTGAAGATTGTACAACTATCTTTGCATTGTATAGATTCAATCTATCTAGTATTATATAAACGCATAGCACATATTGTGTGAGTACTATGTACTTACTAGAAAGCTATCATTCACTGGAAACCTACTTTAGTTTTTGACTTGAATGTGCCCTGGCGGTTGAGAGTATGTCTATAGTATGCTATACTATGTGTATAGTCTCGCTGATTATGGCGCGTGTGTCGGACCATTTGGTTCCCTTCAAAATGGTTGAGCTGAATGGTGCTGATCCATGCGTCATGTTTGTGAACGGGCGCTGTCAGTTGTGACTGGTCATCTCTTAGTTGCCATGGCTTATTTGAATGAATTATTTTGTTTTTACTATGGACACTTTTAACGTGCACATCTTGCTACATTGTTCTCACATAATTTACCATCTCAACATGAATGATGTAACCAAGATTTTGTAACAATAATTTGATTTAAAAGAGTGTCCATGGAGTTTCTTGCCCGTTCTTCTCCATAGAGATCTACGTTAGGGAATGGGCAACTACAGTACTTTCACAGTTTTTATGTCTTGTGACTGGGACTGTAGCTACATTTAATTTTCATCTTTGTTTTGACAATTCAAAAGTGCCTGTTATTGGCCTACTTGAAATAAATGCTTTGATTTTGATTTTGATTTTGAACAAGAAAATATGTCCAAACGCCGAGATACATCATTGAGTATTCTTAGGTCCATGTTCACCAAAAAGATGACGGTCTGATTATCTAAAAACAACTGTTTAAAACACATTTTTGTATGGAAACATGTCACAGTGATAGCTGGTTTTAGATAGTCAGACCGTTATCTTTTCGGTGAACATGGATCTTACTGCATGAATCATTGGTGCGAACTTTAATAAGATTGAACGATGTGCCGGTACTTTAAAAAGGCCCTCCCTTAATCCCAACCGTAGCCACCTGTCTGGAACGAGCAATCCCAACGATTCCAGTATTTGTGGATTATTCAGCATACCACGAAAAACCATTAAACATGTTTAAAAAGGGCGAGGTCGCGTCCGACTTCCACCTTATCCGTAACCCCGAGATCTCACACTGACCCTACCCGCGCTAAGACGTGACCGCCCATGCAATAATCATGACGTCGGGGTACCACGGCTCGCGTGAATGGCATTACGTTATACTTCGTCACATTGAAGAGTAGTTTGTTGTCTTCACTCCACGCTACCACTCGATCGATGTCTCGCTGGAGCATTATATTTATTTTTATTGGAGATAGAGAGGAATGGAAGGAGAAAGGGGACGCCTTCCCTCAGCAGTGGAACACATGTCAACCTAAGAAAATAAAAATACTAACAATATTAAAAAAAAATAACATTTTTATTATTGTAATGTCTTAAATATCTTGAAGAGGCGGTTCATCCAATGAATTTCGACGAACTCTTCGGGTGTTGAAAGATCCAAAGCTCTCAGGATACTGCCGTTGCGGATGGTAATTACCAGGGAGCTCATTAAACGTTCTCCTTTGTGATTTAGGATGATTTGATGCTTCCACCAGCTTTTGGAAGACGTCAAATTTGTGAGGAGCAGCTATCTGCTGAGGTGGTGCTTGTGTAGTTACTTTTCTCACTGGTGTGTATGAGTAAGTATTAGTGTTAGGTCCGTAGTCATAGTCATCCATCATTTTAGGATCTTGATACTGGGGTTCTCCAACGACTCTGTTATAGCGTGGGTTGAAACCCTGTGGGTCTGGGTTCATAGTATGGACTCTATTTGAATCCCAATTGCGTCCTGATAAACGGTCGAAAAGAGACGTTCCTGTTTGCATTGGAAATAAAGTTGGTGTATAAACGATTCCAGTTCTAGTCAAAACTTGCCGGTAGCGCGGTACCATAATGCCGCCAAATCTTCTCATGGGGTCAGAAGCTGTAAAGGTAAATAGTAGAGACAATAAGTAATGATATCAATTAACTAATGAGTAACATAAGGCACTGATTCGACGAAGGATTCTGAGGAGAAAGAAAGATTTTGAAGATTCTGGTTGGGGCTTCTGTTCTTCACGCCGAGGATTGAAACAGACTACTATTGGATAGTAAACATTCCTGACCCTGTATTCACAACGCTTCGATTCGGGAAGTCGTATGTCTATCTCGCTCATTATCGTTATGCCAAAAAAGGATAGACATGCGACTTGTCGAATCGAAATTCATTCCAAGCGTTTGGGAATACGGAGGCTGGTCCCAGGTTTTCTATACTACTCCAGCCGTCGTCTTCCCCGCCTAACTGAACCCATACGAGTTCGATTCGATCGCTCTCCTAGTCCGGAAACTTTAAGTAAAATAACCGTGAAACCATTGCTAACACCCCCGTTACTTTTTGGCAACAAGCACTCTAGTGACAAAATTATGATAAGCACCGTAGCGAAAGCACTCCCAAACTATAACATTTCTCTTACCCAACATCCCATGATCTTCGGGTGGTCCATAATTTCTAACATTAGTCGGTCTTGTATTATAATGTTGCCTTCTTTCAGGATGTCTTGAGTCCATTCTTCCTTTCACTTCTACGTCGATCTTTTTGTCCATATAGTCTTCGGCACTAAAGTCTTTGTCATCTTCAATACTATCTTCGATTGCTGCTTCATCTGCATATTTTTTTTCGTCAGATTGAAGATTTTCTGCACTTCTCCAGTCGTGTTCATCTTCCTCGGTTATCACACTATCTTCTTGACTTTTATCATCAAGAGTAGCTTCGTAAACAGTTGCTATTTTGTCTTGGTCATTACTGTACTCACTATTTTCTTCAATAGGAACAACGGCGGGAGTTAATACTTTTTCGATGTTTTCATCTCGACTTTCCAATGGCATTTTACCACCAGAGTCTCCAATTAAATCTTCAAAAAAAGCATCGTATTTGACTTCACCTTGCGTTATATTAGAAATGTCATTCAGAAATTCGGTAAAATTTTCTTCTTCGTGTACATTATCGCTATGTTTTACTAAAGGTGTGTTCTGTTGATCTGCTCTTTGAACAACTTGTATTGAGTCAGACTCCTCATCGTCAGAAGCGCTTATAGTACTGTCGGTATTATTTGTATTTTCTTCCGACTCCTCCGCCTACGAATGTTTTTATATTTATTATAAATCAATCAACGACTAAATTCAAATAATAGTGAAGTGTAAATAAGAATCCTTCAATTGAAGAAAAGAAAATGGTGAAGCAATTTCATAAACACAAATTGTACTTATTATTACCGAATATGAAAAGAAGGTTTGTAGGAAGGGCTTGCAAATGTACGATTTGTTTAATAAAAGTAATATTTTGAATAAAATTACGCAAATAGTTCTGAAATGAAATAAAGAAATATCTTGCAAACTAATTTTTATTTAATCATTCAGAGTCAAACTCGAATTGTAATTAAAGTTAGGTACTTTGAAAAATGTTAAATCATATTAATTACCGGCAACTAAATAAAGAAAATAATTTCTTATTATGTGTGTAAAAATATATCCCTAACGAAGCCGAAGGAGGATTTCCTTGCCATTGCTATGATTTTCGAAGATATTGGAGACCAAAATTAGTTTTTTTTAACATCCCGGATCGGTGGACGCCGATCGGAGTTAAGGACATTTTGGTCATAAGTAAAAAAAAAAACGGTAGACGACAAAAAATCGTCCGTCAGTTAGATTTTCATAAACATACATGTTACGTATATCATATATTGACGAAGATCCGACGCTTTTAAAATTCACAATACGTCACGCCTAGATAATGTTTAGAGCGTACTGTCGTCATGAGCCCCGACTCCCGAGTTTTGATGCTATTTATCTTTTGTGATTTACAAAACCAAAAAAAATCGTGTCCATTATTTTCCAATACTCTAAAGGACAGACCGAATAGATTTGTAATTTTTTGATACTGTCATCATGCCTATTGAAAGTTTTGTGTATAGACAGACCCTAAGCTCATCGAGCTACTCCAATCTGTCAAAATTTCTATAATAGATTTTCAACTTAATAGCTAAAACTTTAAGTTCAAAGGTTGATTGGAAAATTCTGACAGTTTCGGGCAGCTTGTGCTGATGGCTTGATGTACTATTAAATAAAAAGTTGTTTAACAGCAAACTAAAATTAACAGTATTTACCTTTTCAGCGTTAAAAAAACTGCAAACCAATAAAAAAAACAGAACGAAAAATATTTTAGTCATCGTAACATATTTAAGTAAGTAGGTACTATCACACTGATAATACTTTGTGAACTAAATGTACTTACATCAAATGCAATGATTACTCACGATCCATAAAATCGATTTGCAAAGTATGCTTTTATGACAGCAGCCGTAGAGAATCGGAAAGCTATTTACACTCGCTTATTTTATGTTGATTAATTTTCATGGATGTTTAAAATAGGTAACTACAGTACTTTCTCAAGTTATTAGGCATGCCTAGGGACTGAGTGTAGTTTTGCTCTTGTTTTGTATTTTTGTCATTCAAAAGTGCCGTAATGGTGTAATTGGAATTATAAATGCTTTGAGTTTGAGTAGAAGGTACTCAGGAAAAACCAGTTGAAACAACTACACACATCAAGAGTTTCTAAGGATATTTTTTTTTGCAATAAAAATAATTATCCAATCAATATTTACCAAAATTTCAGATAGGTTTTAAATTTAATTCCTATGTTTAAGTTAACAACGTAAACCTATGTTTTGTAATAATAAATATCTTACAGTGTTAGTAGAACGTGTTAAATAGTGAACTCACTAAATAGAGTTAATATCGATCCAATTAAGTTAATATAATAAACTTAATATATTGCAGCAATTGCAATACTCTAAAACGTACTTGATCCTTAGACACTGTTGATAAAAAAATAAATGAAACATCGCTGGACATTACTCACAGCGCCATCTAGTGTCACACTAAGCAAGGCTTGTGTCGTGGACACCAGATAGTTGATATACTACATATATACTTTTGATTTGTAAATATATACTTAATACACATATAAACATCCATGACTCGGAAACAAATGTCCATCCTCATCACACAAACATTTGCTCCTACCGGAATTCGAACCCGGGACCCTAAGAACGTAAGGCAGCCTCACTACCGCTGCGCCGCCAGTCGGGTCGTTGATGTGGGTACTTTCCATTGAAGTCAGGTGAAAAGCAACGTACACATAAGGGCGATTTCAGATTATTTAGCGTATTTTAAGCACGTTAGTACGTTTTGGAAGCGCATGTAGGCGCGTGTACGCGTGCCTTTTTCCACATGCGCAACTCGTACGAGCGTTGACGCGCTTATGAGCTCGTATAAGCGCGAGGTGCGAGACATGCTGACAGAATATAATTATTGCTCCAGACAGAACCCAACTATTCCAGCGAATGAGAGTGTGTACTCGCGCGTCAGTTGATCAGTGGACCTATGTGTACGGTACCCTAGTGTGCCAGCCTAGGATGGTCCTACATAAAAGCTCACACACAGTTTGCTACTTAAGTTGATCCCAATAAAAAAAAATCATTAAAATCAGTGGAAAAAAATACAACTCAAATTCACTTTGAAAAAAAAAACTCTTTCAAACTTAATAATATATTTCTATTTATAATAAAGTTAAGATAAGTAGATAATATTAGTTTCGCAAGCTTGTAATCAATCCTTTAGCATTCGAGTAGGTGCCAGCTACGAATAATAGCACACCAACGAATAAAACTATGACGTTTTTCCACAACCGCCACTTATATCTTCCCAGACCTGGATTCTCCCATACCACAAGTAGTTCTATGACAGCAGGGAATATGAAACCCATATTTGACAGGCAAAAGGCACCAAGCTGAAAAAAAAAACTGATGTTAGGAACTTAATAAACTTTAACGAAACACTACAGGGGTGGTCTACACGATCACAATACTTTTTTTGGGTTGAACCCACCATATTCCCAAGCCATTGTAACTCCTAAAAGCCAGAATCAACAGTGGCGACCACCAGAAAAGCGCCGAGACAATAAAGCTCAACGAAGTCCCAGAAAAACAATTTAATTGGATCCCGCAACAAAGTTAATCAGAAAAGTATAGCGGAGGAGTAGGAAAACCGTTCCTTACTGCCATCATAAAACGTCAAAAAGACATAAGGAACTAAAACCCGCCATCTAGATTCCCACTATGTCGTGACAATGAAGGGCTTGGAACATTTTTGTATGAAGCGTGGCCGGAATTTTTCCGCCATTTTGTTTTTTTTTTGTTCAAAATAGCGGCCACGCTTATGACCTATATTATTTAAATCGATAGCAGCTATCAATACAAAAAAGTTCAAACCCCTTTATCGTTGGTTTTTAATTGGCAAAAGTCGCGGACGACAGTAGTCGTGTCGTCCTTTATGTGAACAAGCTACGACACTTTCAACTACACGATGATTCGTCGTCACGACACGACAGTGAGAACGGTGCCTAACGAAACTTAACCCAAAGTTTTAAGCAGAGTTGTATCGTCAGGGAGCGCCTTGTATTGCCCTGTATGGAGCACAAATCTGGATTCCAGGCTGCTTGAAAAAATCCTGTTTACCGTCCCCATCTGACCCCAAACCCCCCCCCCCCCTCTGTCTTCTTCCCGACCTGGGAATCGAACCCAGCACCGTTCTGTTCAACCGGTAGGTTTAGCTGGTTATCACAAGACACCGCTCGTCGGGCGGTGACGCGGATCTTGTGTGAAATCCGTTGATGCCTTGCACATGTAATCGCTCATCCGCGCGGTTGAGCGGCGTTCACCGCCTCTCCGCGCGGACGAGCGGTGCCGTGTGAGAATCTAGCTTAGACAAAAATATGTATTTACCAGTCCCATCAGATTTCCAATATTCGGGAAAGCGATTGCTAAAGCAGTGATGATAACTATGAAAGTAGCTCGATACACCCTCTCCCAAATCCAGTACTTCTTGGGGTCATGCTTCTTGGAGACGTAATACCAGACCAGGTTGAATGGGGCCCAGAAGTTGAGAGCGAATGTGACAAAGATCATTATCGCCATTAACACCTTTAGAATTGTTGGGAAGCTGAAAAATAAAGATTTTTGTGATTAAGGGCCTCTTGGAGGATGCATTACTAACCGGGTTGTGGAGGTCAGGTAGACAGTTGGTCCATTAATACTGTCATTCAGATGCATTCGGTTTCACTGGAAGCCGACCTCGGGAAAAGGCTAGGTAGATGATGACTGGCTGCGATACATGAGAATTGTATATCAGTGCCTGCGCAGGTGCGGTAACTAATAGGGGTTCTTTTTTGCCGTAAGTGAAAAACAGTAGCGATCAACATTTTGAGCGTTTACCGACATAAAGATCTTATTAAACTCACGTAGTCACTGTAGAGGGACTGAGCGATAAAACTACACAGGATGAATAGCACTACCGCTTTTTCACTATGGAATACAAATCCAGAGACAAAGGTGCCATAGAGAACACCATATGAACAATTTTAGCCCAACTTGAGGATTGAACTCAGGTACTAAACTACTGAAGCAGTAGGTACTTACATTTCTGAAGGGAAGTTCAAAGTGACTGGTGATATTGATTTTTCTCCAAAACCCCAGTATCCGAAGAATCCGACGAGTATCAGGAATGAGACCACCACCGTCATTCCTGGAATAAAAAAAAAAACAATAATTGATCTACGAGTATTCAGTATTATGTGTCCTGCAATCTCTAAGAGTTGGGCAGACAGAGGTGTATTAGTTCACCCACATTTCGCCAGTCGTGTTTAATTCTCATGTTATAGGAGGCATGCTTATTGCCATCAACCAGGCACAAATCCAGTCTCTGCGGCGGCTTCTGAGAAATTGCTAACGGAAAAATCCAACAACACTTTGCCCAACCCCGAAATGGAACGCAGGACCTCAAACTAGCAGTCGCGACCACTGTACCAATGCTGCAATGAGACAGTTTAAATCAGTTTAAAATCTCCTCAATTAACACGATGCAATTTTTTTTTTTTTTTCTCTGTTTTAGTTCAATTGAATTAAAAATCATTTGGGGTGTCTGAGGTTTTGCGCATTTAATGTTACACGTTGTATATGATGTCAGCGGCGACCGAAGCCGTATTTTTTGTTCTCGTTGACGTCACGGCCGAACTTACGCGACTGACTGTCAGTACGACAAGAATTCAGGCCTTGGTATAGTCTGTCCAGTTGGTCGTCCAGTTGGTCGTCGTTTCTTTCAAAATTTCTCCTATCGTTAAAGAAAAGAAATTCGTCATGCTGGCCTTAATAAAAGTCCTTAATTTAGACTTACCACCACACAGTACCACGGGAAACTGTTTAGGATTCTTCATATTGTTCTCGATGGGCAGTGAGACGCCTATGCCTTCCATACTGAACACCACAATTCCGCAGAACTCAAAGAACCCAATGACATCCTTCCATGCGGGTACTTCAGAGATCTTTGGAGCTGTTCGTTGACTGTATACAATTGTGGCTATGACACAGGTCACTGAAATATTTAATAAGTATACATACTTGTGTGAAAACATGTTATCATAACTACAAAATGTATCACGAAACCGTTCACCAAGCATTCTGTACACCAAACTAAGTAAATTTACGCAAAAATGATTGCTTGGAAACGACTCTGTTTTTTGGGGTAAAAAAATTATGTTTTACGGTTGGACTAAATGTAACACAATCAAAGTATTGTGCTGATGGAGACATTGCATATTCCGGGAGTCGTGGAGATGTTTTAAGTAAAGGTCTCAATAAAAACTTGTGAAAGAAATGGAACTTTGACCCCTAATATCTATGTAACTAGAAGGTTCCCAGGTATGGTCTAGCTACAGCAATGACTGGGAGAACACGTGCCTTTTGGCTTCTATATAAACAACGTTTATAAAATTAGTGAAAGTTTTAACTCTCACATTGTAGAAAAACAATTTGCATGAACTTACCAATAAAAACATCAGCAATCAATGTGAACGGTGCCAAATACTTCAAGGTTGTGATCATACAGAGTAGCATTATGGGCACTAATAAAGTAAATATGTATAGCCTCAAGTAATCAAGGTTTTCTGTTCCTACGTCCGTTTCTACCAGTTGCTGTATAGTCTTCGCAATAATGATCTGGTATACGCAGCAGGCTCCAAACAGATCTATACATATTATAAGATCTACTGCGTACCTGAAAATATAATGTAATAGACATAACAGTGAAATAAATAGGGCTAGAAAAGAAATAACGCACTCAGCCGATATTCCTCAAGTTACAAAGCTAACTTTTACATACAAATATAAATTAAAATAAACAAAAAATGGCGCCAAAATATTCCTCCTCAACGCTGTCAACTGGCGTTGCAAATGATGTCATGTATAGAGCTTTTTTTTGACCGGCACAAGCTGATTTGGGGCCCTCCATTTATCACTTGAGGCTCGTAAGGGGGTGGGGGGGGGGGGGTTGCAAAAATCACGGAATAAGTATCACAAGGGGGGAGGGGGGTGTAGTAAGATATCACGTGTATTTATTTTTTCGTCAAACGTGCGATTGAGTATTTCAGTTAATTTGTCAAGTTTTTTCAATTAATTGGCAGTCAAAAACAACCTGCAACCTTTCTGTCTACACATTTTTAACATGGTCCTTAATTTCAGAATAATAGCGCCATCTAGTGCCACACTAAGCAAGGCTTGATTCATGGTCCATGGTCACCAGACAGTTGATATATATAGTACATACATACTTTTTGTTTGTACTATACATAAAAACATCCATGACTCAATAAGAAAATTCGATTATACTTTATTTATACCTGTATTTAAAGATAATATTCTAAAAAAAACCGGCCAAGTGCGAGTCAGACTCGCGCACCGAGGGTTCCGTACAAACCTGTAGGTATATAAGTAAAAGTTATGGTAATTTAAGATTTTCGGAATTTTTCCTATATATGCCAAATTTCAAGATTCCAGGTCGTCTGGAAGTATCCTTTAGGTTTTGATTCCCTTGCGAGTAGTTGCGAGTTTCAAAATATGCGGCTTTAATTGCTGTATCTTTTGATTGCGTTGACGTAGAAGTTTGATTTTGTTACAGCTTAAAGATATTATAGACTTGAGTATTTGTTAAGAATTTCAATATAATACCACTACGCGTTCATGAGTAAAGGGGTAATAAGTTTAAAATTATTAAAAATATTTTTATTATATGATGTAACTAAAAATTTATGCTTTTCGCAATTTTTCCTTTATCTGTGTTATAAGACGTTGCTTCGTACCAAATTTCAAGATTCTGAGTTCACGGGAAGTACCCTGTAGGTTTTGATTCCCTTGCGAGTGTCGAAAATTTGCGGCATAAACGGGAGTATCTTTTGATCGCGTTGACTTAGAAGTTTGATTTTTTCGAGACCATAGACTTGAGTATTTGATATGAATTTCAGCTTGATACCTCCACGCGTTCCTGAGAAAAAAGGTCTTGACAGACAGACAGACAGACAGACAGACAGACGGACAACAAAGTGATCCTATAAGGGTTCCGTTTTTACCTTTTGAGGTACGGAACCCTAAAAATTGTAAGATTCTTTGTAGGTACTACGTAAAAAAACATACGTGATTTTGGGGGGGGGGGGGGGTTAGTCTTCAACCTCACCAGGTATCACCAAGGGGAGGGGGGGTTCTAAAATGGTAAAAAAACATCACGTGATTAATGGACGGCCCCTTTGGCGTTGATAAGTGTAGTCACGGTCACACTCTAAGTAGGTACCTACAAGATGTAAACAAACAATTTACGAAGCCGTCAATCAAACTTTCTGGACCTACATTAGATTAAGTAACTCTACACAAAAAAAAGAAAAAATTTGAAGTAAAAAATCACGTTTGACAATGTTTTGAGTCCGGTACTCCCACCGCGCTCAAAACATGCTGTTGGATGCATTAAATAGTAAGGGGTTCGTGAGGTTAGTAAGGGCTGATTTATCAATCATTAGAAAACTTTTATCTGAAGAACAAATCTGACGTTTTGGCAGTGTCCATACAAAAACTGTCAATTGAAATGTCAAATTTATTCGGCGGATAAAAGTTAACTGGCGATTGAAAAACCGGCCCTTAGGGGCCCTCTCCACCAGCGAGAGAATCGCGGCTAGGGCCATGTTCACCAACAACAGGCCTGATATTATTGTTATTTATTTCGAGTAAAATAAAAGGTTACGCGCAATGCGCTGCAAAACCTTATCAAAAAATAGTATTTTACATATTTGGCAATACCCTGACACCGATTTGTCAGTTGGATTAAAAGATCATTAAGTTAAACGGTAATTTGGTCTTAAATGTACCACGCGCGGGAACGCAACCATAGCGAATTCTAATTCGACTACAACGCCATCTATCGAACTTTGTCATGCTTGGTTATTGTCGTTAACCGACGAAAAAACAGAGGTTTTCAATTCGACGCTCATGATTTAAAATGATCGAATTTTAATTTGCCTTACCTAAACCACTTGCTGTATTTTCTCAAACTAGGAAAGGGTCCTATTTCTAAGGAGGCCTCTGCGACGTCCGGATACGACATTTGTGGTAAATGGAGCCTTTTGTAAAGTAGCTGAGCTGAACTAACTAATATCTGAAAAACATAAAGGTGATTTTGGTCTTAAAAACTGCAATGAACAATGTTGAATGTGGAAATGTTTCGTAATCTATGTTTCAGCTTCTGTCAACTCTGTGTCCCAAGACACGCAGTTTAAGTGACCGATGCGATGACCACCGACAACGACGTGGAAGTGTGGCGTAGCATTGGGCCAACATAATTTAAAATACAGTCGTGTGAGCGGCGTCATGAAGACAAGGAAGAATAGGCTTGTTTCCACCATCAATAAATTGCAAATCTATTTAGTCCGTCAATTAGAGTATTGGAAAATAATGGACACGTATTTTTTGTTTTTGTAAATCAACGAATATTGACAAAGATAAAACGCATCAAAACTCGGGAGTGGGGGCTCGTGACGTCACTGTTCGGTATCAACTCACTAAGAATGATACCGAACAGTGACGTATTGGGAATTTTAAAAGCGTCGTATCTTCGTCAATTTTGGTTTATGTGACAAAAGAAAAAATACGGGTCAAATATTTTTTGATAATCTAAGTGATGGACTAATTAGATTTTTTCAGTTAACAAGCCTATTGAAAATTTTTATATGGTACAGGGTAGAGGAAACAAAAAACAGTGAAAAAATCTTCGGAGAGTATGATTCGCTCAGTTATACATTAACTACAACACAGGTAGAAAGACGTAAACCGTTGATGCTATAAACATTCGATATTACTTTCTTTATCTTATCTGTGGATATTCTAGATCTACCGACCATGAATCGAGATGGACGATCGCTTCAAATGATTTCCACACCAAATCTGACAGCTTAATAGACTAAGACATTGATCAGCTCATAACATGACTATGCATTTACTAAGATAGAGAAGTCATGCTAAAACTTCATTAAGGCGATTATACGAGCTAAACGCGAGTTTTATAATGAATAAAAGTATATGATTCACTGCAATAAACAAGACCAGAAAAATATATGATATTCTTCAGGATATATGCTAGCATGATACTGTTTTGAAAACATAATACAATTAATTTGGCTCGATAAAAATAAATCACGAACTTACCTCTAAAAATATCTTTCAAACAATAAAAAACATACTAATATGCATGCGATCATTCTGATTTTTTGGCAAATAATTCTACAAGCAATATATTAGCATGATACTGTTTTAGTTTTTTAATCCAATCAATAGTTTTTTCGTAAATCGATCGAAACCACTGATTTCGCGCTATTTGGCCCGCAGTGGCTGACGTAACAACCACTTTATAGTGCAAGCTGATTAGAACTTTATTCTAACAGCATTTCAAACGAAGTTTGAACCACCACAAATAGAGTTGCTAATTTAGCTCGTCTAAGCGCCTTAATTAAAAGAAATAGCAAAATAACTTACATGAACACAATAAGCGATATAGAATCCAAAGATAACGGTGACAAATAAGGATGTCCAAAGGCCACACTTCATGTAGGCCTCATGGATACCAAGGATGCCCCCGCCGAGGCATCCTTTTATTAAATGGCCTGTTGATTCTAGAGCACTGAAAATATAAAGAAGAAATTATTCTTTTTTGAGAGTAAGGGAAACGAGAGTGCAGTTGTGATTGCGCTGTAATATTTTCTGCGACTAGTAAGTTTCCAGTAAGTCATACACAATCTTGTCACAGTCAAACATGGGTCACAACACAGTATGACCCTTGAGTTTAATTCATGTAAACCTAGTACCTACTTTCCGTGAAGTGACTGCCTAGAAGATGGTATTTTAATCATAGGAATCCTACTCAAACCACACAGACCCAGAAATATTTTAATACATATCACCTTGAATTTATGCGAGCCTAGTACTCGTTGTTGAATTATACAGGATGTAAACAACCTCATCATGAAGCCGTCGACCAAACATTCTGTTCATCAAACTAAGTAACTTTCCGCAAAAAATATTGCTGGAAAACAATTTTTTTTGGGGTGAAATATCATGTTTTGTGGAACTCAATACAACGCACTCTAAACATTGTGCTGATGGATGGACTGAATAAGTACGGGGGTGGTGGAGTAAAAATCGTACAATCAAAACTTGTATTAAAAAAAAACTTGTCGAAAAAGTTGTTACTTTGACCCCCAATGTCTCCGTAACTAGAAGGTTCCCAGGTAAAATGTAGAACAAAAAAATTATCGCAGTGACGGAGAGAACAAGTGCCTTTCGGCTTCGTTAAGAGGTTTTTTACACCCTTTATTTGACAAGACAATCGCACATAGTCCGAGCTAAGAACCAAAACATTTAATTGGAACATTTTACTAGCTAAGGAGGAAATTTACCACCAAATTTATTAGTTCGTCTTTACTTCTTATATATGTCACCGTAAAATTGTCAAACACGTTATAAGTATTTCAATATAACGTGTTTCTCTCTAGCGATATTGTAAACTCTCGAAATATTGTCAACTGAACATACGGAAGTCTCTCTGCCCCCATAATCGGGACTTGGGGCACCCCCCCGTTAGGTTAGTTAAGTTCTGTTAAACCCTGCACTCGGAAATACCCCGCGAAGCGGGGCTCCGTCGACTACGCTTTTTAGGGGAATATAAAGTGTTTTAAGGTTAGGTTATGTTAATAGGTATTTCTCAGAAATGGTACATTATCTTTTCATGAGAGTTGTACCACTGGGCAAGGGGGACCCCTCCTTCCCTCCACACCGCGTGAGTTGACTACCATCGCATGCATTTCAAGAAAAATAATGCGTTTTGTTGTAAGCAGTATGTTCGTTTGACAATATTTCGAGATTTTACAATATCGCTAGAGATATTACAATATATCGTTTTTGACAATTTTACGGTGACATGTCATATACATTTAAATATTAAATAATTATATAATTTATATATCAAAATAAGAATAATGGCAATAATGAAATCTCTCTTTAACGTTCTACAATTTAGAGTAACGAATTCACCGTGAAGGTTGAATCATTTAAGTATGAATTGCTTATTATAGATGGCAGCAAACAAATTGATGGTAATATTATACGTTCAATAATGATCTATAATGGTATGCATTGTAGTAATGGAATTGTTCAACACGTCGTGAACTTTGTGATAAATAATGTATCTTTAAATGTAATAGAAGCTCCTTGTGAGGGATCTCGTATCGTACCTACAACAAACATACCTACGGGTGTAGTAAACAACCTCATCACGAAGCCGCGAAGAATTTTATGCAAAAAATATTGCTGGGAACCAAACGACTTTTTTTTTGGGTGAAAAATCATGTTTTGTCGTAAAGTAATAATGTAACGCAATCAAAACATCGTGGTGATGAATGAATTGGGTACTTAAAAAAAAACTTGTAAAAATTTGTAACTTTGACTCCCTATATCTCCGTAACTAGAAGGTTCCCCGGTATGGTGTAGAACAAAAAATTATCACAATGACGGGGAGAACAAGTCCCTTTCGGCTTCGTTAAGAGGTTTTTTACACTTAGAAAGAAGACGGACGGGTAGAAGGACTTACTTCGTAGGTTTTGCCACGCATCTATGTGCGACAAAATCATAGGTGTCCTTTTCAGAATGCAGTACATACTTCGGGCCGTCTGGAGGCGGTTGAGGGGGCGGCTTCGTCGCAGGGTCTGGTTGTTCCAAGTTTGTATGGTTGCCCTGGAATGTTCAATGTTTACAATTTTATAAAGACGCATGTACTTTGTTTAAGGAAGTAGATTTCTTGCTCCGACTCCGAATAAGTTGGGTTTAGAGCAGAAGTATGATGATAATTAAAAGGGCCGTATATGGGGCAGCTCTTTTTTTAAATAATAATAATAATCATCATCATTAATAATGGGACAAGCGCCACACTATTCCCCACCACTGTAACTCCTGAAAACCAGAATCACCAGTGGCGACCACGACAATGAAGCTCGACGAAATCCCAGACAATGAATTTGACTGTTCCAGTTCTGTAACCAGTCGTCTAGCACGACTGATAAATATTAACATTAATGGGTCCTAAGTTGTGAGCTGTGATTAAAAAAAAAAAGTATATATTTTTTTTTTTGCCATATCTTGGCAAATCGCTTGAACGCACGGAAATTAATTCTAGTTTCTACAAGGTCCGTATAGTACGTTGTTACGAGTACGTTACGTGTTTTTTTTTTAAATAAAACAGATGGGCAGATTAGTCGGGAGAGAAAGGTAGGTACGCCAGGGCAGTTAGCTACTCGAGAAGTCCATCGTATCGACATACTTGCCACTCTTCTAACTGGTTTGTCGAATTAGTACGTGAGGGAGGTATTGCTCCTGCCGGGGTTGCGGCCCTGTTCGAAAAAGATACCGCGGCCCCGGAACATAAAGGGCGAGGAAGGAACATGGATGGGTTTTAGTCAGTAAAAGTCTGACACTCCCTCCCGCTCCGCCCAGAGTAGGAGAAGTCATTTGATGATTTCCCATCCTAAAAAAAAAAAGGGAGGTATTGCTATCTTTAAATATTCCGTCTATTCTTTGCAAAAACCCGTCTTCTTTACGAAAAGCCGTTGACAAAAGTGATATTGTACGTTCGAATCATAAGTAACATGTTCGGTTTGATTACTATTTTGTTTACTATCAAGAAGATTAATAATTATAAAACGAATAATTATGATCTCGGAGACTCGCACTATTTTTTTATCAAATTGTTGCTTGTAGAATAGAATAGAATAGAATAGAATCATTTATTCGTAAACATAGGTAACAATTACAACAAGATCTTAAAAATTAGGTGTAACATTAAAAATAAATAAGTAAGTAATTCATTGTCATTGTGGTTGTGCCCATTGTTTTCGCTCACAATGGTCCCCGCTCTTATTTACATTTTATTAAATGTTTGCTTGATTTAAAAGAAAAAATGAAAACTACGATCGTGCTCCATCATTGGACATTAAAAATTTTTACATTAAAAAAGCTTATTAAAAGTAACTTAAGATCTACGTGAGTCAATCCAATCTGTTTTTTTTTTTTGTTTTTTAGGCTTTACAGCTGTTGATTTTTTATACCACTAATTAAAATTAACAAAAAATCTACACCAAGCTATTTAACTATTTTTTTTTTTCATAACTGCATGGCAATGTGAGTCGACCGACCGGCAGCAACCGTCGGCACCCGTTCATGGACATGACTTGCACATCCGCGCCGCTTAGCTCAACCATTTTGTAGGGAACCTAGTTAGCGACCGGATGTGCAGCGCCACCGATTTCCACTGTTTTTACGTGAGTATGACAGACACCCTGCCATGCAGTTTTACATAATCTATTTTTGGTAACAGAGTTGTTTGGGAGTGGTGTTGGGTTTTGGGGTTAGGATAGGGATTTCTTTTTGATAATTACTTCGTCTGATCACGACCCAATTCGGGTTGCTAGATTTCCTCACTGTGTTTTTCTATTCACTGTTTTGAGAGCATTGGTGATGATACAAATTACACAAGCGGTGGCCCAGGGGTTGCCACCACTGGGCCACTGCTCTCATAATATTTGATATTCGTCTGTTATTTTCTAAATAAGTGTACGAGTAATTATTTGTTTTAACTGAACTTGACTCAAGAGTCACCGGCCCCAACCTTGTCACTGTTCCCAATTTACCGTTATAATTGATTACAAATGAGAGTTTTATTATTCTGTTGCCTGCCTAAGTGACTACCAGGTCAATGAGGAGTTCACTATGACCATTGATTTTTTTACATCATGACATCTGCAGCATTATTATGATGTGTGGTGTGACAAGAATGTATAAGGTAAGGAACGCCTAGACAGGGTGTAAACAACCTCATCAGGAAGCCGTCAGGGCCTAATTCTGCTATTTTAATAAATTCGTCACTCCAACAAGATTCCATTCTCATCCCATCGTCATTTTGCTTAAAGTTCGTAATCTGCTAAATTCACAATGGTCGGTCAATGGTCTCGTAATAAAATTGTGTTTTAATGGCATTTTCGTATTGCCATTATTATAAAACCGTTAGTACAATTGGTTTTCGAAATCTACAACTAAATGCGAACATTTATTCATGCCAGATTTCATGTACGAGATTAATATTCTATGACATTTCTTTCAATGGAGTGTCAGTGGTTGTTCATTGAGAAGTCATAATGGCGCCATTATGATAGTAGAATTAACAAACTTGTCAAAATTTGACAGAACTTGATCATTATGAAATCAATGATCGAATACTCTGACACTATTGTAATAGCAGAATCGAGGCCCATCAAACTAAGTAACTTTAACAAAAATATCGCAATGACGATGACGGGGAGAACAAGTACCTTTCGGCTTCCTGGAAACCTGAGGAAGTTTAAAAGTTGCGCCATTTGTAGAAAAGTTGAAAGGGAATCGCATGTGACTAAAAGGGTGGTGAATATAAATATTGACGGATGGAGGGAGAGAAGACCAAAGAAACGATGGATGAACTGTGTGAGGAATGATACGCAAGATAAAGGAGTAAATGAAAGCATGACGGGTGACAGAGGAGAATCGTCAAACTCGGGAGTGGGGGCTCATGACGTCACAACGTGCTAAAAATTAAAACACGGCCTGACGTATTGAGACCTTTAAAATCGGCGTATCTTCGTCAATTTTGGTTTACGTAACAAAAGAAAAAATACGGGTCAAATATTTTTTGATAATCTAACTGACGGACTTATTAGATTTTTTCAGGACACAAGCTAATTCAACAGGTCCTTAAAATCGTCGTGTCTTGTGTGCATACTTAATTATTGCATTTGTCTCGTTGGTGTTTTAATCCCAATTGCAATTGCTGAGTATGGGTTTCTGGGTTGAAAAAACGGGTCGGGCAAAGTGGTTTTTGGTTTGCTCATCAGGAATTTCTTATTAGCATCCACGGAGCCTGGATTTTAGGCAGAGAGACTCACTCTGTATTACATATGATAAACAAAACTGGCGTAATGTTGTATTGACTTTTCTTTTCCATTTACAATAATCATTTAATCAACAGATAAAAATGTGTATATTTATTAATTAATTATCTTATAAAACAAGCTCATTTATCTATCACAATTGCAATCGACGTCTGTTTGGTGACTTTTTTGCCACAGACTTTGAAAGTAAAGTTATTTTCTACGGTTTAGGTTTTTTTGCAATACGGTTGTTTTTTTTTTAATTTTATTTATTAAGTAACTTTTTTAGTTGTCAAACATCAATTTCACATTGTAACTAGAAGTTAAACGTGATTGTGATCATGATAACAAATCACTTTCACTAAGGGACCAAACCTGAAATCGAGAAAAAAAATCAGCTGTTCAGTACATAAAGGTTCGCCTATCACACCATCCAAATGCATATTAAAGAGTAAACTCATAAAACATAGAAGAAAGGTTAATACAATTCATATGGGACCACCGCGCAAGTTTCTTCTACCAAATGAAAAAGAATTTCTTCAATCGAACTATTACCTAATCACGGAAAAATTGCTGAACAAATAAGGAAAAAGAAGCTGGTAGAATGTAAAACCTTCTTTTTTGGAAGTCGATTAAAGATGTTAGTCGTTAGTTTCCAGGACAGCTGCTAAAGCTGCACGTATTCTGTTTATGCGACATCTATCCCGATTCGTCGGAACTACGAAACAAGCCAGTGAACTGCCCAACAACGGTCGCTCTAACAAATCGTAGGATTCTGTGACGTCACCTGCAAGTTCGTTGGCTGCGTAGTTCCAATGTAATGGGATAGATTTCGCTTTAACTAACAAACAATATTTTAGATCTAGAACTTAGCAATCATAGATGTTCGAAAGGAAAACAGATTAGAGCTATAAACAACTACATGTCAGTTACGTTTTAGTCCCAGGTAATGGGGGTGAGCCAATTGCCATCAAATAGGCACTTCTCGATTTTCCGGCTAGCTACTAACCGATTACTTAGGAAAGAAGTCCAAAAATACTTTGTCCGGCTAAATTATTAAACCCAGGACCATTGGAGATACGTCAAGGCAGTTCAAGGGCAAATTAACGATGTGTTGCAACAGGGAAAATAATTAAGTAAGTCAAATCAAAAACATGTTTTCACAAAATCCAGTTTTTTTTGGTTTATTTTGTGTCATTTTTGATTTTCTTTATACAAAAGACAAAGGGTACGATACCTAAAATGTAAATGAGATAACAGCACGTTTACTAAAAAAAAACAAAACAGACAAAATAATATAACTAGTTATCTGTCACAACACGTTTTATGTGTTTACATTATTGAACGAGCTGTTTCCTTCGAGCTCGTATTTGCATTCTCAATTCAAAACCTTAAACCTTCCTCGAGAACCACTCTATCCATTGGTGAAAACAGCATGAAAATCGGTGCAGCAGTTTATGAGTTTATTGCAAACAGACAGACAAACGCGGCGGAGGGGTTGTTTTATAATATAGTGATGATATAAAAGTTAAACCTCGTGTCACAGTGTTTGTTTTCGATCTCCTCCGCAACGGCTTGACTGATTTTTATGTTTTTGTTGTGTTATTTTTTATACCCCTAGGCGTATTTTTTATTCCCCCCACGCGGATGAAATCTTACTTGATTAAGGTAAAATCTTCCAAAATAAAGGGACTAGCTTTTTTTTTCATCATGTACGAAGGGCATTCTTTGCCTAGCCTTTTCTTCAATTTGGTCATATCGAAATAAATAATGATAAAAGTATTTTACGCTATGTAAAAATTAGTAGGTATTACTTACTAATGTCATTTTAATCAAGTTAAAGATTAATATTATATTCAAAAGAATATACAGCCATTGTTGTTATTATAGTTGTGCTTAGTGTGTGTGTTTTTGTGTTGAGCTCACGAGGTCCTTGGTTCAATTCCCGGGTCGTGCAAAGTGTTATTAGGTTTGTCCATCAGGAATTTCTCAGTAGCAACGACGGAGTCAGGAATTATATCCGGTTGATAAAATGTTTTCTGGTAAGTCACGATTCAAGAGAGATTCGTGAATGCGCCCATCTGCTTTACATAAATTAATAGTTGGAATTGGCACAATTTTAGCAATGAAACTATAGATTTCTAGTAAACAATTTGTGTCAGAATAATTGGCCATCTGTCATAATTATCAAAGAGAATTGTGTATTTTTGAATTTTTGTATGTAACGAATAAACTTAAAAACTACTGGAGAGATTTGGAAAAATCTTTCAGCAATAGATAGCTACATTATCAGCGAGTAACATAGGCTATATTTTATCCCCGTACTCCCACGGGAACGGGAACTACGCGGGTGAAACCGCTTGAAGTCCGCTAGTTTTGATATAAGTAAATTGCTATTGTATAATAATACTAGCGGACGTCCCGCGGTTTCACCCGCATAGTTCCCGTTCCCGTGGGAGTACGGGGATAAAATATATCCTATGTTACTCGTGGATAATGTAGCTTTCGAATGGTGAAAGAATTTTTAAAAACGGTCCAGTAGTTTTTAAGCCTATTCATTACAACCAAACAAACAAACAAACAAAGTTTTCCTCTTTATAATATTAGTGTAGATGTTACTCGTGGATAATGTAGCTTTCGAATGGTGAAAGAATTTTTAAAAACGGTCCAGTAGTTTTTAAGCCTATTCATTACAACCAAACAAACAAACAAACAAAGTTTTCCTCTTTATAATATTAGTGTAGATGTTACTCGTGGATAATGTAGCTTTCGAATGGTGAAAGAATTTTTAAAAACGGTCCAGTAGTTTTTAAGCCTATTCATTACAACCAAACAAACAAACAAACAAAGTTTTCCTCTTTATAATATTAGTGTAGATGTAGATTTTACAAAAAAAATTACACTTCACATTAGGTTATTTGAAAACTCCGGGGCTGTGGGACTGTTCCAAAGAGATACCGTGGCCCGCTTTCAAAATTCTCAATACGTCACGCCTAGGTATAATTTTTAGAGTGTACTGACGTCATGAGCCCCCACTACCGAGTCTTGATGCGTTTTTAGGGTTCCGTAGCCAAATGGCAAAAAACGGAACCCTTATAGTTTCGCCATGTCTGTCTGTCTGTCTGTCCGCGGATAATCTCAGTGACCGTTAGCACCAGAAAGCTGAAATTTGGTACCAATATGTATATCAATCATGCCGACAAAGTGCAAAAATAAAAATTTAAAAAAACATTTTTATTAGGGTACCTCCCCCAGACGTAAAGTGGGGAGCGATTTTTTTTTTAATTTTGACCCTGACGTGTGATATATTGTTGGATAGGTATTTAAAAATGAATAGGGGTTTTCTAAAATCATTTTTTGATAATATTAATATTTTAGGAAATAATCGCTCCGAAAGTCAAAAACAATGTGTCCCCCCCCCTCTAACTTTTGAACCATAAGTTTAAAAAATATGAAAAAAATCACAGAAGTAGACCTTTATATGAACTTTCTAGGAAAATTATTTTCAACTTGATGAGTTGAATAGTTTTTGAGTTATATAGCACTTTTTCAAAAAAACGCAAATGATAACTTTGTTTTTCATACAAATACTATGAAAAACAAAGTTATTTTTGCTGACGAAAAATGTTGGTATTTTTAATGGTCTGGGAAGCTACGGAACCCTACAGTGAGCGTGGCCCGACACGCTCTTGTTCTATGTTAATATTCATTGATTTACAAAAACAAAAAATACGTGTCCATTATTTTCCAATTCTCTAACTGACGGACTAAATAGATTTGTATTTTTTTGGTACTTTCGTCAAGCCTATTTCGTCAGCGACTCCTATTTTCTATTACAATAGAGGCCAGAGGGATTTGACATAGAAAAATGTCAATTGCTTTCAGTTCTCTATGAGGACTTTCAACAGGATTTACATGAGCTCATCTGTAGAATAGGATAATACAATACATAATAGTATTACTACTTTGTTTGCAGTTCGAGGTGACTTGTCATGACAATTTGCGAACTTGTTACAGTTATTTTAGTTTTATGTTTTCCCGCCTGCACAAATAAGTTGGTTGAATTGTACTGAGTTTTCCACCATCGTTATTATTTCACTTTGTCTAGTGCAACTAGATTCTAATAAAACTATAACCTAACTTTTTAACTGTGACAGCAATGACGTAGACTCACTTTACATCGCAAATACAAATCAGGAAACAAAAACTGACCACACAAGAATGACAAAAATTAAAACTCACATAATTCGAATTCAATTCCATTTGAGCCACAAATTTTAAACACAGAACACAACGATTTCCTCCAGTAGTTTGATCTTGTGTCAATTAAATGTTCTCCGCAGACGACTCCGTTGTGCGGCCTTCTGCTTTACACTTCAGTGCAAAAGAACGCACCCACGAATAATATTGTTTTAATTTAAAATTATTTTTCAACAACTTCCCTGTTAAATGTGACTCATACGCAATTTGATTTAAGTACGGTGATTATTGAACTATTTTCAGTTTCGCAGATGGTTAAGTTGATAATGTAGAACAATTTGTACACGTGATTATTGGAGGTACTTGGGTATTATGATTAGTTTTTATAACTTTTTTATTTATATTAATTACCATACGGTTTGAAAATACAAACCATTTACAGCACATCTAGCCTAGTTAGTCAATTTCATATTTTTTTTTTGAGATTTTAAATGATAATTAAAATAAATAAAATAATTATTTTAAATATATAATTAGGACCCACAGAGAAAGCACGCGTCAATTTTAGAAAAAGTAAAACTACGAAATAATTCTTATCACGTGGGGCTTAAGAATAATTTTCACGGACATTTTTCACAGGCTCTTTGTAATTAAAACAAAATATTATTTGATATAATCATTGAAGTGATGTATGTTTTAGCTTTTTTCCGTAACGCAAATTAGTTATTTCTAAAACAAAAATGACCTATGTGAAGGTTTTTTCTTTGCTAATATGTTTGCGGGAGGTTACCTACCTGACTAGTAATCCTGGATATTTTTACATGGACGTCAAAATGTATAACTAAATATATTTGGCAACCAACACTTTATTTTGACTTGTAGGTCACTATCCTCTAGCAAAAACCGTTATTTTGCGATGTGCAGTAGAAACTCAACTTTCGGGAATTTCGGCAATTACGTGCCGACCGGTTCCACGGTTTAAATAAGGAAAAACATCCAAGTACCAAGGACAAAAAAAAGAACTGCCGAGTTTGTGTCCATAGTTTTTTAGTTGAAATATGTTTATTTGCGAGTCATCTTGCTTTTTACCGCACACCTAAACATGTTATGCTAACACAGTTTTTCGTCGTTTATAAAATATTTATTATTTTAGATATTATAAAGTCTATACTCAAATGTAAAACAGATTATTATTTTGCTAACTTGTTTCTTTTTGTATGGGTGAACGCTCTTGACTTTGTAATATTAGTAATCTCGAAGTGCTCTTCCACCCGTTAGTTTCAAGTCAAGAAGTTTTCCAAAAAGTCATATCATCATAATTCTGGAATCATGATAATGATGATGATGATGATGACTCTTTGGAAAACTTTTTGACAGTGGACGTCTTGCGGCTGACCGCGAGACGTCCACTGCTGCACATAGGCCTCCCCGTCCCGTGCGACTCGCATCCAGCGGATTCAACGAGTAACTAAAAAAAACTGCATATTGGTTGCTCAGCAGTCGCGCTTACGAACACGAGATCATATTATATGTATAATTGCAAATGGAGTGTGCCAAGTGCAATAAAGTGTTATCCAAAAATGGATCGCATTTTCAGTGTCAAGCATGTTTTGGAATGCAAGCATGGTTTTCCATAGAGGGTGCATTAAAGGACTTCTCGCAGATATTCGAGCAGATATCTGTAGAACCTACTGTAATAATTGTGAAACGGATTCCCGAACCGATGATGATGAACAAGACGAGATAAAAAAGGATTTCGAGAAAACTTTGAAGAATATCCAGAAAAAGGTCAGTGGAATACCCACATTAAAAAGTCAACTCGAATCCATAAGTAACAGCATAAGTATGCTCTCGGATAAATATGATACACTTTAATATATCTAAACAAAAAATAACACAGCTCAAAAAGCACGTCACAAATATAAATAACAAGATTATATATCTAGAGAAATATAACACTGCATTGCATTGCACAACTATGCGCAAAAGGTGTGCATCACTGGTGTGGAGGGTGCGGGGTAGCTCCAACAGTATTCTAAATATGATTGCAAGCCGGCTGGATTGCACATACGTGAATCGCTGCGGTGCTATTTCTTACGGAATGACACCGGGGTGAGTCACGGTGCGGAATGATCTAGTCGTATCAGCTTTTAATGTTTTTGTGTTTGTTACAATAATGTCACTGTTTTACTAACATAGTTTTTAAGTTATACTAGCAAAATTGAATGAGTCTAAGCTACTTGAATAAGTAAATTATTATTATTATTATTATTATTGGAACAGAAGGTTCGGGAATATGATCAGGCCTCGCGCAAAAATAACCTCGAAATTGTACGCGTGGAACAGCTGCCGGAAGAGAATAGGCACGAAGTGGTGACCAAAACTGGCCAACTCATCAACGTAAGCAGCACGGAAATTGATTGGGTCAGCTGACGTTGTCAGCAGCGTACCGATAGCGGTAAGCCAGCACCTATCTTAATTGGCTTCAAAGCAACCACTATTATAGCGGCGCCAAAGAGCGTGACACCTGGATCGCACAGCGGCGCAACTTGAAGGAGTTCACTAGCTATGTCATCACCGGAGGTTCTGTGCAAAATAAAGTAGGTACTCATAAACTAAGATCTTACTAAAGCTGCTAAGAAGTTGTTGTGGAATACTAAGAAACGAATGCATGGGCTATGGAAGTACGTCTGGGTCTCCAATGGAAAGATTCTGGCGAAAAAGAATGATGGTGATAAGTCAGTGCTTTATTGCACTTTATTGGAGAGGCCTATGTCCGGCAGTGGACGTCTTCCGGCTGAAATGATGATGATGATATCGATACCGTGACCATTTTGTTTGCACTGAAGTGTAACTCCTTTTTAATAATCACCTAAATACACTGCAGATCACAATAAGGCAGTATCATCTTATCTTTCTAACAAAATATTCATTGCCTTATCTTACTTGAAGATTTATTTACACAGTAGGTATGAGACAAGATCTCTGAAATACTCGTACTATACTGATGTGTTGTATATTATACTTATCATTACGCGAATCCCTGTAGGGTTAGGCAGAGATTTACCTAATAGTACCACTCACAGCTTTTCGCCAGTTTTGTTTAAGTGCCATATAATAGGAGGCGAGCCTCTTGCCATCAACCGTGCACAAACTTAGACTCCTTGGACATTTTTTTTTTGTCTACTTAAGATACGTTTTAAATATTTTTCTTTCTTTAAACATGGAAGAGCGGAGTCTTCTAATACAGGCATTCCTTAAAAGAAGGCTCCAATCACAAACTAATTGTTGTTATTTGGTTGAAGAAATAAACAATTTTGATTTTTTTGAATTTTGAACAACAGTTAGCCCGACAAAGGAATCGAACCTTCGGATCATGCTCGCAATTGTCGCAGTCGTAAAGGGCCCACGTGGTCGATTACAACTTACCCCCTCTCACAGATATGAAGCCCATATTATGTCCCAGCTGTGGAAAGTCATTATACTGATTATGTATGTTATCTACCCGCATTTTAAAATATTTACATTGAAACGTCTTTTCTTTGTATTTAACACTGTTGTCTGTTTTTCGTGTGCGTTTTGTTGTCTTCCCAATTTTTGTGCTTTAGCACGATTATTATAGAAAATTAGTTCATTAGGATAAGCGTAATTAATTAAATTACGTCCCCACAGCTGGTAAACAGGACTCCGCTCTGAATGGGGGGCTGGGATATTCATCACGCGGGCCTAGTGCAAGATGGTAGATGTTACAATTTCTTCGAATATTCAGAACAGTTGACCTACTAGGCCAAAATTTATAGACTTTATAAAAAAATACACAAGAAGGTTGTGTATTTTTTGTCAACGTAAAATAAAAAATATACGGGCGTTTATCGGGCGACATCAAAATTTATAGGGTACGTCACATGACACATCGACCTAGAATGATGTTTGGCAAAAGCAAGGTCTTACAGCACATGTAAAGAAAAAATCTCAAAACAACTCGCACTTGACCGGTTTTTTTACTATGACGACATTCTTCATATTCTTAACCTTACCTATTTTATTACAAGAAGTCTTATCGGTATTGGCCATCGGACTATGACTGTTAGAGGGTGGGGATGGCGTCGATACAAAATCGTAGTCCTTTAATCAGTAGGTATTAATTTCACAAATGACGTAGACAGTTCATTTTGCAGCTAGACTTATGTGATTCAAGTACCTGTTTTTTTTCCTTCATTTTCGTCTTCGTGATTTCCCAACGCTGGGCAATTCTTATGGCCTTTTTCTTTTTTTTTCGCATGGGAAATCGTCAAATAACTTCTCCCACTCTAAGCAGAGGGAGTATCCAGACTATTACTGACTAAAACCCAACCATGTTCCTTCCTCGCCCTTTATGTTCCAGGGCCACGGTATCTCTTTCGAACAGTCCCGCAGCGGCCGCAGCCCCGGCAAATTGTTATGGCCTCAAAATCAAACCTTACTTACCAACCTATAATTTTTTCAGGATGGGTACTTTTTTCTGTCAGTTTTGCATCTAAGGTATACCACAATTACTAGTAGTTGGTATCTCTTTCAAGAGTGGCAATGACGAAAACAATGAAGTCACTCATGTCTGTTTATTTGTACAGATTTATGAATAAACGAACGTTTTGTCAGAAGTGAAGGAGCATGCTATAAAGATAAAAATTATGTCTTAGGTACCTACTATTAGTGCACTGATATGACTGATACATAGCCGGTAAAGTTGAGATCATTAAGGCACGGGCTCCACCAAAGCGGAGAAAAGAGGTAAGGCGAGATATGTTGTGAACCACCAATAGAATTTTCTTATTTATAGTCCCATAAGTTGATCTAATATTACCAATAAGGGTGTAAGATTGGGAGGTTCCTGAAGTTGTGTAAATAAATACAAAATTAAGTTATAGTACGCAGCTGAAAAAAAAATCGTCAGCTGCGTAGTCGAGGGGCGATTATGGATTATAAATGATTCATTTGCAAAACGGAACGCCATTTATTTATTTACTAGCTTCTGCCCGCGACTTCGTACGCGGATCCTGTTGCTTTTGAACCCGGTGTGGGTTCGTCAAATCGAAGATCTGAAACATCTAATTCTAAGAGCCCGGGTCGGGAAAATAACGAATCTTTCCCTCCTGAGCAACACATACCGTTAGTTTCTTTTTGCCATTTAACAGCTTCACAAAAAGTAAAATTTTGAACCGACCTCCGATGGCGGAATATGTGGCGTATTCAATCATAGGAGTATACGTAAATGAACTCCGTTTCTTATCAACCCAAGGAAGGTCGTCATGCCCTACGGCTATATCTTGAGACACCCGATTCTTCAGATGTTATCGACATTCTGTTCAAAGAATGTCGAAGTCTTCGCGCTCTTCTTCTGTCCCTTCATGCCGTACTCCAGCAATTCTTTCTCTCTCACTTTCTAACAGATTATGAATATTTTGTTATGTGCGTGTTCGGCGCTCTTCTTCTGTCTCTTCATGCCAAAAACACTCAAATAACATAAGCTCGAAGACATATTTCTATCCTTATCCTTAATAATATTATAAAGCAGAAGAGTTTGTTTGTTTGTTTGGTTGTACGTGCTAATCTCAGGAACTACTGGTTCAAATTGAAAAATTCATTTTGTGTTGGATAGTACATTTATCGAGGAAGGCTTTAGGCTATATAACATCACGCTACGACAATTAGGAACGGAGCAGGAATGAAAAATGTTGCAAAAACGGGGTTTTTTTTGCCTTTCGTTTCTCTCTCTTATGTGACACAGACGAAGTTGCGTTGGTCAGCTATAGGCTATAATTTATGTTGGAAACTTGAACACCTGATGCAGAACCGCAACAGACCAGCTAAACTATGAGAGATACAAATATGACAACATAGCAAAAATGGTTCCACGTGATGAGCATTTTCTGCTGAGAGAATAAATTTAAAGATCTGGAACACCTGATGTGGAACTCCAAGAGCCCGGCTACACCATAACACATATAGGAATGACGTCTTAGCAAAAGTTGTTCAATCTGATAAGCACTCTCTGTTGACTTATAAAAATCGAAGATCTGGGACACCTGATGTGGAACTCCAACAGCCCAGCTACACCATAACACATATAGGAATGACGTCTTAGCAAAAGTTGTTCGGTCTGATGGGCATTTCCTGTTGACTTAGAAAAAATCGAAGGTCAGAAACATCTGATGTGAAAATTATTGCAAAGCTATCACTAATTTCACTGTATAAAATAACATGGAGTACCTCCACGCGGTGAAGGCGCTAACATTTTAGGACTGATTTTCGATGACGATTGTATATCAATGAAAATTTGACTCGACTGGCCAAAACTCCCATTTATTATTTTATTTTATCGAATAAATATGTCTTCGGGTTTATGTTATTTGAGTGTTGAATTTCCTTTTCCATTTATCTTCGTGACTCGGTAGCCTACCCGGTAACGCAGGGGAGCAGTCAATTAGATTTTAATTGATTAGATATCTTCACAACAAAACTATAACCATGCCTAGAAAGAGGTCAAATCTTTCCCAATGTTCCAAAGGAGCTACAAGATTGAGGATCATAAGATCCCAAGAATCTACCGAAGAGCGTCAGGAGAGACTTGATGCTGTTCGAGAACACCAGGCTGCTTGCTCCGTGGAAACCTCTTCGGATCGCGAAGCACGCCTGCGTTCTTAGCGTATTTACGCATCTACATCCAGATCTCTAGAGACCAGTGAAGAATAGATGCGCGACTGGCCGATCGTGAACGTCATGCATTGTCTCGCGAGTCGGAGACGTTCACGGATAGAGAATTGCACTTGAGTACCAAGCGTATCTACGCATCGACTTGTAGATCTCTAGAGACAAGTGGGGAACGTGATGCGCGACTGTCCGCTGATCGTGAGCGACATGCATTGTCTCGCGAATCGGAAACGTTTACCGATACAGAATCACGCTTGAGTTCTCAGTGTATTCGCACATCTACTAACAGGTCTTTTGAAACGAGTGATGAACGTGATGCGCGACTAACTGCTGCTCGAGATTATCATACTCGTACATTGCCCCGAACACGCACACAACAAAATATTCATAATCAGTTAGAAAGTGAGAGAGAAAGAATTACTGGAGTACGGCATGAAGAGACAGAAGAAGAGCGCAACGAACGTTTGAATTCTGATCGAATACGACATTGTCTGAACAGAATGTCGATTCATCTGAAGAATCGGATGTGTCTTAAGATATAGCCGTAGGGCATGGCGACCTTCCTTGGGTTGATAAGTAAAGGAGTACATTTACGTATATACTCCTATGATTGAATACGCCACATTTATTATGGTTCAAAATTGTACTTTTTGTGAAGCTGTTAAATGGCGAAAAGAAACAAACGGTATGTGTTGCTCAGATGGGAAAGATCCGCTTTTCCCTTCCCCGGGTTCTTAGAATTCGACATCAGACGTTTCAGATCTTCGATTTTGACGACCCCGTTGTCGCTGGCATAAGCAACATCAGGATCCGCGTACGAAGTCGCGGGCAGAAGCTAGTACTCGATAAAATAAAATAATAAATGGGAGTTTTGGCCAGTAGAGTCAAATTTTCATGATATAGCATCGTCATCGAAAATCAGTCCTAAACTGTTACCGCCTTATCCGCGTGGAGGTACTCCCAGTTTTTGTTATTTTATAATTATACAGTGAAATTAGTGATAGCTTTGCAATAATTTTCACATCAGATGTTTCTGATCTTCGATTTTTTATAAGTCAACAGGAAATGCCCATCAGACCGAACAACTTTTGCTAAGACGTCATCATTCCTATGTGTTATGGTGTACCTGGGCTATTGGAGTTCCACGACAGGTGTCCCAAATCTTCGATTTTTATAAGTCAACAGAGAGTGCTCATCAGATTGAACAACTTTTGTTATGACGCCATTCCTAAATGTGTTATGGTGTAGCTGGGCTATTGGAGTTCCACGACAGGTATCCCAGATCTTCGATTTTTATAAGTCAACAGAGAGAGCTCATCAGATTGAACAACCTTTGCTAAGACGTCATTCCTATATGTGTTATGGTATAACTGGGCTCTTGGAGTTCCACATCAGGTGTTCCAGATCTTCAAATTTATTCTCTCAGCAGAAAATGCTCATCACGTGAAACAGTTTTTGCTATGGTGTCATTTTTGTATCTCTTATAGTTTAGCTGGTCTATTACGGTTCTACATCAGGTGTTCAGGTTTCCAAGATAAATTATAGCCTATATGTTGCCCAGACATAATATCTATACAACAAAAAAAAATCATTCAAATCCGTCCCGTACTTCCGAAGATTAGCGTGTACAAACAAACAGACAAACAGACTTTTTTTTTTGGATTCGTGCTCTATTACTATTTCTAAACCCCCTTCAATTATTATTTTTTAAATATATTCAATGTACAGACACAGCTTTTTTACTCTTTTATAATATGTATAGATTTAGTTTTCGTCCCTGCTTAACTTTACTGGAATCAGTTGAGCAAAGAGGAGAGAAGATGTCTCATATTTGTTTAAGCCAGTCATAGTACTCGCAGCGCACAGCAGAGACGAGAAGAGACGTTACTTGAGCTTCTCCTCTCCGCTTTGCACATATCTGCAAGTCTCCGCTTTAGTGGAGTCCGGCCCTAATTACGGCTTGTAGTACAAGCCGAGAGAGGAGAGACCACCTCACGAAGCCAAAAGGCACTTGTTCTCCTCGTCATTGCGATGACTTTTTTGCTCTACACCATACCTGGGAACCTTTTAGTTACGGAGATATTGGGGGTCAAAGTTGCAACTTTCTGACAAGCTTTTTTTTTAGATACAAGTTTTTGTTGTAAGATTTTTACTTTGAATACCTTCACGAACCCCGTACTATTCAATCCATCCATCAGCACAATGTTTTGAGTGCGTAACATTGAGTTGCACCACAAAACGTGATTTTTCACCCCAAAAACAAAAAGTTTTTCCCAGCAATAATTTTTGTGTAAAGTCACTTAGTTTGACGTACATAATGCTTGGTTGACGGCTTCGTGATGAGGTGGTTTACACCCTGTATACTATATCTCTTGGTATTGATAAAGACTGGTGGTGATTATTACTGTTGCACAAAAAGTAGCTGCGCTGTGGATGCACCATTACATGCTTCTTTCGCCTTGTCCACCAGTGGCGGTACTTTCACACAAGCCTAAAAGCTTGGCTTGGCCTTATTACCTTATATTCTTCATGCTGAAGCTAGGGTTTCTGAACGGTCTGCTTGCCTTATATTCTTCATGAAGCTAGGGTTTCTGAACGGTCTGCTTGCCTTATATTCTTCATGAAGCTAGGGTTTCTGAACGGTCTGCTTGCCTTATATTCTTCATGAAGCTAGGGTTTCTGAACGGTCTGCTTGCCTTATAAGCTTGCCGTATTCTTGGCCCCTAGGCACGCCACTGTTGTCCACGTTCATACGTTATCTGGTCATACACGCACGCATATCGTATCGTAGTGTTTAATATACAGGAGAATGCTACCCATAATTCCGCCACGACCCCTCTTATGACCCCCACGGGTAGTTTTAGGTCACTGAATTCGTCGATATCACACGGTGGCATTGCAACGTGTAGGCACAATACGTCCATTACTTTATATTAGCCAGTGCGCTGGCTTGTAGAGTCTCCAAGATCAATGTAGAAGTTTCGGACATCCATATAAATTACGGTCAAAATCAACATAAGAGGCCTGCGGAGCATACGAAGTTCATACAAACGTAATACCAAAATAATTTGTAAATCAAACATATTCTTAAGGTGGTGTGTATTTATTTCGATTGGATTACGCGTGCGAGCCTATTGCCATCAACCGGGCACAACTTCATACTCAATGGAAGCTATTCAGAAATACCTGATGGAAAAACTCAATCACGGTTTTTGCGAACTGGGAATCGAACATAAGACTCCATGCTTATAGCAATTCTGCTTGCAACACATGAGTCAAATTACCTCAATAATTAATTTTCAATTATTGCCTTCAATAATGTGTGAAGTGCTCGTCGCTAAATATAAGGTGTTAAAAAATTAACTGCAAGAAACTGTTTATTGTAGAAAAATGTAGTGACATTGGAATTGTAAGCTGGAAATAAAGATTTTTATTATTATATTATTACTTGAGGAGTTGTTTGGAATCACAAATAAAAAATAATCACGAAAAAAATTTATATTAGGTAGTAACGATCCGTTTCAAAGATATGCAATATTTTCACTGCGCACAAAATTATTGAATATGCGCACTTGACTGTACTGTGACTGCACATGGACTGCACCGTGCAGGGCACCGCGCGCGTGGTCGTTCACCCCTGCGACAGCGCAAACGTAGACAGCTGATTCTAACTTTCGCATCACATTTTGCAGACTTTGGACTGGCAATGTTTTTTTTTATGTAAAAACTAAAAATGCTTGAAGAATGTTTTTTTTTTTTTGAATATATTTATTTTTTGATACCGAGTACGAACACGAAATTCTTGCAGTTAATTTTTTAATACCTTATATTGGCAGCCGTAAGGGTCAATTTTCAAACTGCTGTCACCGAGATATCTGTAGCCACCAGCATTAGCTAGGCCGACGCGTAGAGGGAGGCTAATCTATACCTTTGCCTAATTCGGTGGGGACTATCCGTTACATACCGAGTTTTATCTGTGCCTCGGAATTAGTATTTCACTGCCTCGTTTGTTCAGTGGTCGCAATCTTGACTGGTGACCATGAGGTTGATTTCTGGGTCGGGCAAATTCATATTGAGATTTTCCATTAAGTAGGGTCCTATTTCGGGTCGGGCAAATTCATATTGGGTTTTTCCATTAAGTAGGGTCCTATTTCGGGTCGGGCAAATTCATATTTGGTTTTTCCATTAAGTAGGGTCCTATTTCGGGTCGGGCAAATTCATATTGGGTTTTTCCATTAAGTAGGGTCCTATTTCTCAGCCCCTATTATACGGGCCACAAAAGCATAAAAAATAAACCACGTCCAACTTGACCTAAAACATTTGGTGAGCGTACATGCACACCAATAGAATTTGCATTGATATTCCCTCGCCGCGCTTCGATTGTGCCAATAAACTGTAATCATTTGACTGACGCGTGTCCGCTACGACATTCTTACATTGTGATCATATGTATGTACATTATTTACAATTATGACTTCATTGCGTGCGTACTCCCAGCGGAAAAATGTCGAATTTCTTAATTTCTGTTATGCCGATAATTAGTGTATGACATCGTGTAAATGTGTAAATTGAAATTTGTGTATCTGTTACCGGCCAAACCCGATTTCAGGACAAACTAGTTTTGCCTAGGCTAAACTGAAACTTGAGCTCGTTCTTGCATCCTAGTCGAGGGACACCTGGTCGACGGAGCTCCGCTACTTCTGAATGGTTTATAAAAAATAACCAATCTATCCGTGTCGGGGTGCCCCAAGACGGCCTAGGCAAGTTTGTCCTGAAATCGGGTTTGGCCGGTAACATATCCAACCATTGGGGAGATATTCAATAAAAACTGTTTGAGAGTACGTACTCCTAGCGGAACTTTTTTATTCCAATGGACCTACCAGAAAAAAAATACACAAATACACACGACTTCATTATATTGATTGAGATCGTGTTCATGATAGGCTTGTTAGTGATCGCGAATTAGGTCATCAAGTGTAGCACCCTCGGAAGTATCCGAGTAGGTTAGTTTTCTTTATGTACAAAAGATATACAACAATTGGTTCTTATAGCTTTCACACATATCGGTTACCTACTCTATTCGGAATGAAAACTTAATATTATGTTATTTCTACTACTACGTACCTACTTCTATTTTATTTTAAGTTTGACTACCTCGTTAGTCTACGCAACTACTGACCAAGAGATCCTTGGTTCAATTGCCGGGTTGGCCTTGGGCAAAGTTTAATTAGGGTTTGAATCAGGACAACCACGGAGTTTCAATTTGTGCCCGGTTGATGGCAATAGGCTTGCCCCTATTACATGGGACTTAAAAATAACTGGTGATGTATACCTAGGTGTACTTGCTACCCACCTTCGGGGTTTACAAGGCGTGATGTTATGTTAAAAATAAATAAATACACACACACACAAATTGGACAAGTGGACACACCACAGCAAATTCTAGTGCCACCCTAAGCAACGACGCTTGTGTCGTGGACACCAGACATTTGATATACTACACAGATACTTTTATTTGTTTGTAAATACATACCTACTTACTAAACATACAAACATGTATGACTCAGAAACAAACATCCATACACATCACATAAACTTTTGGTCCTACCGTGATTCGAACCTGGGACTCTAAGAACGTAAGGCAGCCTCACTACCGCGGCGCCATTGGAGTCGTATTATGTCAGAAGATTATACTTCATACTGCCATTAGATCAAAATCAGATCAAGGAAATTATTTAAAGCTTGAGGCACATAACGAAGAACTCTACCACTCCTAAAACCCATAGCCATTCCTAAACGCCACAGAGCCATTCCCTTAATGTCCTACAGATATGTTGACTAAACTATTTACCCGTAAGTGAGAAACAAGAGTGTAGTAACTACATGTTACAGCTTTGGGTGACTCGTTCCGATATGACTTTGTAAATGTATGGGCATTTGTCGGTTAGTGTGAACTTGGTAGGCTTAACAATTGTTGGATGAAAATTGAGACAATGTTCCAGTTGTAAACGTCCCTATGTGCATATTGGCCTTGTTTTGTTCTGTGTCCTGATGATATGGAGAGAAGTGCAAATTATGGTTCTCCTACTTCTCCGCTATACTTTTCTGATTAATTTCAATGCTGAATCCAATTGTTTTGTATGGGACTTTGTCGAGTTTTATAGTCTTAAAACGAGTCATTCTGGCTTTCAGGAGTTCAAGTGTTTTGGGAATAGTGTGGCAGTTTTGCCTTAAATAAAAAAAAATGGGACAGTTTAGATGTGGTATATTGATTGAGACTGTATGTAAAATATGCACCTAGGTCCTAGATTGATGATAACTTAGTTTAAGACCCAGTCGATAACAATTTGCTAAATGTTGTTAATCCATGTAAGACATTGGTGTCGATTCTGTTGTGCACAAACTAAACTTAATTCAGGTTGTTGCTATCTTTTTCTCTCTAATAAAACGAGAAAGAGACTAAAGTAATTTAGAGCTGTCAAATTTAATTGGAACTAATATTCCCATACAAATGAATGGTGCACGTAAAAACATGTCGACTAAAAACACGGTGAAGCGCAAGGCATAACTAGTTTGACGTGTCTTAGTTCATAGCTATATCCGTCCTTATGTCGCACAGCCTTTTAGTAAAAGATAGCAATAGCCTAAATTAAGTTTAGCTTGTGCACAACACAATCGACACCATTGCTTTTTAAAGCCTTTTGGAGAAAAGGATGATATGGTAAGAAAAGAGTGTCTAATGAGCATACTACCGAGTAACTCGTCTCCTTTTCCATTCCATGGACACCTCTTGGTCACAGCTTTACTCCACTTATCAAAGTACCCATCCTAATAAGTACCTTAAACATATCCTACAACAATCCGCTAAAGATGGTCACCCTACAAACCCTTGGGGCTATTAAACAGTAATGATAACTGTTGTCCCACATTCTACAGATTTTGTGGTTATGTCCACTATATGTCTACAGCGTAATCGTTATGTTGGGGGCTTTAAAACGCTTCTGAATGTACCAGGAAATTAAACTAACAATACAAAGATCTCAAGTGCCCGCATTGAACACACATTCACAGGCATAATACTCAAATGAAATGTATTTGGTAACACAAATTGTATTTTCACCTTTTTATGCTAATCCATGTGAGCAAAACAAAGAATGCATTTTTAAAGTACACAACCGGTAGAGGTCAGTAACTATCAGTACGGGTAAAATATCCCTGTGCAATCTAATGCGCTCGTCCATAAAGATCGGTACTGACCGGTACCGATTGTCAGTACTTTAAAACGGATTCTATAGTACTTATCCATGGGCTGCAATTGCTTGAAAATACTTACAATATGTTGGTCGTATTACCGACAAGGAGTGATTGCATATCTGACCTCCAACAGGAGGTCAGATATGCAATCACTCCTTGTAAAATACTGGTATTCACCTGCATGTAGTTAGATTGAACGCCCAAACCAACATAGGAAAAGGCGAGGCATGATGATGGTGATGATGATGATGATGATGAAGAAGTAAATGAAGCTGTGACATCGGACAGGGGAGAATGGAAGAAAAAAACGTGATGCTCCGACCCCATATAGAATGGAGCATGAAGATGATCAGGAAATTGTAATAAAAAAGCTGTAAATAAAATCTTAATTTTATTCTATGTTAGTAGCAACATATTTTCAAGATACATAATTACATATTTATGTACATTCATACAAAGGTGTAGGTATATACTTCAGGACCACCCGCTGCCATTCCGATCCCGATATACTCCATAACATCATCATCGTCATTATTTCAGCTGAAAGACGTCCACTGCTGGTCATAGGCCTTTCTCAAGTGTGGCGACACTTCCCGGCCATTGACCGATCCCGTGCAACTCTCATCCAGCGGATTCCCGCCACTTTCACCAGGCCATCGGTCCCCCATGGTTCGCGGTCACCACTCTAAAACTTTTCAGCCCCATCGGCCATCCATTGCCCTGCCCATAGCCACTTAAATTTGGCTATTCTTCGGGCTACGTCGGTAACCTTGGTTCTTTTGGGGTTGTCTCCGTTCCCGATTTGATCAAGCAAGAAAACTCCGAGCATACCCCTCTCCATTGCCCTTTGGGTGACTTTAAGCCTTCTAATAAGGCCCATTGTGAGGGTACTCCTTATGTATATACACATATTTACCAATAAAAGACACGTTAGTCTCTAACAGAATAAGTTGTTGTCAGACTCAGCGCCAAACCTAGGATGATTAGTCCAAAGTTCTTCGCGTTGTTAACAAACCTGACCCTGTAAAAGAAAAAAGATAGGTCATGTAATAAGACGTCTCGAATGTCTTAGTCCGGGAGGTACCGTTCCATTTTAAGCAGTGTTCTTACGCCGATCAGTTGCCATCTTGTTCAATAGATCTCGAATGACTGATAAGTAAACCCAGCGTCAGCTGACGCGCCCGTGGTCAGTGTAGGATTGGGAGGTTAGGTTAGGTTAGAACAAAAAATAAAATAAAGTTATAGTACGCAGGCTGAAACTTATTTAATAAATAGTTTACATCATACTGAGCTTAAAAAAAATCGTCAGCTGCCTAGTGGTGGGAGGAATATGCGTCAGCTGCTCGCATGAGCTTGTAAATGATGCACGCCTGATAAAAACTAAAAGCTATAAATCACACACTCTCTACTTGATGGCAATTGTTTTTAATTTTTCATCAGACCAGTACCATTAACAAGTTCATGTGAGCGGCGGACGCATAATCCCCCCTCCACTGTGCAGCTGACGATTTTTTTTAAGCTCGTTATGATGTGAACTATTATTGAAAAAAGTTTCAGCTGGCGTACTATGACATATTTTTTTTGTTACAACTTCCGTAACCTCCCAATCCTACACCCATCGCTACTTGAGCAGCTGACGATTGATATTTTACTTATTGGTGAGATAAGATCAACCTTCGATGACAATATCAGCCGGCTTACTATGACTTTTTTTATTTGCAACGGCACCTCCCAGACTATCTGGGGGCTACTGAGTATGCCATCCTGGGTTCTCGGGTCGGACAAATTGTTATCGGGTTTCTCTATCTCGAATTTCTCTGTAGTAGCTACTGATGATTTTATCTGCGCTCGTTTGATGGCAATAGGCTCGCTCTCTATTACACCAATATCATCACTAGCCTTTACCCAACTGTGTTGGGGTCGGCTTCCAGTCTTACCGGATGTAGCTGAATACCATTTTTTTGCATGGAGGGACTGCCTATCTTACCTCCACAACCCAGTCTGTTAGTATCGGGTAATGGATACCCCTTGGTAAAACTGGTTGTCAGACTTTTTGGGCTACTGACTGCTTAGCGACTGTCAAAGATCAACAAATCTCTGTATTACATGGTATTAAAAACATCGAAATGTGGGTGTACTATTTAGATACGAGTACTATACCTCTACACTGAACCCTTCGGGGATTAAAGGCATGATTTAAAAAAAAAATGAAAAATATTTTTTTTTTTTGTGAATTAAAAATAAATAGGTACTTAATATTTTATATTTTTGTTAAAAAATAAAATTAATTGCACTGTTTAAAAATATTTAAAAAAATATATTTTTAGTAAAATCATACCTCTGATTCACGATGAATAATTAGACGTCTAGAATGAAGAAACGGAATGAATGAATAAATGCGAATGGCAGGAAATGATGACTGGCCCGTGTAGTGTAACATGGCCCAGTCTCTTTCTCAGTGAAAGTAAGCCAGCGTCCTAATTGTGGGAATATTACAGGCTGATGATGACGCTTCGTTTTCGATACCTGGCTCTGCTTGCATACTGATCTTCCCAGTCGACGAAAAACTCTATAGTTGCTGGAAATATTAGGGCGACGAAACCCAAGAAGAATTGGCCCATCTGAAAATATAAAACTTCAGTTACGAAATATCACACCTGTTATCTTTGAAGAGTTCGGCAAACCTTACAGTTCACCCATATTTCGCGACTGATGTTTCGGTCCCATAGACTTATATCAACTATCTGGTGTCCACGACACAAGCCTTGTTGCTTAGTGTGGCACTTTATGTAAGATCCAACGATATTTATTTCAGTTATTTACTAATAGGGGGCGAACTTATAGCAAATTCAGATAACGAATCTCCTACTAAAAAGTACTGTTAGAAAAACGCATTGAACGCAGCGCCTCGATACTTATTGGACTGGTTATCCGACTTTCGTTTCACTGACTACTTATAGCAACTGTCAAGATCTACAAATGACTGCCGGGACCAACGGCTTCACGTGCTTTCCGAGGCATGGAGGGAACTTGATATGTAGCCAGCGTGGTTTATCCTCGAAGATCAACACGTGCGTGATATCTCCTGCTTGGCATGCCCGCAAGGGCTGAAGCCTCTGGGGCTGCGGGACTGTTCGAAAGAGATACCGTGGCCCCGGAACATAAGGGCGAGGAAGGAACATGGATGGGTTTTAGTCAGTAAATGTCTGACACTCCCTCCCGCTCCGCCCAGAGTGCGAGAAGTCATTTGATGATTTCCCATCCGAAAAAAAAAAAAGGGCATTGACCTACTTGGTGGTAGTTTGACATTGTCAGGTACTCACAAAAACCATGACTGGAATCGTATGAGGAGCTATCATAGTCAATGCAGTCACTATAATAGTCAGGATACATCTATATATTCTTTCCCAAAGTGAATAGTTACTGAAAGTTACAATAAAATATATTTTAAATTTTTCATAGCTTAGGTTTAGTTTGTGGAATGTAATGGGTATAGAAGTACACTTAACGATGTCGAAAGGCACCTGTTCTCCCCGTCATTGTGTTTTTTTTTTTGTTCTAGATCACACTTTGGAGCTTCTCGTTATATAGGTGTGACTAGCTGCATGATGCCCGCGGCTTTGTCCGCTTACAAATTATATAGCAAAACCTTCTTCGAGAACCACTCATCCATTGGTGAAAACAGCATGAAAATCGGTGCCGCAGTGTTTGAGTTTTTTGAGTTCGCAGTCAGACAGACGCCGCGGAGGATTTGTTTTATATATGTAAGTGCAGAGAGCAGCGGTGGCCCAGTGGTGGCGGCCCCGACTTACGAAAGTAAGTCGTGGGTTCGAACCTAGGCAGGCGCATTACTTTGTGTAATTTATTTCATCACCACTGCTCTCAAAAACGGTGAAGGAAAACATAGTGAGGAAACCGGCATGTCCTAGAACCAAAAATTCGAAGACATGTGACATCTTACCAAACCGCACTGAGCCCGCGTGGTGGATTATAGCCCATACGCAAAATACGCGCTTTGACGTGGAATTGCGGACACCAGCCCGATATACAATACAATACAATACAATATGTAAGTGATAGTGATGATAGCAAGAGTTTCCTCGTCGGCGACGCGACGGTCGTTAATATAGTTCGGTTCAAAGTTTATGGCGGCTCGGAAGTTAGCTGCGAGTGACGGTCTGCGCATTATACAGTAAAGACGATGCGTCCTCTGTGTCCCGCTGATACGTAACATTGTGTTTTGAGCACTTTTACGTTAGATGTTCCTAGACGCCGTAAAGCTTGAACCGTTATACCTGCGCAGACCATCACTCGCAGCTAACTTCCGAGCCGCCATTAAGTTTGAACCGAACTATACCTATGCCACTTTACCAGTGGCATAGGTATATTGTTTGCCTATTATCGTGTTAGAAAAAGGTGGAAAAAATAATGACGGAACCTGTGATGATGTAGCCTTACGATGTAGTGCCAAACTATTCGGAACGGCACCCAAAATGTGAGAGCAAATGTGATACTTAACATCATTACCAGAAGACATTGCAGAACTGTAGTGCCTCTGAAAATAATGTTTCCTTCGTTTAACTTTCTTACTACACTTGGATGGAGAGGGAGAAGAAGGCCAAAGAAAAGATGTATGGATTGTGTGAAGACTGATATGAAAGAGAAAGGAGTAAATGATGCCGTGACGTCATCATTTACTCCCTTAAGAGAATGGAAGAAGAAAACGTGTTGCGCCGACCCCAAATAAAATGGCAAAAGGGCAGGAGATGATAAAGTGTTTAATTTTAAGAGCGTTTGAAGTTTATTAACACAACTGTAATCCTTCAAAGGTGAGGCAGAAGTGTCCAGTCACGTCTAATAAATACAGGGTGTAAACCACCTCATCACAAAGCCGTTAACCAAGCATTCTGTACATCAAACTAAGTAACTTTACGCAAAAATTATTGCTGGGAAACAACTTTTTTTTTGAGGTTATAAATCATGTTTTGTGGTAGAACTCAATGTAACGCACTTAAAACATTGTGCTGATGGATGGATTGAATAGTACGGGGGTCGTGGAGGTGTTAAAATCTTACAAAAAAAACTTGTATAAAAAAAGTTGTCAAAAAGTTGTAACTTTGACCCCCCATATCTCCGTAACTAAAAGGTTCCCAGGTACGGTGTAGAACAAAAAAAATCAAAACAAAAATGAAATAAAAATAAAATAAAAATCAAAACAAAAATGACTAATTCGAATTAAAAAACAAAACTAACAAAAAAATGATAACTAAATCTGATTTCTTTTTAAAAAAAAGAGAACCGACTTCAAAAATCCAATCCACTGAAAAGAACAAAAAAATTGAATGCACCTCACTCCTATCCTAATGCAGTCCCTATTCCGTCTTTATTTCAACCCCGTAAAGCAAATTTGTCCAAAAAAGATTAATACTTACTAATAATAAGAAAACTAAAAATTATCTGGGTTTATATGTACCTACTTAGTTTTTGAAGTCGGTGCCAAACCAACAAGACATATACATATTTTTTAAAACAATGAACTTACGAGTAAATTAAAAACTATTGCACACGAAGCGACGGCGACGGCGGCGTCGGAGAAGTAAGCCCCGCCCCCTGGGCCTGTATAAGCGACGCGCAACCCGAAAGACCAAACCATAGTCCGGTTAAGCAGACGACAACCTCTCTAGGTTGAACTGCGAGATGCCATTCCGAAAAAAAAAAGAAAGGCCAAACACTTGAAGGCACACTTCGTTGCGAGCAGATGTTATTTCTGTGAATATTCGAATGCACTAGTATTATTATTTTCGAAACATTTTTGGTTTGGTTTGTTCATCGTATTATTTTCTCTGTTTGACAGCATTTTTTTTTTTTGTTTTTGTTGGTTTGGCACCGACTTCAAAAACTAAGTAGGTACATATAAACCCAGATAATTTTTAGTTTTCTTATTATTAGTAAGTATTAATCTTTTTTGGACAAATTTGCTTTACGGGGTTGAAATAAAGACGGAATAGGGACTGCATTAGGATAGGAGTGAGGTGCATTCAATTTTTTTCAATTATTTTGTTCTTTTCAGTGGATTGGATTTTTGAAGTCGGTTCTCTTTTTTTTAAAAAGAAATCAGATTTAGTTATCATTTTTTTGTTAGTTTTGTTTTTTAATTCGAATTAGTCATTTTTGTTTTGATTTTTATTTTATTTTTATTTCATTTTTGTTTTGATTTTTTTTAATTTTTAATTTATTTTATTTTTATTTCATACTTTTTAGTGATAGGTACTCCATTTATTTTAGGTTTTGGGATAATTTCTAGTTTGTACATAGTTAGGTTCCCTCTCACAGAGAGGAGGCCTGTCCCAGCAGTGGGAACATTAATGGGCTGATGATAATGATGATGACATAGTTAGGTCCTCCATTTATTTTAAAGGTAGGTTTTTAGTGATAAGTTTTAGAGTAGTACTTGTATCAGTCTGTAATTATGACATTGACATATCTACTATTATTCAGTGAGCCTATGGGCCTAGGTAGAAAAACGAAGGATGGTTTAACAAGGGAGAATGAAAACTTCCGATGAAAAAAAGCGACGAGTTGATGCTGCAAGAGATCGTCAACATATTATTCGTGCTGCAGAAACGGATGAGCAAAGAAAGGGTCGCTTGTCAAAACTTCGTGAGAACGCCCAATCTACTAGAGCCTCCAAATGTGAGGAGCAAACCAGTCAGCGTTTGTTACACATGCATGCGGGAACATATTCGTCAAGCTAGGGCAAATGAAACTGAGGAGCAAAGAGTATAGACTCTGCGCTTGTTGTCCATGCGTGAACATGCTCGTCAGAGTAGAGCCAATGCAACTGATGAGCAAACTTCTCAGCGCTTATCAAAAGTTGTTCGGTCTGATGGGCATTTCCTGTTGACTTATAAAAAATCGAAGATCAGAAACATCTGATGTAAAAATTATTGCAAAGCTATCACTGATTTCACTGTATAAAATAACATAAGCTGGGAGTACCTCCACGCGGTGCGGTAACAGTTTAGGACTGATTTTCGATGACGATGGTATATCATTGCAAATTTGACTCTACTGGCCAAAACTTCCATTTATTATTTTATCGAATAAGTATGCCTTCGGGCTTATGTTATTTGAGTGTTTAATTTCCTTTTCCATTTATCTTCGTGGCTCGGTAGCCTACCGGGTAACGCAGGGGAGCAGTCACTAAGATTTTAATTGATCAGGTATCTTCACAACAAAACTATAACCATGCCTAGAAAGAGGTCAAATCTTTCCCAATGTTCCAAAGGAGCTAAAAGATTGGGGATCATAAGATCCCAAGAATCTACCGAAGAGCGTCAGGAGAGACTTGATGCTGTTCGAGAACATCAGGCTGCAACTTGCTCCTTGGAAACCTCTTCGGATCGCGAAGCACGCCTGCGTTCTCAGCGTTTTTACGCATCTACATCCAGGTCTCTAGAGACCAGTGAAGAATAGATGCGCGACTGACTGCTGATCGTGAACGTCATGCATTGCCTCGCGAGTCGGAGACGTTGACGGATAGAGAATTGCGCTTGAGTTCTCAGCGTATCTACGCATCTGCTTCTGGGTCTCTAGAGACAAGTGCGGAACGTGATGCGCGACTGTCCGCTGATTGTGAGCGACATGCATTGTCTCGCGAATCGGAAACGTTTACCGATACAGAATCACGCTTGAGTTCTCAGTGTATTCACACATCTATTAACAGGTCTTTTGAAACGAGTGATGAACGTGATGCGCGAATAACTGCTCGCTCGTTGCTCACTCTCCGACGCCTCCGCCGCAGGGTGCTTCAGCTCGTGCGCTGCGAGCTTACAACCTAGCTAGACATGAGTAAAATAGCATGTAAACGAGTGTTAATATTATGTTAAGCAAACCAGTGTTGATATTTTATAAATAAAGTAGTTTACATATTATTTAGGATACCAATCTTGGATTTAATGGGGGGGAAAATGTAGGGTATTTTGATATGTAATGATGTGGGTAGACTTAACTACGAATAAACAGTCAGTATCCTACCTCTGTGTTTAACTGAACGTTCCAAGAACCGAGAATTACCTATTTGCCGATTTGGGTTTCCACGACCACGGTTTATTAGGTCCGGATGAAAATTTGGCAAACAAAGGCCGGTTTTGCAACCTCAAAAGAAATGGGAGCGATCGCATGATAAACAATTATAATCCTCGTCTACTCGAACTTTGTGTGTTGTTCGTAAACCGCATCAAAATCGGTTCAGCCAAACGTGAGATAATCGTGGACAAACATACAATCGTCTTTCAAAATCTACAATCCAAGAAAGCAAAACGGGATCTATGCGGCAACGTCACGGGATATCCACTAGTGTCATACACTATAACCTTCCCCAGAATGTAAAGAACACTTTTCTGAAAACCGCATCAAAATCGGTTAAGCCAAACGCGAGATAATCGCGGACAAACATACAATCGTCTTTCAAAATCAACAATCCAAGAAAGCACAAAACGGGATCTATGCGGCAACGTCACGGGATACCCATAAGTGTCATACACTAAAACCTTTCCCAGAATGTAACAAACACTTTTCTGATAACCGCATCAAAATCGGTTAAGCCAAACGCGAGACAATCGCGGACAAACATACAATCGTCTTTCAAAATCTACAATCCAAGAAAGAAAAACGGGATCTATGCGGCAACGTCACGGGATATCCATAAGTGTCATACATTTAAACTTTCCCCAGAATGTAACGAACACTTTTCTGAAAACCGCATCAAAATCGGTTCAGCCAAACGCGAGATAATCGCGGACAAACATACAATCGCCTTTCAAAATCTACAATCCAAGAAAGCAAAACGGGATCTATGCGGCAACGTCACGGGATATCCACTAGTGTCATACACTTAAACCTTCCCCAGAATGTAACCAACACTTTTCTGAAAACCGCATCAAAATCGGTTAAGCCAAACGCGAGATAATCGCGGACAAACATACAATCGCCTTTCAAAATCTACAATCCAAGAAAGCAAAACGGGATCTATGCAGCAACGTCACGGGATATCCACTAGTGTCATACACTAAAACCTTCCCCAGAATGTAACCAACACTTTTCTGAAAACCGCATCAAAATCGGTTCAGCTAAACGCGAGATAATCGCGGACAAACATACATACATACATACATACATACGGGTCGAACTGAGAACCTCCTTTTTTTGAAGTCGGTTAAAAATGATCGCAATGGTGTGGAGAACAAGTGCCTTTCGGCTCCGTGAAGAGGTGTTTTACACGCTTTATGTATACACTTTCCGTAATATTATAGCTATTTTCGCGAGAAATAACGAATGTAACTAGGAGATTGGATCTTTTTCATAAAAATATGAGTTCCAGAATATTATGTACGTAAATAACATTACATTTTAATCAGTACATTAGGTGAAACACAAGTTAAAAAGTTCTTAAGTGTTTACGTATTATTAGACGTGACTGTCCATAATAGTACACCGATATTTCGCGAGGTATGTTTAAGGGGCCGGCGGAGCATGCGTTTTTCATACAAACGTAATACCAAAATAATATGAAAATCTTAAGGTAGTGTAATATATTTCGATTGTATTATAGAATATCTATGTTCCCAAATAAATATTTTTAAAGGATAATGTTATAGAGACGAGATAATTATGAGTAATTTAAAATTTCTATTGAAAATTTATTTTTCTCATAACTCTTGTTTAAATCGGTGTACATTCAAAATATGTGTGTTGGGAACCTATATAATCTGTAATCCAATCAAAATAAATACACACTACTTTAAGAATATGTTTGATTTACAAATTATTTTGGTATTACGTTTGTATGAAATTCGCATGCTCCGCAGGCTTCTTAAATACCATGTAATAGGGTGCGAGCCTATTGCCATCAACGGGGCACAAATCCAGATGTTGTGGCTGCTACTGAGAAATCCCTGATCGAAATACCCAACAACATTTTGCCCGACTTGGCAATCAAACCAAGGATCATTTTTAACAGTAGAGCTTACGATTACTAGACTAACGGTCAATTTAATCAAATCAAAACTTTAATCACTTTTGTGAAACTAAAATAAAGGGCGTAAAAACCTCTTAACGAAGCCATTGCGATCATTCGTTTTGTTCTACATCATACCTGGGAACCTTCTAGTTACTGAGATATGGGGGGTCTAAAGTCTAACTTTTTCACAAGTTTTTTTAAATACATGTTTTTAATGTAAGAACTTTATACACCTCCACGGCCCCTACACTGTTCAATACATCTACCAGCACAATGTTTTGAGTATGTTACATTCAGTTCTACCACAAAACATGATTTTTCATTCCAAAAAAAGGTCGTTTTCCAGCAATTTTTGCATAAAGTTACTTAGTTTGATATACATAATGCTTGGTTGACGGCTTCGTGATGAGGTTGTTTACACCCTGTATTGTTTCTCAAGTCATTGGCTAGAGGTCGGTGTTAGTAAATATTTATAAAATATTACTATCGAAATTATACTAAAAAGAACAAGATGGCAGTCTCAGCCAAAAGATGTAAGAGTTGACCTGTAGACTCATAATTGGTAATGAAAGAGATGGGCTTATACTGGACGTATAGCGTCATTCTATTCGTTATGCTTACATATTCCGCGGCATGTGTACTGTGATTGGACTTGTGCAAGTTTCGCCCCAAGCCCAGTAACCAAAGAACCCGGTTATACCGGATAGAAGTGTCACTATTACCGTCGCTGTAACAAAAACGAAATTCAATTAAGGGTCTACCGCACGCCAATGACCTTGAGCGAGTGGGAGGAGCTTAGCAATACCGTCTACCCGTGAAAGTGGTCAGCGATACCATGCTGTGCTCTCTTAGAACATTGGAGCCTGCTCGAAAATTTTGTACGGAAACTAGCGCCAGCTATCCCTGAGGATGAAATTATTTACTGGTTGGGTTGCCACTTTATAACAGTGATAAGATTTAATTGAAAATAACAATTTTGATAAATTAGATTGAGAAACCATATTTATTTAATCTACATCAATCTAAGTAAATATAAAAAAAAAAAATAGAATTAAATCAATCAATGATAGAGACGTATTTTATTCATGGTTACACTATCAACCATCTGTCACCAACTGACAACTGTCATAGCATGCAATAGAACAGCTATTTTAGACAGATTGTCAATAGAACGTGTAGCCCGTTGAGGACTAGATACCACTGACTTAGGAGCTGCAGATCGTAAGATCAAACCTCGGCCACGACACACTTTTTGTATTTATTTTGTTAGATTTTGATTTAACCACCACGGATAGAGAGCGCTGCTTGTATGATGACGGAAATACGGTTGAGAGTACCGTCTATCTCATTATATATATTGTAGTCTTTGAGCGATACACTGCCGCCCGTCGCCCGCAAGAGCCCCCGCGTCAACGCGCACACGCGCACCAAGATAATTCGAAAAAAACAACCGTTGCTTGTCACATTTTATACGGCCTTTATTATAGTATAAATTGTTATGTACTAAAACCTAGCTCAAGAACCACTTTATCTATTGTTGGTTTTTGAGTTTTTCGCGAACAGACAGACACACAGACGCGGCCTATTGTCACGGTCGTCATTTCATTCATAATTTTTCATTAAATTTGTCAGTTTTGTTTATTTTCTTACGATTTTTTGTTAAACTAGATGCCCTAATTCACTAGAGAAAAAAACATGCATACATACACCTTCTACGAAGCCGAATTCTTACCATTTCGCAGTACTTCCGGAAAGAACTTTGGTGTCCTCATGTTATTTTCCACGGGAAGGGCGACACATATCCCCGAGGTACTATACATGCATATTCCGCACACCCTGATGAATCCATGTAGGTCCTTCCATGCAGCTCGATCGAATATATTTCTATTTTCATATGCTATTATACTGTAGTACATTGTCGTCAAAACGCATATTGCTGAAAAACGAGACACAATTTAACTGAAATTGTTGTTATTGTATCCATGAGGATGGTTAGGGAGAGGAAGGCAAAAGAATACAGGGTGTAAACGGACCCTTTACGAAGCTATCAACCATCATTCTGTACATCAAAATGGGAATGAAAAATCACTTTTTAATGTAAAACTCAATGTTACGCACTCAAAATAAATATCGCTGGATATTACACTCAGCGCCGTCTAGTGCCACACTAAGCAAGGCTTGTGTCGTGGTCACCAGACAGTTGAAATACTACATAATTATATACTTTTTTGTTTGTAAATACATACTTGTTATACATTTATAGACATCCATGACTCGGAAACAAAATATGTCCATGCTCATCACACAATCATTTGCTCCTACCGGGATTCGAACCCGGGACCCTAAGAACGTAAGGCAGCCTCACTACCGCTGCGCCATTCGGGTCATCAAATATTGAACAGATGGACGCATTTAATAGTAAACGAGTTGTGGACGTATTTAAAGTATAGTAATGGCCTTAAAAACTAGTATTTAAAACTAGTATATGAAAAACTAAAGTGAAAAATTTGGAAATTTGACCAGGTATGGTCCAGAACAAAAAAAAAACCGCAATGACGGGAGAACAAGTGCCATTTGGTTTCGTCAAGGGTCTATATACACCCTTTAGATGGATGCCTTTATACAGTTCACGCAACCGCGAAGATTCCTTGTTTGTGTACAATAAGTAGGTACAGCAACATTTTGCCAGTTTTGTTTAAGTCATGGGATACTGGGGTATAAGAGGGTGAGCCTGTTTCCATCAACCGGGCACAAATCTAGACCCCATGGCTGCTACTGCGAAATACTTGATGGAAAACCCAAGAACACTTGCCCGACCCGGGAAATGAACTCAGGAGATCAAGTTCTGCAGTACAGCTTGCGATCAACGAGGCAGTTTGGAGAGCAGTAGTTATGTAACAAGTTACACATTGGTTCATAATTTCAAGGTATTTTTGTTTTCGGACGAAGTGTACATTATTGTACTAGTCAAACAACAACTTTCATTTGATACCCATATTGAGGTAGTTGTGAAAAACAATCTAATTCACCATTTTGCGGTGGCGGCCATCTTGCATTTGAAATTTATTCGCGTTTAATATTCTACTAGTTGAGCCCTTTCATTTGATGCCCATAATAAGGGAGTTGTTGAATAAATATGTAATCCGCCATTTTGTGGCGGTGGCCATCTTGGACTGATTTTCATAAAAATCAAAGCATTTATTTCAAGTAGGTCAGTTACAGGCACTTTTGAATTGTCGAAACAAAAACGAACATTTAATGTAGCTACAGTCCCAGTCACAAGACATAAAAATTGTGAAAGTACTGTAGTTGCCTAGATCTCTAGAGCGTAGATCTCTATGGAGAAGAACGGGCAAGAAACTCCATGAAAACTCTTTTAAATCAAAATATTGTTACAAAATCTTGGTTACATCATTCATGTTGAGATGGCATTAAACTTAGCTAAGAACACTCCCGACTAATTCACCTTTCAAACGAAAAAAAAAACAAAATTAAAATCGGTTTATCCGTTCGGTAGCTACGATGCCACAGACAGACAAACAGACAGACACACACACACACAGACACGTCAAACTTATAACTCCCCGTTCGTTTTTGCGTCGGGGGTAAAAAATATAATACTAAGTGGGTAATGTCACAGCTTTGATTGAATCTACGAATAAAGTCTCAACTCAGCGTTGAAATGTACAAGTTCTCAAAATTCAAAAAATTCTTACCAACGAAAACATCAGCTAGCAAGGCGAACGGTGACAACCACTTAAGACTCTTGATAATACACAGTGGAAGCAACATCGGAGCGGTGATCAGTATGTACAATCGGATATCATGCAGATATGTGTAAATAGTTGGATCAAAGCCAATAAACATCTGTGTTCAATTGAAAATGTCATGTAAAGGTTAAGTTTTAAAAAAACTTTTTTGCAAAAAATAAAACCGACTTCACACAAAAAAGTGAAAAATAACTTTAGCTTCTGAAGTCGGTGACCTTTGTTTGATTGATTTAATTTTTTTGTCACCGACTTCAGAAGCTAAAGTTATTTTTCACTTTTTTGTGTGAAGTCGGTTTTATTTTTTGCAAAAAAGTTTTTATTTTTCACTTTTTAGTGGTTCACAATATGTGCATACCCTTTCACAGCGTACCTGCGTGATTTTTTGTTATGAACTGGTGTAAACAATAGACAGACATGAGATTTCAGCAATCCCAGTAAGAGACACACATTTGCTACATTTAATGAGGAGTTCCGTTGCCTTTCTCCGAAGTTCTTCATCAGATCTTTACCAAATTTAAATGGGATCACTCCGAGAAACTACTCTTTCAAAAACTACCCAAATCGCTTCTGGTGTGCCTATAAAATTTGAAGAGTTCTCTCTATTTCTCCAGGATCCCATTATCAGGATCCTGACTTGATGATTATGGGACCTTCTGGGAAGTATACCCTTTCAAACAATTAAAAAACAAATTCGGTCCAGTCATCTTCGAGTAATCGGGGAACATTGCATTGAGAACCTCCTCCTTTTTGAAGTCGGTTAATAACGACGTTATGGTACGTGACTCAAATATCCGGATAGCCTTTAAAAGATTTGGCCGAGAATCGGTAATTTGCTTCTAAGAATTGAAGAGTTCCGTTCCTTTGTCATGGATCCCATAATCAGAACCTAACCAAATTCTCATCAAACTACCCTTGAAGTGCCCTTGCCAATAAAATAAAAAAAAAACTTATCCCCAATAAATGGAACTTAATACACCTAACTGTCGAAATCTGGGAATATTGTACACATCTGCGTACCCCCTCAGAGCATACAGGCGTGATGTTACGTCATGATGTTGTATAAACAATAAACATTCAAGCGATTGCAGCAGTTACTGCAGATTTGCCGTGTATATTTGAAGAGTTCCATTGTATATCTCCGAAGATCCGGATCAGATCTTCAGCAAATTAAAATATAACCACACGGGAAGCACCAGCTTTCAAATTAAAAAAGAATCATCAAAATCGGTTCACCCAGTCGAAAGTACTGAGGTAACAAACACTGTCGAAATCTGGGTGTATTGTACACATCTGCGTACCCCCTCAGAGCATACAGGCGTGATATTACGTCATGATGTTGTATAAACAATAAACCTACAAGCGATAATAGCAATCACTGCAGATTTGCCGTACATTTTTGAAGAGTTCCATTGTATATCTCCGAAGACCAGCATCAGATCTTCAGCAAATTAAAATGGGACTACATGGGAAGCACCAGCTTTCAAATAAAAAAAGAATCATCAAAATCGGTTCACGCAGTCGAAAGTTATGAGGTAACAAACACAAAAAAAAAAAAAAAAAAAAAAAAAAAAAACATACAGACGAATTGATAACCTCCTCTTTTTGGAAGTCGGTTGAAAAAAGAAATTGCACTTTAGGTGAAAGCGTCAAGGTAGCACGCGAAATTCAAATTTTCATACGTTTTTTGCAATTTGCAGGCCAGTTCGTGGTAGGTTGTATGAACTTGAAAATATCGTGCGCGACTGTAAAACGTAATTAGGTATTGATGATTTCGATGACCTTAATTCTACTCGTATATCTACATACGTCTTTCAGTCGCGAACGATATTTTCATCAACATACAATCTAGCACTAGCCTGCAAATTGCAAAAAACGTAACAAAATTTGAATTTCGCGGGCTACCCTGATGCTTCCCCCTAAGTTGGAATCTTGTCAAAAACATTTGGGATATTGAAATTAAGATGTAAAACTGGTAAACTATGGGCTAACCAATTTATCTATGGGAATCGAACAGATAACGCCATGCTTAGTAAACGTGCTTAGACCAAAAAGACAGTCACCAGCCGAATAAGTTAAATTCAGATACTGTATTACTGTTTGACTAATAGGTAAGAAGGAAGGAGGTTCCTTAGGCACGTTGAGCACTTTTGGGTGAACACAAAAATCATGGAACACGCGTCATCGTCACCGAACGCTTTCATAGAACGGTTATCCAAAATCAACCTTATTCAATTAAGTTATAGTTTATTTTGGATTACCTACTTAGTTTTCACTTCTATCGACAGTCTCCAAAAACTGCCCCACATGTTTTTTACAAAATTAAGTCATTGCATTGCATTGTATTGTATAACGGGCTGGTGTCCACGTCAAAGCGCGTATTTTGCGTATGGCCTATAATTCACCACGGGGACCCAGTGCGGATTGGTAATGTCACATATCTTCGTATTTTTAGTTATAGGACATGCCGGTTCCCTCACGGTGTTTTCTTTCACCGTTTTGAGAGCAGTGGTGATGAAATAAATTACACAAAGTAATGCGCCTGTCTGTGTTCGAACCCACGACTTACTGATCGTACTTTGGGGCTACAATCGCACTTTGGAGCAGCGGTCATAGCATAGAAAACACTTCACGGCACGGCTGGCGCACTGGCTGAGCGATTGCGCTGCGTGTCGAGGGTTAAATTCGCACGGGACAAATATTTGAATGGGCTACAGATATTGTTCCGGGTCTGTCTGTTTTAAGTCCAAGATACAAGATAAATTCCTAGTGTGGGGTTAAAAACAGTTCAAAAAACGGCTCACCATTTTCATAGAATTTGCGATTATGATTTGGTAAATACAACAAGTTCCTACCATTTGTAAAATTAATGTTATTTCCACTGTGTACCTGAAAGCAACAGAATTAAAAATGAAAATCCATGTTTATACACAACTAGCTTCTGCCCGCGACTTCGTTCGCGTGAAGTTTTGATATCGCAACGCATCGCCTGCTCAACGGAAGTTTTTTTCCCGCTTGCAACATTTCTTATTGCTGCTCCGCTCCTATTGGTCATAGCGTGATATTATATAGCTTATAGCCTTCCTCGATAAATGGACTATCCAACGCAAAAATATTTTTTCAATACAAGCCGGTAGTTCCTGAGATTAGCGCGTTCAATCGCTTTAAGTATAGATAAATATAGTGTTCGGTCCAAAACCAGGGCAAGCTTTGACCGAGCTGTCCGCGATTCGCGGAGACAATCAAATTAAATTGCCCTTATGAAAAGGAACTTACCTGGTGCCGGTGGGCTGAAGGGGATGACCAGTTCTTGATCAAGCCGGTTCTGGTATTGTCTGTCTGTGTGTGTGCGAGTATAGTGTTATGATGTGGTGGGTGGATTTGCAGATCCCACTATGTTTCAACAGACGCTAGTCTCAGTAGCGCGTAACAGGTCGGAATGCAGCACTGGTAATAGTTCAAAGGCACCACCGTCAACACTTTTCACAATAATTATAATTCAATTTTCACCTCGCACGCGGGGCTAAGCGTAACCTCAAAAACGGCGCTTGACAATGAACAAATAAACCCGGTTTCTGGCACAAATGGGGGCGTTTTGTCCAATTAACACTGAATCACAACCAAAATCTTGCAAACAAAAGGGATTCACTTGGATTTCTCAATTATTTCAATCAACTAACAAATTCGATGTGATCTCGTAAGGAATCAAAAAAACAAGTGCCAAAACGTCAAGCGATGACAGTTGATATTCAGTGACAGTCCAAACGTCAAACAAACTGTCAGACTGATGCTCGGACGACAAGACATGCGTTCGGAAACACGCATGGTACGAAACATATAGATTCAGCAATTTATGACCGTACGGACGGACGTATAGAAAGAGGTGTCTGATGAAATGACGAGTAATAGAGAAGTATGAAAGGCATGCTGCGCTGACTCGAAAGAAACTGGGATAAGGGCAACGAAATGATGATAGACAGATGCATAGATTGACGGAGCCTGGCATCTATCACTTATTATTTCGCATATGTAATAGAGGCCAATAACAAAGGGCTATGTTTCAAAAAGTCGAGTTGATCCACAAATTCAATACGAGGTTGTTCAGCGCGCCCCGTAGAAAGCTCCGAAAAATAAGATGCGAAATGAAATTGTCCGCAAAATAACTGGAGCTGTGATGTAGTATGTATTTGACGTATGTATGCTTGTGTGCATGCTTATAATAATATCTATTGGACCAAATATACTCAGTATTTAATCAGCATTACAGATGTTTCATTGTGTCTAAGTCCCGTCCTTATATGGCGACCGTGACATTTGATCTTGGATCAACTTAATCATGGCAGCGATTAGTCCAGATTGTGTCAATCTGTATAAAAGTCGTCTAGTTACGTACTTTATAAAAGACAATCATCATCATGTGCCAATCTAAGGTGCAAAGTGAGGAAATCTTTTTAAACCAAAACAGTGCCAGTGGCGGAAAAAATTCAGCCACAGTGGAAGAATTTAAATTTCATCTGTCAGCAATAAGCATAGTGCTGATGGTCATATGCACAATATTGTTCCTCGGATTTTTGTATATTGGCTACAGGCTATATAAAAAATGCCATCAAACTTGGATGAGAGACCAATTAACGCGTCATGTCCTGAGGCGTTCTGATCGAAGCAGGCATTATCGGAGTCCAGGAGTACCAGTTATATGTGAAGATGGTAATTGCAGAGCTACCAATTCCAGCAAGGGAACTCCAGTAAAGTAACGAGTGGAAAGGCCTATCAAAAACGGAAACCAGATGACTACGGCTAGAAGATTTTGTGTGATTGCGTAATAAAAATGTGTCAAAGTGCTTTACAGTGAATCGGTGTATGTGAAGAAATCTATGTGAATAATCATATCTATATCTGTTTTATAATGGACCGTAATGTATGAACACTTAATTAATTTAAGTACTGAGCTTAATCAAGTAAAAACATATTTGGTGAAAATCGGGCCCGCTAGGCGTAAAGGTGAAATAGTGTTGAAAAAATTGAAAGAAGCAGATAATTTAGTTAGTCAGTTTAATTGTAGTTTGGAAGAGTTAAAAGCGTTGAGACCCAAATTAAAGGAGGATGAATCTATAAAATTTAATGAGCAAATTTCACAGTTTTATACTTTATACGACAGCATATTAGACTTATGCAGTAATTCATCAGTAGAGAAATACACTAGTAAGGCAGAAAATATGGCTAAATTCGATCTGAAGGTTGCATTGAATTTATTACCAGTTTTGAAAGATGATGAGGCTAGTACAAAGCAGCTCATTGATGGTGTAGAATACTATCAATCCGAGCTCGACCAGGAAGGCCAAAATAAATTAGTTAACTTTGTTTTGAAAAGTCGTTTGTCACAGGCGGCTAAACTAAAACTAGACAGTAAATATGACTCAGTTGACGGTTTGATTAAGGCTATGAAAACTCATCTGTTGCCTAAAAAGTCGGCAACGGCGCTTCAACATAAATAATTTAATCTGCGACAAAACGATCTTTCTATAGACGAGTATGGTAAACAAATTTCAGACTTATTTGTAGATTTAACCGACATAGCTTGCAGAGTCTACAAGCAGAAGTGACACTGGGGTTGGCCATGTCTGTTGAAGAACCGACGGCCGATCGAGCGAATGAGTTCTAGAGTGGAGACTGAGTATCAGTGTGCAGCGTTGGACACCTTCCAGCTAGATGGAATGATGATTTTTAAAAGTGGCTAGGTCATACGGACTACAGAAGTTGAAGGACAGGGAGTTGTGGCCCAGCTTTGGAGAGGCCTATATCCAGCAATATACTGCGATAGACTAAGTTCATTAATGATTGGTGTTTAGAGTTTCCCTGCGCTATCGAATCAGATAAGATCGATGCTGTCAAGATGTGATTATTGGCGGAAGCTGCTATGTATATCATGGCCCGCAATAGGAGCCTACCCTCAGCTTTTACAGACATTTGGGAAACGTCTATGTCTAACAATTTATAGATGTCTTTCCTTCTTGGGTGATGTGATTTATAGAGACTTTATTAACTTGCACCTTTTATCTTTCTGCATCCTTTCGATACGAAACACTACTACTAGAAAATAGTACGTACCTAAAAACTTTGCTTTTGTTCCTGACCCAGTTCCACGGTGCGGTTGCGGCGGCCGCTTCAGCCAAGTCAGGGTATGATAATTTATTTATCCTTAACCTACGATACAGTTTTTGGGCTGATGTTATTAACATCTGTGAAATATAGGGAATCTTAAAAGTATAGGGGGTCAGTTAATACATGTTTGGGCTGACGCACATAATGAAATAATTATGTCATTGTGATGATGGCGATGATGTTGATGGGAAATTACAAACACAAAACAAGTTACATTAAAAAATAAAAAACCCCCGACACTTACAAGGGTAAAGTCATTATTTCAAGGTATTTTTTTTTTTTTTGGAAAGAAGTTCCCTAACGCGCCCTACAGGCAGTGCGATTATATAGTGTACAGTATTTTACTAGTCAAGCATTTGATACCCATATTGGGAGTTGTGAAAAAAAATTAAAATCACCATTTTGTGGTGGCGGCCATATTGGATTTGAAATTTATTATTGCGTATAGTATTCTACTAGTCAAGCCCTTTCATTTGATACCCATATTGAGGGAGTTGTTGAATAAATATGTAATCCGCCATTTTGTGGTGGCAGCCATCTTGGACTGATTTCTCAAACAAACCTAAGAACACTCCCGACTAATTCACCTTTCAAACAAAAACAAAAAAAAATCGGTTCATCCGTTCAGAAGCCACGATGCCACAGACAGACACACACACACAACCACACACACACACAGACACGTCCAACTTATAACACCCCGTCGTTTTTGCGTTGGGGGTTAACAATAAGTTTTAAGAATGAATGTGGATGGGTACACGAATAGCGCCCAAAGACGCTAGATGGACTATGTGAGGGATGATATGGCACAAAGGAGGTCTCTGATGAAATAACGAATGATGGAGAGGTTTGGAAGAAGAAGGTATGATGCGGTGACCCCAAATTAATTACGATGCAAAAGACTGATGATGGGGGGGAGTAGCGACAGACCACAAACAAAAGTAAACTTACCAACGTAGTGTATGCTGTAAGGCATGCAACGGCAACGGTTACAACTACAGATGTCCATAGCCCTCCAATCATGTAAGCTTCATGCATGCTTAACACTGCGCCCCCAAGGCTCCCCTTGATTAAATGAGCGGTTGACTCCAGGACACTGGAAAATAAAATCACTAGTTTTATACGAGGAAATTAAAGGTACAACGAGGACAGCTTCACCCAATCACACTGACGTCAGAAATGGTTCCTTTAAGAAGATTTATTTAAAAACCAGTTATGTCACTCTCATCTGGCAGGGTTGGAGCTGTTGTGGTCGTCTAAGAAAGAGCATTAAGGGTCTCCCTACATTCATCGACGCGGAATCGGCTAACACCGGTCAAATAAGCCTTAATGTCTACGTAATAAGGGTGTTACCAATACCATTCGCATCGGCACGGATCGGACGACGCGTCGCGACGCCGGCCGACGGCAAAACGAGCCGTTTGTCGATAAGCTGACCGCATCCATACGGTGATAGTGTGGTGTGAGCCTAGTGTCGTGATACGCACTCGGCTTAAGCCGATTCAGCGTCGATAAATGTGGGGACACCCTAAGACCGCATGATCTTTAAATTCCCCCTATCGAGTTATTCGAAGAGTCCCATGAATGGTCCAGTACAAAAAAAAAACATCGGGTTCTCGGCTTCGTTTAGTGTTTTTACACCTGTGGTTAGAAAGTAACTAAGAATCCAAATCATTGATCTGAAAGACAGACATGTTCTGAAACCGTGAAACCGTGGTACTTCTATAATAATATGAATAGCTTTAGCAGCAACCTGTCTCACTGTGGTCGTTGGGCACAAATGAAGCATAAATTATGGACTTGAATTCATGTGACATTACGTTTTTCGAAATAAAAATAATTTGGCAGTAAGTGCCTGTGCTGCATGTATAATAGGCACGAAGGGGATGGCGAGGTATTCTGAGCAAATCCATCCATCCATTATTGCGCGAAATGGTATATTTGCAAAGAATCGGGGAACATGCGAGGAGGTCTTTGGACTGCCGAAAGAAGTAAAAACTCGTTGTCGATTTGGATCGGCTACGAGTACGAGGCGACGGTCACGCCCCAGTTCCATTTTAGCTTGAATAACATAAACAAAAATGAAGGAATAATACATGAGAAACATAAAATACTTAGTGGTGTACACGTCGTTCCTCTCCGAAACGTAGTCGTAGTCAGCCCTCTCCGTACCAGGATAGAAGTCATAAATAGCACTTTCTCTTCTTTTGATGTAATGCTTTACTTCTCTATCCAAAGTGTATAAACTAGAGTTTGACTGAAAGACAGATAAACGGTTAGGATAGGAATTTTCCTAATAAGTGTACTCCTATAATTAGGTATGAACAATAGGGTAATGAAAAAACACTAATTAGTCTGTCAGATAATTTCCAAAAAATAATGAACACACATTTTTAAAATTTTTCACGTAAACGAATAATGAAGACGATACAGTGTGTCGAAAACTTGTGTGCTTCACATTTGAGTACATTTTTTACCGGATAGTACGTCACAAGCCGCCGCTCATGATCTTTGACGCGCTTTAGCTTCGTTTAAATTTAAGCATTTGATAAAACAAAGAAACATTTTTGGATCATAACATTTTTGGATAATTTAACTGACGGACTAAACAGAATCACAGGAATCATCCTTACTAGATATCGTAAAGTCACCCTCTGTCTATTGGTGAAAACGCATGAAAATCTATTATGTCCGTAAGGATTGAGCTCAGTAGTTCCGAAGAATAGCCCGCACAAACATACCCTCTGCCTGACGGGGGACTAATGTACTCATCTCATCGCTAATAAAAGTCTGACACTCCCTCCCGCTCCGCCCAGAGTGGGAGAAGTCATTAAAATTTGATGACTTCCCATCCTAAAAAAAAAAGCTGCAAGGAGCGAATTGTTCCATTTTACATAGTTCACTTATACCAATACTGGAACGAACGTATAATTTCAGCTGGCACGCCTGCTTTCCCGAGCTTTTGCCATAATACGTCATAAGACACTACGTCGAAGGCTTTGGAGAGGTCGAGAAAACAAGCGTACACAGGCCTGCGTCTGTCAGTGTAATATCGGACAGTCTGTTTCAGACTCAATATTGCACTTTCGGTGGAAAGTCCTGCCCTGAACCCGAACTGAGCATCGTTTAAATTCATGTAATTATTTAACATTTTATCCAACAGACTGTCCAATACTTTGGCTAGTACAGTAGCAAGTGATATTGGTCTGTAGTTATTAACATCGGAGACGTCACCAGCCCTACTCTTTACTATTGGTACTACTATAGTGTTCGTTAGGTGGAAGGTAAGAATGATTTAAACATAAAGAATAGAACGTGGATAACACTCTCGGACAATGTACACCAGCATGTTTCAAGTGCTCAATGCTGAGACTGTCATGCCCTGGAGACTTGCCTCTGGCCATTTCTTGGATCGCAGATGAAACCTGCTTGGCTGAGAAACGAATGAGAGGGCTATTGTGACAAGTCTCAGCCTTGACCATTGAACAAGAAGGTCCTAGCCGCGAGGAAACGCGAAAATGATTCAGGAAAGTGTTTGCAATATCCTCTGGTGCACTACAGCCCGCCACTGTTACTGGCAAAGCTGGTTTAACATCAAGTCGGGATGTGGACTTCCAAAAGCGGCCAAAATTTTTGGACGATCTTTGTGCTGATATTATGTCCATTTTGATTTGCTGTTGATGGTTTTGGCACCATTTAAGTTTGCCTTTAAACAGCCTCTGACTCTCGCGCATCTCTTCCCAAACCCTACCAGAGTTAGGTTTATTATTAAACAACCAATTTTGATACTTAACCCTCGCTTCTATGTGAGCGGTGTGAACATGCTTGTTCCACCCAATAAAACGCCTCTTTCCTCGCGGCCGATCACCCTCATGTGTCTGTATCGCAGCCTTCGACAAAATACCTACAATATTTTGGTACATTATTTGCAAGCCACGTCTATGTTCTGGATTATCACAAGCTTTGTCAGCACAGTTAACAAACAGTTTTGGAAAATGCATATTTCTGAACTCACAGTTACATAACTCGCGATACTTTTTGATCTGATCACATCCACGCTCATGCCACTTCACTTTGTCTTGTAGTTCCCGTGTTATTTCAACTTTGTCTGGGACCTTAGAAAAATTACATTCTACAATTAGGGGTAAGTGATCAGACCAGAAAACATCATATCGTATGCTAACACGAGTCCGTGTTGAGTGTTGTGCCAGGATATTTGGGTAACGAAACAGTGGGCTAACCAACGCCTGCTGCCGTTCATATCACTCACATACGTGTGACTTTCTGACGTTAAACCTAACTTCTCCACGTCAGCACATACCCACTGTTGATCTAAACTAAATTTAGAAAATTCAGTCCAAAAGGGTTGATGCGGGTGAGAGTTGAAATCCCCCAATATATAAACTGCTTCTACCTCATTTGCCTCAATAATGGCACTCACTTCACCCAAACACTCATTAAATTCAATGAAGTTATCAGTCGAGTCTGTAGGCATGTAAATACTGAACACTAAAATCGCACGATCCTCTAAGCACGCTTTAATGGCTGAGATTCGGACACTATTGCTCTGCACTACACACACTGACTTGAAGAGCCCCTTGCGCCACAACAAAGCTACACCTCCATAAGGTCGCCCTATGAGCAATCCGGCCGACGTGTCTACCGCTGATTTCCCAGTGTATTCAAAATCCTTATGAACGGTGCCAAGTAACGGCAAATCATGTGGCAGGAGCCATGTTTCTTGCAGTGCCAGTATGTCAGCTGTATCACACAGACGTCTTACACTTTCCATTGAGCGCTTCACCGACTTACAGTTAAACGAAATAAGCTTATTAGTACTACTAGTCGTCATGATGATATCATTCCTTTTCACTAATGACATTATTGCTTATCGCCTTGTCTCGAAACTGCACAAAGCGCCTAAAACAAATGCCATCTGGCCACATGTTATCATTCAAATATAATCTTAACTTGTGCCGAGATACATTGAATACGAGTATAAACGAATTGTAATCTCTGTCTTTTTTCATTTTATATTTTTGTAACGTGATTATGTCCTGTGTTTTATTCCAAATGTATTCTATTATATCCTCTTCTTTTGATTCTTTACTGACATTGGATATATATAATGGTACTCTGGTTATTGGTGCCGCTTTAAATTTATTATTATGTTCGTTAGTTGCTTTTCCTGTATGGCTAATAAACCTATTTCTTATAGACTTTTTATATTGCATTGTTACCCACTCATCCGAGTTCCCTACTTTGTGCTTATATTCAGTACTTGCTTTTAATACATCTGCCATAGATGGTCTCGAAACCAACTCATTTACTTTATTCACGCTAGTAACCGCTGTATTAACTAATGAGTTAGAAGAAACATTAGTAGCGAGCTCTGCCAGCGCACATACGAAAGCCTGTTCTGTGATCGGAGCCGCGGTTGGCGCCTCAACGCTCCTGTGAGTTGTCGATTTATCGGTCTCGCAAGCAATGACCGGATTTGGGTTAGTCACCGATGAAACCGCAGTGGGGGCCTCCACGCGCCGAAGAGATAGCCCAGCTGTTAACGATTAGTTTTTGTCGGTAGGTGGTGTGTTTTTATGTCGTTATTTTTCAATAACTGAGAAGACCGTTGAGATAGGTCGACGTTTGCAACACAGACATCATAGATGGATGGTGGTGATACAGTGATGTGATTTAAACCCATAGGCCCACTCTCACATTCGAAGTTTTCCAATAAATGTGCTCCACGCTTACGATTAACCGGATCAAAATCAAACTCACTCAGCGATTGTGTTCTCATAGCAATCTGAAATTCATCCAGTTGCTTCCTCGTAATATACTCGGTTTTTTTATGTGCTGAATTTTTTTTTGTATTGGTAATCTATCTTTAAGCAACCTAGTTGCATCCAAATGATCGAAAGTTACAGGGGGTAGTCGGTGTAATTCTTTACAACAAAAGTGGGAAGCCTCTCAGGATCGGTGGCCTCGGTATGCTTAATTAATTCTACGATATCTTGTAAATCTCTGTTCGACTTACCCGCCTGTTTTCGTGTCTTCATTTTTCTGGCCGGCACCGCTTCGTAAAGCAATTTCTTAGCAGCTAAAATTTCTTCTGGTGAAAAAGCTGTATCACATATCCGTATAAGGAACACCTCATCCATCACACAAATTTTACTATGCGTAAATGCGAGCACTTCATTTATTACAATATTACACGAGCTACATTTCACTACATTCGACGTCATTGTCGAACGGGTGCGCGTGCGCCACGCGTTTTGCCACGGTAACGATACATTGCGTATGAGGAAATTAAAAATATGAAATTATTGGACTCCCATAACTTTTCTGAATTAATTTCTTGTACCGCGACCGGAATCTTAGTATGATATAGCTACTGAATTCACCTCGCCCTATCAGTTTAATGGAAGGCTGCCTCTAACAACCTGTATACGGTCTCACACAAGACAGTAGCTATCTCCAAAATAAAGCAGAGATTATCGTACGAAAAGACTATATAGAAAAATATAACTTACTCCTCCTAAGTCCTCCGAATAAACGCTACCACCTCTCGACGAACCACGATGGCTTGGAAGCGCATCAGCGCGAAAATGAACAGAACTCGTGGTAACTACTGATCGAGTACCAGGATCAACATGTGATAACTTTTCAGCGTAAGGAGAAAAACGTGGTCTGCCGGAAGGTGTTCTTGAACTAGGTCCGCTGGATAGACTGGGTTCTATTGGCAAGTCAAGGTCTATCGTGATTGGAGGACCCTGAACCATGGAAATACCAGCGAATTGAGCTGCTGGCTCTAGGGCAGGGTCAGGAGCAGCCGTGTCAGGTGTAACCTCATTCTGAAAAGTATAAAAAGATTGAATGGAATACTCAAGTGACCTGCAATTAACTGACTTAGCCATACTGATCCATAATAATATAATCGCAAGTCGGCCTCGCGCACAAAGGGTTCCCCAAATAATAATAATTAGAATATTTTAACGTTCATTAATATGTCCAAATCTTTATGAATACCCTTGCTCATAACTCTTGCCGGAACGCCCATACCAATCTGTTCCGATTTTTAACCGACTTCTAAAAAAGAAGGAGGTTCTCAATTCGGATGTTTCTATTTTTTTTTTATGTTTGTTCGGGCATAACTCCGTCGCTTGCCAACCGATTTGGAAAATTATTTTTTTGTTGGAAAGGGTATTCTTTCCAAATGGTCCCATAGCCACCAAGTCGGGATCTGATGATGGAATCTTGGCGAAATCGAGGGAACTCTTCAAATTTTATATGAATATATGTTGCGATTTTGGTATTTTCTACAACAAGTGAAGCATTTGCGTTTGATAAGAACCATTCTACCATCAGATCTGATGATGAAGCCATGAGTCACGGAACTCCATAATGAGACAATGTACCCTAGTCGTGTTTGGGCTTGATGTAATTGTAACGGTATGCACTTTCCATGTATATCAAGCACATGAGAACCACTAAAAAGTGAAAAATAAAAACTTTTTTGCAAAAAATAATCAAAAAAAAAACAAAAAAGTGAAAAATAACTTTAGCTTCTGAAGTCGGTGACCTTTGTTTGATTGATTTAGTTTTTTTGTCACCGACTTCAGAAGCTAAAGTTATTTTTCACTTTTTTGTTTTATTTTTTTTTGAAGTCGGTTTTATTTTTTGCAAAAAAGTTTTTATTGGTATCTCGGGTCGCTTGTGCAAGGGGATGGCGAATTAGATCGAGGCGTAACGCGTCGGATCAACTCAGGATGGATGAAATTGCGACAGGTCACTGGAACAACTTGCGGATGCCCCTCAAGTTAAAGGGGAAAATTTACAAGTCCGTGATAGTCGTACTGTGTAGATCGGAATGCTGGGCGGTCAAGAAGATGAATGAATAAAGATTGCATGTAGCGGAGATGAGAATGTTGAGGTAGATGTGTGGTGTGGCAAGAATGGATAAGGTAAGGAACAAGTATAGTAAAGGAAGCTTAAAAGTGTTGCACCATTTACAGAAAAATTGAAAGAGAATCGATTGTCGTGGTATGGACGTGTGATGAGGAGGGATGACTTACATGTGACTAACAGAGTGATGAATATAAATGTTGATGGACGGAGGGGGAGAAGAAGACCAAAGAAAGGATGGATGGATTGTGTGAAGAATGATATGAAAGAAAAAGGAGTAAATAATAGCGTGACGGTTAACAGGGGGGAGAATGGAAAAAGAAAACATGTTGCGCCGACCCAAAATGACATGGGACAAGGGCAGGAAGGTGATGACTATCTTTATGAAAACACAGTTACTGCCACAGTTTCATGATAAAGTCCCATATCTCAATAACTAAAATATCAAGTCTTATACGTTCTTTATTTCACGTTAGATTGTAATCTCTCTAGCGAGATTGTAAACTCTCGAAATATTGTCAACTGAACATCCTGCTTACAAAATTACGCATTATTTTTCGGTAGATTGTAATGTATCGCAGTGAAACCGTAATATTGTAAAATGCAGGCGACGGAAGTATCTCTGCCCCATAATCGGGACTTGGGGCACCCCCACGTTAGGTTAGTTAGGTTCCTTTAAACCCTGCAGACAGAAATAGGGGCCCTTTATACGCTTTTTAGAGAAATATAAAGTGTTTTGAGGTTAGGGTTTATTAATCGGTAATTCTCCAGGAATGGTACTTTACCTTTTCATGAGAGTGGTACCATGGGGCAAGGAGGAGGGGCCCCCCTCCTTCCCCCCCCCTCCTCCACACCGCACGATTTGACTGCCATCGCATATATTTCACAATATTACGGTTTCACTTCGTAAGATTACAATCTACCGAAAAATAATGCGTAATATTGTAAGCAGTATGTTCATATGACAATCGTTCGAGAGCTTACAATCTCTCTAGTTATATTACAATCTAACGGTTTTTACAATGTGACGCTGACATATTCACATTTTTTTATAATTAGGTATCCTCAAATTACTTTAAAAATAGGGAATTATTGCCCGTTTATCAGAACTGAAGACTTCTGCAAGAGAAGCACAGTCACCGACGTAGCCCGAAGAATTGCCAAACTTAAGTGGCAGTGGGCAGGGTGCATTGCTCGCAGAACGGATGGCCGACGAACGATGGGGCCGAAAAGTTCTGGCGTGGTGACCGCGAACCGGAAGACGATACGTTGGAAGACCTCCCACTAGGTGGACCGATGACCTGGTGAAGGTTGCTGGAATCCGTTGGATGCGAGTTGCACGGGACCGGTCAATGTGGCGACACTTGGGGGAGGCCTACGTCCAGCAGCGGACGTCTTACGGCTGAAATGATGATGATGAATGATGCTCCTTATCACATGTGACAACATAACTGGTGAAATGTGGGTATACTATATGAAACACCTCTGCCAAACCCTTTGGGGACGACGTTATGTTATACAAAACATAATATATGTCGTGGATTGAAGGCGCCATAGTGCAATAAGCAGTGCCATCTAACGATTAGTTTTGTAAACTAGTAATATCAATACCGGAAACGCAAGCGCCCTACCGCTTGGACACGATCATCGGTAGAGGGGATGCAGTGAGGGCTGTAGAAGTGACGGAGTGTTGCGACAGTCGAGCTTCGACAGCCTTGGCACACGCTCAGTACCAACGCTTGTATTTTTTTTCGTATTGTAAAACCGTTGGTTTGAATAAAGAATTTTAATTATCTTTCGTTCGAGTGCCCGCGTCAATGCCCACATCTATTTGAAACTAAGTCGGATCGTGAAGAAGACTCAAGACAAGTAAGCAATGAACCAGACAAGTAAGCAATGGCCAGTTGGATCTGCAAAGAGACGATGATATCGTCACGGTACGATCGTATCGTGACGGTATCGTCTACGATCGTAAGTATATTTATGTCTTTAGTAATTATCTAAATAGTTTAAAACATACTTACAGAACCATCTTCGGTCCTGGATCCAGTAGGGGCCGCCGGTGGAGTACCTGCTTTGTCATCTTTGACAGGTTTCATCTAAAAAGATACACTGGCTATATTTATTTTGGTATAGTAATAATTTACCTAGTAATGACAACCGCTCGGGTCGATCTTGAGGTTAAGCTGTGCTTGCCTAGGTTGGTCTGAGGTGGTTGACTACCCTTACACACCCAGTTTCAAAGCACATAACTTGTTGGCCGCGGCTGCCATTTGTAGATCTATGACAGTCGTTATAGGTAGTCTGTGGCCCAAAATGTCTGACATCTAGTCTTATCAAGGGGTATTGTATTACCCAATACTAACTGCAATGGGTTATGGAGGTCAGTTAGGCAGTCGCTTCATGTAAAATAAGTACTGGTATTCAGCTGCATACAGACTGGAAGCCGACCCTAACATAGTTGGGAAAGGACTCGGCAGATGATGATGATGCATTTACCCAGCAATATAACTACTGGAATACAGGTCTCCGCTCTGTGGTGTGATGGATATCAATTACGGTTCTGGGACATGCCGGTTTCCGTTTTCTTGCACCGTTTTTAATAGATGTGGTGAAAAAATATTGTTTTGCCTGTCCGGGTACTAACACTCCTCTCATTTTTAGGGTTCCGTAGCCAAATGGCAAAAAACGGAACCCTTATAGTTTCGCCATGTCTGTCTGTCTGTCTGTCTGTCTGTCTGTCTGTCTGTCTGTCTGTCCGCGGATAATCTCAGTGACCGTTAGCACCAGAAAGCTGAAATTTGGTACCAATATGTATATCAATCATGCCGACAAAGTGCAAAAATAAAAATTAAAAAAAACATTTTTATTAGGGTACCTCCCCCAGACGTAAAGTGGGGAGCGATTTTTTTTTTAATTTTGACCCTGACGTGTGATATATTGTTGGATAGGTATTTAAAAATGAATAGGGGTTTTCTAAAATCATTTTTTGATAATATTAATATTTTAGGAAATAATCGCTCCGAAAGTCAAAAACAATGTGTCCCCCCCCCCCTCTAACTTTTGAACCATAAGTTTAAAAAATATGAAAAAAATCACAGAAGTAGACCTTTATATGAACTTTCTAGGAAAATTATTTTCAACTTGATGAGTTGAATAGTTTTTGAGTTATATAGCACTTTTTCAAAAAAACGCAAATGATAACTTTGTTTTTCATACAAATACTATGAAAAACAAAGTTATTTTTGCTGACGAAAAATGTTGGTATTTTTAATGGTCTGGGAAGCTACGGAACCCTACAGTGAGCGTGGTCCGACACGCTCTTGTTAATTATTGTAATAACAGTTTTTGTTGCGTTAATTTAGTATTTGACAATCATTTCGGGCTGTGCCCTGCTTGTAATAATATACTGGGTAGAATTTTACAATGTCACCTTGAGGGAAAGTACTCGAAATACTGGAGATAGCAAATTTTACTCAAAGGAGACATTCCTTTATTTTTAAAAAGAATCAAGTTTGCATTCACATTTTTTCGAAAATTATTTTGCCACACTCGAGCATCACAGTAATTTTTTATTCGCTTCAATAAACCTTTACTGAATTGTTTTTTTTTTAAACTAGCAACGTTTAAATACAAATTTGGTACCGTTGGAAAGGTAACAAACTAGAGAACTAACTTAGATTAAAATTAATTATTGGAACATCATAGCTTATTGTTTATTTCAAGTTGAATTGGATCGTAAAGATTTTATATGGTATTTTTTTTAAAAGCTACCACTAGTACTATTTAGATTTTTGACCCTATTTTGAGAGAAGTTCAGAGGTATTTTAATAACCAATGAACGGTACGCTATGTCCGTTTTTGTACACCTGACAGCGTAGATGCAAAATTTCAAGGTGTTTTTTTTGAATTTCGGTACAGTGGTTAAGGTGTGAAAAGGTAACAAACGAAAACACAAACTTACTTTCGTATTTATAATATTAGGATAGGATTATAAACAAAGATCGGAATAGTGTTAAAATAATAAGTTGATTGCCTTATCTTTAAGGAAGAAATGGGGATACCTTTTCATAAAATACCAATAGGCTTTTTCCCTGAAAAAATCTAATTAGTCCGTTACTTAGATGATCAAAAAATATTTGACCCGTATTTTTTATTTTGTCCAATAAACCAAAATTGACGAAGATACGACGCTTTTAAAATTCCCAATACGTCACTGTTTGGTATCATTCATAGTCAGTTCTGACGTCACGAGCCCCCACTCCCGAGTTTTGATGCGTTTTATCTTTGTCAATATTCGTTAATTTACAAAAACAAAAAATACGTGTCCATTATTTTCTAATACTCTAACTGACGGACTAGATAGATTTGCAATTTCTTGATGGTGGAAACTAGCCTATTAGAGAGAGGAAGGAGGTATTTATCCACATGTCAATTACTTCCTAGGCTACCGGATACTTATTGTAGCAAGCAGTTTAGGCTAATGAATCCTACCGAACCTATTCCTATCTCTGATCTAACCTACCTTCTATAGCCGACCTTGTCTCAACTATGTTGGGGTCTGGGCTTAATGTGGTCGGTGTAAGTTCGAATTTGTGATTAGTCAATCTCTCTCAACTAGTGAGATTTAGTTTATTTTTTTAGTTCGATTCATAAATGAGATTTTCTGATGTTACTTTAATTGTACGAAACTGGGCATGATCATCTGCTTAGCGTTTTCCCAAATTTATTCGGGTCAGCTTCCAGTCTTTCCGGATGCAGCTGATTACCAGTATTTTCCTAGGGGCCACCGCCTATGTGACCTCCATAACCCGTTTAGGACTGGGTTATACGATACCCCTTGGTAAGATTGGTTGCCAGAACTTTGGCCCAATGACTAACTGTAACGAATGTATACGAAATAACAGCCAAGACCAACGGCATAACGTGCTTTCCGAGGGACGGAGTAAAGTTGTGATCTAATGGATCAACATTAATAATACGACATAATGTAAACTAGTAATATACGCGTTTAAAAAGGCAAAAACAAATACCTCGTAGACCCAAAATTCTTTCTTTCTACGGATTTTCTGCGTAATTCTGCAAGTTCTCATGCAACATTCTCAAGACAAGAGCCATCTAATCTCGTTAAGATTTCACCGGCCTATTTTTAACTGTGTGTTAAATACTTTAGTCTCTAAAATGTTTTCAATGCACAGCGTACTTTTTGCAAGTCTATCACAGAGTACATTATAATCAAGTCTATTTTCACTTCAAAGTCAGATCTTATGTCAAAACAAAGACATTAAAATATTTACTAGTGTCAACATGACAAAAATTGTCGCATTAACAAAAAGTTTTTGTTTCAAAAATTAGGTGCTTGCAATTTATGGTTATTCATGCAACATGTATTAAAACTATTTAGATCTGGGATAGACACGGAGTTTGGGGTCACGGGCGCTCAAACACTAAACTAACTCGCCCATCCACCGGGTGACCTCACAGAAGACGACAGCGGAGTAGTCACGTACTGCCATGTACACTTGAACAGTGTGGTGACGAAATTTTGCCATCTCTCTAGAAATGTGCCCTTACAGACGTTGCCCAGATTGAGTTTCGGAGGGCGCTATCCACTAGGTTGGTTTTAGCGAGGAGAAAATCTGACATAACCCGGTTTTATTCCTAAAGACTGCATTTTGGAGGTTTCCCCCCGAACACTGAAAAGAGTAGGACTGCTCCCAAGGCAAATTGCCGAGTCTTTAGCTGGCATCAGGTTCGATGGCCAAATTCTTATTACTACAGAATTCAGACAGTTGCACACAAAACAACGCAGTATTGCTGCAATTGCTGATCCAAAGATATAAGTTACTGGTTTAACTTACTTTACGGGTACTTAGGCTACTAAAGCATTACAAGGTGTGTCGTTGAGGTACAAACAAAACAAAATTCAGGAACCCATTCAAAATATTTTATTTAGAAATTACATCCTTTATTTTTATTTTCACATTCGTCCCAAAGCTCAGCTCTTGTGCTTGGATTTTTATTTTCAAGAGTGTCTTCGCAAGTGCCATTGCTAGCACAAGCATCTTCCTCTTCTTTTTGAGGACATTGTGTAGTTGTTTTACAATCGTCAGTTTTTACATCAATTTCACAAGAATTCTTGCCTTGCCTCAAGCCATTTGAAATATCCAGAAGAGTTTTTACTAAGGGTGAATTTAAGAGTTCGTTATTATATCTCTCCTGTTTTTGGTCTCCTCTGTAATTATTGTTACCATAGTTGCCCCTGTTTCCATTATCACCTCTATAGCTGCCTCTATTGTAATAATCATCCCTATCGCTTCCTCTATTGTTGCTATCAACCCTATTGTTGCTATCACCCCTATTGTTGCTATCGCCCCTATTGTTGTTGTCACCTCTATAGCTGCCTCTGCTGTCACTATATCCCGTATTGCTGCCTCTATTGTAACTATCTTCCCTGTTGCTGAAGTCATTGTTACCTCTGTAGTTTCCTCTATAGTCGTTACTGCCTTGGTAATAATTATCACCCCTGTTATTGCTATCAGCTCTATAACTTCCCCTGTTGCTGTGGTCAGCTCTATTGTTATTAGCACTGTAGCTACTCCTATAGTGGCTGACACCTCTGTTGTTTCCTCTATAGTTATTGTTACTGTCCCCTCTATTGCTTCCTCTGTAGTCACTGTTGCTGTTGCCTCTGTTGCTTCCTCTGTAGTAATTGTTGCTGTCACCTCTGTTGTTTCCTCTGTAGTCACTGTTGCTTCCTCTGTAGTCACTGTTGCTGTTAGCTCGGTTGCTTTCCCTATAGTAATTGTTACTATTATCGCCTCTATTGTTTCCCTTAGTTTCCTTATTGTATTTGGGATAATTGTTTCTGTTAGCGCGGTAATATTTATCTCCTGTATAGGCACTGTCTTCTCTGTTTTTGTTTGCTCTGACATTCCCGTCCCTATCTGCTTGAATATTTTGATTATTGCCGTGATGATGGCTGTGTGAGTGATAATGGTTAGACTTTGACAATTGGCTATCTGATAGTTTGTCTTGCACCTGAAAATAAGTCATGCAATAAAGCGCAATAAATTAAATGTTTGTAAAAATTGCTTGCTGTTTAATCAATCTATCTACACACATGGTGTAAACCACCTAATCACGAAGCCGTCAACCAAGCATTCTGTACATCAAACTAAGTAACTTGATGCAAACAATATTGCTAGGAATTAACTTGTTTTTGGGGTGAAAAATCAATTTTTGTGGTACAACTCAATGTCAAAAAGTCGTAACTTTGATACCCAATATCTCCGTAACTAGAAGTTTCCTAGGTGCCTTTTCCCAACACTGTTGGAAAGGCTAGGCAGGATGATGAAGGCCATACCTGGGAACCTTCTTGTTACGGAGATGTTGGTGGTCAAAGTTCCAACATTTTGACAAGATTTTTAAATACATGTTTTAAATCTAATATTTTTACTTTTTTACCTACAAGACCCCCGAACTATTTAATCCACCCAACAACTTAATGTTTTGAGTGCGTTACATTGAGTTCTAGCACAAAACATAATTTTTCACCCAAAACAAAAGTCGTTTCCCAGCAATATTTTTTGCGTAAAGTTACTTAGTTTGATGTGCAGAATTGACGCCTTCGTGATGAGTCTGTTTACAACCCGTATTAGCTTGAATGCAATATCAGTCGTGTATACGTGAATTATAGTTTTATTTTGACTTATTCCCGTCGTACCGTATGCACCATTGACCTGCACCATCAATGGTGCAGATGAAACTAATTAATTTGCGGATTGGGTATGGTCTCATCTGCACCATTTGTTTAAAAAATCTAACGGTAAATTCAGAATAATAATTCCAAGGATTGAACGTTATTTGCGGCTTAATTTATATTGCATCTGTCAACACATACCTGTTGAGCCAATTGGGTAAGATATTTGTACGAGTATTGTCCATCATTGTCATCATGACTGTTTCGGTCATTTCGGTTAGAGTAGCTACTAGATTTGGAGTTCCTATTCACTGGGTTATTCGACTTGTAGCTGTTTGACTGGTACTCATTTTTGTAACTATCAGCTTTGTAATCATCATTCCTGTCATTTCCGTAGTTAGACGAACGCGATTGCGAATCCTGATTGTTGTCCAAAACTAAGACGAGGGGACGATTCTGATCGGAAGCCTTCTTATAGAGATTGGACAGAAGTCCAGAGTATTCTTCAGTCAGAGATGGAAGGATTTTCTGAAAAAATACTAAATAATTAAGACACACCCCAATGCAGTTACTTTGTTATTTCAAAGATTAACAAATCTATCACCCTCTGGATGCAACTAGCATTTTCTGACTGACTTCTACTTTTATCACAGCGTAGGCTCATGCTAAACCGGACAAAGTGGCGACACTTAGGGGACACCTATGTCCTGCAGTTTTTAGGCTGATATTATTGGACACAGGCTTTTCTCATTATGTGGTACTAGTTACACCGATTTAGCCGGTACAGGAGAAGAGAAATCTAGCATGGCATTTATAGATGAAATGATTAAGTAAAGCAATTATGACAAAAATACAGCAGCGGTTGCCTGAGGGTTCAAATAATAGCGAAACCAAATCACTGAGGAATACAATAGAACATAAAACTTAATATTTATAAGAAAATTGGATAAATAAGACAACATGAAGAAGAACTAAAGGAAAGGAAGGTCAAAGAAAAGATAAACGGATTGTGTGTGGAATGATATGAAAGAAAATATTGATATAGGAGAATCTAAGAAAGATGAAAATGATTTGACAAAGGCATGAAAATGATGAATAAAGAAAAGAACAAAGAAAAGCAGTAAAAAACAGATTGACATAATTTGAATATTCAACTTACGGTGACCAGAAGTAAAAATACTATATTTTGAAGGTGTTTGAGATTCGGCACTGAGGACGCCATTTCGACTCTTTGGCGTCTAGTTTCCAAATATGATTTAGTCTGGCTTATTCCTTTTAAGTAAACTCACCGCTTCATATATTTTTAATCAATTTTTCAACATGGTTAGATTTTTATTTGTTTTGATTCAAACTTCCTGTTCAGTTATTACTTGTTTATGTTAATTAATCGTTCTTTGGAATTTCATAATATTGTTATCTTGTGATAAGTAAGTTTATATTGAGAATTATTATGAACGCATGTAAAACACTCCCCTGTCATTGCGATCATTTTGTTCTAGACCACAGCTAGTTACGCGAGATATTGGGGGTCAAACTTTTTCATAAGTTCATTTTTAATGGCCTGTCTCTCCCTCTCCATCCACCAGCATTACTCTTTTAGTAACATACGTTTCATCCCTCCTCATTACATGTCCATGCCAAGACAAGCGACTTCCTTTAATTTTTTCTGGAACAGGCGTTACTTTCAAATTTCCTCAATAGTTGTTTCTTTCCAGTCTTGTCACTGATCGCAACATTATTCTCATCTCCGATACATAACATTATTTTTTCGTCCATCTTTTTTCACAGATTTGTACTAATTGCCAAAAGGCATTTCCTTAGTGGTTTGGTATAAAGGCAGGCATTATATTCCTAGTTATTTACCGAGCGTCTCACCGCCATTCAGCTAAAGCAAATATTCAGTCTAAAGCCAAATAAAATCATGCATAATATTATGATATTCCATAATAATTTTGAATCTGTAGTTTTCAGAGGCATTCTTGCTTGGATCTCGGAGTGATGTGTCCAGGAATGTCTTTGTGAGGCGCCTTTAAAAGGTTCTATCGATTAACTACGTCTGCATGGATGAGAGCATAGTCTTCTAAGAAAAAAAAAAGAGTTGTGTTCTATTAACATTTTATTGCTATGACCTAAATAAAACCAAAACAATATGATGACAGTAAAAAAATATTTGTCTTTCCCTCTTTTATTTTTATTAAAAGGAGTTCACATCTTACTTTTTCTCTTGACCGCCAATAACTGATGTAAAAAGTGGCTTTCTCGATGAATTTAGGTAGATTTGTTTACCGACTGTAATAGGCTTGTTAACTGAAAAAATCTAATTAGTCCGTCACTTACATTATCAAAAAATATTTGACCCGTATTTTTTCTTTTGTCACATAAAACAAAATTGACGAAGATACGACGCTTTTAAAATTCCCAATACGTCACTGTTCGGTATGATTCTTAGTGAGTACTGACGTCACGAGCCCCCACTCCCGAGTTTTGATGCGTTTTATCTTTGTCAATATTCGTTGATTTACAAAAACAAAAAATACGTGTCCATTATTTTCCAATACTCTAACTGACGGACTAAATAGATTTGCAATTTATTGATGGTGGAAACAAGCCTATTAAATAAGCCACTAATCAATCTTCAGGTTAAGCCGCACTTGCCTAGGATGGTCTGTGGATGGGTGACATAACGTTTCTTCCGTGCCTCGGAAAGCACGTTAATCCGTTGGTTCTAGCTGTCATTTGTAGATCTAAGACTGTCGTTACTGGTAGTCAGTGGCCTGATCCTTTATCGTATTACCCAGTAGTTACTGCGTTGTGGAAGTCAGATAGGAAGTCGCTCCATGTAAACTACTGGTATTCAGCTGTATCTGGTTAGAGTGGAAGCTTACTCCAACAGTTGGGAATTGGCTAGGCAATTGATGACGACGAGTACTCCGATCCAGTTTCTATTTTCGTAAAAACATAAGACTGACTAAAATATATTGTTCTTTCTTCAAAGCAGCTTTTAATTATGCATGCCAATACATCTTGATTGTCATCATATTTGACAGGGGTAACCTTCTCCATCTTTTACTTTTACTCAGGTATCTTTTTATAACGGGCTGGATTAAATGAACCTTCGCTGAAAATGTAACTCATGAATTTCCACAAAAACATTATGGAAATTATCATCAAAACCATGTCGCGATTTGAGTGCGCCATTTTGATACTACTGCCAGTTACCTGAAAACCTGCAAATAATAAAAATTGTTTTATTAAGGGGCCGGCGGAGCATTCGCTTTTCATAAAAAAGTTATACCAAAATAATATGAAAATCAAACATATTAATAAGGTAGTGTGTATATATTTCGATTAGATTACAGAATGTTTATGTTCCCAAATAAATATTTTGAAAGTACAAGGATATTAAGGCCAGATATTAGGAATTTAAAATTTTTATGGAAATTTTATTTTTCTCATAACTCTTGTTTAAATCAGTTTCTATTATAAATATGTGTTTGGAAACCTATATATTCTGTAATCCAATCGAAATAAATACACACTACCTTCAAGCACGTATCCAGACTTTTGGTTCGGGGGGGGACAAACATTGAAACAACCATGTGAACTGTGTAAAAATCGCTCTAATCACTGTACTATAATTTACGTACTTCGCAGTGGTTATGATCCCGTTTATTCTAAGTCTGATTTCGGGGGGGGGGATAAATCCCAACTATCCCCCCCCCCTGGATACGTCCCTGACTACCTTAAAAATATGTTTGATTTACAAATTATTTTGGTATTACGTTTGTATGAAAAACGCATGCTCCACAGGCCTCTGAAGGTTCCTATTACTAGGACCCCACTGTCTATCTGTCTGTCACTAGGCTGTATCTCATGAAGCGTGATAGTTAGAAACTTGAAATTTTCACACATGATGTATTTCGGTTGCCGCTTTAACTAAATAATAAAAAAAACCAATAAAATATTATTTTGTAGGTACTTAAAATAAATAAATAAAAAAATTATCAAAGACAACTTAATGATTTAAGTTGTTGTTCTTGTTGTTGTTTTTTTTTTTTTATTGTTAAGCTGCTGTTATAATGTATCTGTATGTGCTGCTCTATTGTGTTGTGATGTCCATTAACGAATAAAGGATTGTTCTATTCTATTCTATTCTATTCTATTATTTTCTATTCTATTCTATTCTACTCTATTCTATTTTTTTCTTTGAGTAAAATTTATTGCAGCATGTCTTCAAAACTCAAAACATAGCTTAAATCTTGAAGAATATCATATATATTTAGTTTTTTAGTTTAACTAATTGCAGTGAATCATATACTTTCAAGCATTATAAAAGTAGGGTTTAGCTCCTGTAGTCGCCTTAGGGTCGTAGCACACGTATCAATTCGGAAAGGGATCGTCACCATATCCACTCAAACCGTTCAGTATAGTATTATTTGTTTGAAACTCCCTACTGCAACGCACACTAATCGGAATCGTAACGTAATCATCAATCTCTCAAAGAGATATTTTGGCATATGGAAATAAATATAAAATTTCTCTTCATTATCTATCAAATGTTTTATAATAGTCAGAAATTATCCTTAAGTTCTTCTTACTTTGTTCATGTTGTGTACCCAAACTCATATTCTTTTTCTTCGTTTCTTTCTATTTTCTTTTCCTCTTCATCAAGTGCTATGGCAATTATAGCAAAGCCACGTATTATGGACCGAGACATAACCGTGCGCTACACTTAACGTTCGGATTCTAAATGAACTAGTGCTGCCTAACCCTCAACCAGCGGTCGGCGAGCCGTAAGCGCAGCGTCGCCTAGCTGTAGCCGTGTCGACGTGCCGGAGCTTCTGATTCGCTTACGTTACGTGGACGCCTGTTTGACGCCAAGGGGAAAGGCGAGGTGGTGACGATCCCTTTCCGATTTGTTACGTGTGCTACGACCTTGAAAGGTAAAATTCGCGATAAATACCCTTTTCCATAATTTTTGTATAATACCTACATAACACCATGCATGTAATCCTCGAAGGATTAGGCAGAAGTGTGCCTATTAGCACAACCACGCTAGTTATGCTTTTTATTGCAAAGTCCCATGTATTAATGCAAGCCTTTTGCCATCAACCGGGCACAAATCCAGTCTCTGTGGCAGCTACTGTAAAATTCTGGGTCCGACAAGACTGGAAGCCGACCACGACTTAAATGGGGAATAAGCTAGATAGTTTTTCAGTAAATTGTACAAGAAGTTGGAAATAAGGCCGGTGAATTATTTTGGCTATATATAAAACATGGAAAAAACACAGTCCCTGTTGTATTCTAACAGGAAAGAAGACGCAAGCTTAGTTTAATATTTAGCAGAGAATCTTGAGAGACCAAAAAGTCTTTGAGAGAAACTTACCAAGCAACCTCAAGCCGAATTATGTTGTGAAATAGTTGTCAAATAAAATTCGTGTCATTTTGTCTGTCACTTGTCAGTACGGAAAAAGTTTTTAAGACATTTATAAAGAAAAGTTTGTGTTAGATCATTTGCTGAGAAGTAACGACAAAATTGCTAACTTTCGATAGCTAAATAACAACGAAAACATTCGGTTGCAATAACGATGCTTGCGGACAACGCAAGTACAAGCAAGCAAATGCATCCAAGATGCATTTCTCGCAAGCATCGAAAATTTGCGATTTTGTCGTCTATCTCGATACACGCCCACTGGGCACGACACGAGTTGCCATGGCTGACTTGGAAGTCTTGACTCCGGACATAAGTTTTCCGAAGCAAAGGAAACCTGTTCATGTGGAGATTAATTATGACTCTGAACTGTAGTGTAAATGTGTTGCTACCCCACAAACGGTGGGACACTTGATGCCGTGTCCTGCTTGTCCTGTAGTTCGCACATCACAGGAGCTGATGGACGCTTCTGAAAGTGTCAATCACGTCGCCATTTTTGGGCTGATTCCATTTAAATTGTCATCGACATGCAATAATTTCATTTGGGCCTGTCTTTTATTGTCTCTGGTCTAGTGCATCATTAACATCATCGAAAGACGTCCACTGCTGAATATAGGCCTCCCCAAGTGTCACCACATTGACCGATCCCGTGCAACTCACATCCAGTGAATCTCCGCAACCTTCACTAGGTCACCTAGTGGGAAGTTTTGCATAGAGAAGATGTCACATGTCTTTGAATGTTTTGGTTCTAAAATATCCTCACGATGTTTTCCTTCATCGTTTTTCGGTACTTTGGGTATGGAAAATTAAAATCCCTTAGACAGATAAATCAAACTTTATTAAATAAATCTTGTGAGGTTGCCTGTTAAAGGACAAATACGTCATAATTTATGAGGAAACATTAGCACGTATCTTTCTGAGGATCGTCGCTGCTGCAGCTATTTTCTGATTTTGAACACTGTTCGGCCAAATATTGAGTTTCTTCATTATCGCAGCTGTTTTCTTTGCATTTGCCGTTGCCATTTTTACCGTTTTTTCCATTTTTCCCATTTTTTCCATTTTTCTTTTTGTTTTGTCGTTGTATGTTGTGTAACACGTTCTGGCTCGTCTGAAATCATTTTAAAATATAGAATGGCGATGTACGAGTAGTTACCCGTTGTCGTTACTGTGGAAATTCTACCCGTCCTATTAAACTTTTAATAAGAAATTTGTAAGTAACACTGTTTTATCCTTTCACGGTTTAAAACTAAACTTATATTGTCACTTATCGGGAGCTCAAAATTATGAATAATCACGAAAAGATAAAGTAAGTGACAACATTTGTATCCGATTCAAAAGAAAATCGTCAGACTATTTCGATGTGTGACGTGTAATGAAGAGATTTTTTAAGTGAAAACTTCTTTAGGTGCGTTGAGCACTTTATGAGTGAACAGAAATCATCGAACTCGCGTGACCGTCACCTGACGCTTCGTAGCACTCGTAGCCGATTTGCTACGATAGCCGTAGCGTATCGGCTACGAGTTTCCACTTTCATCGGCAGATCTCAAAGACTGCCACGTAAGTTTTGTTTTTTTCTGGAATTGTTGTTAATCTCAAAATTTACCCAACTGTGTTGGGACCGGCTTCCATTCCAACTGGATTTGGTTGAATACCAGTATTTTACATGGAGCGACTGCCTATCTCATCTTCACAACCCAGTTAGGACTAGATAAAACGGGCTACTGCCTATCTGTAACGACTGTCAAAGATCTAAAAATGACAGCCAAGACCAACGGCTAATGTGCTATCCGAGTCACGGAGAAACCGCGGACCAGTCACCAAACCATGTTTGCCCAAAGCGCTGCTTAACCTGAACGTGTGTCACTGCGGGGGACCTACTGAAAACCAGCGCTGAGTGTTTTACACCCAGCATATACTGAGTTGGTCACCCTTTCGTTATGGGCATGCTCAGCGCAGTTGAGCTGTTTTAATTAATTTTTAAGCTGTGTGCTGTTATATGTATATGTATGTACTGCTCCATTGTGTTGTGCTGTTCATTAACGAATAAATGATTATTCTATTCTATTCTAAGATTGATCCGAGCCGTTGTTAGCCACAAGCTCCTCATTTTTTGTGCATAAGTGTCCGCAAAAATGAGTGCATTCTCTGACTCTTGGCTCTCGTAGTCCAATGGGACGACATCGGCAATCAGACGCTAAAGACGCGTCAAAGAAAGCCATCTGTGGAAGACTGACACATCCCGTGGATATTATTCATGACCAGTCAAGTCATTAGAAAAAACCTTGTCATCAATTATTTGAATGAAATTGCTAAATGACTTATGAGCAATTTATCCATGTTCTGGAGACTATTCCAGCACCTCTGTCACAAAAATATTTGAAATGAATCTTACCCTCAAAAGTTCATACAAAGCTGCTTCATACTCTTGATTCGGCGTTTGAACAGAATTACTGTGAACATGATTTTCGTCGTGGACGTGGGCAGGATCGTGGTTATGATTTCCGTGATACGATTTATAGTGCACTTGTCCCTGACCTCTTTGCCGTTGATCGAGTTCATCATCATTCCAAGCTCTAGCCTGATTATGAGAATCTACTACGACAATAAGTGGACTTTTTGAATCCTGTCCTATAAGCTCATTCAGGACTCCCAGTGATGGATGATTTCTTGGGAGGGAATGGAGGCCGTTCTGAAAATTAGACAAGTTTTTTAAACTTAACGTAACATCAAGCATGTAATCCCCGAGGGGTTGGACAGAAGAGTGCCCTAGAACGTTTTCTTCCGCACAAAACTTGTTTGTATTGATGCCAGCTATCGGTTGTACACGTTTTATGCGTGTCTGATGAAATCCAAGTAGTACTGAAGATTCCATCAGTGAATGGACTTAACTTTGATAGCTCATATCTCGGAAACGTGACACTTCAGAACATTTTGTCTCTTGGATAACTTGTTTGTATTGATACCAGCTAACGATTAATATAGGTCTTATGCGTGGCCGCACGCATAAGACCTATATTAATCGTTAGCTCGATCAAATCCGGCCAAAAAATTCAAATCAATTTATGATGGAAAAACCCAATAACACTTTCCCCAACTCAAAAACCGAACCCAGGACATTATGCTCGTCAGTAGTGTCCCCAAAAGAAGAAAATGATAACTTAATGTTTACAAGTAAAATTAAATTTAAAAACCCCCGACACAATGCACTAAGTAATAGTTAAATAGAAAATAATTCGTAAATTCGCCATTTTGTGGTGGTGGTCATCTACGATTTTTAATTTATCATAGTGTAATATAATGTAGTGTGTGTGTGTGTGTAGTGTGTATTCTACTAGTCAAGCCCTTTCATTTGATACCCATATTGAAGGAGTTGTTGAATAAATATGTAATCCCCCATTTTGTGGCGGCAGCCATCTTGGACTGATTTTTGTCAAACATAGCTAAGAACACTCCCGACTATCACCTTTCAAACTAAATAAAAACAAAATTCAAATCGGCTCATCCGTTCGGGCGCTACGATGCCACAGACAGACACACACACACACACAGAGACAAGTCAAACTTATAACACCCCCTGTTGTTTTTGCGTCGGGGGTTAAAAATACAATAAAAAAAAAGAAAAATCTTACGATTGTGCATAATATAAAAAAGACAATCTGCAAAAGGGCTCGCTCCGTCAGCACCATGTCGGCAAAGTTGATCAAATGAATGCCAGGTTGTATATTAACGTTACACCTTGGTGATTTTAATCAATTGTTAACTGGTTAAGAACTATAACAAACTCGTTATATTATTTCCGGCTGGGTTATCGAGAAGGTTAATGAATCGTAGTTTTTGAAATTGTATTCAGAAGTTCAATTGATAGAAAAAAAAATATATATATTTAAAAAGCGATTTCAGATTGGGTTAAAGTAGGTATATTAAATGAAAAAAAAAAACGTGCGCGTCTCGGGATGCTCGTCAGATGTGATAATTTAAACTAATCGAAGTTGAACTATTTAAAATGTTTAAAAATAAACAAACGCCACTATTTTTTTCTTTTTTAAAGCTCCTTGTACAGTCAAAATATCCTTAAAACACTGGCACAACAAATCAAACACAGATAAGTTTTTAAGTGAGTTAAAAATTCACCCGATCATGTGGGACAATTAGCCACTCCACGTGGGTAAATCCGCGGGCACAAGGTAGTCTACTCATTTTAATAAAAAACAGTGTTTTGAAATAGGTTAAATAAGCTTTTTCCTCAAAACTGTTAACTAGGCATTCGTTGGAACGCTAAGTTAGCTGTATATTCTTATTCGCAAGTACAAAAAGGAACATTTTTTTGTACTTCAAACTGGCTCGTGTAACCTAGTTCATGTGTGGGTAGCTGGCATTTACGAAGTCTTAGAGCCTTATCACACTAGCGAGGTGCGAGCGAGTGGAAAGCGGGGCGAGTGCGCAGCGAGCTCGCCGCGAGTTCGAAACGTGTGTGTGGCGAATACGCCGCGTAGAAAAACAAAATGAATCATGCACACTGCGACCCGCGGCGTTTTCGCTGCAAGCTCGCTGCGCACCTGCGGCGTGTTCGCCGCGCACACGTTTCATACTGCGCAATCACCCCGCTTTCCACTCGCTCGCAACTCGCTTGTGTGATAAGGCCCTTACGTAAAGCCATATTAACCATCTTATGAATACACCTACAGCTTTGTTGAAACTGTAGACACCTACAATCTAGGAATATAAATAGAACATAATTAATATAAATCTACGGCTTGACGGTGTTCTATTTCTTTTGGAAAATACTCTGCATCGTAGGTGACACAATTACAAACATTTAGTGGCATTGCAGACGTCAGACTTTTTGTGTGTACAAGTCAGCGACAAACAAAAACTCTGGCCATCGGTATAAAGGGTGTAAAACACCTTTTCACGAAGCCGAAAGGCACTTGTTCTCCCCATCATTGCGATCATTTTTTTGTTCTACAACATACCTGGGAACCTTCTAGTTACGGAGATATGGGGGGTCAAAGTTACAACTTTTTGAGAGGTTTTTTTTTAAATACAAGTTTTTTTTGTAAGATTTTGACTTTTAACACCTCCACGACTCCCGTATTATTCAATCCATCCATCAGCACAATGTTTTAAGTGCGTTACATTGAGTTCTACCACAAAACATGATTTATAACCTCAAAAAAAAAGTTGTTTCCCAGCAATAATTTTTGCGTAAAGTAACTTAGTTTGATGTACAGAATGCTTGGTTAACGGCTTTGTGATGAGGTGGTTTACACCCTGTATATCCTTAGAGTGGTCAAAAAAGTAGTCTAACACATCAATCACGCAAATGTTGCAGATTCTTTGTCTTCATCATCATATCAGCCTGGAATCACCCACTGCTGGGTATATACCTGCCTTGTCTTCCGCCACACTTCTCGGTTCTGTGCCTCCCTGATCCAGGTGTTCCCCGCGACCAGAAAGTCTGTCGTCTGACTCACATACACAAACAGCCACACCCAGAATAAGTACCTCAGTATAGTAAGTTACACAAATATTTGTTCTGTGCGGGGATCGAATCTGCGAAACACGGCGAAGCAGCAAATCGCTCGCCCACTGCACTAACCGTGCCGTCGTGTTGTTTGTCAGTGTGACCCCTTTTAAAATACTTAATGAATTTTGATTTAGTTTTCACCATCATTTACATGTCTTCTTTCAACCACATAGTTAAGATGGGGTTATCTGCCAGTCTATGATGCAGCTAAATACTAGTATTTTACTTGGCAGTTATTGCGTAACACCCCTTCGAAAGATTCGTTGTTAAACCCGATTTTTGGTTTCATAATTAAACATTGTAATAAAACCTCTTGTTCCGAAAATCGTATGCGAAACGGAATTAACACCACCACAGTTATGTGGACGCATTTAAAACCGTTCGTCCGAATCCGATCACACGGCGCATTGAACCTTGCTGTACAGAATCATGCTGAAAGGATATTCTGGTGGACGGTTGGATTATTTTAACTTTTATGTTTTACTAGCATTTCAACCGCGACTTCGTCCGCTGAAATTGTGCTAGCTCGGTTATTTTGCAAAATCAATACTTATCACTACATATTATAAAACAAAGTCTCTCGCCGCGTCTGTCTGTCCCTTTGTATGCTTAGATCTTTAAAACTACGCAACGGATTTTGATGCGGGTTTTTATAATAGATAGAGTGATTCAAGAGGAAGGTTTTTGTATATAATTTTACGCGGGCGAAGCCGCGGGCATAGGCTAGTATATTATAAAAACAAAGTCCTCCTCCGCGTCTGTCCGTCTGTTCGCGATAAACTCAAAGCTACTGCACCGGTTTGCATGCTGTTTTCATCAATGGATAGAGTGGTTCTCGAGAAAGGTTTTAATTTATTATTTGTACGCGGGTGAAGCCGTAGGCATCAGCTAGTATCAATATAGTTTATAGCCCATATTACTCGATAAAGATATGGTTTTTAAAGGAGAAAGTTTTTTTTTTTAAATGGTTGCGTAATTCTTGAGTTAAATCGTAACAAACAAACAGACAAAAAAACAAATCTTTCCTCTATAAAATATTAGTGAAGATGGAACATTTGGTTTGTTTTTCTGGTACCTAAGACTAGTGCTCGTAAGCACGACTGCTGAGAATGAGGTCTTTGGTTCGGTTATCAAGTGTTATTGAGTTTCTCCAACAAGGATTTCTTATTCCCAGACACGGAGCTTGGATTTGTGCCTGGTGCCTGGCGTTTCCCATATTACATGGAACTTAAACATAGCTGGCGAATTAATGTTGGTGATCTATTAGGTACGGTCGAACAAGCTATTTGATAAACAGTTTAACCCACAAATTACATTGTAAAGTGTATACCAAACAGCTTGTTCGACCGTACACCTGTGCTTAATTTTCGTGGATACATGAGTATTATTATGAGAATTATGTTCAATGCATCATACCGGGTTTTCCCGAAAGACACGCCACAATCATACCGACGTAGCACACTATGTTATCTACTTTGACCTCCCATACATCTTATTCCAGTGTGGGAAAGAAATGGCGCTACACGCCCTTTGTAGCTCCGTCTCTTTCTCACATAATTGGAGTGATATTATAAAATACTGCTGTGAGACGTCATGGTAAGCCCCCAGCACTCAATATTTTAAGGGCAGCGCTGTGAAATTTAAGGCGAGCCTATTTGCTGTAAATTGAGCACAAATCCTGACTGTCGTATTCTGCTGAAGACAGTGAAATAAAATGCCAATTTAATATATCTATCTCAGTCTATACAGGGTGTAAACAGACTCATCACAAAGCCGTCAACCAAGCATTCTGTACATCAAACTAAGTCTAACCAAAAATATCTGTTGGGAAACGGCTTTTCTTTAGGGTAAAAAAAAAATTCACGCACTCAAAATATTGTGCTGATGTACAGGGGAAATTGAGGTATTTCAGATGAAGTTTACAACATGAAACAATTGTATATAAAAAAAATGCTGGCTAAAAAGTCACATCAAAATCAAATCAAATCATATTTATTTGTGAAACAGGTATATTTGGTAATATCTATCTTCTATCTTCTATTCTATATATATATATATACATAATAAATCTGTAGAAGGGTCTATTCTGTACATTGAAAATATTGAAAAAATAAATAGCGGGGGGTGTTGCTGGATCGATACCAAACCCAAATATGTGATTAAAAAAATTTTTGTCTGTCTGTCTGTCTGTCTGTCTGTCTGTATATGCAGGCATCACGTGAAAACTAACGGTTCGATTTCGATGAAACTTGGTATAATTATACCTTATTATCCTGGGCATAAAATGGGATACTTTTTATCCTGGAAAAAATTTTTCAGTTTTATTCATAGACGAGCTCAACAGCAGTAGCTCAATAGAGGGATCTCCTTAATTATTATAGGCTTAGCCGTATTTGGGTCCAATAGATATTAATAAGATGTCATTGTCAGAGTTACTCAAAATGGAGAAATAAACCATCCACGCGAAGACCGACATCCGCGCGGACGGAGTCGCGGGCGGAAGCTAGTTTTAAATAATAGCAATGAAATATATTATTAAAAAAAAATACATATTTTATCATTTAAAAATTCTTCGTGAAGTTAGAACGTTGACCCCTAGTTTCTCCGTAACTAGAACGTTCTCAAGTAGGTAGTCTACTTGAACGAAAAACTTATCACAATGAAGGGGAAAATAAGTATTTTTCGGCTCCGTAAGTGTTTTTTTACACCTTGTATGTCATGTGCTTTCCGACCTTTCAACATCAAAATGGGTTTAGGATTTTTTTTTTAATGTTTTGGGTTATGTAGTATTTCCTTGGAAGATCATTTTCGAAATACAAGCAAACAAAGTACTGCGCAAAACCTAGTGAATTTATATTTTTTATCCAAAATTTTGCTGATCGTTATTACAACCAAATAAATTATGCCAAAAATATCCGTGCATTCATAAACATGGATATGAAGTTCCTAAATAAATAAAACGATAGGGAATCTCCAAGGGCCCAAAGAATTGATAGCTATGCCCAAAGCCCATCAATTTATTATGGGTTCCTGGCTTCTTTATGGAGTTCTATCTATCTTTAGATTCTTATCTTGCATTTTTTATCTGGAAGTAATTTATTTTTGTTATATTTTCCCATTTTTCTTTTGGCTGCGTTGTTGGTGTAGTGGTCGCATGTGTAACTGCTGAGCATGAGGCCCTGGGTTCGATTCCCTGGTCAGTCAAATTTTTGGTTTTTCCATCATGAATTTCACATTAGCAGCCATAGATTCAGAATTTGTGCTCAATTGATAGCTCGTTCACTATAGGGTAGAAGAAAAAAAAATAGTCCGTCAGTTAGATTATCAACAAATATTAATTTGACCAGTATTTTTTCTTTTGTTACTTAACCCAAAATTGACGAAGATATGACGCTTTTAAAATTTTCAATCAGTCACGCCTTGGTATAATTTTAGCTAGTTCTGACGTCAAGAGCCCACTCCCAAGTTTTGATGCGTTCTAAAGTTGTCAATATTCATTGATTTACAAAAACAAAAAATACGTGTCCATTGTTTTCCATTACTAACTGACGGACTGAATAGATTCGCAAAATTTTGATACTGTCGCCATGCCTGTTAGGTACATTGGTCTTCAACATCACTGGCGAAATTTGAATGTACCTACTACTAGTTACACTTCTGCCTAACCTCTGGTATTACAGGCGTGAGTTATGTTATTGTATTGGAACTTTTACATTTCATGGTAACAAACAGTAAACTTCCGTCTTTCAATTAGGCTGACGCAACCACGACGCAACTAAATTCAATCATTGAATGTCGTCATTCATTTCTGTGCCTTTCAAATCAATTTGAATCAATTTATTTGGTGCTATATTTAGACTGATATTCCATGGATCATTTATCTATCATCATCATCAGGGAGCGGAATCTAATAGCAAAACAATTGAATGTAATTAGAAATTGGTCACTGCTTTTCATCGACTATACAGAATATCGATAGATGAGTTTTGAAATTTTGCTTTATTAGAACACTAGCTTTCCGTTTGCGGCCTCGCCCGTGTGGATAACACGATCTTTCGACAAAGTCTCATAAAAATTATAAAAAAATATATTCAGTTGACGTTGTGCTGCCGTTGTCACCATAATATTCCTTAGAAAAGGACACGCCCACTTCTTTTTCAAATTCTTCAGTTTTTGTGTTAGTTTCACAGTACGTCGTCAGTTCGGTGATGTCTTCTATTGCCGTACACATAGGGGCAACGTATACCTTATCCTCAATAATTGTTGTTCCATTTCAACTTGAAAAATGCCGCAAACGGAAAGCTAGTGTTCTAATAAAGCAAAAATTCAAAACTCAGCTATCGATAGTCTGTATAGTCGATGAAAAGCAATGACCAATCTCTAATTACATTCAATTGTTTTGCTATTAGATTCCGCTCCCTGATCATCATCTGTCTAGCCTCGCTCTGAGGAATACCCCCTTTTCCCAACTATGTTTCAGTCGGCTTCCACGCTAACCGGGCGTAGCTGAATACCAGTATTTTCTCCACAACCCAGTTAGTACTTGTTAATAACTTTTTGGGCCTCTGACTATCTTTAACGACTGTCAAAAATCTACAAATGACAGCCGGGACTAACCGCTTAACGTATTTTCCGAGGCATGGAGGAATATCGGTACGTAATGAGTGGTCACCCATCCACAGACCAACCTAGACAAGCAAGGCTTAAAGTAACCTAAAGATAGACCCAAGCGGCTGTTAACCATTTATCTACATTATGCCTAAAATATATCAACACGTGAATAGTGCCTCTAAAACAATTATAACCTCACCACTCACACTAACCCTCTCTAACTCGGAGGCTGTTAATCCAATTTCCTCTTACCTCTGAGAGGGAACTATTTCCATACGTCTTTGTTTATGTCTCAGGAGATAAGTGTCATAATTCAGTGCACTGTGTTTCAGGTCTGTGGTCGCAAACTGAGTCAGTTAGGAGTGGTAGTACGTTTTGGATATCGTTTCTTTATTGATTTCGACATTATTGAGGATTTTCATGCTATACCCCTGTAAAGCATGAAAATCAACGATAATCGAAATCAAATGTCGATAATGTGTAAACCACCTCATCACGAAGCCGTCAACCAAGCGTTCTGTACATCATAAATTACTTCACTACAATCATCTAAGTTACTTTACGTAAAAATTATTACTGGGAAATTCCTTTTTTTTGGGGTCAAAAATCATGTTTTATTTATTTATTTATTTATTTAAACTTCATGTACAATAGTGGTACATAGGCGGACTTAAAACTCAATGTAACGCACTTAAATCATTGTGCTGATGGATGGATTGAAAAGTACGGGGGTCGTAAAGGTGTAAAGTAAAATCTTACAGTAAAAACTTGTATTTAAAAAAAAAAAACTTGTCAAAGAAGTTGGAACTTTGACCCCCAATATCTCCGTAACTAGAAGGTTCCCAGGTATGGTGTAGAACAAAAAAAATATTGCAATGATGGGGAGAACAAGTGTTAGTGCCTTTCGGCTTCGTGAAGAGGTGTTTTACACCCTTTAGTAAGTTTGCTTTTTCATTTTACGTTAACTCAAAAAGTCATCATCATTCTCTTACTCTTATTTCAATTCATCTGGGGTCGGTGCAGCATGTCTTCTTCTTCCATACTCCTCTATTTTTCGTCATCTCATCAGACACTTCTTTTCTTACCATATATGCATATCCTTCATAACACAGTCCATCCATCGTTTCTTTGGTCTTCCTCTACTCAAATACCTATCCACATTCATTGTTTTTTTTTACTTTCCTGACGTTAAATAAACAACATCGTGTTATACCTAATAAAATTAAATAAACTTGGCGATACGAATAAATAATCTTGTTGTTTCAATAGATTGAGCCTATTGATTTTAATTTTTAACCGACTTCTAAAAAAGGAGGAGGATCTCAATTCGGATGTTTCAATTTTTTTTTTTTTTTTTTATGTTTGTTCGCGCATAACTCCGTCGCTTGCCAACCGATTTGAAAAATTATTTTTTTGTTGGAAAGGGTATACTTCCCAAATGGTCCCATAGCCACCAAGTCGGGATCTGATGATGGAGTCTTGGCGAAATCGAGGGAACTCTTCAAATTTTATAGGATAACGTACAGCGATTTTGGTATTTTCTACAACAAGTGAAGCATTTGCGTTTGTTAAGAACCATTCTACCATCAAATCTGATGATGAAGCCAAGAGTCATGGAACTCCATAATGAGACAATGTATCCTAGTCGTGTTTGGGCTTGTTGCAATTGTAACGGTATTCACTTTCCATGTGTATCAAGCACATGTGAACGGTGTGAACCACTAAAAAGTGAAAAATAAAAACTCATTTTGCAAAAAATAAAACCGACTTCAAAAAAAAACAAAAAAGTGAAAAATAACTTTAGCTTCAGAAGTCGGTGACAAAAAAAATAAATCAATCAAACAAAGGTCACCGACTTCAGAAGCTAGAGTTATTTTTCACTTTTTTGTTTTTTTTTTAAGTCGTTTTATTTTTTGTTAAATGATATGCTCAACTAGAGTACGTTACAAGTTTTTTGTTTTAAGGCGCGTCCCCGAGCAAAAGCCGTTTTTTGTGCTTTTTTTGGAGCCAACTACTCTATAACCAAAAGAAATGCCAAGTAATAACAAATACATTCAATTTCTACATATTCTTGACTGCAAAATGGTAGTTTTTTTTTTAGTCTCATAATATTTAATAAATCAATCCCCTCACAATGAAACGACAAAAATGAGAAAAAAATATTTATAACATGCTTCTTCTCGTAAAGTCAACATTATTTTGATTTCCTTCTTATACTAATGGATAGGCAACTTAATAATGAACATAATGCTAGTTTTTTTTTCTTAAAGACGGAAATTTGATTTTATAAAGAATAAAAACCACTAATTTCGCACTATTCGACCCGCAGAGACTGACGTAAAAACCACTTCGTAGTGCAAGCTGATCAGAACTGTATTCTAACAGTGATTTAAACGAAGTTTGAATCACCACAAATAGAGTTGCTAATTTCGCTTGGGGTAGCGCCTTAAATGAAGCATAAATAGCCAACAATCAAGATAACTTAACAATGGTAGTTATAGACAACAGACTAATGCTGAGGCCTCATTAGTTGCGTTGCGTCGTCGCAACGGATAAACGCATTGTTTATCAAACCTGCGTTGCGACAACGCACGACGTCGAAAAAGGACGTTTAGCTATTTTTGAGTAGACGGCTTCGTAAACCACCTTGTTTAGAATGGTCTTCGTCGACACAAGAAACGCTTTACCAGTCGAGTGAATTACATTGATATAGAGATCGCCAATTAGTTTGTGATAAATCAAACAAAGATTCCGTTTTAGAGGTTTATTAAAACCTTTTACATAATTCGTTGCGACGGAGCAGTTTGAAAGATGGTGAATGAACGTATGAAGTAAATGCCAAAGTTAACATAGATTAAAAATACTGAAAGAACATTGAGTGATTGAGGGAATGTGTCGTAGACATCCATTATCAGTCGAGAAAAAGACAATCTAAAATGTTTACTACTGAAAGTAGGAAACATTTTAGATTGTCTTTTTCTCTTTTCTCTCTTCTCTAGTTTGCAGTGAAAACTTAAAGAGTGGCGTTTGGAACTGCGACGCGACGTCGCTTGGAACAGCTGGTAACGCTATTACTCGGCGGCGGGCGATAGTTGCTGTACTTTTGTAATTACTTGCTGTAATTATTGTTGACAAACTGCGGGATAATGTGGTGGGGTGGCAGTGGCAGGGTATTATTATTATTTCTATCATGTCGATTGAAATACATAAAATATTTGGTTTGAACGAGAGGAATTGGCGGAATGAGTGCCAGAGGATCAAAGATCCTTTGAAAGTTCGAATCGATCCTTCCAACAAAACTGAGCTGTGTTTTAACCCCATGTTGAATAATGTTGACCACATAAGGTAAGGTGAAAGAAACATCGACGCACAAACGGTTGGGACGAATGAGGGTGGATGGTAATGAAAATTGTAAGGTGCAGACAAATCTGTCGACACTTTAATCTTTAGCCATCCCGTGATCATGGTATTTGCAACAGCGTCAAAATATCGAGAGCTTAAAATAACGGATAATCTCGGAAGATGACAATTATCCCGTAAGTGACCTGCCTAACTTTGAGCATTAAAGAAATGTCATGATAATGCACTTAATATCGTGCCCTGAGTGTCCAGTTGCAGGGGGGTGAAACTTCCATACATTGGCGTCAAACTAAGTTTTCATAGATAGTGCTGCCATCTGTGTGTTTAAGGACATAAACTTTTCAACTGTTTGACTGTTTTACAACTGTCATAAATTGAACAGCTATTTTAGACAACTTGACAGTGAAGTAGATAGCCTAGCGGTGACAGCGGTTGCCTTGTGAATAATAGAATCCGTAGTCAAGAATTACTTTATGTATTTATTTGGTTGAACAGAAACTAACAGTGCCATCTAACAGTTGAGGTACACAGTTTTAAAAACGAAAAACAGAGTTGCGCATCTATCTTGTATTATATAGGTAGTGTAATAGTGTATTATCTATGTCCAGTTGTTTATTCGCTACAGAAACTGATGGACGCTGCTGAAAGCGCCAAACTAGTAGCTAAGAAAGCCATCGGCACGCTACGAAGCAGAGATTAAACTTTAAAAAACTCCTGGCCTACAGGGTGACGCAATATTTATGTCACGCCAAAACCATGCCGATTCAAACCCCGCTGAAAGAACAAGTGTACCCGCTCCCACTAAACCCCCAACCTTAATAAGGGATCACGAGAACTTTGCACACTGCCAGCGAGACAATTTATTATGCGGACGACTCCATGCCGACGACTTTTACACGACAACGCATGTTTTAATTGTTAACAACTGATGGCTTTGTAAGTCTGTGTCAAGTGGTAATAGATTGTTTGCTGGTCCTTTGCGGGTTTTTGTGCGGAGGAGAGATTTTTGGGCTGGTTCTCGCCAGTTTTATTGTAGTAGCGTGGTCTAATTTAGATGAATGGGATGGAGTTCGATGAAAAGCTATTTGATAGCGTTAGAGAGCACCGGTGGCCCTCCACCATAACCAAAACTACCATAGAAATAGTTCTACGGTTACTATTGACTGGGTTCGGATCGGATTCGGATCGGACGTAGTGCGAAATCGCTCATATGCTTGGAAACAAAGCAGTCTAATAACATCAAATTAGGAGCAGCGGTGGCCCAGTGGTGGCGGCCCCGACTTACGAACAGTAAGTCGTGGGTTCAAACCCAGACAGGCGCATTACTTTGTGTTATTTATTTCTTCACTACTGCTCTCAAAACGGTGAAGGAAAACATCATGAGGAAACCGGCATGTCCTAGAACAAAAAAATCGAAGACAAGTGACATCTACCAAACCGCACTGGGCCCGCGTGGTGGATTATAGCCCATATGCAAAATACGCGCTTTGACGTGAAGTTGCGGACACCAGCCCATTGTACAATGCAATACAATACATCATCAAGACAGTGGTTGATGAAACGACTTACTAAGAGTGAGGCAAGTCACAACAGAACATAACATCGCGCTTGTAATCCCTATAGGGCTAGGCAGAGGTGTACCTAATAGTGCACCTACATTTCGCCAGTTATGTTTAAGTCTTATGTAATAGTGCCATCAACCGGGCACGAATAGAGATAATATAATGTTTGCTACCGAGAAATTCCTGATGAAAAAAACCCAGGATCTCATGGGTAGCAATCGCGCTATTACAATATCTAAAGTTAAAAACTACTAATCATCATCACCATCAGCCTATTAATGTTTCCACTGCTGGGACACAAGCCTCCTCTCTATGATGGGGAATGGACACCACGCGGCCCCATAGTGCGATTGGTAGATGTCACGTGTCTTCGAATTTTGTGGTTCTAAGACATGCCGGTTTCCTCACGATATTTTCCTTCACCATTTTGAGAGTTGATGAAATAAATTACACCAAGTACTGCGCCTTTCTGGGTTAGAACCCACGACTTACTGTTCGTAAGTCTGGGCCGCCAACACTGGGCCTCCGCTGCTCTTAAAACGACTAATACTCGATCAAAATGATCAGACCAACAAAATACTAGATCAAAATGTACCGACTGGAGAGCACCAAATATCGAGTAGGTACTAACTTACTAACATTTTAGCTCCACACGCTTCTACCTAACGAACTACGGGAACGGGGAAAAATTCTACTCATGTGCTGCACTGGCAATACACCTGAATGTTTGGGGTTGCCAGAATTTGGAAGTTCTACTATTTTAGTAGTTTTTTTTTGTGGGCGGGTAAAACTGTACTATTACAGACGGACATAAAATACTTTGTTTGTTTTATTTAGGTTTGGAAATTGTTATTACTGGCAACAGAGAAATAGTAAGTAGCGTAATAAAGTCCAGCAGTGGGACAGAACAGGCTTAAAAAAAATGGGATTATTATCCGTAACCTTTAGAAACATATAGCTGTTATTTTAATAAATAATTGGAATATGAAATACCTAATTACAACCTGTTTAGTCACAAACAATGCATACCGAATTGTATATACCTTACTTCAAAACTTATAATACACATTAATCTATCACATTACCCCGATGACATCTACTATTACATACGCACACATAGTGCGGTGGTGACGTATTCAAGTTTCGTCGACGATAACAAATGCTCAAGTGGCGCGATACCACTAATCCTTCTCAGTTTGCCCTTACAACTTGCGTCTTATGATAAGCAATTTAATTCGAAACTTAGCATTTCACTTAACCACTAAAGGATTATGACGTGTGTGAGGTACTCTTGAGGCAGAATTACTGCTGTTGCTGTTAAATGCGTTCTTAAACAAAGTTTTCAATCGGTAGAATCGCTCGAGGCAAAAAATCAATCACAAGATCTTTGAGTGACCAACTCTTATTCTAAAAGTTCTTGAAAAGGGTTGAATTTTTTGGCCGGATTTTCTTCCGCCATTTTGTTTTTTTTTCATAGTAGGTAACGGCCACGCATAAAACCTGTATTAATCGATAGCTGGTATCAATACAAATAAGTTTTGTATGAGACAATTCCAACAGTGAAATGGCTTTAACTTTGGTAGCTCATTTCTCGGAAACGCAACAATTTATAACATTTGGCCTCATACAAAACTTATTTGTATTGATACCAGCTATCGATTAATATAGATCTTATGCGTGACCGTTACTATGAAAAAAAAAAAAACAAAATGGCGGAAGAAAATCCGGCCACGCTTCATCCAAAAATGTTCCAAGAATTTTTTGAGCTGTTATTTAAATATTCAAGATGTTATTATGATCAGTTGAAAAACTTATGGAGCAGTTATTTAATTTAATGGCGGTTATTAATTATTGTGACAGTAAAATATGGACAGTAATAAAAAATCAATTAGTCGGTTATTTTATCATACAATGTCAATTCTAAAAATAATTGAGCAGTCCAATAACTGAATGAGCGCTAAAAGTAGGCGGTATTATTTTATAAAACAATTATTGTCTCGGAAGTCCGAATCTGGGACATGAGGGGCGTAGGCCGAAGGCCAGCGGAGCCCCGACGACATGGCTGACGGAAGAAAGGGCGGCAGCTTTTTTTATTACGCCCAGAGCGACCATCTGTTCAGGATAATTTTTATTTTTAGATGATGACGTCAGCCATACATCGCGCCGGTCTAGAACACCCTACCGGCGCGTCCGCTGGGAACGCAGCAGATTCCGATTTATTACTGCCCACACGTAACTGCTCGTTCAATAATTTTTAACGCCCATTTAATTATTTTCCTGCTCAATTATATATTCACTGATCCATTTCATTATTTTTCATTTTTCATTTTTGTTTACTTAACTGCTTAGTTTTAACTGCTGAACTAGTTATTAAACGTGCCATTTATAATTTTTAACTATTTACAACTGCCTCTTTAGTTAGTTTTCCTTGGGCAGATCGTTTTTCATACAATGTGACAACGGTTTTAAATATTTGTAATGCGGAGAGCTATAAACATCGAGATAGATGGTTGTAAGTTCCGTCACTGATGAATTAAGTATGAGTGACACGCCGTTTACCATCACCTCAAGAACCTTTTTTCCAACTATAGTTGTATCACCTCTCAGTCTAACATGTTGCAGCTGAAAACTGCAATGATACTCCGTTAGACCAAACAAAAATATAAAATGTCTCGAAAATGTGTACATTTCCAATCCTCAGAGCTAGCAACACCGGCCAGGCTAGGTATGCCATAGATACTGACCGGCTTGGCTTTCGCAAACAGAATCGTAATAAAACAAATATAGCGCGAACTGTAAATAAGAATGCTCTGCTTGGGTCCTGAGTTGGGCTAGTGTTGTATCATGTATACAATTATGAATTTAAGTACCTACTCTAAAACAAAAAAAAATGTGATACGCTTCTTCTTCGTGTCGATGATTTCCATTGTTGTTATGTTAAATTTGTTTCGACCAGAACTCAGCCACGTCGACGGTGCTGGTGGTGGCTTCGGACAGGTCCCTTAGAGTGCAGGTGGAGTTGCACAAAGAGCATCAGGAGGTGGGCCATGGTTTGGAATCGGAATACCAAGCCGAACCTGCAGCGGCCCACTTGGCTTCTAAGTTGGTTTAGAGTCTTCCAGGTGGGCCATGGCAGTTGGTGACCCGTGGGGAGTTTTTCTGCAGGATCAACATAGTGAGCCGGAGGGGGATCTTTAAGGAGCCACAGCTTTTTGCGGGCTTCACCAACCTTAGTGTGGTCGATTGGTGGAATATTCGACTTGAGGAAGCTGTTCCGACTCTTCAGCCTGCCTCGCGATACGCTGAGCTGTAGGATACTAGAGAGTTTTTCTTCTCAATATTTACCTAGTTGGCTTCCATTTCAATTGGATGCAGCTTGATACCAGTAAGTATCTTACTAATAGTTACATGGAGCGACTGCCTATCTGACCTCCACAACCTTGTTGCTGAATACAATATAATTATGGGAATCACACTTAAAGTACTTACGGGATGATATCGAAATATCGGGTGCTCGAAACAAAAGAAAATCACGGATATAATCCCGTAAGTACTCTATATGTAGTGAAAAACCGTGAAAGTCTAAAACAGTGCATATATGGGAATTGTTTATAAATATGGAAAGTGAGAAATAATTGGAGACCCTGACGGAATTTATCATAAAAAATTACGTGTTTATACGTTCATTTTCTAGACATGTTCATTCGCGAGAATAAATAAAACATTAACAAAAATAACTTCATAAATTATGATACATGATATTAATGTGGGTTTATTAAGGTTCCCGAAATATCATAAATGTGTATATTTTAGCAGAAGCCAAAAATAGTAGCTTTGTCAACTAAAGTAAGGATTCATGAAATTAAAATCCAAAATTGTTAAGCCTGAAGGCTAAAATTAACCGTAAAAATATCTTTCATTAGTTAGCGGTATATTTAAATAGAGTGGGAGGCGCAAAATTAGTTTTCTATTTCGAATAAACCAACATAAAATGATTGAGAATATTTTTCTTATCAACGTAGGTACTGAGGTATGTGAAAACAAACCCATTTACGATTTGCTTTGCTCGTTTATTTTAAGACTCAATATGTTTGGTTTCGTTTTCCGATAAATCTTTTTGTAAATGTTACTAAGCGAGATCAACGGATGACAGAAACTGACAGTCTGACATTCAGTTTTACAATTTGAACATTGTAACACTGAATGTCAGACTTTTGGGTTCGGCGGATTTCGAGGGGTTGTGGAACTCAGATAAATAGTTGTTCAATGTTAAACACTGGTACTCAGGTATATAAATAAAATATAAATAATATCGGAAGCCGACTCGAACTTAGTTTGGGAAACGGTTAGGCATATTAAGCGATATATAATGGGCTCATCAAAAAGAGCAGATAAACATTAGGGCGAATCTAATCTAATTACTATATTAGCCTTTAGTTAAAGAACAAGTATTGAGCTTAGATATCCTTGTCGTATATACTTGTATCATCATCATCTGCGTAGCCTTTTCCCAACTAGGTTGGGGTCGGCTTCCAGTCTAACCGGATGCAGCTGGATACCAATATTTTATATGGAGCGACTGCCTATCTGACCTATACATATATCTGTAAGTATATTGCACAGTATCCGATACTGAGACCACACACAGTGATAAGTATAGGTTAAATTATTCATATTTTGGGTGATGATCTATTTGCATGTTTTATTCTTTTTTATTTTTTGGTATTATTTGGCAGTGTGTATATTTTGTTCCACAGTAATGTTTATACCAGACAAGCTCTAGACGTGAAGACTTGTAATTGGCAGTCTGATTATCATTCTGTTCTTATCACTATTGTATTTAGCTGTAAGTCTTCCAAAGTCTTTAAATAAATAAATAAATAAATTCAATTCGCCTAGATTTAATTCTAGCAAAGGCCACTGCCAACATTTTCCATTCCCAATCATCTAAATTCAAAACTTTTCCTCAACCATTTTGAGGAAAACAAATAATTTCAATTATAACATTTAGTTTACAAACGGAGTAGTCTGGTCCTAAGTGGAAAGAACCAATCAACGTTGAGTTTTCAATGGGTGCATAGGGAAAAGTAGGTCAGGTCTCAAATTGTATATTTTCACATAGTTATGAAAAACTAATAAATAGATAGGCATGGCCTATAAATTGAAGAATACTTTAATAATTAGATGGAATTGATTAATCGCCTCTTCCTCTTAGAATCGTTTAATTTAGCTTTAGTGAGCATCAGGTTGTTTTATTTGAATTAAGTGGAAATTCTATTTTGGGAGACGTCTGAAAACGGTCTATTATTTAAGTAGCCTCGTGGAGGGTGCTCTAAGGGATGACTATACTAAGTGACCACTCAGTGAAATCAACTGGAGCTGCTCCGAAAGAGTATACATGATACATAAAACATAATATCACGACAGTAATTCCTAAAGGGTTAGACCTGACCCATTGCATATCGCACCGTCCGGGGAGATGGTTTGATTGTGTGGGGCTTGCATCCACTAAAAAACACCACCGTGTGCCTACTGTCGCCTTTGTGGATGTACCGCGAGAACTGCTACGCATGACGTTCAGGACCCTGAGCCCCCACCCTCTGACCCAAGCAGAAGTGTACTAGACTCACATTTCGCCTGTTTTAAGTCCCATGGAGCTCGTGGCTCCGTTGCAAGTCGTAACAGCCACTCGGATAAATTTACGGTATAAGCCGCGCTTGCCTATTGATGGGATTGCTTGTGGATGGGTGACCACCCATTACCTACCGAGTTTCCTCCGTGCCTCAGAAAGCACGTTAAGCCGTTTCCCGACTGTCATTTGTAGATCTTTGACAGTTGTTGCAGGAAGTCAGTGGCCCGAAAGTCTGACGATTAGTCTGTGGAAGAGGTATAGGTAGCCCAGTACTAACTGGGTTGTAGAGGTCAGATAGGCAATATTGTTCCATGTAAAATACACGGGCCTGTGGACGGTGAACTATGGGCTAGCTCACTGTCCGTCCGACGACAGGCCGTGTCGACGGCGCGTTCGTATTCCACGCGCGTCTCAAAGAGATGTCAGCATAATGGAGTGGTCCGCAAGGGCCGAAGCCTGCCGGGGCTGCGGGAATGTTCGAAAGAGATGCCGTGGCCCCGGAACATAAAGGGCTACGAAGGAACATGAATGGGTTTTAGTCAGTAAGAGTCTGACGCTCCCTCTCGCTCCGGCCTTAATGGGAGAGGTCATCCGAAAAGAGAAGGTATTCAACTGCTTGTGGTCAGACTGGGAACCGACCCTAACGTAGTTAGGAGACCCCAACCTAATACCGAAAAGGCTAAGCAGATGATGATGAAGTTTCTTAGTCATGACTGGTAACATTCTTCAGAGTTAACTCCCCAGTTTTTGTTTTGATCATGACGAATACTTTTTAATTCAAAATATTTATAAAATTTAACTGTAACATTATAGTGCTTACAACTTGTCTGGGCACAGTATTAGCAACGAGGAACGTCCAGTGCTAAGTTTGCCATCTGGCAAGTAAGTGGCTTAAAAGCATCAAAGACGCACGGTTGGACACTTTAAAAGTTATGTATCCTGCAGTTTGGTCAGTTTTACTCAAAAGCTTGGGTGATGCGTCCTAAGTGGGTGGGTAACTTTCAAGGAATATGACGTGTTTTTATAAAGGGTGTAAAAGTACCTACCATTAGCGAAATCGTCAGTCCGTCCGCATGAAGTGATGTAGAAATATTAGAGTTTCGTACTGGTAGCATTTGATCAGCTAGTGAAAACCTTGGGGTAGGGTTCGTTGGAAATCAAAATTTTCGCCTATGATGATCCTGTTTCCAGCCTTAAAAGCTTTTATATTTGTATTTCTGTTTAATTCAAATCTTGTAACTGAATTTTAAAACAGTTATTCCAAACCGATTGAATTATTTTGCATAAGCCAAGGCGTCCTGGTCAAATTCAAGGGTGTGCTAATGACCATCAAACTGAACAACATTCTCTATCAAACCATCATCGTAATCGTAAAAAATAATCAGCTGTCTCATACATTTGGTCGAGTAGGTATTGGGATTTTGTATCGGGGCCGTTGATTATTTTTTCGCGATTACGATGGTGGTCCCATGGAGAATGTTGTTCAGTTTGATGGTCTGTAGCACATCCTTGAATTTATCAGAACTTTACCAGAATCTGACCAGAACTTTATCAGAATTTGACCAGAATACATAACGACACCTAATATAAGTTTAGCTTGAATGTCAATGCATAGTTAGCTAAGTGACGTCATTCTAAATCGAAAATTGCAGTCTTCCAAAGATGGCGGTCTAGTTATTTTTATGCACCCTCATGATTTCGTCACGCCTTTGTTTATTTTAGATAGGAGCTCGTGGCTAAATAATAATAGCCGATTGGGCCAATCTATAGGTTAAGCCGTGCTTGCCTAGGTTGGTCTGTAGATGGGTGACCACCCGACATACCAAGTTTCCTCCATGCCTCAGAAAGCACGTAAAGCTGTTGATCCCAGCTGTCATTTGGAGACCTTTGACAGTCATTACAGGTAGTCAGTGACCCAAAAGTCTGACAACCAGTCTTACCAAGGAGTATCGTATTACCCAGTACTAACTGGGTTGTGGAGGTCAGATAGGCAGCACTCCATGTAAAATATTGGTATTCAGCTGCATCCGGTTAGACTGGAACCCCCTTCACTACTATGCATGCTTAGATCTTTAAAACTATACAACGGATTTTGATGCGGCTTTTTTTAAATAGATAGAGTGATTCAAGAGGAAGGTTTTAGTATATCATTTTACGCGGGCGAAGCCGCGGGCATCGGCTCTATTATCTATTATATATAATAAAAGAGTAAAAAAACTGTGTCTGTACATTGAATATATTAAAAAAACAAATAATTGAGGGGGGTTTCGAAACAGTAATAGAGCACGAATCCAAAAATGATAATCTGTCTGTTTGTTTGTACACGCTAATCTTCGGAACTACTGGACGGATTTGAATGATTTCTTTGTTGTATAGATATTAAGTCTGGGCAACATATAGGCTATAATTTGGAAACTTGAACACCTGTTGCAGAACCACAACAGGCCAGCTAAACTATAAGAGATACAAATATGACACCATACCAAAAATTTTTTCACGTGATGAGCATTTTCTGCTGAGAGAATAAATTTGAAGATCTGGAACACCTGATGTGGAACTCCAAGAGCCCAGCGACACAATAACACATATAGGAATGACGGCTTGGCAAAAGTTGTTCAGTCTGATGGGCATTTCCTGTTGACTTATAAAAATCGAAGATTAGAAACATCTGGTGTGAAAAGTATTGCCGGGTGGTCATCACCCACTCACAGACCAACCTAGGCAAATACGGTACCTAAAGAATGGCTAGAGCGGCTGTTATTATTAGTAAAGTTTAAGTCTCTCACAAATGTTTACCTCGTGTTGTTAGGTTAAATAATTCATGTTTACTGTAACGTTTCTGATGAGAAAAAAATAATAAATAATATTTAGTAATAACCAAAGGGTTCCCCTTTGGTTAACCTTCGGGTACCCTAACAAATGTTCGTAAAATGAACAGACACACAAACCAACATTTCTTTTGCTCACTACATAGTACAAAGCGAGTTTTTTCAACGAATAGTTTTTGCGGTTCCCACGCAAAATGGTGCAGCTCAATTTCATTGAATTCTTCGACATACATTGAGCATATTCCATACGTGTATGATCCTTTCAGCCATGGACGTGTAGGTGGAACCGAAATAGACCCGTTATGTATGTTGTATCTACATGATACTAGCCTTTGGCATGCAGATATTCGCGTCGTGTTTTACATATGTAGCGAAAAATGTACCCTTTTATTAATACGTTAAAAAGGAGGTTCTTAATTTTTCTTTCCTTTTTTTTTGTGTGTGGTTTAATAGTACTGGCTCAATAATAACCGTAAAGGTGGACGCACACTTATCCGCGCCGAAGGAATCGACCGCGCCGAAAGAATTTTTTCTCATACGAATGACGTTATCGATTCGTTCGATTCGGCGCGGGTAAGTGTGCGACGTTTCATAGAATTTCATACTAGTAATTCTAAAATTCGATTCCTTCGGCGCGGTCGATTCTTTCGGCGCGGATAAATGTGCGTCCACCTTTTTAGTGAATACTCGTATTAGTAAGGCCTGGATTTTTGACGCGCGGGCGGTCGTTCGGGTACAAGTATAGGTACATACATACCTACATTGTCACTATCACTATCACTACATATTATAAAAAACAAAGTCTCCCGCCGCGTCTGTCTGTCCCTATGTATGCTTAGATCTTTAAAACTACGCAACGGATTTTGATGCGGGTTTTTTTTTAACCGACTTCTAAAAAAGGAGGAGGTTCTCAATTCGAATGTTTCTTTTTTTTTTTTATGTTTGTTCGGGCATAACTCCGTCGCTGACCAACCGATTTGAAAATTTATTTTTTTGTTGGAATGGGTATTCTTTCCAAATGGTCCCATTGCCACCAAGTTGGGATCTGATGATAGAATCTTGGTGAAATCAAGAGAACTCTTCAAATTTTATATCATAACGTGTTGCTATTTTGGTATTTTCTACAACAAGTGAAGCATTTGCGTTCGATAAGAACCATTCTACCATCAGGGGGGCGATCGCGCTATTTTGTAAAATGAACAAATGTCTAAAGATCGGTTTTGGTTCAACTCTGACTGTAATTCAGTTATAACGAAATTTGGTATCGCGCTAAAGTTTATGTGATGACCAAAGTCGAACTGAAACTGAACCATTCTCATAATCAAAACATTAGAGGTGTATCAATGTAACCTAGTATTGTTAGCATAATCGACCGTCGACTCAGCGTTTAAATTGTTGTACCTCTAGTTTTGACAGCACTTGTCTATGAGTTATGTTGCTTTGGTTGGAGTTTAGGTGGGAATTTCGAAGAATTTGAAGTGGTGACTGAAAAAATGTCGAGATATGATTTCAAGTGGTTACCTATTTAGCTTAGAAAGTTACTTGTATCCTTTCAACATATCGGGAGTGAATACGTGTTTTAAATATATCAAAAAATCTGTGAAATATTTTGTATTGGTAAGTATTTTAATTCTCTTGAAATAATGGCATTTATTTTATTAATTATAAATACACAAAGATACTTTTAGTAATTCTGTACAATAATTGATTTATGAATAAGATGACCCACTGAACAATTTTAGATAAATAATTAGTTAATTAATGCACAATTACTATTTATTTACTGATTTCGAATACGGAGTCGATGTCGGCTATGCGCCACTAGCGGCCTCCTCAGTTTAAGTCTGTTACTGATAATGTATTTATATTACCTATTTCTGAGTTTATTCATCGAATTTTATAGAAAATGGAGCAACAGCGTCGCAGGTGCACGACTGTTCGCCAACTGGAGATGATGTTGGAGTTTTTAGAAGGCTTTTTTTGATTGGGCCCGTGCAATGGCCACATCACAATCGTGCGCCGTTTCCATGAAGTCTAAGTACATCATTTTAACGATTTTTACTACTTTTTATCACAAAAACACTAAACCAATTCAGAAAAAGTTGCTCCGTAGTAACTTTAACACAACTTGTGCTTATGGTTTGGTTTTGTCTCTGTTCTAGTCCAACTTCGGTTCAAACATCTGTCAACACTTTAGCGCGATGCGAAAAGTACTTAAAATCGTGTTTCGGTTATGGTTTAGTTTTGATTTGGATGAGATTTTTTAGCGCGATCGCCCCCCAGATCTGATGATGAAGCCAAGAGTCACGGAACTCCATAATGAGACAATGTATCCTAGTCGTGTTTGGGCTTGTTGTAATTGTATCGGTATTCACTTTCCATGTATATCAAGCACATGTGAACCACTAGAAAGTGAAAAATAAAAACTTTTTTTGCAAAAAATAAAACCGACCTTTGTCGAAGACCTTTGTTTGATTGATTTAATTTTTTTGTCACCGACTTCAGAAGCTAAAGTTATTTTTCACGTTTTTGTTTTTTTTTTGAAGTCGGTTTTTTAATAGATAGAGTGATTCAAAAGAAAGGTTTTTGTATTTAATATTACGCGGCCGACGCTGACGACAACGGCGACCAACAGCCGTATTTTTAGACCGTCAGTGCGACAAGGTATCAGGTACAAAAAGGTACGTAGGTAGGTAAGGTATAAAAAGTGCGCAACACGAACACTCTTTGACATAGACTTTGAGAGATATTTCTGAAGACCTTACTCGACCCGAGCGCCTCTACCGGCGAATGTATGCGCGATATCAGTGTGAACTCGGTTGTGGACGGCTGACAGGTCTACTTTAGTATCTAAATATCTTTCCGCGGATCTGAGCCGAATAGCACCTGTTCTTCCCGTCATCGCGATATTTCTTTTTGTTCTACATCATACCTGGGAACCTTCTAGTTACGGAGATATTGAGGGTCAAAGTTACAACATTTTGACAAGTTTTTTTTTAAATATTGGTTTGGACGAAGAACGTCAAAAACGTAAAATGTTAGATTAGTCAGGTGTTAGTATTTTGTCGTAAATGTTCAGGAACGCAAAAAGACAGATTAGCAAAATGACGGGTTCGCAATATGACAGATGTGAAAACGTCACTGACACCAGGTCTGTGACCAGGTTAAGCGCAAACAACACGATATCGAAGATGAGCATTTTTGCAAACAGCTTTAGTAAATTCTTGTTTTATTACTCGGCCGTACGCCCGCAGTGTCACGAACAGTACATAAACGGTGCTCGTCACAGGTTTAGTTGTTAATGTCATTTGTACATTGACAGGTTGTTAAGACCTTCAAATTTTGCAAGTCTTTATCCCTTTTTCTCTCAATACTAATAGTTTTGAGTATTGGGGTATTACAGTGCATAGATTTGATGACAAATGGTTTCTTGAACCATTGTACTTAAACCATTATTAGGTGGTAATTATGGTGTATAATTTGGTTTATTCATTACGGTACCATCCTTGATATGTGCTCTTTTGGAGCTACTGACTTAACACTCCCATAATGATCTCTTAATTGACACTCCTGATTTGCAGCGAACTGCAAACGTAATGACGCAAAGATGCACTATTTTATTTTACCAGGCGCATTTTACCTTATCAATAATTAAATCTGAAAGTTTGTGAATACGTATGGCTATTATTGTTCCTCTTTCACACAAAAACCATAGTCCAATACCAACAGTGGTTATAAAGTAGCGTGTGCAAAATTTCACACAAATCCATTTAGCCTTCGCATTTATAATATTAGTATATTATTCATCACACATGACTACCTAACTTTTGCAAAGAGAATATTGTAAATTACATAAATAAAGCCATTTTAGCATAATAAATAAGCCTTTGCCCTAATTCAGTCAAAAATTATCCAAATAAATATAATGTTACAATTGGTACAGAATTCAAACAGGTATCTAATCAAAGGTTCAGAATTGGAATTTTAAATGGGTGAAAACCACATCCCACCTCGACTACCTTTGGCCATGTTCACAACTGGGCTACTATGGGTTTTGAAAATATGGAGTGAGTTATGAGTGCGAGAAATCATATTAATTTATAATCAGTTTTTATGAAGCTCATCAGGCTTCTGACTTTAGCTTTACATGCCGTCGAGAATTATGTATCTCTCAGGTATGCTAGTTTCTTCATAATGATTTCCTTCACACCATACCAGTAGACTACCACTGCTGCTATATAAGGAACAAATGAGCATTAAACAATCCAGCGGAGAATTATAGTCTTAATTAGTCACTTAATATTAAATTCCAGTAGCACGTCAAGTTAATTTTTGATTTTGACAGCAAGCTAAGTTGTAATTTAAATGGCCCATAAGTTTTGAGTCAAATTCTTAATAGTTTGATATCTCAGCTGGTTTCACAATCCATTGCTCATTTGTCTTCTATCTTCTCTATTCTCGAATTCATCTCATGCTGAAACTCATTTCCACCTTCTCCCGACTTCAAATAGTGAGACCCCAGCATGTTAATATCCATTTCTGCGCAGAAAGGGTCTGAGCCCTTTTCGTCGGGTCGCGGGGTGCTTGCAAAATTTACGATTTACCTAGATTTACAACCGTCATAAAGAATTCAGTGGGCCCCGAACATTTCGCTTTTCAAGTTTTGTTGGAGATTCGGTACTGCCCGTGTAATGTAGATGTTACAATTTGTCGAAGATTTGGTCCAACCTGATATATTTTAAATAAAAAAGGTAGGTTCAGAAGTTTTTTATGCCTAAGGTCAGAGTGATTGGCTACCTATTCGTTTGATAGGTCTGGAAAACGTGCAAATCACTTTATAAATGTAGGGTTTGTGGAAAGGTTAGTGGTTTTTAAACAAGAAAATGTAGTTTGAATTAAAAAGGAGGTTGGATAGCAGTACGACATCATAGTAAAAATATCGTTGACGATGGTTTAAAAAAGGAACGTCTCATTTCAAATTCTGTTAACAAAACTTCAAAAAAAGAACAACACTAAGTACACTTTTAAAACAGAGAAAGAAAGGACCACAACAATATAAAGAGGTCACTAGTCCAAACACAACAACACACTCCGAAACCCACCTTACCCCACTCAACAAAACTTTATAGGTACCAAAGCCGAACTTACCCTGAATTATTAAATCTAAATTTATCGATTCAGAAATAAATAAAAGTTATACTGAACACCCTCTGAAAGGGGAGGCGTTCAAAGCCTTTGAAATTGAATTTCAGTATCTTACAGCATCTTTAGTAGACGTGAAAGCTGCAGTATGCTTTCGGTCAGGAATAATTTTGGTATAGGAAACGTGCATGTCTTGGGAATACTGTGAATTGCAGGGTTGTAGAGAAATTAGTATGTATTGGAACTGGGATCATAAACGGATTGGGTGGTCGGGAATAGGAAGTACGATGTTTGATTTCTCGGGCACATGTGGAATATGGAGATAGATAGTTGTTTTGCATGTGAGAACTATTCGTACGGTACAAATATTCATCCTTCAAATTTATCTGGACACACATACTCGTACATACATCGGTTTCGTTATATACTACTTCTGTTACGTCTAGTCTGTCTAAATTTATTTTTTTATATTTAGTTTCACGTCTTTTTGGATTTGTAATATTAGAAAAATCTGTATATATGTAGGCGGAATTATTTTTGCATATAGATTTAAAATATTCTCTGCTTTTGAGTTTACTGCGAGACTTTACGTAATACTTGTATTTTTTTTCATTATTATACTGTACACAGAGCGGTGCGGTCTATCGATCCCCCATTGGCACGGGTGGGGTTATAACACATATACCCATTCTTTCTCATAGAGAGGAGGCCTGTGTCCCAGCAGCGGGAACATTAATAGGCTGGTGATGATGATGATTATGACACAGCGGTGAAAACACTTCCACAAGGTGAGCGAAGACCTTTTATACGTCTCCGGATTTCGACGTTGGGAACTCGTTCTAGTAGTTTTATGGCATCTTATCCCGTTTTTCAATGCAGCCAGTAAATTGTGAGAGAATTTTTCCCTTTTGTCTGAACTGCTTACACAACATAAATTGCCCCATTATATTTCGAACCCAAATCGAAGAGAAACGTCTCTTTTCCATTAATATTAGTTCTGTAAAACAAAGACAAATAAATACTCAATTGCCCGACTTATTCGACAGTTAAGACAAAGTTTGAACCGCAAACTGTATTAGTCAAATTATCACTAACTTTGTTTCCTTCGCGAAAAGCTTGGATTTTAAGTCAATAGCAACTTGTGAAGTTCTACAATGGATAGCTGGTAAATGTTTGTGAGGAGATTTCAGTTTTTACTCGAGAGTTTTTTTTCTAAATGATTGAGCACGTCGTTTACTTTGATTATTTTTTGATTATTTTAGTAACAGATTGTCTCGACTGCTGCTGTTACTGATTGATGGACTGCTTTGGTCTATTTGTTTTTTTTTTAAAATATTTTTCATCCAGTTATGTATGAAAAAGCATCAGTTACCGATTTCGAAAGAAATCTTAGTCTTATTCGATATATTAGAAACAATAATTGCCGAAAATTTGCTGTTTTCAAAAAATAGATCTTAACCAAAATTAAATAAAACTTTAAATCGACAACAACGAACGTAGGTCACACTATTACGCTACAATATGAATTCGTCGAATTTTAAGTTATTCATGAACGGAAAAAAAAATCCAAAGGAAATTTAAAAAAAAATCAAAGTGCGAGCTGAGATTTAATTTTTAACTCTTCTAGGAACTCAATAAAAAATGTTCCAAGAAAATCCGACCACTTTAAACTTCGTTCCACTTTATTGTCTAATTACACTCGACTAGTGGGATAATTTACGACCGTATGGCAAGCGAAGCCGTGGGCCAAAGCTAGTGTACAATATTTATTGTGTTATGTAGTTTTGCCTTTTTACATTCAGAGAACAACACCCAATGCCATCATTTATTCACAATTCCCTCCAAAAAGAACTAATTCTGAACCCAGGGGTCGGGCACACTAAAATTTCATTATACGTACGTACCCAAGTTAAAGTTAGAATTAAGTTGGCAAAACTTACGCCCGACGTAAGTTAACGCAGGTTAAGTTAGATTTATGTTAGTTTTCGAGTAGATTGGACTATGTACTTGAATGTACTGTAGCTTTTACGAGGTAGGTACTTGTGTTTAATGATTTTTTTGAAATGGCATAAAGTTATTAAATAAGGAAGAAGTCGAATATACTCGTATCTGGCATAAAACTCGACACAACAAGTTACTGCAAACTGAGTGTTTTTTTATTTGATTCATCACTTAGGGTTCAAAATAATTTGGAGTTGGAATGGAGTTGGACATATTGAGGTAACCTGATGTGCTGGCGATTGTACGGTCGACCAGGCTATTTGGTTTACATGCAAATTACATTGTAACTTGTAAACCGAATATCTTGGTCGATCGTACTTAGTACATAGTTCTGGAAATCTTCTATTTTTCGAATTGTTCATACTTACGACATGACCTGCGTATTTTATTACTAAGTACAGGACCTAGATTATCTAGACTAATATTATAAAGAGGAAAACTTTGTTTGTTTGGTTGTAATGAAACAACTGGACCGTTTTTTTTTAATTCTTTCACCATTGGAAAGCTACATTCACCCTAAGTAACATAGGCTACATTTTATTCCCGTGCTCCCACGGGAACGGGAACTACGCGAGTGAAACCGCGTGACGTCCGCTAGTACCTAATATAGGGATTGTAGAAAACTTCACTGATTTGTGCGATTTAAGTTGGCTTTAAGTAGGGGTATAAAAAAAACATCACTATAACCCTCATTCTCCTGCTTTTCAACCTCATTTGGCGTCGGCGCTGCAGGTCTTCATCAATACTCCATACTAATATTATAAAGAGGAAAAAATTGTGTTTTTATTTTTGTATGTAACGAATAAACTTAAAAACTACTGGACCGATTTGAAAAACAATATAAAGAGGTCACTAGTCCAAACACAACAACACACTCCGAAACCCACCTTACCCCACTCAACAAAACTTTATAGGTACCAAAGCCGAACTTACCCTGAATTATTAAATCTAAATTTATCGATTCAGAAATAAATAAAAGTTATACTGAACACCCTCTGAAAGGGGAGGCGTTCAAAGCCTTTGAAATTGAATTTCAGTATCTTACAGCATCTTTAGTAGACGTGAAAGCTGCAGTATGCTTTCGGTCAGGAATAATTTTGGTATAGGAAACGTGCATGTCTTGGGAATACTGTGAATTGCAGGGTTGTAGAGAAATTAGTATGTATTGGAACTGGGATCATAAACGGATTGGGTGGTCGGGAATAGGAAGTACGATGTTTGATTTCTCGGGCACATGGGGAATATGGAGATAGATAGTTGTTTTGCATGTGAGAACTATTCGTACGGTACAAATATTCATCCTTCAAATTTATCTGGACACACATACTCGTACATACATCGGTTTCGTTATATACTACTTCTGTTACGTCTAGTCTGTCTAAATTTATTTTTTTATATTTAGTTTCACGTCTTTTTGGATTTGTAATATTAGAAAAATCTGTATATATGTAGGCGGAATTATTTTTGCATATAGATTTAAAATATTCTCTGCTTTTGAGTTTACTGCGAGACTTTACGTAATACTTGTATTTTTTTTCATTATTATACTGTACACAGAGCGGTGCGGTCTATCGATCCCCCATTGGCACGGGTGGGGTTATAACACATATACCCATTCTTTCTCATAGAGAGGAGGCCTGTGTCCCAGCAGCGGGAACATTAATAGGCTGGTGATGATGATGATTATGACACAGCGGTGAAAACACTTCCACAAGGTGAGCGAAGACCTTTTATACGTCTCCGGATTTCGACGTTGGGAACTCGTTCTAGTAGTTTTATGGCATCTTATCCCGTTTTTCAATGCAGCCAGTAAATTGTGAGAGAATTTTTCCCTTTTGTCTGAACTGCTTACACAACATAAATTGCCCCATTATATTTCGAACCCAAATCGAAGAGAAACGTCTCTTTTCCATTAATATTAGTTCTGTAAAACAAAGACAAATAAATACTCAATTGCCCGACTTATTCGACAGTTAAGACAAAGTTTGAACCGCAAACTGTATTAGTCAAATTATCACTAACTTTGTTTCCTTCGCGAAAAGCTTGGATTTTAAGTCAATAGCAACTTGTGAAGTTCTACAATGGATAGCTGGTAAATGTTTGTGAGGAGATTTCAGTTTTTACTCGAGAGTTTTTTTTCTAAATGATTGAGCACGTCGTTTACTTTGATTATTTTTTGATTATTTTAGTAACAGATTGTCTCGACTGCTGCTGTTACTGATTGATGGACTGCTTTGGTCTATTTGTTTTTTTTTTTAAATATTTTTCATCCAGTTATGTATGAAAAAGCATCAGTTACCGATTTCGAAAGAAATCTTAGTCTTATTCGATATATTAGAAACAATAATTGCCGAAAATTTGCTGTTTTCAAAAAATAGATCTTAACCAAAATTAAATAAAACTTTAAATCGACAACAACGAACGTAGGTCACACTATTACGCTACAATATGAATTCGTCGAATTTTAAGTTATTCATGAACGGAAAAAAAAATCCAAAGGAAATTTAAAAAAAAATCAAAGTGCGAGCTGAGATTTAATTTTTAACTCTTCTAGGAACTCAATAAAAAATGTTCCAAGAAAATCCGACCACTTTAAACTTCGTTCCACTTTATTGTCTAATTACACTCGACTAGTGGGATAATTTACGACCGTATGGCAAGCGAAGCCGTGGGCCAAAGCTAGTGTACAATATTTATTGTGTTATGTAGTTTTGCCTTTTTACATTCAGAGAACAACACCCAATGCCATCATTTATTCACAATTCCCTCCAAAAAGAACTAATTCTGAACCCAGGGGTCGGGCACACTAAAATTTCATTATACGTACGTACCCAAGTTAAAGTTAGAATTAAGTTGGCAAAACTTACGCCCGACGTAAGTTAACGCAGGTTAAGTTAGATTTATGTTAGTTTTCGAGTAGATTGGACTATGTACTTGAATGTACTGTAGCTTTTACGAGGTAGGTACTTGTGTTTAATGATTTTTTTGAAATGGCATAAAGTTATTAAATAAGGAAGAAGTCGAATATACTCGTATCTGGCATAAAACTCGACACAACAAGTTACTGCAAACTGAGTGTTTTTTTATTTGATTCATCACTTAGGGTTCAAAATAATTTGGAGTTGGAATGGAGTTGGACATATTGAGGTAACCTGATGTGCTGGCGATTGTACGGTCGACCAGGCTATTTGGTTTACATGCAAATTACATTGTAACTTGTAAACCGAATATCTTGGTCGATCGTACTTAGTACATAGTTCTGGAAATCTTCTATTTTTCGAATTGTTCATACTTACGACATGACCTGCGTATTTTATTACTAAGTACAGGACCTAGATTATCTAGACTAATATTATAAAGAGGAAAACTTTGTTTGTTTGGTTGTAATGAAACAACTGGACCGTTTTTTTTTAATTCTTTCACCATTGGAAAGCTACATTCACCCTAAGTAACATAGGCTACATTTTATTCCCGTGCTCCCACGGGAACGGGAACTACGCGAGTGAAACCGCGTGACGTCCGCTAGTACCTAATATAGGGATTGTAGAAAACTTCACTGATTTGTGCGATTTAAGTTGGCTTTAAGTAGGGGTATAAAAAAAACATCACTATAACCCTCATTCTCCTGCTTTTCAACCTCATTTGGCGTCGGCGCTGCAGGTCTTCATCAATACTCCATACTAATATTATAAAGAGGAAAAAATTGTGTTTTTATTTTTGTATGTAACGAATAAACTTAAAAACTACTGGACCGATTTGAAAAATTATTTCAGCAATGGATAGCTACATTATCAGCGAGTAACATAGGCTATATTTTATTCCCTTACTCCCACGGGAACGGGAACTACGCGGGTGAAACCGCTTGACGTCCGCTAGTCATAAATATGTAGTATGTTTCGATGAGTTGTCATTTTAGAAAACCACCCCTGTGCTCGCTGTTTTATCTTCGACACAGTGCATCCATTCCTTATTTTGTCTTATACCGGTACAGTCTGGCAAAACCTCACATCAACAAGTTACTCGTAGGTACATTAAATTAAAAGTTTAAAAAACCCCCGACACATAGGGACATAATTTTAAGGTTTTTTTTTTATGCTGTATGTGTGTGTAGTACCCTTATATTGAGGGAGTTATAAAAAGAAAGTTACTCACCCTTTCATATGATACCCATATTGAGGGAGTGGTTGACTAAATATGTAATCCGCCATTTTGTGGCGGCGGCCGTCTTGGACTGATTTTTATTCAAACATAGCTGGAACACTATAGAACATTCCCGGCTAATTCACCTTCCGAACAAAAAAAAACAAAATAAAAATCGGCTCATCCGTCCGGGAGCTACGATGCCACAGACAGACACACACACAGACACACGGTCAAACTTATAACACCCCGTCGTTTTTGCGTCGCGCCTCGGGGATTAAAATAGTAGAGATTACAGACTATAAAAGTTATATGGACACTGTAATAATGAGGGCGGAATTCATCAATATAAACAAGGTGTAAAAAAAAACTTCACGAAACCGACAACCAAGCATTCTGTCTACTTCAAACTATACTCGACGCAAAAATTAATACTGGGAATTGACTTTTTTTGGGATGAAAAATCACGTGTTACGGTAAAACTCAATGTAACGCACTCAAAATATTGTGCTGGTGGATGGATTTAATAGTGTGGGGGTCACGGAGGTGTCTAAAGTAAAGTTCTTACATTAAAAAACCGGCCAAGAGCGTGTCGGGCCACGCTCACTGTAGGGTTCCGTAGCTTCCCAGACCATTAAAAATACCAACATTTTTCGTCAGCAAAAATAACTTTGTTTTTCATAGTATTTGTATGAAAAACAAAGTTATCATTTGCGTTTTTTTGAAAAAGTGCTATATAACTCAAAAACTATTCAACTCATCAAGTTGAAAATAATTTTCCTAGAAAGTTCATATAAAGGTCTACTTCTGTGATTTTTTTCATATTTTTTAAACTTATGGTTCAAAAGTTAGAGGGGGGGGGGACACATTGTTTTTGACTTTCGGAGCGATTATTTCCTAAAATATTAATATTATCAAAAAATTATTTTAGAAAACCCCTATTCATTTTTAAATACCTATCCAACAATATATCACACGTCAGGGTCAAAATTAAAAAAAAAATCGCTCCCCACTTTACGTCTGGGGGAGGTACCCTAATAAAAATGTTTTTTTAAATTTTTATTTTTGCACTTTGTCGGCATGATTGATATACATATTGGTACCAAATTTCAGCTTTCTGGTGCTAACGTTCACTGAGATTATCCGCGGACAGACAGACAGACAGACAGACAGACAGACAGACAGACATGGCGAAACTATAAGGGTTCCGTTTTTTGCCATTTGGCTACGGAACCCTAAAAACTGTATTAAAAAAAAAAAAACTTGTGAAAAACTTGGAACTTTGACCCCCAATATCTCGGTAACTAAAAGGTTCCCAGGTATAGTGTAGGACAAAAAAATGACAGGGAGAATAAGTGCCTTTCGTCTTCATTAAGAGATTTTTTACACCCTTTTTCAAAGGTGCTTCATCTTTACTTTGGACTAACTGAATTGCAAGCCCAATTTGTTTACGTCTCCCTATACTGCACACAGTACGAGCAAATAGCTCACATACCTACGACAGAGCTTTAAACCTCTCTCAAAGTCAAACTACCCCCTCAAAGTGAGGCATGGCTGTTGTGTACGTCAATCAAGTTGCATTGCTACTGTGTCTGTTCTAACTGGATTCTGGCATTGCTTTAACACCTTGATGTGAAGATCCTGTTTAATGTTCCTCATTTGTTTGAGTGCCTCTTGTCACATTAAATGTCATAAAGTCTCTCTTTATCACATTTAATGTGATAAAGGAATTCTGTGTGTTGATATTTCTTTGAAGTGAGTGAATTTGATTGGTCTTGTCATGTCTTCTTGAATTTGAATTTAATGTAAAATGCTTTTTGAGCAGAACCTTAATTTAATTAATGCACGTATTTTTGCTCTTGGTGAAGAAAAACATTGTGAGGAAACCGGAATGTCCTAGAACTAAGAATTCGAAGACATGTGACAATTGTGACATATACCAATCTGCACTGGGTGGTGGATTGTAGCCCATTCCCTCTCATAGAGAACAGCAGTGGGAACATTAATAAGCTGATGATGATGATGATATTTCTTTGAAGCGAGTGAATTTGGTGGTCTTGTCATGTCTTCTTGGATTTGACTTTAGTGCAATTTAGTTTTCGAGCAGATCCATTGAATAAATGCTCATATTCTTGCTCATGCTTATGCATCATCTGCCTGGAATTTTCTCAACTATGAAGGGGTTGGAATCCAGTAATTTACATGGAGTGGTTATCTGGAACACTGTGACTGATTATCTGGAAAAACCCAACCCAATTAGTTCTGGGTAATACGAGACCCCTTGGTAAAACTTTGTTGACTTGTCAAACTTTTGAGCTTAGTCAAAATATGCTCATACAATCCTAGGTTATGAGATTTACAAATGACATTTGTAAGCCATCCACCAGTGCCATAACTTATAACACTATTGAAGAACAGTAACGTTATCGTGCCTATGTAATTCTTGGGTGTCTCCTCCCAACTTTCAAGTTACGTCTGCATTACCATAGTCGTTTTTACTCATCCTCTGTAAATGACAAAACCATCTAAGTCTGGTAACTCTGTTAGTTTTTTTTGCAACTATATTTTCCTTGAAAACGCAACGTTCTCTTATCAAGCCAGCAGCCCCGCTGCTACCATGCTTAGGTAAGTACGATTATAAATAAGGGATAAACTCCAAACTAAAAGGCAAGAGCACCATGAAATACATTTACCTCTTTATTAACTAAGGATGGCATGGATGGATGGATGGATGGGATTAAGGATGGCTTTGTGATGGTGGAGAAGAAGAAGAGGAAGAAGCCACCTAGTCGGAACCAGTGCGGGTCCACACTGGCAGGACCCAATATGCTGCTGCGTCCGGCGATACCAACGACGCAGCTCTATGTGTCCCGGCTACATCACACCACGAAGGTTGAGGACATCGTGGAGTATGTCCGAGTGAAGACCAGCTGGACCTTGAGGGTTGAGAAGTTGGAGTCGCGCCACAACACAAATTTTAAGTCGTTCATGGTGCGAGTTCCGACTCATCATATTGAGACCTTCCTCAAGGAAGAGTTTTGGCCGAAGTACGGCGATTCCACGGAAGGCTACGCGACACCACGCTGCGCAACATGACGCCGTCTCCTCATGTGTAATAGTTTATTAATGTTTAGTGGTTTTTTATAAATATGTATGTTAGTCTGTAAGGGATATGTAATATGGGTCTTTTGTTACCTGAATTAAATGATATATTATTATTATTAACTAGATTATGGCATTGGAGGTTATGGACAGTTCATGTGTTAAAAATTAACGCAGTTTATTATATTATAGGGAGCGCCTTGCATGAGGTTGAAGGTAGGAACGGATTAGTGATGTGACTTTATTAGTTACGGTGCTGAGACTATCGATAATATAGTTATTAAAGTCATTTGTTAGACAATTTGTGAAAAAGTAGCTAGCAGATATATCTATATACAAAATCAGAAAACGCAGCTTTGTTGAGCAATTATTATGTCTGGTTTCATGTTGAACCAAAATAACCCCCTTTTGTAAGTAGAATAGCTCTTCGCCCGCGACTTCGTCCCCGAGAATTAAGTATATTTATAACCTAGGTCACTCTGCAAAGATGTCACTTTCTAATGATGAAAGATTTCTTAAATAGGTTGTGTATTTCTTGAGTTAAATGGTAACAAACAAGCAAAAAATCAAATATTTCTTCTTTCCAATGTTAGTTTAGATTTCTTTTTAAATATACATTTTTTTGATCTGGAAAGAATTAGGGCGATTTATAATTTTAAGATTTATTGCAAAACTATTGCTATCGATGTAATAAATTGTACTGTTTTCCAACACTATTAGTGGGCTAGTTCATCGTACTTAATTACATTAGTCCCTCCGGACTGGCCTGAAAATGAAAAGCTCTGAATTTAAATAAAATTATTGCAATTTTATGGAGAACGGCTACAATTGTATCTTTTAGGCTATAAAGTAGAGCCCCAATTAGACTTAGTTAAGTTTTTTACGATGTGATTTCGCTTCTGACAGACATACCCAGGGGTTTATTTATACAATCTTTTTAGAGCTAGAAAATCTAAATTACCTACATTAAAAACGGGAATTTAAACCTCCAATTACATCAGATTTACTGTGTTTCATAAATTTTTAACATACTCGTATTAATTCATAACGAAAAATATGTACACTTATAAAAATATTCTATTGAATTAAATATCTCAGCAAACCTTGAAAAGGTACATTAAACCTTTAACCGAGTACTATTTCAGAGCGCCTGCCAAAACCTTAACAGCAAAATTGCACTCTGAAGTCATTGCTCGGTGCCTTTACTTTACGACTTGCCCGAAAACGGTGAAGTCCGAGTTTTATGCCCGTGACAGACCATCTAGAGCATCAAGCAAGTCGTTTATGGTTAGATCCGTATACCTTATGGTAATAAAACCTGCATACAATTTCATTTGACCTTGTTAGGGCCGTAATCCTTTGAATTTGTGAAGCCATGAAGGGATGAATAGTTAAGTTTTGCTGCATAATTTATTTCTAAGAGGTTTAAGATACAGTTCTCAGATATTTGAGGACACTGGTGTGAATTTAGTAGCTACCTTAAACTTAAACCAGAGGTATTCTTATCCCCCGGGGCTGCGGGACTGTTCGAAAGAGATACCGTGGCCACGGAACATAAAGGGCGAGGAAGGCACATGGATGGATTTTAGTCAGTAAAAGTCTGAAACTCCCTCCCACTCCGCCCAGAGTGGAGAAGTCATTTGATGATTTCCCATCCGAAAAAAAAACCAGTATTCTTATTCTTTATTGCACACAAAATAACATATACAAATTAATTGCAATAATATAGCTTATGTACAAAGGCGAGCTTAACCTAGAGATGGGTTGGTTTGGGTTGAGGTATCCTTGTTGCATAGTAATTGATTGTTTGCCTCTAAAACTCTAACTTCTACTACTGCAATCTTCAAACCTGAAAATCAGATGGTATTTTAAGGAACCAATAATTTCATTACATTTATACAGGGTGTAAACCACCTCATCACAAAGCCGTTAACCAAGCTTTCTGTACATCAAACTAAGTAACTTTACGCAAAAATTATTGCTGGGAAACAACTTTTTTTTTTGCGGTTATAAATCATGTTTCGTGATAGAACTCAGTGTAACGCACTTAAAACATTGTGCTGATGGATGGATTGAATAGTACGGGGGTCGTGGAGGTGTTAAAAGTCAAAATCTTACAAAAAAAACTTGTAGGTATTTAAAAAAAAAAACTTGTCAAAAAGTTGTATCTTTGAACCCCCATATCTCCGTAACTAGAAGGTTCCCAGGTATGGTGTAGAACAAAAAAATATCGCAATGATAGGGAGAACAAGTGCCTTTCGGCTTCGTGAAGAGGTGTTTTACACCCTTTATTTAATGGTCGAGTCGACAGAGCGTTTACAACCGCCAATCATGGACGTACAATTTATTGTTTTAGCTTAGCGTACACTACGAGATTTTATAGCAAATTCTCAAATCTTCCGCGACTGTCACAATATATTCAGTGCCAAATCTAACACAAGACCCAATATGCAATTTCAACAACTCTCCCAAACATTCGAATTGCAAGATTCGGTCAGAAATGAACTTGCAACCTCTGAGTGTGGTCATTTCGCACTGCGCCATTTAAATGCCATTAGAACTAAGTGTTTTGAAAGGTCAGAACGCCTGTAAAGCTAGACGTTTAACATAACGACTGAATGTAAGTAATTAGTGGTTAGCCGATAGCTTTGTAAACACCTGTTTTCTTAGAGAGTGTTTTTAACTATCTTTTACTGATGTTTTTTTTTGTTGTTTTGCCTTGTCGTCCCACAGCTGGGCAAAAGCCTCTCCCCATGACTTCCAAATTCTTCGATCCAGGGCCAATGTAGGCCACTGATCGTTGGTTTTGTGTAGCTCATTCCGCCATCTCCTGCGAGGTCTACCGCGTCGCCTTCTTATTTAAAAAGTCTATTAACCATTAAAAGAACAACCTTAACATACAAATCGCAACAATCCTGTGATTTGTGCCTGCTAAGAAACAAATATACATAATTACGTAATATAAATACCTGTGTAGGTTATGCGGTTGTTTGATCTTGTTTCACACTGACCTCCGTAGGTACTAGTGAAAACTGTATCACAGCAGATCAGTCTTCCTCGTTCGCAAACACTCACACACTTTCACAATAATACAGAACTTACATTTAATGTTCTGGTTGTATCAGGGCTCCACATCGTGGTTATTTTGGCCCAAAGCTCGTCAGGTATACTTACACTTTAGCTTTTTGAGCAACGTCGGTGATTTGTGTTTTGGATAGCAGTGTGGTGTTGCGTACGGTCGAAAAAGCTATTTGGTTCACAGTTTAACCAACAAATTACATTGTAAAATGTAATCCAAATAGCATGTTCGACCGTACATGTAAACTATCTTTTACAGGGTGTAAATGGACCCTTCACGAAGCTGTCAACCTAGCATTCTGTACATCAAACTCAGTAATTCT